>CM071595.1:19840000-22340000 GCA_036435485.1 Saposhnikovia divaricata
GCAGACCCTGTGGAATTCCTTGGACGTTTCGATATCGAGATGGATGTCTATCAAGTTACGGAATTGGCTAGATGTCGATTGTTGGCGGCAACTTTCAGGGAGAGTGCTCAGCAATGGTTTCAGAAGCTCGGTCCAGGGGTAATTACATCATGGCAGGTGATGAGGAACTTGTTCTTGACTAAGTTCCAGGTCGCAGTAAAATATGCTCCTCCGATCACAACCTTGGCCAATATCAAGCAAAGGGAAGGGGAGAGTTTGCAATCCTATTTCAAGATATTCAACTCGGAATCCACTATGGTGAGAGGAGCAACAGATGAAACGCTCAAGAGTTTCCTAATAGCTGGATTGTCAGTAGGAACTGATTTCTGGAAACACCTTCAAGGATGGGATCCACCTACGTTGGCTGATGTGTTTGCACAAGCTGAGTCTTTCAAAATTGTGGAATAATCCTTGGCAGATAACCGAAAAACTGACAGTCAGAACGGCTCTAAGGGAAAGGCCGGTAAGAGGAAAGATAGGTCTCCTAATCCTACTCGCCGGATAACAACTGGTTCGAATCGGGTAAATTTAGCCGAAGCTGGAAGGTTGGGGTCCACCTGATACATACACTTACGATCAAAGGCAAGGTAACTATACTCCTTTAGCAGCTTCTATTGAACATATCTTTGAGGTAAATAAGAACAAAGGGTTCTTCAGAAAGCCGGAACCATTGACCTCTTGGCAGAGTAAAGATAAGAAAAAGTATTGTGAATTCCATGAATCCTCAGGGCATAACACTCATGAATGTCGTCAGCTCAGGGAGGAGATTGAGGATTTGATTAAGGAAGGATACCTGACGGAATGGATTGTTAGGGAGGTTAAGAAGCATAAGGAGAATCCTGACAGGAGAGATGGAGGGCGCGCCCTCCACGGAGATGGTAAGCCCGAAGAGAGAAAATTTGTCAAGGAAGGGAGTATCCATACTATCTTTGGAGGACATCACTTGGGTGGTGATAGCAATCACGCTATGGAGAGATATTCCAGAGAAGCGAGGTATCGACCTCTCACAAATGTGAATAGCTTGGAGTTGAGGCCACCTAAATTGTTCAAGGGAGAATGTGCTGACATTACTTTCACCGAAGAAGAAGCTAGATGGGTACATCATCCTCATAATGATGCTCTGGTAGTGGCAATTCAGATTGGTTCGAAGAATGTCCATCGGGTTTTCTTGGACAATGGAAGCTCGGTAAATATACTATACTACAGTACTTATAAGAAGCTGGGACTCTTAGACAAGGATATGATTCAAGACAACGGATGGATCTATGGTTTTTCAGGAGAATCGTTAAAAGTTATGGGAGCCATCAAATTACCGGTAACTCTTGGAGAAGGAACTCTTTCTATGACTCAAATGATGGATTTCATGATTTTGAATGTGGATTCATCACATAATGCTCTGGTAGGATGACCTCTGTTGAAGGAAATGAAAGTTGTGACCTCCATCTATCATCTCGCTATGAAATTTCCTCCGCCAAATGGGGTGGGAACTGTACGGGGCTCTCAGTATGACTCAAGAGATTGCTACCATAAGGCAATTAAAGGGTTTAAAAGACAGCAGGATGGAGGACGCGCCCTAACTGGGAGTGATTCAGGAGTCACGAGTGTTGTCCCAGAGGAGGTAAAAGCCCATTATCTTGTCCAAGAACCTGAAGAGGAAGAACGGCTGTACAGGGCGCGCCCTGAGGATGACACCTCGGTTCTTGATGATCTTCAAGAAGGAATGCTGGAAGAAATCGAGGAAGATGTAGAGGAAGTAATCTCATTTGATCTCAAGGGTGAACAGGTTGAAGGGAGGTAAATGTTACTTGAAGGTTTGGTGCATACCCTTGTTGAGGAAGACTTCCCTCTTAAAGAGGACGTGCCCTCCAAGGATGTAGCACCGGTCGAAGATCCTCGAGTTTTGATTTCGACCTTGACCCAAGGACACCACAACCGGTGGAAAAGACTGGTCCTGTAGAGGATACAATTTCTATTTTGGTAGATGAAAGGGATCCAACTAAGGTTCTGAAGATTGGATCGCAGTTGAACTCCAAGTTAAGAGGCATGCTCACCAACTTCCTTTTAAACAATCTGGATGTTTTTGCTTGGAGTCATGCTGATATGGTTGGGATTGATCCGAAGGTTATCTGTCACCGTCTGAATATAGATCCTACCAAAAAGGGAATCCGCTAGAAACGCCGGCCAGTAAGTGGAGAGAGAGCCATAGCATTGAAAGAAGAGGTGGATAGACTTCTAGATGTTGGGCTGATCAAGGAGTCATATTATCCAGATTGGTTGGCTAATCCAGTTCTTGTGAAAAAACCAAATGGAAAATGGAGGACTTGTGTGGATTTCACTGATCTGAACAAGGCATGCCTGAAGGATAGCTTTCCACTCCCGAGGATTGATCAGTTGGTGGATGCCACGATAGGACACGCTCTTTTAAGTTTCATGGATGCTTACTCGGGTTACAACCAGATCCCTATGTATGAGCCGGATCAAGAGCACACTTCCTTTATTACGGATCGAGGATTGTATTGTTATATTGGGATGCCTTTTGGGTTGATCAATGCTGGCGCAACCTATGAGAGGTTGGTAAATATGATGTTTAAAGATTTGATAGGGAAAACCATGGAGGTATACGTGGATGACATTCTTGTTAAATCCTTAAAAGCGGAGGACCATGTAAAGCATTTGGAACAGATGTTCGAGATTTTGAGGAAATTTAGGATGAAGCTGAATCCTCAAAAATGTATCTTTGGGGTAGAGTCCGGGAAGTTTCTAGGGTTTATTGTTAATCATCGTGGAATTGAGGCAAATCCAGCAAAAATTAAAGCTCTTCTTGACATGAAATCTCCGTCTAGTGTGAAGCAAGTTCAGAGTCTCACGGGAAGGATAGCTGCCCTTAATCGTTTCGTATCAAAATCATCGGATAAATGCAGAGAATTCTTCAAAGCAATAAAGGGGGCAGCCAAAGATTTTGTATGGACATCTGAATGTGAGGAATCTTTTCAGAGAATAAAGGAGCATTTGGGAAATCCTCCTCTTTTAGCTAAGCCTGTGGAAGGAGAGACGTTAATTTTATACTTGGTCGTTTCGGAACATTCCATAAGTGCGGTATTGGTAAGAGAAGAAGTTGATCATCAGTCTCCGGTTTATTATGTGAGTAAGCGTTTGCTCGGTGCGGAAACCAGATACACTAGCATGGAAAAGTTGGTTTATGCCTTAGTTCTAGCATCCAGGAAGCTTCGGCCTTATTTTCAAGCTCACAAGATTGAAGTTCGTACGACATATCCATTGAGAGGAATTCTCCACAAGCCGGAAACTTCTGGTCGATTGTTAAAATGGGCAATTGAGTTGGGACAATTTGATTTGGAATATACTCCAAGGACAGCTATCAAGGGTCAAGCTCTAGCTGATTTCATTCTTGAATTCGAGTCAGAAAATGAAGAAAAATCGATTGTATTGGTTGAGCCTGAAATTCCACTTAAGAGGGCAAGCCTATTTGAAGAAGTTCCTCAACCTTGATGGAAGTTACAAGTAGATGGAGCTGTCAACAATGGAGGGGCTGGAGCAGGTGTAATCTTGTTTACCCCCAGAGGGAATCAACTCATGAGTGCTATTCATTTCAAATTTCAAGCAACCAATAATGATGCAGAGTATGAAGCCTTGATTAATGGGCTGAAGATGGATTTGGAGATGAAGGTAGTGAATCTCATTGTGTTAAGTGATTCAGGAACTAATGGTTGGACAAGTAAAGGGTGGATTTCAGTGCAGAGGTCCAAGGACAGAGCTTTACATGAGGTGCGCTGAGCGGTTGATCAAAAAGTTCCGAGAAGTACGGGTAGAATGTATTCCACGAGATGAGAATTGTAGTGCAGATGTGTTAGCCAAGTTAGGGTCACCAAAAGATGCTATGCTGTTGGGAACAGTACCTTTGCAAATACAGGAAGTACCCAGTATTCCAGAGGTAGAAGTCATGGAAGTGGAATCTACTCCCAATGTTACTTGGATGACTCCCATTCAAAAATATATCCGAGAATGTATACTTCCAAGTGAAAAGCTGGAGGCCAGGCGGCTTCAGTATCAAGCAGCTAGATTCGTGGAATATGATGGGATATTGTATAAGAGGGGTTTCAATCAACCACTTCTCAAGTGCATAGATGGAGATGAATGTAATTACATCCTTAGGGAGATTCATGAAGGGATTTGCGGCAATCACTCGGGGGGTGGTTCGTTGACAATGAAGGTGTTAAGGCATACGAGTTTTTTAAGGCATGTGACAAGTGTCGGAGGTTTGCCAACTATTCTACCAGCCCTGTTACTACCTTGACTTCTTTAATGAGTCCATGGCCATTTGCTATGTGGGGGAATAGATCTCATTTGAGAACTCCCTAAAGCTAAGGGAGGTGTGAAGTATGCTGTTGTTGTTGTGGATTACTTTACCAAGTGGGCGGAAGCAATGCCATTGGCCACAATTACTGCAAGGAAAATTCGAGATTTTGCTTTCAACTCTATTGTGTGCAGGTTTGGAATTCCATATAAACTTGTGTCGGATAATGGAAAACAGTTCGACAACAAAGAGTTGCGGAAGTTGTGTGATGACTTGGGGATAAAGAAGGAATTTGCAGCTGTGTATCATCCTCAAAGTAATGGGCAGACAGAGGCTATCAACAAAATAATCAAGCATACATTGAAGACGAAGTTGGAAGAAAGCAAGAGGAATTGGCCTGAAGAACTTCCCATGGTCTTATGGTCATACAACACAACTCCAAGAACCACAACTGGAGAATCTCCTTTCATATTGTCTTACAGATGTGAGGCAATGGTGCCGGTGGAAATTGGAGCAGGATCATTTCGAATGGATTTCTATGATGAAGAATCGAATATGATAAATCAAAGGCTAAATCTTGATTTCCTAGAAGAGATGAGGGCAAATTCGCAGTTGAGGTTGGCAACTTATCAGCAGAGAGCTGCACGGTACTATAACAAGAAGGTGAAGACTCAGCCTTTCAAGGTGGGTGATCTAGTTCTGCGGAAAGTCATGCCAAATACAAGGGTAGCAGCACATGGAGTCTTTGGTCCCAACTGGGAAGGACCTTACAAGATCAAGTCTATTATCTGGGAAGGAACTTATCATTTAGAAGACTTGGATGGCAACACAATCCCAAGAGCATGGAATGCAGAGCATTTGAGAAAATACTATCAGTAGGGTGCGGCTTCGGCCCCCTATTTTTGAAGGCTTAGATATAAGTTAGACTAGTATCAATAATTGTTCTCCTAGTCTAGGGGGTAGTGCATATGTTAAATATAATTGATGTGTTTTAATCAGTGTTTTAGTGTTACAATGAATTATCAGAGTTTAGCTGGAAGCGGTCAGAGTTTAGTGTAAACTCTGACAGATGGAAGCTCGACAGAGTTTGTCAAACTCTGTCTGGAGGCAATGTCTACTGGTCAACGGTGATTGAAGATTTATTATGGAAGCGATATCTTTGAAGATTGGATAGCAATTAAAGAGATCGATTTGACTTAGGAGACGTGTGACAATCTGTAATTGATATCATTGTATAGCTGATTATTAGGAATATCAATTAGAGATTGTATCGAAGCTGTATATTTTATAAATACAGTTAGGTTAACCCTAGAAGGGTATCGTGCAACGAATTATCTTTATTGTAACCTAGCAGCTCTTTGTGATAGTTTACATCACGAAGAGGGTTCTTAATACCAGAAGTTTTTAAGTGCATAAACGTCTTACTTGTTAAACTCTCATACGAATTTGATTATTAATTGTGTATTCGGCATAACAAGTGGTATCAGAGCCAATCTGTTACTTTATTACAGGTTAAGATCCAAACACAACAATAATCATGTCAGCAATTCCTCTACCAACACCTACTGTTTCTGAAAAGGCTCCTACTACTGTGAGTCGTTATGAACCAATCAGGGTTCCTATTCTCAGGCCATTAGAGTATGCTATGTGGAAGGTCAAGATGACTATGTTTCTGGAGGCTACTGATCCAGAATATCTTGACAGGATTTATGAAGGCCCTCACAATCCTACAAAGCTATCTGTTGCAGCTGCTGGTGAAGAAGCTAAAATAGTTCCATAGGAAAAGAAGGACATGACTCCTGAAGATCTATCATCAATTGCTAAGGATGCAAAGGTTAGGCATTTACTGCATTGTGCTTTAGACAATGTTATGTCTAACAAAGTGATTAACTGCACCACTGCAAAAGAGATATGGGATGCTCTTGAAGTCAGATGTCAAGGAACTGCTGCTATTAAGAAGAATAGGAGAAACATACTCACACAAGAGTATGAGCATTTTGAGGCTAAACCTGAAGAGACCATGACAGATACATTTGATAGATTCTGTAAATTGCTTAATGATCTGTCATTGGTCAACAAAGAGTATGATCTCGAAGACTCTAATCTCAAGTTTCTTCTTTCTCTACCTGAAAAGTAGGATGTGAAAACAACCACTATTAAAGACAACTATGATCTTGCTGAAACAGAGATTGATGAAATCTATGGGCTGCTCAAAACTCATGAATTGGAAATGGAGCAGAGAAACAGGAGATCAAGCAGGAAGGCAAAGTCTGTTGCTCTTAATGTTGAAGAGAAGCCTCAGAAGAAAGAGGCATCAAGAAGGAAAATGAAGGGAAAAGCTTTGGTCATACACTCAGAAAGTGAATCATCAAACTCTGATTGTGATTCAACTCTTCTGAATCATCTGACTCTGAGGACGATGAAGAAGAAATGAGGAAAATGGCTGTGTTGATGGTGAAGACCTTCAAGAAAATGGACTTCAAGAATTTCAAGAAAGGGAAAAGGTTTTCTAGAGATTCAAATGAAGACAGGAAAAGCTTCAGGAAGTTTGATAAGAGAGATTCTAGGGGGAAGAAGGATAAGTCTGAAATTCAATGCTACAAGTGTAAGGAGATGGGTCACTATGCTCCTGAGTGCAAGAAGGGTAAAACTGGAAAGGTACTCTACACTTAAGGCAGAGATTGGGCAGACACTTCAGATTCTGATGAAGAAGTGAACTATGCTCTCATGGCTACTACTGAATCAGATACTTCTGAAAATCAGGTACCTCTAACTACCTATGATTATAATATTGATGACATTGCTCAATTAAGAATTTATCTCAAGTCATTGCATATAAGTTATAGGGATCAGACTTTAGAGAATGAGAGGATAAAATCTGAAAATTCTGAACTTAAGGTTAGAAATAAACTTGTTGAAGAAAAACTTGAAAACATGCAACAAGTTCAGAAAGAGAGAGAGAGATGATGCTGTTTCTATAGAACAGGATTTGCTTCAGAAATATAAACAACTAGAATCTGAGTTGGAGGAAGCAAATAAGAAAATTAGGACTTGGACTAATTCTGGAAAGGACACTCAACAGATTTTTCAAACAGACACTGTTGGTCTAGGTTATAATGAGGAAGATGAACTTAGATTTCAAAATCAAGTTAAAATCAGACCTCATTTTGTACATGGAACCAGTAAATTTTTGTCTGAAAATGAAAAAGAAGCTGTTAAAAGTAAACCAGTAAAAACTAGTGTTAAACAGGTTAATATTGGTTCAATGACAGATAAACAACTCAAACATAAACTGAAGGAGTTAAAATCTGTTAAGAAACAGAGAGTGTCAAATAAGAACAGAAATGGAAAAGTAGGCATCACTTCAGGAAATAAACCAATGCTTGCTAGTTATGCTCCAAGAAAGACATGTCATAACTGTGGTAGTACTAAGCATCTTGCAAATTTCTGCAAGAAAAACAAAAATATAAATTCTTTACCTTCCAAGTCTGAGGTAAAGAAGGATTTTGCTAGAACTAAGCCACAGACTTTATGCACACACTGTGGAAGCACTTGGCATTCCATTTATACCTGCAGAGAATATCATGCTATCTATCATAATTACTATGAACTGAAACCCAATCTGAAATGGGTTAAAGTTGATACTGCAAGTGTAAACACTGATACTGTTAGCTCAAACTCTGATAATGTTAATTCCGCTGCAAAAGCTAACAAAGTTAAGAATGTCAAAGGATCCAAGCAAGTCTGGATCCTTAAATCTAACTCTCATTAATTGCTTGTGATTGCAGGGCAACAGAGAGGCAACCCTTGTCGTGGACAGTGGATGTTCAGGACACATGACTGGAAATAAAGCCCTGCTATCAGACTATGAGGAGAAGGCTGGCCCAAAAGTTTCCTATGGTGATGGCAATGTAGGAAAAACATTGGGATATGGCAATATTAATCTTGGAAATGTCATCATCAACAATGTAGCTCATGTCCCAGGACTCAAGCATGACTTGCTGTCTGTAAGTCAAATCTGTGACAAGGGATATCATGTAGATTTTCAACCTGAATATTGTGAAGTTATCAGCAAATCTACAGGAAAGGTTGTTCTAGTTGGTCATAGGCAAAACAACATTTATGAAATCAAGCTCTTAATAGACTCTGTTGGAAAAGCTGTTTGCCTGTCTACAAGAATGTCTAGTGAAAAGAGTTGGAATTGGCACAAGAAACTCTCACATTTGAACTTGAAAAACATCAATGAATTGATCAGAAAGGATCTTGTAAGAGGACTCCCAAAGGCTCTGTTAAATGTTGATGGCCTATGTGATTCATGTCAGAAGACTAAACAAAGGAAGTCATCTTTCAAGAGCAAGACAGAATTTTCAATCACTGATCCCTATCATCCTCTGCATGTTGATCTCTTTGGTCCAGTAAATGTTATGTCTATAGCAAGAAAGAAATATGCTTTAGTCATTGTTGATGAATACACTAGATTCACTTAGGTGTATTTTCTAGCAAAGAAGGATGAAACTACATTAACTCTGATAGAGCATGTGAAGCTTCTGGACAAAGGATCAAGTAACAAAGTCAGAATCATCAGAAGTGATAATGGAACTGAGTTCAGAAATTCAACAATGGAAGAATTCTGCAAGGACAATGGAGTGAAGCAAGAATTTTCAGCACCTAGTACACCACAACAAAATGGTGTAGTTGAAAGGAAAAATAGAACCTTGATTGAAGCTGCCGGAACTATGCTTGATGAAGCAAAATTGCCAACTTATTTCTGGGCAGAAGCTGTTCAAACTTCTTGTTTTACTCAAAATGCTACACTGATCAATAAGCATGGAAAGACACCATATGAGATGGTGAAGAAAAAGAAGCCAAACCTGAAATACTTTCATATTTTCGGGTGCAAATGTTTTGTTTTGAAGACTCATCCTGAACAGTTGACCAAGTTTGAGCTAAAGGCAGATGAAGGAATTTTTGTTGGCTATCCACTGTCAACAAAGGCATTCAGAGTGTACAATCTGAGAACTAAAGTGATCATAGAATCTATACATGTGTCGTTTGATGACAAGAAGATAACTGGACTTGAAGACAAAGATGAATATGATCAACTGAACTTTGAAAATGAAGATTTAAACTCTGATGAAGTAAACTCTGATGAAACAACTCTGACAGACTCTGTTGAAACAACATCTGAACCTCTACTGGTAAACACTGGAGAAACTTCTCAGCCACAACAAAGGGAAGAACCAGTTGAGGGGGAGCATGATCAAGATGAAGACTCAAACACTGATAATGAGTCAACTGAAAAATCTGGATCAAACTCTGATGATTCAAATTCTGACTCTGGGCAGTCAAGTTCAGGGGGAGTCTCAGAAAATGAAGAAAGATCATAACAAAATCAGGAGAGCATGGATCAAGGGGGAGGATCACATGTTGACAGAAGTCATTTGTCTTCTGCTAGGAAATGGACTAAATCACATACACCTGATTTGATAATTGGTGATCCAGATGCAAAAGTGAAAACAAGAAGTGCTACTGCAAGTGAATGTCTGTTTCATGCATTCTTGTCTAAAAATGAACCAAAGAAAGTGGAAGAAGCTCTTCAAGATGCTGACTGGATAACAGCAATGCAGGAAGAGTTGAATGAATTTGAAAGGAATGAAGTTTGGACCCTTGTACCAAGGCCAAAGAACAGATCTATTGTTGGTACTAAATGGGTTTTCAGAAACAAGACTGACAGTGAAGGTGTTATCACAAGGAACAAGGCTAGACTAGTAGCAAAAGGCTATTCACAGCAGGAAGGAATAGACTATGATGAAACATTTGCTCCAGTTGCAAGATTGGAGGCAATCAGAATTTTTCTAGCATATGCCTCTCACAAGAAATTCAAAGTGTTCCAGATGGATGTGAAAAGTGCCTTTCTGAATGGGAAGCTTGAAGAAGAAGTGTTTGTTGAACAACCACCAGGATTTGTGGACCCCAAATATCCAGATTATGTCTACAGGCTAGATAAGGCACTATATGGACTTAAGCAGGCACCGAGAGCATGGTATGAAACACTTGCTCAATTTCTTCTAGAAAGTGGATTCAACAGAGGAACAATTGACAAAACTCTGTTTTATTTCAATCAAGGAAGTGACCTCCTTTTAATTCAGATATATGTTGATGACATTATCTTTGGGTCTACTAATGATAAACTCTGTAAGAAGTTTGCCAAGCTCATGCAGTCCAGGTATCAAATGAGCATGATGGGAGAGCTTAGTTACTTTCTAGGCCTACAGGTGAGACAAACAGATGATGGTATTTTCATTAATCAAGAAAAATATACCAGAAATCTTCTCAAGAAATTTGGTATGCTTGACTGTTCATCTGCATCAACTCCCATGGCAACAACAACTAAATTGGACAAAGACACAGGAGTTTCAGTGGATATGACAAACTACAGGGGCATGATAGGATCTCTTCTTTACTTGACAGCTAGTAGGCCTGACATCATGTATGCAACCTGGCTTTGTGCAAGGTTTCAGGCAGATCCTAGAGAGCCACATCTGACAGCTTTGAAAAGAATCTTCAAGTATCTCAAGGGCACCATATCATTAGGTTCGTGGTACCCCAGAGAATCAGATTTCAAGCTACTTGGGTATTCTGATGCAGACTTTGCAGGCTGCAAGATGGACAGAAAGAGCACTAGTGGAAGTTGTCAATTTCTTGGTGACGGACTTGTCTCTTGGTACAGCAAGAAACAGAAATCAATTTCCACATCTACAGCTGAAGGAGAGTATATTGCAGCTGGTAGCTGTTGTGCACAGATCTAGTGGATGAAGAATCAATTGCTGGATTATGGATTGAGGTACAGTAAAATTCCTATTTACTGTGATAATCAAAGTGCTATTACTATGACAGTTTGTGCATCCAGTGTTTATTGATTTAATTTATGGATTTTATGAAAAATTAGATGCTCTAAAAGTTGATTCAGTAAACTCTGCTTCACACACACATATTTTCACAACTGTGCAATTTATGAAAGGGTTTCGGTGATAAAGTTGGAGAATTGACAAACGCTGCTGATTCGTGGTTCGTACTCTAAGGTAAATTTTCATTTGGATAATTTGAAAATTTTGGAGTAAATAGGGCTTTTCACAACTGTTAATAAGTGTATTGTTGATTTGTGGTTCGTAATGTATTCGAGAAGTGGCTAAGTGATTGATTCGAGAACTCGAATTGACTTAATCGATAACTCTGAGTTCTCGAATAGTGTTATATTGACATATCGAATCACTTCTCGAATAGCTCTTTTTTCTGGGACTCCATGAGTTCTCGAATAGAGTAATAGACATGTCGAATCTCTGAGTTATCGAATGACACTTTGACTTGTTGACTCTCAGAGATGTCGAATATTGTTTTCACAAATATATCCTCGACTTGTCGAATGCTAGACTTCTCGAATAGAACAAAACACTTCTCGAATTGGTACTCTGTTCTGTTCCTGATTTAATTGTGATTATTGTTGATGAATTTGTTCCTTATATGATTACTTTAATTAGTTTTCATATTCTTCTCTTTGATTTAATTCCTTGAAGAACAGTTCATAAACATAAAAAAAATTGCAGAACACACTGAATAAGATTAGAGAAACAGAATTTTTCATTGATAATAAGAAAGAGATTACATGTAAGAATTACATCTTTTTGTTCTCTCTATCTACTAATCTATTCAACAGGAAATAAAAAGTGAAATCCAAACCACTCCATTGTTAGCAAACATCCCAGATCCCATCTTTGCCACTTTATTTGGGTGGAAGTTGAAGGGATAAGGTTATTTTTGCTGACATATTCATTAACAATGGTTGGTGGTGTTGGATGAGGATACCTTCGAGGAAAGCCATGCTAATGTTGCTTGGAGAGCAGCATCGATGTCGATCACTCTTGCAGGCTTTTCTCTCTCGATCTCTTCCAGACCGGCATCCATCTGCAGCCACAGAGTTTCAAGCTGCCTTTCCCAGTCAAACGCATCAAACTCTTCACGCGTATAACTGAAGATATCTCTATTCTCTACGAAATGGAGATTCTTTTCTTTGATGGTAAGGTTTGACATTGTTTTTAAGAGTGTGTTGTTTGAAGGGTTTTTGATTTTTCAGGAGAGGATGAAAGGTTAAAGAGATAGTGAACAAGTCTGAACAAGTATCTAGGCCTTAAATAGAGATGGGTAAGCAACGAAGTACTAAAACGCTTCGTATTCTGGTTATTAATGGTTACAGGTAAACGCTTCAAATTCTGGTTTTAATTGGGTCCAGGTATTTTAAGAAAGTGTTATTTTTTTTTTTTAAAATTATTGTTATATTTGCAAAATACACTTCTTAAAATTACGAGCACGTGACCCACTCACCCATTACTGTGTCCCACTCACCCGCTATCATGTCCCACTCACACATTAATCTATGAACTGTTGACTGTTTGATTACATAAAAGATTGAGTTTTAATTACTCTAATTACTTTTGTGTCCAAACGGTTGTGTTTTTTTTACATCTCACGGTTCTCTCACTTTTCACTTGGACATTTTCGCAAACACCTCTCCTACATACACTTCTCTTTGGGATTTCTTGCAAATTTCTTGATTCAATGGCTTCTAAACCATTCACTGCTCTTGGTCTACGTTTTGTCCCTAACAACTATGAAGCTCCACTCTATCATGAACGTGTTCCAGCAGCGTTTCATCTAATGCAGAATTTCTTGAGAGACTCAGAGATTGGACAAGCTCTGGTTGAACTTGGTACTCTCTCTGCATCTCAAATTGCCACTTTTTGGCAAAACTCAGTCTATGTGGATGGAGGAGAGAATGGGACTCCTAACATCATCTTCACTTATGAAGAAAAAGAGTTTGTGATTACTCCACAAACTGGTAGAGATACAATGGGGTTTGATACACATACATCTTATACTTATGTGGTTGAACATCACTTGAGACAGATGCTACAGGAGATAGGTTACATGGAATCTCTTGACAAGCTTGGCAGTGTAAAGAGACCTAATCTCAGGAAGGAATGGAACTTTTTCTTCGATTGCATTACAAGGACATTCCAGAAGAAGGTCACTAACTGGGATGCTATTCCAATAGACAGTCTACAAATAGGGTATTCTCTACTTTATGGTAGTAATTTTGATTTTGGTAGATATGTTCTGCTGAATTTAGGTGATAAACTGTCAGAGTATACTACAGTTTATCATGCTCGATTTTGTCAAATGCTGTTCAATGCTTGTGTACCTGGTCTAGAGATTGCTGATACTGATGAAATTCAGCCTTTTAGAGTCAACAAGAGAATATTCTCTGATATGACTAATAAGGATGTTGGTAAAGAAAACCTACCTGCCTTTGTTCTGCCACTTGCTTTGCAGAATTTTCTCAACCAACCTCAGGACCAACCACAACCTGAACCACTAAACATTGATCGTACTCAAACACCAAACACTGAACCACCTACATCACCTACTCACTCAGCACCTACAAGACAACCTTCACACACTCCACAAATAAACTCTGAATCATCACAATCTCCACCACAATCACAGTCTAAAGCAAAAAGAGTTAAGAAGGCAATCACTGAACGACATGCAAGAGTTAAGAAGGCAATAGAGAGACAAATGAAAGCAAAACAGACATCTCCTGGAGCTGTTTATACTAGAAGAATGAAAAGAATAAAACAAACGGCAAACAAACCTAAGTCACCCTCAGTGGTAGCAGAATCTAGTGAAGAGGATTCAGATGAAGTGCCTCTAGCGAAAAGAAGAAAACTGGTAATCTCTGATTCTGTTGATGACAATGTTGAAGCTCCAGAGGTAGTTTCACAGCAACCACCTACTGTTGAGGCTGAAAAAGATTCAATGCCTGAAGAAGTTCAAATGCTTGCACAGGACAAAATGCCTGCAGAAGAGGATACTAAAGATGGCTTTTCTTCAATGAATGATATTCTTGATTCATTCATGCCATTCTCTGATCCTATCTCTGATACTGGTGCAGCTTATCAACCTACAGTTGTTCTTTCTGAAACTGTAGCATCACATACTGAATTACTCTCAGATGCTCACCAGATTGCTGAAGGAGGAGATGAGATTGATCAACAATCTAAGGAGATAAAATCTGAGACTATTTTGCAATCTGCAGAGGATGCTGTACAGCATATTGTTGACTCTACTACTAAACCTGTTGCAGAGGATGTTATTGGCACCGTTGATGCATCTATTCCTATTCCTCCATCCTCTCATCATGTTGAAGCTGAGGTTGGAGATGAAACTGAAGGGAATACTGAGTCAAGCCCTTCTCAGAGTTTACCAGTCCAGACTGATGCTAAGGTTAAGGATTTTGCTGGTCCTTCAAAACAAGCAGATGCTGAAGAAGAACACCTTGAACAATTTTCCAATGACTGGTACAAGGACACTTGTATCTTTCCTCCTGCAAGAGCAGCTGAATTTGTCAAGAGAACCTCCAGAACAATTACAAATCCAGAGATTCTATCTTGTCTTAAGGCTACAGTTGTACAAGTGAAGACTCTCAACTTGAGGTTTGATCTGTGTCAAAAGGCAATCTCTGATGTTCGAGGTGATGTTGTTAAGGGAACTGAAATGATTAAACTTGACAACAAGAATAAATTTCAATATCTTACTCAGAATCAAGACACTTTGTCTCACAGGCTGAACAAATTTGAACAAAATCAGAATGATATGTCCCTAAAGATTGATTCTATTGCTACTTCATTGGAGTTAATCACATCTATTCTTATGCCTGATGATGTCAAAAAGGGGGAGAGAGTTGCTAAAGACAAATGCAAGCAATCTCAAACTCTGATCAGAAAGGATAAAGCTGGAGATGGAGGAGCAAGTAGTAAAGGAAAGAGCAAAACTGAAGAATTTCAAACTCTGAAAACTAGCAAGTCTTCTAAATCACAGTTTGTTGGGATAAACACTGATACTCAAGGTACTTCAAAGACCAAGAGTTTGCTATTACCTTCTAATCCACAGACTGATGAAGAATTGGCTGCTAAGTTGTTTATTGAAGAGAATGAGGGAGGAGTTACAATTGAGGACATTGAAGCTGAAGAAAAGAGTTTACAAGAAGAACATCTCAAGGCTTTAAAGTCTGGTAAGTTTAAAAGAGGAAAAGCTCCTAGGCCTGTTGTTAAAGGTGTTGTGATCAAGGAAAGGGCTGATGTTAGTCAAAGATCTCAGTTTTCAAAGGAAACAATGGCAGCAGAAGCTCAACTCAAGCTGAAAGGCATTGAAGGAGAAAGTTCATAGAAGAAAGTTACAACTTCTGTTGCATCACAAGTTGTGACCACACCTTTACAATCTTCTCAGTTGAAATCAGTTTTTGGGAAAGGAATAATTCATGATCCAAATATATTATCTGGAGTTTCTATGAATATTTCTGATGGAAGAGCCTTGTCTGGTAAAGTTGGAAACAATAAGGGTGGACTAGGTTCACACAAGGACAAAAGGCAATATACTGATCCTAGAGATCCTTCTTCACTGGCTATTCCAGGTCGTGGTGTCACTCAAGAGAGTTTGGACAGACTGGAATCAGTACAGTTAGTTCATTAGAAGAGTTTAAAGAAGGATTTTCTCTTGTACTTCATGGCTGATGGGACAGTATTTAGAATTGGTGAGAATGATATTGGCTTGAAATATTGGGAAGAACTAGAATATGTTCTATATCTTTTCAAGGTGAATAGTCAAAGGACTCAATCAGTTGCTAATGTGCTCAGACAGAGGATGCTTCAGAATTTGGCAATCAGAGGAGAGAAGTATAATAGCAGATATGTTCCTAAGTACAGGGATTACAATGGAAATCTTATTGAAATGAAGAAAGGTACTGCAAAATTAAAGACTGATTTGGGAATCACAGTACTTGACTTCAATTCACAATCAGAAGAAGTCAAATTTATCAGACTGGGAAATGAGATGAGAAGAAACAAAATCTATGATCTTAGAGCTGCTATCTATCAGACAGATGAGAGTGATCCTCAGATCATAGAGATTAAAGAAGCTATGGAGATTGAGCTTGAAAATGCAGAAAGAAGATTGCTCATAGAATATCTCAGAGCTACACCAGATCTTGAAGAGATTAGAGATTAAAGTCTGTAAGGATTTTCTTATTCTCTGTAGATTTTGTTAAGTAGAAGCTTAAACTCTGAATTTGTATAAACACTGTATTTGTCTATTTGTTTTGACATCATCAATTACTGTTATTAACTTGTGCATTTTTGCTAATGAACAAGTTGGGGGAGATTGTTAAATATAATTGATGTGTTTTAATCAGTGTTTTAGTGTTACAGTGAATTATCAGAGTTTAGCTGGAAGCGGTCAGAGTTTAGTGTAAACTCTGACAGATGGAAGCTCGACAGAGTTTGTCAAACTCTGTCTGGAGGCAATGTCTACTGGTCAACGGTGATTGAAGATTTATTATGGAAGCGATATCTTTGAAGATTGGATAGCTATTAAAGAGATCGAGTTGACTTAGGAGACGTGTGACAATCTGTAATTGATATCATTGTATAGCTGATTATTAGGAATATCAATTAGAGATTGTATCGAAGCTGTATATTTTATAAATACAGTTAGGTTAACCCTAGAAGGGTATCGTGCAACGAATTATCTTTATTGTAACCTAGCAGCTCTTTGTGATAGTTTACATCACGAAGAGGGTTCTTAATACCAGAAGTTTTTAAGTGCATAAACGTCTTACTTGTTAAACTCTCATACAAATTTGATTATTAATTGTGTATTCGGCATAACAGCATATATGCCTTCCTTGGTTCTAGTCGAGATTTGCTATTTTTATTCCACGTTTTTTGAAGTTTATTCTCCTTAGCTCGGGGGGTAATACATGTATACCTTCCCCTGTTCTGTTGAGACTTGAATTTAATAAAGAATTCATTTGAAGATTAATGAAGTATATCAAGACATTTTTAGCTGTTTTTTGAAGATTGAAGTACAAGAGGATGCGTCCTATGTCTTAGGGCGCGCCCTATGAAGTCTTGTAAATTTTGACAAGTTAAAGAAATTCTGAAAAGGGCAATGCCTTAGGGCGCGCCCTGAGTAAAAGATTTAAAGATTTTTTGAAGGAATTTTATCACAGTAAAACAATCAAGTTGAAGATATTTTTTCTTAAAATATAAAGGTTACGCCCCCGTTCAGGGCGCGCCCTGTCTGGAAGAACTTGACAAGCAAATAAGCAATAAGTTCAAAAGGCATTTTTTTTAAAAAAATTTAGGGATTACAATTTGCCGGGTTTTACAAAGGACCCGCACCTTAAAAAGTTAAAAGTATGAACGAACAAGTTTGAAGATTGCAACCCTAAGGCGCGCCCTTAGAGGGTGAAGAAGGAACAACTTTGGGAGATGAAGGAGGTGCGTCCCGAGCATCATCAGGACGAACAGTGGTGAGAGGAGATACGTCTGCTGGAGGTGAGTTCTGAGTAGGGATAACTGCTGGAGGAGAGGTTCGAACATTCTCAGTTGAGGGCGCGTCCTCGGAGGGATCCTCTAAGCCTAGTTCAACTCTTTTTGCCTTGATGGCAGCAGCTTCTTCGACTTTGAATTTTGCTACATCCTCAGCAGCAACAGGACCAAACTTCTCCTCCCAGTTGTAGTCAGGATCATTGGCTAGAAAGCCAGTAAGATAGAAGTTGAATCCCTTCTCGAAGTTCTCATCCTCAATGGCTTCCCTCTGCTCTTTCAACTTAGCCTTTTCAATTTCCAGGGCATTCTGTTGAGCTTGGAAATCCTTCTCCTCCTTCTTCAGCCTTTCGACTTGATCACAAAGATATTT
This sequence comes from Saposhnikovia divaricata, assembly GCA_036435485.1. Taxonomy (NCBI): domain Eukaryota; kingdom Viridiplantae; phylum Streptophyta; class Magnoliopsida; order Apiales; family Apiaceae; genus Saposhnikovia; species Saposhnikovia divaricata. Next base: position 19,858,167 of record CM071595.1, read on the forward strand.
GCCATAGTCAATGGATTTTTGAAGATCCACTTGAAGGGTAGCAATGGTGGCATCTTTTGCATCACATCCTTTCTTCCACTTGTTATCAGTATCGATAACCATTTTTGAATACTTTCTGTTCTCAGCCTCAAGTCTGTTGATGTGCAGTTTTTCCTTGTGAACTCTCTGGGCGCGCCCTAGAGATTGGATGAGTAGTTGGGCAGATGCTCGAATCATGGATTCAGATTCCTCATCAGCATTCATGTTCTGCCATGAATTGACTTCATCTTCTCCAATAAGAGGAGCTGCAGCTGGGCCAATCAAAGTTTCGACATATGAGGGCGCGCCCTCGGTTCTCGATTTCTTGCCCCTGTCGACGAAGGGTTCTTGAGTATCAGCATTCCTTTTTAAGGACTCTGTGGATGGAGTGACTACGTCACTAGAGTCCTTTCTTTGCACAGGGCACGCCCTGGTATCTAATGTACCTGTTTGCTCAGTTTTCTTCTCTTTGTCATTTTTCTTTTTGGCAGCTCCAAATCCCCGAGGAATCCTAGCCATACTTGTACAAGACAAAAAAGAAGAAAGCTTAGGCCGCGCCCTGGATAAAAAAGGCATTAGATAGGTTATACTAAAAAAAAAAATTGGCAAGTAATGAAGAAAGATTAGGACGCGCCCTATGCTACAACTTCTGTACCTTCATCGGAGTCAGAATTTTCATTTTCACTATTGCTAGAAGGGAATGTGGGAACGGGAATTCCCTTCCTAAACTGTTTAAACTTGCAAATATGTCCGACTCTATCAGACAAAATTCCTACTCTCTTTAAATTTTCTTCTGTGATTAAAGATTGGAGGTTGAATTTTTCTGAGGCAACTCTCAGAACGGCTTTTGCACGAATTGAGGTCGCGCCCTCGATTGTTTTTTGTGTTCTCTTATCTGTTGAAATTCGAAGGAGTCAATAAACAATTGGAAATTAAAAAGATAAGAAAGGAATAGGGCGCGCCCTAACTTACAAGGATTCGTGTTGAATTGAATACGAACTCGAGGAACATCCCATACAAAGAAGAAAGGTTCTTTCCAAAATTTGAGATGGCTGATTCTTCCTTCGGAAAAACCTTTGTTATTGTGAAGCTTATTGATTACGAGGTAGTAATAACCAATGCTGGACTGTCGAATGCTGAAGAAATAGCTAACCTCATGCATAGAAGGAACTCCTAATTCGAGGTCATGGTAAAGAATAAATAAAGCCAACGCAAGTTTGTAACTGTTGGGGGAGAGTTGGATGGGTGCTATGTCATACCACCTCAGTATTTTTTGGAGGTAGGGGTGTAAAGGCACGCCCACACCAAGAGCTACAAGTATAGGAGTTAAGACCATCCTTGGAATTTTGAAATTTTTACCATAATTGAAGATATGAGGGCGGTGATGAGCAAATGGGATGGCCCAGATTCCTTCTTGGCCATAATATTGCATAGCCCATCCTACTTCATCACTCGTAGCGATAGAAGACATATTCACACAAGCTAATTTGCCTCGTTTCTTTCTAAGAAGATTTTTCTCCTTTTCGGACATGCCATCATATTTACCGAAGTCAATATCGATTTCTTCATCAAGGACTTCCCAATGTCTAAACGGGACAGGAGAAGGTAATGGAGATGTAGGTTCGGAGTCAGCCATAGGCGAAATAGAAGAAGCTGAGGGCGCGCCCTCAGAGGAGTAAGTGTCAGAAGAGTGTGTGTCGTTGGAGGAATTGAAATCTGGAGTATAATCATTATCAGAGGGATCTGTATGCAAGGGGTTTGGAGTTTTTTCGGGTATTTGTTTTGAAGTTTCTGTGTTGTTCTTCATACGGCTGCTAAGGGGGACATTATCTAAGGAGTCTTCACTGGAAAAACTCATTCTGTCTTCGTTAAAATCTTCGATAAGGCGTGGTCTGTCTTCTGAAGAAATAAATGAGAAAAGAGGTCGGTAATGATTTGGAGGAAGTGGAGCTGGCAAAGGAGAGTATATCCCTTTGTTTTTATTGAATTCCTTAAAAGGATGAAATGGTGAAGGCGCGCCCTCCAGCTGCAAAAAATTAAAAATAAAAGCACTAAGGGCGCGCCCAAGGGAAGAAGAATGAAAGAGAGTTTGTATTACAACCTAAATCAAGTGCGCCCTAAAGTTATTAGACGAACATTTAACATTTATTGGGAGACCTTAGGGCGCGCCCTTAGTATAGGACGCGCCCAAGGATTCAGTCTAGTGTTCAAGATCATGTTGATAAAGAATTATGTTGGGAAAACAAGATCAAACACGTATACATACATATATACATACAACGGAAAATGAAGAACATGGGGTATGTGAACAGTTGCATCGTCGGAATGGACAATTTACACGGTCAAAATGCAAAATAAGGACATGAAAACGTACCTTGTAAGTTCTGGAGTACGATTTGATGAAGAAAATGGCAGAAAACATGACGGAGACGGCCAGATTGACGTTTAGAAGTTGAAGTCACTGGAGTTGGGTTTTAATTGGAGAAGAAACGTGAAAAAGAGTAAAGTAAATAAATTGGGGGTATTTATAGGTGAAATAAGGAGTAGTGGATGACAGCTGGGAGAATGAAGATCGTTTGAAATTCTAAAGGCCGCGTCCTATCCTAGGGCGCGCCCTGGGTGAAATGTTATGAGAATTTTGGGTTTTTTCAGGAGGAATTCCATACATCATCTCTGATTTCATTTCATGTTTGAAAATGTTTGCATAATGTTTTCTTTTTTCAGTCAGATTAATATTGATTTCTAGTAGAGTAGCACCCTTGAAACTCTCTCTCAGCTAACGGTCATATTCTTATACTGCCCTGAGTATACTGGCCGGCGGTTCGCCGGAATCTTCAAACCATTAATCCTCATTTCAGTTTAGCTTAATCTCATTTTCTTATTCTTACACAAACACACACTCTTACCCACACTTTGTTTCTCTGTGTTTCTCTCCTTTGTTCCTACTTTTCTTTTTTAACACCTTATACTTTGCTTTCTTTACACATCCAGAGGAGCTTCCCTTGACTTGTGTTTTTTTTTGTAATTTGTTTTCCGTTCGCAGCACCCCCCCTTTTCATCCCACGCTCCTTACTTTCGTTCCCCTGTTCACCTTCTTCTCTCCGCCCTTTTCCCCTTCTTCCATTCCCCACCTCAACCACCGTAATACACCTCCCCCTCCACCAGCTTTCTATTTCTCCCAACCTTATTTCTCTTGTTTTTGTCCTCCAACCGTCTTGCCTTCTGTTCAACCAAGACTGTCCGAGGCTTCAATTGTCATTGTATTTTTATTATCTTTTTCAATAATAATAGCTTTCTTTGTCTTTTATTTATTTCCTTTCTCTTTTGTACGCTCCCGTTTTTGTCTTTCCGTCTAACCTGGTTTTGTTTGTGTGTTGTCCAACTTTTATATGTTTTTATATTTTTTTATTATATCCCTTTTTTGTGTTGTTATTGACTTATTGTTCTTTTCTGGACTTGTTCGTCGATGTCTCGTAGTTTGCGTGTTGGCAGTTGGAATTTAGGTACCTTGTCAGGTAAACTGTTGGAGCTAGTGGACGTGCTGAAGAAGCGGAGAGTGGATGTGGCTTGTATCCAAGAGACTAGGTGGAAGGGGGCCAATTCCAGAGTAGCGAACGGGTATAAATTGTGGTACTCAGGTCTTGCTAACTCGAAGAACGGAGTGGGTATTCTTTTGGCGGAGGATCTAAAAGACAACGTTGTCGAAGTGACGAGGTGCAACAACAGGATCATGTCCGTCAGGGTTGTGGTTGGGGAGAAGGTGGTGAACGTGGTGTGTGCGTATGCACCTCAAGTCGGTTTGAGCGATTCTGAGAAGGAGGCGTTCTGGGTCTGTTTAGATGAGTTGGTTGGCAGTATTCCTGACGACCAATTCTTAGTGCTGGGTGGCGATTTCAATGGTCACATTGGTGAGAGGGTAGATGGCTACACCAGCGCTCATGGCGGTTTTGGCTTCGGAACCAGGAATGTCGGTGGGTTTGCCTTGTTGGACTTTGCGACTGCCCAGGAGTTGGTAATCGTGAATTCGGTTTTTCAGAAGAGGGATGAGCACCTCATCACCTTTAGTAGCGGGGGTAACCTCACTCAGATTGACTACCTACTTTTGCGCAGTCGGGATGTCAGGACGTGCAGGGATTGCAAGGTGTTCCGGAGTGAGGCGTGTGCATCCCAGAACCGGCTATTGGCCATGGATCTGACCATGGGGGGTCGAGTTATCCGCAGGTCGAGAGAGTTCAGACCGAGAATCATGTGGAAAGATCTGAAGGGCGAGAAGGCGGTCAAATTCAGGGAGTCTCTGGTCAGCGAAGGTAGTTTTGCTCGTGATGGAGATGCTAACTGTAGGTGGACCAGCATGGCGAAGGACATTCGGTGTATGGCCGATAAAGTGGTAGGGATTTCCTCGGGTAGGTTCAGGAGCCATAAGGAGTCATGGTGGTGGAACGTGGAGGTTCAAACGAAAGTTGAGGCTAAACGTGCGCTCTTTAAAGAGCTCTTGTCGATGAGTGCAGGGGCGGAGAAGAGTCGGAAGATGGAAGCGTACAAGGTGGCGAGACGGGAGGAAAAGAAGGCCGTGGCGAAAGTCAAAGGGGAAACCTTTGAGGGGTTGTACAAGCGCCTGGATACCAAAGAAGAAACGAATGCTATCTTTAAACTAGCTAAAGCTAGGGAGAGAGGGCGGCGCGACCTGGGTTCTGTTAAGTTTGTTAAGGATGATTCAGACCGAGTGTTACTAAATGAAGACGCTATTAAGGAGAGGTGGAGTTCGTACTTTCATAACCTTTTCAATGAGAATAGGAGGAGTTGGGCCGGTGGGGAACTAGAGATCCCCCCTTCGTCTCCATGTGAGCGTATCAGCGAGGACGAGGTCAAGGGGGCCATTCGTAAGATGGCGAAAGGGAAGGCGGTTGGTCCGGAACAGATCCCAATCGAGGTGTGGATTTATCTCGGCGAAGTTGGCGTTCACTGGCTAGTAAATCTGTTCAATGATCTCCTCTTGGGTGCTAAGATGCTAGCAGAATGGAGGTGTAGTGTTGTAGTTCCTTTTTTCAAGAACAAAGGCGATGCTCAGAGTTGTAGTAACTATCGGGGTATTAAATTACTCAGCCATACTATGAAACTCTGGGAGAGAGTGGTAGAAGGCCGGCTTAGAAGAGAAGTTGATATCTCAGAGAATCAATTTGGTTTTATGCCGGGGAGATCGACGACCGAGACCATCCATCTCGTCAGACGCCTTATGGAGAAGTTCAGGGAGCGCCGCAAAGACCTCCATATGGTGTTCATTGATCTCGAGAAGGCATATGATAGTATCCCCCGTGAAGCGATTTGGAAGACCCTTGTAGAGCGGAGTGTATCGCCGTCATACATAAGAGTGATTCAAGACATGTACTCCCAAGCTAGTTCTTGCGTCCGGACCCCAGTGGGTGACTCTCGTTTCTTCCCTGTTGAGATTGGGCTTCATCAGGGATCGGCCCTAAGTCCTCTTCTGTTCGCACTTATCCTTGATGTCATGTCACACGGGATCCAAGACGCCGTCCCGTGGTGCATGCTCTTCGCTGACGATATCGTGCTAGTGGCGGAGTCAAGGGGGGAGGTCAACGAGAAGTTGGAACTATGGAGATCCACTTTGGAGTCACAAGGCTTGCGGGTGAGTAGAACTAAAACCGAGTATCTCTGGTGCAACTTCAGTGGCGAGGCCATCGACGAAGGGGTGGAGGTTAAGATCGAAGATCAGATCGTCCCGCGTACGGATAAGTTCAAGTATCTGGGGTCGATCATCCAGAAGGAAGGTGAGGTGGAAGACGATGTCAAGCATCGTATCAATGCTGGGTGGATAAGGTGGAGGGCAGCGTCAGGGGTGATGTGCGACAAGAAGGTTCCTTTAAAGTTGAAAGGGAGATTCTATAGAGCGGCAATCCGGCCTGCGTTGTTATATGGTTCTGAGTGCTGGGCAGCGAAGAAGACCCACGAAATCAAGTTGGAAGCAGCTGAAATGCGGATGCTGCGGTGGTCGTGTGGCCGCACGATGCTAGATAGAATCCCTAATAGGGTGTTTAGGACCGAGCTCGAAGTGGCGCCTCTTTCTGTGAAAGTTAGGGAAGGGAGGTTGAGATGGTTCGGCCACGTCCGTAGGAGGCGGCCGGAAGCCCAAGTGAGAAGGGTCGAGAGTCTTTCGGTTGTTGGGGTGAGGAGGAGAGGCAGACCGAGGAGGTCATGGGAAGAGCAACTTAGGTTGGATTTGAAGGCTATGAACCTAAGTGAGACCATGACCGCGGACAGGTGTTCGTGGAGGCGGCAGATCAGAGTGGTGGACTATCTTCTAGGGGACGGCTCCGTAGTGGAGAACCTCAGAGTTGGATTGTCTCGGATGGCCTTATCTTAGGAGTTCGGCTTTTTTCGCTATCTTTTTCCAGTTTCATTTTTTTTTCATTTTTATTATCATATGTATCCCGGTTGTGCAGGTGCAGGGAGCTTCGCTTGGTGGTATCTAGGGGCATGGTAGGTAAGTCCCGTGTGGAGATCGCCATGGGCGCAGGTATTGCTGTAAACTTTGTCGCTTATCTTTTAGATTCCTTTGTATATATCACTCACCGTATATGTCGTGCACATAGCCGAGGGTCTTCACGAAAACAGCCTCCCTACCCTAAAAAGTGGGGGCATGGTCTGCGTACAACCTACCCTCCCCAGACCCTGCTCTGAGCGGGATATACTGGGTATGTTTGGTTTGGTTTGGTTTTTATCTCTGATTTCAAATGGAATTGGGGGGTAGTTGTTATAGCCAAAATTCGATTCGGGTATTTTCAAGATGGATTCGGGTTGATAACGGGTTCAATTTGGGATTTTAGAGAACAAATTAGGGTTTTCTAGAGGTTAGGGCGCGCCCTAGGGGGTTTAGGCCGCGCCCTGGAGTATGTTAGAATTCTAAGATGATAATAATGTGAATTTCGTGTTTGATTATTGAAGAATTCCCTCCTGTCGTATCTCAGGAGGGGGATGTCCGTCGCAGAAGGCCTCTAGGGGTTTGCCTGGATATAAAGACCCTTCTTAGACACTAAGGGCGCGCCCTAAGGTGGAAAGATGGGGACTTTCTGGTGTGTGCTTTGGGAGCTCTGTTCCTGTAACCAATGGGCGCGCTCTCATTGGGGAACTTCGGAGTAATCCTGCACTTTGCACCCAAAAGCTCTGGATCACCTGTCCTGCTATCTGGTGGGTGCTTCTCATTCGGGGGACAGGAATGCGTTCTGCACTTGGGGTAAACCACGACTATACCTGCATCCTTGAAATCAAGAAATAGCTAGTAACGGATAGGACTAGTCCTCGACGGGGGAAGTTTCCTTATCCGTGAAGTCTTGAGATCTTGGATTAGCCTTGGGCCTTTGTGGTTAGGCCTCATAGTAGAAAATTCCGGAAGCTGGTCCGTTATCCAAGCCCATTTGGGTTTCTTGCTCTCGAAGAACTACGTATGGCTTGATCCCCTATAAATACCGGGGTACGTAGGCCGATTGAGGGGTTGGAAGTCGAGAGCTCTGAATAGCCGCCACTAACCCTATCAATCTCAGCCACCAATCACGCTCAACAACCACGCACCACCGTTTTCTCCGGCAGAGAACCACCGCATCAGATCTTGTTTCCGGCGACGTACCTCGAATTTTGTTATTCCCAAATTCCTCCGTCAACACGTTAAATGAACAGTGACCATTAGATATTTAGTAAAAAGATGATAACCGTTAGATCTAATAATGAAGAATATTCTATATTTAAATCATCTTCTAAAGATCTAAGGTTCGAATCCCGTTAACAACAAATTTACATTAAGATTTTATATTATTAGTTTTAAATAATACATGTCATTTATTAAATAACTATTATTATTACTAATAATTTTATTAACTAATATTACAAAGTTATATTACATCCATAATTAATTATTATACTCTATTTTATTTAATCATATAATTTTAAAAATATTTAAAAATAAGTCGTGCTTTGTACGGGTTATAAGCTAGTTATTCATAATACTTAAATCGGGACCACAAATCATTTTTTGGTTTCGATTGGATTAGTGTATACGAGACCGTATCATTATGATTTACCTCAAAAAAATTTATTTATTTGAATTTATCTTTGTTCATGATAAATAAATTTATTTTCTTCTCATAAATTATTATCAATTTGATAAATGTATTTAGTAACAAATAACTTATAACATATGAAAAATAACATAATAAAAAAATTGGATATTAGATATTAAAATTAATAATAATGATATTCATTTTTGGAATTCAAGTAGGAAAAAAAAAATAAATTTCAAATGTACTTTCTCTGTGTCAAAAATGTAGTACTTGAAGAAAAGAAAAACCGACGCCAAATAAGAGGCGGGCTCTTAAAAATTTCAAATCACAAAACCCCAAACTCAAATTTTAAACCACCCGCGTCAATCCAATAACACAAAATTACAGATCCAAAATAAACGGCCACGATCAGCCCACACCACCACACTCCCCGCCACGTCACCGATCCGCGTCAAAAAAATCTCCACCGTCAATCCAAACCCCAATCCAACGATCCATATCACTCAGCTTCTATATAAATAAACCACCAAATCACAGCACCTCACATCATCTCCTCAATCTCAAATATACACACACAAAAATTTGTATCTATATCTTTATTCATCAATGGCACGAACCAAGCAAACAGCTCGCAAATCAACCGGAGGAAAGGCGCCACGTAAGCAATTGGCAACCAAAGCTGCTCGGAAGTCAGCTCCGGCGACCGGCGGCGTGAAGAAGCCTCACAGGTTCCGGCCAGGCACCGTCGCTCTCCGAGAGATCAGAAAGTACCAGAAATCAACTGAATTGCTTATCCGAAAGCTTCCGTTTCAGCGACTTGTTCGAGAAATAGCGCAGGACTTCAAGACTGATCTTCGATTCCAGAGCTCTGCTGTTGCTGCACTCCAGGAAGCTGCGGAGGCGTATTTAGTTGGATTGTTTGAAGACACTAACCTGTGTGCGATTCACGCAAAGCGTGTCACCATTATGCCTAAGGACATTCAGCTTGCCAGGAGGATTCGAGGCGAGAGGGCTTGAGTTTGAGTTTAATTAGTCGAATTTGTGGTTCGAGATTGGTTTACTAAGAGTTTGGAATGTTTAGGGCTTATGTTATTGTGGATCGGTTATGAATATGATCTATTATGATGAATGCGTATGTATTGAAATGTTTGTAATCAAAATGAAATGTTAAGTTTCTGCGTATTATTCTTATAGTTGTTTTTGATTTAACTGAATTGTTAGTGGTACATGAATTATAATTATGTCAAAATAAAGTGGAGACTTGTTTGTTTTGAAAATAATTTAGTGTGCTGTATTTTGAATCGGAACTCTGTAATATAGCTTTGAGTTTGGATCATATACGGAAGGATTTGGTTTTGAATACTTGTTTGGTTCTTTTCTATATGGATAAAATGATAGATATGTTTTTGATCAGAAGTTTCGGTCATTGTGATTGAACTTTTATGTTTAATTTGGTTGTCGAAGACTTGAAGTTTGATAAGTATTTTTTTTCAATGTGTAAATAAGTTGTTGCCGCTAGGAGGACTAATAATATTGTGTACGGAATTTAAAAGCTATTGTCATCTTAGATTATTGGTGGTTGCCTGATTGTAGTGGAGGGTTGAATTAGATTGATTGAAAGAATAGAGGTTTATATGTTAATTTTGTCATTTTTGTGTTTTTAACCACCGTGTCTTCATATTCTGATTTGAGAGGAAGGGAGGTCTCCGGTAATTGTACTGTCTGGATAGCTTCTATCAATTACTCCATAAATCTTGTATGTATGTATGTATGAATTCGATTAGAATTGTACATACAACTGTTGTAGGATTGTTAAAACTTAATTGTAAAGCTGCTGATGGCACATTGCAGATCTCCAAACCACTGGGAATGGAGCATTGATGTAGCCTTTTTGGGATCAGGAGCATCGATGTAGCAGGTTGTGAGTTATTTGTTTAATCTCTGGTCCATATTTATCATTGCCATTTTGAAATAATTTACATATTAGTTCATCTAGTTGCTCTATCCTATCTTAATATTCCTGCTAAAATGAAGTCCTTCACATCCTGTTATATTTGCCTTGATGGTGTACATCTGCAGCCCTTGGTCTTTCTTGCATTATGTTGTTTGCTGACTTCAGTGACTTGTACCCTTTGCTTTCTAGCCTATTACCGTGTTCAGCATATACCAGGTGTTGAAAAATATTCTGCAGATAAAAAGCCATGATCGCATTGTCCCATGGTCTCTGAATTTGTTACGCGATATTACTGCACTTAAATATAGTTTAGTAACTTGATAGCTTTGATTTATTGCAATCAGTTCAAAAGAATCATCGTGATATTAGAAGAATCATAATACAGTCAATCCCCATTCTGAGTCTGCCTAGAATGGCAATGTGATTCCAAGCTGATTTTTATGATCTCAAAAGGTTTTTGGAATTGCATAAGTTTTCCACCCCATATGGTCATTCCCTTGATGCGTGTTGAGTATGCACTTTCTTACTGATGTGTGTTATGCAACATTGCAAAAGTTGTCACTTAAGATGGTATTTCTTTCCTAGTGGTAAGTGTTATGTGCCATTTGCATATGTGATTCTTCAGAAAGTTGTTGGGCAGAGAGCTGTAGTGATTCTTAAATGGGCATTTATATCTTGTCATTTTATGTCTTGTTTTATTTTTCTGTTTTCATTGTGTTGTTTGTTTTGATAATGCACTAATCTGGTAATGCTGGTTGTCGTTGAACAAATTTTAGTGTTCTCTGTTGCAGAAATTAGTTGAAGAATATGTTAAAAATTACATCTATTGATTTTCCATTAACCTTTAAATTTCTTTTTGCGTGTGTTTGTTACTTTGTTCTATTGGAATGTGCTTTAGCTGCAGAATATCATCCATATGCTCTTAAGTTATAAATTTTGGAATTACCTGAACGATTTTGTTGTTGTGGCTTTTCCGATCTGCTTCAATATTTGTTTAGTCTCCCTAAATAACATGAATTTTGTAGACTGCATCATCTTTCAGAATACAGGGTCATAGTGCAGTTTGCACACAAGTCAATTGGTCACAAAATGAAAACAGCTTGAAAATCATTATGTCAACTGCCAGGAAGCAACTGGCGACCAAGGCCACACACAAGTCAGCTCGGGCGGCGAAGGCATGAAGAAGCCTCCACTTCCGTTTCAGTGTCTTGTTTGTGAGATTGCACATAATTTTAAATCAGATCTTCATTTTCAGAGTTTTGCTGTTGCGGCTGCTGAGGTGTAACTTGTTGGGCTTTTGAGGATACAAACCTGTGCTTATTCACACCAACTGTCTGACTGCAATGCCTAAGGATATTCAGCTCACTTACAGTATTAGGGCAAGCCTGCTCGAGTTCTAGTGGAATTTGTGTTTCTAGAACGGTACGGTGCCTTTGGAGTAAAGTTGACAATGCTTTATGGTGTCTTTATTGCATTTTATTTTTTATCTAGTATTACTGCGTTCATATCTCTGCTTCCTGTGTTCTGTTATTCTTAATGTGTCATAAATTTACCTTTCTTTGTAGAATTGATATTTTTACAGAATGTAATGTTAAGATGAAATGTTACTTGTGTAATCTTTGGTACTGTGTTTCCAGACCAAATCCGGAGCTCTAGATTTTAAGTAGAACTCTTTTGTGGCGATGTAACTGAACTTGAGTAATGAAAGTGTTTCTTGAAGATTGTACGCTTCATGTGTATTAAATGATGTTACCATTGTGAGGAGGTTAAAAAAATCACACAAGGACATCCAGAGCTATTACTATCATAGATCTCTAAACGCTGCCTTGTTGTAGTCAGGACCGAAGTGTTCTTCGAATTATATAGTAGGTATTTAACTAGATATATATGTGAAATTACTGAGACATTTTGATGACAGGTAACAGTTTTAGTTCTTTCATTATGAAAGAATCTTGGTTATACGGTCTTAGGCCACGGTTGGAATAATCTTTTTTAAATAGCTATTGATTGTTGATGCTGCCCAACTTCTCCATTTGACTAAGCAGAGAATTTGTGATGTGTTGGCTTAGAGCATTCACATCCCATCCCCCATCCCCAACCCCATCCCTATAATTTAAGGATTTGTTCAATTTTTTTTCTAAAACACTCCTCCATCCTATTCCCCATTTTAGGGATTAATTTTGGAGACAAGTTTTGAATCCCCATATTTGGGGACTACTATTTTGAACCCCAAATCATCTCTCTCCTCTTTTAAATATATTTAATTGTAGTGGGTGAGTTTTGGTAGTTAAAATTGTAAGTGAAAGAGAGAGAAAGAAGTAATATAAAAAAGAATATAGGGATAGGGGAATGGAAAATGGGGAATGGGATGTAGAAACTTTTTGATAATTTTAGGGATTTACTATTTTTATTTGGGGATTTACTATTTTTAGTAAGTTTTTGGGGTTGGGGATGGGGGATGGGATGTGAATGCTCTTACTTGGCTAAGTCTGTGAGAAATGTGCCAGGATTAAATTTCTTTCTAATCTCTATATTAATATTAAAGAAATACAGAGACTTTGTTTGACTACCTACATGGCTTTTAAGACCAGCAGTAGCAAGAAAATTCTCTTTTTTTTTTCCTTGGTTTTGAAACAATTATCGTGGATATACCTATTTATTTATATGTGTTTAAGATTTGATTTTTGATCTTAATCTGGGCACTCTTAATACAGGCCCAACTTTGAAGATTCCGGGGCTGCATCATCTCTAAGTAAGTTTCGGGTCGGGTTCGGGTTGGATAAATTTTTACCCGTTGGGTTCGGGTCGGGTTCGGGTTTACCCAGTGTACCCGAACCCGACCTGAAATTTTTATATATATAATATATAATATATTATATATTAATATATATTTATATTACAAAATATTTACATTTGTCATCTATTTATATATTATTTAAATAATTTTATTCAAATATCATCTCATAAAGTTATTATTATAGATTTTTTTAATATATTATAAAGAAAAATAATTTAATAAAATTATAATAATTAATTTTTAATAATTTTCGGGTCAAAACAGGTCATTTTCGGGTTGATCGGGTACATAACAGGTCGGGTTCGGGTTGAAAATTTCAACCCGTTTCGGGTTCGGGTTGACCCAAAAACAGGACCAGGTACAGCAAATCCGACACGAACCCGACCTGTTACCCGAAATTGCCACCCCTAACCTTGTCCACTAGCTAGTGTTTCATCAAAGAACTGTAACACCATTTAGGGTGGAAATCATTCTTATAATTTGCACAGAGTTGTAACATGGAGGGCGGAAATAATGCTTTAGGAATTTTGGTATAATATGTTTGTAAACATATCATCTTAACTCAGGCCTTCACCAAAAAAACTTGCTAACAATGTTGTTGTGCAGGGCTGAGCTATGAAGACCAGTCCGGGTAAGTGTGTTGCGAAGTGCACTATTTTTCTTGCTTGTAGCTTCTATTACTATCTAACTTTATACAGTACCATTTTTTTTTGTGGAACTCAAGAAAGATGTAGGAGCATGGACAATGATGCAGTACCCAAACTCATTTCGGAAAACCAACCAGATGTGCTAAAGTACACGAACTAATGTTTAACAGGGAGGACCCCTTCACCCTGATCATTTATGACTACATATTAGAGGTGTAGACATCATCTTGAGACTTCATTAAGCCCAGTCCAAGTGCTTGAGACATAACCTCAAGAGTAGCTTCCTCTGTTTGATAAACAGAAGCAAGTGTCAAACATCCCAAGCTCACTTGCTTCAAGCATTACTATTGCGACTACTACTGTTGCTAAATAGAGATAAGAGTCGGTGGCTAATCCCAGTAACAACTTACTCTTTTGATCAACAAAGTTCAAAGTAACTCCTGGAGCGTTACGTAGAGCTTAACTGAGTCTTGTGTAGATAGAATTTACAAGTAAAAACTGACCCTCACTTTTTTGTTAATTTATCTTTTTTATAATTTGACTAATAAGCAGTCTAGACAATTATGATTTAATAGCAGAACATACATATAAAACATGTAAGCACAAAATCTCATCTAATTTTGGCTTATTTAGCAACTATAAATTACATTAAGAAAATATATGAAACACTACAATTAGCAAATACAGGAACGATATATGGGTGGTTATGCCTTATTCCTTGATAATAATCATAACCTTCCTAGAACTCGAAGAGGAGAATAAGCAGCTATCAAGATTCCTTTTGCCTGATAGAACTCCTTGAACTTCTCTTGTTGCCATGTGTTTAGCTCCTCCTTTGAACATACGTAGACCAGGAGGACTGAAGTGCAAGATTCTGCCTTGTGTTTGTGCTCATATGACTTTTTTCTTTCTGTCTTTTCAATACTCGCCACTTGTTATCGTTTAGTTTGTGAATTTGAATTTACTTCATTGTTTTCTGGAGGAATATTGGCAAAATACAGGATATAGCAAGGTCCTTGCAAGTGAAAATGTAAATATATGTATTATTCCAGTTGCCCTTGTTGTTGGTTCATATGGTAAGTTATGTGATAATAATGCTTTGCATAGTAGGATGCTGCTACAACAAGGGTAATTCATTTAATTCAGAGTGGTACATCTAAAAAACTATTGTGGTGCCTCTTGACAGTTTTATCAATGCTTGATGTTTGTTGCCCGTTCAATTTTTTTGGTAACTCTATACCAGAAACTCTTGTTCACAATTATATGACACCAGGGAGGTGATTTAGATACCCCAATTTGTTTCCTTAGGTTAGTCTTGAAATGGTCTTGCATAGAAAATTTTGATTCCACAGTCCTCGGTGTGATTTTTTGCTTCCTGTTGGAGCCTGTTCCAGGTGTTCAGTTAATTTTAGTTTGGATTATGTGTCTTTAGACTAAAACTATTTGTTTGTAAATATTTAATTTTTAAGTATGCGCCTTCTCCGTATACCTAGGATCCTTATTCTTTAGTATAAAAATGAATGAACAAGGATGTTTCAGAAGGGAAAAGTATCATAAATGTTCATGTTTCCATTAAGCATGAGCATTTCAAATCTTGTATAAAACTGCACAAGGGAACTTCTATTAATAAATTTATTGGTAGGCTTGAATACGTTTACATAGAGATTTAGGCCTTGTACTGCAACTGAGCTTTGGGTGTTCGGCTAAGAGCTTTTGGTCCAATCTCATAGTCATGTAAATTATTATTACAAGTTTACGAGCTTGTTGAGCAATTATTCCAGGCTTTAGGCTGTATTTCCCAGTACTAACTGTTTCGAATTTAAACTTGAAGATAAAGTGACCTGCTCTTCAATAACCTTAAGATATGGATCTAATACTTTTAGAATCACCTACAGAGCAAAAGTTTTGGAGGAATTACAGTATATATGCCACATTGATTTTCTTTTGACAAAGGGAAAGGTCTGGGTGCACCATTCTGTTGCTAGACTGGATGTTATGTACCACCCCAGTGACCTGAAAATCGTTCTGATGCTCTTCTGCTTTAGATTATGCTGTGTAATATTTTCTTTCTGCAGAATCTTTATCCGAACCAATTGTCAAATTCCTTCTGTTGAGAAAAGTCTATTCGTGGGTTCCGGTATCCCTGGAAAAAAGGATCTGTTTCCACTTCAAGAACTATGATCGACTAGAAGAAACCTCAAATCTGTAGTCTGTACAACATGAATTGGTAGAACTTAGGGTCAAGAAATTGGTAGAACTTAGTAGTGCTTCACCTTTCGAGAGACATGAGCTATTCAAGCATGGAATTTGCCAACTACTTATAAAGTGTAATTGTTATGTCGTCTGTCACATAGCAAGAAAAGTTCGGGAACTAATCTTGATTGTGCTACGAAAATCAAGTTCTGCGAACCTCTACATTGACCAGGTTGACAACCACTTGGACAAGATTGACAACCGACTCCAAGGAACTCTCTGATAATCAAAGTTCCAGTCAACATCGACCACCAACCTTTCATGATTCACGCATTATATTACACGGTTTTTTTTTAAGTGAGCCAAATTGCACCAACAGTTTTGAAAATTGTGAAGGATTTATGAATTTCACTTGTAAATGGTTAAGTAGTCGATTCAGTGTTCATTAACAGGTCCCTTTCTGGTTGCACATATTAACAATGTTCTCGTTCTTAGAAAAATTAGAATTATGCACTAGTCCAGAAGGGATGAGAAGCTATATGCCAGTCGGCAGTCGACAATGTTAACACGATGCCAAAATTAAGATGATACTTTCCCATAGAATTATTGTTTATGATTTCTGAAGAAAGTGGGGAAAGAATATCTAGAATAAAATGTAATCTTTTTCCTCTGCATCAAAATATAACCCACTGCTGTATATATACTTAATTAGCCTATCCTTTTGCCACATGAAGCATGATATTCCCTTCTGGTTTTAGTAGCGAATTAAGTTAATGGCTAGCCGCTAACGTGATATTTATAGCACATGAGCCCCTAGTTTCATGTCAGGGTTTAGATGCTATTCTTCGTCTCTAAGATTCCAGTTTTATTTGTTCGGTAAAGATCTAATAAATTGAATAGTATACAATTGTTCGATAATATATGATGATGATGATGATCCACGTTGCTGTCTATGCACTAACACACAAGAAACTAAACAAGTATATATGCTTTACAATGTTTGGAATATTGTAGATATCACTCCAAAGGTAGAGATTGAAATTATCTGAGATGCCTTTAACTTGGTCTGAGGAATATCTTTTAGAGATGGGCTCGTCCTTATCTTTCCCCCCTCAGCTCACTCCTTTAAATTCAGCACCACCTGACAAGGAACTTACTACAATCCGCCATCATATTGCTATCTACAAGAGAACAATAGAAGAGTCATCAACATCAACAACATGCCTAAGCCTCGCCCACTTTCGTTGCAGGTTTCACTCTTATAAATATTTTTCTGATTAAGATGCATATAATCCCATGCATGCATAGAGCTGGTATTTATATCTATTCAAGTAGCTTGCTTGTTTACTCGTTTTCGTGTTCAATTATGTGCTATGACAAAGTAGTTAATAGGAAGCCAGAACGGATAAGGGCCAGTTGTTTAAAAAATTATTTTGAAGAAGCTGATCTATTTAAGCAGATACCAAACTTATTTTGAAATACATTAGGGGTTTATTGCATCTTCTTATTTTCTGGACAGAAAAACAATTTTTTTACATCTCACACATGTAATACATACTGCATATGATTTTCTAAGGCAATCATTTGTCTTAACCCTGAAATTAGTGTTCATTATCTGCTTGATCGATCCCTGTCATGTGCCTGTATTCATTTATATTAATATAATTTACCTGTTAATTGACATTTTGTGAACCAGATGAATATTCTTCAGATGAATATTCTTGGTATGAAATGTTACTGGTACAGAAAGTTAGAAATGTTTTACAAAGCTTTTATATGCACACAGCTTGATGCACCAGGCACAACACTGTTCAAATATCGGATATATTTTGAGATGATGTGTACACGAGGGTTGAGATTATAACTTTCTTAAAAAGAACTCCGTGTTATTCTATTTGCTAATTGGAAAACCGTGTTCTTTAGTAGTAATATATACTGGAATTCGCTCGTGAGCATCTTTAATTCCTGCTTTTACATTTTTGGATCACTTTACAGACTGTAGAGCTTAAAGTGAGGATGTGCTGCCCCGGATGCGAGAGAGTTGTTTCAAATGCAATCTATAAGCTTAAAGGTACATATACTGTTGTTGTTACTATTTTATTCCAGGGTGCACCGAGAATACGATTCTTAGTTATACCAGTATATGTTTTACAGAATTGTTAATCAGTAGATGCTCTGTAATTTAAAAATGTAATGAAACAGCAGTATCAATCACTTGTATAGCATTATCATATCTAGTAGAGTCGTAGTCATACATAAAGATTCACCTATATGAAAATTCCTCTCATTATTTTTTCAAAGTTGGCATCAACATCAACATCTCAAGTGTTCGCTCCTGATTTCAGATACTCCAATAAAACTTGAAACAACAAATACAAATTTGCTTTTCCTGATTAAACACTCACCCACAAATTTTGATTTCGACAATTTGAAACCTTGACCTCCTTTATTCCTATTACAAGAGAGGGCAATGCTGCCAGAGTAAAAGCTCTCTGGCTTTGGTAAACAACACACAGAAGACGTTTGGATAATAGGATTACAACCCAATAGTGAGATTCCCATGATCCAGACGGCACCATAGTAATGCTAACTGTAGTTATGCAACTAATAGAGAAAAGGGAATATGTCTGCCTTTGCAATGGACGATGCTTCGGGACCCATAGCAAGACTTGTATGTCACATCCAAAAGTGCACCTTTTACAAACAAGGGGTTTCCGTATTTGTAATTTGTCTTTTATGGTGCTGATTATAAACAGCATTTTATGCAAATCCTCCTCAATCCCGCGTTTTCTCTACCTTTAGGAATCGATTAATTCAAGTACTTTAGTGTGTAATTAGTGAACTTGTATCAATTGATCAATGTGGCACAAACAGGAGTGGATTCTGTGCAAGTTGAACTAGAGATGGAGAAGGTAACAGTTGTCGGATACGTGGATCGAAACAAGGTGCTGAAAGCAGTGAGGAGAGCAGGGAAGAGGGCTGAATTTTGGCCTACAAATCCACCGTTGTACTTCACAACCTCACACAACTACTTCAAAGACATGACTAATGAGTACAAAGAGAGCTACAATTACTGGAGGCATGGCTACAATGACGTCCACGGAGATAAGCATGGTTCCATTCCTGTCACTCAGCGTGGCGATGACAAAGTTAGCAACATGTTTAATGATGACAATGCCAATGCCACTTGTTCCATCATGTAATGCACTCATATCAGGTGTATCTGAACGATGACTAGCTGCTAGCAAGGGTGTTGGAAGGCTCAGATGCATATATTGATAATAATCAAAGCCTTTATTCCACCTTACAACCCTCCGTATGTTTGCATTTTATGTAATCAATAAGGCATATGAACAATAATATGTACATATGAAATTCGAAATCTAGCTATTTTCTTAAATTAGTTAGACTTTTCACAGGATCTCAACTAATATTATGTCAGATGGATAATATATATTTGAAAATGCCCACACTCAGATAGGGAGAGTAGTACTCAGTAGAGAGTAACGACTAACGAGAGAAAAGCATCCGAAATTTTATGGTAACTAATTCATTACTACCAACTCTAGCTGCACTATTTTTTCCTAAAAAAAATAATTTATTGAATTTACTAATTTATCGACATTTTAAAATTTCCTGAGCTCATTCTGTCATTTAAAAAGCATAACTATACAGGATTTAAATAGAAACTTTAATTTTTTTTGTTCAACACATTTATAATTTCACTTCAATATCAATTATTAAAATTTTATTTAATACACACATTTTAATTCTTCAATACGCTTATGGAGTTCATTAACACCAAAATAGAATATAGAAATATGGAATTTCATTTGTTTAATATAGGAAATGTTGAACAGTAGCTAATGATTTGTTGAATAAATATTATATAATTTTCAATTATCCTAGCGGGGTTCACTTATACCAAATTAGGGTATAGATATATAAAAAATTATATCAATGTAAAATTATTTTATTTATTTGAATTCAGTACAATTATAACCATAGTTCAACTCATGATTATGAACTAAAGTAATTATATATTTGTTGAATGCTCTTTGTTAAAAAATTATTTTTTTGTAAAAAATGTTACAAATATGATTTATAATAAATTATAAAATGATATTAATATGTCTTTGTTATAAATTATGTATTAGTATAATTTTAATTGTAAATTAATAAATGATTTTGAATCCAAGTTACATATATGTTAGAAAAAAATTTTATATTAAAACAAGTTTTTATTCGAACTCAACCATAATTATACGTCGAACTCAGCCCTAACTATACATTAAAATCAATCTATTTTACAAAGCAAGACGAATCACAAAAATTCTGAAAGTTTTTTTTTATTTAAAAATTCTTAAAGTTTACAGAAACATGGGCCGGGGTAAGGAAAGCCACATAGGCTCACCTTCAAATTCCTTTGAATTTTTTAACTTCTTTTGCTTCCGTGCATTTTGTAGGCCCAACATCATATTGGCCCACCCTAAAAGTTTTTACTACCCACAAAGCTATGCCATCGAATAAAAAACGGATAAAGTTGTTTACCTTCTCAACACACTTTGTTCCTTTGACCCAATACATGTTTCAAATATTAATTTTGTTACATTTCTTTCTTTGTAAATGCAGGCATAATTTTTCATGCATAGCTTAATTAAATATAACTCGAATTTGAGCGTGGTAAGATAGTTAAAGTAAAAATATATTTTTTTGTCATCCCAATTTTTAAATTCAATTCTTATTCATTCGAGATTTATAAAAACATACATTTCATTTATAGGATATATAAATATAACTATTTTAATGCCTGTAGTACATGTAATTTAAGACATATTCCTGACTCATTTTCGAAAACAAATTCATATAATTTTCTATTTCTGACAAACGTAAATAAGAAAGAACAATTATGATAAATAGTAATTAACCACCGGCACAGACTGAAAACATATATAATATTTTAGGGGCCTGGTCTACAGCAAACGTATGCTGCAGCATACAGTATCGCAAAAAGTTTATGCGGTACAGTGTAGAGTAGGGTTTTTGGTGCAGAAACTTTCTGCGGTACGGGTATGCGGTACGGTATGCTGCAACATACGTATGCAGTTGACCGCCATCCAACATTTTAAAGTAGGTTCTTCCAGCCCTAAAGTGTACGTACGTATGTCCAAAATAAAATGAAAAAAATCTGACATGCATCACAATTTGAAATTATACTCATTACTAATGGCTATGTACATTTATTCAGTTTCCAGCGTGTAAGTGTGAAAATTTACTGAGGAAGGGATGGAGTGATGATGAATAAATTGTAAAAAAAAAGGGAGCCTTCCTTAACAGCGACAGTGCAGAGGCTGGCTGCAGATCCCATAAAAATAATTATACGTAGGGGCGCAGTTATAACAAGAAATATGAGTAGTAGAGTACAATTGATAGGAGCACCAATTTTTTTTTTTTTATAATTTGATATTCGCGTCAATTTTCGCGTACCTCAATTAATTTAGAGGATTGCTAGTACATTTGAATCCGTGAACAGTCCACTTACTTCCGTAACTTCCAATGAATTCGATTCTATGACGTTGGAAAGATAAGTTCCTAAGTCAGGGACAGGGTATAGGAGCACCAAATTGCGAGCATCAAATGGAAGGTACTGCTGCTAGGGGGGGGGGGATAGCAACTAATCATAATGTGGGGCGTCATCCACCAAAGCAACAGCCGTAAAGATGAAAGATATTGATCTATCACCTAACTAGCTATAGCCTAGCCCGTAAGTCTCTTTGTGTAGCATAATTATAGATAGCATATGTAGTGTGTGTCCCCTCTATAAAGATTATACAGATCGAGAGCGAGAGAGCGAGGCATGTATGTGTGATAAGGTTTAAAGTCAAATTTGGTTCCAGTGTATTGCAGAAAAAAGAGCACGTTGTTATTGTTAAAAATTAACATGGTGTTTTAATTTATTGATCACGTACGTACACAAAGATCTTGCTAATTTGTTTTCGTAATAGATAATAAATATCTATTACGAAAACAAATTAATAGAGGGATAATAACATTGTTTTATAGGAAATGAAAGTGGATTCAATTTGTATTCGTTTAGTCTTTATAAAACATTCGGAAACACACATATATGGTGGGAGAAAGTCAAACTATTTTATTTACTTTTCACTTATTTCGTCCCTTACTTAAAATTTGGAAGCAAGGTGTTAAATATGGTGATTTATCCAGGATAGTCACATTTCATGGCTTTTTGTTATATAGGGTACTTTGACACACATATATAGCTAATATGTATGTTTAACATTGCATTAAAATACCTTGGCTGAAAAAAAATTGCCCTAAAGATGTTGCGAGATGGATATCATCATCATATTTCTCTCGATAATATGAGGTTGAGGGTTTATAAATCTTACGGACTTAATCATGAGTGGTTTATAGTAATTGAGGGATGAGCCTGATCGAGTGGGGCTAATCTATTTTGGATTTTCTCTTGTATCCACCAGGATGGGATAGCAAAGTACAAAGTTGGCATGCCTTTGAGCCCTATTTGATGCATAGGTATGACATAGTACAATATGGCATGCATTCTCAGCCTTCTTTTATGCAAAGAGGAGTACCAGCAGATGGTACGAGTAATTAAAGATTATGCACGCAATTTCATCAATCGGTTCGTGACCTAATTCGGATGCAAGATTAATGTACAGCTGCTTTTCTACTTAATAATTAATTGCATCATCATTTATTGCCCATTTGCAGTGTTACAGGCTCCATATGTACTTCTCATCTTTCCTTTTAAGTTTTACAAAAATGTTGCTTAGCCCTGCTACCATCTCTATATTAAATTAGTCACTTTTCTTTAAATAAGTCGGTACCTTTCCTTCCCTATGAATTTGATCGCTACTGTAAACAAGTCTTGTTGCATGCATTTGATTTTAAGAATGAAACTGAATTAAACCCGAAAAATAGGGATAACAATTCCCATCCATCACTACAAGAAATCTGGTAATAGACGACACGTATCAGACAACATCCATGGAAAAAAGTGTTGCCCGAAATGATCAGACAACTGTTATTTTCCTACTCGAGAAAGTATTGTGTAATCCAACATTCACACAATGGGCCAAAACCGTTGTGTGATAAATCTTACCAGACAAGCATTTCTTGACCAGAGGTGTTGTGTAAATGCATAAGTATTTTTAAGATTAGACAAGCCTTAGCAAATAAGTGTTGTGTGAATGCTTGCAACACAATATCCCGGAAAACCGTTGTTGTATTCAGACAAGTGTTTTTAGGTCTGTTGTCTAAGTAGCAGTCATACACTATGTTATCCATAGTGTTGTGTGACAGTGAACCAACACACAACATTTTTTAGAAATATTATGTGAATGAAGCATAGACAATACTTCGTAAAAAGTATTGTTAGAATGACAATTTTAGAAAATAACTTTTCTGCATTTTTATAACTAAATTTTGGATTTAAAATAAATAATCAAAATAAAAACAATTATGAAAAGTAAATAAATAATTTACCTTTGTAAATAAAAGGTAATTTAGTAATTAGAAGTAAATAAGTTAAAAGGTGAAAAGGTTAAAAACATTTCCATTTTTACCTTTTTACCAAAATAGGATTAAAGCAATACTAGTCATCACCATCTTCAAGCTTTCATTCCAAGAACATGAAGAACACGAAGAACACAATAATCAATCTCCAATTTCTATATGTTATGGAACTCAAAATCCAACATATGATATATGAAATTGACCAGAAAAACAAGATCTACAACATAGGATCTTCAGATTTCACAACAAACACTATTTGCAAATTGTTTTATTTTTAATCCTAATAATTTTGAAAATAAATCGAATTTAAGAAAAAAAATCGAAATCACCTGCACCACATCTGTTGGCAAAAACACGTAGGGTTCGTTGAGAGCTGCAATTCGACTACAGGAGCGTCAAAATCCGAATTCAATAACGTCTTCGAATTGGACTTTGATCTTCAAGAACAATATTTACCGGAATCTATACTATTACAACGTTTTCGTTTTTGTTAAAATCTCGTACTAGCCGTCTTTTTTATTTTTTGATTATTTTTTATCAACACTAAAAGGAACGTTTATTAACATCCGTACGGTTCGATCGTCGAAGAAATCATTCAAAAAAATTATTCAGTTAATCTGGATCGTGCCTCGCTACGAGAAGCAACACCTTTACTACTTTGTTATTAAAATCTCGTACAACCCGACCTTTTTAACTTTAGATTATTTTTTTCCAACAATAAAATTATTGTTTATTAACTTTCGTACGGTTCGATCGTCGAAAAAATCATTCAAAAAAAAATATTCAGTTAATCTGGATCGTGTCTTACTACGAGAAGCAGCACCTTTACTACTTTGTTATTAAAATCTCATACAACCCGAACTTTTTATTTTTAGATTATTTTTTCCCAACACTAAAATGATTGTTTATTAAATTTCGTAAGGTTCGATCGTCGAAGAAATCATTCAAAAAAATTATTCAGTTAATCTGGATCGTGCCTCACTACGAGAAGCAGCACCTTTACTACTTTGTTATTAAAATCTCGTACAACCCGACCTTTTTATTTTTAAATTATTTTTTTCCAATACTAAAATGATTGTTTATTAACTTTCGTACGGTTCGATCGTCGAAGAAATCATTCAAAAAAAGATATTCAGTTAATCTGGATCGTGCCTCATTATAGAAACCAACACTTTTACTACCTTTTTTTGTTAAAATCTCGTACGACCCGAACTTTTTATTTTTCGATTATTTTTTCCAAACACTAAAATGTTTGTTTATTAACTTTAGTACGGTTCGATCGTCGAAGAAATCATTCAAAAAAGTTATTCAGTTAATCTGGATCGTGCCTCGCTACGAGAAGTAACACCTTTACTACTTTGTTATTAAAATCTCGTACAACCCGACCTTTTTATTTTTCGATTATTTTTTCCCAACACTAAAATCAGTGTTTATTAACTTTCGTACGGTTCGATCGTCGAAGAAATCATTCAAAAAAATTATTCAGTTAATCTGGATCGTGCCTCGCTACGAGAAGCAACACTTTTACTACATTTTTGTTAGAATATCGTACAACCCGACCTTTTTATTTTTTGATTATTTTTTCCCAACACTAAAATCAGTGTTTATTAACTTTCGTACGGTTTGATCGTCGAAGAAATCATTCAAAAAAATTATTCAGTTAATCTGGATCGTGCCTCGCTACGAGAAGCAACACTTTTACTACATTTTTGTTAAAATATCGTACAACCCGACCTTTTTATTTTTTGATTATTTTTTCACAACTCTAAAATGAGTGTTTATTAACATCCGTACGGTTCGATCGTCAAAGAAATCATTCAAAAAAAGTATTCAGTGAATCTGGATCGTATCTCATTAAAGGAAGCATCATTTTTACTACATTTTTGTTAAAATATCGTGCAACCCGACTTTTTATTTTTCGATTATTTTTTCCCAACACTAAAATGGGTATTTATTGACATCCGTACGGTTTGATCGTCGAAGAAATCATTAAAAAAAATTATTCAGTGAATCTGGATGATACCCCGTTATAGGAAGCAGAACTTTTACTACGTTTTTGTTAAAATCTCGTACAACCCGACCTTTTTATTTTTTGATTATTTTTTTTCAACACTGAAATTAGTACATAAATAAATGTAAAATTTAAATTTTTAAAATTGAAATAAAGTAAATTTTTGATAAAATTGAAATAAAATTAGAATTTTTATAAAAATATTTAAAAAATCAAAAAATGAAATGAAATAACACATTGAAAATGTTAATGGCGCACAAATTCCCCCCGTAGCCAAATTTTCCTCATCATTTTTCCCTCCTTGTTTCTTGAAATTTCACTAAACCTAAATTCCCCCTTAGCCAATTTCACTTCCCCCTCTTTTTTTTCATACGCCTCTCCGTGACTCTTATGTCTCTATCTCTCACACACACCAACACAAACGCCTACCTCACTCCCATTCTCTCAAGTATTCACCTCTCTCACAGACATGAACCCTATTTATTCAAAAATCAAACACACAACTTAGATCAAAATCAATGTTTCTCTCTATCTTCATCTCTATTCATCGATTTGGGGGTTCTCCGATTTGGGTATTATGATAATTTGGAAGTTCTTGGATTTAGGTATTTTAATCTCTATCTCGCTTTGAACCCCCCCTCTCTCTCTGTGTATGAATTATATTCTTTTAGATGGGTATTCAGAGTAGCTTAAGTAATTGTATCTTTTAGATGGGTTTTTCCTTAGGGGTATGTTAGATACTAACAAACTATGATTCATTATATTTGTATCCTGACTTCGAAAAATAACAATCTTGTCCTCTTAATTGATGCAGTCTGCATATGGACAATCAAAGCTTTGTAACGTGCTGATGACAATAATGAACTTGCTGAGGTCTAGTTCGATTGTTATTAGGCTTCGAGATGATGTCTTGAGAGACAGGGAAGGAAATCGAAATCAGTCAGATGGTGTTGGGCTTGGTTCTTTATACCATGGTAGTGCAAACTATCTTGGCATTAGTTTGGATGAATTATATATATCTGTGTTTACCTCTATGAAGATGAATATTAAAAGGAGAACTGGTGATTGATGGAGGTAGTTTGGAAGAGGAGAACTGGTGGGATGGTGTTGATGAGGGTTGAAGGGGAGATGGTGAAGGGGGGCTGTTGGCAGAGACGAAGAAGGTTCGATGCTGGCGTGGTGAGCTGCGACAGCTGCAGGTGTGGTGGGAGAGGAGATGGGAGGTAGGAGAGAAGGAGGTGCTGGTTGGAAACGGAGGTGGGTTGCAAGAGGAATAAAGAGGAGAGTTTGCAGCGGTTCGGTAGGGATGAACAGGGTGTTGCGGAGATTGAAGTGGTTGATGTGGGTGTTGAAACCGAGGCAGGAATTGGTGATGTTCGGTAGGGATGGAATGGTGGCTGCGAGGCAGGAATTGGTGATGTTCGTAGATGTTGTTGAGTGGTAGATTGCAATGGCACGGTTTTTGTGTAGATGGGTGTCGGGGGAGGGGAGGTTCGATGGTGAGGCAGTGGAGAAAACAACGGTTGAATAAAAGGGGCGGGGAGGAGAAGAATTGAAGTAATGGTGGAGGCGTGGTGTGCGGTTTAAGAGGATGAATGGAGACTGATGTTGTTGGTTTTGTAGTGGTTGTACAGGGAGTGTGGAGATGAGAGAGGGACGGGGTGGAGTGGGTTTTGGAAGGACAGAGGAGGTGAGATTTGAGGGAGGAGATGTTGCAGTGAAGTTGAATGGGTGAAATTGCAGGTTGTGTTAACTAATGAAGAGGAGGGGTAATGGCAGGTTATGGTGACTGCAGGTGGTGCTAACGGAGGCAGCAGAGGTGGATGGGATGAAGAGAAGGGAGAGGGAGAAATAAGGGGACTGAGGCAGATCGAGCGTTGGTATTGCAGGAATAAGAGAATGGATGTTATATTACTGCTGTTGCTGTGTGGGGGTGTGTGTATAAATGGTATTTGTATGGGTAAACAAAAAGATGAACCAAATAACATGATCAATCCAATTTTTTGTTTTCAGTTTCTACCAGTATGATTCTATTACAAAAGAGGATAAAAATGGTTAGTAATGAAAATTTAGTTTACAAAAGAATTTACATCTGAAAAATCCATGTAAACTTTTCTATACATATTATCTGGTTCATCTTTTGGTTGCTAACAGGTCTTTCATTTGTTACGCCCCTTGGTTCAGAGTTGAACAATTGAAAGTTGTGGAATTTAAGGCGGTTTCAAATCACATCTTAGTAATTCTTTAATGCTTATCCAGTTGTCAGTTATAATCTACATGCAGAAGCTAGCATCACCTTTAGTTGTCGTTACTCTCCGATCCTGCATGGCCTTTGCTAGGTGTTTGCACTGCTGTTAGCCACCTGCGTATGTTTTCATCCCTAATGGATACGTGTCGTAATGCATGTAAGCTCATCTACTTCTAACTCCTTTATAGTAGATTACCTCTTCATTGACTGTGTGCATGCCAAAAGCGCCCAAAAAATATCTATGGGCCGCGATATACTCTATGTGAAGCATTAAATGCCATTTTATAGATAAAGTTTGCAGGTTCATTGTCCTTAGACAAGATATTACTTTCACAATCCATAGCCTAAATTCAAGAATTTCATATAAGGGAGGTGAGAGACAGGCCTCTGGCTATTATATTACAGTGATACATCAACGGCTATGATTCCTGATTCAGGTCGAGGAAGTGCTTCTAGAAATGGTAACTAATCTACAAAATTAGATAATTTTTAATATGAAGTTAATATCAGTCATGTTTATAGTAGCTAATATTTGACAGTTTGAACTTTATCGGTGTGAAACTTTGTATACTGTGATCAGTCAATTACTAGACATGAATATCCAGATTTGCTTTGATTTTCTATATCTGCAACTTAAGAATGTTTATAAGTTTGCTTCATTTGTAATATGGTTGTAATTAAGATGAAGATCTCAAGTACATTGGCCCTTCATCTTTGCTGAGAAGTACTATTTTATGTTTTTTTAGTGGGTGACTATTCTCAGATCAGATGCATTTTTTATCTGGTAGTAATGAGCTGTCCACATATGGATGTGCAATCCGTTGTTTGTCTCTTCTTGCAGATGCAGGAAATCTGAATCAGCTCTGCAATGGCATTGCAAGTGGAAGGGTTATACCTGTAGCCGTAGGTGGACGATGGATACTTGTCCGGAGGGGGACAGATGAAGCTGGTGTTATCCAAAATGTATACCTAAATATGCTCAAATAGTTATCATCTATTTATTGTTGCACCTTATTGTGAATTTGTGTATCTGAACTCATATGCATACTTGTATTTTGTCGCAAATGAAGGGGATCCGTGGAACCAGGAACCAAGATTGCTATTATATTAAAATCAGGTGAAGGTGTTGCTTCGTCTAAGAAGACATCTGATGAAACTTCTTCTCAGCCTCCTGCCACTGAAAAGAAAATAGAGAAGAACATAGAGCTAGAGAAGTAGGTAAAGAAATTGAGTTATCTCATTCTAACATTGTAATTTGTTGTTTGTTTTGGTTGATGGTATGGTGAATATTGGTAGTAATGGATGGATGGATTGAATTGGTTTCTATTGTTTGTTTCTGGCATTTTCATTTTATAGTGTAGTTTGGTTTTCTTTACATGTCCAGAACCATTGTTTAAGGTACTTTTAGCCAATGTCCACCAATGATTAACACTTGTTGTATTATATATCAAGCAATGCTTTTATTAAAATCCCTTGTGAGAAAATGACTCACACAACAGGAAAATAAAAACTACTTAATGTTAACAGTTGTAAAAAATGCAATCAAACAACATATACCATTTAACAAAGTAATGTGGGAGAAGAATACACACTGCAGGTTAAAACCCACAAAACTGTTGTCTCTTTTAACAAATAACAACATGTTATACTCTGCAAAACCATTGTTTGAAATAATTTCAAACAAGAGTTATATATTAAGAAAGTGTTATCCTTCCTACTGTACAACAACATGCCATATGAGATAACATGTTGTACATCTAACCATAAAACAAATGGTTTTTGCTAAGAAGCCATTGTCTGTAGTGACATACAACAACAGCCCTGATCAAGTAAAAGATTGTATCTTTGCACTTAAACAATAGGCTTTCTTTTAAAAACCATTGTCTTTACTGCTTAATAACAATAATATATTCGTTAAAAAGTGTTGCGTTATCGGAGTTTTGACAAGAGGTTTCCAAAGAAGTGTTGTTGTTTCTGGGTATCAGACAACACTTTTCAGGTGGCTTTTACTTGTCTTTCAACTTTCACACAACAGCTTGCTGTGTGTTGTCTGAGGTGTGTATCAGACGACTTCTCAATAGTCAACATTTTTTGGTATATTCAGACAACACGTTTTGCCTGTTGTCTAAAGCAAAAATCCTTGTAGTGCGTCCCTGGTTTTCGAACCGCATCCATACCGTCCAAATAACATTGCGGAACGAATAATATTCGATATAAAAAATGTGGATACAGATATTATGTCCTACACAATATCCTATCCGTATATCCAATGACGGATCCATAAATCAATTTAGGGGAACGAAAATGACCAAAGATAGGAGAAATTTTTGCGTTATCTCTTTAGCCATCAATATACTTTTTTCACTATAACAAATTTTCATGCCTTTGGGTGATAGAGACATAGTCTCTTATGTTGAGTATTGAATACAGTAAAAGAATACAGAGGGGGGGGGGTGAATGGATTCTTGAGTTTTTCTTCGGTTTTGAATCTTTGCAGCAAGATAAGTGATGAGTGTGTGAGATATGAAGATGCGGATAATTAAACACAAACACAACACAATATCACTCTAATCTAATATTTTATTAGATTAAAATGTTGCTACAATCTGTGAATACAAATGATAGTATTCTCAGCTTCGTTTTTCTCAGAGAGATATTTTCTGGATATATTTGAGAAACTTCAAAACCTTAACAGCTAAGGAAGTGAGGCTGTATCCTTATAGACATGGATACACCCCCTTTCTACAAATGAGGTAGGTAAAACAAAAGCACTTTCCAGTCTGTCTATCTCATTTTAGTAAGAGTCCAAACGGCTACAGATTTGACTTTGAAAAGCCTGTTTAGATCCACTTCTTCAGCTCCTTGTCCCTTGTCTTATCTCTCCAAGCTTCTTTGTAGGCTTTCCAGCATGCTTTATAGGACAGAGTCAAATAAAGTATCCTGGCTTGTTGCAGGTTTCTGACTTGTACAATTCTTCAGTATTTTGTCCTCAAGAATGTATTCGAGAAGTGACTAAGTGAGTGATTCGAGAACTGGAGTTGACTTGATCGATAACTCTGAGTTCTCGAATAGTGTTATCTTGACATATCGAATCACTTCTCGAATAGCTCTTTTCTCTGGGACTCCTTGAGATATCGAATAGAGCATTTTGACATATCGAATCCCTGAGATATCGAATAGCATATTGAGAGATATCGAATAGTGTCTTCTGAGATATCGAACTCCAGACTTCTCGAATGCTAGACTTCTCGAATAGACAAATGTACTTCTCGAATTGGTACTTAGGCAAATTCTTCATTTCTTCAAATCCCAACTGTGATTATTTGACAGTCTTCATTTCCTTGCTTGAGGCATGAACCTTAGAACTTCTTTCAAGCTTTATTCTTGACTTAGTAGGTACAGTTACACAGATAGAATTTGATGCCTATTACATAGTACAAACAAGTAGAAACTCTACAACTAGAGGTTCCCTCAGTTAAGAGGTCATGTAGGTAATGCATAGCATTACACATACTTAGGCTTGTTATTAGATGTATTCAGGCATGCCTCTGTGACTAACAATCTCCCCCAAATTGTGAGTAAGACCCTTAGTCACAATTTCATGTCTGATAACAAGCCTATCATACATAAAGATAAAACTTGACAGTACAGGTATGAATTTCCATTAGCAATTTGGATAGAACTACAGAGTGAGTAATCTTACAGCCTATGATGAAGAACTAGCCATTGTCTTTTGATTCCCTTTCCATAGCTTTGGCTTGAAATTCATCATATTCTTTCTCTCTTCTTTCTTTCTCCTTCCTTGTATTCTCATCCATCGCTTTTATTATTTCTGCCATAGCATCCAATTCTTCAAGCAAAATTGAGTCTTTGAAATCTTCAAGTACTGGTTCCAGAATATTTGCAGGATAGTGGTTGAGTAGATTCATTCTGATGTTGACTTGATTTCCATTCCTCCTCCTATACTTTACCATGTAGGGGTTGAACTGAACTCTACACAAACCCTTTTTCCTCAGCTTTTCTGCTTCACTTTCCAGTCTCTCAATTTCTTTCTCCCTTGCCAGCCATTTCTCAAAACACTCTTTTCTGACTTTTTCTTCATGATCTCTCTTCATTTTCACAAAATCAATTAGCTCCAGTTTCCATCCTCTCTCCACTTTATCTTCTGAGCTCAACAGTGCAATGATTCTCTCTATGTCATATAGCTTGCCCCAGTGTTGACATCCTCCTTGTTTGAATTTCTCCTCCCTTCCATCCGAATATTTAATCTCAAGGCAATTATCAACAATGGCAACATGATAGATTCTTTGAGCTTGCAAAAATTGCAGTTGGTCTACATCATAATCTTCATCTAGTGGTTGGAGTTTTAGGCCTGGATAGATTGTCAGGGTTTTTGATATGGTTGGCTTTGATTTCCTTGCAGCTTGCTTGAACTTGATTCTTTTTACATGATTACTTGGCAGCAGTATGTGACCTTTGTTTGTAGACCATTGTAGTATTCCATTAGCAGTTTGCTTTTTGAAACATACAGATGGTTTCTTGACTTGAATCTTCTTCTCTTCTTGAGGTGGCAAGACAGTTGCAGAAGCCATAGATGCAAATTTTGAAAGGTCACTACTGGCAGCATTCACCCTAGACTTAGAGTCTTGTGTTGTGGTGAGGTTACTGTCAGCAATGCCTGAGGCTTGCTGTCTTCCACTTTTCCTCTCAGAGCCTTTACCTTGATCATCATCATTCTTCCTCTTCTCATCATCCTTCTTCTTCTTCTTGTCTTCATCACCCTTATTACTCCTGTGATATCTTCTCCTTCCATCACTTTTATCTTCATCCTTGTCTTGATCTTTGCTTGGGTTGAACTTAGCAGTCTCAGATACAATGCCAGTTGCAATATATGACCTGAGATAAGATATAGCTTCTAATTCTTCTGCTGTTCTTGATCCCTTCTTCTTGATCAGTTTCTCAATGATGGCTATGATGAGATTTTTATTTTGAGGAGTTAGATGCTTAGGAATGACCAGCTGCTTGATATCTTCAATTCTTGTTCCAGCCTGGTAGATAATAGTTCTAGGATCTGTGAAAACTTCAGGTAGCCTTGAAGGTTGACCATTCCTCAATTCATCATGAAGACTCTTGTTGTTCTCATTTCCCTTCTCAATTAGTCCAAGGAGCACATTCACTTCTGAGTGCTTTAGACTCTGTAGAGTATTGATGGTTAAATGCCATATCTTGTTCTTTCCTACCATCAATATCTCCTTGAGCCATAGATCATTAAGCCTCCTTGGTACTACAGTGAGACAGTCAATCTGACTCTTCAAACTCTCATGATATAGCAGAGCATCACCAGCCTGTTCTCTAGAGACTTTCAGAAGCTCCAAGAATGCATCATCATGATAGACATTTGAGTTTGCAATTTCTTGTAGCTTGGCCTCAGTGACCACCTTCACTTCTACTGGCTTGGCACTCTTAGATATTGAGATTTGAGGCTTGTCAGATGGCATACTCCCTGCAACCACTGTGGTTGTAATAGACTGCCTTTGACCATCAGGAGTAGTGATGTGCACAGTTGGTAGAGTGACAACTGGCAGAGAAGTGGGAGGCAGATGAGTAGTAGATTTCAAAGTTCTCTGATGGCCACCCTCAGTGATCTTGATGCCCTTTTCTAGTGATCTCTCCCCCTTTGGATTTGAGTTCTTTGATATCCTCTTCTCCCCCTTAGGCTTGTTGACAGACACAGGGACTGTAGGATGCACCTTTGGAGTTGAAGATTCATCAGGTAGAGGAAGACCCATGTGCTTCATCATTGCAGACAACATTGATTGTTGATGCAGAAGAACATCAGCTGTGGTGGTGGCTTGAGTGTTCAACTGCTCAGTCAGAGTTGTCACAGTGTCTGTAAGATGAGCATTGGACTTGTGGAGAGAGACTACCTCCTTTTCAAGAGTATCCACTTTAGTGAAGAGTTCATTGGCCTTAAAACCAGATAGGGATTGATCCTTCAGTCTCTGCACTTCGAACCTTGACATCTCATGCACAGGAACCTCAGTGACCAGCTTGTCTCCATATTGATTTGCAAAGAGGGTCCTGAGCATGGCATTGGCATCAGTTGTCTGATCTGATAAGGATTGAAATTTGTGCCCCAGACCTGTGACAGCATCCTTGAGAATAGCTAAACCATTGTCCATCCTGGTGCAAGTAGCATTGCAGGTTCGAATGTCCTTGAGCACAGTCTCCAATTGAGGGAATTTAGCATCAAAAGTCCTCTTGATCTCATGCACCTCCTTGGTTGTAGCTGAACACACTTCATTAATTTCTGTCTTTAAGCCTTTACCAAGATAGTGTGCAGCCTTGAGAATGCCTTTATAGCTGTCATTCACTGCTTCAAACACATCAGTAGGGTTGAGAGATTTGGCATTGGACCCTAGTGAAGTGATGTACTCTTCTCTGAGATACTGGAGACCTTCTGAGAGAGGGATTGAATTGGTTCCTTGCAGCCAAGCATCGATATTCCCATCTCTCTCAGTTTCATCTATGATTTTCTCCTTCTGTAGCTCTACATCCTCTTTGTGACATAGGAGAATAGCTTCATAGTCTGGATTGGGCATGTTTGCAGTGAGAAGGTGCTGAGCAATTTTTGTGAACTCAGGGATCTGATCCACAACTAAGCTCTGAAGTGCTTCAACCGTCAATTGTGGTGGAACAGACCCTGATCCTGAAGCACTGTCATGTTGCACAGGCTTCAGCCATTGAGACAAAAAGTTAGAGCTAGAGCTAGGCTTGCTAGGCTCCTCAGTTACAGATGCAACTTCTGCAACCGGATGAACAGACTCTACTACTGTTGTCTCCACAGAAGTGGGATGAGTTACAACAGTAGTTGACACAGGCACAGAGTCTCTAGTAAGAACTAGTGAATCCTCTGTGTTTGTGATGGTGTCATTAGGATATGCCCCAGCATGCATTCCCTGACCATCCAAATGTGGTACCTGGGTGGTGAGCAAGGTGTCATGCACCAAGTCACTTGAATTCATTGGCTCATCAAAGGAAAAGAATTCTTGATGATCAATGCCTTGCTCCTCAATTGCTTGAGTTGCAGGCTTCAAAGAAATATGAGTGGTAGATTCTGAAAGAGAAGTGTGTTGTAGACAAGATTTTGGCAACTCCCCCTGAGAAATAGAGGGAGTTTCAGTTATGATGTGCTCTCCACTCAGTGTTGTGCCAGCCTTATCACTCCCTTGTGCTGACTCTTTACAGATAGGTGCATTGGGGAGGATGCTTGATTCTATAGATGCATCCTGTTGAGAGAATACATCTAGTGAGCTGTGTGCCCCTGATTTTACAACTTCAGCCATTTGAGTGACTGAAGAGGTGGTTTTAGACTTCTTCTTCTTCTTTAGGCTTATGATAGGTAACTCAGGTTTCTCACTTTCTAACCCTAGTTCTACAGCCAAGGCTGCTTCAGTTAAGATTTCTAAAGGTTCAGAAGCAACCTGTTTTCTCTTCTTTTTACTAACATCACCCTTTTGAGAGGATGATGCAGTTGGCTCTTTGCTGGATAGAGTGTTTGGCTGAGGGGGTTGGTTAGCAGGCCTTGGGTTAGCATTTTGTTCTCCTTGCTTAGGCTGTGCTAACTGTGATTTAGAATCAAATATTGGCATGTTGTGGGGGTAAGACCTAAACAAACCCTCCATGTGGGGAGTTATGCTAAGTCTTACATCCACATCATTCCTAGTCTCCAAATTACCAAAAATGAGTTTGGTCATGGACCTAGGATAGCCTATTTTACTCTTATCTACTCCAGGCAATTCAATCAAAGAAGCATTTTTAAAGTTAAGCACTGATTGAATAAAGCGAGGAAAGAAAATTTCATTACCTCTCTTGGCTGTGGTCTGACCAAGTCTCCCATAGAGTTCCTGTAGGATGAGAAGTCCAACATCTATCTTTCTCCCATGAGCCAAGGCATAGGCAAGCTGCTGCACGGGTGTACTAATCTGATCAAAGCTTGATTTCCGTGCAGTGAATACATGAAGGAGTGTAGCAAATACAAAGCTCCATTCTTTCCTTAAGAACTTCCTATTCAACTTTCCCAGCTTGATAGTATCAGAGTAGTTGATGAAGTCAAAGAATTCTTCCAACTCATCATTGGAGGCCAGAGCATCATACGTCTCTTGCTGCATATCCAAGGCTTGATTCATGTCTGCAGTGGTGATAGTGATATCCTCTCCTTGAATCTTGCAGTGAACAATATAAGAAGTGATAGCATTCTCAAGAGCGATGACCTCCACAGTAGCAGTCCTCCAGAATTGTTCCAATAGATCTGTGTACAGAGTTGGGTTGGCTGAGAGCGCACTCTTGATGTATGATTCAGACAACCACCGAACAAAGCACTTGAAATTGGCATTCGGTGCTTCCACATCACTGGTGATTGCGATGAAATTAGTTTGGAATTGTATGGTGAGTTTAGGGTTTGCCATTTGGGTAGAGAAGAAAAGAGAATTAGGATTGAAGAAGAAATTCGCAGTTAGGGTTTTTCAGAGGTTTCAGGAGTTGAGGTGCTTGAGAAATCGAACGAAAAGAATTGAATAGTTGTGAAGTTGTATGTATATATATGAATGTCTTGAGTTGTCGATAGATAAGTGTTCTGTAGCGACAAGTCATTTGAGAAGTATGAAACAACTATTCGAGAAGTCAAGAAAGGCTTATTCGATATCTCAGACAGTTTGTAACTCACAGCTGGCAGTTATTTGACTCAGAAAATAATTCTAAGCTAAATAAAATATGTTTTTATGAGCGAAATGAAATTTTGAATATAAATCCAAAAAGCGATTATTAAGTGTCAGCGAAAAATCAGCCTTTTCAAATGATTCGATAACTCAAATGCAGTATTCGAGAACTCTATCATTAGAGAACTAAAATACTCTATTCGAGAACTCAAAGTGTGCTATTCGATTTCTCTAAGAGACACTATTCGAGAACTCAAGAGGGTTCTAGATAGGCCTATTCGAGAACTCGAGCCAAGACATAACAATGAACCATTCGAGAAGTCTGACTTATCGACCTATACTTTTCACTCATAAAATTCAATTTTCACTATCTTTTAAAATTTACCAGAAATATTCACTGAAGAATATTCTACTAAATTAAATAGTGATTTTCTCAAAATTTCACAGAAATTTCAAGCTAAAGATGTATGATTTTCAACATGTGCAGCATTGGAATATTTATAGATCATACTCCAGCCAATACTTACTTTAAAAATATTGAGCATTTGATAAGGTAAGTATTTACTGCTGCAACAATCTAGTTGATATACTCACTTAGCCAGAATTCGAAGAATTCAGCATTCCAATCTCACTGACCAGCCTAGTGAAGGTGGCTTCATCTAATGGCTTAGTGAATATGTCAGCTAGTTGTTTTTCTGTGGGAACATAATGTAACTCAATGGTTCCATTAGTTGCATGCTCCCTTATGAAATGATATCTGATGTCAATGTGCTTTGTTCTAGAATGATTGACAGGATTGGCAACTATAGAGATTGCACTTGTGTTGTCACACATGATAGGAATTCTTTCCAACACAAGTCCATAATCTCTAAGTTGGTTTCTAATCCAAAGCACTTGAGCACAGCAACTTCCAGCAGCTATGTATTCAGCTTCAGCTGTGGAAGTTGACACAGATTGTTGTTTCTTGCTGTACCAAGAGACTAACCTTTGGCCAAGAAACTGGCAGCTACCTGATGTGCTTTTCCTATCCACTCTGCATCCAGCATAATCAGCATCAGAATAACCAACCAGATTGAACCCTGTGTCCTTAGGATACCATAACCCCAAGTTTGGTGTGCCTTTCAGATATTTGAAGATCCTTTTTATTGCTATCATGTGTGATTCCTTTGGGTTTGATTGAAACCTTGCACATAAGCATGTAGCAAACATGATATCTGGCCTACTAGCAGTGAGGTAGAGTAGAGAACCGACCATGCCTCTGTAGATTGAGATATCTACCTTTTTGCCCTTAGCATCATCATCTAACTTGGTGACAGTGGCCATGGGTGTCTTCGCAGGTGAGCATTCTTCCAAATCAAATTTCTTCAGTAAATCTTTAATGTATTTGGTTTGACTTATAAAAATGCCATCCTTCCTTTGACTCACTTGCAGTCCAAGAAAGAATGTTAATTCTCCCATCATACTCATCTCATATCTGCTTTGCATGAGCTTAGAGAATTTTTCACACAGCTTCTCATTTGTAGAGCCAAATATGATATCATCCACATAGATTTGAACTAGGATAATATCATCACCATGTTTCTTGTAGAACAGTGTCTTGTCCAGTGTGCCTCTAGTGAATTGATTCTCCAGTAGAAATTGTGATAGTGTGTCATACCATGCCCTAGGAGCTTGCTTGAGTCCATACAATGCTTTAAGTAATCTGTAGACAAAGTGGGGAAACTGTGGATCCTCAAAGCCAGGTGGTTGTTGCACATATACTTCTTCTTCCAACTCCCCATTCAGGAATGCACTCTTGACATCCATTTGATAGACCTTGAAATTAGAATGTGCAGCAAATGCCAAGAAAATTCTGATGGCTTCTAGTCTAGCAACAGGGGCAAAGGTCTCATCATAGTCAATACCTTCCTGTTGAGAGTATCCTTTTGCAACCAACCTTGCTTTGTTTCTTATGACTACACCATTTTCATCCATCTTATTCCTTAGAACCCATTTAGTTCCAACAACGGTTCTATCCTTTGGTGCAGGCACTAGTTCCCATACTTTGCTTCTTTCAAATTGATTTAGCTCCTCTTGCATAGCAATTATCCAGTCAGGATCCAACAATGCATCATCAAGTTTCTTAGGCTCAACTTGGGATAGAAAGCAGCCATAGAGACATTCATTTATAGTTGCTCTCCTTGTCCTTACTCCTGCATTTGGATTTCCAATTATCTGATCTGCAGTGTGTGATCTATCCCATTTCCTTGTATGTTCAGATTGATTTCTCATCCTTGATGTTGCTTCATCATTTAGATCATGATCATCTGCATTTCCTCCCCCTGTGAAGTGGTCACTCCTCACAGGTGTATCTTGGATGCTTGTTTCTTCATTGTTGGTTGACACAGGTTCTTCATTCACTTGAGTTTGTTGGATTATGAGTTCAGATTCACTTTCAATCTCCTCATCAGAATCATCTAGATTGTCAAACCTCAAGGGATCTTTATCTTCATCATTGGCTTCTTCTAATCCAGGTAGTTTGCTGTCATCAAATGTTACATCTGTGCTCTCCATTACTTTCTTTTGACAAATGACATAAACTTTGTATGCAATTCTTTCCATAGAATAGCCAAGAAAGATTCCTTCAAATGCCTTTGCATCAAACTTTCCAACATATTCTGAATTATCTTTTAGCACAAAGCACTTGCTTCCAAAAGTATGAACATACTTTAGAGTAGGCTTCTTTCCAGTCATCAAGTTGTAAGGTGTCTTTCCAGTGTTTTTGTTGATGAGGGTTCTGTTTTGGATGTAGCATGCAGTGCTCACAGCCTCAGCCCAAAAACATGTAGGCATCTTTGCATCAAGTAGCATTGTTCTAGCAGCCTCTATCAGAGTCCTATTCTTTCTCTCAACAACTCCATTTTGTTGTGGAGTCCTTGGAGCTGAGAATTGTTGAGAAATACCATTTTCTTTGCAGAATGCTCCAAGCATGGCATTTCTGAATTCTGTCCCATTATCACTTCTTAATGCAATCACACTTGCATTTATGGCCTTTGCTTCTTTGTCAACTTTCTTTATGTGCTCAATGATTACTTGTGGAGCCTCATCCTTTGATGCCAGAAATTCTACCCATGTATACCTTGTAAAATCATCAACCATCACTAGAGCATACTTCTTCCTTCCTAGTGACATAATATTGACAGGCCCAAACAAATCCATATGAATCAGTTGCAGGGGCTTGGTTATAGATGTCACTGTTTTTGACTTGTGGCTTGATCTTTTCATTTTTCCCTTTTGACACGCCTCACACACTCCTTCTTGACAGAATTCAAGTGTGGGCATGCCTCTCACTAACTCCCTTTTGACTAGGGAATTAATGGCTTTGAAGTTCAGGTGTGATAGCTTCTTGTGCCACAGCCAACTGTCTTCATTTGATGCTTTTGAGTAGAAGCAACAAATTGTGTCCTTGCTTGCAGAATCCAAATTGGCTACAAACAGGCTTCCCTTCCTTACTCCAGACAGAGCAAAATCACCAGTCTTCTTGTGGGTGATCAAACATTCATCTTTGTCAAAGTTCACTTTGAAGCCTCTGTCAGTGAATTGACCAACACTCAGTAGATTATGCTTGAGCCCCTTGACCAGTGCTACATTCTCAATGATGACATTTCCAATTTCCAACTTGCCATATCCCAGTGTGTTGCCGATGCTGTCATCTCCAAAAGCAACCATTGGGCCAGCCTTTTCCTCATACTGTGATAGCAGGGCCATATCACCAGTCATATGATTTGAGCATCCACTGTCCAAAATCCACATGACCTTCTTTTTACTTTCTTTGCCCTGCAAACACAAAAGTATTACTTCTCCTTTGGTACCCAAACGAGTTTGGGTCCATGTGACTTAGTGACAGTTTTATCAAAATCAGCATGCTTATCAGTTTTCTTGATGTTGGTCTTCTTGTCACTGTTGGGAGTCTTAGAATCAGGGTTCTTAGACTTAGGTGACAGAGGTACCTTCCTAACTTTAGGAGGACTTGAAGACTTTGTCCTTGTGTAGTGTGTGTGAACATTATGATTGATACAGCCCTCCATGAATTGTCTTCTCAAATTAAAACAACTAGTCATCACATTCATGTTACATGGCATACAATCAAGTTTATCACAGAAAGGAGAGTCTCTATGTCTTAAAGGCACAGAGCAATCATAGAATGGTTTAGCAACACTACCAGATGGTTTCTTGCAAGCATGAGTCAAATGATTAGAGCTAAAACAGTTTTGACAAACTTTCCTAGGGGCATTTGGCACATAAGCATAGTTGTTATCTTTGTTAATCCCTAATTTGCCATTCCTGTTTGGTCTCTTATTAGTCACTTTCTTCTTAGTCTCATAATTTCCAGCTGAAACAAACTTTACAGGTTTCTCAAGTCTAGGTCTACCTCCTACTGGCTCCTTGGCTTTGGTTTTGACATTCTTACTCTCAGAGGATGCTTGTTGTTCATTTGATTGTGCCTCATCTTCATCCTCCAACATTTGCTTGATGAGTAAGGCATCCTCATCAATCTCAAGTGTTGGTGTTTTAAATATTGGATTCTCAGTCTTTTTCAAAACCTGAGGCACCTCCTCTTGAACAACAATGTCATCTTCAATGACTGCATAGCCTTTCCTCTGTTTAAGAGTGTCATAATCAAGTCCAATGGCAGCCTTAGGTCTAGCTAGATTTTTCTCATGATAAGACTGCAATAGACTAGAGGAATTCTTAAATGTTTTCAACTTAAATTCATTTTCAGCTAATTCATCCCTAAGAGCTTTCTCAACTTGACTAGCACATAGAACTTTGTTCTTTAGATACTCAATCTCTTGTTTAAGATTTTCTATTTGCACAGTAGTTAGCTCTAGTTCCTCATTTCTCTTATTTAACAGTTCATTCCTGGTAGACAGTTTAGCAATCTCTTCATTAGCAGCAGTCATACTAGTATGAATGTTAAACATCTCAACGGATAGTTGTTCAACCAAAGATTTATATTCAGAAACAGACATGTCTATGGTAGTGAGAGATGGTACCTGTGAGTCTGATGCAGATGGTTCTTCCTTGGAATTGGCCATCAAGGCATAGTTGCAGAATTCTTGTTCTTCCCCATCACTGTCAGAATCATCCCAACACTTCCCTTCAGCTATGTAAGCCTTACCTGGTGTCTGCTTCTTTAGAAGGGCCTCATACTTAGCTTCAAGCTCAAGAAACTCCTTATCCTTCTTTTTAGGCTTCTTGCATTCACTGGCAAAATGCCCTAGGTCATTGCATCTATAACATCTTACAGATGACCTATCCACATAGCTGGTTTTGAATCTGTTCTTGTTTGTTTTCATAGGTGCCTTGCCCTTGTTGAATGAATGATTTTGAGGTCTAGGCTTGAAGGGCTGATTCCTCTTGAATCTGATGTTTGGAAATTTTCTGGCCATAAAAGCATATGATGTATTTTCCATGCCATCCAGCTCTTCAAGAGTGTAGAACTCATCTTCTTCCTTGTCATCAGAAGGTTCAGTCACTACTTCCTCAGTTTCTTCGTCATCTACTATCTCTTCTATTCTCAGCTGACTTGCAGATGCTTCCAGGTCTTGAATAGATTTGTTGACAATCAAGGCACAGGATGTGTTTATCATTCTGCCTTGGTTAGCTTGGATAGCCCTCTTTTGAAGCAACTCAAGCTCGTGTGTCTTTAAAACCCCATAGAGCACATCATACGTGACTTTGTTCAAATCTCTTTCTCTTAGAGATATGACCCTTTGCTCTAGATGGTTTGGTGACGATAGTAGAAACTTCATATTTAATTCCTTAGTGCTGTAAACCTTCCCATTCATTTGGAGCTCAGTCACCAGCTTGTGAAATCTTTCAAACACATCAGTGATACTTTCCTTGGGCTGTGCCATGAACGCCTCATACTGTGTGACCAGTATCTGTTTCTTATTTTCTCTTACCT
Source organism: Saposhnikovia divaricata (assembly GCA_036435485.1). Classification (NCBI taxonomy): domain Eukaryota; kingdom Viridiplantae; phylum Streptophyta; class Magnoliopsida; order Apiales; family Apiaceae; genus Saposhnikovia; species Saposhnikovia divaricata. The sequence goes on from CM071595.1 coordinate 19,900,328, forward strand.
CCTCTGTCCCTTCACATAACACCTCGATGTGATTCCACATGTCCTTGGCTGATCTGCATGATGCTACGTTGGCAAACATCGACATATCCAAGGAGTCTATGATTAACAACATGAGGTGGCTGTCTAGGGCAATCTTTTCCTTCTCTGAGTCCGTCCATTTGGATGGCTCTTTTGGAACGTATGATCTAGGAATGACTACTGCGCCCACTGTGGATTCAGCAACTTCTTGTTGTGGTATGAATGGACCATTCTTGAGAATGTCAGGGTAGAGAGGATTGGCAGCTTTGATGAACAACAACATTTTTATTTTCCAGAGGTTGTAATTTTCTTTGTCGAATTTAGGGACCTTTACCGTACCTGTAGTCTTTGGTGTATTCGAACTCATGATCGTTTTCTGTTTAGATTAAACAGCCTGCTTTGATACCACTTGTTGAGTATTGAATACAGTAAAAGAATACAGAGGGGGGGGTGAATGGATTCTTGAGTTTTTCTTCGGTTTTGAATCTTTGCAGCAAGATAAGTGATGAGTGTGTGAGATATGAAGATGCGGATAATTAAACACAAACACAACACAATATCACTCTAATCTAATATTTTATTAGATTAAAATGTTGCTACAATCTGTGAATACAAATGATAGTATTCTCAGCTTCGTTTTTCTCAGAGAGATATTTTCTGGATATATTTGAGAAACTTCAAAACCTTAACAGCTAAGGAAGTGAGGCTGTATCCTTATAGACATGGATACACCCCCTTTCTACAAATGAGGTAGGTAAAACAAAAGCACTTTCCAGTCTGTCTATCTCATTTTAGTAAGAGTCCAAACGGCTACAGATTTGACTTTGAAAAGCCTGTTTAGATCCACTTCTTCAGCTCCTTGTCCCTTGTCTTATCTCTCCAAGCTTCTTTGTAGGCTTTCCAGCATGCTTTATAGGACAGAGTCAAATAAAGTATCCTGGCTTGTTGCAGGTTTCTGACTTGTACAATTCTTCAGTATTTTGTCCTCAAGAATGTATTCGAGAAGTGACTAAGTGAGTGATTCGAGAACTGGAGTTGACTTGATCGATAACTCTGAGTTCTCGAATAGTGTTATCTTGACATATCGAATCACTTCTCGAATAGCTCTTTTCTCTGGGACTCCTTGAGATATCGAATAGAGCATTTTGACATATCGAATCCCTGAGATATCGAATAGCATATTGAGAGATATCGAATAGTGTCTTCTGAGATATCGAACTCCAGACTTCTCGAATGCTAGACTTCTCGAATAGACAAATGTACTTCTCGAATTGGTACTTAGGCAAATTCTTCATTTCTTCAAATCCCAACTGTGATTATTTGACAGTCTTCATTTCCTTGCTTGAGGCATGAACCTTAGAACTTCTTTCAAGCTTTATTCTTGACTTAGTAGGTACAGTTACACAGATAGAATTTGATGCCTATTACATAGTACAAACAAGTAGAAACTCTACAACTAGAGGTTCCCTCAGTTAAGAGGTCATGTAGGTAATGCATAGCATTACACATACTTAGGCTTGTTATTAGATGTATTCAGGCATGCCTCTGTGACTAACATCTTATATATTACATCTGATAAAGAAACTAAAGACATAGTTAAGGAAGCAGAGGCGTCAAATCTAATTTGTAATTTAATCGAATTTTTAGAAGAATTTATTCAAAAACACTAAAAAATCGAGATTTCAAGATTCAGTGTACCATACTTATGTATATCCAAAAATATAATGTTTAGAATTTGGGAAATTGTATATAAATTGAACTATAGCTGTTTTCATATGATAAAAATATGCATATATATTAGCCTGGTCCCCGGTGCTTAGGTAGAGACACAAAGATACTGATGTTGGGAGTTGTCCCACATCGTTTGTGGGAGGGACATATTGTTATAAGCAGCCAATTAATTTCATTAGTATGAAGTTTTTTGGGAGCAACCCAAAAATAAATCTGTGCAGGCTGAAGTTCTAAAACGGACAATATCATACTAATGTGGAGTCACTACAAGAAAATAAGGCTGTATGTGACCAAATAAATTCGACCGTGGCTAAATTCAACCGTATTTGGTCGATCGAATTCGACCCGGCTAAATTCGATCGAATTTAGCCGCAGTCGAATTTATTTTGTCGAATTTAGTACTAAATTTGATCGTGTTCGGTCGACTTAATTTGACCGGCTAAATTCGACCGAATTAGCGTCAGTCGAATTTAGAATTCGACCAATTTTCTTTTCGGTCGAATTTAATAACTACTAAATTCGACTGTTATTTTTTTTGGTCGAATTTAGCACCTGCCAAAAAGGGGGGAAAAGTCCCGCCCATAATAATTTGGGGCGTGCTAAATTTGACCGAATGTGGTCGAATTAGTAGGGGAGCGGGAAAATTGCCGCCCAAAAAAACAATTCCGAATGTGGTCGAAATTCGGTCAAATTTATAAATATGACTGAATTCGATAAAATATTCAATTCGACCAAATTTGGTCGAATTTACCCGCATTAAATTCGATCAAATTTGGTCGGATTTAATAAATGTAACCAAATTCGGTTGAATTTATTATTTTCAGAATTTGAAAAAACATTGTTAAATATTTCAATGTTTGTACACATAATGAAAAAATATTTATAAATTTAAGGATAACATTATTCATATGTATAAATTTAGTTTGTGCGTAAAAAATATTCATATGATAGGAGAAAGTTGAATTTTTATTTAGTAGATTGTCTAAATAAATTAAATAAGTATCTAATTAGTTTGAAAAGATACAAAAAAATTATAAGGGTATTGGAAAGATATATTGTATAACCTAATTTTTTTTTTTAAAAAAATAAAGAATAAATCAAAAAAAAATTCTTAGTTTTAATAAATGTGACCAAATTCGGTGGAATTTATTATTTTCAGAAATTGAAATTTTTTTATTAAATATTTAAATATTTGTACACATCATGAAAAAATATTTATAAATAGAAGAATGACTTTCATCACATGTACAAATTTAGTTTGTACAAAATAAAATATTCATATGATAAGAGAATGTTGAATTTTTACTCATTACATACTTTCAAATTTTTTTGAAAAGTATCTAATTTGTTATAAAAAATACAACAAAAATATGAGAGTATGCGAAAGACATTTTAAATTCTATAAAAAAATAGAAAATAATAATGAGGAGAAAAAAAATTCTTCTTAATTCACTACAATATCAAGATTGTTCCCTAGAATATGAGAGTATCGATTTTTTTTAAAAATATTTTTCGATGACCTAACTGTATGGTGGTCAAGATCCATCCTTTTTAATGTTATTGTCAAAATTTGGAAAAAAATAAATTAATTTGGTTTGATTATTTAACGGTCAACTAGTACTTTGACAACAACCCCTAAACAGGGTTTTGTCACCGTTTAGTGTTTCGATTTTTTAAAAAATATTTCTCGACGACCTAACCTTACGATGATCAAGATCCATCCTTTTTAATGTTATTGCCAAAATTTTAGAAAAAAATAAATTAATTGTTTTGGTAATTCAGCGGTCAACTAGTACTTTGACTAGAACCCCTAAACAGGATTTCGTCAGGGTTTAGTGTTTCAATTTTTTTAAAATATTTCTCGACGACCCAACCATACGGAGGTCAAGATCCATCATTTTTAATTTTATTGCCAAAATTTTAAAAAAAATTATTTGGTTTGGTTATTTAACGGTCAACTAGTACTTTGACTACAACCCCTAAACAGGGTTTCGTCACGGTTTAGTGTTTCGATTTTTTAAATATATTTCTCGATGACCCAATCGTACGAAGTTCAAGATCCATCTTTTTTAATGTTATTGCCAAAATTTTAGAAAAAATAAATTAATTTGGTTTGGTAATTTAACGGTCAATTAGTACTTTGACTAGAACCCCTAAATAGGGTTTCATCAGGGTTTAGTGTTTTAATTTTTTTTAAAAATATTTCTCGATGACCCAACTGTACGGAGGTCAAGATTCATCCTTTTTAATGTTATTGCCAAAATGTTTTAAACAAAAAAAATTAATTTTGTTTGGTTATTTAACGGTTAACTAGTACTTTGACTACAAGACTAGAACACCTAAACAGGGTTTCATCAGGATTTAGTGTTTCAATTTTTTTAAAAATATTTCTCGACGACCCAACCGTACGGAGGTCAAGATCCATCCTTTTTAATGTTATTGCCAAAATTTAAATTTTTTTATTTGGTTTGGTTATTTAACGGTCAACTAGTACTTTGACTACAACCCTTAAATAGGGTTTCGTCAGGATTTAGTATTTCGATTTTTTTAAAAATATTTCTCGACAACCCAATCGTACGGAGGTCAAGATCCATCCTTTTTAATGCTATTGCCAAAATTTTAGAAAAATATTAATTAATTTGGTTTGGTAGTTTAACGGTCAACTAGTATTTTGACTAGAACCCCTAAAAAGGGTTTCATCTGGGTTTACTGTTTCTATTTTTTTAAAAATAATTCTCGATGATCGAACTGTATGGAGGTCAAGATCCATCCTTTTTAATGTTATTACCAAAATTTAAAAAAAAAATTTATTTGGTTTGGTTATTTAACGGTCAACTAGTACTTTGACTACAACACTTAAATAGGGTTTCGTCAGGGTTTAGTATTTCAGTTTTTTTAAAAATATTTCTCGACGACCCAACCATACGGAGGTCAAGATCCATCCTTTTCAATGTTATTGCCAAATTAAATTTCAGGAAAAAAAAATTAATTTGGTTTGATAATTTAACGGTCAACTAGTTTGGAAAATAAATTAAAAAATAAATAAAAATAGAAAAAAGCCAAAATTTAATTTAAAATTCATACACACCAAAGTAGTCATACTCACTCTTTGTGTGATGAATCTTACCCTACTTTCAATAAGTTTCCATTTTTTTTAATTTTTCCCCATTTTTAACTAGTTTGTAAAATAAATTAAAAAAATTAAATAAAAATAGGAAAATGCCTATTTTTGTAGTCATAAAATTTGGTGGTATGATTACTTGCGTGATTATAAATTCTGAATAAAAATTTGGTTTTTTTATATTTTATTTAATTTTTTGGTCTTTATTCTTTTTCTTATTAAATTCGATCAAATTCGGTCGAATTTAGCCGAGTTCCTAAATTCGACCAAAAAATGTGATCGAAATCAGCATATAAAGTCGGCTAAATTCAGTTGAATTTAGTTAAATTCAACCATATTTGGTCGAATTTAGCCGTGCATTTTCGACCAAATTTGGTTGAAAATAGTAAAGCTCAGATGATTTTTTTGTTGCCACATGTCACGTTTCTATTGGTTAAGGGGGAAGCACATGGATTACCACATGGATTGCTCTATAAAATTAATCTAGACTATCCATTTCTTTTTTAAATATTTCATCCTAGCTATTAATTCAATTACAATCATTTAAATAGTATACTAAAATTATTTTTACTCCTTATTCTTCTACCCTCAACCAACCCCCTGTTCCTTTATTTCTCCTTTCTTTTTTCTTGCCTCTCTCTTCTAAGTTCTAACTCCCTCTCCTGTTTTCTTCACCCCTCCTTTTTCACCACCGCCTCTTTCTTGACCACCAAACCATTGCCTCGTTCTCTTTTTCTTTCGGAAAACTATCTTTTCTCTATCTTTTTCCTTATTTCGATTTCTCTCTCTTTTTCTTCTTTCTCTCCCTTCAACCGTCTTCTTCCTCTTTCCTTTTCTTTTCCAGTTGCCGCCTCAATCACCACCGTGCCAGTTTTTTTGAAAGCCAGCCCCAGAAACCAAGCTAATCTACACTAGTCTATCTCAAGACCAAGGAGTGATGACTAATTTGCTTAGATATTGTTCTTATGGGAAAATGGAGTATGCACGCCATGTGTTTAAAAGAATGTCTAGCAGACCCACAACTTTTATGTGGAATGCTATGATCAGAGGGTTTGTTGTAAATGGTAGGGGGAATGATGCTGTGGGGTTTTATAATAGAATGGTGTGGGAAGGAGTGGAGTTTGATAAGTTTACGTTTCCGTTTGTTGTGAAGGAGTGTGAGGGTTTAGAGAAAGGGAAAGAAGTGCATATGATGGCGGTGAAATGTGGGTTTGATAGGGATTTGTATTTTCAGAATTGTTTGATGGATTTTTATTTTAAGTACGGCGAGGTTTGTTATGGGAGGAAGGTTTTTGATAAGATGCGTGTTATTTTTATTGGTAAGAATCTAATGGTGAATTTTATTGAATTTTCTGGAGTGTTTTTGATTCGTCGGAAAACGTTTGGTTTTCCGGATTTGTGGGACTATTTTCGGTTGTTTTGTTGTGGTTTGGACTGGAGTAGGCTGTGGTTGATGTTGTTGAGATACACAAAAGTGTATATATATGTGATCGGAAGTTAAAATTTTTGAGCAGCAGATTTTGTTGCTTTTTTTTAGAAACTGGTGCACATTAAATTCGACTATATTCGGTCGAATTTAGGGTACTAAATTCGACCAAATTTGGTCGAATTTAATGCACTTCGGGCGCTAAATTTTAAAATTTTGAATTTTTCACCAAAATTTTAAATTTTCAAAATTTTGGAATTTTTGGTCGAATTTATTCAAATCTTATAGAGCACATCATATGTGATTTTGTTCAAATCTCTTTCTCTTAGAGAAATGACCCTTTGCTCTAGATGGTTTGGTGAAGACAATAGAAACTTCATGTTCAACTCCTTGGTGCTGTAAACCTTACTATTCATCTGTAGCTCAGTCACTAGCTTGTGAAACCTTTCAAACATATCAGTAATACTTTCTTTGGACTGAGCCATGAAAGCTTCATACCGTGTGACCAGTATCTGTTTCTTGTCTTCTCTAACTTCCTCTGTTCCTTCACATAATACCTCAATATGATCTCACATCTCTTTTGCTGTTTTGCAGGAGGCTATGTTGGCAAACATTGACATCTCCATAGAATCTATGATCAGTAGCATGAGATGACTATCAAGGGCAACCATCTCCTTTTCTGTCTCTGTCCATTTAGATAGTTCTTTAGCCACATAGGATCTTGGAATGGTTACAGTTCCAACCGTCTTCTCAGGAATCTCCTTTTGTGGAACAAAGGGACCATTCTTGAGTATCTCTGGATATAGAGGATTAGCAGCTTTGATGAACAACTGCATCTTGATCTTCCAGAGGTTGTAGTTCTCTTTGTCAAACTTAGGGACCTTCACCGTTCCTGTAGTCTTTGGTGTATTCATGATCGTTTTCTGTTTTTGAATAAACAGCCTGCTTTGATACCACTTGTTGAGTATTGAATACGAATAAAGAATACAGATTGGGGGGGTGAATGGATTCTTGAAATTTTCTTTGTTCTTGAATCAATGTAGCACAATATGTGTTTGTGTGTGTAGATTTGTAAATGGGGATTAAGAACAACACAAGACACAATATCACTTTAATCTAATATTTTATTAGATAAAGATTTTGCTACAATCTGTGAATACAAATGTTAGTATTCTCAGCTTCTTTTGTTTCTCAGAGAGATGTTTTCTTTTGTGTATGAAAAACTTTACTTCTAAGGAAGTGAGGCTGTATCCTTATACAGCATGAATACAACCTACTTACTACAAATAATATAGCTAAAACAACTTTACTTTCTAGTGTGTCTATCCTTTTTGAGTAAGCATCCAAACGGTTACAGGTTTGACTTTGCAAAGTTCTTTTCAGATCCACTTCTTTAGCTCTTTGTCTCTTGTACATCTCTCCAAGCTTCTTTGTAGGCTTTTCCAAAGTACATTACAGATTGTGGTCCATAAAGTGCTTTAGCTTGATGCAGGTTTCTGACTTGTACAATTCTTCAGTAGCTTTGTCTCCAAGGATTCATTCGAGAAGTGTCTAAGTGACTAATTCGAGAACTAGCATTCGATAACTCTGAGTTCTCGAATAGTACAATCTTGACATATTGAGTCACTTCTTGAATAGCCTTATCTCTAGGAATCCTTTGAGTTGTCGAATAGTGCTTTTGACTTATCGAATCCCTAAGATGTCGAATAGCTTCTTAAGTCTCTGAAATGTCGAATGGAACATTGACTTGTTGACCATTAGATAACTCGAATGATGCTTTGACCGTTGACTTCCTGAGTTCTCGAATAGAACAACTAGACATGTCGAATCTCTGAGATATCGAATGAGATATCGAATAGTTCATTCAGAGATATCAAACAGTGTCTTCTCAGATATCGAATCCTTGACTTGTCGAGTGCTGGACTTCTCAAATAGACAAATGTACTTCTCGAATTGGTACTTAGGCAAATTCTTCATTTCTTCAAATCCCAACTGTGATTATTTGACAGTCTTTATCTCCTTGCTTGAGGCATGAACCTTGGAACTTCTTTCAAGCATTATTCTTGACTTTATAAGTACAGTTACACAAATAGGATTTGATGCCTACTACAAGTACAAAACAAATAGAAACTCTACAACTAGAGGTTCCCTCAGTTAAGAGGTCATGTAGGTAATGCATAACATTACACATACTTAGACTTGTTATTATATGAGTACAGGCATGTCTCTGTGACTAACACCCAGGGGAAGCCAGATGGCCAGGAACTTCCAGTATGGGTCAAGGGGAGCAGATCACACAAAATTGTGGCAGATTTGACAGGTGTCGAGCCCGATGTGTGAAGGAAGAGATTGTTGGGAATTGTCCCACATCATTTGTGGGAGGGGCAGATAGTTTATAAGCAAAATTGTGCCATATATATGTTTGTTGCTAATTACTTTCCCTACAAACTAAAAACGTTTGGTCCCAACCGCGAACCAATTAAGAAGTCTAAGAAGGTTAAAATGCAAAACAAATATGACTCGAAGATCATGAAAACATGTTCCTCAATCTGACTGCTATTAAACTTAAGATTTACACTGATTCATGTTTTGGATTCTGGTTATGCAAAATTTCACCCTTAAGAGTGACATCATATTATTACATTTCTACACATTTTTAGACTTGTTTTTCCATTGTTAATTAAGTAGTGAATCATTACTGTAACATATGGTCGAGCTGGAGTTTATAGGGATATTCACAAAAATATCCAATTTTTTAATTTTTTTTCAAAAATACTATTTGAAGTTGCAGATAAAATTGCAAATGTTGCATTTGGGATTGCAAACGAGGTTGGAAATGTTACATTTAAGGTTATAAACCAAGTTACAAATATTACAACGATCGTATTTTTGAAAAAAAATTCTGCAACTTGGGTACCTATAATTTATATTGGATGTAACGGGATCGGGATTAAGATGGAAAACAAGCATGCTTAACTTTGAATTAGGCTACTTATGTTCCTTTCTTTTGGTGGAGGGAATGAGAAGTTTGCCAATTTTGGCAACTTCTGGTCTGACATTCTCAGACGTCAATTTTAGGATAAGGCATTAGATTTTCAGATCTTATTGACCTTTTGCTTTCAACTGCTCAATCTCTTTTGGCTCCAGTTCCTTTATGATATTTTTTTTGCCTTTTTCCTCTGGGCACATGGTATATACAATGTGTGAAATAAAATATTGATGTATATTTTTAATAGGATTTAATTTGAAGCACTTTTAGATGGTATTTGGAGTATTGTATGTCCTGCGATATATAATTACCCATTTTTAATATTAACATATAATTAAGTACATTGAGATTTTCTTATATAAATGAAATACAACATATGCTAATTGTACACTTAATTCCTTTCATTTTTGGTTATATTCTCATTTTTGGTTATCCCTTTCATTTACAAACGTTAGATCTTCAACGCCAATAGATAATAACCGTTAGATGCAAATACTAAAAGTTATTATATATATAGAGGTATAAAGTTCGATGCTCTTGTGAATAACATATTAATTTATATTTAATACAAAAGATTATTATATACAAAAGTGTAAGTGTAAGGTTCGAATCCTTCCAATAACCTATTAAAATTAATAATTGTATTATACTACTATATTATAAGTAAATTATAAAAAATTAAAAATAACCCGTGCGGTTATATATAAGTTAGTATTAGTTAACTATATATCCAAAGTGTTACAACTTTGGAGTGATTTAACTGTGGATCACAAACCAACAAGACAAGGAACCAACACAAGCAAGGGATGCTAATTAAGGCCCCTTATTCAAAAAATAGTATTGATAAAAATTGGAGAGATGTAGGTGTCAGTGAAATAACTACATGGAGGCCAAAGAATTCGTTAGAGATGTCTGGAATGGAGGGCACTAATCAGTAGCCACACAGGGCAACAAAGGGATTACTGTAAAAATTGTCTTTTTTAACACTGCATGCAGACCAGGGGTGCAGTAAGAACAGAAGGGGAAACTGCCCTAGCTAGCTTTTAATTTAGTTTGCTGGCTACATGTATTGTCTTTATACGTTATTGTTATGTTTAAGCCCGGTAAGCCTGTAACTCTCTGCCTGCACCGCAGGCAGCATTACTACTACAACTGTTGATTATTTGATTTTACTCCCCAGCTGGCTGCCTACCCCAGCCCCTGAGCCCCCCCTAGTACCATAGATTCTACACACTTTATAAGTATTAAATAGTAAATACATCTATAATGCTAGTTATCGCTGTGTAGGGTCCTTTCTGCACCATTCATGTCATATATTATAACTCTTCGTGTGACCACTTTGCTAAGTGGATCGAACGCTGCAGATCTATATAGTATCTTTGTACATCGTGCCGGAATTTTCCGGAATACCCTTGATTGATTTATCTAGTAATGATTTTTTCAGCCCAGGCTAAAACAGAATTAACTGGACTGATTTTCAAAGAAAATTCAAGAATGAAAGAAATTCTCAGTCCTTTTTTACTAATTTAATATCCATTGGGAACCTAAATAAGGAAATTTAACATCAATGCTAGCTATGTGAAACTTTCGACATCTGGGAGACTTATACTTTCATATATGTATGTATGCAACTTAATTACATAATTACATTATTTGTAAAATAAGTTAAATTTTGCCATCGGACAATTACAACCATTGACAATTGAAAGTTAGTAAAGTTTTGAAAATCTCAAAAAGCCATTGACAATTACAACTATTAATCTGTTATTTATTTATTCAACTAATTTGTTGTCAAGATAGGCCGCTTAACGAATGTAATACAAATACGATTGATGAGTACAGTCGGATTTATAATTAAAAAAATTCTTCTTTCTCATTTCCGAAAGATATCAAAATTGAAAGTCACATCTTATAATTATTTGTAACATTTTGCTAATTGAGAGTCGAAGTAAGCATCTTATTCCAATATTGTTTGGGTCAGAATTTATAACCAAATAACATATCAAAGTGGACATGCTCGTCGGAAGTGGAGTCCATATATTTCATTTTATGTTTTTACGAATTGAATATTTGAAATAATCGCAATACATCCATCCATAACATCATTTATCGTAATTACTATCATTTATCGTCTTCTTGTAAAGTAAATCATAGGTATACAGTCGATCTATTATATATTCTGAATTTCTTTTCTTTTGAACTTGGCTCTGAGATTAGTGGTAGTTCTAATATTTTGGTGACTAACAATTTTGTCGAACAAAATTGTAATTTCTTTTATCTGTACATTAACAGAATTACTAATGCATGTCAACATTTCATTTACTGTTCTTTATTTGACAGGTCTATCATAAAAACTAGTTAGAATTCCTAAACCTCTACCTGCCGGTCCTTTGGAAGATTTATACCGAGAAGTGTTACTCTGGTTCCCCTCCCTCCAACTTTTTTGGTTCTGTTTGATTCCTGGAAATCAGATTAATTAACTAATAACTAAAATATATCATAACATCTATACTCTTTATTAACATGAAAAAGCATGTTTTAATGCCAAAGTACCAAAATACCAAATTTGATTGTTACTAAATTCGGGGTTTGATTCCTAATAACTAAAATATATCATAACATCTATACTCTTTATTAACGTGAAAAACCATGTTTTAATGCCAAAGTACCAAAATACCAAATTTGATTATTACTAAATTCGGGATTTGATTCCTTACAACTACATAATTATACAAGATTTATTTACTTTTTTTTTTAGTTTTATCTCGGGTTCGTTTCTTACAACTACATAATTATAAAGATTTATTTATTTCAATTTTTATAAGTTTATCTCGAATTTGATTCTCTATAACTACATAAATAAATAGTGTTTATTACTTTATTAATATTAATATTTTAATTTCGGCTCGTGTTCAATCTGTGTCCGTAATTGGCACGGGTTATCATCTAGTACATATATAAAAATACAAATTAGAAAAGAATCATAACAAAATAAACTATATTTATTTGTCCAAAAGAAGAAGCATTTTATTAGACTTTCAAGTCCTCATACAAGACAGAACTAAAGAGTTGATGGACATCCCCACCACTCCAAATATGATCAGCTATAGAACTCGAATGTCTCGCTATTTCATGAGCCACCTTGTTCGTGTAACGTTTAACAAAATTTAACAAAATAAAATATTTTATGTTACTATTAATACATTAAATTGTTAAATTTGTAAAAATATATGAATCAATGACCATTATATTGATCGGTAATCTTTTTACTTTCAAGAAAATTTGCAATGTATGAATAGATTTAGAATGTTTGTTACAATGATGTAAACATTATTAAAATAATCATAGACTAGCTATTGTTTATAGTACTTAACTTCATCGTAAATCAAATAGCTATTCAGTCTAGCTAGGCAGCGGGATTTAGTAATTGAAATGTAGTATGCATAAGTATAGATAGACCATAGATGTATACACCAATCCTCTTCCAGCACCCCTTTCTGGTAAAAAAACAAAAAAAATTCCATCTCTTTTCATCTGGGCAACTATATAAGTAGGTAGTGGCAGTCCATTAAGAGTAAGAATAACTTATGCACAAATGTATCCAAGCCGAGGGTCTTCACTGAAACAGCTTGGAAAAACCGAGGGTCTTTCCAAGTACGTAGGTAGTTGAAATCTGTCTCTACATTTTACCCTCTCTAGTATTTATTTAGTTTGGTTTGATAAATGTTAACACATACTAATTATTATCCTGGCTAATAGTAATGTATCTATCTGTGGGTGTAGCCCTAGTTAGGCTACCATTGCAGCCAATGTAGTTCTGCAACTATATATGTATATAACCTGATCATCATAGAGAATGATCGAAATTTCAGCAAAAATTTGTAAATAATAATTACAAAGCTTTTGGGATAATTCACAACAATCAAAGTTTTTCAAACTGAGCATTATAAATCGATAACTAGATTTAGCGTGCTGTGTTACTGTAGGTTTGTGATTTTAGTCATAACCAATAAATTTTGATCCACAATCATCATGATAAGAAACTAGAAGCAAATTAAAAGCCCGAACATCAATTCTCTTTCTGATTAGTACTAAAATGTGTATATACAGAAACCTCTTAATCAAAGGTAAGTAGAGTAATGTTGGGATTTTTCATCACCTATATATGTTGAGTAGGTTTCCAAAATAGTATAATTAAGCCTGCACTTAAAATCAATTAGGACTTAGGAGACATTATTTAAGAGGAATTAATATTTCAGATGGCCATATATATAGAGTAGTAGATGCCTAGTAAAATCTTCCAAATTAAAATATGATCCGCCATAAATCTATATATGTCGATGATGCTCTACCAACTTTCGTATGATAAATAATTAGTTTGCTACCTGTATGTGCACCTTCAATCTGAACTGAACCATGATACTAATTAAGTATGGCATTGTTGAATTCAGCTTTGTCCTTCACTTCTATCGAAGGACATGGATAATTTCCCTTTGTTCATCAAGTCGTGGAGAGTAGACGCTGTAGTGGTGGTAGCGGTGTGAGGACTTAATTGAACATAAGGAATATTGGATGAAGAAGTATTATAAGGGTTGCTCATATGAGGAGGAAGAGGCGGTGGGGCAGCAGTAGAACAAAAACCGTAAGGGTAGTGACCTTGGGAGACAAAGGAAGTTCCTATCTTTGGAACGGTCGCACAGATTGTTGAGGAGGAAGACAATGTCATGTTGTTGTCACATTCAACAGTAATATCGTCTGAATTGGAAGAGCCTGAAGTGTTAATTGGACATTCCATGTTCACTCCGAATAGCCTGAGTCTTTTTGGTGCAGCTTTCCCATGTACTACAGGCACTGACTCGAATACCACACCGGGTTCGAATTCACCCCAACCTCCTCTTTGAACTTGCGCCATTTCAACATCTTCTTCCTGTTGTTGCTGCTGCTCTTGTGAGGATGCTGCTGATCTGTTGTAATAAATTACTGAGCCTGAACAAGGACCAGCTGGGCTTACGAGAGGATGATGATGACTTGTACTGCGGGTACTACTCATGTAATTAGTAGGGTGATAAAAATGTGAATGTGGATTATAATGACTAGTGACATTTGGAGGAGGAGGCAGCAACAAGTGGGATGAATATTGGTCCCGATAATTATGAGGATTAGGATAGTACTGAGGCGTGGAAGATAAAGGCTGGTGTTGCTGCTGTTGTTGCAAGAACAAGCTTGGATTCCAAGGAGCAGTCGAAGAGCGTTGAAAGCTGGAGTAATATTGAGGCTGAACAGACAAATTACTAGCTGATGCAGCTGGACCGGTTCCCAGCAGGTGGTGGTAGTGGTGGTACTGGCTTGAAGCGGAGGAAGACGGGGCATCAGGGCGTCGTCTCCAGTCAATAAACAAACGATCTCTCCCAAATTCACCCATGCCTCTTTGAAAAGAGACGACATCACCAGCATCTAGCTTCTTCTCCTTGACAAACCTACTCCAGCCTTTGGTCATCACATAGCTTTGGCTACTGTTCCAGTACGAGTATCTGAATCGCCACTGCTTTCCACTTCTATCTTCAAAGTTCAACAAAAGGCCTTTCTCATTTGTGGATGAGTCCAAAGGAAAGTACTTCTCAGCATGCTGTTTGGGAATGACTAACCGATTCAGCTTTCCAACGTCGCTTGGTGTTACAACTTTATCAAACATATGCTCCTTCTCCACTATCACATGCCCATCTGTTCTTCTCCCTTCTATTACTACATCATCAACTTCGTTCTCCCCACCGATGTTATCTATCATCATCATTGTTGCCTTCTTTTCGTGTTGCTTCTTTACTGCTCCGTGCTGGTGAATTCTAATCAATTACTTGATCTGCTTGTGCTGTGGTAGGTACAGTTGTAAAGAATTAGGAGAATTGTCAAGGCAGTAGCTAGAAGAAAACCAGTTATAGTCAGCAGTACTAGTGATGATAAGAAAGGAGCTGTAAAGGTCGAGGGTTTAAGTCTGTGAAGACAAAAGTGTCGGTGAGTGTGTGCGTTACTATAAAGGGTAGAGTTCTTCCTAATTAAAACGTTGCTTGCTATTCAAAGAAAAGAAACTATAAACAAAACATAGTAACAAATTAGGGTTCTTACTGATGATTTTGCAACTAGTCACAGCTTCTGCTACTCAATCTTCTTTGTTGCAGTACAATTTTGTCCACTGCTTTCGATATAAGCTCAAATTCACTAATTTGTAACTGATTATAACCAGATCTCTTGCCTTCTCTCAATCATATGCATGTGACTTTTCAATTGATGTATAATAATGCAAACTAGATCGATCTACTGCAAATATATAAATATTTTTGGGTAACAAGAAATGAAAATATGATTGGTTCTTGACAAGACTTTAAAGATAACATGTGTGTGTATATATAAAAAACTCTAGCTAGCTAAGTAGTTAACAAACACCTACAAACACATATAAAAGAAAACACACCGTGGAAAATGATCATTCAAGAAACAAGGTGCTTTAGTTCTTCTTCTCCTTCATTTTCTTGAACTTTAGCCTTCACGGACTAGAAAGAAAAAAATGGAGAGAGAGAGAGAGAGGGGAGAGAGACGGGAGAATAAGAGACAGGGTAGGGGTTATTATTATGCAAGGAAAATTCTGAAAAAGTACTAGATACCTCCATAGAAGGTTCTCAAGTTAAAGCAATTCTTCAATAAATATGCTTGCCTTCCCTCTAGAGAGAGACTTTATATGTAGGGAAATAAGTATATAGTAGGGGTAGGGATAGGGGGGCCCATTAATTATCTGGTTGGGCTCATGTGAACTTGTCCCTGTCATCTTCCTGGGTGGTATCCATAATTCCTTCTCTTGATTTTTCTCATTCATCGTGATAAGGCAATGCCTAAGAATTCCATACG
Organism: Saposhnikovia divaricata; assembly: GCA_036435485.1. Classification (NCBI taxonomy): domain Eukaryota; kingdom Viridiplantae; phylum Streptophyta; class Magnoliopsida; order Apiales; family Apiaceae; genus Saposhnikovia; species Saposhnikovia divaricata. The sequence goes on from CM071595.1 coordinate 19,916,510, forward strand.
TACACATGGGATCATACTCACTCGATAGCATATTTTAACGTGAGAACAATAATAATTATTAATTTTAAATAATGAAATACGAAAAATATAGAATACGTTCACAATAATTATTTTGGACTTCAAATTATACTGTTCTCACCTAAAATTTGTTCTTTATGGATTGCGACTCTTCACACGTATATATTATATGTATTTGCCAGCTACTATCTCATTTGTTATATAGCACGAGTTCTATTTTCCATTTGTTAATATCCAAGATGAACAACTAGCTAGCTAACTTGGGGCAGTGCAGTAGTGTTGGTTTTATTCTTGTCTTTGTTACTGCTGCCAATAATTTTAGGCATACCGAGAAGTAGACTTCAAAGTCAATAATAAACTTGTAAATTATAATTAGTTCTAGGTTGTCTCTGACTAAAAAACACATAATGAAGTGCTGATGAGCCAGTATAGTTCAGTTATTTAACATTTCCTCCGGTTTGTATGCATAAAAATATACATATCCTTAATGCTCATGTTGAGGTAGCTAGGGGTGGAGATGGCAACTCATGTGATCTTTTCTAGAGGACTAGCTACCATACATACACATGATTAATTATATATACAGTGGTACCCTCTTATTAGTACAAGTATATGTAAGTGGTCCAATTCTAGTGTGGTAACATATATACTAGCAGTCTAGCATGCAGTATATAAATTTGTTGTATGTAAAAAGCATTTTAATTAATGTATAAATGAAACAAGAGTCGAAATCTCAACAACAAATGAAGGTAGTAGGTTCAAAGTCATATTTGTACCATTCTGTTGTAGATGTCAAATTTTGGAAAGCATGGAAGTTATGGAGCTAAATATTAATTATACAGTACTGCAGCTAGAATATGGCCCTGTAAATCTGTAGATATATACAAACATAGGGTTTCCATTATCTTTTGTTAAAGATTAAAAGTTCAAATATGCCAAAATGTCCTTTTCTAGTTTCAAAATTTGTGTATGGGAATGGAATTGGGTTGGGGAGTATATTATATATGTCATATAGTTTAGAACTGTTACTGCAGTAGTATTGCATATTTATCTTTGTAATTGAGTAACTGAGAGAGAGAGAGAGAGAGAGAGAGAGAGGGAGAGAGAGAGAGAGAGAGAGAATGAGAGAGAGAGATATGGATTATGTATTGTGTGTTTTCTGTTAAAGATTATGTACTTGTATATTTAGATATGGGATTTGGATTGGAGAGTATGTATGTCATCTAGTCTAGTACTATTACTGTAGTAGTATTGTGTATTTATCTTGTTATTGAGTAATTGTGGGGAGGGAGAGAGAGTGTGAAAGAGAGATTCATAGAGAGAGGACCACCTAGTTTTCAGGCCATGCTCGATCGCTAGCTCTTATATGGTCCATGGTGGTGGTGGGGGTTGGGTTTGGGAAGGGAATGGAAAAAGATATAGCATGCAATAGAAGAAACGAACGAGAGTATTTGGATTTCAATATATTCATAGGTGTGCTAGTTAGGTGGTGGCAAAGTTGGACACTACCTTCCCACTGCCCCCCTCTTTTTCTTGCAGTTGAAAAAGGCAAACCATGCCCCTCCCCCACCCCATGGATGTATGCATACCTGTGTGTGTTTACTTAGTTGTACTACCTACAAGTATGCAACTATGCATACAACTATCAAGTTTGAAAGTTTCAGTTCAACTCATGAGGCCACCTCCAAACTAAAAAACCATAAAATAATTCCTACTGGAAATTTATAATTGATTTTAGTTTTAGCTTGTCATACAAGTGTATGATAAACAAGAATATGAGATTATAACCTTTAATTTAGTCTCTTCTATTGATTATTAACCTAATTATTATACATCTACTAGTTTAAAACCATGGCATGCAACTTATTATAAGCACACATACACCTTCTAAAGTTATTGGACTTCATTTTAGTTTCCTTCTTACACTTAAAACACAAACTAATATAAATTAAAAACAAATTTCAAAGTAGTGAATACTGATCCATTTATAGCCACACATTATGGGCGGTTTTATTTAAATAACATCTTGTATTTTATTATTAAGGACAAGAGAGAGAACACAATGTAGTTCCTAGTGCATTCCAGTTTTGTACATATTTCAGCCTTCATCTTGTTATTCAATCCTAGTTTAGTTATCTTTGTTTATATCTTCAATGTCTAATCTCAACATGGTATCAGAGCCTCCGATCTTTGAGGCATTCGTTCTAAGTTTTATCATGCATTCTTAGTTTTATCCTTGAGCTCTTTATCTAGAAAACTAGGTTACACTATCTACACACCAGATGTTTGTTATTTGTTTCGAGTCAGAAATCAATTTCATTACCCCTGCTTCGATTAGCAGTGCTTGGGTATGTATCATTTTTGTTTTGTTTCATATTTTCAAGTTTCAACATACACATTCCTTTAATACGTTCGAGATATTGTTGTGGTGATTTTTTTTTGTTTGTTAATTGCATCGGGAAAGGTAATAACGGAGGTGTGTGTGTGTGTTTGTAGCTATAACAGATCGAAGGGGGGATGGTTGAGCACATGTATAGTGCGTGTGTGTGTACTGGTGTTGCGAAATGTTTCCGAAAGGAATGTTGTTGGAGTTTCTACGGAGGCACTCCAAAGTGCCCAGTTATGTAGGTTCTCAGATGGGCTTGATGGTCGACAATTGAGGAGCAGCTGCAATCAATGGCGATGCCACAACAGTAGAAGAAGAAGGTGTTTGCACTAAATCACGCATGCGTACGTGGTCACAAGTAATATATGAATAAGTCAAGTTCGTTCCCACAGAGATCTGGTTTAAGTTTCAATTCAGTAAATGCACCTATGCAACAATGTATGATTTTTATTCACTGCTAAGACAATTAACAAATTTGGGTTTTGATTAACTAGAATTAACTAAAAAAACAAATTAACAAGATTTACATCTAATTAACTAACGAGATTTAAAACTGATTTACTTATGAGAATAAAAACATGGGATCATAACTTCATTAAATACTTCGCTTAGATCTGACACCTTTAATCACTATATGCAATGGTTATGATATCTGATCGGACAACACAAAATAAGTACATGCTACCTGTCAGCATACGTATACCAAACTACCCATACATCCACAAAAGAGATAGAAGATGAGTAGACACCAATTATGCTTATACCCTATATGTCTATAGAATTTGAAAACATAACGGTTGAGGAACAAGTTATCCATATTGATCACATAGGGCAACATAATATATTTCTATTTATGCTACAAATCATGATGATAAACATACATAATCCTATGCTAGCATGGCCAGTTCTAAACCTCAAGATCCACTTTCACTTCACAAGAGATTAACAGATTAGATGTTAACTACACATCTAACAATTAAGCATAACCATACAAGGATATCAGATATACGCCACCCACAGATCTTTAAAGCATCAAGATATTAGACTACATAATTAAATCCGTTAGAATCCCATGACAACGATTAGTTCATAATCGAACCGTTCGTCACCATGGGATTTGATGAAAACATGATATAAAACAAGATATGAATGAACATAAGAATATTATTAAAGCAAAGAGTTAAGAAAACAAATCTAGATTCCAGAAAATTCGTCTAAGCAAAGAATACAAAACATGAAGTAGATTTAGATCCTTGCTTGTCACGAGCGTTGAATCTTCCTCTACTTTTCTCCCTTGCAATTCTAAGTGACAATTACAATGATTCGATGTGTTTATATAGGCTCTAGAAGCCTTGTCCCACAAGAAAATACCTTACAAAACTATTAGAATTCGATTCGGTGCAAGAACCTGCCTAAAATACGATTACAACGCAAATTAGGGCAAAACGGTAATTTTTCAGCATCTTCTTGCCGATTAGGGCGCAGTCAGCGCACCTAGGGCGCAGCCTGCGCAGTAGCATTCTGTCCAAGGGCGTAGTCTGCGCACCTAGGGCGCAGTCTGCGCACCTGGCTTCTGGAATTTTTTTGTTTCAGCTCGTTTTGCTTCGTTTTGGCTCCAAACGCTTCCGTTCTTTTTGCACTAGCTTCTGTCTTCCATTCTCTATCTCTGGAATCACCATGGTGGTCTACAACAAGACTCCATTCTTCATTAGTAAGCTCAAATTCAATTCCACAATCGATGGAAACGTTAACCCTAATCGACGTTCTTGCAGCCCTTCACAATTAAACAAAATACATCAAAACTACAACAAACTTGAGTCCAAGACAATCAATTTAAGCCGATATGGAACGTTCCAAGTGGATATAAAATCCACTTATCACACCCCCAAACTTAAACCGATGCTTGTCCTCAAACATAAACAACTAAACACTACCTAATTAGTACCACTTCCGTAGGTGATCATGGTTGCATTTGGCATATGCAATAAGCCCTTTAAACCCCTAGGCAGCCCTAGTGGACGAGTATGGTCTTGTGAGGGCCTATAGCGATTGTACCCACAAAATTCATCTAACTAAACAATGCAACACAATGCAATGCATGAATGCAACTAATATGAAAATGCAACGATCCCCTTCAAACTAACCAAAACCAACTAGCAAGCAAATATCTCAAAGAATGCAACTAAATCTAAATAGAGCTCGACTAAGTCCCCGTATACTAACAATATATGCGTGTGTGCAATGCTCATCAGATATACTCCTAAAACTAGATCAAAAATCATACATGCTTTTCGCCAAGACAATCACAGGTTTATACATAGAATAGACTGTACACACTTCATAACCTAGAAACACCTCCATCCTTATTCAAGTTAGCCAGGAATTCATGCTTTTATTTACTAACAACAACTACGATACATAATATAACAATCATGCTTATTTAACCGTGCAATGGATGAGACCCCAAAAGGCTTATACAATAATACCCATGTAGCGAGCGTTAGGTTAGTGGATCCCAGACTATAAAAGCCTTAAGTCACTAGGCACAAAGTCCCCGCGAACTTAATTGCTCGAGTATTAAAGAGCTCACCCTGGTTAATTTTGCATATAAACATTCACACAACAACTTTTTTTTTCTCTCTTTTTTTTTCTTTTTTTCATATGCAATCTGGAATGAGAATTCTCATTTCCAACCCTAAACTACTCATATAAATATGAGCCGGCTACTAGCCAATTGACACCTAGCCATTATTAACAACTAGCATGAAATCCATGGTTTCCCCCAAACTTAGACTTAAGTGCTCATACGCCATCAAGGGAATAACGAAAATTCTAAATATAAACAAGCGCTTAAATCTCAAACAACCAAACAAGCATGACCCTAACCTAGCTCAGAAGCAAACTAATGAGACCGTGTAAAGATTTTGTTTCTGAAGCATGCAAGTCAATTCCTAGGAACTATAAATCAACCCTCTATTCATCATTACAACACTCAATAAGACATCGACCTACCAATCAGAATTAGCTCGTCCTAAGGGATCATGAAATATGCATGCTATGCAAATGCAACTATCATGGACTCACATGGTAAAACAAAAAAAAAACAGAATGTCCTACATGAAACAGACATAAATAACACGAACAAACATGCGTACATGAAGCAAACATAAATAACACGAACAAACATGCATGAATTACACTACGCATGCAAAATATCATATCTATATGAACACAATGACACACTACTATATACTACTACATACCTAACACATGGGTTGCCTCCCACGAAGCGCTTGTTTAGAGTCAATTAGCTGGACTACGTCCAAGCCTCCATTAAGGATGATAATAGTTGGCCTGGTCATCTCTTCGTGATACTTCATCGTCATCACGGCGGCACACTTTCTGCCCCTATTCGTATAACAACTATGTCCTATTCCAATGCCTTCATCAGTTGACCCAAAATCTGTCAATTTGTAGAACAACACACAATATTCGCGGGTTTCGCTTGAATATAATGGAGGAGGGTAAATGTAAGTTGCTGAAACCATTGGTTCCTCAAAGAGAACTTCCTCCATTGGCTTTAATGCGCTACCTCCATCTTTATACTCTGAGACAAGTAGAAGACCTGCATCTTTCCCATGGTCATCAGCCTCTTGGTACGCACATACCAATTCTTGAAATTTTTGTAGCACACCAGTGTCTGTCCCAAATAGTGCCCTTTCCAAATCATCCACCATACTAGCATGATCAAATTCCTCACATGGCTTGTGAACGCTCACCTCACCTTGGAATTTGTCGTTCTCAATTATGTATGCAGTACCTTGCTCAAAGTCACCGTTATTTTCTGGAATTGCCTCTAGTATGAATTGCTGTTTCTCTTGTTCCAAGGAACTCAAAACTTGAGCAACTAGTGTCTCCAAAGATTTGATAGACTCCTTATTACTCTTTGCAAGCATCCTAATCTCCTCCATAACATCAACCTCATCTGACTGAAAAGTAGGAGTAGGTTGCTAATGTTGAAACTCTTCATTACCAAAGAAATATGACATATTTGGAGCATCTTGCTGGTACTGTTGAGGATGGTACTGAAAATATGGTTGTTCCACATAAGTGACATATGGATCAACTCCTTCGTAGTAACAATATTGTGAGGTGTCATGAACGCCCAAACATTGCTCACATTGCTAAGGCATGGATGTCCTCGAATATGCCCACCATGGCAACTCCTTGCCTGCCATTTTCAAACAATCAAGTACCTGAAACGCACCGAACTAAATAAGATAGGTAAGTAACTAATCCGAGTCAGTGAACTTTAACGACCATTGATGACAAGCACATAAACTAAAAATAAAACACCGATGATCCCCGGCAGCGGCGCCAAAAACTTGTTTGCACTAAATCACGCAAGCGTACGTGGTCACAAGTAATATATGAATAAGTCAAGTTCGTTCTCACAGAGATCTGGTTTAGGTTTTAATTCAGTAAATTCACCTATGCAACAATGTATAGTTTTTATTCACTGCTAAGACAATTAACAAATTTGGGTTTTGACTAACTAGAATTAACCAAAAAAACAAATTAACAAGATTTAGATCTAATTAACTAACGAGATTTAAAACTGATTTACTTATGAGAATAAAAACATGGGATCATAACTTCATTAAATACTTCGCTTAGATCTGACACCTTTAATCACTATATACAATGGTTATGATATCTGATCGGACAACACAAAATAAGTACACGCTACCTGTTAGCATACGTATGCCAAACTACCCATACATCCACAAAAGAGATAGAAGATGAGTAAACACCAATTATGCTTAGATCCTATATGTCTATAGAATTTGAAAACATAACGGTTAAGGAACAAGTTATCCATATTGATCACATAGGGCAACATAATATATTTCTATTTATGCTACAAATCATGATGATAAACATAAATAATCCTATGCTAGCATGGCAAGTTCTAAACCTCAAGATCCACTTTCACTTCACAAGAGATTAACAGATTAGATGTTAACTACACATCTAACAATTAATCATAACCATACAAGGATATCAGATATACGCCACCCACAGATCTTTAAAGCATCAAGATATTAAACTACATAATTAAATCCGTTAGAATCCCATGACAACGATTAGTTCATAATCGAACCGTTCGTCACCATGGGATTTGATGAAAACATGATATAAAACAAGATATGAATGAACATAAGAATATTATTAAAGCAAAGAGTTAAGAAAACAAATCTAGATTCCAGAAAATTCGTCTAAGCAAAGAATACAAAAGATGAAGTGGATTTAGATCCTTGCTTGTCACGAGCGTTGAATCTTCCTATACTTTTCTCCCTTGCAATTCTAATTTACAATTACAATGATTCGATGTGTTTATATAGGCTCTAGAAGCCTTGTCCCACAAGAAAATACCTTACAAAACTATTAGAATTCGATTCGGTGCAAGAAACTGCCTAAAATACGATTACAACTCAAATTAGGGCAAAACGGTAATTTTTAAGCATCTTCTAGCCGACTAGGGTGCAGTGAGCGCACATAGGGCACAGACTACGCAGTAGCATTCTGTCCAAGGGCGCAGTCTGCTAACCTGGCTTCTGGAATTTTTCTGTTTCAGCTCATTTTGCTTCGTTTTTACTCCAAACGCTTCATTTCTTTTTGAACTAGCTTCTGTCTCCCATTCTCTATCTCTGGAATCACCATGGTGGTCTACAACAAGACTCCATTCTTCATTCGTAAGCTCAAATTCAATTCCACAATCGACGGTAACGTTAACCCTAATCGACGTTCTTGCACCCCTGCACAATTAAACAAAATACATCAAAACTACAACAAACTTGAGTCCAAGACAATCAATTTAAGCCGATATGGAACGTTTCAAGTGGATATAAAATGCACTTATCAGAAGGCTATGGTATGGCCTTGTGATATGTGTTATTTTGGGCCTTGGTTGGAAATGGGGCTATATTGCTGGTGTGAGCTGGTGGTTTTGGCCGGTTAGTTTGTGGGTTTGCCCTGAAGTGGCTGCAGCAAGGTTAAGCTGAGAGGAGTTGGGGCTGGTGCTTCTGTGATGGGTGATAGTGAGGTCAGCTGTTAGTGAGAGAGTTGGTGCCTTATTGGTACTGTAGGGGCTGTTATAACTTACAAGTTAAGGAGTTGTTAGTTTTGTATAAATTTGGACGATTTCAGCTGGGTTTGTGTGTGTTTTTCTTGTGGCTTGTTGTGGTGTTTTTCGACAGTGTGCTTTCAGTGATAGCGGAGATACAGAGATTGGAGAACTTATAGCCAAGGCTATGGAGAAAGTTGGCAAAAAGGGAGTTATTACAATTGATAGTGAGAAAAACTCTTCTTTTTCCGTGAAGGCTGCTGAAGCAAAAACATGGCTTCTCTTTCAGATCTCGTTAACCTTAATCTTTCTGATCAAACCGGCAAGATTATTGCTGAGTATATATGGATTGGTGGCTCTGGCATGTACCTCAGAAGTAAAGCAAGGACACTTTCTGGTCCGGTTAATGATCCCAGCAAGCTGCCTAAATGGAACTATGATGGATCTAGCATTGGACAAGCTTTCGAGGATGATAGTGAAGTAGTCCTGTATCCTCAAGCTATCTTCAAAGATCCTTTCAGAAGAGGAAACAATATATTGGTTATGTGCGATTCTTATACACCAGCTGGCGAGCCGATTCCAACAAACAAGAGGTTTAATGCAACCAAGATTTTCAGCCATGCTAATCTTGCTGCCGAAGTTCCATGGTATGGAATTGAGCAAGAGTACACTTTGTTGAAGAAAGATGTTCAGTGGCCTCTTAGTTGGCCTACTGGAGGATTTCCAGGGCCACAAGGACCATACTACTGTGGTACTGGTGCTGATAAGGCCTTTGGAAGAGACATTGTTGATGCTCATTACAAAGCTTGTTTATATGCTGGGATCAACATAAGTGGAATGCCAGGACATTGGGAATTTCAAGTTGGACCTGCTATTGGTATCTCAGCTGGTGATGAACTATGGGTTGCTCGCTACAGTTTAGAGAGAATTACTGAGATTGCTGGGGTGGTTGTCTCATTTGCTCCAAAGCCTATCCTAGGCGACTGGAATGGATCACGTGCTCATACAAACTATAGCACACAATCCATGAGGAATGAGGGAGGCCTTGAGGTTATTAAAAAGGCTATCGAAAAGCTTAGTTTGAAGCACAAAGAACATATTGCTGCATATGGCAAAGGCAATGAACGTCGTCTCACTGGAAAACATGAAACAACTGATATACACAACTTCTCATGGGGAGTTGTAACCGTGGAGCATCTGTTCGAGTGGGTAGAGAGAGAGAGAGAGAAGAAGAGGAAAACTAAGAAAAAATTCTGGGGAAATTGTTTGCTTTGAAATTCAGTTGCGACTTCGTTAATCATTGGATCAAACTGAATTTTGGAGGGTAAGTTCACAAGACAAGGGACTAAAATTTGAATGGTGGAGATTGGATTACGAGTGCTCTAACTCAGGTTTTTCTGCCATGAACAGTGCTACATTTTTCGGTGTTTTCTCTAATTTTCTGTTGTTATTCCATCTTTGAGTTATGATGTTAATTGTGGTGAACCAAAATTAAGTCTTGATGTTATTGGGAATCTCTAATTGATTAGAGAAGAAGATATGATTGTAACCCCTTATTTGTTTGATAGTGGAAGAGAAGAAAGGTGCGGCGTTTGTGATGTTGCTATAGTTAGTTTCGAGTGTTGTGGTGATGAACCGAGAGAGAAGAAAAAAATGTGAAGAAGATTCAGGAGGTGTCCAAGTGCTGCCTTACTGTGGTGATGGTGCCTGTTGTCGATTTGTGTATATACATACGTTTCTTGAATGTGTATGGACTAGACAGAAATGTAGAAGATCTAATCTAAACTAATGGTTTGAGTATGAGTTCAGTACGGTCTGATGATTTGTTCTCAAGCTAGTATAAATTGATTTATGGTGGTTCGATGCAGAGAGGTTCAACCAAGTAATGAAAGAGAGGTTGATGGGCCCTTGTTACTGAGTTTTTTTTGTTAGTTAGTTTTTGGTTGGCAGGTTGTATAATGTGCAGTCACTTGTCTGCTGTGAGCATACATATAAGAGTGAGTCCGCTGTGTACAAACAAAGAAGAGTGAGTCCGCTATTTGCAGACGAAGAAGAAAGCCATACGGGCTTATTAAATTTGAAGTTTGCAAAGTCACGGGTTCGAGTTTCCATTGAAGGCATTTTTCTGTACTGAATCTTGCTGGGGGAGAATTTTTGAATCTTCCTAGTCCCAGGGTAAGGCATCTGTAAATGCTGGGGGGTAATTGTTGGTTTTTCCCATAATCTTGCCTTAATCGACTCGTGGGGTGTTTGCGACTTTGGTATATCGGGGTAGTGATTAGATTGTGATTTAATCACCCGATAGTGACTTGGGGTAGTGATTTGAGATGCGACTCAATCACCTGAGGGTGTGTTCAGTAAAAATACTTGCCAGATGGGCAAAGTTGCTGGATGGGCACAAGGAAAGCCATACGGGCTGTTGAGAAAGAAAGCCAAACGGGCCTAGCCATATGGGCTAATGAAAGTGTTGTCAAAAGCAATATAGGTGTTGATTGCTAAGTGCAAACGAAGTAACATAGGTGTTGACTGCTGAGTGCATACGACAAACGACAGAAACATCAGTGCGGTGATGATTTGTGGGGGGGCGGTTGGTGGAACCAAGTGAATGCCAAGATTGTGCAAAGAAAGATTCTGGAACTTAATGATTTGTGAAGAATCTTGTCAAACGAGTTTAAGATTAAGGGGGAGAATGTTGGGATTAATCTTAAACTCAATAATTAATTTCTTTATTTATGTCAATGAAATCATTGTTTGATTTGGTCGTTAGTGTAACAACCCCAGATCCGGGGTCGGGGATCCGGTCGTTACGGACTCAATTTCCATCCACAAAACCAACATAAATTAAATTACAACCTTGTGACCCAAAACAACAACATAAAACACACCAGTTATAGTCCCAGAGATGAAATCAGAGTAACTATCAAATATTATTAATCACGAGTTTAAGTTTTATAGATTAATATATCCGATGCTTAAAAGTGGAAAACTAACCTACCAATAGCTTCCTCCTCAGCAATGGTAGCTACATCAACGGGTAACTTTCTGACGGCTCTCACGCTCTTGCGCCAAGTGTTCCTTGGATGGCTATCTTCTCTAGCTGTTGTTGTGATATAATAAAATAAAGCAAGGGTGAGCAATAGCCCACCAACAATAACGTATACTGAACAATAATATATACAATAGTTCAAAAGTATTTTTGAAACCATATGCCATGCATTAACGAACATAGTGACAATATAATATAAACGATGAAGTTACAAGGTAACTCAAAACATATATTCTGTAGAAATATCTGTTGTGCAAGTTAAAATCAAGACATCATCATATGTCATAAAAGAAGGGAATTGCAGGAAAATATTGCAATCCAAGTTTTGAACATTTTTCAAACTCCTGCCAACCTGAAAGAAGTCTCTTCGATACGTGTTACGGGGGATGCCCGTCAACCTGAAAGAAGTCTCTTCGATACGTGTTCCAGGAAATTCCCAATTTGGGAGGTGAACTAATACTGGAGTTATCATGCGCCAGCTATCCCACTCCCCGATTATCAGTCGGAGATGGTACAGCCCAATATAGTTTACTACCGGTAGAAGAAATAACTGACGGATTGACTTGTCTACCACCCTTTTTAGTAACTCCCTGGCCAACGGTTGGGCCTTGTGATGGATCGCGCGACTCGGCCTCTTACACACGACTCCTAGTTCGAATAAATCCATGACTCTGAAATGTAAAGTTCGTCCTCCTTTCCCCAAGTGTAATACTCGTTGATAAGACTCCATAAAGCAGTCGTATCTAGTTGGAAAGGAAAATTCACCAATATTTCCCAAGCTGATGCTTGTTAATGGATATAAACTTGTTCCATCAATCTTGCCCCTCGAGTGTTGAGGAGGTAACCAAAAAGACTCATATCGATGTTTGAAAAGAATCAAGATGTGAGTGAAAATGTAGTTTAACAAGTATATGACAGGGCAGTCAAAGAAATAACATCTCTCAAGCAAGGTTCCCTTATATTTTAGAAGATAGATTCGAATGAAGAATAGAGTTTTGAGAAACTTCCTTGATAAAAATAATAATAATACGACTCCGAGATAATTTACATAGTATTTGAATATCAAGGAAATTTTTGAATAAAATATCTCATTTTAGAATTAGTTGAAAGAATTAAATAAATATTCAAGGAATATTTATTAAACCAGAAATAGTTCAAGAATATTCTTAATATAAATATTGCTCATGATTGACCCTCGAATAAGTATATATAAAATATTCATTAAATAAATAATTCCTCGAATAAATATTCAAAATAATATCCAAGAAAATAATTAAAACCTTAAATGAATATCCAAGATAATATTCATTAAGTAAATAAGCTCAAATGAGTATTCGAAAATAATATAAAATAAACAATTAAACTCAAATGAATATTCGAAATAATATTCATTAAATAAATAAACTCGAATGAATATTCCAAAATAATATTCATCTAAATCAATAGCCTCAAATGAATATTCAAAATAATTTTCATTAAATAAATAATCTCGAATGAGTATTCAAATAACATTCCTCGAATAATTTCCAAGTACTTAATACTTATGGAAATATAAATAATGTTCATAAATAACATCCCTCAAATAAACTGTCACTGGAATCCCTCCGGATTTCCATGACTATCTCTATATTACAAAATACAGACTCCCGGTCTTTATTAAAAGAATGAGATCATATGCCCTTCACTAAGGGTCTTAGCAATATCTGGCTTATCAACTATATAATAAATCCTGAATCCTCCTAACAAATTTATCAAAAGGAAAGTACCTAAATACCCATCAGTTTAACATCTTTTTTTTCCTTACAAAATCCTACCAAAACGAAAAGTACCTTTATTAAATAGCAAAACAGGAAGACAAATGTTTGAAGCTTTCTAAGAAAGCTTGATTTTGAAAATTACAGTTTTCAAGAATTCAAATTAAATCATTTGTGTGAGTTCCTTTCCTCTCTCCTTCGGTCTCTTTTTGAATTTCTACTCCATACTTTTATGCCTTCTTTTCTCTCTGATATGTTTCCCATTATTAATTACCTTTGTTTTTGTTTTTCATTGCAGATGAATCGAGAACACAACTGCTTAATGGATTGAGTATGAGAAAAATTGATAAATACATTCAACCCATTATGAGGCATAAGTTTCAAGGTGTGAAATTATTGATTACTTATTGTTTCCGATTTTATGTATGTATAAACGTTATTACTTCTATTTCTTATTAGTGTTCATTGGTTTTCATGTTTAATTAATAGATGTGTTCCATGGAATCAAACTTAAGGTATCTATTTAAATTTCTGTTTTCTAAGGCAACTCTATCAGTTTTATAAAATTTTTGTGTTCCATTATGAGGCAAATGTTTTATAAAATTTATAAGTTTATAACATGAGCTTCTTTGATAAATTTCCATCTATGTAATTTACTCTATCAGTTTGTAATTTAGTTCAGTAACATGATTTATAAATTTATAAGTTTATAACATGAGCTTTCTTCTTGCATATTGGATCATAGCTATTGTAGGTCTACAACCAAGGTGCTATCAGTTATCGAGAATTCATATTTGTAAATGATTTATCTCTTCTCATCTCTATTTCTCTCATCTCTCTCAAATTTATATTACTATTTTTACTAATAAAGGTTGTTTGTATTAATTGCAGGTGCACACCAACAGTTTGATGGATTAAAGATGAGATGTAGATTGATAGTTCTATTTCTATCCATTTTTCTTCTTCTTTTTGTTATTATTTACGAGATTATGTGACTTCACTCACTTTTTGTTCTTCTTTAGTGCAGGTAGTACTCTGATGACCAACTGTTTGATGGATTTAGCATGAACCATTAATGTTCAAGCAGGCATAATTTGTTATGGTCACTTTCTTGCACTAATATAAATATTAATTTCACACATTGTAATTACTTTTTAAATGTTGTAATCTATAAATCAATCTACAATTTATATTTTAAAACCAAATTTTAGAATTTCTATATTTAAGAAAGCCCAGCACCGCAGGCATAAATACTAGTAATTAGTATATCTTGTATCTAACTTATAAGCCAACATCAATCAGGGAACAAGTATTGCAATAGACTTGAAAGTAGGCATGCATGCTATGGCATATGTATCAGAAAACAGCATATATATATATATATATATATATATATATATATATATATATATATATATTATCACAACAACAGTTCCAAAATATTGGAAACTTGCATGGTGGTCAGGTAGGGGTAGCGTGTCCTGGGTCTGCTCGGTGATCTATAAACAATCAAAGCATTCGAGATTAAGCACTTAACACTTTTTAAAAGACTAAGTATATACTTAACTTAAGTCGAAACACGTTTTCAAGTTATCCCGTTATACACTCTCTAGTGTAACTCTTATTAACACCGTTATGACCCGATATTGGTTCGCTGTTAAGGTATGTCATTACACTTACACTTGGTAGGTACTTAAACAATATAAGTTATAAGGTCAAAAGATTATACCTCGAGATTTATCGATCGTTATCTAAGTGATTTTCCAAAGTTATAACCACTCGTTTTTTTTAGGGGTTCATTTGTACTTAACACTGATTCACATATTTTTATAAAATCGAAAAACGATCCGTTTGACATGAGGTTTTCTCTCACACCTTCCTTATGATCTCTAATATTTAATTACCAAAATTTGTCACTGAATTACTCGAGTTAAGGGGGTTCAATTTCAATTACGAATTTGTATTTACGGTTTCGAACTACTTTTAGTAAATCGGCCATAATTCCTAAACCGTAAGTCCGTTTTCTTCGATTCTTGTGCCAAAATGATCTATGACTCGAGATCTACAAGAGTATTATACTTGTCAAGGTCAGTGATTTATACCTACTGTGATGCACGAATTCTTAAGGTTAACGAAATTTCGGCATTACGACGGCTATAAATCGAATGTTTCTAAATTTATTACGTCAAAACCAAGCCACACCGGGCATACCATGATCAAACCAACAACTTATATGCATAATCTACATCTTATCAAGTCCAAGAACATATCACTTAATCATCATTTGAACCATAACTCTTAGATCTACTAAAACCATTACATAATCACTTAAACAAGCTTATAATAACATCATCACCAAAACTCATCCAAAACTTCATTATAATTCAAAACAAAGACTAGGGTTCTTGAAGTTTATACCTTCCTTGGAGTGTGAATGAACTTAGTAAGCCTTGTATAGTCCTTAGATTTCCTTAACAAAGCTTAGATCATCCAAAAGAATCAATAAAAACAAAGTTAGTTCTTGAAATCACTATTCACCCTCAACCTTCTTGATTTTATATCTCAAGAATGGAATGGAATTTGAAGCTAAGATTCATAGGATATCTTAGTTATCAATTATGGAACATACCTAATTAATCTTGAGATTTAACAATGGTTGGAACTTGGATTTCGCCTTTGCATTTCTTGAAAGGCCGAATAGAACAAATGAGGGAGAGATGGAGTTTGCTTGGTCTTGCTTGCTTGCTCTTTGATCTAATCCTCATCTAGAATGAATTATTGAGATAATATCTAATAAAGTAGCTTTAATAAAGTGCTTGAGTCATTGCATGCATCATCTTGAGCCATATGTTATAATCTTGTGGTGTAGATGATGTAATTAGGCTAAGTACTTGGTTTGTTTTCTAAGTATGCTAGTTACTCTTGTAACTACTTAGTTACTTGATATTATCCACTTGCACATGCCTGCATCTTGATCTTCTGCTTGTTTCTTTGTCTGGTTATTGCTCAATTTGATTGATCGTTCGAAAGATATCTCAAGGATTTCTAGTTAGGGTTTTACCGGGAACCTTCTTAATATTTATAATACCATTCTCAATCTCTTTAATAATTCTTGAATCCATATTCCTTAAATCTTTTCAATAATTCCTTAAGTCTTTCAGTGTCCAGGAAAATCTCGGGAAAAATAAAAATGCTATTTTTCAGAATCCGATAACTTTTACATACACTCTTTTTCCCCTTGGATCATTAATACGAACTCAGAAATCCGTTCCGGGTGTTGCTATATAGTGTCATCTAATAATATTCCTATTTTCACCAAAAACACTATTCATCACTTATTCTCTCTTTAATTCTTATAATTAGAAAATTGTCCTTGCGCTTTCCCGAGCGTTCCTTAACCCTTTTTACGGAACCACTGGACTTATAACAGATATCGATTTGGATGACATGAGAATACTTCCTCTGCTTGTATGCCATATCCTACTTTCTTGACGATAGATTATTCTTACCTAAGTTGTCAACCCATTGCATTCTTCATGACATATAAATATTGGAACCTATATCCATTCATTAGAACAACTGTTACACTTATAATCCATTACTTAATACAAGTTTAAATTACAACCAAAAATCTGGGTTCTCACAGTTAGTAGTTAGAGTGATTTTAGAAGTCTGGGAAAATAAAGATAGCAGTGGAGTTTATTTAGGAAGGTGAGTGATTTGTTTTCCCTAGTTTATAGCCACACAATATGGGCGGTTTCATAAACATTACGGACAAAACAATGGTGATAACTAAAAACCTTCTTCTTCTCCATCGTTGACCTCTTGTATTCCTCCCTCTTTCTACTTCACGACCTCCACGCTCCTTATTTTCTTTCTCCTCTCTTCTTTCACTATCTAACCATACCGTTATTAATCTCGATCTGTTCCTGATGGGTTCGAGAAACTCGGAACACTCTGGTTCTATGAACTCAGATGAATTCGTGGCCTTCCTTGATCATGCCCCAGGTTATTTACAACAACTCCAAAGTCCCTTCGAAGCTGATAACGAATCTTATCACACAAATGATGTTCTCGGTGAACCGCTTTCTCCAGGTGCTCGAGCTCGAATGGCTGAACAAATCAACCTCATTTTGAATGATGGCTCCGTTCAGCCTGCCACTGGTCCTCAAACGGATTCGTCAAGGGCATCTCATGGCATACATGATACAGTGGTCTCTCCTCCGAAAGTTAACTCTTTGGCTCAAGACGAAGCTGAACCTATAATTTTGGTAATGTTCTTCAAACTACTGTTTCAAATAACCCAAAAAAGAATGTAACTTGGAGTTCTATTGTTTCAAAGAATGTCATTGATTCAAGTCCTGATGCAAATGAAAATGATGATACCAAAATTACCTATAATGAAGATGGGTCTGCTTCAGTTAATTTCTCTAAAGCATACTTGATTCGGGCTCAGAAACAATGGGATACTAGCATCATTGGCCACTTTATTGGTGGGAATTTTGCTTTCAAATTTGCCAAGGAACAGGCTCAGAAATTATGGCAAAACAGAGGCCTAACTGGTGTTTATTACAGTTCAAAAGGGTACTATACTTTCCGATTTGGTACAATGGAAGAGAGGATTTGGGCCCTAATTCTCAATACGGTTCAAATGGGTGGGAAGACGCTATATTTGAAGCCATGGATGGAGGGTTCACATTTCAAAAGAAATGTAATTGACAAAGTTCCTTGTTGGATTCGCCTTGTAGATGTCCCATGCTCTCTTTGGTCAAAGGATAGCATCTCTTCCATTGCCAAGGCAGTGGAAAGACCACTCAAATTCGATATGGCCACATCAAAGTTCGAACCTCTAAAATATGCAAATGTCCAAGTAGAGCTGGCTTACTCTGCTCCAAGGCCAGATTTTGTATGGGTCAACATTCTGAATACGTAAGGTGTTGAAGAAAAGGAGAAAATCGAAATACAATATCCGCAGCTGCCTTATTCCTGTAGTTTGTGCAAGGCATTTGGCCATTCCTTGGCTCGATGCATAAACAATCCAGACAGAGTCAGCAAAAAACCAAGAATGGCCCGTTCGAATGAATTTGCTTCTACATCTACATCGAATATTCCAAACTCGGACGACCAAACAAAGTATCTCGGGAATATGGAGATGGTGCCTTATGTTATAGGTGAATTCTGTGGTTGTAAAGTTGTTTTGGATGAAGATGAAATCCTGCAGGAGCTTGCGAAGGAGAATGACAATTTAGAAGATTTCGACAGAATCCCAGATAACTTTGAGAATGTCGACACAAGTTCATTCGTTGAAGCTATGGCTGAAGACATTGAACCTATTGCTACTGATAATGGGTTTACAGTTCTTGCATAAGCGACAGAGGAACAGCTAATAGCTTTTAATCCTCATCAGGGTCATAAGAGAAAAAGCGATATAACGCCTACTAAACCAAAAGCTATTACCTCTATTGTCATTGACCTCAATCAAAAGCCTCCCAAGCCAAAAAGTAAGATAAGCGTAGATGATGATGGTTTTACAACAGTCTCGCACAGAAGAAGCCCCAGGTTGGCTGGTTTGCCAACACCTAAGCGTTTTTAATGAATTGTGCAGCCTGGAATGTTAGAGGTTTAAATAAAAGCTCTCACCAACGTGAGCTAATCAATTTTATTCCGTTCATTCTCTTTCTCTTATCGGTCTTATGGAAACTAAGGTGAAAGAAAAACGCTCTCTCCGTGTTTCTAAGAGAATAAATAGGTCGTGGAACTGGTTGTACAACTACGACTCTCATTACAATGGTCGTGTCTGGGTGGGGTGGAATCCCTCGATTTGGCGTGTTACTCTTCACTCCAAATCAGCTCAGCACATTACATGCAGTGTTACGTTTCTTGAGAAGAATATCACTTTTATTGCTACCTTTGTCTATGCTTCGAATGAGGCACAAGAACGGGTTTCTTTATGGAATGATCTCAACTCGCTTAACAATATCACCCTTCCATGGTGTTGTCTGGGCGACTTTAATTGCATTGTTAACCTTAATGAAGTCTGTGGGGGTAGGGAGCAATGGACCACAGATATGCAAGCCATCAAAGACTGCCTTTTGATAAGTGGATTTTATATCCACTATTTGCATTCCATTCGTACTTGAAACGATTGCTAGTTCTCAAGTTTCGTGTTAGTTTGATGTGTTTTCACCTAAGTTGTGTAGGTTGCATAGTCGGAGGCATTGGTGTTGTTGGTGAAGAAATGGTGGTAATCAGTGAGCTTAAAGTAGGAATTACAGGAAGTCCAGGGCAAGGGAATTCAGGAATTTGAGCACAATGCGCATGCATCACTGTTTTTGCCATAACTGGAGTTCCAGACGTCAGAATTGGGCGATCTTACAGCTCACGCGAAGAGGAGAGCATTTTCTACAAGCTGGACAGGGGGAACAGGCACGCCCGTGCCTGTATAGAGCGCGCCTGCGCCCTGGCGATCTGAGAAATACTAATTTTCTGCTGTTGGGCTTGTTCTGAAGGGCCGATTCGGACGAGATGTGCAGCCTTGTGTCTTGGAAGCCCAGTTTATTATGTACTATTGGGGGAAAGCCCTAATTATCAAGGAGTATCGTATTATTCCAAGGTGGATTTTAGAGAGAGAAGAACCATTGGGAGAGCATCAAGCTTTTTGGGGGATTTCCTAGTTTTCTTTTGATATTTGTAATCTCCTATTGCGTTGAATGCTCGGTTGTTTTCGTATACTCTTTTACTACTCTTGTTTGGTTTATCGTATCTCTTTTTAAATCATGTTTACACTTGAACCCATGATGGCGATTAGGTCGATTATGGGCTAATTCGTTATCATAGGATTTTAATGGATTTTTCTATGGATTATAGTAATTAAGTGTTTTTTATGCCTTGGTGTGTGATTGATTGTATTGATTTCCTAGTATGATTACGCTTATTCGTTATAGGTGAGTAGCGAACACCTGTAATTGTTTGTTTAATCCTGGTGAATGCGAAAGTGGATCTAGGGTTTAGAACAATTCATGTTAGCACAGGTTTTTGCATGCGAAGAACATGTATTAATTTGTGGTGTAATTCTAACCGTCTTGAACTGACTATGTGGTTTTATGGATGCTTGATTTTTAATCGGTATGTGTTCAATTGCTATAGACATATAGGAACTACGCATATTTGGTGACTACTTGACTTCTATCAATTGTGGATGATCAGTAGGATGGTATACGCACAACGAAAGTTGGTGTGTATCAGTTTAGTGCATCTAATCAGTAATCAACTCTGTCACATGCTAGGTTAAAGGGGCATAAGATTCTAGATGAAGTGGTTAAAGAAATTGAAATCCCATGTTTGTTTATTATAAGTTAATCGTTAAGTTATTTTCTCGTAATTTTCATAGTTGGTATTTAATCAATAGTTTAATCAAAAACCCAATTTGATAATTGTTCAAGCGTTAAAAAGTAACCATACACTGTT
The DNA here is from genome assembly GCA_036435485.1 of Saposhnikovia divaricata. NCBI lineage: Eukaryota > Viridiplantae > Streptophyta > Magnoliopsida > Apiales > Apiaceae > Saposhnikovia > Saposhnikovia divaricata. The sequence goes on from CM071595.1 coordinate 19,937,308, forward strand.
GCATAAGTACTAAAATTGGCATTACACCTAGTCTCTATGGGAACGAATCCTATTTGCCATATATTACTTGTTGACCACGTTCTCTTGCGTGAATAAGTGCGAACAAGTTTTTGGCGCCGCTGCCGGGGACTTCGGTGTTATTTGTAGTTTATGTGCTTGTCATCAGTAGTCGTTATAGATTACTGACTTGAATTGTTTTCTTTCATATCTCGTGTTTTTCTAGTCTCCGTGTGTTGCAGGTACTTGAGTGGTAAGTGATGGATTATTGGGAGCAGCCATTCGTTATTGTTTGTGAGTTGTGTGCAGGTGGCCATTACACTCATCAATGTGAGTACAACAGCAACAACAGCTGGAGCTACAATCAGAGTGGTATGGAGCAATCCCAATACCCATCCTACCCACTCCAAAATCAACAGTTTGGAGCTGAGCCATACAATCCATGGGAAATTCAGCAGCAACAGGGGCATTTTCAGCATCAGTACGTCCCACTGCAACAACACTTTCAACCCACTGGATTTCAACAACAACAATTTCATACGGATTATGGCCAACAATCGAATGAAGAAGAGGAATTAGAAGAATTGAAATTTATGATTAAAAGCAACGCAGTGTCTCTCCAGACGATAGGAAATCAGATTGGTCAAATAGCAACCTTGCTAAACAGTCTTCAGGGAGCCCTTCCAAGTGACACGGGAGACCTAGAGGCAGAGCATGAGGACAAGAACATGCAACATGCCTATCAGTCTTGACTGGCCTTTCTTAGCCACGGGTGAGACCTTGATCGAAGTTCAGGAAGGAGAGTCTGAGGGCAAAGATGAGGAAGAAGTAGAACATGGAGCTGATAAGGAAGCAGAACCGGAGGCAAACCAATCAGAAAATTCAGAATGTCCAGAAAATTCGGTTCTGAATAATCAACTGCAACCACTTCCTTTGCAATCTGAAAATTATGAAGAATTAGCCCAAGATCAAGAAAACTCCAAGGCTCAAGTGGCTATGTTATTTCCTTCGAAGGATGAAGAGGGTCTCAGTGTGGTAAGGGTTGATACTGAACACCGTAAGAAGGTTGATCAACCGTTAAAGTCAAAGTCTATAGAGAGTGCTTTTCAAGGAAAGCTTTACATTGAAGATGATGAATTAGAAGAGCATGTTCAGTTATTGAATGCCGCTCCGTTGCAATCTGACTTCGACTAGTTGGAGGTCGAAGAGAAAAAGAGCATCACTCCTGCTGACAAATCTACTCCGGAGAAGACTACAGAGATCATCCAAATCAATTTTCCTCCTCCATATCCACAGAGGCTTCAGAAGCAAACTCTAGCCATGAATTTACCGATGGAGGATGAGGAGTGTTTTAGCTTGAAATTGGTTGATGCAGGGCAGAGTAAAAAGTATGACACAGAGAAGGAGAAGGCAAAGCATGGCCAGCTGAGGGTTACAGTGCCTTGGTTAATAGGGCTACGTATTCCACATAAGTTGTTTGGAGTGGAAGATCTATGGAATTCTCAGGTGCACCTTAAGCCAGCATTTGAAGGAGCTCCCGAACTCGAGCTCAAACCATTGCTAGTTCACCTGGGGTATGTTTCTTGTAATTCATCTCCTTTGCTTGCTATTGTTATTGCTGCTAACTTTTCAGGTAGGCGGGAGAATGTGGTTAAGAGATCTTGTGAGGAGTGAATACGGGTAAAGCTTGTCGTTGAAGATGTCGCTCCAGAAAAGATCATTAAATGGCCTTATAGAGATGCGGGGCAGAAAATTTTCAAGAAGGAAAATTGTGGCCAAGTCTAGCTAAAGACGTTAAAGAAAGGCGCTTCGTGGGAGGCAACCCATGATTTCTTGCTTTCCAATAAAACAACAGTTGTGTTGGAGCCTCCACGTATATCCACCACCAGACACACCACCCGAGGAGGGTGGAGATTGCGACGAGTAGGGGAGTATCTCTTGTACCCTTTAAATTTACCTTCAATGAGGACATTGAAATTAATAAGTTTGGGGGTGATTTTAGGGTATCAAGAGTCATTGCATTGCATATAGGTGCATATTCATGATAGTTCATATTAGTAATTTTACATTTAGTTTGGCCATGTCATTTAGTTTGCATTTAGGATGCCATGCCATATAGAATTATTTAGGATTGTAATATCATTTTGTTCATGCATAACACATGATTCCATATGAGTGTCTGTTTCTGGCTCAATAGGTCGACGTTAATTTGAGTGTGATAATAATGAATAGAGGGTTGATTTAAGTACTTATGAAATTGACTTGCGTGTGTCGGGAACACAATCTTTTCACGGTCTCACTGTTGCTCTTGGACTAGATCGTGTCATACCTTGTTTGGCTGTTGAGATTTAATCACCTATTTATATCTAGAATTTTCGTTATTTCCTTGATGGCGTAGGAGCACTTAAGTATAAGTTTGGGGGAAAACAGAGATTTCATGCTAAGTGTTGTGTCGTAGTGTAATAATGGCTAGGCGTCAAATGGCTAGTAGCCGCTCATATTTAATATGAGTAGTCTAGGGGGGTGAGATAGTGCACCCATGTGTGAAAAAAAAAAAGAAAAAAAAAGGCAAGAAAAAATAGAAAGAAAAAAAAAGAGTTGTGAGTTTAAAAAAAATGAGTGTTTGTGAGAGTGTATGTATGCGAATTGGCTAGGGTGGGCTCTTTAGTACTCGAGCAAGTAAGTTCTAGGGGATTTTATGCCTAGTGACCTAAGACTTTTCCGGTCTGGGAACCACTAACCTAACGCTTGCTACAAGAGTGCTATTGTATAAGCCTTTAGGGGTCTCAACCATTGCACGGTCAATAAGCATGTGTGTTCTGTGTTTGGTGTTGTTTTGTATAGTAAAGCATGAGTCCTTGTCTACCTTAAATGATGATGGCGATGTCTTTGAGTCATGGAGTGTCTAAAGTTCATTCTGTTTATAAACATCTGATTGTCTTGGCGAAGAATTGGTTATGCCTTCTATCTAGTTTCAAGAGTATATCTAGTGAGAATTGCACACACCATGTTTTCGGGCATGTATTGTTAGTATACGGGGACTTAGTCGAGCTCTGTTTGGAGTTGTTGCATTCCTTAAGGCGTTTGCGTGTTGAATTGGTTTCGGTAATTTGTGTGGGATCATTGCATTAGGACATTTTTGCATTATCATGACATTTAACTTTTAGTTGCATTCATTCATCATTTTAGAGTTGAGTTTGCATTGCTTGAGGACAAGCAACGGTTTAAGTTTGGGGGTTTGATAAGTGGATTTTATATCCACTATTTGCATTCCATTCGTACTTGAAACGATTGCTAGTTCTCAAGTTTCGTGTTAGTTTGATGTGTTTTCACCTAAGTTGTGTAGGTTGCATAGTCGGAGGCATTGGTGTTGTTGGTGAAGAAATGGTGGTAATCTGTGAGCTTAAAGTAGGAATTACAGGAAGTCCAGGGCAAGGGAATTCAGGAATTTGAGCACAATGCGCATGCATCACTGTTTTGGCCATAACTAGAGTTCCAGACGTCAGATTGGGCGATCTTACAGCTCACGCAAAGAGGAGAGCATTTTCTACAAGCTGGACAGGGGGAACAGGCGCGCCCGTGCCTGTATAGAGCGCACCCGCGCCCTGGCGATTTGAGAAATACTAATTTTCTGCTGTTGGGCTTGTTCTGAAGGGCCGGTTCGGACGAGATGTGCAGCTTTGTGTCTTGGAAGCCCAGTTTATTATGTACTATTGGGGGAAAGCCCTAATTCTCAAGGAGTATCTTATTATTCCAAGGTGGATTTTAGAGAGAGAAGAACCATTGGGAGAGCATCAAGCTTTTTGGGGGATTTCCTAGTTTTCTTTTGATATTTGTAATCTCCTATTGCGTTGAATGCTCGGTTGTTTTCGTATACTCTTTTACTACTCTTGTTTGGTTTATCGTATCTCTTTTTAAATCATGTTTACACTTGAACCCATGATGGCGATTAGGTCGATTATGGGCTAATTCGTTATCATGGGATTTTAATGGATTTTTCTATGGATTCTAGTAATTAAGTGTTTTTTATGCCTTAGTGTGTGATTGATTGTATTGATTTCCTAGTATGATTACGCTTATTCGTTATAGGTGAGTTGCGAACACCTGTAATTGTTTGTTTAATCCTGGTGAATGCGAAAGTGGATCTAGGGTTTAGAACAATTCTTGCTAGCATAGGTTTTTGCATGCGAAGAACATGTATTAATTTGTGGTGTAATTCTAACCGTCTTGCACTGACTATGTGGTTTTATGGATGCTTGATTTTTAACCGGTATGTGTTCAATTGCTATAGACATATAGGAACTACGCATATTTGGTGACTACTTGACTTCTATCAATTGTGGATGATTAGTAGGATGGTATACGCACAACGAAAGTTGGTGTGTATCAGTTTAGTGCATCTAATCAGTAATCAACTCTGTCACATGCTAGGTTAAAGGGGCATAAGATTCTAGATGAAGTGGTTAAAGAAATTGAAATCCCATGTTTGTTTATTATAAGTTAATCGTTAAGTTATTTTCTCGTAATTTTCATAGTTGGTATTTAATCAATAGTTTAATCAAAAACCCAATTTGATAATTGTTCAAGCGTTAAAAAGTAACCATACACTGTTGCATAAGTACTAAAATTGGCATTACACCTAGTCTCTGTGGGAACGAATCCTATTTACCATATATTACTTGTTGACCACGTTCTCTTGCGTGAATAAGTGCGAACACCTTTCTACTGCAGGCCTTGACTCCTTACGGACAGTAGGTGATCCATTCACCTGGACAAACAAACGTATTCTTGATCCAATCTACAAACGTCTGGACAGGGTTGTTGGAAATGGTCAATGGATTAATATTCACACGGAGGCGCATGTCATGGTCAAGAACAGGGGTATCATGGACCATAATCCTATTATTTTAACTGTCCCAATGCACATTGATCGTTTTGGTAAGCCATTTCAATTCTTTAATCACATGCTCGACATTCCTGATTTTCAGAATGCTGTCTACAAGGTTTGGAATTCCACCGTCCTTTTTGGAGATCCTATGGGTATTTTATGCAGGAAGCTAAAGTCTGTTAAGCATGCCTTAATTGATCTCAATAGAAAGCATGGTAATTTGCATTCTAATGTCCAATTAGCTCGTCAAGCCCTAGCTGAGACTCAAGAAAGTCTCTTAGCTGCTCCATCCCGTGACTTAGTTGCTAAGGAATCGGATTTAATCCTGAAGCTTAACAAGGCTATAACAGAGGAGGAATCTTTATTACTTCAAAAATCGAGGGTCAAATGGCTTTCTAAAGGAGATGGCAATAACAAGTTCTTTCACAACCAATGCAGGTCAAACTGGAACCATAATAAGGTCCTGGCTCTCCTTGATCGTTCTGGGAATCTTGTTCACGGTCAGAGAAGTTGTGCTCAGGTTGCAGTGGAGTATTACACAAACTTTCTTGGCGCACCTGTGTCTGAAAATGGTGGAATTCTGGAGGGAATTGCGTGTCCACTCATCTCGGAAACGCAAGCAACTACCTTAGAGGCTCCAGTCTCAAATGATCTCATATACGCTACTTTGAAGAAAATGAAAAAGAACAAGGCGCCTGGGCCAGATGGGTTTACTATCGAATTCTTCTTGGCCACTTGGAGCATTGTTGGAGAGTGTTTCTGTGCATCTGTGGCTTCGCTGTTCAATGATTTTAACATGCACACAGGCATAAACTCTACATATATCGCTTTGATTCCGAAGGCTACCACTCCCACTCATATGAAAGATTTCCGGCCAATATCTTTGTGCACTATTGCTTATAAGTGCATCTCTAAAATCATAGCATCTAGGCTTAAAATTGTCCTCCCTGGTGTCATAGATATTGCTCAGTCGGCTTTTATTCCGGGTAGGCATATATCTGACAACATTTTACTAGCACAAGAATTATTTATGGGTTTCGATAGGGAGACAGGAATCTCAAGATGTGCCCTCAAACTTGATCTTCACAAGGCGTTTGATTCCATTAGATGGGATTTTATCCTAGCAGTGCTACATAAAATGAATTTCCCCCATCGCTTTATACGTTGGATCCAGTTATGCATCTATGGAGTCAAATATTCAGTCAAACTAAATGGTACAGTTCATGGTTATTTCTCAGGTACAAAAGGCATCCGTCAAGGGGACCCTATGTCTCCTTACTTATTTGTTTTATGCATGAACGTCTTATCTCAGCTTCTGAAGACGAAACCTCCTGGATTTAAGCATCACTGGCGTTGCAAGGATCTAGATTTAACACATCTTTTCTTTGCAGAAGATGTGTTATTCTTTAGCAATGGAGATCAAACATCTATATCTCACATCATGGATTCTGTTCGGTCTTTCTCTGCGCTCAGTGGTCTGCATCCTAGCGTACACAAAAGCACGAGCTTTTTCTGTAACTGCCGTCCTAATCTTGTGGAATGGTTTGATGATGTGTATGGTATTTCCCGAGGCAGTCTCCCAGTGAAATTCTTAGGCGTGCCACTTATTTCTTCCCAACTGTGCATCAATGATTGTATTCCGCTAGTTCACAAACTTACTCACGGAATCAATGTTTGGACTTCGTTGCTGCTTTCCTTTGCAGGTAGGGTGCAATTGGTTAGGTCCGTTCTCTTTGTTATTCAAGCGTATTGGTCAAACCATTTCCTTCTTCCAACTGCAGTACATGATATCATACAATCCATGCTTACTAAATTTATTTGGAAAGGGAATATAAATGACAAAGGGGGAGCTAAAATCAGTTGGAAAACTATCTGTTTACCTAAAACAGAGGGTGGTCTTGGCCTGAAGGATTTATCTACCTGGAACAAATCGCAAATCATTGGTCACTTGCTTAAGGTCATTATACATGCTCCATCTTTATGGGATTCTTGGGTAAATAAAACTGTTCTCAAAAACAAGTTCTTCTGGACCGTGCAAATTCCAACGGACTGCTCTTAGATTTGGAAGAAAGTTCTGCGTCTTCGCCACCTCGCGCTCAGGTTTCTCTCCTACTCTATAGGTAATGGCTCAACTGTCTCTCTTTGGTTTGACCCCTGGTGGAATGGGGTGTGCCTGGCTAACTCTATGACGGATCCTATTATTTCTCAATGTGGAATGAACAAACACTCGAAAGTTCAGAGTATCATTCAATCTGGTTCTTGGTGTTTACCTAGCCCAAACCATAGACTTCATCACATGGACCATACTTTGTCTCAATGGATCCTAAATTTTAACTACCCTTCCTTTAACATTAACAACCGTGATGTTATCTTATGGGATGGTTTGGATATTCGCAAAGTTAAAACGTGGCACATCTGGGAATCCATTAGACATCGTGGTCAAGAAGTACAATTGTCTCAAACTGTTTGGAATCACCTCAAGATTGAAAGATACGCCCACCATCAATGGTTGCTTAGTCATGGCCGTCTCAATACCTTGGCTCGTCTAGCGCGGTTTGGTATCATTTTGGATCAGCATTGTTTCTTATGTGTTGGCGGGTGCGAAACTGACAACCACTTGTTCCTGCACTGCACCTTCAGTCGACATGTGCTAACATCGCTCCTATCCATTTTTAATGTGGGAATTACTGGACAAACTTGGCCTCTTTTCCAACAGAATATCTCTCTTGTTATGGATAGCGCAAGAAGAAGAGTAATCCTACTCATGGTTCAGATTTATACGTACTTCATCTGGCGTGAAAGGAATGCACGGATGCACAACGGGAAAATTCTGCAACCAAAAAATGTCCTGGAAATTATTCTTGCAGACACTCGAGCTAAGCTTGCAAGCTCCATTTGGTTCTCGAAAATAGTTTGTAGTAGGAACGATTTGATCATTTAAATTGTGGTCTACGCAGCTTTGGTTTGCTTTCTATTTACAATCTGTTTCCCAGATTGTCTATAGATAGTTCTATCTATGGCACACATAGATCATGGGTAAATCCCTCTTTTTAGGTTTCTTTCTAATATATATTTAATTTAGCAAAAAAAAAATAGCATCTTGTATTTCATTATTAAGGACAAGAGAGAGAACACAATGTAGTCCGTAGTGCATTCTAGTTTTGTACATATTTCAGCCTTAATCTTGTTATTCAATCCTAGTTTAGTTATCTTTGTTTATATCTTCAATGTCTAATTTTAACAAAGTTATGGTATTAACACAATATAAGCGAACAATGTTACATAATTTAAAACTCAAATGTCTGACTTCAAAATTCGGGTGCATAAATTTTAAATTTTAAGTTCATTTATAGAACATTAAAATTATGGTATAAATGTAATATGGGACAATAGTGTTCAGAGCAGAATATTCTTAGAAAGTAAGTTCAACTTTGTAAAAAAAAAAAAATCAAGTTCATCTGTAGAACTTTTAAGTTCATATGCATAATTTTTTAAATTCACTAATAGAATAAAATAGGTTTTGCAGTAGAATTATATTATCTTGGGATTATTTTTTGTAAAAAAATGTTTAATAAAATAAATTAAAATTCTTAAAGAAAGAAAATTTTGAATTGAAAAAATCAGTCAAAGATATGTGAGATAAAAAAATATTAATAGAAATAAAAGATTTTAATAAATAAGTTATTGATTAAATTTTCTTATTTCAATTAATAGAACTAATAGTGCAGTTTTTTTTATTTCAATTGATTCTCTTTTAGGTCTGGTTTTCTCAGTCCCCTCCCTTAATTAATATGAGGTTTATTTAAAAATATGAATCTTTAAATGTTCTTTTGTAAAAATTTGTTTTTTTAATTTTGTTTACAAAAATACGATACCAAATTAGGTGCAATCAAATGTAAGTTGTATCTTTGACTTTTAGTTGAAATTAAATCATTTTTTACAATTTTTTTTAGAAAATAATGAAATAACATATCATATTTTTGATAATCCTTTATTATAATACCTGAGTCTACCACACCATGCGGTTAGCCAATAAAAAACGAGGAATTATTTTAGAACCAATCAAATTCCATTCTTAAATTTTAGACCAATCCTATCATATTAAAAGTTTTCCTTATTTATCTTTCTATACCTACTTTACTAACTGTACTTAGTTAACAATTCTAATTAAAATATAATAAGTATTTAATTTAACATGTTTATATATTATATATACTTTTAATCAAAAAATATTCGATAATAAATTTCTCATATAATTTATTTTTTACTTTTATTAAATAACAACTATATATTTACGGAATTACGCTAATTATGATAATAACTCAACCAACATGGAAACATTAACACAGAAAGTAGCAAGGTACCAATATCATGTCCAAATAAACGGGAAACAAATCACGCTCCCCTCCCCATTAATTTTATGGGATTCCATCATGTGTGATAATAATTTTATTTTATTTGAACCCAAATAACAATTCAATCTCATAATCCAGTTATAAAATTGAATATTAGCAATTCGATTTCATCAAAATTATTTTTAAATATAATAAATATTTAATTTAACATGTTTATATATTATATATACTTTTAATCAAAAAATATTCGATAATAAATTTCTCATATAATTTATTTTCACTTTTATTAAATAACAACTTTATATTTACGGAATTAAGCTAATTATGGTAATAAATCAACCAACATGGAAACATTAGCATAGAAAGTAGCAAGGTACCAATATTTAAATAGCAAATCATGTCCTAATAAAAGGGGGGAAAAACACGCTGCCCTCCCCATTATTTTTTATGGGATTCCATCATGTGTGATAATTTTATTTTATTTGAACTCAGATAACAATTCAACCTCATAATCCAGTTATAAAATTGAAGATTAGTATTCCGATTTCATCAAAATTATTTTTAAATATAATAACTATTTAATTTAACATGTTTATATATTATATATACTTTTCATCAAATTGTATTCGATAATAAATTTCTCATATAATTTATTTTCACTTTTATTAAATAACAAATATATATATATATATGGAATTACGCTAATTATGGTAATAAATCAACCAACATGGAAATATTAGCATAGAAAGTAGCAAGGTACCAATATTTAAATAGAAAATCATGTTCTAATAAACGGGAAAAAACACGCTCCCCTCCCCATTAATTTTTATGGGATTCCATCACGTGTGATAATTTTATTTTATTTGAACCCATATAACAATTCAATCTCATAATCCAGTTATAAAATTGAAGTTTAACAATCCGATTTCATCAAAATTATTTTTAAATATTAATGCTACAATGATTACTAATATAAAAAATATTTTTTTATTCCAGGTTAGATGTAGTTAGTCAATCAGAAAATTATGAATAATTTTATGATCAATCAGAAGTGAATTCTAAATTTTAGACCATTCATATTATATAAAAAGTTTTTCTTATTTAGCATTCTCATCGTATTATACTAACTGTGCTTAGTTAACAATTCTAATTTAAATATAATAGTTACTTGATTTAACATTTCCATATATTACATATTTAATTTTGTATTCCTGAATTCAAGTAATAGTATTCAATTCTCATATCCTAATCTAAGAGTGGAGATATCGAATTTCCTTGGTTGTTTAATAATATTTATTTTTAATATCAACAAAATCTTAAAAATAGGTAAAAAAAATTAATAAGTTGGTAGATAGATTCTAACCAAACAGAGATATATATTAACAATAAACAAAATTATAAAAAAAAGCAGGAAGACTTCATTTTTATGTACTCTACTCTTCGTTTTATTTTGTAGCATCTCAATGTTGTTTTCAATTATATAGTAAAATACTTAGATAACTTTGGCAAAGAGTGACATTACATGTAATTGTCATATTTTTTCTTTTCGCATATTATTTTCGTTTCGTGTACCAAAAAAAATTTGAAAATTTGTGTAATTTAATAGCATTTTGTGTTCGAAATTTGGGTACACAAAATAATTTCATATCATTTTCATGCAAGATACCAAAGACACATGGCATGAATGTATACAACATAAACGATTTTCCAAATATACGTAAGCACTTTCTTTTAATATATGTCAAAAAAAATAAACTCACTGTTAAACGAAAATGAATTTCATGTTTTTTAACCCGATAATTAAATTACAAGGACATATATATAATAATGTGATTACATGTTCATATATTACACATATGATTTTAGTTTCATGTACAGTTTTCTATTTTAACATGTTAGTCAAATAGAAAAAAGATAGGTGATACTCATTTTCAAATATCTTATTTTACGCATAGGGATGACAATGGGTTGGGTTTGATTCGAATTTTGTAAAATCCAAACCCATTTCAAATTTTTTTGGATTTTAAAAATAAATCCAAATCCAAAATCACATTCGTTGGATTTCGGATTAGATATGGGTTTTTTTGTATCCAAAATTAGTAATAATGTAGCCAAAATTAAAATAATTACTACACGCAAACAATATTAATTTTATTTATATAATAATTAAAAATTAAAATGATAAATTAAGTAGAATATAACATATTATACGATTTAACATACTAAGTAAAATTTAATATATGTTAAAAAAAATTCTTTGTATACAACATAAATGAAAAATCTATGTAAAGTAAAGAAAATCACATTTAAATATATCAATATAATTTGAGATTGAGAAATAGAATTTTTAATTACTAAATTAGTATTGATTATTTCTAATGAAATATTTGAATAAAAATAAATAAATTATATGTCTTATATCTAAAATATTACATAAAATAATTTCAAATTATAACCATAAACTCTAACAATCATATCTTACTCAAAGAATGAGATATATTGGATTTGTTTAGTTAATTGATATATCATAATTACGTTCGTTTAATGGATTTTGCACAGTAGTGATCCTTTCTCATATCGTTGAGAGACAATGAAATAATTTATAACTGTCGTTAGAAATAAGTGTTTATGGATTTTTAACATATATTCGAAAAATTGACCGGGACTCATCCAAATATTTTGAATGTATTAATATAATAAAAATTATTGAAACCCATTGTACTGCACATCTAAATATACCAATTTTTTCAAAGAACAAAACTTAAAATATGGGTATAAACTTATGAATTTGGTTGAAAAATTCTCAAAAATGAGAGAAATCAAACGAAAAATAAAATTAAGGAAAAGTAATAAAGAGGGGCTTAGAATGTTTAAGCGGGGATGTGAATGTTATGATAATTGTTTGATAATATTGATATTAATGCAATTGGTATAAATAGAAGATTTTTTTATACTTAAATTTTAATGAAATTACCTTTTTTCTAAATTATGATTACAATAATATGTTTATATTAATTAATTAACTAATTTTATCCTTCGGTGCGTAGCACAGGTAGAATGCTAGTTTATGTTAATAAACCTCCCATCATATGTGAGGAACCCATATATTATACTGGCATTAATGATACTATAGTTAATTATAGGAGAATTTTCTAAAGTTAACCACTCAAATCAAGACACATAGTTTCCCAAATAAAAAACACATCATTAATGCTCCTACGGGACCCTTATTAATAAAAGGTAACAATCACATTATTTTAAAGGTTAACTTTAGGAAATTCTTCTAAAGTTAACTGTACTAACATTTTTCTCTATTATTTTATTCGGATATATATAATTTATGTTAGTAACCCTCCCATGTGAAAAACCCATATATTTCTCGTATATTAATTATATATATATATATATAAACTAAATTAAACTGGTAACCTAGTAACTAATTGTCAATCATTGATTAAGAGGTAAACATCTGGTTCAGATTATCAGTACATGCCTCCTAACTTGCTATTTGTTTCCTTAACTTTTCGAGTACTTTTTTAATTCAATTTTACATCATTTTATAACTTTTGTGTTTTGTATTTTTTTATTATTCAAAATTTTTATATTCTATAAGTATATCATATAACTTTTTAATATTATATAAATAAAAAATACACCACACTAAAAAATATACAATCTATACTATTATATAAAAACCGAAACATTAAAAGTTTGGTTGGTTGGTTTGTACCTGTTGATTTTACTTATTTACCCTTAACTAATAAAACATGTTATTTTACTTAATTATCCTTAATTATTATTTATAATAATATAATAAATAGTTATTAGCCGATTGCCTTTTTAACATTTACTTTTAATTGAAGAAATTACCCGTTATAAACACCTAAAATTGTATCATATCTTACAAACGCTAATATTTGTTTTCTAACTAAAACATGTTACCTTTAACTTTAAAACTAATCTTGCAATCACTAATATAAACCCAAAAATATCACACTGCATCTTACAATCATTAATAAAATATAATAAAATTCTACATATATTGTTAATAATAAGAAAACATGAGGATATTCCTTGAACATGAGTATATTAAATTATATTAAAAGTAAAAAAATTATTGAAAATAATGATTATATAAAATTTAATTATATTATTAAATAAAATTTATAACATATCAAAAGAAAGTATCTGTGGATTTTACTTATTTAACCTTAACTAATAAAACATGTTATTTTACTTAATTATCCTTACTTAATTATTATTTATAATAATACAATAAATAGTTATTAGCCGATTGCCTTTTTAACATTTACTTTTAATAGAAATTACCTTTTTAACATTTACCTTTAATAGAAATTACCTTTTATAAACACCTAAAATTGTACCATATCTTACAAACGTTAATATTTGTTTTCTAACTAAAACATGTTACCTTTAAATTTAAAACTAATCTTGCAATCAATAATATAAACCCAAAAATATCACATCGCATCTTACAATCATTAATAAAATCTATACTATTATATAAATTCCGAAACATTGAAAGTTTTGGTACCTGTTTTTTGGTACTTAGTGAATTTACTTATATACCCTTCATTATAAATAAACATAAATACACCTAAAATAAATAATAACATAATATAATTAATGGTAAGTAGTCGAGATAATACCTTTTATAAACACCTAAAAACATCAATCGTATCATATTATTCCATCATTAATATTTTCTTTCCAATTAAAACACTTTATAATTAATGATAATTAGTTGATTAAGATAATAAAATTAATGGTAATTAGTCGATTGACTTTTTCAAATTAATATAATAAAATTAATGGTAATTAGTAATTGCCTTTTTCACATATACTTTTAATTGAACATATTACCTTTTATAAACACATAAAAATATCAATTTTATCATATCTTTCAATCATTAATATTTTTACGTTACCTTTTTAATTTACAACAAATCTTACAATCATTAATATATACATGAAAATATCACATCATATTTCTCAATTATTAATAAAATATATTAAAAATCGTATACATTGTTTATAATAATGAAACATGAATATAATTTGTAAATATGAGTATATTAAATTATATTAAATAAAAATTTAAAGAAATTTTAAAAATAATGATTATGCAAAAACATAATTATAATATTAAATAAAAATTATAATATAATACAAGAAACCCGTGCATTGCACGGGTTATAAGCTAGTATAATAAAAATCTATATACATCTTTACTAATATGTAATAATCAAACAAGGATATAATTTGGTTGTTTGGTTCAACCATTTAAAACAATAGTGACCGTTAGATATTTAGTAGATAGATGATAACCATTAGATCTAATAATAAGGAATATTCTATATTTAAATCCCGGTTCGAATCCCGTCAACAACAAATTTATATTAAGATTTTATATTATTAGTTCTAAACAATACATGTGATTTATTAAATAATTTTAAAAAGTTAAATTAATTCCATAATAAATTATAAAACTCTATTTTGTTTAATCATATAATTTTAAAAATATTTAAAAGTAACCGTGCTTTGCACGGGCTATAAGCTAGTAATATTAAATACACGACGATTAGAAAATACCGGATTGAAAATACAGAACACAAAAATTTTAGAAAATAAAAGAAATTACAATAACACATAAAAAAATCATGGAACATTAAAGGAAATATGTATTGCAAAAATAAATTGTAAGTTATTCTTATGTTTTGTAATTATTTTTCTTTGTTCTGTATCTTTTTTGTATTTTTCACCTTTTTCTTACCAGTCTTAGTTTCTAATGTGTTTATAATTTTTTAAAAAAAATATATCACATAGCAATTTCAGTAGTTTAAAATTACAAGTAAAGAACATCAAAAATTATAGGACATCAAAAAATTATAAAGATGCAACTAAAATTTTAAATTACATAATAACTTTATAAAATAAAAATAGAAAATAAGGAAGACGATAAAGGTACAAAGCACAAAAAGAGTACACAAATTTTTATACTGTACACAAAAAAATGTACAACAAAAGTAAAAAATAGAATAAAAATTACTCAACACATTAAATAAATTATAAAATATTGAACATATTGCACAAAATAAAAAGATACTAAATACAAAATAAAGAACACAAAATTTATAAAATTTATACAGAACCCAAAATTCATATTGAACATAAAATATTGATTAGAAAATACCGGATTGAAAATACAGAACACAAAAATTTTAGAAAATAAAAGAAATTACAATAACACATAAAAAAATCATGGAACATTGAAGGAAATATGTATTGCAAAAATAAATTGTAAGTTATTCTTATGTTTTGTAATTATTTTTCTTTGTTCTGTATCTTTTTTTGTATTTTTCACCTTTTTCTTACCAGTCTTAGTTTCCAATGTGTTTATAATTTTTTTAAAAAAATATATCACATAGCAATTTCAGTAGTTTAAAATTACAAGTAAAGAACATCAAAAATTATAGGACATCAAAAAATTATAAAGATGCAACTAAAATTTTAAATTACATAATAACTTTATAAAATAAAAATAGAAAATAAGGAAGACGAAAAAGGTACAAAGCACAAAAAGAGTACACAAATTTTTATACTGTACACAAAAAAATGTACAAAAAAAGTAAAAAATAGAATAAAAATTACTCAACACATTAATTAAATTATAAAATATTGAACATATTGCACAAAATAAAAGGTACTAAATACAAAATAAAGAACACAAAATTTATAAAATTTATAAAGAACCCAAAATTCATATTGAACATAAAATATTGTAAAAGAAAAATACAGAACATTATATACAACATAATTTAGTATCAAAAGAGAATTAAAAAGTAATCACCACTCTCTGCTCGGTATTAATGTAAAATCAAGTTGGTTTGTTTCTTTTTTTTATGTCCATTTATTTTAAATGTTCAAAGTACAAAATTAATTACATAACATTTATAAAACATAACTAGAAAAAGTCATATTTAAAAAATTATAGTACATGAAAAATGTACTGTACACACAACAAAGTATAGTACACACAAAAGAAATAAAATTGCAAAAAAAAATTTATAAATAACATAAACAATCACAAATAAAATATTTCACATGACACTAATAAATTATAAAACATAAAAAGAAAGTAGAGAACATAGAAAAATTACAGAACACAAAAAAGTTAGAAATGACAAAAAATTACAATAATTATCGAACACAATAAAATACAGATCACAAACAAATATAGAACAGACGACATACAGAACACGTAAAATACATAATACACAAAATACAAAACAAGTTAAATACATAACACACAAAATACAGATAGCAAAAATAAAATAAAAAACACAATAAAAAATATATAACATTAAACAATATAAAAGTTGTAGAATACAAAGTTTAAAAATAAATTTTATAAATTTAGTATTACGTATTGTTAATAATTTATCAAAATATTTTTGTAAAAGAAATATATCAATTAAAATACTATATGTCTAAAATATTATTGTTTCAAAAATGTATAAATACTATTTTATTGAAAAATGTAAGAAGAAAATTTACTAAGACAAAAAAAAGAATGAAAATAACAATAATAAGTTTTATGTTGTATTTTGTTAAGAACGGTTAAGTAATTAAGTTAAGTAGACGTCGTTACATGAAGGGTACAAGTGTGTGTTTACATGGACCAATAATCATAAGTTACTTAGAGCATCTCCAATGGTCTGTTAGTTAAATTCATCTATGTGTCACTTACATGGCATCTACGGCAAATTTTAGATATAAACCATTATCCATTAGCAAAAAAATATAGATAACTAAAATTTGGCTAGTAAAACCTCTATTTCTATTAGGTATAATTTTAGATAATATAATTATACATAATACCATTGGAGTAAACCTAAAACCTCTTAGCTATAATTTTAGATAATTATCAATATATTATATTATAGCTAACAAATATAAATAACACCCTTGGAGATGCTCTTAGTTACCCAAGTTATAGAGTTACTATGTAACATTTGATTCTTAATTTTAGATAAGATTCTACGTTATTAAAATTTTTTATTCTTATCATGACAAATCATTTTTTATGAAAAATAAAGTATTATGATAGTGTTCTTTATTGTTCTTTATATAAGATGTTCTTTAATTATAGAGTGCAACTCATATATATATATATATATATATATATATATATATATATATATATATATATATATATTATATCCTATATATAATTGACGGAAGGAGGTTTAGGTGATTAAAAGGTAATTTTATTAGAAATTAGAAATGGGCAAGAGAAAGAGTTGGAATATTGAATTAAAAGCTAAAATTATGCTATGATATATTATGGGCCAGAATATTGATTTAAAAGGTAAAATTATGTTATAAAATATTAAAACATATGTTAGGCTAAACTTTAAATAAAATTTTCAAAAAAAAATTGTTTACCAAATAAAATGTTTTAAGAAAAACATTATTTTTATAAAAATCATTAAAGATTCTAATTTTAGGTTTGACACAAATATATTTCTAAAATAACAAATAAGAATAAAATAGCAAAAAAGCATAATTAAAAATGAGTCACAAATTCATTCTTTATATATAATAAACAAGTAAATAAAGCATACCATCAGAATTTCAATTAAAAAAATAACTTTAAAAAAAAGAATTTACAATTATTTACAAATAAAAAAACTCTTTAATAAAATATATGGTAAAACAAGATAATAAAAAGGTAATAAAAAAACATGTCATAATTAAAAATGACACCAAAATTCAGTAAAATATATTCCGCAAAACAAATGCCAATTCAAAAAAAAGAATCTAATTTTTGAAAATTAAAATCAACAATAAACCTTAATATAATGCATTTAAAACAAATTTAAAACAATACAAAAAAAGATAGTACAAAATTTCATTAAAAAAGGTACAAATGTATTTGTGTTCACAACAAGTTAAATCAATAATTTCCCACGTGTCTAAATATATTATATATATTCTAATAAAATTGAAAACACCACAAAAAATATAAAATATTAAAACATATGTTAGGCTAAACCTTAAAATATAATTTACAAAAACAATTGTTTACTAAATAAAAGTGCTTTGAAAAAATTATTTTCCTAAAAATCATTAAATATTCTATTTTTAGGTTTGACAACTAATATGTTGCTGAAATTTAAATTAAAAAATATGAGCATAAATCAACATATAAACAAATTCTTACTTTGTAAAGAAAAATTTGAAATTAAAAAAAGTGAACACAAATCAATAAATGAACATATTTTAAATTAGAACCTCTAGTTGTAGAGTTTCTATTTGTTTAGTACTTGTAATAGGCATCAAATTGTAACTGTGAGACTGTACTTAAAAGTCAAGGAATAATGCTTGGAAAAAGATCCAAGAATCATGCCTCAAGCTTAGAGATAGAGACTTTCAAAATAATCTGTTAAATATAATTGATGTGTTTTAATCAGTGTTTTAGTGTTACAGTGAATTATCAGAGTTTAGCTGGAAGCGGTCAGAGTTTAGTGTAAACTCTGACAGATGGAAGCTCGACAGAGTTTGTCAAACTCTGTCTAGAGGCAATGTCTACTGGTCAACGGTGATTGAAGATTTATTATGGAAGCGATATCTTTGAAGATTGGATAGCTATTAAAGAGATCGAGTTGACTTAGGAGACGTGTGACCATCTGTAATTGATATCATTGTATAGCTGATTATTAGGAATATCAATTAGAGATTGTATCGAAGCTGTATATTTTATAAATACAGTTAGGTTAACCCTAGAAGGGTATCGTGCAACGAATTATCTTTATTGTAACCTAGCAGCTCTTTGTGATAGTTTACATCACGAAGAGGGTTCTTAATACCGGAAGTTTTTAAGTGCATAAACGTCTTACTTGTTAAACTCTCATACGAATTTGATTATTAATTGTGTATTCGACCTAACAAGTGGTATCAGAGCCAATATGTTACTTTATTACAGGTTAAGATCCAAACACAACAATAATCATGTCAGCAATTCCTCCACCAACACCTACTGTTTATGAAAAGGCTCCTACTACTGTGAGTCGTTATGAACCAATCAGGGTTCCTATTCTCAGGCCATTAGAGTATGCTATGTGGAAGGTCAAGATGACTATGTTTCTGGAGGCTACTGATCCAGAATATCTTGACAGGATTTATGAAGGCCATCACAATCCTACAAAGCTATCTGTTGCAGCTGCTGGTGAAGAAGCTAAAATAGTTCCAAAGGAAAAGAAGGACATGACTCCTGAAGATCTATCATCAATTACTAAGGATGCAAAGGTTAGGCATTTACTGCATAGTGCTTTAGACAATGTTATGTCTAACAAAGTGATTAACTGCACCACTGCAAAAGAGATATGGGATGCTCTTGAAGTCAGATGTCAAGGAACTGCTGCTATTAAGAAGAATAGGAGAAACATACTCACACAAGAGTATGAGCATTTTGAGGCTAAACCTGAAGAGACCATGACAGATACATTTGATAGATTCTGTAAATTGCTTAATGATCTGTCATTGGTCAACAAAGAGTATGATCTCGAAGACTCTAATCTCAAGTTTCTTCTTTCTCTACCTGAAAAGTGGGATGTGAAAACAACCACTATTAGAGACAACTATGATCTTGCTGAAACAAAGATTGATGAAATCTATGGGCTGCTCAAAACTCATGAATTGGAAATGGAGCAGAGAAACAGGAGATCAAGTAGGAAGGCAAAGTCTGTTGCTCTTAATGTTGAAGAGAAGCCTCAGAAGAAAGAGGCATCAAGAAGGAAAATAAAGGGAAAAGCTTTGGTCATACACTCAGAAAGTGAATCATCAAACTCTGATTGTGATTCAAACTCTTCTGAATCATCTGACTCTGAGGATGATGAAGAAGAAATGAGGAAAATGGTTGTGTTGATGGTGAAGACCTTCAAGAAAATGGGCTTCAAGAATTTCAAGAAAGGGAAAAGGTTTTCTAGAGATTCAAATGAAGACAGGAAAAGCTTCAGGAAGTTTGATAAGAGAGATTCTAGGGGGAAGAAGGATAAGTCTGAAATTCAATGCTACAAGTGTAAGGAGATGGGTCACTATGCTCCTGAGTGCAAGAAGGGTAAAACTGGAAAGGTACTCTACACTTAAGCCAGAGATTGGGCAGACACTTCAGATTCTGATGAAGAAGTGAACTATGCTCTCATGGCTACTACTGAATCAGATACTTCTGAAAATCAGGTACCTCTAACTACCTATGATTATAATATTGATGACATTGCTCAATTAAGAATTTATCTCAAGTCATTGCATATAAGTTATAGGGATCAGACTTTAGAGAATGAGAGGATAAAATCAGAAAATTCTGAACTTAAGGTTAGAAATAAACTTGTTGAAGAAAAACTTGAAAACATGCAACAAGTTCAGAAAGAGAGAGATGATGCTGTTTCTATAGAACAGGATTTGCTTCAGAAATATAAACAACTAGAATCTGAGTTGGAGGAAGCAAATAAGAAAATTAGGACTTGGACTAATTCTGGAAAGGACACTCAACAGATTTTTCAAACAGACACTGTTGGTCTAGGTTATAATGAGGAGATGAACTTAGATTTCAAAATCAAGTTAAAATCAGACCTCATTTTGTACATGGAACCAGTAAATTTTTGTCTGAAAATGAAAAAGAAGCTGTTAAAGGTAAACCAGTAAAAACTAGTGTTAAACAGGTTAATATTGGTTCAATGACAGATAAACAACTCAAACATAAACTGAAGGAGTTAAAATCTGTTAAGAAACAGAGAGTGTCAAATAAGAACAGAAATGGAAAAGTAGGCATCACTTCAGGAAATAAACCAATGCTTGCTAGTTATGCTCCAAGAAAGACATGTCATAACTGTGGTAGTACTAAGCATCTTGCGAATTTCTGCAAGAAAAACAAAAATATAAATTCTTTACCTTCCAAGTCTGAGGTAAAGAAGGATTTTGCTAGAACTAAGCCACAGACTTTATGCACACACTGTGGAAGCACTTGGCATTCCATTTATACCTGCAGAGAATATCATGCTATCTATCATAATTACTATGAACTGAAACCCAATCTGAAATGGGTTAAAGTTGATACTGCAAGTGTAAACACTGATACTGTTAGCTCAAACTCTGATAATGTTAATTCCGCTGCAAAAGCTAACAAAGTTAAGAATATCAAAGGATCCAAGCAAGTCTGGATCCTTAAATCTAACTCTCATTAATTGCTTGTGATTTCAGGGCAACAGGGAGGCAACCCTAGTCGTGGACAGTGGATGTTCAGAACACATGACTGGAAATAAAGCCTTGCTATCAGACTATGAGGAGAAGGCTGGCCCAAAAGTTTTCTATGGTGATGGCAACGTAGGAAAAACATTGGGATATGGCAATATTAATCTTGGAAATGTCATCATCAACAATGTAGCTCATGTCCCAGGACTCAAGCATGACTTGCTGTCTGTGAGTCAAATCTGTGACAAGGGATATCATGTAGATTTTCAACCTGAATATTGTGAAGTTATCAGCAAATCTACAGGAAAGGTTGTTCTAGTTGGTCATAGGTAAAACAACATTTATGAAATCAAGATCTTAATAGACTCTGTTGGAAAAGCTGTTTGCCTGTCTACAAGAATGTCTAGTGAAGAGAGTTGGAATTGGCACAAGAAACTCTCACATTTGAACTTGAACAACATCAATGAATTGATCATAAAGGATCTTGTAAGAGGACTCCCAAAGGCTCTGTTAAATGTTGATGGCCTATGTGATTCATGTCAGAAGGCTAAACAAAGGAAGTCATCTTTCAAGAGCAAGACAGAATTTTCAATCACTGATCCCTATCATCTTCTGCATGTTGATCTCTTTGGTCCAGTAAATGTTATGTCTATAGCAAGAAAGAAATATGCTTTAGTCATTGTTGATGAATACACTAGATTCACTTGGGTGTATTTTCTAGCAAAGAAGGATGAAACTACATTAACTCTAATAGAGCATGTGAAGCTTCTGGACAAAAGATCAAGTAACAAAGTCAGAATCATCAGAAGTGATAATGGAACTGAGTTCAGAAATTCAACAATGGAAGAATTCTGCAAGGACAATGGAGTGAAGCAAGAATTTTCAGCACCTGGTACACCACAACAAAATGGTGTAGTTGAAAAGAAAAATAGAACCTTGATTGAAGCTGCCAGAACTATGCTTGATGAAGCAAAATTTCCAACTTATTTCTGGGCAGAAGCTGTTCAAACTGCTTGTTTTACTCAAATGCTACACTGATCAATAAGCATGGAAAGACACCATATGAGATGGTGAAGAAAAAGAAGCCAAACCTGAAATACTTTCATATTTTCGGGTGCAAATGATTTGTTTTGAAGACTCATCCTGAACAGTTGACCAAGTTTGAGCTAAAGGCAGATGAAGGAATTTTTGTTGGCTATCCACTGTCAACAAAGGCATTCAGAGTTTACAATCTGAGAACTAAAGTGATCATGGAATCTATACATGTGTCGTTTGATGACAAAAAGATAACTGGACTTGAAGACAAAGATGAATATGATCAACTGAACTTTGAAAATGAAGATTTAAACTCTGATGAAGTAAACTTTGATGAAACAACTCTGACAGACTCTGTTGAAACAACATCTGAACCTCTACTGGTAAACACTGGAGAAACTTCTCAGCCACAACAAAGGGAAGAACCAGTTGAGGGGGAGCATGATCAAGATGAAGACTCAAACACTGATACTGAGTCAACTGAAAAATCTGGATCAAACTCTGATGATTCAAATTATGACTCTGGGCAGTCAAGTTCAGGGGGAGTCTCAGAAAATGAAGAAAGATCACAACAAAATCAGGAGAGCATGGATCAAGGGGGAGGATCACATGCTGACAGAAGTCATTTGCCTTCTGCTAGGAAATGGACTAAATCACATACACCTGATTTGATAATTGGTGAACCAGATGCAAAAGTGAAAACAAGAAGTGCTACTGCAAGTGAATGTCTGTTTCATGCATTCTTGTCTAAAAATGAACCAAAGAAAGTGGAAGAAGCTCTTCAAGATGCTGACTGGATAACAGCAATGTAGGAAGAGTTGAATGAATTTGAAAGGAATGAAGTTTGGACCCTTGTACCAAGGCCAAAGAACAGATCTATTGTTGGTACTAAATGGGTTTTCATAAACAAGACTGACAGTGAAGGTGTTATCACAAGGAACAAGGCTAGACTGGTAGCAAAAGGCTATTCACAGCAAGAAGGAATAGACTATGATGAAACATTTGCTCCAGTTGCAAGATTGGAGGTAATCAGAATTTTTCTAGCATATGCCTCTCATAAGAAATTCAAAGTGTTCCAGATGGATGTGAAAAGTGCTTTTCTGAATGAGAAGCTTGAAGAAGAAGTGTTTGTTGAACAACCACCAGGATTTGTGGACCCCAAATATCCAGATTATGTCTAAAAGCTAGATAAGGCACTATATGGACTTAAGCAGGCACCGAGAGCATGGTATGAAACACTTGCTCAATTTCTTCTAGAAAGTGGATTCAACAGAGGAACAATTGACAAAACTCTGTTTTATTTCAATCAAGGAAGTGACCTCCTTTTAGTTCAGATATATGTTGATGACATTATCTTTGGGTCTACTAATGATAAACTCTGTAAGGAGTTTGCCAAGCTCATGCAGTCCAGGTATCAAATGAGCATGATGGGAGAGCTTGGTTACTTTCTAGGCCTACAGGTGAGACAAACAGATGATGGTATCTTCATTAATCAAGAAAAATATACCAGAAATCTTCTCAAGAAATTTGGCATGCTTGACTGTTCATCTGCATCAACTCCCATGGCAACAGCAACTAAATTGGACAAAGACACAGGAGTTTCAGTGGATATGACAAACTACAGGGGCATGATAGGATCTCTTCTTTACTTGACAGCTAGTAGGCCTGACATCATGTATGCAACCTGTCTTTGTGCAAGGTTTCAGGCAGATCCTAGAGAGCCACATATGACAGCTGTGAAAAGAATCTTCAAGTATCTCAAGGGCACCATATCATTAGGTCTGTGGTACCCCAGAGAATCAGATTTCAAGCTATTTGGGTATTCTGATGCAGACTTTGCAGGTTGCAAGATAGACAGAAAGAGCACTAGTGGAAGTTGTCAATTTCTTGGTGGCAGACTTGCCTCTTGGTACAGCAAGAAACAGAAATCAATTTCCACATCTACAGCTGAAGCAGAGTATATTGCAGCTGGTAGCTGTTGTGCACAGATCTTGTGGATGAAGAATCAATTGCTGGATTATGGATTGAGGTACAGTAAAATTCCTATTTACTGTGATAATTAAAGTGCTATTGCTATGACAGGTAATCTAGTACAGCATTCAATGACCAAGCACATCAGCATAAGGTACCACTTCATCAGAGAACATGTGGAAGAAGGGAATATCGAACTACATTTTGTGTCTACAGAACAACAGCTTGCAGATATCTTCACTAAACCATTGAGTGAAGCTACATTTACAAGACTGGTCAATGAACTAGGAATGGTCTCTGGTTCTGACTAGGAATGTTGGTTAGATTCAAATTTTACTTATGTAATGTATTACTCATATTTCCTTGATTTGTTAAGTGCTAAGTGAACTCTGTTGATTAAATACTGTTATGCATACTCTGTTAACATGCTTTTTCTGTCAAACTCTGTAAGCATGCCTGTATGTCATACACTGGTAATAAGTTGATAAACTCTGTGAACTATGAGTTGATTTTTGTCTGAATGAAAACACCAATGAAGAAATATGTATGCAGCATGATTCTCAGCAATTAATCATGAATCTTTCTGAGTTATTGTGATCTAATCTTAGATTGTACAGAAAATTAACACAGCATGATACTGGTTCATATTTAAAGCATCTCTTAGTTTATCTTGTCCTAAACTCTGAGTCTATAAATACTATGTGCATTGCCTTTCATGAATAACTACTGATGTTGATGAACTCTAAACTCTGATTAGTTATACACTGGTAGATTAAAAATGCTTACTGCAATACCCCAAACAAAATGTATATAGGTTGCTATACTCCTTTGAGATTATGTTGGATACTAGGATGACCCAGGAACCTATTGGTATATAATATGTGCTAAAATTCTCTGATTTTTGGTGACTAGTCAAATACTAGGATGACCCAGGAACTTATCAAAATGATAAGGGCTAAGACTTTTGAATTTTTGGTGACTGGTTCCAACCTCTAATTACTGGAATGAATAGAATTAAAAAAAAAATTAGAGGGGGTATAAAATAAATTAAATATTACTGTATATAGATTGATTACTACAGAGTTTAGCTTTCATCATACAGTCAATGTTTACTATGACAGTTTGTGCATCCAGTGTTTATTGATTTACTTTATGGATTTTATGAAAAATTAGATGCTCTAAAAATTGATTCAGTAAAACTCTGCTTCACACACACATATTTTCACAACTGTGCAATTTATGAAAGGGTTTCGGTGATAAAGTTGGAGAATTGACAAACGCTGTTGATTCGTGGTACGTACTCTAAGGAAAATTTTCATTTGGATAATTTGAAAATTTTGGAGTAAATAGGGCTTTTCACAACTGTTAATAAGTGTATTGTTGATTTGTGGTTCGTAATGTATTCGAGAAGTGGCTAAGTGATTGATTCGAGAACTCGAATTGACTTAATCGATAACTCTGAGTTCTCGAATAGTGTTATATTGACGTATCGAATCACTTCTCGAATAACTCTTTTCTCTGGGACTCCATGAGTTCTCGAATAGAGTAATAGACATGTCGAATCTCTGAGTTATCGAATGACACTTTGACTTGTTGACTCTCAGAGATGTCGAATAGTGTTTTCACAAATACCACCTCGACTTGTCGAATGCTAGACTTCTCGAATAGAACAAAACACTTCTCGAATTGGTACTCTGTTCTGTTCCTGATTTAATTGTGATTATTGTTGATGAATTTGTTCCTTATATGATTACTTTAATTAGTTTTCATATTCTTCTCTTTGATTTAATTCCTTTAAGAACAGTTCATAAACATAAAAAAAAAAATTGCAGAACACACTGAATAAGATTAGAGAAACAAAGAAAGAGATTAAATGTAAGAATTACATCTTTTTGTTCTCTCTATCTCCTAATCTATTCAACAGGAAATAAAAAGTGAAATCCAAACCACTCCATTGTTAGCAAACATCCCAGATCCCATCTTTGCCACTTTATTTGGGTGGAAGTTGAAGGGATAAGGTTATTTTTGCTGACATATTCATTAACAATGGTTGGTGGTGTTGGATGAGGATGCCTTCGAGGAAAGCCATGTTGCTTGGAGAGCAGCATCGATGTCGATCACTCTTGCAGGCTTTTCTCTCTCGATCTCTTCCAGACCGGCATCCATCTGCAGCCACAGAGTTTCAAGCTGCCTTTCCCAGTCAAACGCATCAAACTCTTCACGCGTATAACTGAAGATATCTCTATTCTCTACGAGATGGAGATTCTTTTCTTTGATGGTAAGGTTTGACATTGTTTTTAAGAGTGTGTTGTTTGAAGGGTTTTTGATTTTTCAGGAGAGGATGAAAGGTTAAAGAGATAGTGAACAAGTCTCTAGGCCTTAAATAGAGATGGGTAAGCAACAAAGTACTAAAATGCCTCGTATTCTGGTTATTAATGGTTACAGGTAAACGCTTCAAATTCTGGTTTTAATTGGGTCCAGGTATTTTAAGAAAGTGTTATTTGATTTTTTTTAAATTAAATATTTTATTGTTATATTTGCAAAACACGCTTCTTAAAATTACGAGCACGTGACCCACTCACCCAGTACTGTGTCCCACTCACCCGCTATCATGTCCCACTCACACATTAATCTATGAACTGTTGACTGTTTTCAAACAGAGGATGCTTCAGAATTTGGCAATCAGAGGAGAGAAGTATAATAGCAGATATGTTCCTAAGTACAGGGATTACAATGGAAATCTTATTGAAATGAAGAAAGGTACTGCAAAATTAAAGACTGATTTGGGAATCACAGTACTTGACTTCAATTCACAGTCAGAAGAAGTCAAATTTATCAGACTGAGAAATGAGATGAGAAGAAACAAAATCTATGATCTTAGAGCTACTATCTATCAGACAGATGAGAGTGATCCTCAGCTCAGAGAGATTAAAGAAGCTATGGAGATTGAGCTTGAAAATGCAGAAAGAAGATTGCTCATAGAATATCTCAGAGCTACACCAGATCTTGAAGAGATTAGAGATTAAATTCTGTAAGGATTTTCTTATTCTCTGTAGATTTTGTTAAGTAGAAGCTTAAACTCTGAATTTGTATAAACACTGTATTTGTCTATTTGTTTTGACATCATCAATTACTGTTATTAACTTGTGCATTTTTGCTAATGAACAAGTTGGGGGAGATTGTTAAATATAATTGATGTGTTTTAATCAGTGTTTTAGTGTTACAGTGAATTATCAGAGTTTAGCTGGAAGCGATCAGAGTTTAGTGTAAACTCTGACAGATGGAAGCTCGACAGAGTTTGTCAAACTCTGTCTGGAGGCAATGTCTACTGGTCAACGGTGATTGAAGATTTATTATGGAAGCGATATCTTTGGAGATTGGATAGCTATTAAAGAGATCTAGTTGACTTAGAAGACGTGTGACAATCTGTAATTGATATCATTGTATAGCTGATTATTAGGAATATCAATTAGAGATTGTATCGAAGCTGTATATTTTATAAATACAGTTAGGTTAACCCTAGAACGGTATCGTGCAACGAATTATCTTTATTGTAACCTAGCAGCTCTTTGTGATAGTTTACATCACGAAGAGGGTTCTTAATACCAGAAGTTTTTAAGTGCATAAACGTCTTACTTGTTAAACTCTCATACGAATTTGATTATTAATTGTGTATTCGGCCTAACATA
Organism: Saposhnikovia divaricata; assembly: GCA_036435485.1. Lineage (NCBI taxonomy): Eukaryota > Viridiplantae > Streptophyta > Magnoliopsida > Apiales > Apiaceae > Saposhnikovia > Saposhnikovia divaricata. The sequence goes on from CM071595.1 coordinate 19,965,516, forward strand.
ATCACAGTTGGGATTTGAAGAAATGAAGAATTTGCCTAAGTACCAATTCGAGAAGCATGTTTGTTATATTCGAGAAGTCTAGCCTTCGAGAAGTCAGGGATTCGATATCTCTGAATGCACTGTTCGATATCTCATTCGATATCTCAGAGATTCGATATGTCTACTGCTTTATTCGAGAACTCAGAAAGTCAACAAGTCAAAGCATCATTCGCGTTCTCTAGGAGTCAACAAGTCAAGGTTCATTCGATATCTCAAAGACTCAGAAAGCTATTCGATATCTCAGGGTTTCGATAAGCTAAATGCTCTATTCGACAACTCAAGGATTCCTGAAGAAAAGAGGTATTCGAGAAGTGATTCGATATGTCAACTTTGCAATATTCGAGAACTCGGAGTTATCTAATCCTAGTTCTCGAACCAATCATTTAGCCACTTCTCGAATACATTCTTGGAGACAAACTACTGAAAAAATTGTACAAGTCAGAAACCTGCAACAAGCTAAAGCACTTTATGGACCACAAACTGTAAAGTACTTTGGAAAGCCTACAAAGAAGCTTAGAGAGATGTACAAGAGACAAAGAGCTAAAGAAGTGGATCTGAGCAGAACCTCAAGAAGTCAAACATGTAGCCGTTTGGATGCTTACTCAAAAAGGATTAGACACACTAGAAAGTAAATTTGTTTAGCTACCTTATTTGTAGTAAGTAGGCTGTATTCATGTTCTATAAGAATACAGCCTCACTTCTCTAGCAGTCAAGTTTTTCACATACATATTCAAGATATACATCTCTCTGAGAAAAACGAAGCTGAGAATACTATCATTTGTACTCACAGGTTGTAGCAAATCTTTATCTAATAAAATATTAGATTAAAGTGATATTGTGTCTTGTGTTGTTCATTTTCCGCACCTATATTTCTGCACACACATAACACATATCTTGCTACATACATCAAACAGATTCAAGAACAAGAAAAGTTCAAGAATCCATTCACCCCCTCTCTGTATTCTTTTGTGTGTTCAATACTCAACAGAAAGCTATTTTGTCTTAAATAAAAATTTTCTTTTACCATTTTTTTATATATTTGCTCAATGTTTTACATGGATTCTCGTAAGTGTTTCATTAAAAAATATTTTAATTATTAAAAAGGCTTACTTATGTAAACAAATTATTTTTATGACTAGAAGAATATTTTCATAAAAATAGTATTAACGATTTAAAATAACACTTCAAGATTCTCTTAAATGTTTTCACAATTTTAATAAATATATTTATTTTTAATTTTTTATAATCGCTCAAATGTTGTGTTATAAACATTATACTAGCGTAAAAGCCCGTGCAAAGCACGGGCAATGAACTAGTTTCTCGTCCAAAATTATATATAAATTCAAATAATTTTGTAATTAAAAATATGATAAACGATAAAATTTTAATTTATCTAATATTTTAATATTTATTTTGTAATTAAAATACAGTTTTTAAATTTTAAATTTTGAGTTATTTTTTAACTCAATTTTAAAATTTTATAAATATTTTAGTTGATGTTAAATATGATAAAATGAACTTAATGACCCATGCATGTATATGAAATTTACAATCAATTTTTTTTTATTTTATTGTATACTATTCTAACTACTCAATCATTATATATTATATTGATCAATTTGTCATATTATATAAAAATTCATATAAACCATACTTTATAATCGAGTTATAGTCTACCTGATCATTATAGATACTTATTTTAGTTTTGTAATATTTATGATTTGAAAATGTATATCTTTTTTGATTTCATTTAATGTTAATTATATTACTTTTTTATATATAATGTAGATCAATTTTTCAATTATTTTTAGAGTTATTATCTTTTTAGCACAATTTCAATTATTTTTCGTGTATGTTTAAATATTTATGTTTTTAGACCAATCACATATTTAATTCGTTGAAAGTCTCAATAGTTGGTCGTTTACATACCTAAAACTAATGTGATGCAATTATTAATTATGTATGATTTGACAACTAAAATTTACATATTTTTTAAAACCAAATTTTATTTCAAGAATTTAATATCGACATGAATACGCATGTAAAAAAATCTCTTTTTTTGTATTCGATTACAGTTTGTATAATCTAAAATTTTATTTTTATATCAATTACCTAAATGGCAAAAGAAAATTGTAGAGTATACTCAATCGATTAGAATATTTTTTGTAATTTTGTCTATCCAATATTCTAGAAATAACATAAATCAATTTTTATTTACTCAAAAATAAAAATAAAAGAGGAATATAGAAAAAGAGAAGATATGGTTTATCTTATAGAATTTTTAAACAAAGCTCAAAATTGAGTGTAGCAAAGTTGATTATGACATGAGTTTGATAGAAAAAGGTCGGTGTTCGAATCCCAACAAAAACATAATTTCACTACTTTTTACATAATTATTAAAGGATGATATTTTTGTAATTTTTGAAAATGTAGGGGTAAAATCGTAACTTCATAACCATTAAATTGGTAAACTTTGTCGTTGTGTTGAAGTTTAATATATAGTAATAGATTATATACGATTAAATTTTACAAAATATTTTTATAATTAGTTATTGACTTTATTTTCTTACAAAACTTTAGTCGTGTTGATATATTTTTCAAAATTTAATATTAGGCTTATATATGTTTTAAAAAAAAATATACAATTTTTTAATTTTTTAGTGAATCATTGGATGCGCAGAAAAGCCCAAGGGGAAGTAGGATGCTCAGCATTAAAAATTGATATGAGCAATGCTTATGATAAAGTAGAGTGGAAGTTTGTTATGGGGATTATGCAGAAATTGGGTTTTGCTAATAGATGGTTACATTGGATCTTTATGTGCATCTCTACAGTCAAATATATGTTCTCAACGTCGGGATATGAGGTGGGTCCAGTAATTCCAAGTCGAGGGCTTCGGCAAGGTGATCCCATATCTCCTTATCTCTTTTTATTATGTGTGGAGGGGTTGTCAGCCTTGATTCAGAAAAGTCAAGAGAGGGGGGTGCTCCATGGATGTAAGATTGCCAATAGAGCCCCAATTATAACTCATCTTTTTTCGCGGATGATAGCTATCTTTTCTTTAGAGCAACTAGGAAAGAAGCTCAATGTATCAAGAATTGTTTATCTATTTATGAGAGGGCATCCGGGCAGTAGGTCAATTTTCAGAAATCCAGTATTCAGTTCAGCTGTAACACTTCAATGGAGACAGCTGTGTCGGTAAGCCAACTCCTTAAAGTTCCTGTTTGAGAGGATGATTTCTAACTGGGTCTTCCAAAATTGGAAGCAAATAATAGATGGGAGGTTTTTCGATATATTAAAGAAAAATCTTGGAATCGTATGCAGGGGTGGAAGGGCAAGACTATATCACGGGTGGGTAAGGAAATTCTTTTGAAATCAGTCATTCAAGCAATTCCTTCTTATGCATCGAGTATTTTTCTGCTGCCTCAAAAACTTTGTGATGATTTAGAGACTCAAATGAATAAGTTTTGGTGGCTGTCTAGTATAAAAAAAATGGGGGAATTAGATGGATGTCTTGGCAGAAAATGTGCCAGCCAAAAAAGTTAGGTGGTATGGGTTTTAGGCGAATTAAAGATTTTAACTTGGCTATGTTAGGGAAGAAAGTTTGGAGGATAATGTCGGGTCCTCAAAAGTTTATCGTACGTCTCCTTAAGGCTAGATATTTTCCAAACACTGAGTTTACGGAGGCTGTCCTAGGAAGAAATCCCAACTATGTTTGGCAAAGCATTATGGCTGCTAGAGAGTTAGTTTTGAAGGCAAGTGTGTTGAAGGTAGGGAGGGGTGATGATATTAGTGTATGGAACGATCTGTGGATTCCCGATGTAGAGAATAAAATGATTACGATTCTTGCTATTCCGGGGTTGGAAAACATTGAGGTTAACAGTCCATTTAGTGTAAATAGAAGCGGGTGGGACTATGAAGTAGTCGGGGATGTCTTTAACGAGGTTGATGTAGACAGGATTCTAAGAATCCCCCTTAGTAATGGTTTAGAGGAAGCCGCTTGGTTGTAGTTGGAAGATGACAAAGGGAAGTATACTGTGAAGAGTAAGTATCGGCTATTGAGCAGGATGAATCATCAAGGTTTAACTGTGAATTCTGGGTTTAATTGGTTATGGTTGTAGAAATTCTGTGGGGTATTTGGGACCATAGAAATTCTGTAGTTTGGAATCATGGGACAGAACTCCAAAGCTGGTTATTAATGGTGTGAGTACAATGGTCTTTCAGTGGCAGAAAGCCCAGGGAAAAAAGCAGGCTGAATTCAGAAATAATAAGAGGGAGGGAGTAGCGATTTGGCAGAAGCCTTTGCAGGGTTGGTTGACTTGTAATATTGATGCTGCTGTCAATTCACATAATCCAGTAGCTCGTTTGGGTGTGTTCTGCGCAATGATGCTGGGTTGTTTGTTGAAGCTTATGGAGGTAAATTAAAAGGGATTGCGGAGCCAAAAATTGCAGAGGCAATGGCGTTTAGGGAAGCTTTATCTTGGCTCAAGAATAAGAGTTTGTCGTAGGTCTATATTGAGCTTGATTGTTTGGGGGTTGTCAATGCGTTTTACAGTAATTCAATTTATTCCTCTTATCTAGGGTCAATCATGATGGAGGACTGTCGTTCTATTCTTAAGGACTTGAGGTCCATTTCGATTTATTTTGTCCATAGGTCAGCAAACTTAGTAGCTCATACACTTGCTAGAAAGACTAGTTCTTTGTCTGATCAAAAGGAATGGTTTTCTATACCTTCCTTCCTAAGCGATGTAATCCTTAAAAATTTGCAATAATATCTGTCCTTTGTTTTAAAAAAAAAACTGTATTTACCCACACAAAAAAGTGACCAATGACGAGGAAGCATCACTAAAATTCTCTTATCTAAACAAACATCAAAGAATGATCAAACTAATGGGAGAGGGAGCTAATCTATATTATTATATTAAAATCGTAATATTGAAAGTTTCGATGTTTTGTTTTGTCACGATTATTTTAGTTATTAAAATAAAAAAATAATAAAAATATATATTTAATGATAATTAGTTGATTGCTTTTTTAAATTAAAATATGTTTACTTTTAATTGAAAATATTACCCTTTATAAACACCATAAATATCGTAGCTTGTAATCATAAATATTCTTTTCTAATTAAAACGTGGTACCATTTAATTTAAAACATAATCTTTCAATCATTAATATATACCCAAAAATATCACACCGTATCTTTCAGTCACTACTAAAATATATATTAAAATTCGTATACAACGAATAATAACCGTCAGAGATTTAGTAATAAATAATAACCGTTAGATCTAATGATTAAATTACTTTACTAAAGATTAAGGTTCGAACATATTTAATTTAAAATTTCATGATATAAGTTTTAAATTATGCATATCATTAATTAAAATTTAAATAAATTATTTAAATTTAAATTATTACTGAAAATAATAATTATATAAAAATAAATTGTTACATAAAATAAAATTTATTGCACATAAAAAAAAATCCCATATATGGCACGGGTTATAATCTAGTTAATTGTCAAATAGCCATGTATAATTCCTTGGTTGGACCCGATTATTTATCAATTATAATATAATTTTGTATAAAAAAATAAGATAAGAGAAATATTGATAAACGTGCATTTAATCCTAATTGTATCCCTAAATTTAAGTTATTTTGCATTGATTTGGATTTTTATCTAATAAATTTTAATGTTTTATTGTAGGAATTAAGGATTTATAATAAAGGAAGACTTGGAGTTTAAATAGCAAGAGTTGGAGATAATTTTGATTAAAATTCGGATTTTCCGGGTAGCTTGCGCAGTCTGCACTGTTTGGGCCATATCTGGAGTTCTACAAGTCCGATTCTGATGATTCAACAGCCCACGGAAAGCTAATGAGAAGGGCTTTATTTCTGAAGTGGCCTTGTATTTAAAATCCAGCCAAACCAGCCCAGAACCTGAGTCAAGCAGCTAGTTACGAATTTCCTCTTTTTGGAATTCAATTTTGATTGGGAAATTTCCTTGTAAATATATTAAATAATTAAAAATACTTTTATTAGAGATATTATTAGATTTAGATCAGACCGAATAGAGAGATACGACAGAAGAGAGAAGTAGCCGCACAAGGGAGGAAGAGGAGAAGCCATTAACAAGAGGAATTCAGCCATTGAAGACATTCAATTGGCTTTGTTTTCTCTTTATCTTTTTATATCTCTTCTTATGAATATGTGTTGGTTAACTTGGGATTGTTTTGATACCTTGATTATGAACTAAATTTTATCGAGTTAGGATTTTTATGGAACCCTAGTATGGGATTGTTGGTGTTTTGATAAGAAGTGCTATATGCAAATTGTAGTTTATTCGTTCAAGTGAATTTCATGTTATATATTTGCTATTGTTTGGCCAACGGTAGTAGATTATTGAGTTAATTGTAATACTGAGAGGGTTATGATTAACTGACACAAGACTTTAATGGTGCATGATTATATTTGTTGATATTAATTTTGTGACGGTATAGACATATATTGTTACCTTGCATAGCCGTGTGAAATTGGTGCTTAATTGTATTCTGGAAGTTGAATTGGGCATAGACATATGTTAGTTTAATTTATAAAATCTATATCATAGTGATTTCGAGAGAAACCTATGACCGTTGAATTTCTGGTTAATAGATTGTGATTTTGCTATAGTATTGCACTGCTTTATTGCCGACATGAACATATTAGGGGGAATTAATTATCTTGACTTATCTTCTTGTATCCAAAACTCTCTTTGCTAGTACAATATAAATTACCTAATTTAGTTATTACTTAATTAGTTTAGTTAGAAAAACCAAACTCATTCTTGTGTTCTATATCTGAATTGTTCGATATTAATTGCGATTTATACAATTAGGCAGTCCTTGAGGAACGATATCTGGTATTTATTACTATATTACTGGCTTGCGATTGTGTACACTTGCACATCTGTATTTTACGCAACAAGTTTTTGGCGCCGCTGCCGGGGACTGTTTGAGTGTTTCTTTCAAATTTAATTATCTTGCAGTTCGGTTTGCTTTGGTGTGCTCACGTTGATAATTCTTGTTGTTTATCAGATTTGACAACATAGAGTTATGTATTCTCCATATGCTATGGATATGGTCTATGATAAGGACTACGTCAAGAGACTTTATGCAGTGAGTCTAGAGGATGTGAAGATGGGAAGGAATAAACCCAACTGGAAGTTAATAAGACCACCAATGAGCAAGGATGAGAACGTGTCATGTGTGTATTGTTGTGGTGCTCATACCTATGACTATTGTCCTTCTAATCCAGATTCTATTTGCTTTGATGTCAATCACCCAGTGGTGCAACCTCCCAATTAATCATATATCAATGAAATAGTTTTTCTTGGATCTTTATCAATGGACTCTAAATATTCATGTTTTCAAGAATCTCAGCAACAAGGACTTGACGATGGGAAGGAGCAGTCTGAGCCCGTAGTTGTAGAAAGCAAAGAAGAGGTGGAGGCCTCTCAAATTACATCTGTACATGAAGGATATGTAGAGGAGTTTTCAACAATATCAATAGAAGATGTTCTAGTTTCTGATAAACTAGAGCACAATTCGTATGAAGATTCACTGGATCCCATGATTCTATATTCTGGACATGAAAATAATGAAGAGGAGCATCTAGCTTTGTTGGAGGTTAATTCACATGATGTAGAAATAATGCTTTGTTTTGAGTCACTGGAAGTGCTACCTGCAGAAGTTAAACCTCCAAAAGCCTCCATCAAAGAACCACCTGATTTAGAACTGAAATTGATGTCCTCTCATTCTCAAGAGGTTTATTTGAGCTTATTTTCAACATATTCAATCATCATCTCAGCAGAATTACCTCCAGACAAGAAAGTTGGAATGGATATTTCAAATTTTTGTGATAATATGTGCTCTGTAGACATGCAAATTTTGTTAGCGGACATAACAATTGGTTCTTTTGAGAAGTGGAGAAGGCTAACATCTCCGACTTTGTCCATCATTATCTCTGCAGATTTACCACCTGATAAAGAAGAATGGTTATTGGAGATTTCGCAAATGTACTTGCTAGTTTCTTTTGAGCAGCGGAGAAGGTTGAACCTTGCCATCAAGGACGTGATGCTAAAGAAGATAATTAAATGGCCATATAGAGATGTAATGCAAAATTTTACACTACGGTGTGAAATTATCAAATGAAAAGTCCATGGTCATGTCTAGCTAAAGACGTTAAAGAAAGGCGCTTCTTGGGAGGCAACCCAGGATTTTGTAAGGTTAGTAAACTTTTATTTCATTTTTTTTTGTATTTTTTTTAATTTAGATAGTTTTTATTGTATATTTTTATTACTTCCAAAAGGTGTCTTGATGAGTTTGTGTGAAGTGTTTTAGCGGAAAAAAAAAAAAGAAAAAAATTTGGAGGAATAAAAAATTTTGCATGGCAAGCAACAGAAATATTAGCATGGTGAGGACAGGAATTGCACGGGGTATATTTCATATTTAACAGATACTTAATGATGGGCATGCGTTTTATTTGATGGACATGCGCTGTGCGTGAATTTTCTAGAGCTGCGTTCCTAAGCTGATAGTTGTTTGACACTCTACCTACGGTGCAATGTTGCCAAACCGCGGTGCCAAACTCCTTGTTTCCTGCAAGCAATTACCAGTCCATACTCACCGAATCCATTCTATCTGGGCCCAGCCCATTCTATTTGCAAATCACCATCACAATTCAGCCACTTGTAATCTGCATGCTTACATACAAACCCAATTAAGTTAGAGCCCATTAATTTGATCCGGCCCATATAACAATGTGTCCGACCCAGCAGCCCATCTGCATAGTCCAGCCCACTGTCAATGCAAGTCTATCAATAGCCATGTGCAATTCAGTGGATGTGCTACTTTAAATGCTAAGTCCTGCCATGTTATAAAAATTATTTATAGATTTTGCAAGTCAAAGGGAATTGAACCCACGAGCCCTTGGAAAGAAAGGCAAGCCACCAACCATTCCACCAAATCAACTTAGGTGATGGAATTTGCTTTGACAATTTAATAAAGGCATAATGCACTGCAACTTCACCGCACTCTAGGGGAGTATTCTTAACTTTCTTTTGTATATTTTTTTTCTTTCTTCTTTATTTTCTTTTTGTATTTTATTCTTTAGGATTTCCTTTTAGTTTATTTACTTAATAATATTATTAATTGGGGACAATAAACCGCTTAAGTGTGGGGAGGTGTTTTCAATATGAAAAAATGAAAATAAAAATTAGGATAATTTTTTTTTCCTTTTTCTTAGTTTTTTTTAGGACATTAGATATTTCTTTTTTAGATTTTATTCTTGGATAGTTAAAAAAATAAAAAGAACACAAAAAAAAAATTAGAAAACTTAAAAAATTGATTGCCTTGTCAATATAGCATGTTAATAAGGACAAGTACACACCATGTAGGCTTATTATTCGCGTGTCATGTGTATGTCTCCTTAGCGTAAAATACCTTATACATGATGATATCTTGTACGTGCTTGCGAAAATTTAAAACTTGAATGTACGTCACTGCCAATTTTGATGAGTATGGCATGCTATCACCATGTGAGATTTTGAGCCTTAATTTGCGATTGATACATCCTTTATCAATCTATTTTTTTTTGTGGTGAGGTATTCGTCATTGCATGTGTTGCTCTAGAACTTGCTTTAAACCAGGTCGTGCGCATATTGATATTGTGTATTGTGTAAAAATGATAAAGGCACTAGGATTAACCGTATTGTCCAAACAGTACCCTTAAAAATAATCCTTAGTGAGCCCCCTTGATCCTATATCCTTTTTCTTCGTATATCACCATCTAAATCTTGAGCTTAATTATTTCTTCTGGTCTTGATTGACTAGTAGAGCATTCTGATGTATACATGAGATTGGTAAAATATTAATTGTGGGGATCTCTTTGTTATTATGTGAAATTTTGGGTGGGATTTGAATTGGTTTGGCTATTCCTCCTTTGTGACACCTAAATAAAGTCACTCGAATCAATAAAAAAAAGGATGTTACAAAAAAAATGAAAAATAAATCTCTATAAAATAGAAAGAAAAAAGAAAGAAAGAGAGTTTATGTTCAATGGTTCTTGCAATGTGAAATTTATGAGTTTACTTAGTATGTGGGATGACATCTCAAGGTTAGTTTCATGTTGAGTGCTTCAAATATATATGAACATTATGCTCTATGAGTTGTCAAGTTAGCCACTTGTTAGCCTATTTCTTTGATTTCCTACCCCGTACCTAAGCATCGTTACAACCCTTGATAAAGACCTTTTGATTTATACGAACACGAAGTCTAGAGATTTTGGTGGACAAGCAAGCTTATGGTAGCACATGTGCATTTGATTGAACTTGAGTGATACAGTTGCACCTAAACACTTGTGTGATTTGAGTGTTTGTGAGGTTATTTTCCATCCAAAGCATGCTATTTTCTTGTTGATTGAGACTTTGATGTTATTCTTGATATTTTAGTCTTTTGAGACTATGTGTACGTGCTGGAATAGTTGTGTCGGTGTGTAAAGTCGAGGAATCGCATTATATGACATTTATGAGCTATTACATGATTAAGTTTGCATGTGTGGAGTGCTATGATATATTTCATGTTTGAGACTTGGCAGTCAGAATAAAAATTAGGAATTTTGTGGGTATATTCACTACAAACCCTCACGAGACCTTACTCGTCCACTTGGGCTACCTTGGGGTTTAAAGGGCTTGTTGCATATGCCAAATGCAACCGTGATCACCTACGGAAGTGGTATTAGTTAGTTAGAATTTAGTTTTTTTCTTTCTTCTTTGCCCGAGGACGTGCAAGATGCTAAGTGTGGGGATGTGATAAACGTGCATTTAATCCTAATTTTATCCCTATATTTAAGTTATTTTGCATTGATTTGGATTTTTATCTAATAAATTTTAATGTTTTATTGTAGGAATTAAGGATTTATAATAAAGGAAGGCTTGGAGTTTAAATAGCAAGAGTTGGAGATAATTTTGATTAAAATTCGGATTTTCCGGGTAGCTTGCGCAGTCTGCACTGTTTGGGCCATATCTGGAGTTCTACAAGTCCGATTCTGATGATTCAACAGCCCACGGAAAGCTAATGAGAAGGGCTTTATTTCTGAAGTGGCCTTGTATTTAAAATCCAGCCAAACCAGCCCAGAACCTGAGTCAAGCAGCCAGTTACGAATTTCCTCTTTTTGGAATTCAATTTTGATTGGGAAATTTCCTTGTAAATATATTAAATAATTAAAAATACTTTTATTAGAGATATTATTAGATTTAGATCAGACCGAATAGAGAGATACGACAGAAGAGAGAAGTAGCCGCACAAGGGAGGAAGAGGAGAAGCCATTAACAAGAGGAATTCAGCCATTGAAGACATTCAATTGGCTTTGTTTTCTCTTTATCTTTTTATATCTCTTCTTATGAATATGTGTTGGTTAACTTGGGATTGTTTTGATACCTTGATTATGAACTAAATTTTATCGAGTTAGGATTTTTATGGAACCCTAGTATGGGATTGTTGGTGTTTTGATAAGAAGTGCTATATGCAAATTGCAGTTTATTCGTTCAAGTGAATTTCATGTAATAAATTGTTTGGCCAACGGTAGTAGATTATTGAGTTAATTGTAATACTGAGAGGGTTATGATTAACTGACACAAGACTTTAATGGTGCATGATTATATTTGTTGATATTAATTTTGTGACGGTATAGACATATATTGTTACCTTGCATAGCCGTGTGAAATTGGTGCTTAATTGTATTCTGGAAGTTGAATTGGGCATAGACATATGTTAGTTTAATTTATAAAATCTATATCATAGTGATTTCGAGAGAAACCTATGACCGTTGAATTTCTGGTTAATAGATTGTGATTTTGCTATAGTATTGCACTGCTTTATTGCCGACATGAACATATTAGGGGGAATTAATTATCTTGACTTATCTTCTTGTATCCAAAACTCTCTTTGCTAGTATAAATTAGCTAATTTAGTTATTACTTAATTAGTTTAGTTAGAAAAACCAAACTCATTCTTGTGTTCTATATCTGAATTGTTCGATATTAATTGCGATTTATACAATTAGGCAGTCCTTGAGGAACGATATCTGGTATTTATATTACTGGCTTGCGATTGTGTACACTTGCACATCTGTATTTTACGCAACAAATATCTTCTATTTTAGTACCTAAAATTTTATTAGATTCATATTCAAAAATATCCATATTTTTGAAAAAAAAAAATTAAAAATACGATAAAAGCTGCGTATGAGTTTGCATGCGGGTTAAAAGCAATTGTATTTTTGGTTGAAATAGTTGAATTTCAGGTTGCATAAGATTGCACCGTAATATTTAGAAAAGCATTTGCAACATGATTATATCTAAAAAAAAAAGGCCCATTTGATTATTATGTATGGTTAGTATTTTTGTCGATATCTATATAATGATTTATTACAACAAATATCAGTTCAAGCAAACGCAACACAAATCGGTAAAAAGAAAAAAAAATGCATAAAACTTCAATTTTTTTGTCTATGTATATTTAATTCATACAATACATAATATCATGCGTCATTTTTTATAATGAAATAAACTAATAATATTATAATTAGTAATAACTAATTGATTACCTTTTTTAGCTAAAACGTAATATCTTTTCTACATTTTCTAAATAAAATATCGTATTTCTATAAATATCATGGACAACATATAAATAACTATTATTAAATCACATCAATTAAAAATCTGAAGCATACAAAGTTCATATATGACAAATTAAATAAAAGTTATATCATATTAAAAAAAATTCGTGCATCGCACGGATTCATCATCAGAAGCTGAATCATTATCATCACTCCATGTCAAAAGTGCCTTAGCTTTCTTTCTGTCCTTTGAGGTAGCTTGCTGCTTCTGCTTATTCTTCAGCTTGTAGCAGTCCCTTTTGTAATGCCCTTTCTTGCCACATTCAAAACATGCTTCCTCTTTGACATCTTTCTTTGTTCTAGAAGCCTTACTTTTCTCTTTCTTTAGCTTGTTCCTCTTTTCCAGTATCTTCTTGATTTTTCTAGACAAAAGTGCCAATTCTTCATCAGAATCAGATTCTGCCTCAGAGTCCAGCTTGCTGCTACTGGAGTGTAAAGCTAGATTCTTCATCTTTTCAACAGGAGCCTTGACTGATTCCAACTTGCTATCATTGATCTTGCTTTCAAAATGTTCTAACTCAGCAAACACAGCCAAATGATCCATAGTATCAATGGTAGGAAATGATTCCAATGCAGTGACTTTGGCTTCGAAAGTGAATGGAACTACACTCAGAACTTTCATGTTGGTTTCATCTTGCGGAATAGTCTTTCTAAGTCTATATACAGTGTTGATAGTGACCTGGAACCTTGCTTGACTCTCCTTGATAGTTTCACCATCCTTGTGTTTGAAATTTCCGAAATCATTCATTAGATTGCTGAGTTTCACTTTTCTCAAAGATTTTGAACATTCATGATAAGTTTCAAAAGCATCCCACATTTCATTTGCTGACTTTAATGAAGAACCTTTGTCAAACTTAGATTGATCCAAAGCATTCATTAGAGAATTTCTTGCTTCACCATTATAACCAAATTTGACAACCTTCTCGGGAGTAAGATCATCAACATCTTTTAGTTTGCCATCTTTATCCAGAAATTCAAAATTTCCTTTCTACACAACTCTCAAGACCAGTAGCTTCTTGGACAGGTATGTTTCCATTCTGCCCTTCCACCAGTTGTAGTTTTCTGAGCCAGTGAGAAGAGGAGCCCTATAATCAGATTTTGCTTCAAGATAATGTTCAGCCATTTTGATCAATACTTTCTTGTTATAGAAGTGTTAGTATACCAAAGCTCTGATACCAAATGAAATTATACACCTAGAGGGGAGGGGTGAATAGGTGCTATGGCTAATAATGTATAATTAAAAATATGCCTGAAAAAGTATTCTGGCAGCTAACTGGATGCAACGAATTAACAAACAGGCAGCTAGCTAAGATATGCAGTGAAGTAAAGTAAAGTGCAGAATATAAAGAACACACAGCAATTTTAGCCAGGTTCGACCCCTATAGCCTAATGGTCTACGTTCTGGTCCTCTACCAACTCGATAAAGGAATATATTATTGATCACAAATGATTACAATTATACGATACAATAATATATCTCCCTGATTCTCCCAGTCACTGATTGCAGCTAGCTGAAACACCTTGTTCCCTGAACACATCTCTCTAAGTACTATACTAAGCCAAGTATAAACTCCTCTGGCCTAATGTTCCTCGAACCCTTATTCCATAAGCTCGATAATCCAGCAACTACCAACTTTACAAGTTGAACAATACAAGATAGAAAGAATTACAAATCAAACTATGAACTGTAATAAGAATCTAAATCGTATTAGTATATAGAGCTCAAGTGTATAAAGATATATCAAATCAGCTTGGTAAAATACTTGTGTTTTTCGAATGATGTTCAACAACCTTGAAAGGAAAAACTCACGAGTCTTTTATACTGAACGAACAATCTGAATTAAACATACAGCAACACAACGGTCTTGACTACCAAGTCTTACGAGTTTGTTGAAAGATTAATTCAAATCTAACGTTCAAAAACTTAACGTTTGGAAAAGAAAAACAGAATCTGAAAAATAAACGTTCAGAGTAACGTTCTCAATTTTGAAACCAAGAAGAAGAAGTTTGTTTAGATAAAATCGATTAGAAACAAACTTCCTATAAAATAGTGTTTTGAAAGATAAGAAGATAAAAACGTTCAAAAACATTTTTGAGCCCATATATATAAATACGATCTGTTTTTCTAATTAGAATCCTCAAAGAAGTTTAATCCTAATAAAATTCCATGAGATTCGAACTTCCATTATTTCTGGACTCTATCTGTCAGCTTGCTGAGTTAAAGTAAATCATGTACTGCCAGCTAGCTGATAAACCCTGTTTTGCTATAAAATGAAATAAATGATAACCCTGCAAAATAATATTAGTCCAATACACATATCCAGCTTGCTTACTATGTATGATCATCAAAATCATGAGAGTTTCAGAGTGGGGTCGGGTGTTAGAATCTTTCTGTTCCTAACTCTCCGAATCTTACTTTTAATATAAATATAATTATACCTTTATATGTATATCAAATTAATTTTAAAGAACTAGTTTACTAAGTCGAACTTCACGATGGTTATATAATAATTTTTAATTTTTCAAAAAAATATGAGTCATTTTTATAATTTAGTCAAAAAGAAATAATTTAAAGAACAAATTATTATAATATTGTAAAGATAATATGAATAGTCTTAATTTATATTTTGTAAATTGATCGTTAAATGAATAATAGATCTCAATAAGATAATTTAAAACATTTAAATAATTTTTTTCATTAATATTGTTGCCCATACTCTTAAAATACTACACAAAAGTTTAACATTGGACTAATTCGATAAAAAAAAACCTGGTTCAAAACTATATATTCTACGGGGTGATGGTCCAAAATAATCAAAAATAAATGATGTTTGCCCAAAATACCGACGGGACACGGTAGATCGTGTACCGTGATAGGGGGTGTGTTGCGGAACACGATCTTCCGTAATAGGGCATGATACAGAGCTGCGTCTTCCGTGTTATGCATGATACGCTGTACCGTGTTCTGTGACAGTGTTGCGCACCCACCTAACACGGAACACCGTCCATCGTATCATGCATAACACGGTAGACGTAGCTCCGTATCTACGTAATACGGAGGACGATGCTCCGCATCATGCTAACACGGAGGACGATTCTCCGTATCCCGTCGATATTTCGGGCACTTTTTTTCAAAATCAGTATTTTGGGCAAACACTTGTGAAAAATAGGCATTTTGGTCATTTTCTCTATTCTACGAAGCATTATGAAAAAATATAAAACATGGCAATTGTTAAACGTTTTATTATTTTAATATTATCTCCAATATAATTATGTTTATCACATTTATTTTTTCTCAAAAATTCAAATACCAACTTATATTCTAACATATATGAAAAAACTATAACATCAAAATTAAATTATAGAAGATAACATGCTCCTCACATTGAACCGTTATCTCAATGATCATATATATTTCTCCCAATTAGTAGCTCTATCGTTTTTCCCAAATTTAACAAATTATACACTTCATTAAGTTAATATTTCTATTTTATTTCGAATACATTGAATAAAAAAATTAATTATGTGTTTTTGTTTTCAATACAAATTTTTCTTTTCCATAAATTTAAATGTCTTTTCTATTTCGAATATGTAATTTAATTTTAAAAAAATAAGAGATTACTAAGATGATTATTGACTTGTGGAGAAAGTTTTGAGAATTTGAGTTGATTCAATTTTAGTAGAATATTATTATTATAACTTAACTTGGTAATTTGTCCAAAAAGAAATTTTTAGAAAAATAAAAATATGATAATTTGAATTGAAAAATGTTAGTAGAATTTAAAAAATGGTAATTTTAATTAAGAAGAAAGTATAATAATTTGACTTGAAAAGATAGTTTGGGAGAATTTTTATATGGTAATTTGATTTGGAGAGTAATTTAAAAAATGATAATTTGGCTTGAAAATAAAATTTAGGAGAATATAAAGATGGTAACTGACTTGAAAAGAAAGTATAGAAGAATATAAAATAACTTAAATTATTGCTAATTTTTAAAACTCATTAATTCAAAAATTTGAGAAAATTAAAAAATAGATTAAGGCGACTAGACGTCACGTCATTCCCCCTAAAAAAATATAGTGGATAATTTATATATTTATGTATATATAGAAGACAGTTGCCATAAAAAGATAATGAAACTTTCTTCATAAGTATATAATAAATAAGGAATGACAACTTCCCTAATACTTCGAACTTTAAAAAATAGGAAATTTAAATTTTAGTCATTTGTAAACGGGAATTTTCCTTTATATGATGTAAGGATGTTGATTCAAAAAATTATTAAAACGATGATTTTACTTTCCTATATTGAAAAATATTTAAAATGTAGTTGTATGAGTTGAAAAGAAAGTGTAGAAAAATAGTAAAATAATATTTATACTATCTTACATTAACAAATATTTAAAAGGTATTGTAATTTTAAATTTATTAAATAAAAATTTTGAGATAATTAATAAAATAAATTGAAACTATTTAAAAATTGGGGACGAAAATATCCCGCAATGAACTTCAATCATGTGAGTGCTGTTAAAATTTGGGTTTAAGAACTATGAGAATAAAACAAGTGTATTATTGTTCACACATGAAATCTTACTTACATGCTAGACAAGAAATTAGATAGAGAGATTAGAAGATTTTGTGTTTTGGGTTGTAGATTAAGGTTTGGTAGTTGGTCCGTGATGAGATGAGTTAATATGTTTATTTTTAAAAAAAAAATTGTTTTGACAAATTTAATTATATTAAATAAATATTTTAATTGAAAAATTAATAAATTAATGTAAATATAAACATTTTTTGAATAAATTCATCTTGAAAATTTAGGATGAGTGTCCTAAATACCCACTTTTTAACATTTCCTAACCAAAATACCTGGCACGCGTGAACACCACCCAAACTGCCCACCACATACGCCTATGCCAGTGGTGTATGTGGTGATACGCAACTGCCTACTGGCACAGTCGTGTATTGAAGTTACTCCCAAGACATGGGCGTTTCGTTTGCCAAAGACGCCAATCACATAGGCGTATCTCAACTCACGCCGTACATATGGGTGTAGCCTGGCTAGGATACGCATAACGAAACGATGCATGCCCCTGCGGGGCCCACTCCTACAGACGCGAGCTCTGGCAACAAAGAGGCGATTTTGGCAATTTTTTTCCGATTTTTTTCCGTTCATCTGTTCACCCACTTCCCGTTGTCTTCCCATGAAGTGTTATACACTAAACGATTCGTCTCTCGACGATCTACATGCCTATATCAATTTTGAACCATTTATTTCGCCGGATTAAAAATGCCAAATTCGAAGATTGTAAAAAACGAAGCTTTCCGGCGAGATTGATACAAGCCCCTGCGAGGCCAAATTCATCAAAACCAGTAGGGGGAAATGGAGAGGACGATGTGCTGATGCTTTTGGTGTGCTCACATATAATGGAGTTGGCCAGAAGGAGAAGAAAGAGGGGGAGAGAGTTTAGAGAGATTGGGAGAGAGGCGACGGGGGGAGAGAGATTGCAGCGAATGAGGAGAATAAACAGTAATGAGTTGCGCCGTTCCAAACGGCGTGACCCGTGGGTAGTTTGGTCGCTGTTTTCAAAAACGGGTATTTTGGGTAGTGGGTAGGGAAAAAGTGGGTATTTTGGGCAATTTTTTAAAAATTTATTTTAACCATTTTTTAAAAACTCATTTGATTAAACTTAACTTTATTTAAATTAAATATAATTAGAAAATCTAGTTTAATATAAGCACATCTATGGGTCCACTTAATCTATTATGTCTATTTTTCTTTAAAATCTATGGTAACTTAAAATTATTTTAACCTAAATATGTATGTATAAAGCAAAATAAAAATGGCTAAAATAGTAAATATTAAATAAAAATGGCAAATATTAAATAAAAGTGCAAACCGTGTATTCAACATATATTCGTTTAAATTAAATGGATGTAGAAAAAGAATTAATTTTCACACATGTCAATATTAACATGAATACATGAAATAATTATGTTTTTTTGTCATTTTTTCTTAAATTTATATACAACATTTTTTATATGTAATATAATTATTAAATACAATTACATATTAAATCATCAATCATCAAAATATTCAACAAATTTGTGTTAAATGTACAAAAATTAATACATACCAAATTAAGATCTCATATATCATGTATTAATAAAAAAAATATAATACAAAACTTATATTTAAATTTAAGGTTATAAATTTGTGGTTAATATACGGTAATGTTAGGGTGGTTGGTAGAGATGGCAACGGGTTGGGTCGGGTCGGGTTTTTCAATATCCAGATCCAGACCAGATTTTTTTGACAAGACCCGGACCCGACCCGGACCCGAAAAATACCCGAAAACTAAGACCCGGACCTGGATCCAACGGATTTCGGATCGGATCGGATTTTACCCGAAACCCGAATGTTTGGATTTTACCCGAGATCCGAGACCCGAACCCGAATTACTAAAATATTATAATTAAAAGAAAAATTGATTATTTAACTATTAATTGTAAATATTAATAATAAAATGATATAATAAACAATAATTAGATTAAGTGCATGTAAATATTAATAATGAAATGATACAATAATTAGTGAAATGTATGTAAATTATGTAATATGTATCATGGTTATAAAATTAAGTAAGATATTAATATATTTAATAATTCATTATATATATATATATATATATATATATATATATATATATATATATATATATCGGATTTCGGGTTCGGATCGGGTTTGGATCGGATTTCGGATTTCGGGTCGGGTATCGGATCGGGACACCTAAGATCCAAATCCATATCCAAACTCTTTCGGGTCCAAAAATAAAATCCAAATCCAAATCCAAATCCAAAAAATCGAATTTGGATAGATCCAAACGGATCGGATCGGATCGGGTATCCATCGGGTCGGGTATTTTTGCCTTCCTTCGGCCAAGAGATGCAAATTGGACTTGTGGGGAATATAAAATGAACAAAGGGGGCAAGGGTTTTAGAGAGCGGCGCGAGTGAGTGGTAATAATTATTTGTCAAGAAAACCAAAACCCTACCAAACAAAGCCAAGACAAGATGGATTCTTTCTCATCCCCATCAGGCAGCGGCGGATCATCCCCTCCTATTTCTCAAGAAGATTTCATGAATCAACTCAAAACCCAACTCGCCCAAGCCTATGCTGAGGAATTTCTCGAGGTCTTCTTCTTCTTTGTTTTTTTCAGTTCATATAATTGTTATACCCAATTTATACACTCCAAATTGTTATGTTTACTTGTATTAATGTGTGTTTTTAAGTTAAATCTGAGAGGGTAACTTAATTATAAGTACGAGTATAATCACGGAGGATTGAACTTTCCACACCTTTGGTTTAACTAAGGACTAGGGATATTTGGCTAATTGCTAGCATAAGCTGTGCAAATTTACTTTTTTTTTTTGTTTTGTTTTCTATAAAGTCGATTGTTGGTGTTTGCGGGTATGTAAGTGAGCTGAGCGCCCAATATGTGAATTACGAGGGGACTCTTGTTGGTTGTATTTTTCGAGCTCCGTTGTGTGATTGTTGATTGTGAAGATTGTTGTGGAAGGGGCGTCTAACCCGATTAGCTGGCTTTTGGGATTAAGATAGACTGTATTGCACACATGAACTTGTTTATATAAAAAATTGAACTTAGAGCCTAATTTTAAGCCAGATACGTGTGATAACTAGTTGAAATTTAATTACGCGCTTGTTAAGTGGGCTGAGCGCCCAGTATGTGAATTACGAGGGTACTGTTGTTGGTTGTATTTTTCGAGCTCCGTTGTGTGATTGTTGGTTGTGAAGATTGTTGTGGATGGGGCGTCTAACCCGATTAACTGGCTTTTGGGGTTAAGATAGACTGTATTGGACACATGAACTTGTTTATGTAAAATATGAACTTAGAGCCTAATTTTAAGCCAGATATGTGGGATAACTAGTTGAAATTCAATTACGCGCTTGTTTAGAATTTTCACAACCTTGTTTATGTGTTTACTTTATGGTTATATATATGTTGAGAGGTTATATATTCTTTTAATAAGAGAAAGCGGACTTGTGGAGAACATGTATTTAGCCAGATTTTAAGTCTTAAGTCTTAACTATTCCTAGCTTTCCCTTTTTTCATTTACTGGTTTGTATTATCAAATAAAGAGCTTGAGCTTGGATTGGGTAACTTTCAGGCCAAAAATAAACAGACAAGCTTAAACAGAACAAACATAGAGCCACTTGCAAAATACTCTGCTCATATCTTGTTTTAAATGAGACATGAACATTATTGTGATATCTTGTAAGTTAACTTCTTTTACAATCTTTGAACATTGTCATTATAGACGTGCTTTAAAATGTAGGTGTACATAATTACCGTTATCCACATTACAGGATCACTTTGGTTTTGGAGTGACCACATCATCTTTTAACTTGTTGATCAACTTCTGTTTATATTATCTGCAATTTGATTGCATTCTGTATCTTCAAGTGGATCCGCTTCCAGATTACTCTTATTGTCAATAAGGGTGGATGTCAGAGTTTTATCCTTTGTTGGAGTAAGATGTTCTTGTTGAGAATGTGTAACATATTTTGTTACCCATCACCTATGTAAAAAATAAAAAATCTATAAATATCAAATCATAGATTTTTTTTGTTTGAGATAATTTTTAACAATCACGACTATATATGGATGCAGCAAAGGATGAAAAAACTATAGAATCTTTTTGTGAACAGTAATCGAAGGTGAACGATACTGTATATGCATGTTTTAGGAAGATTTATTCCCCCCCCCCCTCCTCTTCTTCCTAAAATACAAGTGTATAGCTATGTTTAGGCATATATAGGTGACTTAAACAGCCAGGTAACACTAATAAACTTGTGCAACTTCTATCTGTATTAGTTGATGTTACAGTAGATCATGAGCATATGCTATGGTTTAGTGACTTTAGTCATTTATTTTAGATTATATACCTAAATTATTCTTTGATGAAACAGACTGTTAGAGGAAAGTGCTTTGACAAGTGCATCACGAAACCTGGCACTAGCTTGAGTGGTGGTGAAAGTAGCTGCGTTTCCAGGTGTGTTGATCGTTATATTGAAGCCACTGGTATAATTAGCAGAGCTCTTTTTTCTTCCCAACGTTGAGGATCGACCTTCAAAGGAACAAGCTTCAAGTAGAATTCACATGGAAAAGATAGAAACGATCTACTAAGCATTGCATCTGCATGCAGATTACTCGTTTTTCTGTTTAATTGGAAGTACTAATTATGATTTGTGTTACTTAATGCTTTAGGCAAGTTTATTTTTTCCTGTGAAACAATCCAACTTTGCTTGGTTAAAAGAGTCCTTTATATTCATTTACCCTTCTTCATATCTCCTCTCTGGTAAAGATTATCTAAGTAAAGACGATAATTTTAGCAAATGAAGCTTCCTAATTGGCAAAAACAAAATTAAAACTGATTATAACTACTCTTAAGTTACTGTTCTTGAGATCCTTAATTGATTGGTAACAACCAGTATTAGTTATAAACGAGTAAAAGAGTAAAAAGAATTCAAATAGAAAATGGAGTATATATACCGAGCTTTATATATTCTAAATAATTAATTCATAATTATTCAAATATTGTTTTTGTATATTGCTTTCATCATAAGTTTTACTTTTATGATTATAATCCAAATGTTTATTCACTGATATTAATATGCATATAATTATTCATTACAACTTGCTGGATATTCTATCAAATTGTCAAGGAATTTGTATTTTATTTTTTGTAATTGTTCGTTTTTATTATTCCAATTTTATTAAAAACTTTGCTAGTAATGTAATATGCACACATTCCAATGGTGATCGACTCATTTACACCCATACAAATTGAAAAGCTAGATATGTTGATAATACTATGACTAGGTTTCTCAACTGAAGCAGAGCTCCCAAGTAGAGAGCTTATATCATAAATAAGAAGTAACTACACAGAAATTGCCTGACAGCAGTTCAAACTTCAAACAATAGCTCAACAAAATGAAATCTTATCAGTAACTAGTCAATATTTGTCAATGTATAATAAATAAACAAACAACATTTGTAAAGAAAAACAATGGCAGATGGTCTGTAATCCCAAATAATAGGCTTCTGGTAGCACAATCTTTAGAAGTTATTATCACGGATCATACCGCCCATCTATTTCCTCAGGCTGTGCAAGATGTACTCGGCATAAAGATCCCTGCAGTGAAAGGTAAATGTTATTGATAATTTTTGTCAGCTAAAGAAACTAATGCAGTAAATTAGCGGTATAATCTAGTAGGATGTTATAAGATACTCTGATCTGAATTTGTGAGTAGTTTGTGCTTTTACATGAGTAAGCCTTAACAACCCTATCTCTTTTAGTGTCTATTCCTGTTATTCCTTTCCTAATTTCTTTCAAGAACATCAATATAAGGCCTACTGATGCATTTTTACAGCTTATAAAAGATTAAAAAAAAATCTCATATTTTTAACATGTTGCAAAACTCTGAAATTTTCTCAGGAGACATGGTTACGAGGGGAACAGTCTCCAGTATGTAGGACATACAGGTATGTATTGTTTAGTTCAACGAGATACAAATACAACTGTCCTGAACCACCTTGAGCTATCTCTGTCTCAAGTCTCAACAATGGAAAACGAGTTCTAGACTCATATTAATGAGAGCTAGACCTTATCGGCATATCTCAGTAGTTGAGAGCTAATTTCCTACAAACTGAGGATAGGAGTCTAATTGCAAGAACCAAGCATGGGCAGATAGAGGTAAGGCGGAAGTTTACAGTAGTACACTTTAGATGTAGGCTCCTTCAGCATGTTTATTTTAGTGTAGGGTTGGAAATAGGGTATTAGTGCTTCTTGAAACATCGTTCTTTGTAGTTTCGTATTGGAAACAATTGGCAAAAGGATGACTAATGAAAAGTAGTGATAGATAATGCTGCTGAGGTATCAGCCATGAAACTGGTAGTACTATCTTCCCAGAAAAGTGAAAACCTCGTAAACTTGAGGTGAATACTTGTAAAAATTGTAATGTAAACAAATTTAAAATTATTGATTTCTAAAACATAGTGATCAAGCTTACATAGAGTGCTGGATTGCGTCATGAGCCGTAGCTGGAGGAAGAAACTCGTTCACTGCAACCTCCTTGTTCTCATTCTTCTTGTCTGAAAATATACATGGAAAATTATTTTTTAGTAATTCTAAACTTAAATAAGAGCAAGTTAAACATTTTGGACAAAAGCTTACAATCTTCAAAGAAGCGACGGATCTCCATAAGGCGATGTGGGGGGAGTTGATTGATATCAGTATAATGACGGTACTCTGGATCGTCAGCACACACTGCAATAATTTTGTCATCCTTCTCTCCCTATATATGAGGTGCATACAGGAAAGTAATGTAAGCACGAAAGCACGAACAAATATGTATCTTCATAACTAGAAAGATCCTAGTTTGTGCATGTAAAAGCACCTGATCAATCATGGGCATCAGTCCTATGGCCTTGGCACGGAGAAAGCATCCAGGTATGACTGGCTCCTGTTGTTGCAAATGTTAATATATGGTTTACTAACTAAATTTCAATTAGCATTAATCATCATAGATAAATTTAAAATTTAGGCCAAGGGTTGCACTTGAGCTAACCTGCATCAAGACCAATACATCCATGGGGTCATTATCCTCACATAATGTTCGAGGAATGAATCCGTAATTGTGAGGATAGACAACCGAGGAATATAAGATACGATCAACCTGGTGGGGCAAGAAGCCAAAATGTCAGTTGACTGATTCGACAACTAACCAAAGTAACTGGATTTCTGGTATACTACTTGCTATCATGGGAAGTACCTTGATAAGACCAGTTTTCTTATCAAGTTCATATTTGACCTTGCTTCCTTTAGTGATTTCGCAGACCTGTAAATTGATCAAGAGACGGTGGGTACGTTGACAGGGTACGAATCAGAATAAGAATACTAAAAGGAATGGTAGCAAGTACTTACAACATTGACTGTCTGGGGAGCACCAGGTCCTGGATTAATAAATTACGTGTTACGAAATTTTGCATGAGTAACTACAAGCGATGCTAGAAGGAATTGAAAGAAAATGAAAAAACAAATTGGACATTTTCGCACTAGAATAACGTCGTGTTATGAATTGTGATCTTCTTTAGACCGTTATTTTGGACAGTTTGTGCTAAAAATGACAGACACCTAAGGATCGAACGAGGATCATTGAACATATATGAAATGACATAAGTTATATGTATGTGGTATGTAAAGTAGTATTTTGATAGTTACCGATATCAAGATCATGCCATGGATGGGCTGCAACTTGTCTCCTTGACAAAGATGAAAGGATTCTCTCATTCAACTTAGGAGCCTTTCCTCCACTAGGAGTCCTTGGTTGATCTTCCTCCTCAGCCATTTTTCTTGTTAATCTCTGCAGCTGATTAATTGATAAAATTGTGTATCAACTTTGGCACAAATATATTTACATATATAGGTTGATAATTCATGCAACAACTAGAAAGATGGGTAGACAAAGGTGCATATCTGTTAAAAGAGAGAGACAGAGAGTAAATTTGGGAAAAGAGAATCAAGTACGTGCTATCCAAGTGGTGGTGAAGGAGTCATGCATGATCCTGTTTTGACGCACAGCTGTTCAGACTTCTCTTACAAATGCACTATCTATATTCTCAATTATTTTAATCTTATTTGGTTAAATGTGGAATAAAGTTACTTATTTTTTTGTGTAATTATTTGACCCATAAAAAAAGATATTCTACTTGGCAAATAATTATCTGAAGCAATCAAAACATAAGGAAAATTAACTGATTTTTTAAGCAGTAGCCTTCAAGTCCTCTTGTAGAACAGACTGCAGCGCTAAAATCGCAGTCTGGACAGTCTCCTCGTATGTAAAGGCTGGATCATTCTTCATTTTTTTCTCAAGGAAATTGTTTTGCTTCTTGCTCTTTCAATCCAGCACTTGTTGCCTTGTGACCAAACAAATGGCCGGCAGGATCACACTTGAACAGTTGAGGTCCGACCTCGTCATCAATACCCAAGACCATCGCAACTACTCCTAGAGGTCTCATATAAGCATGCTGAGTGTAGACCTGTGATTTATCTGCAATCCATCTAGCAAGTGTATCAGCTGGCATCTCATATCCATATTTGTGCCGAAATTCTGCAGCTTCATTTCTTGCCTGTTGAACCAAGGTCCGCTCATCAGCAGTTGTTCCAGTAGCTACCAAGCCAAGGTACTTGGTAACAGCGAAAAGATGTGCAACACTCGTTGGATCCAAAAGCTTGTGTTCTTTTACTTGTACTTTAAAGTAGTGATACTAATAAGTAGTAAAATAATTTCTTCTTTTCTTCAGATTTTTTAACAATAAAAATCTAACATTAATATTCATTAGCCTACTATCACAGCATCATGTTCTATATGGGTACTTGGTGTATTTTTGAAAACTTGTGAGCAAAATGTATCAATGACAAGTGTATCGAATTCCAAAAATGAACCGAAATTTAAACATTTACTCCCGAAAGAACTTCATAAGCAGGACTGCATAAAAACACTATGAAAATGGAAGAGTACACAAATATAAATCATCGTTACCCAAGTTATTACATCACACTTATATAACATAAAAATCATACCCCAAGCGACGTAACAAATCTTTTTCTCTGAATACAAGAACCCGAGCCATAGCCTGGTTACAAGACGTTGACTGCATAACATCAAGTCTGCAACTCTCTTTCAATTTGTATAGTTACATGGCTGATATTATACTCTTTTTTTATATAATCCACAACCTTGTCCAGTACCATGTCAGCATCAGCTTCAGGCTTCACTTTTACATGACAAGCTAGTAGCACTTTACCGACCGTAATTGCCCATATATGCAACTCATGTATCGCAACTACCTCGTCCATCTCACAAAGTCCCTTCTCAAGCCTTGTTGCATCGATTTCTCGGGGAGTACTCTCCATCAGAACCTCCCATATGTTGCCCAACATGTTGATAGTAGTTCCCAGTACAATCACGGAAAAAATGAGTGTGCATATCAAATCAATAATCTTCCATTCAGGTTTATACCATATAAGTGCTCCACCAATCATCACCCCAATGCTCTGAATTGAATCCCCTAATACATGAAGATATGCACCCTGAACATTGATGTTGCGTTGCTTCTGCTTATTATGTTTACCTTCAGATTCAGAGGAAGGACCAAGCAGAGGTACGGTATGATCTGTTTCGTGAGCATGGTGGTGATGCTTATCATGTGTGGAATGCCCAGCTTTGTTCACCACTTGTGTTTTGATTGTCACTCCATGGGTGTGCATATCATCTAAATGCTCATGGTTGTGCTCGTTTGCATCACCATGATCATGACCATGATTGTGGCCATGATCGTGGCCATGATCGTGGTCATGACCATGACCATGACCGTGACCGTGACCGTGACCGTGACCGTGACCGTGACCGTGACCGTGACCGTGATCGTGACCGTGACCATGACCGTGGCCATGATCGTGGCCCAACAGAACAGCCATGATAATATTAACCACTAGACCGAAAGCAGAAACAAGAAACATAAGGAAGCCTTGAACTTCACCTGTTTCATAAAAGAATCTTGAAATGGCTTCATAGACAAGGATCCCAGCAAGTAGCCATATCATCTGAATTGAGACTAAAGCTCCAAGTATCTCGATTCGGAAAAAACCATAGGACTGACGAGGGGTAGCTTCCCATCCTGATGCCCAAAGAGAGAACAATGAAATTGCAAATGCAGCAACATCTGACAACAAATGAGCCGCATCTGTCAAAATAGCTAGACTGTTGGCTTTAATACCTCCAACAACTTCTATGGTCATAAAAATGATGCAGAGTGCAACAGCAATTAAAAGCTTTCGCATTGAGTCTGACCGCTCCTTTGCCTCTTTGGGAGTGGATTTAGCATCAGAAAATCCACATGGTGCTCCATCACAAATTTTACTCGTGCCTGTTGTCCTCTCTTGAACTTGAATATCTCCACGTACCTCGACGATGTGTCCATGTTCAGAATGTTGCATAGCCATCTGAAGGTTTACAATAAAAATGTGTTACCTGACATCTACACGGATAGAAATTATATTCTACTAATGGTCTAGTAAAACTTGCAGAAAAGTAAAAATGCAATCATACAACCAACGCATTTGTATGCATTCAAATAAATGAGATACTTCGGAACTGTATGTACTCAAAATATTGAGATACTTCTAAACTCTAATTTGATTCACAAAATCCTAAATTCAAACTCATAAAGTTCTTTTTAAGCATCCATAACATAGACATTACCGCAAAACAGCATCCAAATATAATGTGCTCCGGAAGTTCATACTTTGACGCTCTTTAATTTTTGTTTCATTTATTAATTGGCTTGACCCTCAAACTCATGAAAAGGGAGCGCAAGGACAATAACACTGGAGCAAGATCGCTGTGAGAAAGTGACCTTGTAAAAACAGGTTTAGGGCTTATGAAAATTAAAAGTACAGGGTCACTCATAAATCAACCAATTCTCCACAACTAAAATATCCACAACTACTACTACTTTTCAACCATGAATATCCACAACACAAGTACAATTTGTTCTATTTTTGAAAACTCAATTCTCCAGCTTCACTCATAAAACAACCAATCAAATCCACATAATCATCATTACACACACAATTCACACAACTAAAACAAAATCAACACAATAAACAAACAAAAACACAGAATTAATATGTGTGTGTGTGTGTGAATTTAGATAGTTACCGTGGAAGATAAGGAGCAGAAGCTGGCGTTGGAGGAGTGAATTGTTATTTGTAAGTATAGGTGTGTGTATATGTGGCAGCAGTTTATATAAAAGGGCGCTAAGTTAGTTAATTAGGGGTTTTATTTTATAGGGAATATTCTGAAAGAGATCAGAATCCCTTACCTAGAGGGAACGGATCGATTTCGGATTCGGAGCTCTATTTTGGGTGGAAAATTGCTGTGGAACCAAATACAAAAAAGTGTCCAAAATGACATCTGTATTCTTATCATTAATTGATTAAATAATTAATGTAATGGATCCACGTGTTCATATGAATTCTGTGTTCATATGAATTCTCCAATTAAAATTTTTCATTTTACCAAATCACACATGACACATCATTTTGGGAACATTTTTGGAGAGATTTTTTGGTTCTCTAGCATTAGAGCATCTCCAATGGGGTTGGCTAAATTAATTACCTAAAATAATGTAAAATAATTATTGGCTAATATTTATCGAATCTGTAAGGTGTTGTGTTCCAATGAGATTGGCTATATTAAAATTTATATGTACAGCTTTGTTACAGTTCTTGAGAGCTTCGACAAATATAGCCAACGTAAAGAGGTTGGCTATAATTTTACCAAAGGGTTTTGTATGGTTGGAGTTGCACAATTTATAGAAATTATGTATAATACTTGCCACCTAGGATTTTTTTGCTAAGGGTTTATTACATTGGAGATGCTCTTACTCTTTTGGGTTATATTTCCGATTTCGAGTTGAAAAGGTAGGTTTTCAGTAATTTTCATGATTATTTTTTTTATACATATTAGTACGGTTGTAAAAATCGATAATCGGTATAAATCGGTTAAGGTACTGATTTAAGATTAATTGGGTAATTGGGGATTAAATGGAAGAAATAATCGGAGTATTAAATGGATATCTTAATAATATTTAATATATTAGTTTAATTTACAATTAAACATATTATTTTAAATAAATTCATAGAATTAATCGAATTTTAAAAATCGAATCGGTTGGTTATTTTACAGAGAACGAGGATTAATTTGTTAAATCGGAAATTTTTAGAACCTTCCATATTAGCATTATTAGTGGTTTTTTACTTTTTGTTGATTTACTTTTGACTTTTATAATAGGTTGGTTAATGAAAGCAACAGGGGATTTGGGAGTAATAATAAAAATCAATATTGATTAAAGAGTCGTGGAGATGATTATAATTCGAATCTAGTCGTAAATTTGGACTAAATTTGGATTCGAAAAGTTGCCGACAAAATTTAAATTTGAATTATTTTACACAAGACAAGGGAGTTAGTCTCGAGTACAATTTTGAGGTTAATAAATTTGAAATCCGAATAAAATCAATTTTACATGATAGAGTTCATTTCTAAAATGTTTCCTTTTGTTAGCATCTGTTTGCTCTTATTTGCAATAAATAGATAGGAGCTATACACCCAAGGAGTGTTAAGAGTGGAACATAAAAACCTAATTGCCTCTTTTATTTATTAATTTATTGACCGAAGGATTGACCAAGGCTGAGCTAAACGACATCGTTGCAAGCATCTTCTAGAATTGTGACGTGGCGATGTATGCAAGTGGATGGATATATGCTCTTTTATTCCCTTTTGTTAGTTAGCAATATTGGTTGGCGGGAATTGCATTTCCTATATAAGCCAACCTTAGCCTCATTGTAAAGCAACTTGTGGAATGAAATTGTCATTTACCTTTCAGCATCTATTTTCTCTAGTTAATTTTCTGTTTTATTATTATTAAAATATACAAAGTTCTTCTCCATTGTTACAACTGGTATCAGAGCGATGGCTGGGCCATCTCTTGCTAAACACGAAAAAGACTTAAAGCTTTTAGAATCACATCTAGAAGATGTCAGAAATTGCTCCATACAAAAAGAAAATGAGTACAGGTCTCAGATGGCAGAATTGGCTACACAGATGTCGGAGATGGGACGAAAGGTCAACGGTCTGGCAGACGAGGTGAAATCAGATAGGATCGATTTGACAGCTCAGATCAAGGAGTTGGTAGCTGCCATTAAAACCCAACAACCAGGTATGCAATCACCACCCACCAACTCTTTACGTAATTCAGTTTCTTCCACAAATATACATGTCACACCACCTGTCAAATTAGCCACACCTCATATACAGTTTGGGGGTGCTATTCCACAACAGTTTCCAACCATGACTACACCTCCTGTGATCATGCACACGACACCCATGTTTACACAAAACCCACCCACATCTACGATGAATCCCATATTTACACAAAACCCACCCACATCTACGATGAATCCCACCCCTACTCAACCAGATCTACGTAACCCAGTACCCTATTCCATGCCATACTTGAACCCAACATTGGGCTTACCCAGACCAGCCCTTCAGTTTCACACCCACCCACAACCAACCTACCAACAAGGCCCTTATGTGGGAAACTTCAGCCACAGTGGAGAACAAAATTCATACAGATCTGGGCTGGGCACACCATATAAACTCCCTAAAGTCGAATTTCCCAAATTCAATGGCAGTAACGCCCGCAGCTGGTAGTCAAGGCTGCAAAATTCTTCACGCTGAACCCAGGAATGGACACTTATACTAAGGTGGTGTTTTCCTCGTTGTATTTAGAGGGGGAGGCCGACTATTGGTTTCAGACGTTACAACAGGAGCACACAAACCTCACCTGGGAATACTTGGTCGAACAATTGCTGCAACGTTTTTCATCTGGCAATCAAGAGAATTTAGTGGGGAAATTCAACAAACTCGTGCAAACTGGTACAGTGAAAGCATACATTGCTGAATTTGAAGAACTCAGGGGTTACGTCATGTCAAGGCATATGTTGCAGACAGATGACTTCTATTTATCCAGTTTTCTCAGTGGCCTAAGGGCTGATATCCAACAAGCACTTTATGTATACAAACCTAAAACCTTAGGTGAAGCAATGGAGAAGGCACGTGAACAGGAGACCCTCATTGAAATGTTGGAGAAACGGGTTCGTGCACCTACAAAAGTATACAACATCACAAGTCAGAAGTGGGTTAATGAGGGCACTTCAACAAAATTTAATTCTCCAGTTTCTACAAACGCAGGCAGCTATAATAGAGAGGCAGAAAAATCAGTGGTGCCAACTAAATGGCCAGAGATTAAGAAAATATCCCCACAAGAAATGGCTAAACGAAGAGAAAAAGGGCTTTGTTACAATTGCGATGAAGTTTACACTCGTGGGCACAAATGTCGTAAACCACAATTATACCTGATGGTTGGAGATGAAGACAATGATTCAGAGATTGAAGTACAATTGGATGAAATTGAAGAAGGGGGAGTGTCTGCTCATGCCATCCAAGGTACCCAAGGCATCCACACGCTTAAACTGGAAGGCAGGGTGAAGAGCAAACTATTACTATGCTAGTGGATACGGGTTCCACCCACAATTTTTTATCTCACACTTTAGCTAAACAGCTAGGGCTCCGTATGGAGTCATGCCCTGCAATGAAGATTTCACTGGCAGATGGGTCAGTTACTCAGTGCAATCGTAAAATAGTAAACCTTACTTGGACAGCTGGTAACACCGACTTTGCTTCAGATTTTTTCGTTTTGCCTTTGGGAGGATATGATGCCATCCTTGGCATACAGTGGTTACAACAAGTAAGTCCAGTCAGCTTTGACTTCTCTACTCAAGAAATGACCCTCAAATGGCAAAACAAAACTGTTGTCCTCCAACAATCCCAGAAACCAATCCAAGATGTTCAGGTCTTATTCGACAAAGACAACCTAGGCCAAGTGGGAGCCCAGGCCTGTTTCTTGGTGCAACTCGCAGCTATTGAAGTTTCAGTACTAGAAGAAGCCACAATCACTACAATTCCTGATCAAGTTAAACCTCTCCTCGATGAGTTTCCTCAGGTTTTTCAAAAACCCAAAGGCCTTCCACCCCAACGCCCACAAGACCATCTGATTCCTATTATGGAAGGCAGTACACCAGTTAACCTCAACCCTTACAAGTGCCCATACCTGCAGAAAATGGAGATAGAAAAGATGGTCAAAGAGATGCTCGAAAGTGGCATAATCAAGCATAGCCAATCTCCCTACGCTTCCCCTGTTCTACTGGTCAAGAAAAAAGACAATACGTGGCAATTTTGTGTGGATTATAGGGCTTTAAACGCCATCACTGTTAAAAACCGCTTTCCTATTCCACTCATTGAAGAGATGTTAGATCAATTACATGGCAGCAAGGTGTTCAGTAAACTCGATTTACGCAGCGGTTATCACCAGATTCGAGTTAACGCTAAAGATACATACAAGACAGCGTTCAAGACACCCTTGGGGCATTACGAATTTTTGGTGATGCCTTTCGGCCTCACCAACGCCCCAGCCACATTTCAATGTGTTATGAATGAAGTGTTTGGGCCCTATATTGGTAAGTTCGTATGTGTTTTTTTTGACGACATACTGGTCTACAGTGCTAATCAGGAGGAACATCTACACCATCTCAAGCTAGTGTTTCAAGTCCTCCAACGTAACAGTCTATGTGTTAAACTCAGTAAGTGCGCCTTCTCTCAAAGTTATGTCGAATACCTGGGCCATGTAATCAGTGATAAAGGGGTGGAAGCAGACTCCAAAAAGATAGAAGCTATGACTACATGGCCTACACCAGTCAACATCAAATCCCTTCGCGGTTTTCTGGGCTTAACGGGGTACTATCGTCGTTTTGTATGCAACTATGGTGTCATTAGCAAGCCCCTAACTGATCTTCTCAAGAAAGGGGCATTTCGATGGGGAGACCAGGCACAAATGGCCTTCGACAAATTGAAAGCTGCCATGAGCCATACGCCTGTTCTGGGCATAGCAGATTTTTCTAAAGGGTTTGTGGTCGAGTCTGATGCATGTATGACAGGTGCAGGAGCAGTTTTAATGGAAGAATGACGCCCCTTGGCCTTCTTTAGCAAGGCCTTTTCACAAAGAAATATGGGTCTATCGACCTACGAAAAGGAACTTTTAGCAGTGGTTTTGGCGGTCAACAAATGGCGAGGGTATCTTCTGGGCCGATCTTTTGTCATTAAGACTGACCAAGAGGCTATTAAGCACCTCCTCAGTCAAAAGATTACAACACCTATGTAACAAAAATGGTTGACTAAGTTGCTCGGTTTCGACTATACGATAGTCTACAAGAGAGGGCGAGACAATATCGTAGCTGATTCTCTTCTCTCGATTACATGACAACAGTCAGACTTCCGAACTGGAGTCCAAGGCCATCACCATGGTAACACCTCAGTGGAAATTAGACCTACGTGCGTCTTGGGAACAAGACCCTGAATTTAAAGTCATCATTTCCCAGTTGACTGTCGACAACAACAGCCTTTCTGAGTTTACACTCAAAGATGGTGATTTAAGATTTCAAGGCAAACTGGTAGTGGGGCAAATTGGGGCTCTAAGACAACAAGTGATGAACAACCTACATGGGGGTTCGGAAGGCGGACACTCAGGCATCAACGCCACCATCAAACGAGTGGGTAGTTTCTTCTGGTGGCCAACTCTTACTACGGATGTGACTAAATGGGTGCAGGGGTGTGAGACTTGTCAAAGATGTAAAGGTGAACATGTTCCTTACCCAGGTCTCTTGCAACCAATTCCGATCCCTGATAGAGCTTGGAGTACTATCACCATGGATTTCATTGAATCCCTCCCGAAGTCAGGCGGCAAAGACACTATCTTGGTGGTCGTCGACAAGTATGCCAAATTTGCTCACGTCCTTGCTCTGCAACACCCTTTCTCTGCATCACAAGTCGCACAACTGCTGTTAGACAATGTCTTTAAACTCTACGGACCTCCAGAAGCAATTATTACTGACCGAGACAAGATTTTTACCTCACAATTTTGGGCTGAACTTTTTAAGAAGCTTGGGGCCTCCACGAGGCTCACCACCGCCTACCATCCTCAGTCCGACGGGCAGAGTGAGCGATTTAACCAGTGCCTCGAGATGTACTTGCGCTGCTTGACTTATCAACGCCCCAACCAGTGGCACCGTTGGCTGCCAATGGCCGAATGGTGGTACAATACCAACCATCATTCCGCCATTAACATGACTCCTTATATGGCTCTGTATGGAAGACAAGCTCCAAGTTTTAACTACCACCAAGCCGGAAAATCTACAAATGATTGTGTGAACACCTTTCTCCAACAACGAACTGAGATTCATAAGCTGTTGAAGGTCAACCTACAAAAAGCACAAGAACGAATGAAATATTACGCAGATAAAAGACGAACAGAGCGCGTGTTTGAGGAAGGCGATGAAGTCTTTTTAAAGCTTCAAGCTTTCAAGCAGACATCATTGAAAAACATCAAAGACAGCAAATTTACACCTCGTTATTTTGGCCCGTATAAAATCTTGAAAAAAGTTGGGCAGGTTGCTTACCGTCTCCAATTGCCGGCTACAGCCAAGATTCATGACACCTTTCATGTTTCTTTACTTAAGAAGAAGATAGGCCCATCGGACTTCACTCAGATGGATCCACCCATGGCTACTGATTTTCCTTCTCCGGCCTATCCGATCAAGATCTTGGATAGGAAACTGCTAAACAGGAATAATGCCGCTGTCGTCTCCGTTCTCGTGCAGTGGGAAGGAATGACCCCTGAAGATGCTTCTTGGGTTGATTACAATACTCTTCGCCGGAGTTTTCCCAGATTCGTCGATGAGGACATCGCCGCTCAAGAAAGGGGCAATGTTAAGAGTGGAACATAAAAACCTAATTGCCTCTTTTATTTATTAATTTATTGACCGAAGGATTGACCAAGGCTGAGCTAAACGACATCGTTGCAAGCATCTTCTAGAATTGTGACGTGGCGATGTATGCAAGTGGATGGATATATGCTCTTTTATTCCCTTTTGTTAGTTAGCAATATTGGTTGGTGGGAATTGCATTTCCTATATAAGCCAACCTTAGCCTCATTGTAAAGCAACTTGTGGAATGAAATTGTCATTTACCTTTCAGCATCTATTTTCTCTAGTTAATTTTCTGTTTTATTATTATTAAAATATACAAAGTTCTTCTCCATTGTTACAAGGAGGTAGAGCGGAGCGCTTCAAGACCTGAGTATCGTTATCCCGAGCAGGCAGGTATGTCCTATGTGGAGAATGCAATGGGCTCAGGTAGTGCTTTGACCATTTTCGTACCATTTGAATCCCTTTGTATATAGCACACACCGTATCTGTCGTGCACAGAATCGAGGGTCTCCACGGAAACAGCCTCCCTACCTTAAAAAGTGGGGACATGATCTACGTACAACTTACCCTTCCCAGATCCTGCTCTGCGCGGAATATACTTGGTATGTTTGGTTTGATTTGGTTTAGATAGGAGAAAACATGTATGAAATTAATATATGGTATGTGAATATGGTATGTGGAAACAGCCGAGATACAAAGAAAATTGCACTAAAAAAAAGACTTTACCAAAAAGACTTTACCAATACTTTCCACCAAGCGAAGGCGATGGCTTAATACAAAGACTGGGTGGCAAAGGGGACCAGTAAAACAAACAGATACATAAAAACAAAAACAAACAACGAGCCAAAGAAGGGTCACGAAACCTTAGTTAATGCTTGTCCCATCATTAAAATATCATTATCCACATTACAAAATTTAAATACCGTACACTTTTTTTTTTGTCGAATGTCGTTGCACCAAATTTACATCTACCCCCTAATTTCTCAAATGATGCCTTAGAATCCACTGAACAGTTTAGGAATTCTTTTTTTTTTTTTTTTTTTTGAGAATTTTCATTTTTTGGTATAAGTCTAATCTACAATATCTAGCTAAAAAGCAAGTGATACACACAAGTGTTGTACAAGGTTATCACGGCGCCAAGTCGAGCCTCGATGCTCGAGTACCTTCGAGAAGATTAGTCGACAATTCATCCGACTAGTCGTAAAAAGTCGACAAAGTGCTAATTATACATGTATTTACTAGATTAATATATAATATAACTAAACACATCAATTCGAAATTAAATCAAAAGTAATAATAGTGTAACTATACAAGAGCATAAATTTTTAAGAAGTCGGGCTTCGAGGTTTTAGGTTCTCAGCGCCTGAATACAAGAGTACTCGTAGTTTTGAGTAAAAGTCGTAAAAATCGGGCTTCGAGGTTCTCAGTGCGCGAGTACCTTTGCGTCGACTAGTCAACGACCTAGTCGTCTTCGCGATAATAGTGGTGTTGTACTGATGTTGTCTCCTTTGAAAAAAGCAAGAAAACTGATAATATGCACTTGTGATTGAGTGGTTCATGTTACCTACACCAAATTTACTGAGGATGAGGACTCTCAATTATTTGTGTTGGTTTCTTTTGCAATTATTGTATATTTGTCTTCAGCTTCTATATCTCAGTCACCTCAAGTAAACCTGTAAACCAGATTGACAGCCATGTGAATTTGGAAGCACAGATGCAGATCAACATCAACCATACTTTTAAAAAATCATCCTCAGGGCACAACATTCTCCACATCACTCGAACTGATGCATGCTAACATACACTGAAGCTAGAAGAAAATGAATGACCTATACTACGATGTACGTAGGGAACATACAAAGGAAAATGATAATGTGCATGTGTTGGGTGAGTGGACGGAGGACACAGAAAAATGAGGCTACACAAGTTCCTTGATCTTGGGGGTAAGGATAGGAGGATCGACATCAATGCCCATATTGGCTGCAGTACCAGCTATGATTCTCATTGCAGATTCTACGCTTGAGCAATTCAAGTCTGGCAATTTCTCAATTGCAATGGTGCGCAACTGGTCAATTGTGACTTTCCCGACTTTCTCTAGTTTTGGGTCTTTTGAGCCTTTCTCCGCTCCTGCAAAATTGTTCAGATCTATGAATCAGCTCAATAAGCTTGATTGCGCAATTCCTATTTATAAGCAGGTTGTCAGGAAACAACAATAATTGCATCATTTAACCCGATTAAATCTGACAATAATTGCAAAATCTGACCATTCTTCGAAAAATACTACCGTTAACCACTCTGGTAGAATACTAGATATTGAACTGTCACAATCACCTTTAAGACCAATTACATAGAACTGTTACAATTACCAAGACCATTATACAGGAGTTCTAAGTAATCAATTTTTTGAGGCATTTTTTCAAACTTCGGCTAATAGTGGATTTGTTTTAAAAGAAGGTATTAAAATCTCTGTTACCAAATTAGCATAGCTATCTTGTCCCACGAATTATTGTTTCTGCTGTTTCATCTCAATATTACCCATTAAAAGCACGCAATATGATGATGATAATTTATTGATTTTTTATGACTTATATTGCTAGATAAGTAAAACAAACCAAAAACCACTATTATCAAGTACATAAAACTATAACAGAACTGTAGAAAACTGCAATTTTGTGGTACAAGCAGTGTCGCCCTTTTCTCTTCAAGATACAAGGCAAGCAAAACATTTTATTGACTATCTTTTCTAAAATAAATTGGCAGCTGCATAGGTAGTGCATGTTAGGAAAGATTCTAAATTAACATTGATGAGAAGATAAACGTCAGCATTTCTCTATAGCAATTCCCAACCAAAGGACTACAGATGTTAGACACTTTCTGTTTTCTCTTACTTTCATTACTTCTCAATTCTCATAATTTGTTGACCACAGTATATTAAGGTTAGATATTATGTTTGTGGCATGTATTCCATGTAACAAGGATTCTAATATTCCCTCTCGTAGAGAAGTTGTAATAACAAGCAAGATATTTTTTCAAGTAATCAAACCTTTTGGCCTTGTAGCTTCACACAAGTCTAACAAGTAACAACTTTACCTCATGTAATTTATAAGATAAATTATTGAACCATAATGAGATTCCAATAGAGAAAAAGCTTAAAAAAGATGCAAAATGGCTAACCACAATAAGGGGACAATCAACTACTATGTCTCTGCTAAGGCTGAACTAACATGTAATGCGTTAACTTCAAGATTACTTAAAGGATAAAGACTTGACTGGTAGACTTGGCAATTGCCATCTATGTTTTTGAAGCAGTTACTATATGTAGAATTGTAGGTTGCAACAATGCTTATTGTGTCATTTATCTGGAACAATTGTCTATAAGCGAAAAAACACAGCAGTGTATATTGTTGAGAAAAAATATGTGTAAACACTACACAATGGACTTTTTGCCTGAGGCAAGTCACTAACTTAAGAGCGTCACGTCCTGATAGTTCTAGAAGACAAACCCATATAGCAGTTTACTACTCTTAATACTCTATGGGTAAGTTAGAGAACAAAGAGTTTATGTAGCCAGACATCCCAAACCCAAATACAATAATGAGTTTTGGGTTGAGCCGTTCATGTGAGACTCGGCCTACATCATTCGTGGTGCCCAAATAATGAGTTCCACATCTTGAT
Organism: Saposhnikovia divaricata; assembly: GCA_036435485.1. Lineage (NCBI taxonomy): Eukaryota > Viridiplantae > Streptophyta > Magnoliopsida > Apiales > Apiaceae > Saposhnikovia > Saposhnikovia divaricata. Next base: position 20,004,481 of record CM071595.1, read on the forward strand.
GATCTTGATATACATTCCCTGTGTTATCTAACATCTGTAGTTAGGCTTCACTACATCTACTTAAGGATCTCAACTGGGCCAAATCAGCTTACTAGTGTATTTTCCACCTTGCACAAAAGGGCGCAAACACAGGGCCTGTCACTCCTAAAGACCACCAAATAATATGAGTTCCACATGTAAGACTCGTAAGACTCATCTTTTGCTTTCTGCGTCTAGACGATCTTGGTACACATTCCCGGTGCTATCTAACATCTGTAGATAGGCTTCATTACATCTATTTAAGGATCTCAACTGGACCAACTAGTGTATTTTCCACCTTGCACCAAAGGGATCAAAGACGAGGCCTGTCAGTCCTAAAGACCACCAACACCAACCGCCCCCCGCCCCCCAAAAAAAAAAGGTTTCTCTCTGCCGTTCAGTGTATTTAAATATGAAGTGTACAGGTATGTGGTTCCAACTCTATAGCTGTAGCTGATTAAATATCTTTGTTTTTCCAAAGTATCAGGTGTAACACTCGATTCAACATTTAGATTTGATTATCATACGCATAAGAGATATCTATACTACAGATGGATTTGGTTTTGCAAGAACGGAATCTAATTTAATTAGTTCTGGACATGAATCTTGACATGAGCTGTTACATCAATTGTGTCAAAAGCTTGAAAGCATAGATATAAAGTGGGATAACTGTCTGTATTGGATTATAATTTTTGTATTCTTACGAATTTTGATGCATGTCTGATAAAAGTAATGTATCAGAATACATCGATCACTGTAAATCCATGATAAAACTCTAAAGCAGTTTCGAAAAATAGCATAACAGTCCATACATCAAAACAGGATAACCGAAGAAAAAACATAAAAAGCACATCATTTTAATTAATTCAAAAAATATGACTGATACTGTAGAACTATGAAACTTTTAGGTTTGAGGTTTCTAATCAAAATATATTCAGTGGACAATTAATCATACCTGCAGCCTTAAGAAGCAGTACTGAAGCGGGTGGAGTTTTCAAGATGAAAGTGAAGCTTCTGTCCTGAAATATAAGAAGCAAAAGCAATAACAAAAACGTCAATATTACATATATGTTTATTGAAGTATAAATGACGCCGAAACCGGTCTTAATTGTCTCATTAATCTCTGAGCACTATCTTTTTTTTATAGATCACGCACCAATAATGAAATATATGAGTGGTAAACATCAGGAGGGTGTCAAATTTGTCTGCCAAAATCTATGAAAAAAATGAAAAGCGATTTTGGCAATACTAATTTAGCAACAAAAATATTTCATAATGTTCCGGTTTATATTTTAAAGTTGGTTTCTCACTCCCCCGACATACATACTATTTATAGTGGAAGAACAAAGTGTGGGGAGGGTAAATGACCCCTGGTACATCGGATAAGGAGTCAACCCGTGACTATTTCATGAATTGAGCCAACTCGACTCTTTAGCTGGTTTGAGAAAGTGACCTTGTAAAAACAGGTCTGGGGCTTATGAAATTAAAAGGTACAGGGTCCGAAATTTCCCGCCTCCGTAGATTGCTTGAAAAATATAACCTTGCAAGTCACTACAACTTACAAACATCTCTGACCCCAGATGGTTCCGTTGATTAAAGCATCAACATAAAGTTCACTAGAACTGAATAATATGATTTCTTACAAGTTGTTCTTTTTAGAGCTTGCAACTGGATATGTGAAAAACTTGAAATACAATGATTGTGAGCAGGGCAGAGAAGAGGATGGCATGGTTTACTAGCGTGGGGTAAATTACTTTAAGCTTCTAATAAGAACATTCTTTGAAGACTCTGGCAGAAGTCAAGAAAGGACTCTAAAATCTAAATTTTGATTTAAAAACAAAGTTTTGGAAATTTTGATCATTCAGACCAGAGTTTGATAAAAAAAAAAAAAAAAAAAAAAAAAAAACATAATTTGTTATTTCATATTAATAATATGCATGGGGCGAAATCTGTATGATAAAACGAAAGGCATCAACTAATATATATACATGGATGTTTGATATCATGAAGTTATAACTTCTAGTACATAGAGGACTTCATTTAATAGAATGCACAAGTGAGATGATGCTACATCAACAAAATCATTAGAACTGACAAAAATGAAAAAAATATGAATATGTAAAAGTAGCAAGAATGAGATTATGGAAAAACAACACAATAAACTCACATCGTAAACAGTGATTTCAACAGGAATGATATAGCCAGCTTTGTCAGCAGTCCTGGCATTGTAATCTTTACAGAAAGCCATGATGTTCACACCCTTAGAACCAAGTGCTGGCCCGACTGGAGGAGCAGGAGTAGCTTTCCCAGCCTCCAGTGCTAGTTTTATCATCCCTGTCACTGCAGTAGATAACACATAAACATAATTAGCCAGAATTAATGACAGGGGAAACTAAGTTTCCAATTGACTATGCAAAATGCTCGGTGAGGCTTTCCCTCACACTTATCAACCAACACTCAGTCCCTTCCACAATGTTAAGTTATGAACTCTCTTAACTTTTAAGTGTTAAAAGAAGGGCTAAACATGTATACAAGGATAATGGAATAGTATGCATGCACGAAGAAGGCCATAACATGTCATCATGCTTATGCTCCCTCACATCAAACGTTTATTCTTTAATACTGAAAAATGGATCTCAATGAGCCCTTCTTTGGCAGAATATTCATCCTTATGAGTCAAAATGAAATTTTGATAAAAGTGGGTAGTTAATTATTTGAGGTCAAGACCGCTGGATAAAAAGAGCGCTTCTACATCATGTCTAATGAACACCACTGGTTTAAAGAGCTCCAATATCATGCTAAGTTACCACTCTCCCCAATCTCAGGTTTTTAAGAGCAAGGCTCAAATTACGCCTCTGTCTTAAGAGCATTAGCTTCCACAACCAACTACGAATTCCCCAACCCACCCACCCACCCAATAACACTACAAGAGCATATCAAAGCAATGCTCCATCCTATTAGGGGAAATAAAATGAAGTTTTATAGTATTTCAGAATCTGCATCCGTTCATCCATTCCATTTCAATTATACAATTTTAAGTAAACCTCGACCCAACAAATTTGTAAACAAAGGCTTCATTTCTACTATTACTCATTCTCTACACAAACCTAATCGACAAAGATTCACACTTTCTAATTTCTTTCACATTTAATTTAATCCACAATGTTTGACTACATTCCCTATCCCAAACAAAATGCTTCATTTCTACTTTTACTCATTCTCTACAAACCTTACTGAAAAAGATTCACACTTTCTAATTTCTTTCCCATTTAATTTAATTCGTGATGTTTGATTAAATTCCCTCCATCCCAAACAAATGCTTCATTTCTACATTTACTCATTCTCTACACTAACCTTATCGATTTGCACTTTCTAATTTCTTCCACTCTTAAGTCCATTTCTTTCACATTTAATTTATTTCACAATGTTTAATTAAAATCCCTACATTCCAAACTAAACATAAGAACCTCAATCGAAAAGGCAAAGTATATGAATACCTAATGTAGTCCTTAAAATGTAAAACACATAAAGAAACATATAAAAACATACACACAAAAAAACCCAAATGAAATTAAGACCAAAAATAACAAAAAGAATCGAAATTTAACAAAAAGATGTTACCTTTCTTGGCTTTGCCACCAGGCTTAGGAGGAGCCATGGCTCTAACAATTAATGGTCTTGAAACAGGGTTAATAAACTGCTTAGCCCTGAGAAAATTGTGGGTAATATTTGAATTTGAAGATAAGGTTGAGGAATTACATAAGAGTGAAGATGAGAAAACATTGTTGTTTTTAACATTCTTGTTTGAGTAAGTTGTAAGAGGAAGATTATAGATTGTTGAGGATAGTGTTGAAGCCATGGTTCTAAGTTGTGGATAATATGACAGAGTGTATGTGTGTGTATTGTGTGTGTATCTGTTTTCAACACTGGGGAGGGAGTGGTTCTTGATTCCTGGTGTAGTTTGTAGCTTGAGATAGAAAGGTAAGGTTCTTGCCGTTCTAAAGAAAAAGCAGTAAATAGTGAAATCACAATTAAATGTATTGAAAATTAGCTCTTACAGTTAAACCTTGGTAAATGAATAAGTCGGAAAATTTTATTCATTAATTGACATTATTCATTTATCGAGATAAAAAATACATTGTTTATATTATGTCGGTACGGTTTTGATGAGCTTATTCCTTTATCGAATATTCATTTATCGAGGTTCTAGTGTACTTAGGTGGAGTTGATTTAGCTGTTTTCAATTAATTATTTGAATTAATTTTTTAATTTGAATTAAATAGATTTATAATTTTTTAATTCAAAAAGTTCTTCTAGGTAGTTTTTTAAAAATTAATTTATTGAGTCCAAATTGTTATTTCAATCCATTAATTATCAAATATCTATATTAGAGATTTCATTTAGTCAAACCTCTAATTTGGTTCAAGCTTTTAATTTCATTTCTAACTTTCAAATAGGATCATTAATTATAAATTTTGTAATGTATATTATATTATTAAAATCGAAACATTAAGTATTTTGGTATCTATTTTTTAATATAGTATAATTGTCTTCTTTAATTACTAGCTTCGATATTCGTACAAGAAGGTCTAATTTACGTAATTTATTATTTTTTTCTAATTGTGTTTGTTGTAGTGTCACATGTATTTTATAATTATAAAATCTAATAAAATAGATATGCAACTCAATAGTGATGGTCTCCAAGTGACACATATGCAACTCATAAATTTTGTTTGGTTTGAACCTTCTGAGAAAAGATTTCCTAAACTCTTTTTAACTGCGTATGCTTCGAAAAGGTATTTTACTGAACCACCTTTGTGCGCCTCCCTTCAAAGTTGAGGTGCAAAAAACCTGCATTTAGTTATTTCAGTATAATAACTGATAATTGCCATTTGCTCAAAATAATTTAGGTGTTCTTCGGGGTTGAAAGGCATATGACACAGCCTATTTGTAATTCGAGGACTCAACTCAACTTAAGCTTAGTTTGTAATAAGTAAATAACTTTAACTGTCACAGGAATCTCAGGAGGTACTATTTGTCAGAAGAAAAACCCTAAAGTCAATCTATAGTTTTGATGTTTTACACTGGAAGAAGTTCAGATTGCTGATCAAGCCTCTGTATAGCATCAAAGAAGTGGATTTATTTCTAAGACAGAGATTTCTAGAGTGACAGGTCCAGACAATATACAGTGAAGTACAAGAAGGAGAAAGAAATGAGAAGAAAAATGAATCACATTTTTAATGTGAAAATTAAAGGACAGTCATTGAAGTTAGTCGTTCATGAACCAGACCGTGCATGGAACGTCAACAAAATATTCAGTGGTATTCCTTTATTACTTTCAGTGATTCAGAAAAGAATTAAGACAATCCAAGGATATATAATTATTCTTCTTTAATTAATTTAAATCAAGTAGTCAATTTAATTAATTAATTAATTCATCTTGAATTAATTCTTTAATTAAATTAATTATTAGATTAATTAAATCTGATTAATTATTTAAGTAAGAATAAATTAAAATGATTATTTGTTAATCAATTTTAATTTAATTCTGAAAAATGAACTAGCAAGACAATCCCTGATTGTCTTGCCGATTGTCTTGAAGGCTTAAATCAGAATAGCAAGACAATAAGAGATTGTCTTGCCGATTGTCTTGAAGAAGAAATCAGTAAAGCAAGACAATCTCTGATTGTCTTGCCGACTGTCTTGGTAATGATAATTTCTGAAAAGCTTTTAAAAAGTAGAATAAAAATCTGATTTGATTGTCTTGATGATTGTCTTGACAGTTCAAATCAGATTGTCTTGATAATGATCAAAAAGAAAAAGCTTCAGACAGAATGATAATTTTTGATAAAGCAAGACAAAGATCTCAGAATTTGATTGTCTTGCCGATTGTCTTGGAAGAACCTGATTGTCTTGACGATTGTATTGCCTATTGTCTTGGCAGTACAAAATTGGTTGTCTTGGAAAAATAAATTATATTGCCGATTGTCTTGACAGTTATATTTGAAGATAAAGAGGCAGTGATTGTTATATATCAAGACAAATCGACAGAAGACAACAGACAGAAAAAATATTACATTCAAAGCAGATTTCTCTCTTCTCTCTCATTAAGAACACAGCACAAGAAGCAGAAAAATTCATAGAAAATCAAGTTCATCTTATTTTTAATATCTGATCCGATAGAACTGATTTACTTGATACTCTTGTACTATTAGCGAGTTTTTACTCCTAATCTATATCTTGATTTTTATTAACAAATCTAGAAAAATTCATGTCGAATTTTCTAATTTGTTTTTATTAACTAGATATAAATTCTGTACTGTATTTGTAACAAACCCCTCAAGTTAATATAATTTTATATTCAACTTGAATTTTGTTTCATTTAATTCCGCTCAAATTTGTCAAAATATAAATTAAATTATCCGGACAAATTTCGATTAAACAGTACTGTTTGTATTCAACCCCCCCTTCTACAAACATATTGGACCTAACAGGGGTCATTCATTCCATCGAATGAGTCAAAATTATAGTGTTTGAGGTTCTTCTATTTGGGGATAGATTCAAGAGAATGGCTGAAAGGGGTTAATGTTTCTTCGTCTCAAGTCCGGAATCTACCCTCACCTTTCTTTGTAGCTCATGAATTATCTACATAAGGGCTTCCTTGGGCTCATCCCCATCTGAGATTAACTCCGGGCTTATGTCTTTGTGAGTTCTTTTGGACTTGGACTTTTGAAGCATCCTGTCTTCCTCTTCCAGAAGCCTTCTTTGGATTTTCAGTTCAAGTTTAGCTTGTTCTTCCTGCTTGATCCTCTCGGAGTTCGGTTAACTCTTTGAACTTTTCAGCCTCATCATCTTTGTTTTGCTTTGAGCTTTGTGGTCGGTTTTCCTCTGTGATCCTTTCCCCTTGTCCCCAATACGATCAAAGACTGAACCCAGGATTGGTGAGAATTACCAAATCCTTTAGAGTTTTCAGCCTGTTCTGGTTCAGGCGGTGTCTGGGCCCGGGATTGGGTTCTTTTGCGATAAGCCCTGATTTCTTCGGCTATGTAATTTCTGGTCAGGTTTTCATATGTATTGCAGCAATGGGAACATCAGTGTATTTGTAATGATTCATTTTAATGGTAATCCGGGCATCTCTGGGTCCGATTCCAATTCTTTCAGCACAGCTACTGTTTGAGTTGGTGTAGGGGCTGGTTCTTGAACAGGAATCGGTTCCTGTTTCTGTACACTGGTGAATTGTTTTTGGGTGGACTTGCTTCCTCTCATAATAATTTCAAACAAATGATATGGTTTCTAATGTAATTATCTAAGTAAATAGTAAATAGTTATAACGGATCTAAGCTTGCTTTTATGTAAACAATGTGGACAGGGCTAAAAATCAAGACTCTTGAAAACTAGAAACAAAGATATGTGGAGTTTAAAGTTAGAATTTTCATTTTGGCTTAGAGTCAAGTTGGGTTTCAGTTCTTACTGCCCCCTCCTTCCAGCGCCAATGATAATTCCAAATTTCGATCTAGTCCTTTCTCGCCGTTCCCATGCTCCGAAGATGTGTAATTGGTGTTTGTGTCTCTGCAAAATAACACTGGAGGGCTTCGTGGCGCTTCCGGCGTAAGAGTAGAATATGCTTTCGAAGTAATAATCAAAAAATGAGAATATCTAAAGAATGGAGGGTATGTGTATTTGAGAGACCATGTGAGATGTTACCCCAAATCATTCTTTCCTTTAGCTATTAATAGGCCAAGAATTAAGTTTTGGGATTTGTACCTGCAATCATGAACGTTGATTTTTAGGTAGAAAGGACAGTTGGAGCTCGTGGATGGATTACACGTGTCCATGTGAGAGTTTGTGGATAAGTGTGCTCTCATTATTCAAGAAATGATAGTATCTAAAAAAATGGAGGGTGTGTGTATGTGAGAGAGTATGTAAGAATGTTACCCCAACTCCTCCTTCCCTTCTTTAGCTATTAATAGGTCAAAAATTAGGTTTTGAGATTTGTAACTTCAATCATGAACGTTGATTCATAGGTAGAAAGGACAGTTGGAACTCGTGGATGAACTACACGTGGAATAGGTGAGAGTTTGTGGATAAGTGTGCCCTCATCATTCTGGCGCATGATTCACTCATTATTGAATTGTGTGACAAAATTAGCTGTCATTGTTAAGTGGGACCTCCAATCATAATTGGGATTTGAGGTGTTATATCTGTTGTCAACCAGCCTTAACGGCAAAGCCAAAACCTGGGCTTGAGGATAACATGAGTTCGGACCCTTTTATACGGTATAGTTCGAGTTATGACGGTCTATATGTTAGGTCCAAATGTGTTGTAGAGGGGGGGGGTGAATACAACTTTTCGAATATGAGAAGCAATAAATACGATGCAATAAATGAACACACAGATTCAAGGAATATATTTCTTATATATAACTTGAAATGGTTGCTACAACATTCATTACAAAGTATGACAGAAGTTCAGAGAGAAGTGAATGATACTAAGCTCTGTGAATGCACTCTCTCTCTTTTTCTTGTGTTTCTCTCAACTATTGCTCTCACAAAAACATTACACAAGTACTTCTATTTATACTACATGTAATCTATGTCCTGTAGTCTTCAAAGACTAAGATATACGTGGCCCAATGATGTCCACATAGATCTTGCCTTATCTTGAAAGCTTGGAAATCTGCCAATCAGAAGATGCCATGTGTCATGTTGAAGCTGCACTCTAAGTAGAACTTCTACTTGAGAATTTCTACTTAGCCATCTCGAAGTTCTAAGTAGAACTTCTACTTAGAAACTTCTACTTGGCCATCTAGAATATTTAGTACTTAGAAAATATTCTGGTCTTCAACTTGAAACTTCAATGCACATCTTGAACTTGTGATATCTTCATGTCTTCTTTATTCCTCACCAAGCTCTTGAATATGGATCTTTATTACTGACATAAACTTGCTATCAATGTCCTGACACTTGATGCAACGGTCTGGTTCATAAGTGACTAGTCTTGATAGGGTTTTTGCTTCTTGAATAAATTACCATATCCAATTAGAAATGTGGCTTTCCAATATTTGCTTTCCTTCTTGTTCACTTGAAATCAATTGGTCTTATTGATACTGATAGTTATGATCTTGATTCTTGGCTTTCCAAATCACTGAGGCATGAACAACTTTGACTTGAACTTCTCTCAATGATTTCTTCTTGGATTGATCATAGGTAACATGTTGAATTGTATCAATTACCTTGTCTTCATTTAGTGTTGATTTCTTGTGACTTCTTGTTCTTGATTGTCTTCTGGTTAAGTATCTTTTCCTTTAGTTTGAGTTACATTAGTTATAGTGTTACAAGTTTACACACTCTGCCTTTCAATCTCCCCCAATTTGATTGTCTAACAATGACATTCAAATTAATGAAGGATAACTCAACTAAACAATGAGACGAGAAAAGATAATTAACATTACAGTCTTGAATAATTTACAATTGAAATTTACATGAAAACAATACAAAGAACTTAAACTAGAAACAGAATTCGAACTTCGAATTAAAGATCATTTGAGTGATTCCTATCACCTGGATTATTTCATATCTTTTAGTCAAACTTGTATCACCTTATTGGATTCACTCTAAGGTGAATTTTCCTCAAGTGAGTTAAAGCAACCGAAAGACATGAAGTTTTTCCAACTTCAAGTTCACACCACTCTGACCTTTAACCCTAATTCCGTTTCCTCTTTCTAGCTTCAGCAGCTTGGTCTCTCTCTTCTTTCTGCCTTTTGCGCTTCTCCTTCTGCTGCTGTTCTTTCTTGTACACTGGATCTTTAAGCTGCTTCCACCTAGCATTCAACAGACTTACAGCTTCCATTTCTAGAGGGTTCTTGGGCTCTGGATAAGGATGTTTGAAAAGCCTTCTGAGTTTGTCCACCTCCTGAGTAGTCCTGATCTTTGGAATATCCTCAAAGTTCTTCATTATGAGCTGAGATTTCCAATGTGTTTTATCAGCTTTAAACTGACAGTAGATCATCTTGGGGTAGCCCTTGACACGGTTAGTATTGTGGACACTAGCCGCATCTCGCTCCATTCGCTTCTTTTCCACTACTACTTCAGACAGGTAACTCATGAGTCTCTGCTTTTCTTCAACAAACTTATCTTCCACTTCGCCCCATTTGAATATATATAAAACTCTCTCCAGAAATGCAGCATCTTGAGTCCGTAGCAGCCATTGTCTACTCATATGCAAGATTGTTTGATTCTGGTCTGCATCTATGAATACTAAGGCATCAGCTGTATCTTCAACATAAGCATGTATCCAGTATACACTTTCACTTCCTGGAACACCAATAGCCTCCCTTATTTCTCCTTGTTCTAGTGCTCCAGAAGGAAGAGTCAGAGCTTCATCTACATTCTTCATGGCTTGAAGAATATTCCATTTCTTCTCTATCAGCTCCGGCTCAATCTTCACGTCATCAAGAGGGTTTGGAGCAATGACATCACACTTCCACACCTCATTGCTCTTCTTGAATATAACTCTTTCAATGATCTTCACGGATTTATCTTTAAGCTCAGAAGCGAATCCCTTACTCATCATTTGTCTACAGACAGCTTTGAGAGATTCTACTGAAAGCTCCATTAGATCATTTTCCTCCATGCTAACCCTCTTCATCTTTCCGTCAACTACCATTCGGACAAAATTTGGATATGCTGAGAATTCTGGACCCTTGTCCTCTGCTAGCTGCATTAACTGATCCCTGTACAGAATGCTTAGCTCCTCAGATTGAGAGTATTGGATTTTAGTCGCTAGCAAGAACAACTCTGACGCAGATCTTCTCATTATGAATTGGTCATCCACATATAGGAAAGATGTTGGGACTCCTTCTACCAAAGACAAGATAACCTGCCACTCCTTAAGATTTGCATTGTATCCAACCCTGACTTTAGAAATTAATCTCTTCAAAGCATTTATATAGTCCCCAGTCATTGGATTCTGCAAATTCAAGTTGTAGAACAGATCATCTGCATCCTTGTTATGAACTCCTTTCGCACAGGGTCCCATCATTATCTTCCTTGCTTCATCCCATTTCTGCCCTATCCTTCGTGTGTCCAGATCAACTTGAGGATCAGCTAGCCTTGCAAGCTCATGATCATACTGCTTCCCTTGTAGCTCCACCTTCTTTTCTAGGAACGCAGCATGTTCTTGCATCATCTTCATTTTATGGAACTGAGCTTGTTCCAAGGCTAACTGTTGAGCTTTAAGGGTTTCCTCATCAACAGGAAATTCTCCAGGCATTCCGGAAGACATCCCAGCACCTCCACCTTGTTCCTTCAAAGATCTTTTTATAGCGTGTGCCAACGGTACGTCTTCCATGTCAGAATCTGAGTCAAGTACCTCCTGTACTGTTTCCTGATGACTCAGGTCAACAAATGGTTCATCAACCATTACTGCCTTACCCTTTCTCATCCTCAGAGCCTCTTCATCAACAGACGGCTCAACTTCTGGTTCCTTGACAAGATCAGCGGGTTCTTCAATTTCTTCGATGTGAACTGCCTGCTGTCTCGTCTCCTTTCCACTCTCCCCCTTAGGTGAGTTATCCTGAACTCCACCTTGGTAATCAGATCCACCAGCTGCATAAGAACCTCCAAAACCAGAACCAGAGGCTCCCGCTCCACTAGCACCACCTGCACCAGCATTGGGGGGAGGTTGTTGCGACTCGAAACACTCCGGGGGCACAAAACTCCTGACTGCGAACATCATTCTACTGATCTCCACAGCCATTGTATGCATTGTAGACTCCAATGCCCTCATCCTCTCATTGAGAGTGCTTCCCAAGACACCACCAGCATGGCCCAAGTCATTGACCTTATTTGTCAAATCATCAAAAGCTGTAGCTTGACTTGCCATTCTTGCTGCGTAGTCGTCTAGAGCCCTTTGGTTGTTTCCAATGTTCATTCCGAACTGCCCCATCGTCTGTCCGAACTGCCTCATCTGATTTTCCATAGAAGTCATACGCGTATCAAGATTTTCAATGTTAAGGGACGGTGTTTGGTTTAGGTGACCTCGCTCTAATACTCGTTCTGTTGGTATTTGGCGCTCGGTTTCGGGCCTTGAAAATGAAGGTCCCTCTCTCCCTAACCTCTCACACACACTCCCTGTCTCACGCTCGTGTATGTCTTCAATTATTGATCCGAAATATGAAGCAGTACCTGCAGAAATTTGATAAACAAAATAATTGGAAGTTATGGGATCTATGTCTGTTATATCCTGAGTTGGAATCTCAGGCTGAGCGGTTGCAAAGTGTTCTTGTACGACATTAGAACCGATCCTCTTTGCAGCATCAGTACGTACCGGTGAAGGTACGGCTGAAGTTGTTAAAACTCCATGTCCTTTTGAAGCAACAGGATCATCAAAAGGTAGAAAACTGTCATCAAAATCCCTATGTGTAGACTGTTTAAAGGGAGAACCACTCTCGTGAGGTGGAGTGGTTGTGTGTGACACACTAGGGTTTGACTGTGGTTGTGAAGTAGCAGCGTGGAAAAGTTTGGATTTCTTTCGAATAAGTTGCTGCTCTTCGGGTTCATTCTCCTCATCATCTTCTACATATACACGTGCTGGCTTTCTGACTTCCGTTAACAAGGGTGAAAGAGAATAAGAATGTGTATTGGACTCAGAAATGTAGCTCTCCCCCTGGGATAGATCCTGCGGGTTAGCAGTCTCTTGGGTCGTGGAATCAGATACATAGGAGGAGGAATGAATAGTATGCAGGGAGAGATTACCTGATTGATTACCTTGTGCATCATCGCTTTCCTCATCAGGAATCTCATCAAATGCCTCTGCATGAACAGATGGATTTTGAGCATGTGATGAAACTTGTGATGATGCCTCCAAATTGGTAACTCCTGCATCATATCTAAGCCACATTTGTATATTTTCAGGAATTGACATCGGTTTACCTTGATGTTTATCCTGATTAGCAATGGTTGAAAGTGACTTAGTACCCATCCCTAGCGATGCAGATGTTGGGCTTCCGGCAAATCTCTATCTAACAGCAAGAGCATCCTTCGGTATTAAGTCATTAATGAGCATTTGTAGGAACCGAGGAAACCAGCAGACAACATCCGCTGTAGTGAGGTCTCTGCTTGCATGAGATCCAATTGAAGCCACTATCTCAGAGAGAACTATGCGTCCATAATTTATATCCAGTTCTCTTGCTAGGGCAACTGCAAAGGTTTGCATTGGAATTGGAATTTGATGAAAGTCTTTTTCACGTGCCCGAAAACATCTTGTGATGGCCTCGAAAAAGTAATTCCATTCCACATGGAAGAATTGTTTTTGGATATTTCCTGTGATCGGGCCTTTCGGAGGATAACATCCAATTTCTTCAAAGAATCTGAGGCGTTCTGTAGCTGTAGGTTCTGGATCATAAGCATCTTTGATTGGGAATCCCAGAACTCTGTTGACAATCTCTTCAGTCACCTCCTATTCCTGACCCGCTAAGGTAAACCTGAAACCGAAAGGGGTTGATTTGCTCCCAAAAGTAACCGCACTAGTCCATAATTGCTGTAAAGCATCATGTACTAGTGTAGGTTTAGCAGTAAAAGCATGGCTAGCTTTGGAGTACAAATTGAGAAATCGTATCCAAAACTTAAACCGCGGGAGTTGATCACCAATTTCCGTAGAAATATTATAAAAATTGTTTTTAGCAAGTAAAAATTGGTGAGCCATTTTGATTAAATGTTTTTCTTTAAAAGATGTGAATTTTTTTTTAATTGAGAAAAACAAATAATGTACGAATTAATCAGTTTTATCCCTTTTAATTTTTCGAGAATATCAAAAGACAATCTGAAAATTTAAACTACGGGATATGAACAGTTGCCAATTACAAAATCTGAATATTCAAAGAGGATGAATATTTGTGTGTTTATCAGTGAAATCGTGTGTGTGTATGGAGAATACGAAATCGTGCTTTGTGAACAGTTACACAAACAATATATGTTCGTGTGTATGTATATGCGCGTGTATATGCGGTTACAAAACACAGTATCACAATGATTAATGATAACACAGTGAATATCAGTCAAAAGTTTGGCAGTAATTCGTGATTAGTATGAGTTTAATCACAAAAACACGGGTTAATTGTATGAAGTCTGTGAAATCGCACTGTTTTTGTGAAACGGCTGCTGTGAAAATGAAATTAGGTAAAGTGAATTAGGCATCGAGTTAGAGATGTATATATAGATGAATGTGAAATGACAAAAATGTCCCTGTTAAAAAGAGTAAAAATTACCAAGTCCATACAGGGAACACCTAAGTCGAACTCTATCTCGAACATTTCTATCTCGAACATCTCTATCTCGAACATCAAGTCGAACTTCGAGATAGAGGTTAACTCGAACAATTAAGCACAAATAAGCACTTTAACCAATTTTACAGCAGAAACTATAGGGAAATCCTATCTCGAACATTATTGATTTGTAGTAAACTTGGAAAATTCCCCTCTAAGAAAAATAGGGAAATTCAAGATACTTTTCGAGTTAGAAGTCTATCTCGAACATCAAGTCGAAATTCGAGTTGAGTTTCGAGATAGACTAAGAACTCTATCTCGAACATCAAGTCGAAATTCGAGTTGAGTTTCGAGATAGACTAACTCGAAGTTAATCTCATTCTTTCCAAAATACCCCCTTGAACCAAAAAGTACATGGTAATTCAAGATATGTTTCGAGTTAGGAGTGTAACTCGAAAAATTCCCTTTAGCTTAACTGAGAACTCTATCTCGAACATCAAGTCGAAATTCGAGTTGAGTTTCGAGATAGACTAACTCGAAGTTAATTCTCAGTTCTTTTCAAAATATTCCCTTAATGGAAACCTCATCTCAACTTTTGAGATAAAATTCGAGATAGACTTTATCTCGAATATTTTGAAGATAGAACTAGGCACACTGGTAACTCGAACTCGAACTCTAAGTCGAATTTCGAGATGAATTTCGAGATAGCCAACTCGAAATTCTTCCCAGACTTAGAATATTTCAAAAACTTCATTCTGATAGCTTAAGTCGAAATTCAAGTCGAATTTCTAGATGAGTTTCGAGATAGAACCTAACTCGAAATTTTGAAGTTTTTTAATTCTAAGGCCTCTAATTACATGAAACTCATAGGTAAATTCATCTAAAAATCATGCAATATTTAGAATATTATGAATTTAACTCCCCCTATGATCATGCAATTTAACAAGCATAAATTCACAGATTTGTGCTATAAAAGACACTTAAAACACAAGGAATTTATGCAAAAACACACTATATGCAACCTATAACAATCATTAATTAGGCATTTTAAAGTCTAAGCACATAATGATTGAGTAGCTTGCACAAACAAACATAAACATGGATTTTACAGATAGAAGGTTTTACTAACTTGTGTTAAGCATTCCCAATTCACCAACCAATCTATTGAATGTTACTTCATCAAGAGGTTTGGCGAATATATCTGCAATTTGTTGCATTGTGGGCACAAAATGTAGCTCCACAGTCCCCTCCTCGACATGTTCTCTTATGAAGTGATACCTGATGTCGATGTGCTTGGTTCTTGAGTGATCTACAGGATTGTTGATTATGGCAATGGCACTTGTGTTGTCACACATAATTGGAATTTTCTTATGCTCCATGCCATAATCCTTCAATTGGTTCCTCATCCACAGTATTTGAGCTACACAGCTTCCAGCAGCAATGTACTCAGCTTCAGCAGTAGAAGTAGATACTGTATGTTGCTTTTTACTTTGCCAGGACACCAATCTTCTGCCAAGAAATTGACAAGCACCAGATGTGCTTTTCCTATCAATCCTGCAACCTGCATAGTCTGAATCCGAATAGCCAATTAAATTAAAACCTGTATCTCTTGGGTACCAAATCCCTAGATTTGGTGTGCCCTTGAGATACCTAAAAATTCTCTTGACGGCTACGAGATGTGATTCTCTAGGATCCGCTTGGAACCTTGCACATAAACAAGTTGCGAACATTATGTCGGGTCTACTTGCAGTTAAATAGAGGAGTGAGCCAATCATACCTCGATAGCTTGTGATGTCAACTGATTTACCTGATTTGTCTTCATCAAGCTTCGTGGCTGTTGCGCCATGGGAGTTTTAGCTGCTGATGCATCTTCTAGATTATACTTTTTGAGTAAATCTCTAACGTGCTTGGATTGACAGATAAAGATACCATCTTTTCTCTGACTGATCTGTAATCCAAGGAAGAAGGACAGCTCTCCCATCATGCTCATCTCATATTCTTCCTGCATTAGCTTGGCAAATTTCTCGCACAAGCGCTCATTTGATGACCCAAAAATAATATCGTCCACATATACTTGAACAAGTATTAAGTCATTTCTCACAACTTTATAGAACAATGTTTTATCAATTACTCCCCTAACAAAACCATTTTCAATTAAGAATAAGGATAGGGTTTCATACCATCGCCTTGGGGATTGCCTGAGGCCATAGACAGATTTGAAGAGTAGATACACAAAATCTGCATGTTCTGGATCAACGAAGCCAGGCGGCTGTTCCAGATACACTTCTTCTTCTAACTCTCCGTTCAGAAAGGCACTTTTCACATCCATCTGGAAAACTTTGAAGTTCTTATGTGCTGCAAATGCCAAGAACATCCTGACTGCCTCAAGTCTTGCAACTGGTGCATAGGTTTCATCATAATCAATTCCTTCTCGCTGAGAATAACCTTTTGCAACCAAACGAGCCTTGTTTCGTGTTACAAGTCCGTTTTCATCCAGTTTATTTCTGAATACCCACCTAGCTCCAATTACGAATTTGTTCTTTGGTCGGGGTACCAGTTTCCAAACTTTCTGCCTTTCAAACTGATTGAGTTCCTCTTGCATTGCAATCACCCAATCAGCATCGCCAAGAGCTTCTTCTATTTCTTTAGGTTCAAGCTTGGATAAGAACCCAGAATATAAGGAGATATTAGCCATGTCAGCTCTTACAATTCTTCTAGTAGTCACACCAGCATCTGGATCACCAATAATTAACTCAAACGGATGGTCTCTATTCCATACCCGTTCACCTGGAAATTGTCTTGATGATTCAGCTTGACTTTCTGAGTTGGGGTGCTGACTACTTTGATTATTTTCACTAACTCCCCCTGAGTTAGTGCCAGCTCCTACAGAACTAGAGTCAACTCGACTCGAGCCTTGAACAGTAGTCCTTGAGCTGCTATTTACTCCCCCTGAGTTGTTGCCGGTTCGTACTGAAGAAATCTCTCCTGATCTTGTAGAATTGGCTTGTTCACTAGACTCAGGTTCTTCATGTACACTTGGAACATTTAATGGAACAACCAACTCAGGTTCATCTTCAAGATCTTCTAAGTCCAGATTCTGAAATTTTAGGGACTCAGGTTCACTAGAATCTCTTGAAATTGATGAGAGTTTGGTATCGTCGAATCTGACGTTGTAACTTTCAGTCACTTTTCGATCATTCACCAAGAACACTCTATAAGCTGCCACCACGTCTGTAGTGTAACCAACAAAGATTCCTTCACGAGCTTTTGCTGCAAACTTGCCTAGATTTTCATCATCTATAAGCACATAGCATTTTGCTCCGAAGACATGAAAGTATTTGATTGTTGGTCTTCTGTTGTTCATTAGCTCACATGGTGTCTTTTCTTTATCTTTTATGATCAAGGTTCTATTTTGAGTGTAACAAGCGGTACTCACTGCTTCGGCCCAGAAATACAAAGGAAGTTTTGAATCATACAACAAAGTTCTTGCTGCTTCAACCAAAGTTCTATTCTTCCTTTCAACTACTCCATTTTGCTGTGGAGTTCTCGGGGCTGAATACTGATGACGTATTCCTTTAGATACACAGAAGTCATTTAGCACTGTGTTTTTGAATTCAGTGCCATTGTCTGATCTAATCGTCTTCACAGTAAGTGTTGAAACATTCTCAATTTGAGTGATATGATCAATGATTAAGAAAGGTACTTCGTCTTTCGTCATTGCGAACAATACCCATGTATACTTGGAGAAGTCATCCACGATTACCAAAGCATATCTTTTCCTAGACAAAGATAGGACATTCACTGGGCCAAACAAATCCATATGAAGAAGTTGCAGAGGCTCAGTAATACTAGAAATTTCTTTGCTTTTATGCGATGCTCGCTTCGACTTTCCCATTTCACAAGCTTCACAGAGTCCTTTCGGAGCGAACTCCATTTGAGGTAGATCTCTCACCAATTCTCGCCTCGCGAGAGCATTCATCGTTTTGAAGTTTAAGTGAGATAACTTTTTGTGCCATAACCAGCTTTCATCATCCGAGGCTTTGCTGTAGAAACAGGTGACCTCATTCTGATTTGCTGAATCCATATCTGCAACAAAAAGATCTGCCTTTCGAACTCCTCTCAAAGCTAGTGAGCCTTCCTTGATGTGAGTGATTGATACACCTTTCTTGTTGAAGACAATTTCGTAACCTTTGTCACAGAATTGACTAATACTCAACAGATTGTGCTTTAGTCCCTCAACATAGGAAATATCTTCAATGATGACATTGCCAGTTTTCAGTTTGCCATATCCCTTAGTCACACCTATGCTGTCATCTCCAAAGGTAACATAAGGGCCAGCCTTCATAACCAACTCTGTAAGCAGGGACTTGTTTCCAGTCATATGCCTCGATGCTCCACTGTCTAGCACCCATATGACTTTATTTCTATTCTGCTTAACGCCCTGCAATGACAGATTGGTTAGACATTCTTCGGAACCAAACTTTGATTGGGCCCGGCTTTTCGATAAGATCGAGAATCAACAGATTTAACAACAGGAGATGCACTTTTCTTCACATTAATAGAGCTTTCGACTATCTCCTTTCCTTTCTCAGACTTGACAGATTTGTAAGTCTTAGGAGAAGGTTTGTCACTCCTAACTCTAGGAGGACTGACAGTCTTGGCTCTCCCATACTTTTTCTTGATATTTGAACTAGCAACAGTATTTGAGCATGACTGGCTAGATGCATTCATTAAATGCACAAAAGTTTGCATGATATTAAAAGTGCATGGCATACAATTAGGTTGACCACACTGTGCATGATTCTGATGCAGATTATTCATTGTATGTGTGGTAGGCATGGCATGTACAGCAGGAACATTCATGTTTGCTTTGCATGCATAAGAAAGATGTTCAGTAGATTTACAATGATAACATGCTTTCTTTATTCGTTCAGCCTTAACCTCTTTTATGCCTTTCTCTCTCTTTCCTTGTTGTTTAACAACCTTAGCTCCTAATCCTAGTCTAGATTCATCTCTAGGGAAATTGATTTTCACTTGTTTGATAGGAGTTGTAGGTTGTTCTTTCTGGCGATCTTCCATCTCAATCTCATATCTAGCTATCAATTCAGTCTCTTCTTCTTCTATTCTAGGAACAAGATGTTTGTAGATAGGTTTCACAGCCGATTTAAGAATTCTAGGTGTTTCCTGTTTAAGGTCACTGGAACTAGGGTCAATAGGTCTCTTTCCTTCTTTCTTAGGAAGGTCAGAATAATCAAGTCCTATACCTACTCCAGTTATTTTCTTAAATGTGTCATTATCTACATACACTTTACTAGCAGCTAGTTTGTTAACTTCGCATTTTGTTTCTAACTCAGCTAGATTGTTCCTAAGACATGCTTCTACTTCTTCCTTAAGGACGAGCTTGTGTTCTAGAGATTTAATAAAGTCTCTTAGGGAAGTATCTACAGTGCAAGCAGCCTCTAGCTCTTCCATTTTTGCCTCAAGCATTCTGCATTTGGCAACAAGTGTTTTCTGTTCCTTTTGAGAAGAGTCTAGGCTTTTGCACAACATATAGATCTCTTCACTAAGAGCCCCGTTCTGTTCCTTATAATCATCAATAGACATTTCTACTTTAAGAGTCAGAACTGGTACCTCTGGTTCCTCTGATGTCTCGGCCATGAAGGCAAAGTTTGCTACATGAGTAACATCTTCCTCATCTGAATCATCCCAAGCTCTTCCTTCTGTCACCAATAAAGCTCGTTTTCCATGTCTTTCCTTCAACAGTGCTTCATAGTTGCTTTTGAGAGCTTCAAATGTCTCTTTTGGATAAGTCTGTTTAGGCTTTTTGCAGTCCGAGGCAAAGTGTCCAGGTTCACCACAATTATAGCATTTGAACTTCATTTTGAAATCCAATGGAGATTTGTAGCTGGTATTCTTGCCTTTTCCTTTGTAGCCTGACGAACTACCACCACCCCTAGCAGCCCGATAATAAGATGAAGATTTTCTCTGTGGTCGGTTGCTCTTTCTAAATCTCATGTTGCTGAACTTCCTTGCCATGTATGCCACGACACTATCGTCCATGTTGTCCAGCTCTTCTTGGGTGTAGTAGTCATTATCACTGTCAGATGCGCACTCGTCATCATTATCAACTTGATGTGGTGCAAGTGATGATTTAGGCTTTGCTGCAACCATTGCCTTCTTAGACTCTTCCTCATCAGCAACTAATCCTGATGCACTTTCTTTTCCCTTTGAATCATTGTCCCATGCTTGATCTTGAAGTGTTTCCAGCTCATAGGTCTTTAATATTCCATAATATTCTTCCAGAGAAGTTGTATGCAAATCTCTGGTTTCTCTTATTGCGTAGACCCTATGCTCAATGCTCTTTGGCTGGTTCCTCAGATATCTCGTATTAGTCTCAACCATGGGGAGAGTTACACCTCTCAGATTCAAATCCAATACCAACTGACTGAATCGTAGGTAGACATCTGTTATGCCTTCTCCTTTCCTTATTCTAAAGGTGTCATACTCCATCTTGAGTATGAGTGTTTTGTTGCTTCTGACCTCTGCAGATCCTTCCATGACAACTTCTATCTTGTCCCAAATCTTCTTCGCTGTAGTCAGACCTTTGACTATATTAAACATTTCATGATCAAGAGATTCCATCAAGGTTTGTCGAACGGCAGTATCACAAGCTATTTGTTCCTTATCAGCATCCGAAAACTCCGAGACCTTTTTAGGCTCAGACCGAGGTGGTATAACCACTCCTCCTTCCGTATGTGAAGGAATAACCACCATTGGGACAAATTTACCCTTGTCAAGGACTTCCAGATATTCAGGGTTAACAGTCTCTAGATATAGTCTCATTCTGAAAACCCATTCTTCATAGTGATCTTTGTTGAACATTGGGATCTTGAATGCATTTTTAGGAGCCATCTCAATTCTGGTCACTAAAAGTTTCTAAGTACCCAAGACTAGGCTATGTAGAATATTTATGTAGAACTTTTGCCTAAGTCGAAATTTCTCTAAGTAGAAATTTTGCTCAAGTCGAAATCACCAAGTAGAAATTGTCCAAGTCGAAATTCTATGTAGAAATTCTCAAGTAGAAATTCTATGTAGAAATTCTCAAGTAGAAATTCTATGTAGAACTTTTGTCCTTAGAATAATTTTTCTGCAGATTACTTTAATATTGAATAAACAATATTATCTCTTTAACACCTTTTGACTTTGAATGCTTTACTCACCTAACCCACCTAACCCACATGCTAGGTACTGAGTATGTCTGTATACTTTCGGCCGAATAAAGCAAATCAAAAAGTCCAAAACCACCTTTTTATTCTTTTACTTTTGAAAAGGAGATCAAAAAGTTGTTGGGTTGTCTTCTTTGATAAGAACAGATGATGAACACTCAAGAACACCAAATATGAAAGTACCCAGATTAATTCACAAAAATTAATTAAAATACATCCAAGATAAATAATCACACCTGGAGCATTTAAATAATTTTTCAGATGAGTTTTCAATACAAACGATTTAAGGCACACTTTTCAAGAAAATGAAAAGTAGATCTAGAAAATGAAAACTCACGATTCTTCTACTCAACACAAGGATCTATGTTTTGTATGTTAAACATATAGCTCTGATACCAATTGTTAGGTCCAAATGTGTTGTAGAGGGGGGGTGAATACAACTTTTCGAATATGAGAAGCAATAAATACGATGCAATAAATGAACACACAGATTCAAGGAATATATTTCTTATATATAACTTGAAATGGTTGCTACAACATTCATTACAAAGTATGACAGAAGTTCAGAGAGAAGTGAATGATACTAAGCTCTGTGAATGCACTCTCTCTCTTTTTCTTGTGTTTCTCTCAACTATTGCTCTCACAAAAACATTACACAAGTACTTCTATTTATACTACATGTAATCTATGTCCTGTAGTCTTCAAAGACTAAGATATACGTGGCCCAATGATGTCCACATAGATCTTGCCTTATCTTGAAAGCTTGGAAATCTGCCAATCAGAAGATGCCATGTGTCATGTTGAAGCTGCACTCTAAGTAGAACTTCTACTTGAGAATTTCTACTTAGCCATCTCGAAGTTCTAAGTAGAACTTCTACTTAGAAACTTCTACTTGGCCATCTAGAATATTTAGTACTTAGAAAATATTCTGGTCTTCAACTTGAAACTTCAATGCACATCTTGAACTTGTGATATCTTCATGTCTTCTTTATTCCTCACCAAGCTCTTGAATATGGATCTTTATTACTGACATAAACTTGCTATCAATGTCCTGACACTTGATGCAACGGTCTGGTTCATAAGTGACTAGTCTTGATAGGGTTTTTGCTTCTTGAATAAATTACCATATCCAATTAGAAATGTGGCTTTCCAATATTTGCTTTCCTTCTTGTTCACTTGAAATCAATTGGTCTTATTGATACTGATAGTTATGATCTTGATTCTTGGCTTTCCAAATCACTGAGGCATGAACAACTTTGACTTGAACTTCTCTCAATGATTTCTTCTTGGATTGATCATAGTTAACATGTTGAATTGTATCAATTACCTTGTCTTCATTTAGTGTTGATTTCTTGTGACTTCTTGTTCTTGATTGTCTTCTGGTTAAGTATCTTTTCCTTTAGTTTGAGTTACATTAGTTATAGTGTTACAAGTTTACACACTCTGCCTTTCACTATAACTTATCAATTCCAATTCTCGATTCTTTCGATTTGGGTTCAATTTTAACTAGTTGCTCACTTCCAATCGTGATGAATTCATCACCTTGAAATAAACAAGACCCAAGTCTTTTATTATGCTTGTTCTCTTTCGAAATTCGATCTACTTCCCTTTTAATTTTACTAATCAACGTATTTTAGTCCAATACTAGCTTATAACCCGTGCAACGCACGGCTCTTTTTCTAATATTCATTATATTATTTTTTTATTATTTATTTGTTATTAGTTTACATATTAAATTGTTGTTATGAAATTGATATATATATATATATATATATATATATATATATATATATATATATATATAGGGAGCTACTCTAGTGAGAACATCTTAGAATGAGAACTTAGTCCCTAAAGCAAATCACCAAATCACAAAAAAATATTATTTTCCACTACCACGTCACTGCTAACGTCAGCATGACATCACTGCTGACATCAGCATGATGACGTGGCAGTGGGTCTACAAAAAAAAAATTTTTGGGGCAAAAATTTTTTTGCGGGGGAAAAAAAAATTGACAGGAAATTTTCCCAAATCACCAATTTGTTGGCGAAATTTTGCAAAACCACCAAATTTTTGGGGGGGAAATTTTCCAAATCACCATTTTTGGGCGGGAAAATTTTCCAAATCACCATTTTTTGGCGGGAAATTTTTAAAATTCAAATTTTGTTTTTTACTAAGTCCGGCGGCCTGATTTTTAAAAAAACGGGGGCCAGCCCCGATTTTTTAAAAATCAGGATAAGTTTAATTCTTTATTCGTGTTAAGCCGAATACACAGATTATAATCAACTAAGTATGAGAGAATAACAATAAGTTCTTAAATAACTTTAAAAACTGTTTGGAATTAACTTCTCTCTCAGTGATGTAAAGTATCACAGAGAGCTGCTTAGGTTACAATGAAAGATATTGTATTACACGATCGATACCCTTCTAGGCTTAACCTAACTGTATTTATAAAGATATATAGCTACGTACAATCGATAATTGATTCGCCTATAAATCAGCTATACAAATGTTATCAATTATGATTGCTACACATCTCCTAAGTCAACTCAATCTCTTTAACAGCTATCCAATCTGTAAAGATATTGCTTCCATAATTATCTTCAATTAATCTTTAATCACTGTTGACTGGAGACGCGCTTCCTCCAGACAGAGTTTAACTAAACTCTGTCGAGCTTCCATTGTCAGCGTATAGTAAACTCTGTCAAGCTTCCAACTGTCAGAGTTTAACTAAACTCTGATTGCTTCCTGTTTCAAGTTAAACTCTGTTTTTCCCTGTAAAACTTAAACACTGATATTAACCACATCAATTATATTTAACAATCTCCCCCAACTTGTTCATTAGTAAAAATGCACAAGTTAACAGTAATTGATGATGTCAAAACAATCTCATACAAACATAGTGTTTATTCAAATAAGCAGAGTTTAAACTTGACTTAACAAAAATCTACAGAAAACAAGAAAATTCTTACAGACTTCAATCTCTAATCTCCTCAAGATCTGGTGTTGTTCTGAGATAATCTATAAGCAATCTTCTCTCTGCATTTTCAAGTTCAATCTTCATAGCTTCCTTGATCTCTCTCAACTGAGGATCACTCTCATCAGTCTGATAAATAGCAGATCTTAGATCATAAATTTTATTCCTCCTCATCTCATTTCCCAGTCTGATAAATTTTACTTCCTCTAACTGTGAGTTGAAATCAAGTACTGTGATTCCTAGATCAGTCTTCAGCTTTGCAGTACCCTTCTTCATTTCAATGAGATTTCCATTCCAGTCTCTGTACTTAGGAACATATCTGCTGTTACACTTCATTCCTCTAATTGCCAAAATTTGGAGCATTTTTTGTCTGAGCACATTTGCAACTGATTAAGTCCTTCGACTATTCACCTTGAAAAGATACAGAACATGTTCTAGTTTTTCCCAATATTTCAAACCAATATCATGCTCACCAATTTTAAATACTGTCCCATCAGCCATAAAGTATAAAAGAAAATCTTTCTTTAAACTCTTCTGATAAACTAACTGTACTGATTCCAGTCTGTCCAAACTCTCTTGAGTGACACCACGACCTGGAACAGCCAGTGAAGAAGGATCTCTAGGACCAGTATGTTGCCTTTTATCTCTGTGTGAGCCTAGACCAGCTTTATTGTTTCCAATCATACAATTTTCTCTGAGACATACTGGTTTGATGGAGGCAACATCAAACAACAATTTTCCAATGGAGAAATTTCTGAGGGCAAACCAAGATTGGCAACAATTTTCCTCAGAAACTTTCTCAATCAACCACAAGAACCATTCTGAGAAATATACAATAAAGATTGTATATACAATTTTCCAATCTTACAATTTTCAATCTTGGTTTGTGGGTTGAGGAGGTGACTGTGGAGGTTCAAGTACAGGTTCAGGTTCTGGTGCTTGTGGTTCTTGTGGTTGATTGAGAAAGTTTCTGAGGGCAAGTGGATAGATAAACTCTGGAACTTGATCCTTGTTAGCATCTTTATTTGTCAAGTCAGAGAACATTCTCTTATGGACTTGAAAGTGTTGAATAACATCCTCATCAGGAATTACCAAATTAGGCAAACAAGCAGAGAATAAACATTGACAAAAACGTGAGAAATAAACAGTTGTTTTAGACTCTGCTAGTTTTTCACCTAAATTCATAAGAAATAATCTACCAAAATCAAAGTTACTCCCATTAAGAAGAGAATACCCGATTTGAAGACTATCAGTGGGAATTGCATCCCAGTTGGTGACTTTCTTTCCAAATACTCGAGTGATGCAGTCAAAGAAAAAGCTCCACTCTTTCCTGAGCCCTGGCCTTTTAACATTCCCAAGCTTATCCAAAGGGCCAGAAAACCGCAGTTGTTCTAACATTTCTTTCAATTCATTCTCACCAGCCACAGTGTATGAGGTGTGAGTATCAAAATCCATAACATCTCGAACAGTTGCAGAAGTGATTACAAACTCTTGATCTTCATGAGTAAACACAATAGATGGAGTCCCATTCTCTCCACCATCATCATAAACAGAGTTTCGCCAGAAAGTAGAGATTTGTGTGGCAGAGAGTTTTGCTGGTTGAACAAGAGCTTGACCAATTTCAGAATCTCGTAAGAAGTTTTGAATCAAATGAAATGGTTCTGGGGCTTTATCAGTGTTTAGTATTGCTGCATAGTTGTTAGTAACAAAAGATAATCCCTGAGCCACAAAATTCTTGGTTGCCATTAGAACAGTTTAGAGATTGTGAGAAAAGAGAGTGTGTGGAAAAGTGTTTGTGAAAATGCTTAAGTAAAAAGAACAGAGAAATTGTGTGTAATGTTGTGTGTTCGTGGGTGTAAAAGTGAAAAAGTGAATAATGAATTGAGTTTGATTAGATCTGTAATTGAAAATTAAAAATCCAATCGTTTTAGACATTCAACACGCAACCAATTTCTTATTAATTGTGTGAGTGGGACACGTGTCACGTAGCAAGTGGAACAACCATGTACACGCGCAGTAATAATGCCTATTATTACTGCTATTCTCTCTCCTATTACCAATAAGCTTTAACTGTCTGACACCATTAAACAACTGGCACGTATCACATGCAAATTTCAAAAACTCTTTTTGTACTCCAAGTGTATGCTTTGTCTGAAATAAAATATTACCTTAGAGTACTCAACAGAATCCAACAGTGTTTATCAATTCTCCAACTTAATTACTGTTATCCTTTCAAACACTGCACAATTGTGAATATGAGTGTGTGTATAGCAGAGTTTACTAGATCAGTATTTAGAGCATCTAGTATTTCATAAAATCCATAAAATAAATCAGTAAACACTGGATGCACAAACTCTCATAGTAAACACTAAATATATGATGAATGCTAAACTCTGTAGTAAACGATTTATATACAGTAATATTTAATTAATTTATAACCCCCTATATTTTTTTTAAATTTCTCCAGTAATCAGAGGTTGGAACTAGTCACCAAAAATCATATAATTTTAGCCCCTATCAATTTGATAAGTTCTTGGATCTTCCTAGTCTTCGACTAGTCACCAAAAATTAGGGAATTTTAGCCCTTACTATATACCAGTAAGTTCCTTGGTCGTCCTAGTTACAAACATGATCTCAAAGGAGTTCTAACAGTCTATATATTTAAGGTTTGGGGTTATTCTAATAACATAATCTAATTTAACAGTGTATAACTAACAGAGTTTAGAGCTCATCAACATCAGAAATTATTCATGAGAGGCAATGCACACAGCATTTACAGACTCAGAGTTTAGGATAAATAAACTAAGAGATGCTATAAATATGAAACAGTATCATGCTGTGTTAATTTTCTGCACAATCTAAGATTAGATCACAAATAACTTAGAAGGATTCATGATTAATTACTGAGAATCATGCTTCATACTGATTTCTTCATTGGTATTAACATTCAGACAAAAACATGTCAACAGTGTATTAGACAAGAACATTTTCAGAGTTTATTAGAGTTTATCCAACATGTCAACAGTGTATTAGACAAAAACATTTTCAGAGTTTATTAGAGTTTATCCAACATGTCAACAGTGTATGACTTACAGAGCATGCTAACAGAGTTTAACAGACATTGAGCAGAGTTTGCATAGCAGAGTTTAACATACCACAGAAATATGAGCAACACAGTACATAAGTAGAATTTTGAGTCTAACCAATATCTCTAGTCAAAGCCAGAGACCATCCCTAGTTCATTTACCAGCCTTGTAAATATAGCTTCACTCAATGGCTTGGTGAAGATATCTGCAAGCTGTTGTTCTGTAGACACAAAATGAAGCTCAATATTCCCTTCCTCTACATGTTCTATGATAAAATGGTACCTTATGCTGATGTGCTTGGTCATTGAATGCTGTACTGGATTACCTGTCATAGCAATAGCACTTTGATTATCACAGTAAATAGGTATTTTACTGTACCTCAATCCATAATCCAGTAATTGATTCTTCATCCACAGAATCTGTGCATAATAGCTACCAGCAGCAATATACTCTACTTCAGCTGTAGATGTAGAGATTGATTTCTGTTTCTTGCTGTACCAAGAAATAAGTCTATCACTAAGAAATTGACAACTTCCACTGGTACTTTTTCAGTCTATCTTACAGCCTGCAAAGTCTGCATCAGAGTAACCAAGAAGCTTGAAGTCTGATTCTCTTGGATACCACAAACCTAAAGTTATGGTGCCCTTAAGATATTTGAAAATTCTATTTACAGCTGTTAGATGTGGTTCTCTTGGGTCTTCCTGAAATCTTTCACAAAGACATGTTGCATACATGATGTCAGGTCTGCTAGCTGTTAGATAAAGAAGAGAGCCAATCATTCTTCTATAGTTTGTCATATCCACTGGTGAACCTGTGTCTTTATCCAACTTTGTTGCTGTTGCCATGGGAGTTGTTGCAGATGAGCAGTCAAGCATGCCAAATTTCTTGAGAAGATTTCTGGTATATTTTGCTTGATTGATAAAGATTCCATCATCTGTTTGCTTCACTTGTAGCCCTAGAAAATAACTGAGCTCTCCCATCATGCTCATTTGATACCTGGATTGCATGAGCTTGGCAAACTTCTTATAGAGTTTATCATTAGTAGATCCAAAGATTATGTCATCTACATATACAGATCACTACCAAGATTGAAGTAGAACAAGGTTTTATCAATTGTACCTCTGTTGAACCCACTTTCTAAAAGAAATTGAGCCAGAGTTTCATACCATGCTCTTGGTGCCTGCTTAAGTCCATAGAGTGCCTTGTCAAGCCTGTAGACATAATCTGGATACTTGGGATCTACAAATCCTGGTGGTTGTTCAACAAACACTTCTTCTTCAAGTTTTCCATTCAGAAAAGCACTTTTCACATCCATCTGAAAAACCTTGAATTTCTTGTGAGAAGCATATGCTACAAAGATTCTTATTGCCTCCAACCTTGCAACTGGAGCAAAAGTTTCATCATAATCTATGCCTTCTTGCTGTGAATAGCCTTTGGCCACAAGTCTGGCCTTGTTTCTTGTAACAACCCCATCACTGTCAGTTTTGTTTCTGAAAACCCATCTAGTACCAACAACAGATCTATTCTTTGGTCTAGGTACAAGGGTCCATACTTCATTTCTCTCAAATTCATTTAACTCCTCCTGCATTGTTGTTATCCAGTCAGCATCTTGAAGAGCTTCTTCCACTTTCTTTGGTTCAGATTTGGACAGAAATGCATGAAACAGACATTCATTTGTTGTAGCACTTCTTGTCCTAACTTTTGCATCTGGATCTCCAATTATTAAATCAGGTGTATGAGATTTTATCCATTTCCTAGCAGAAGGTAAATGACTTCTGTCAACAGTTGATCCTCCCCCTTGATCAATGTTCTCCTGATCATATTGTTGCCTTTCTTCATTCTCTGAGGCTCCCCCTGAATTTGATCGCTCAGAGTTTGAACTGTCAGACTTTGGACTTTCAGAGTTTGAGTCATCAGAGTTTGAGTTTGATCCAGATTTTTCAGTTGACTCACTATCAGAATTTGAGTCATCACTATGATCATGCTCCCCTCAACTGGTTCTCCTCTTTATTCTGGATGTACTATTTCTTCTGTGTGTACCAGTAGAGGTTCAGAGTTTGCATCAACAGAGTTTGTTGGACTAGTTTCATCAGAGTTTATTTCATAAGAGATTAGATCTTCATTTTCGAAATGCAACTGATCATGTTCATCAACATCTTCAAGTCCAGTGATTTTCTTGTCATCAAATGACACATAAATAGATTCCATAATCACTTTTGTTCTCAGATTATAAACTCTGAATGCCTTGGTTGACACTGGATAGCCAACAAAAATTCCTTCATCTGCTTTCAACTCAAATTTGGTCAACTGTTCAGGATGAGTTTTCAACACAAAGCATTTGCACCCAAAAATATGAAAATATTTCAGGTTTGGCTTCTTTTCCCTCACCATCTCATATGGTGTTTTTCCATGCTTGTTGATCAGTGTGGCATTTTGAGTAAAACAGGCAGTTTGAACTGCTTCTGTCCAGAAATAGGTTGGCAATTTTGCTTCATCAAGCATAGTTCTGGCAGCTTCTATCAAGGTTCTGTTCTTCCTCTCAACTACACCATTTTGCTGTGGTGTACCAGGTGCAGAAAACTCTTGCTTCAAACCTCTGTTCTTGCAGAATTCTTCCATTGTTGCATTTCAGAATTCAGTTCTATTATCACTTGTGATTATTTTGACTTTGTGTTTTGATCCTTTGTCCAGCAGCTTTACATGCTCCATCAGAGTTAATGCAGTTTCATCCTTCTTTGCTAGAAAATACACCCAAGTGTATCTGGTATATTCATCAACAATGACTAGAGCATATTTCTTCCTTCCAATTGACAAGACATTCACTGGTCCAAAGAGATCAACATGAAGAAGATGATATGGATCAACAATTGAAGATTCAGACTTGCTCTTGAAAGAAGTCTTCCTCTGTTTGGCGTTTTGACATGAATCACACAGACCATCAACATTTAACAAAGACTTTGGAAGTCCTCTAACAAGATCCTTTGGCGTTTTGACATGAATCACACAGACCATCAACATTTAACAAAGAATTTGGAAGTCCTCTAACAAGATCCTTTCTTATTAGCTCATTGATGTTGTTCAGATTCAAATGAGAGAGTTTCTTATGCCACTTCCAACTCTCTTCATTGGACATTCTTGTTGACAGGCACATAGTTTTTCCATCAGAGTTTGTCAGCAAGCTTGCTTCATAGATATTGTTGCGCCTTTGTCCAACTAAAACAACTTTCCCTGTGGTTTTGCTGATAACCTCACAGTATTCAGGTTGAAAATCTATATGAAAACCTGTGTCACAGATTTGACTCACAGATAGCAGATCATGCTTGAGTCCTGGAACCAGAGCTACATTTGTGATGATGACACTTCCAAGATTAATATTGACATATCCCAGAGTATGTCCTATGTTGCCATCTCCATAGGAAACTTTTGGGCCAGCCTTCTCCACATAATCTGTTAGCAGGGCTTTATTTCCAGTCATGTGTCCTGAACATCCACTGTCCACGACTAGGATACTTTTCCTGATGCCCTGCAATCACAAACAATTACTGAGGATTAGATTTAAGGATCCAGACTTGCTTGGATCCTTTGGCTTTCTTAATTTTGTTAGCTTTAGCAGCGGAATTTACACTATCAGAGTTTAAGCTAACTTTATCAGAGTTTACACTTGCAGAATTAACTCTAACCCATTTCAGATTAGGTTTCAGTTCATAGTAATTATAATAAATAGCATGATAATTTCTGCAAGTATAAATAGAATGCCAAGTGCTTCCACAGTGTTTGCATAAAGTCTGTGGTCTAGTTCTAACATTATCTTTCTTACTTCAGATTTGGAAGGTAAAGAATTAATGTCTTTGTTCTTCCTGCAAAAACTAGCAAGATGGTTAGTGCTACCACAGTTATGACATGTCTTTCTTGGAGCTAAAGTAGCAAGCATTGGATAATTACCTTGAGTGATGCCTACTTTACCATTTCTGTTCTTTCTAGACACTTTCTGTTTCTTAACAGATTTTAACTCCTTAAGCTTATGCTTAAGTTGTTTATCTGTCATTAAACCAATATTAACCTGTTTAACACTAGTTTTTACTGGTTCTTTCTTAACAGCTTCTTTTCCACATTCAAACCTAGGTTCACTTATTCTATTAACAAATGTTCCAAATTTCTTAGGTGGAAGAGGTGGTCTAATCTTGACTGTATTCTGAAACCTAAGTTCATCTTCCTCAGAATAACCTAGACCTACAGTGTCAGATTGAAAAACTTCTTGAGTGTCTTTTCCAGAGTGAGTCCAAGTTTTAATAATGTGATTTGCCTTCTCCAATTCAGATTCTAGTTGTTTATACTTACTTAACAACTCTTGTTCAAGATAGACAGCATCATCTCTCTCATTTTGAACTTGCTGCATGTTTACAAGTTTCTCTTCTACACCTTATTTCTCTCTTTGAGTTCAGAATTCTCAGTTTTGATTCTCTCATTCTCTAAAGTCTGATCCCTATAACTGATATGCAAAGCCTTAAGATATATTCTTAATTCAGTTATATCATCAGTATTATAAGCATAGGTAGTTAGAGGTACCTTGTTTTCAGAATCTTCAGCTTCATCAACAGTAGTAGCCATGAGAGCATAGTTCACATCCTCATCTGAGTCAGAGGTGTCTGCCCAATCTCTGCCTTTAGTGAAGAGTGCCTTCTCAATTTTACCCTTCTTGCACTCAGGAGCATAATGACCCATCTCCTTACACTTGTAGCATTGAATCTCAGACTTGTCTCTTTTCCCAGATTTGGTATCCTTTCTCTCAGATTTGCTGAAATTCTTCCTGTCAGACTTTGAATCATTCTTGGAGAATCTCTTTCCTTTCTTGAAGTTCTTGAATCCCATCTTCTTGAAGGTCTTTACCATCAAAGCAGCCATTTGCATCATTTCTCCATCATCTTTAGAATCAGATGATCCATCTGTGTTTGAGTCAACATCAGAGTTTGATGACTCACTTTCAGAATGAATGACCAAAGCTTTTCCTTTTGCCTTCTTCCTTGATGCTTCCTTCTTTGAGGGTTTTTCTTCAACTCTTAGAGCAACAGACTTTGACTTCCTGCCTGATCTTCTGCTTCTCTATTCCATTTCCAGTTCATGAGTCTTGAGCAACCCATAGATCTAATCAATATCAGTATCAGCCAAATCATAGTTGTCTCTAATAGTGGTTGTCTTAACATCCCACTTTTCAGGTAGAGAAAGAAGAAACTTGAGATTTGAATCTTCTAGATCATATTCTTTATTAACCAGTGAAAGATCATTAAGTAGCTTACAGAATCTGTCAAAGGTTTCTGTCATTGATTCTTCAGATTTAGCCTCAAAGTGTTCATACTCCTGTGTGAGTATGTTCCTTCTATTCTTCTTGATTGCAGCAGTTCCCTGACATCTAACCTCTAGAGCATCCCAGATCTCTTTTGCAGTTTTACAATTGATCACTTTGTTAGACATAACATTATCCAATGAACTATGAAGCAGATGTCTAACCTTTGCATCCTTACCAATGGATGAAATATCCTAAAGAGTCAAATCTTTCTTCTCCTTTGGAATAGATTTTGCTTCATGTCCAGCAGTAACAACAAATAATTTTGTAGGCTTATGAGGGCCTTCATAAATTCTGTCAAGATATTCTGGATCTGTAACCTCCAGAAACATAGCCATTTTCACCTTCCAGGTTGAGTATTCTGCTGGCTTGAGAATAGGAACCCTGATTGTCTCATATCGACTCACAGTTGCAGGTTGAGCCTTCTCAGCACTGGAGCCTGTTGTTGGAGGAGGAATTTCTGCCATTGATTATAGTTGTGTGTGTGTGGATCTTTAACTGTATTAAATTAACAGATCAAGCTCTGATACAAATTGTTAGGCCGAATACAAAGATTATAATCAACTAAGTATGAGAGAATAACAATAAGTTCTTAAATAACTTTAAAAACTGTTTGGAATTAACTTCTCTCTCAGTAATGTAAAGTATCACAGAGAGCTGCTTAGGTTACAATGAAAGATATTGTATTACACGATCGATACCCTTCTAGGGTTAACCTAACTGTATTTATAAAGATATACAGCTACGTACAATCGATAATTGATTCGCCTATAAATCAGCTATACAAATGTTATCAATTATGATTGCTACACATCTCCTAAGTCAACTCAATCTCTTTAACAGCTATCCAATCTGTAAAGATATTGCTTCCATAATTATCTTCAATTAATCTTTAATCACTGTTGACTGGAGACGCGCTTCCTCCAGACAGAGTTTAACTAAACTCTATTGAGCTTCCATTGTCAGCGTATAGTAAACTCTGTCAAGCTTCCAACTGTCAGAGTTTAACTAAACTCTGACTGCTTCCTGTTTCAAGTTAAACTCTGTTTTTCCCTGTAAAACTTAAACACTGATATTAACCACATCAATTATATTTAACAATTCGTCATTCTGAATATTTCTAAAACAAAAAATGGAACTGTTGAACCCTAAAAGTTAACTGTTGTGTTTAGGGAAAACGCTAATCTAAGTGATTTGTGGATCACAATTTTTTGGTGGGAAAACCTGCTAAATCACCATTTTTTGGTAGAAAAAAATGTGCCCAAAATTGTTTTTTTATGGAAGGAAAATATTTTTTTGGGGAAATTTTTTTGGCGGGAAAATTTTTTGTCATGTCAGCATGCTGATGTAAGCACTGACTTGATTTTTTATTTTTTTTATTAATTTTAACGATATGGTGATTCTACTGGATTTTGGTGATTTGCTTTGGGGACTAAGTTCTCATTTTAAGAATGGTTCTCATTTGATCATCTCCATATATATATATATAAGATTTTACAAATTCAATTTATTATGTGTTTTATCTTGAATTCTTAAAATTTGATTTGGATTTTACAGGCTACGTGAAATTAACAAAATAATCTATAATTAATTGATGATTTAACAATTTTCTCCAATTAAAAGTACCAAGAAACAAAAGAGAGATGAAATTGATGATTTTTTATATTGAAAATTCTATTCAATTTAGAAAATCTACTGATATTTTGTTTTGATTATTAAAATAATGTTATTATTATTTGAAGATAGTTGTACTAACAATCAAATACAGTTTTAATAATAAGTGTAGGAGGGATTTTGTCCAAAACTTTGGTAGTTGGTAGTTTGGTCCTCAGTACGATAAAATAAATAAGAACTGTTAAATCTTAAAATAAATAGATAAAAAACGTTGGATCTAGCATAAATAATATTTAATATATTAACATGTAAACTAAAAAGTGTATTTATATTGAAAAACGAAAAAGTGTTTGTCAATGATTTAAATCATATATAATTAGGTTTTCTATATTGAATAAGATTATTAATATATGTATTCTGCACTAAATAGGATTAATGTAAAAATTCGTGATAATATTTTCTCTTGAAATTCTGAGTGTTTTCATTTGAATAATAATTGTTAAAGCATCACTAAATTAAAGATAATTTTATGAGTTTTGCGCGGACTGTAAAATCATCCAAATCTTATTTCTATATCTCAAGATAGAATCTAAATAGTAAATATGAACTTTCTAATATTAATAAATAAAATTCAGTTCTAATACAATATTTTGTGAGAAATTTACCAAAATAATCATTTCTGAGACTTAGTGGCCCAAAATACTGAAAAACGGAATAATGGTCCTATTTACCGACCTAACACGTTGAATCGTGTTACGTGTACAAGGGATATCACGTTGGACGGTGCTCCGTATCTGTGTATATCACGTTGGACGGTGCTCCGTATTGAGGGATATCACGTTGGACGGTGCTCCGTATATGTGTATATCACGTTGGACGGTGCTCCGTATTAAGGAAAAACTTATGGAGCACTACCATAAGTTTTGATCCAAAACTTATGGAAACTAACTTATGGAGTAAAACTTATGGAGTGAAACTTATGGACCATAAGTTTTGGATAAAACTATCCAAAACTTATGGAAACTAACTTATGGAGTAAAACTTATGGACCATTAAACTTATGGAGTGAAACTTATGGACCATAAGTTTTGAATAAAACTTATGGAAGGAGATTTTTTTCTCCTGGAAGTAGAGTGACCAGCATGGACTGCGTCTTCATTCACTTGTGGTGCCGCCCACCCTTGCATATGAAAACCCAAGTTCCGAGTATTCATCTCATTGGTTATTTACTTGTGAAGGAAACACGACGGCCCCGCAGGGGCACAAATCAAACAATCAGCTCATCTCCGTCATCGTCGCCGGAGTAAAGAACACAACCGGAAAACATCACGTTAGACGGTACCGCGTATCTGTGTATATCACGTTGGACGGTGCTCCGTATCTGTGTATATCACGTTTCACGGAGAAACGTATCCTTGCAATACGGAGCACGGAATAACGTATCCTTGCAATATGGAACACGAAACAACGTGTCCCGTCGGTATTTAAGGCCAAATATTTGGAATTCAATATTTTGGGCAAACAATATTTATTTTTGATTATTTAGGGCCTTCACCCATATTTTGTATCCTTTTCATATTATAACTTCTTTTTAAAATTCAATTCTAATACGACTTTTTTAATTA
This sequence comes from Saposhnikovia divaricata, assembly GCA_036435485.1. NCBI lineage: Eukaryota > Viridiplantae > Streptophyta > Magnoliopsida > Apiales > Apiaceae > Saposhnikovia > Saposhnikovia divaricata. The sequence goes on from CM071595.1 coordinate 20,040,629, forward strand.
TATCCTTTTTATATTATAATTTTTTTTTAATATGATATAATCTTGATCATCTATTTTTAAAAATATTATATTTAACGGTTGAGATTATTTTAACGGTACAGTGACCAAACCAAAATTATGGATAAGATCCCTCTTATGCTTATTATATATAAGAATATAATTTTTCACTACTCCTTCCGTTTCAAGTTGTAGTTCATTATTAACTAATTTGAATCAAAATTAATAGTATTTGATTGAAAATCACATATGCTATATGAAAAAAAATTAAAAGTAAATTATGTGAAAGTATACACAATCTTTTTTAGAATATATATTTCAATTATCAAAATTGTACAAGAATAATTTTTAAATTTTAATCATAATTTGGTTAACTTATTTCAAAAAAAAAAAAAAGCAAAGCAAACTATTATTTAGAAACGAAAAAAGTGTATTTTGAAATTTTTATTAAAAGAAGAGAATGAACAATGTCTTTTATTTTTCAATTTGTTCCTCAATAATTATTTTAGAACGAAAGGAAAAAATAAATAATTGGGAATTAATTTCATATGATTTTTTTAATTTAAAAAGATTGAAAGAGAAAAAAAGATTATTTTATATTCTTTCTTTAAGCTCTCCACACTAATATTTTTGTTTTACTAACCTGATCACGCTAAATTTTTTTACTAACCAATGCACACTACTTCTTCCATTCCCAAATATTAGGCGTTTTTAAGAAAAAAAAAGTTATTTTAATGGTAGTTTTCCATTTCTAATAATACAATTTTTTTAATAAATTTGAAATTTATTCTCATATTTTATCATTTTAATATAATTCTATTCCACTTATATATATAAAACTAATGTAATAAATAAGAATAAAATTTGAAAAATATAATTCGACTAACTTTTATTTATATGCGTTATTTTTCAAAAAAACTATAAATTGACATGGAAAAAATAATACATTTTTTTATTACCTTATAAAATGACATGAAAGAAGTAATAAACTATTTTATTACCTGATAAAAAAGGTAATAAAATAATTGGAGGACAGTGAATTAAGTAGGGTGATGGCCCAGAATACCCACAAATTAAACACCCATAACCAAAATACCCACCGCCAGTTCTGGCGGCCCTAAATACCCCAGGACACGCTATTGGTGAAGGAGTGACATTTAGATACGTTACTGGTAACAGAGTGTTTTGTAGACACGCTATTGGCAACGAAGCAACGGGCAATCATGTGGTTGGCAAGCGTTTACTGTAGTTGCAGATACACAACTCTCAAATGCGTATCTGTTAATACGCATTTTGGAGTTGCGTATCCGCCGTCTTCTCCAAAACAATGCTCTGGCGATTTTTAGGTGACTTTTTGATCAAAAATGGCGGAGCTCGTTCGTTCGATTCCGGTAACGTCCGTGTATGTTCTATATATCGTTGGAATCGTCTTTGGACGATCTATACATCCATACTCATTTCGAACCATTTAATTTGCCGGATTTTAACCCCCAAATCGAACCATTCTTTCTTCCTCGTTTTTTTATCGACTACTTCATAGAAGCTCCTGCGGGGCCGAATTCAACAAAATCACAAATCGAATAGCACGGTGTGGTGATGCTTTTGGTGTGCTCAGATATGGTGGAGTTGGACCAGATGCGACGGATTAAGCCGGAGAGATTGGGAGAGAATCGGAGAGACGACGAGAGAGATGGGAGAGGAGAGATTGCTACAGTGAAGGGAACACGCTACACGCATTAACGTATTGGGTGGGTAGTTAGGACCAACAGTTCCGAAAATGGATATTTTGGACCATGAAATAATGAAAAAAAAAGGCATTTTAATCATTTTCTACACAAATGCACCGTATATTTTGTACGCCTGAATTTTTGTCACTATAACTAGTGAATACTTTATGATTTATACAATGTCAAATTGAACAAGTAGGTCTTAATATGTAAGATGACCTTACCTCGTCTTTTTTTTTTTTTTTTATCAACACTATTCTCTTATCCAATTTTGGATCATTTGATTTAATATTAAAATAATAATTTTATTATTTACATATTTTTAGTTTAATATATTAAAAATTAATTTATGATTTTTTAATTTTTTAATTAATAATAGTACATAATTAATAAAATGAATGTATTTTTCTACTAAGAACACAGTTTTAATGTTATTTACGTATATTAAAAAAGTTATATCTTTAATTTAATTAATTTATTAAATATAATAAAAATAGTTAATAACAATTAAACATTAAATTTAAGATTAAATAATTTGATATAATATTTATGTAATATAATATGTAATTTGAATCACACTATTGGAATTGCTCACAAATTTGGATCAAAATTTACATCGTTGGGGATCAAAATTTAAATTTTTGAATAATAACTGCCGAAAATGGCCTAATGAATTATGTTTGAACACCTTGTATTATATTAAGTTTACTTGGGACATCTCCATTGACGTTAGCTAAAAATAATTGGCTAAATTACATAAAATATTGATTATGTAAAATTTGTCGAACATGTAAGAGATTGTGTTCTGAGGGTATTGACTATAATGATTGACTATATTTTAAAAATGGTATGTTATTAATATTTCAAATTGTTATTAATGGAATATATAATTTTAATATAAAAATAAGTGATGTGGCAATTCACTACAAGTCTCTTGAGATTCGACAAATATAGCCAACATCAAGAGATTATCTATAATTATAGACAAGGGTTTTGTTCCATTGGAGTGCAATTTTTTTTTACACATTCTTTATAATTCTTATTTATGGTAATTAATTTTAAATTTTACTTAAGAGGTCTCTCCCATTGGAGATGCTCTTAGAGCTCAACGAAGTACTCGCTCTGTCCCTCAGTTGTTTATATTGGAGAGGGACACGAAGACCAAGAAAATGCATAAAAAATGAGTAAATTTAGATGAAAAGTGAGTAAAATGGTGGGATCTATCAATGTTTAATAATAGATTTGAGATAGTGGAGTAAAGTAGTGGATGTAATAATATTTTTTATTATTAAATATGAGATAGTGAGAGAAAATAGTGGATGTAATAGTAGGTAAAACTTATTATTTATGATAATGTAAAGAAATAAGAGTGATATTCTAAAATAATAACCATAAAAAAAATGAGAGGTATGGAAGGAATATATTTTAATATAGTAAAGTCATCAAGATGTTACAAGCTACCAATAATCAATAATGTAAGATTCCTTTAACTAGACAAAAAATTCCTGTTTCATTTCTACAAAAGAAATACATTAGCAATAATTTTTTAATATACGGCATAATTGATTATATCAACTTAGTGAAGAATAAAAAAAATAATTAATTCTAATTAGAGTTTAACATGTGCTATTTTTATTTAATATTTCACGTAAGTGTAGGTTCACTACCTAATATAGTTAATTAATATTAACAAAATCACTCTAAAGTCCAAACAAACTTAAATCATGATAATTTTATCAAAAACAAGTATATGTATAAAAATGATTTTCCTTAATCCATAAAAATTATTTTAAATCTATCTGTACTCTATAAACTAATTTTTCTTATTTCCTAAAAATTATTTTGGATCCATCTTTACTTTCATGAAAACAAGTGCTTTATTAAAATTCTATTTTTGTTTTTGCAAAAATTCACATCTCTACCGAATCCCATAGTTCAGTAAGTCAAATTATTGAATTTACTAACAAAAATTAGGCTCAAATTTGTACCTATCAGCATCTTTAAGAGACTCCTACATTCACTCTTAAAAATAATATAAATAAAGGGTTCTTAACAAGTTATTACATTGGTTTATGTGTCAAGCTCCAACAATACTCTTTATATTAGAGCATCTCCAACAGTCTCTTAACTCACTCTTAAATATAATATAATATAAAATATTGGCTCTTAGTAACTTAATGTACATTCATCTCCAACAATACTCTTTATATTCACTTCTTATTTAATTTTATATTATTAAAAGTAAGTGGAATTCATGAAAAGACAAAAAAAAAGTGGGGAAGAGAGAGAATGTATCTTATAAATTTAGTATAAAATATTAGTTAGGAGTGGATATGAGCTCTTACAATTGAGGAGAGAGATTACATTTTTAGTGAATTTAGGAGTGACTAAGAGTCTCTTGGAGGTCATTTTTTTCTTCTCTTTCCTCAAATCTCACTTAAGAGCCAAAATGAAGAGGCTCTTAAAGATGCTCATAGTCCTTTAATTATAATTTATTCATAAATCAACCCCACTATAACTAAAAGTTGCGGAAGAATTGGTGGACATGAATAGTTTATTATTAAAACATAAGTTAAGAGCTACTAGTGACTCTTAGAAATGAGGAGAGAGAAGAGGCTGTTAATGTTTTTAAGAGCCACTAAGAATCTCTTGGAGTAATATTTTTATTCTCTCCTCATTTTTTAGTTAAGAGCTCAAGTAGAGAGTCTGTTCGAAATGCTCTAAAAGTCTAAATACTCCTAAATATTTTTTAATGTCAACCTAACAACTTAGCCAAAAAAGGAATATTTTCAGGTCACAAACACCTGCTGGTAGTATAATTTCGAAGGGGTTTTATATCAAAGTGGTCATCCCGTTCGTCAAAAACTATCACTTAACCCACCGTTCTCATCGGGATCTCATTTAAACCACTAAACTAACTAAACATATCATTTGCCCCCCTTATATATCACTTAGACCACCATAAATTGTATTATTTTTGTGAATGCAGGGGGTAAATGATATATTTTCTTAGTTTAGTGGTTTAAATGAGACCCCGATGAGAACGATGGGTTAAGCGATAGTTTTTGACGAACGGAATGACCACTTTGATATAAAACACAATTTCGAACATAAGTGAACCCCACTCTAAAAATTTAATATTTTATTACAGAACACATTATTACTCCTTATCCTCTGCAAGCAAACGGTATGGGCCTATGAACTAATACATACAAACTATACACACAACACAACAGTTTTGTAAACAATAAAATGCAGCTAAGAGAATCCAACACTAGCGCTCCTCAACCTCTTGATCAATAACATCCTTATCCCTTTCATTTATAGCTCTCATCGCCACTTTGTCTTGTTCTTTTTTCTCCACAATATATATACTTACAAAGTCTGTTTCTATCATTTTTATGATGGGTTTTTCTTTATCTTGATCTTATCTCTTCTGGGTATTGTAAAGATTCAATCTTTTTCTTGGGGGTATTGAAAAGATTGAATCTTTATTTGTGGGTATTGAAAAGATTGAATCTTTATTGTAAAGATTGAATCTTTTCTTGAATTGGAGTGATAATGGGGGAGATTTTTGAGAGAAGCAGAGTGGTTGGTGCTGTTGGGGAGGTTCTAGCTTTGATTGGGCCTTTTGGAGTAGCTGTTTCTATTGGGGTTTTGATTGGGTGGGTGTGGAAACCAAATTTTCCTACTTTGGTTGGGTATTTTTCGAAGTCTCCTTCTAAGCATTCTTGGCCTAACCCTATTATTAACTTTAATTCGTTCAAATTGCAATTGCCTACTTTTATGAGCCTTTCTGATGATGAGAGACATAGTGATGATTCATCTTTGCAGGCTTCTTTGTCCACTTCTGAATGCAGGTAATCTCTCTCTCTCTCTCTCTCTCTCTCTCTCTCTCTCTCTCTCTCTCTCTCTCTCTCTCTCTCTCTCTCTCTCTCTCTCTCTCTCCCCCTCTCTCCCCCCCTGTGTATTTATGTGTGTGTGTGTTGGTTGAATTACAAACTAATTTCGGTTTAGCCTAGGTAATTTGTATTACTGAAATTGGTGACTATTACTGCAACAATGACTTGTAGTAATGTTTCTTGATGGTTGATTTTGAGGTGGTTTGTAGTGAAACATGACTATATATATGTATAGTATCTGTTCTATATGTTATTTTGACAAGAAATGGGGTGAAGTCCTGAATTATGTATTTTTGTTGAATTGCAATGTGTGTGAATTGTGACGAGTGTAGTTGTATTTGTGCAGAGAGAATACAGAGCATTTGACGGTTGATGACTTGGAACATTTATGCCGAATTATTGAAGAGAAAGATGGAGGCCCTGCTTGGTTTCAAGTGATGGACCGTTCCGCACCAAACATGACCTATCAAGCTTGGCGGAGAGATCCTGAGGTAGACACTTGTTTCCTTTTCAATTATTTCTACTGGGATTTGGGTCATTATTGTTTCACTGTTATACATGACACTAATTTCTCAATACAAAATGTTATGTCTTCAATTAGACTGGTCCTCCACAATATCGTTCGCGCACTGTATATGAGGATGTAACCCCTGAATTAGCTAGAGATTTTTTTTGGGATGATGAATTTCGACTGAAGTGGGATGACATGGTCATAGAGGCTGAAACTTTGGAAGAGTGCCCTACCACGGGTACCATGGTGGTTAGATGGGTTCGCAAGGTAAGAAATGAACAACTTGGTGTTTTTTATATATGAAATGACTTTGATTTGGTTAACTACTTGTGCTTATGTATCTGTTTTCTGTAATATTTTCTTGGCTCCAGTTTCCGTTCTTTTGTAGCGATAGAGAATATGTGATTGGGCGTCGAATATGGGAGTCTGGAAGATCTTACTATTGTGTTACCAAGGTATACCGATGTTACGCTTATATATATCATTGTCGTTCTTTACTTTTAATTGTTTCGGGTAAGACTGTTATTTTCCACTTTTATTCCATTATCTTTGTTGGCAACCTTTATGTTTACTTCAATAGCATCTACAATATTGGGTACAAGCCATGCTGCTATTCAACTTAACACAATATATGATCTCCACTTTTTCAGGGTGTGCCCAACTCAGTGCCAAGACACAAGAAACCAAGACGAGTTGATCTATACTATTCTAGTTGGTGTATTCGTGCAGGTAACCAAAATAAGTTCTTTATCCCCTCCCCCTATAACCATCCACGGAAGCCCCTATCGCTAGATGCATTTGATGTCCTACATATTCCAATTTCTAATAGGGTGACATAAAAGTCTATTAAAATGAACAAATTAAATGTGTCAGCCTAGTGATCAGTTAATCACAATCATTCATGTAATTAGTGTGCATCATGACATGCGTGATATGTTTATCAGAGTATAGTGGTTGTGTTCCGCAAGTTACATGACCCATTGAAATGTCTACAACCTTTTTAGATTGATTAGTATATGTAGATAACAGTATTGATTCGAAAATGACAACAAATAGAACATTTTATGAATGGACTCGTTAGGCAAAAGTACTTATATAGAGACTCAACATTTTAATTCCATCCATTATCCATTCCGACTGATTCGCTAAACATATTTACCAAAACAAAACTGTGTATAGACGACATATTTTAACAGATTATAATGAATAGGATTTTCTACAGATGGTTTTGAGTAACCAATGGATATAATCATTACAATCCTGATCAAGGAAATTTTCATTTGTGCATGGTATATACAGTATATGTATCTTTCTATGTGTGAAAAGCTTTTAGAACTTTATGACATTCATAAGTATATACTAATATGCATTAGAATTTACAAATCAAAAGCAGTAGCGGACATAGTGAGGACCGAGGGTACCCAACATCTTACCCTCATAAGTATATTTTTGCCCACTATAATTTACAAGTGCAATATAGCCTATGCTCAGCTATCTCAAAAATTACAAGTGTAGTTTGACTCGCCCTCAACAAAATTTCTAGCTTCACCAGTGCTCAGAAGAGAATATATGTACCACCATTCCACTTTACTAAGAGTTGAGAACAACATTTTGTTTGATTTCCATAATCTAAAGCCACGTGCCCTTAACTTCAATGTTATAATTCTCCCTAGCAATATCTGTAGTGCTTTAGTCAGAGAAATTAACCTCTTGGCAACAAAGTTGCCTGAAAATTACGAGCCAGGAACAACGTTTTAATTGATTGTCATAATCTAAAGCCGCATGCCCCTCAACTCTAATGATATAGTCCTCCCTAGCAATATATGTACTGAGAATAACCTCTTAGCAAGATTATCTCACAATATATTATACTCAAACATAGGCAATAGAGTGCCTTAATTACATGTTACACCACCATCACAGTACTGCTATAAATCTTATATCACTTTTTAAATAATTGTTCTGCTTCAGTCTTGTGCATGTTAACAAAGATAAACTGATGACCGGGCTTCCAAGAATCGATAATTAACGTGGATAGGTAGGAGATGTAGGAGACCTGGGATTATGATATCATGTCATAAGTGTAATTAATATTCAGTCACCTATACAGGAGAACTCATTTACTGGTCATTTGGTGCAGATCAGTTTTGAATAATTAATCAGATTACCCGGTTTGAAATGGGTTATTGGACTTTACCTTTAAAGTGACCCAATTAATTAAGGATAACATGTTTGTGCTCAAATTACAAACTTTATCAAGTTAAATTAAATCATGGACCATTCTTAACTTTAATTCATTCACCATTTCTTCATTTGAAATAAAAGTTGACTTGTAAAATTACAGTGCTTTCACTTGAATGAATCTAATTTTGCTATCTTGTGCTATTTATGCTGAATCTTCCTCATGTCCTTTATTTTTTATTCCCGCAACTTGGGAATAAATTCCATTATTTCTGTTTTACTATTGAATGCTCATAGTCATGCCTAATTCTAATTTATTTTGCTAGCAACTTTATTAATTCGCACTTCATTGCATCATTTTTTTTCATTATATATCCTTCCCATCCCCTAAAACTTCTAATGTTTTTCATACATGTCATTCCATTTTAAACAATTAAACAGACCTATGTCTCTTGTTATATGAGTTACTGTTTAGAGCTCTAAAAGTAAAAATAATACATGCTTTGTGTTGCATATACCAGTTAAATCAGCGAGAGGGGATGACCAGCTGACTTCGTGCGAGGTTTTACTCTTCCATCATGAAGACATGGGTATTCCTTGGGAAATTGCAAAACTTGGCGTCCGCCAAGGTATGTGGGGAGCTGTAACAAAGATAGACCGTGGCTTGCGTGCATACCAGAAAGAGAGAGGATCTGGAGCCCCCCTTTCACGATGTGCTTTCATGGCCCAAATCAACACAAAGGTTAGCGCGGACTATCTAAGATATTTAGAAGGCACAAGAAGTTCGTCAGATGACGAGACCCTTCATTTGGCAGAGAAGCCATCAAAAAGGAGCATACAGAAAGTTCTAATAATTGGTGGGGCAGTCGCCCTTGCTTGCAGTCTTGACCGAGGACTTGTAACAAAGGCTGTTATATTCGGGTTGGCCAGAAGGTTTGTGAAAATCGGAAGGAGGTTATAGTGCAGTTTGCTTCGGCAGCTACTGATCCTAGAAGAGTCCTTGTTGCCCGGGGGAGTATGAAAATATATAGAGGCTGGATGTGCATGATCCTATGAGTGTTGCATTTCTAATTAAAATTTGTTTATTTTCAGGTCACTTTTGTTTAATTCATTCTGCAGCTGAAGGTGAGAAGAGAATAGAACATATAGGTGTACTTGTAATCATGAAAGAATCTTATGCTGCAAAATAACAAAGCATATTAAATTTCTTCTTTTGTTCAGTTATAGTTATAGTGTTAGCTATATTTGGTCATTTTCTGATTTGTTGATAGTCTTGATTTCATGTTTATAATTAATTTATCTGATTTAGTTGATCTATACAGCTATACAGATATCATTGTAAGAAAATCTGAAAATGTCTATTATCAGTACCCACGTGGCCCAATATACATCTGCATGTATACCATGCATGTATACCATAAAAGAAACCATAAATGAATAAATTAAGTTCTATGAATGCCAGCATTTGAATTTGAATGGAGATCATATACATTATATATATGTTTTATGTACTGAAAATATTGCAAAACATATATATTTATATAAAAAAATGTTCAATAAACATTATTTTATCATTCAAAATCTTAAAAATCATATATTATTTACAAGCGGCACATGTTTTGGAGAAAAATACGTTCTGCAATATTTTATTTGCAGAACATATATAATTTTCAAAATTTTTAAAGAAATTTGCATGTAAAACATATATGATTTTCAAGATTTTCAATGAAATAAATGAAATAGTGATTTTCATAGAACATGATTTTCAATTAATAAATTTCTGCAATTTTTGATTAATATATGATCTCCAGTCTCCATTAAAATTTTGATCTCCATAAAACTTAACTCTAAATAACTAATTACAAAAATATACTCTTTTCAAGGAATCTTTCTATATTATACTATTCTAAGCAAAATTGCCTCTATTTGATTGGTCATTTGGCACTAAATTTGATTACATTAAATAATAATCATTAGATTTTATGACAAATAATTGAAAATTGTTGAATATAATACTAAAAGAATATTCATTTTTTATTATTTTAAATATTTTTATTAGTTCAAATTCAAATCCTATCAAAACATATTTTTATTAAACATATATATATATATATATATATATATATATATATATATATATATATATATATATATATAATGTTATAAACTATTTACTATTCTTAGTCTTAAGAGTTTAGTTTAATGTGTATGTTATGTATATAGGTAGACCTGGCAATTCGTTCGTTTCATGTACTTTCGTGTCGTGTACTTTCGTGTTTCGTATACGTAATGCTAAATCCAAAACCGACCCGTTAAGGATTCGTTTCGTTTCGTGTTCGTGTACCTTCATTTCGTGTACGTTTCGTGTCGTATTTCGTGTAATTTTTAAATAAAAATAAAAATATTTAAATATTAATTTTTTACTAGTCCAGTCTTAAGTCAATATGTCATAAGGAATGAAGTGTGCTTAAGTCTTGTGAAACTAAGATTTGAAACTATTTTGTATTTATCTTATGTAAAAATTATATATAAAATATCATTTTAAAATATGTATTCATATAATTTTAATAAAATTATTTAAATATTTATTTATTTCGTGTATTTTCGTTTCGTGTCGTGTACCCAAGGGTAAACCCAAAACTGACACTAAATTCATTCGTGTAATTTCGTGTTCGTATACTTTCGTGTTCGTGTACCGTAAAGGTCAACCCAAACCCATAATTTTCGTGTCGTGTTTTCGTGTCGTGTACGAAATTGCCGGCTCTATATATAGGATCCAGATGTGGATTTTTTTTGAATATTTATGTTGGGTGACACTCTAAAAATAATAATCTTATATAGAATTCAGGAGAGAATCACGGCAATATATATATATATATATATATATATATATATATATATATATATATATATATATATATATATATATATATATATATAGGCCTTTGCTCCATACAGAACAATCTTATATAACAAACAACAAAGAACACCATAGATCTATTAGATCCTTTGGCCACGCCAGGGGCACCCAATACAAAAAGTTGTTATTTTTTTACCCTCTATCAAGTCTGAAAAAAAATTAAAAAATACTATTCATCGATGACGTCATTGATGGCGTCATCAATGAACAGTAAATTTGCAAATTTTTTTTTTGCTGGTTTGCTAGAGGGTAAAAAAATAACAACTTTTTGTATTGGGTGGTATGACGGAACTTTTAAATTATATTAGATATGAGGTGTTCTTTATTGTTTGTTATATAAGGTGTTTGCTATGGAGTGCAACTCTATATATATATATATAGAGTTCCCTTCTAGAGAGAACTTGTTAGATAGAGAATTGGAGAGAACTATATAATTTTTTCTGATTCTACAGTAGAACCAAATTTTTTCTTTAATTTTTTATTGCAATTTTTTTTTAAAATTTCAAATAAAAAAAAATCTGACCTGCCACGTCATCACTGCCACGTCAGTAGTGATGACGTGGCACTGCCACGTCAGCAGTGACGTCATCAGTGTTGGCGTGGCAGTACCACGTGGCAGTGCCATGGCATCAATGTTGCCGTCACTGATGACGTGGCAGTGTCACGCCAGCACGGATGACGTCACTGCTGACGTCACTGCTGACGTGGCAATGACGTGGCAGTGTTGACGTGGCATTGCCACGACAGCGGACTTTTTTATAAAAAAAATTAAAAAAATTAAATTTTAAAAAAAATTTTTTTTGGTTCTTTTACAGAATCAGCAAATTGGTCTTTTTTTAATTATAGAACCAAAAAAAATTGGTATTTTTTTTATAGAACCAAAAAATTAGAACTTTGATTCTATTATAGAATCATAAAATTGGTAGTTCTCTCATATTCTCCATATAAGGAGGTCCTCTCTAGAATAATGGCCTATATATATAAATGGGAAAAGAGTATATAAAGCACACAATAGAAAAGTTTTCTATTAGTTCGGCTTAAAATATGATAAATTAATTATTATTTGAACAATCCAACCGTACAGATGTTAAATTAATACAAAAATATGTGAATGTACAAATTTTCGTGTAATTTAGTTATTTGGAAGTATAAATTTATAGCAATAAGATTATGATAAATCTGTGTCGTCGAATATATATAAAAAATAGTTTTATTATAAAAGTGATACTCCACTATTTCAAATATAATAAAAATTTGTATACAATGTTATTTCGACATAAACTTTACATCCGTACGGTTGGATTATCAAAACTAATAATAAAATACCACATTTAAGGTGCACTAATAGAGAACTTCTCTACTGTGTGCTTTAGAAACTCCATCCCCTATATATATATATATATATATATATATATCTTATTTTATATAAAATATAAATCTTATTTAGTAAACTAAAAATGGAATTACATAACTAAAAAGTTTGTATTGAAATTGAATTTTAAAAGAAAATTATAATATAAAAAGGATATAATTAAAAAAAGGATATAATTGATTTTTTTTTATTAATATTAAAAAAATATCATCATTATTATTTGGGCTCTATCTTGATATCTAGAAATCAGATTTGAATGATTTTACGGCCCACACGAAGCTCACAAAATTACCTTTAGTGATGATTTAACAATTATTATCGAAATGGAAACACTGAGAATCTCAAGAGAAAATATAAGTAATGATTTTTACATTAATCCTATTCACTGTAGAAGATCTACATTGATAATCCTATTTAATGTAAAAAACCAAATTATATGATTTAAATCATTGGCATACACTTTTTCATATTTCAATATAAATACACTTTTTAGTTTACATGTTAAAAAATAAAATATTTTTTATGCTAGATCCATCGTTTTTCATCTATTTATTTTATGATCTAACGGTTCTTATTTATTTTGTCGTACTGAAGACCAGACTACCGACTACCAAAGTTTTGGACAAAATCACTCTTACACTTATTATTAAAACTATATTTGGTTGTGAGTAGAACTATCTCAAAATAATAAGAAGGGTATTTTGATAATCAAAACGAAATATAAGTAGATTTCATAAATTGAACAAAATTTTCAATGTAAAAAATTGTCAATTTTTTTTTTGTTTCTGCGTACTTTTAATTGGAAAATAATTGTTAAATCATCACTAAATTAAAGATTATTTTGTTAATTTGATGCGGGTTGTAAAATCGTCCAAATCAAATTTTAAGAATTCAAAATAGAGCATAAATATTAAATTGAACGTGTAAAATTATATCAATTTTTTAACAACAATTTGATATGTAAATTAATAACATATAAATCTTTAAAAAGTTAATATAATTATAGATACTAGAAAAGGAGCCGTGCGTTGCACGGGTTATAAGCTATTATATAAATTACTCTTATAGGTTCAAGGTTCGATCCTGTCAACAACATATTATTATTAGACAAAATGACAGTTTGTAACCCATATGTATATGGATTTTGTCAAATTGGTCCAGATTTACGTTTTTTTAGCACTTTGCAACCCCTATCTTCAAATCTCGCTTCATATTACAACCCCTCCCGTCTAATTGACCTATTTTACAAGCAAAAATGAGTCAAAAACCTCTATACATAAGGGGTACAAACTGTCATTTTGGAAGATAGGGGTTGTAATATGAAGCGAGATTTGAAGATAGGGGTTGCAAAGTCCTAAAAAACGTAAATCTGGACCAATTTGACAAAACCCATATACATAGGGTTACAAATTGTCATTTTGTCTTATTATTATTAAACATTTATATCATTTTATAAATTACTTCTAAAAGTTCATGGTTGTTCGATTCCCGCTAATAACTTATTTTAGTTAAAAATTTATATTATCTATTTTCACCATATTATTATTAAACATTTATATTATATTATAAACTACTATAATAATTTCAAGGTTCAATTCCCGTCAACAACATATTAAATTTAACAAATTATTTATCTATTTTCAATATACAAACAAAAAATTATCATTTACAATACTACCAATTACGTTTTATTATTTTTTTTTATTTTTTTACTAATTAAAAAGAAAATATTAAAATTATGAATAATAAAACGAAAATATCAAACATTAAGATAAAAATATTTAAAATCTTTCGTGCATCGCACGGGCTATAAGCTAGTTATATCCTTTATATATAATAAGCATAAAAGAAATCTTATCCATAATTTTGGTTACTGTACTACCAAATTAATTTCAACCGTGGAATCTAATATTTTTAAAAATAGACGATCAAGATTATATCATATCAAAAAAAAATTATAATCTAAAAAGGATATAATTAAAAAAATGTTATATTTTATCAAAAATAAAATTGTAATTTAAAAAGGATATAATTCAAAAAATTTGTATTAAAATTGAATTTTTAAAAAATAATTATGATATGAAATGGATATAATTTAAAAATGATACAATTAAATCTTATTTATTTTTTATTTATCTTTAAAAAAGTTCATACTTACTATTTGGCCTCTATCTCGATATCTATAAATCTGATTTGGATGATTTTACAGCCCACACGAAGGTCATTAAATTATCTTTAATTTAATGATGATTTAAAAATAATTATTGTAATGGAAACAGTTAGAATCTCAATAGAAATTATAATTACGAATTTTACATTAATCTTATTCATTGTACAACACCTACATTGATAATCCTATTAAATGTAGAAAATTAAATTATAATTAATTTAAATCATTGACTTACACTTTTTTCGTATTTTAATATAAATACAATTTTTAGTTTACATGTTTAAAAATAAAATATTTTGATGTCAGATCCAACGTTTTTCATCTATTTATTTTAGATCTAAGGGTTCTCATTTATTTTGTCGTACTGAAGACCAGACTACCGACTAGGGCTGAGCATTCGGTCGGTTCGGTCCAGAACCGGACCGAACCGAATAAACCTAAAACCGAAATGTCATTTTTTTTCTGGACCGAACCGGACCGAAGTTTAATCATGGACCGAATCGGACCGAACCGAAATAATTCGGTTCGGTTCGGTCCGGACCGAAAAAACCGAATTTTTTTTTGAAAAAAAACCTATATTATAAATAAAGCTAAAAATTCATGATTTATCACAAAAATAATAATCAATTAATCACCACTATTTCACCAATATAGATATAATTAGAATTTACAAATTAGATAATATAATTATATTTTATAAGATATATATAAAATGTACATAACATAAATATAAAAAATTAAAGTATATATTATTCGGACTATTCGGTCCGGACCGAAATATTTTTCAAAGAACCGAACCGAACCGATTTTTATTTCGGTCTATTCGGTCCGGACCGAATAAACCGAATTTTCAAAAAATTAGAACCGAACCGAACCGAATTTGCACGGTTCGGTTCGGTTTTTCGGTTTCGGTTCGGTTTTGCTCAGCCCTACTACCGACTACCAAAATTTTGGACAAAATCACTCTTACACTTATTATTAAAACTGTATTTGGTTGTTAGTAGAACTATCTTAAAATAAAAAGAAGGGTATTTTGATAATCAAATTGAAATATAAGTAGATTTCATAAATCAAATAGAATTTTTAACGTAAAAAATCGTCAATTTCTTCTCTCTCTTGTTTCTACGTAGTTTTAATTGAAAAATAATTATTAAACCATCACAAAATTCAAGATTATAAAATCGTCCAAATCAAATTTTTAACAATTCAAGGTACAGCATAACTGTTAAATTGAACGTGTAAAATCTTATGTATATCAATTTTTTAACAGCAATTTGATATGTAAATTAATAACATATAGATATTAAAAAATTAATATTATACCCTTATATATAATAAACATAAAAGGGATATTATCTAAATAATAATAATAATAATAATAATAATAATAATAATAATAATAATAATAATAATAATAATAATGAGGTGTTCAATAAGCGTTCTTTCACAAATTTAAATACTTGTCACTTTTGATAGATAATTATTATTAGACTTAACTACAGGTAGATGACCTGAGTTATAATTTTTTTGCACAAAAATGGTCGATCTATAATAATATGCATTCGCATGACTCAAGTTTAATATTTTAAACATTCGATTGTATTTCGTTAATTTCCTTTAACGGACGTTACTTTTTCAGGGGTATTTTTGGAAAAGAATTGATTCAAATGCTAATTGCATACAAACCGAGCTGTATATGTATTCTCACATGTTCTTGTATGGGCATAGGGGTGTAATTTAAACTGAGCCGGCTCGAACTCGACTCGAGCTCGACTCGAAAAAATGGGCTCGACTCGGCTCGAACTCGTTATCGAGCTCGATTTCGAACACGTTTTCGGGCTCAATTAAAAATTCGAGTCGAGTCAAGTTTTTTTGAGCTCGACTCGATAAACTCGAACTCGACTCGGCTCGAACTCGATTAATTTTTTTAAAAAATAGTCACGTGTTCATTATTTTATGTGTTGAGTATTGAATATAGTAAAAGAATACAGAGGGGGGGTGAATGGATTCTTGAACTTTTCTTTGTTCTTGAATCTTTGCAACAAGATATGTGTTGAATGTGTGAAATATGTAAGAACAGATAACAAAGACAAACACAACACAATATCACTTTAATCTAATATTTTATTAGATAAAGATTTTGCTACAATCTGTGAATACAAATGGTAGTATTCTCAGCTTCGTTTTTCTTAGAGAGATATTTCTTGTGATGTATCTTGAAAAACTTATCTGCTAAGGAAGTGAGGCTGTATCCTTATAGACATGGATACACCTACTTACTACAAATAAGGTAGGTAAAACTAACTGCTTTCCAGTATGTCTATCTCATTTGAGTAAGAGTCCAAACGGCTACAGATTTGACTTTGCAAAGCCTGTTCAGATCCACTTCTTTAGCTCCTTGTCCCTTTGTCTTATCTCTCCAAGCTTCTTTGTAGGCTTTCCAATGTGCTTTATAGTACATAGTCAAATAAAGCGTCTTGGCTTGTTGCAGGTTTCTGACTTGTACAATTCTTCAGTATTTTGTCTCCAAGAATGTATTTGAGAAGTGGCTAAGTGATTGATTCGAGAACTCGAATTGACTTAATCGATAACTCTGAGTTCTCGAATAGTGTTATATTGACATATCGAATCACTTCTCGAATAGCTCTTTTCTCTGGGACTCCTTCAGATATCGAATAGAGCATTTTGACATATCGAATCCCTGAGATGTCGAATAGCTTCTTTAGTCCTTGAGATATCGAATAGATCATTGACTTGTTGACTCTTAAAGAACTCGAATGATGCTTTGACTTGTTGACTCCATGAGTTCTCGAATAGAGTAATAGACATATCGAATCTCTGAGATATCGAACAGTGTATTCAGAGATATCGAATAGTGTTTTCTGAGATATCGAATCTCTGACTTCTCGAATGCTAGACTTCTCGAATAGACAAATGTACTTCTCGAATTGGTACTTAGGCAAATTCTTCTTTTCTTCAAATCCCAACTATGATTATTTGGCAGTCTTTATCTTCTTGCTTGAGGCATGAACCTTGGAACTTCTTTCAAGCATTATTCTTGACTTTATAAGTACAATAACACAACTAGAATTTGATGCCTATTACAAGTACAGAACAAATAGAAACTCTACAACTAGAGGTTCCCTCAGTTAAGAGGTCATGTAGGTAATGCATAGCATTACACATACTTAGGCTTGTTATTAGATGTATTCAGGCATGCCTCTGTGACTAACAATCTCCCCCAAATTGTGAGTAAGACCCTTAGTCACAATTTCATGTCTGATAACAAGCCTAACATACATAAAGATAAAACTTGACAGTACATGTATGAATTTTGATTAGCAATGTGGATAGAACTACAGGGTGAGTAATCTTACAGCCTATGATGAAGTACTAGCCATTGTCATTTGTTTCCCTTTCCATAGCTTTGGCTTGAAAATCATCATATGCTTTCTGTCTTCTTTCTTTCTCCTTCCTTGTATTCTCATCCATAGCTTTTATTATTTCTGCCATAGCATCCAATTCTTCAAGCAAAATTGAGTCTTTGAAATCTTCAAGTACTGGTTTCAGAATGTTTGCAGGATAGTGGTTGAGTAGATTCATTCTGATGTGGACCTGATCCCCATTTCTCCTCCTATACTTCACCACATAGGGGTTAAACTGAACTCTACACAATCCCTTTGCCCTTAGCTTTTCTGCTTCAATCTCCAGTCTCTCAATTTCTTTCTCCCTTGCTAGCCATTTCTCAAGACACTCTTTTCTGATTTTCTCCTTATGATCTCTCTTCATCTTCATAAAATCAATTAGCTCCAGCTTCCATACTCTTTCCACTTTATCTTCTGAGCTCAACAATGCAATGATTCTTTCTATGTCATGTAGTTTGCCCCAGTGTTGACATCCTCCTTGTTTGAATTTCTCCTCCCTTCCATCAGTATATTTGATCTCAAGGCAGTTATCAACAATGGCAACATGATAGATTCTTTGAGCTTGTAAGAATTGCAGTTGGTCTTCATTAAAATCTTCATCTAGTGGTTGGAGTTTTAAGCCTGGATAGATTGTCAGAGTCCTTGACTTTGATAGCTTTGGTTTCCTTGCAGCTTGTTTGAGTTTGATCCTTTTGACATGGTTGCCTGGCAGTAGTATGTGACCTTTGTTTGTGGACCATTGTAGTATTCCATTAGCAGTATGCTTTTTGAAATGTACAGATGGTCTCTTGACTTGAATCTTCTTCTCTTCTTGAGGTGGTAAAACAGTTGCAGAAGCCATGGGATTAGATTTTGGTAGGGCATTACTAACAGCATTCACCCTAGACTTAGAGTCTTGTGTTGTGGTGAGATTACTGCTAGCAATGCCTAAGGCTTGCTGTTTTCCATTCTTCCTCTCATAGACTTTGCCTTGGTCATCATCCTTCTTATCCTTGCTGTCTTTCTTCTTCTTCTTATCCTCATCCCCCTTATCACTCCTGTGATGACTTCTCCTCCCATCACTCTTGTCTTCATCTTCATCATCCTTATTCCTCCTTGGCTTGGACATTTCTGGAATTACACCAGTTGCAATGAATGATCTGAGAATGTGCAGTGCCTCTATCTCTTCAGCAGTACTTGTCCCCTTTTTCTTTTACAGTAGATCAATGATGGCAATAATGAGTCTGTGATTTCGAGAGGTGAGATCATTGGGAATGACCAATTGTTTAATCTCTTCAATTCTGGTGCCAGACTGATAGATGATTGTCCATGGCTTCTTAATCACTTCTGGCAGCCTTGAAGGTTGGCCATTCCTCAAGTCATCATACAGACTCTTATTGTTTTCATTTACATTCCTTTTCTCTATGAGCTCAATCAGCGCATCTATCTCTGAATGTTTCAAGGCATGTAGAGTTTTGTAGGTTAGATGCCAGATTCTGGATTTTGCTACCATCATTACTTCCTTGAGCCATGAGCTATCAACTTTTCTAGGTACCACAATGAAGTAATCGATATGATCCTTCAAGCTCCTTAGATACATTTGAGTGTCACCAGCCTGTTCTTTTGAGACTTTCAAAAACTCCAAGAATGCATCATCATGATAGACATTTGAGTTTGCAATTTCTTGTAGCTTGGCCTCAGTGACCACCTTCACTTCTACAGGCTTGGCACTTTTAGATATGGAGAGTGAAGGTTTATCAGATGGCATACTCCCTGCAACCACTGTGGTTGTGATAGTTTGCTTTTGACCACTGGAAGTAGTGATGTGCACAGTTGGTAGATTGACAACTGGCAGAGAAGTAGGAGGCTCATCAACTTTGTCTTTTCCTTTTCCAGACACATGAATTAGAGATTTTGAAGTTCTTTGATGACCACCTTCAGTGATTTTGATGCCCTTTACTGGTGGTTTCTCCCCTTTTGTATTTGAGTTCCTTGATGTCCTCTTCTCCCCCTTAGGCTTGTTGTCAGGCACAGAGGCTGTAGTATTGACCTTTGGAGTTGAAGATTCTTCAGGTAGAGGGAGACCCATGTGCTTCATCATTGCAGACAACATTGATTGTTGATGCAGAAGAACATCAGCTGTGGTGGTGGCTTGAGTGTTCAACTGCTCAGTTAAAGTCTGTACCTTGTCTGTAAGATGAGCATTGGACTGAGTGAGAGTAGCTACCTCCTTTTCAAGTGCATCTACCTTACTGAATAATGCATTAGATTTGAAGCCAGAAAGGGATTGTTCTTTAAGTCTCTGCACTTCAAATCTAGACAGCTCATGCACAGGAACCTCAGTTACCAGCTTGTCTCCATATTGATTTGCAAAGAGTGTCCTAAGCATGGCATTGGCGTCTGTAGTCTGGTCAGATAGAATTTGAAATTTGCTTCCTAGACCTGTGACTGTATCTTTAAGGAGAGCTAGACCATTATCCATCTTGGTGCAGGTGGTGTTGAAGTGTCTGATATCTTTGACCACACTATCTAGTTGAGGAAATTTGGCATCAAAGGCCCTCTTTATCTCTTCTACTGAAGTGGCTGTCTTGTCACTCACCTTGTTGACTTCAGTTTTGACTCCCTTGCCAAGATAGTGTGCAGCCTTGAGGAAACCCTTGTAGGAATCATTGACAGCTTCAAACACTTCACTAGGGGACAGGGATTTTGAATTTGAACCTAGTGAAGTGATGTATTCCTCTCGAAGATATTGAAGTGCTTCACTGAGAGTTACATCATACTTTCCTTGCATCCAGGCATCTACATTGCCATCTCTCTCAGCATCATCAATAATCTTGGCCTTCTGCATCTTCACATCATCCCTATGACATAGTAGGATGGCTTCATAATCTGGATTTGAGATGTTGGAGGTGACAAGGTTCTGGGCTATTTTGACAAACTCAGGAATCTGATCCACAACATAGCTTTGGAGAGCGTCAATGGACATTTGTGGTGGAACAGACCCTGATCCTGAAGCACTGTCATGTTGCACAGGCTTCAGCCATTGAGACAAAAAGTGAGAGCTAGAGCTAGGCAAGCTAGACTCCTCAGTTACAGATGCAACTTCTGTAACCGGATGAAAAGACTCTGCTACTGTTGTCTCCACAGAAGTGGGATGAGTTACAACAGTAGTTGACACAGGCACAGAGTCTCTAGTTAAAACTAGTGAATCCTCTGTGTTTGTGATGGTGTCATTAGGAGATGCCCCAACATGCATTCCCTGACCATCTAAATGTGGTACCTGGGTGGTGAGCAAGGTGTCATGCACCAAGTCATTTGAATCCATTGGCTCATCAAGAGAAAAGAATTCTTGATGATCAATGCCTTGCTCCTCAATTGCTTGAGTTGCAGGCTCCAAAGAAATATGAGTGGTAGATTCTGGAAGAGAAGTGTGTTGTAGATTAGATTTTGGCAACTCCCCCTGAGAGATAGAGGGAGTTTCAATTGTGATGTGCTCTCCACTCAGTGTTGTGCCAGCCTTATCACTCCCATGTGCTGACTCTGTACAAGTAGGTGCATTGGGGAGGATGCTTGATTCTATAGATGCACCCTGTTAAGAGGATACATCTAGTGAGCTGTTTGCCCCTGATTTTACAACTTCAGCCATTTGGGTGACTGAAGAGGTGGTTTTAGACTTCTTCTTCTTCTTCTTTGGCCTTAGTAAGGGTGACTCAGGTTCCTCACTTGCTATGCCTAATTCTACAGACAAGGCTGCTTCAGTTAAGATTTTTAGAGGTTCAGAAGCAACCTGTTTTCTCTTCTTTTTACTAACATCACCCTTTTGAGAGGATGATGCAGTTGTCTCTGTGTTTGGTAAAGTGTTTGGCTGAGAGGGTTGGTTAGCAGGCCCTGGGTTAGCATTTTGCTCTACTTGCTTGGGCCTAGCTAACTCAGATTTTGAGGCACATATTGGCATGTTGTGGGGGTAAGTCCTAAATAAACTCTCCATAAGGGGAGTTATTTTGAGCCTTACATCCACATCATTCCTAGTCTCCAAGCTACCAAAAATGAGTTTGGTCATGGATTTCGGATAGCCTATTCTATTTTTGTCTAACCCAGGCAATTCAATCAATTTAGCATCTATGAAATTAAGTACAGATTGAATAAAGCGAGGGAAGAAAATTTCATTACCTCTCTTGGCTGAGTTCTTACCAAGTCTCCCATACAATTCTCGCATTATGATCAAACCAACATCAATCTTTCTCCCATATGCTAGAGCATATCCTATTTGTTGAACAGGTGTGCTGATTTGATCAAAGCTGGACTTCCTTGCTGTGAAGACTTGAAGAAGAGTGGCAAAGACATAGCTCCATTCCTTCCTCAAGTACTTCCTATTCAAATTTCCAAGCTTGATTCTATCTGAGTAGTTGATAAAATCAAAGAAATCTTCCAATTCCTGATCAGTGGCTTGACTGTCATACACTCCTTGTTGCAACCCCAGTGCTTGATTCATGTCTTCAGTAGTGATGGTGATTTCCTTGTCCTGAATCTTGCAATAGATTACGTATGAAGTTATTGCATTCTCTAGGGCCACGACCTCCACAGTAGCAGTTCTCCAAAACTGTTCTAGTAAATCTAGATACAGAGTTGGGTTGGCTGAGAGTGCATCCTTGATGTATGATTCAGCCATCCATCGAACGAAGCACTTAAAGTTTGCATTGGGTGCTTCAACATCGTTGGTTATTGCTATGAAATTGGTGTGGGTAGGAATTATGAGTTGGGTATTTGCCATTGTTACACAGAGAGATGAGAAGAGAATGAAGGTTGAAGAAGAAATTTAGCTTTTGACGTTAGGGTTTACAGAGGTTTTGGAACTTTAGCTGCCTGAGAAATCGAATGAAATGATTTGAACAGTTGTGGAATTGTATATATGTGAGTGACTTGAGTTGTCGATTAGATATAAGTTTTATATCGACAAGTCAGTCATTCGAGAAGTATAAAACAACTATTCGATAAGTCAAGAAAGACTTATTCGATATCTCAAGCAGTTTGAAACTCACAGCTGGCAGTTATTTAACTCAGAAAATAATTCTAAGCTAAATAAAATATGTTTTTATGAGCGAAATGAAATTTTGAATATAAATCCAAAAAGCGATTAAGTGTCAGCGAGAAATCAGCCTTTTCAAATGATTCGATAACTCAAATACAGTATTCGAGAACTCCATCATTAGAGAACTAAAATACTCTATTCGGGAACTCAGAGTGTGCTATTCGATTTCTCCAAAAGACACTATTCGAGAACTCAAGAGGGTTCTAGATAGGCCTATTCGAGAACTCGAGCCATGACAAAACAATGAACCATTCGAGAAGTCTGACTTATCGAACTATACTTTTCACTCATAAAATTCAATTTTCACTATCTTTTAAAATTTACCAGAAATATTCACTGAAGAATATTCTACTAAATTAAATAGTGATTCTCTCAAAATTTCACAGAAATTTCAAGCTAAAGATGTATGATTTTCAACATATGCAGCATTGTGGAATATTTATAAATCATAATCCAGCCAATACTTACTTTAAAAATATTGAGCATTTGATAAAGTAAGTATTTACTGCTGCAACAATCTAGTTGATATATTCACTCAGCCAGAATTTGAAGAATTCAGCATTCCAATCTCACTAACCAACCTTGTGAATGTGGCTTCATCTAATGGCTTAGTGAATATGTCAGCTAGTTGTCTCTCTGTGGGAACATAATGTAACTCAATGGTTCCATTAGTTGCATGCTCCCTTATGAAGTGATATCTGATGTCAATGTGTTTTGTCCTAGAATGATTGACAGGATTGGAAACTATAGAGATTGCACTTGTGTTGTCACACATGATTGGAATTCTTTCCAACACAAGTCCATAATCTCTAAGTTGGTTTCTGATCCAAAGCACTTGAGCACAACAACTTCCAGCAGCTATGTACTCAGCTTCAGCTGTGGAAGTTGACACAGATTGTTGTTTCTTGCTGTACCAAGAGACTAACCTTTGTCTAAGAAACTGGCAGCTACCTGAGGTGCTTTTCCTATCCACTCTGCATTCAGCATAATCAGCATCAGAATAACCAACCAGATTGAACCCTGTGTCCTTAGGATACCATAACCCCAAGTTTGGTGTGCCCTTCAGATATCTGAAAATCCTCTTTATTGCTATCATATGTGATTCCTTTGGATTTGATTGAAACCTTGCACACAAGCATGTTGCAAACATGATGTCTGGCCTACTAGCAGTGAGGTAGAGTAGAGAACCAACCATGCCTCTGTAGATTGAGATATCTACCTTCTTGCCCTTACCATCTTCATCTAACTTGGTAGCAGTGGCCATGGGTGTCTTTGCAGGTGAGCATTCTTCTAAGTCAAATTTCTTCAATAGATCCTTGATGTATTTGGTTTGACTTATAAAAATGCCATCCTTCCTTTGACTCACTTGCAGCCCAAGAAAGAATGTTAATTCTCCCATCATACTCATCTCATATCTGCTCTGCATGAGCTTAGAGAATTTCTCACACAGCTTCTCATTTGTAGAGCCAAATATGATATCATCCACATAGATTTGAACTAAGATAATATCATCACCATGTTTCTTGTAAAACAGTGTCTTGTCTAGTGTGCCTCTAGTGAATTGATTCTCAAGTAGAAATTGTGACAATGTGTCATACCATGCCCTAGGAGCTTGCTTAAGTCCATACAATGCTTTAAGCAATCTGTAGACAAAGTGAGGGAATTGTGGATCCTCAGAGCCAGGTGGCTGTTGCACATATACTTCTTCTTCCAACTCCCCATTCAGAAATGCACTATTGACATCCATTTGATAGACCTTGAAATTAGAATGTGCAGCAAATGCCAAGAAAATTCTGATGGCCTCTAGTCTGGCAACAGGGGCAAAAGTCTCATCATAGTCAATGCCCTCCTGTTGAGAGTATCCTTTTGCAACCAACCTTGCTTTGTTTCTTATGACTACACCATTCTCATCCATCTTATTCCTTAGAACCCATTTTGTTCCAACAATGGTTCTATCCTTTGGTGCAGGCACAAGTTCCCATACTTTGCTTCTTTCAAATTGGTTTAGCTCCTCTTGCATAGCAATTATCCAATCAGGATCCAACAATGCATCTTCAAGTTTCTTAGGCTCAACTTGGGATAGAAAGCAACCATAGAGACATTCATTTAGAGTTGCTCTCCTTGTTCTCACTCCTGTATTGGGATCTCCAATTATCTGATCTGCAGTATGTGATCTATCCCATTTTCTTGTATGTTCAGATTGATTTCTCAGCCTTGATGTTGCTTCATCATCCAGATCATGATCATTTACATTTCCTCCCCTTGTGAAGTTTCCACTAATCACAGGTGTGTCTTGGATGCTTGTTTCTTCATTGTTGGTTGGCACAGGTTCTTCATTCACTTGAGTTTGTTGAATTTTGGGCTCAAATTCAGTTTCAATCTCCTCATCAGAATCATCTAGATTGTCAAACTTCAAAGGATCTTTATCTTCATCATTGGCTTCTTCTAATCCAGGTAGTTTGCTGTCATCAAATGTCACATCTGTGCTTTCCATAACTTTCTTTTGAGTGATGACATAAACTTTGTACGCAATTCTTTCCATAGAGTAGCCAAGAAAAATTCCTTCAAATGCTTTTGCATCAAACTTTCCAACATATTCTGAGTTGTCTTTTAAAACAAAGCATTTGCTTCCAAAATTCAAGTGTGGGCATGCCTCTTACTAACTCTCTTTTGACTAGAGAATTAATGCCTTTGAAGTTCAAGTGTGATAGCTTCTTATGCCACAACCAACTGTCTTCATTTGATGCTTTTGAGTAAAAGCAACAAATTTTGTCCTTGTTTGCAGAGTTCATATTGGCTACAAACAGTCTTCCTTTCCTTACTCCAGATAGAGCAAAGTCACCAGTCTTTTTGTGGGTGATCAAACATTCATCTTTGTCAAAATTCACTTTGAAGCCTCTGTCAGTAAATTGACCAACACTCAGTAGATTGTGCTTGAGTCCCTTGACCAGTGCTACATTCTCAATGATGACATTTCCAATTTCCAACTTGCCATATCCCAGTGTGTTGCCAATGCCGTCATCTCCAAAAGCAACCATTGGGCCAGCCTTCTCCTCATACTGTGATAGCAGGGCCATATCACCAGTCATATGGTTTGAGCATCCACTGTCCAAAATCCACATGACCTTTCTTTCACTTTCTTTGCCCTGCAAACACAAAGGTATTACTTCTCCTTTGGTACCCAAACAAGTTTTGGTCCATGTGGCTTAGCAACAGTCTTATCATAAACAACATGCTTATCAATTTTCTTGATGTTAGTCTTCTTGTCACTGTTAGAAGTCTTAGAATCAGGGTTCTTAGACTTAGGTGACAGAGGCACCTTCCTAACTTTAGGAGGACTTGAAGACTTTGTTCTTGTGTAGTGTGTGTGAACATTGTGACTGATGCATCCTTCCATGAATTGTCTTCTTAAATTAAAGCAACTAGTCATTACATTCATGTTACATGGCATACAATCAAATTTATCACAGAAGGGAGAGTCTCTATGTCTTAAAGGCACAGAGCAATCATAGAATGGTTTAGCAACACTACCAGATGGTTTCTTACAAGCATGAGTTAAATGATTAGTGCTAAAACAATTTTGACAAACTTTCCTAGGGGCATTGGGCACATAAGCATAGTTGTTGTCCTTGTTAATCCCTAATTTGTCATTCCTGTTTTGTTTCTTTTTAGCCACTTTCTTCTCAAACTCATTATTCCCAGCTGAAACAAACTTCACAAATTTCTCAAGTCTAGGTTTACCTCCTACTGACTCCTTGGCTTTGGTTTTGACATTCTCACTCTTAGAGGATGCTTGTTGTTCATTTGATTGTGCCTTATCTTCATCATCCAACATTTGCTTAATGAGTAAGGCATCCTCATCAATCTCAAGTGTTGGTGTTTTAAATATTGGGGTCTCAGCCTTTTTCAAAACCTGAGGCACTTCCTCTTGAGCAACAATGTCATCTTCAATGACTGCATAGCCTTTCCTCTGCTTGAGAGTGTCATAATCAAGTCCAATAGAAGCCTTAGGTCTAGCTAGATTTTTCTCATGGTAGGACTGCAATAGACTAGATGAATTCTTGAATGTTTTCAATTTAAATTCATTTTCAGCTAGTTCATCCCTAAGAGCTTTCTCAACTTGACTAGCACATAGAACCTTATTCTTTAGATATTCGATTTCTTATTTAAGGTTTTCTATTTGCATAGCAGTTAGTTCTAGTTCCTCATTTCTTTTGTTTAACAGTTCATTCCTAGTGGACAGTTTAGCAATCTCTTCATTAGCAGCAATCATACTAGTATGAATATTAAACATCTCAACAGATAGTTGTTCAACCATAGATTTGTATTCAGAAACAGACATGTCTATAGTAGTGAGGGATGGTACCTGAGAGTCTGATTCAGATGGTTCTTCCTTGGAGTTGGCCATCAAGGCATAGCTGCAGAATTCTTGTTCTTCTCCATCACTATCAGAATCATCCCAACTGTAAGAACCCCAAATTTTGGATATAATTAAAACTTTTTATTAAGTAATGATAAAATGAGGAACAATGATTCCGATAACAAGGTCACCAGCTCTAATGAATGGTGGTTTCAAAGAACAATGATTGTAATGAATGGATATTGCTTTGAACAATGATCCTGATGCATTGGTATATTGTCAGAATAGAGTAAGTCGATGGTTGAGGACCTAGATAAAAATAATCTACCATCCAGGAAGGAGCTAATGGATCCTTGAAGGGAAATGAGTACGTGCATAGTGTTTCCCGTACGTGCATAGTATTTCTCGTACGTGCATAGTGTTTCCTGTACGTGCATAGTAATTTGGTGGATGAATAGTGATTTTGTAAGTTGGAAAACTTTTCACTCCACCCTATGTACGGGACGTGATATGGATGTTTCGAAGTCATATTAGTAATACGCGGAGGAAATAAGTGAATGCAGAGACGATCGGAATTCAGAAATTCCAAATTCTTTTCGGTATAATATTTGACCGGACAGTGGATTAAATATTATTATAATCCAAGAATTGAGATATTAACTTTGAGGATTTGATATTTTGGGATGTTATTATATTTGATTTAAGAATGAAGGTAGGAAACCACTGAGGAGTGGTTATGGCTACAATGTAATTATTGATATTTGGAAAGAATGAATGGAATTCGACCTTATTATGTTTATGTCTTGAAGAATGCTAAAGGGTGACAACATAGGTAAGAATAATCTATCTTCTAAGGGAATAAGATATGGCAACTTCAAGCAAGAGAATACCCTCATGTCATCCAGATCGATAACGATTAATCCAGTAGTTCCGTAAAAAGGTTAAGGAACGATCGAAAGAGAATACGGACAATTGTACCACCCTAAGAGAACAAGTAAAGAATACAGAATGAATAGTGTTTGGTGGGAGTATATAATAATATGAGACGACACTATACAGAAGCATTCGGAACGGATTTCCGAGTTCGTATTAGTGATCCAGGGGGAAAATAAGTGTATGTAAAAGCTGTCGGATTCTGAAAAACCGCACTTTTATTTTCTCCGAGAGTTCCCTGGACACTGATAGCCCTAAGTATTTAACGAATGGATTTAAGGAATATAAATTGGAAAGTTAGAATGAAAGATGGAGAATGAAAGTATTAATATTAAAGAGGATTCCCGGTAAACCCTAATTAGAAATCCGTGAAATATTCTCACGAACGATCAATCGAAACGGGCAATAACCGGACACAGAAACAAGCAGAGGAAGCAAGAGTCTTGTGCAAGCTACTAGAATAAATATCTAGTAACCAAGTGGGCAAGAGTAACTAGATTAATTGGAACATAACTAGTACTTAGAAATCAAAACACTTGGTTAGTTTTTAACCATGCAAAACACAACACTTGTCCTCCAAAACTCATCATCCATGACATCACACCCCACTAACACACCAAGATGAGATATTATCTCTCAAAAAGTCACTTTATGCAAGATTGAACAAAGAAAAATCAAGAAACCAAGCAAACACTCTCCATTCTCTTTTTCTTCAAAAGTTTCGGCCAAGGAGCTAGAAAAGGAGGTTCCCACCATTGTTTGTTCTTCTAATTTTTAGGGTAAGTACTACATATCATAGCTTAGATCCCCTAGAAATTTCAGCCTCAAATTCACTTCCTTTCATTTTCAAATAAATCATCAAAGGTGATGATGAATAGTATTTCTAAGAACTAATCTTTGTTTTTCTTGTTTTCATGGTTGATCCTAGCTAAGTTAAGGCCATCCAAGGGCAATACCAAGCTTTGTGAGGTTATTACATACTACAAGGAAGGTATAAGACTTGAAAACCCTTGCTCTACTTTGAGTTTTAAGCATGTTCTTGATGGATCTAGCTTAGTTATGATTATGTTCATGTTATAAGCATGTTTAGTTAGTGATTTAGTGATTTGATTAACATGATGAGTTTGATACTAAGATAAGTGGCTTCTGGTCTTGTTGGGGTGCTTATTATGTGTATAAGTTGATTAGATGCCCGGTGTGGCTTGGTTGTTGCGTAATGAATTTTAGAACGCTCGATTCGTAG
Source organism: Saposhnikovia divaricata (assembly GCA_036435485.1). Classification (NCBI taxonomy): domain Eukaryota; kingdom Viridiplantae; phylum Streptophyta; class Magnoliopsida; order Apiales; family Apiaceae; genus Saposhnikovia; species Saposhnikovia divaricata. The sequence continues at coordinate 20,070,438 of CM071595.1, forward strand.
CCGTCGTAATGCCCGATTTTCATTAACACTAAGAAACCGAACTGGTCAGTAGCCATAACTCTCTGTTCTTGGCAAGTTAATGAACCCTACTGATAGATTTTTGAACATAGATCACTTTGGCGAAAGAATCGAAGCATTTTGATTTACGGTTTAGGAATTATGACCAAATTACTAAAAGTAGTTCGAATCCGTAAACGAAAGTTCGTAACTGAAATTGAACCCTCGTAAACTATGTAACGTCATGGCGAATCTTGGTAAATAAATACTAGGGGTAATAAGGAAGGTGTGAAAGAAAACCGTATGTCAAAAAGAGCATTTTTCGATTTATTAAAAATGTTCGAGTCAAGGTTAAACGCGAACGAACCCCTAAAAGACGACTCTTTTATAACTTCGGTAAAACACTTAGAAAACGGGCGATAAAACTCGGAGTATAATATTGGTTCGTAACGATCAACCTTAGAACTCATATGACTTAAGTATGTCCCAAGTATAAGTGCAGTGACATGTCGTATTAACGAACGAATGTCGGGTCGGATCAGTGATAATAAGTAATCCACTAAAAAGGGGTATAACGAGATAACTCGAGAACGTGTTTCGAATTAAGTATAACTTAACTTTTAATATGTTAAGTGATTAATCCCGAATGCCTTGGCTATTTATAGATCACCAAGCTGAACCGGGACCCGCTACCACTACCCCTTACCGTACTCGACTACCAGGCAAGTTTCAATTCCCTTCTTTTAGGCTGTTGTTGTGATTGAATAAATATATATATATATGATTGCTGATATACATATGCCATTGCATGCATGCCTACTTTCAAGTTGAATTGATATACTTGTTCCCTGAATGTTATTGTTGGCTTATAAGCTAGATAGTTATACATCAGTTATAAGCCGGTTATTGTAAGACCCTCATAGAAGGGCGTATACATCTTATTCATCAAATATAGATCGGGAGTCAATATTTCTTGATATATCGGGATTACCTCGGAGGAAAATATTTAAGTAAATATTTTCCATTATTCGGGCGACGAATATTATTTGAATATTCGTTCGAGATTATTTATTTTAACGGTCTTTACTTCAAATAATTATTTGAACGTAACTATTCGACGAATAATATTTTTAATATTCATTCAGAGTCGAATTATTTATCGATTATTATTGCGAATATTCTTCTAAAGGTTGGACTACTAAATGAAAATTAATTGGATATTCATTTAGAATATTATTCATTAAATGAATATTACTTTTGAGTATTCATTTAAGACAGTAATTACCTATCGAATATTATTTTAATGTTCATCTGAAACTTGATTTATTTATCGAGTCTTATCTCGAATATTCCTTTAAAGCTTGGATTACTAAATGAACATTACTTGATATTCATTTAGAATATTATCCATTAAATGAATATTACTTTATCAATATTCATTTAAATTCCTAATTAATTATGAATATTATTTTGAATATTCATCCAGGGTTCTATTTAATCATCGAATATTATTTTAAATATTTTAAATATTCCTTTCAGGTCTTATTAATTAATGAATATTATTTGGAATATTCATTTGAATATTTAGTTATGCAATAAATATTCTCTCGATATTTCTTCAAGAATTATTTGAGAGATACTCTGATTAAAGATATTCTTTCATATTCCTAAATATTCCGTAAAATATTTTAATTCAATAAATATTCTCTGAATATTTATTCCATACTTAGAATAACCTCGATAAGGTTTATCTTTTTCGATTATTACAGAAAATATTTCGGAGTCGTATTATTATTAATCTTATATCAAGAAAGGTTCTCAGACATCATTCTTCTTTGAGTCTATCTCCTTAATAATAAGGGAACCTTACTTGGAAAATGTTATTTATCTTGTCGACTTCCCGGTCATAAAGTATTCCCTTCACTCGCAACTCGGGTGCTGTTGACTTATTAAGTCGTTGCTTACCTTCTCATCTTTCGAGGGGTAAGATTACTGGAACAAGTTGATATCCGTTACCAAGTAATAGCTTGGGAGTTATTGGTAAATTTTCCTTTCCAACTAGATACGACTACTTTGTGGAGTCTTGTCAACAAGTATTATACTTGGGGAAAGGGGGACGAACGTTACATTCAGAATCATGAATTCTATTTGAACTAGGAGTCGTGTAAGAGGCCGAGTAGCGCCGGTCCATCCCCTTTGGCCCAACCGTTGGCCGGGGAGAGCTAGCAAGGCGGTATACAAGTAAAGCCGTCAGTTCTTCCTTCTACCGGTAGTAAATCTAAATTGAGCTGTACGATCTCGACTGATCATCAAGATTGGAACAGCGGGCGCGGTGAATACTCCATCATTGGTTCATCATCCAAATTTATTTATTTCCTGCAACATGATTACTGTTGGCAGAGTTGGAAAAAGGGTCATAACTGGAATTGCAACCTTTTCTTGCAAACTCCTCTTCTTAATAACAATAAGACTATCTCGCTTACTTTGATGTAGCAGATATTTCTACAAACAAATACTTTAAGTTACCTTGTAACTTCATCGTTCATATTATACTGGCATCATTTCCGTAAATGCGTGGCATATGGTTTGAAAGATACTTTTGAACTGTTATACATTATCGTTCAGTTATATATTATTGTTGGTGGGCTATTGCTCACCCTTGCTTTATTATTATATCACAACAACAGCTAGATCAGATGACTCGCACAGGCGCACTCGACGCGGGCGAGGACGATGAGACTACCAGAGCTGAAGAAGAAGCTATTGGTAGGGTATATTTATTCTTTCAGTACCAAGAATATGGTCTAGTATGACTTATGTAAATGGATGGCAAAGAGTATGTATTTATATTGAAATCCTTTTGGATTGTAAGAACTCATAATGTGATTAATAAAAATTTGATTGTTACTCTGATTTCATCTCTGGGACTATAACGGGTGTGTTTTATATTGTTGTGTTGGGTTATAGAGACGTAATTTATTTTATGTTAAGGAAAGTTCAATTGTTGTGGACAGAATTGGAAACCGTAACCACCGGATCCCGGACCCCGGATCTGGGGGTGTTACAGAAGTGGTATCAGAGCGTACGTTATAAACCCCAGAGATGAGGTGACGTTAAAACAATAAATTCAATAAGATAATAAGAACTCTTGCCAAGTTCATAGTCGGACTACTTAATGTAGTGATGACATATAAAACCCTTATGGGAACTCGTAAGTATAATGATAGTAACTTAGCTCGATATCGTATCGACGAGTAAGGCGACTGACCTTGAGGCATACGAGCAACAGCACGATGATGCTTTATATGCTGAAGATCAGCGGTTAATTTGATGGAGTACCCTACTGGAGACCCGGAAGAGGTTCCAGCAGATAAGGAAAATCCTGTTAGGATAAGGAGCTTACTGATGGGTAATGAGGGTCGCAGCCAGAATGACTGTGATGATTAAGATATGGTGCTCAGAAAAGTGAGTATAAAGAACCGAGATATTATTAATAGATCTGAAGATGCATGTTGAATTCATAGCCGGACTACCAGATGTAGTACCAGCAAGAAAGAAGGATTGGAAGAATTACTTGAGATCTTATACGGAAATAGATTAGAATCCTTAGAGATTTTCATCTTAACAAAGAAAGAGCTAGAGGGATGTATGATTATCAAAGACATCGATTTAGGGCGAGGAGCAGAGTCCCTAGGAATAGTTAAGAATGAGGCAGTAAGTGCCATATCATTTGATAAATGAATCAGTATGAATATTGTCAGTAATAATTCGCCATGAGAAGGCAGGTGTCGTAGGTTGTAAATTATGGAACCAAATTAAGGTTAATAAGGTGGTTTTATTAAGGAAAATGTTCATTTTATGAATGAATCATTTAGAAAGTAAAGACATTGGAAGTGATAGCATGATTGGGTAAAATTATATAAGGAAGTAGCAAGCAAGACAATGATCTCAGAACCTACCGGAAGATAAGACCAGTGAGTCAAGATGAACTCGTAATGAGACTACTGCCAGAGACTGAGTATAGAGTTAATTCAACTCAGTTAAATGATGAACCAGAAACGTTAGATGCATGTGATTTAGAGGAATATTAAATTCCTTCTTCTCTTTGAATGGATTATAGTAGTACCTTAAGTTTATTCCGATGCGGAATTATAATAGATCAAGTAATACGATCAGTAGTTAAAGAGAAAAATGTGAGAAAATCTTCCTGGAGCTAAAAGGTGAAATTGGTAATGACCAAGAGCTGGCATTGCTTAATGGAAAAAAAAAGGGAGACTTTGTGCTTCCAACGACGCTTCGCATAAAGGGTTAGGTAGACCGACATTTGGTAGTATTGAATATCAGGATGTATAGGTATCAGGACGTTGTGACTGGTTTCAGTTTGAAACTATTGATTCCCTTCTAAGGGATGGATATAATTGATTCCTTTCCAGTGGGTAAACTTCCAATCTGATGATGATTATTTTGTTAACTATGGCTGCTTATGATTCCACCTGCTTGGAGGTTCAAAGAACTATTCTTCAGGTTTTGAAACTGGTCTCCTTAATGTTACCAGTAGGTGGGTAGATTGATCAAAATTTCCCTGAGTCTGGAAAGGAATTCGGTGAATTTTGGCAAACCTTGTCTTTCTGATTATCAGAGAATGTCATGGAAGAGATTAAAAATTGGAGCAAACCCTGTGATTTGGGTAAGGATGTTGTAAAATGGGTTAGTAAACGGACCCTGAGCATTACAATCGACGGTAGTGATAAAATGATGAAGTGAGATTGGACGAAAATAGGAAATGTAAGTAAGAAACTAGCCGGACTGAGAAATTCCAAGATTGACTTAAATGAAAAGGCTGTTGTGCCAGGAATGGTAAGCTTGTGTGGCACGCAGGATTGATAAGAATAGTTGAAAAGATAAAAGTGGAGGAAAGGTGACCGGAGACGGTGCCGAGTAGTCGATTAAGACTTATATGGAGTAAAGTTTTGGAAAGGTAGAAAGGTATCAAAGAAGAAGGCACTATGCCGGCAATTGCTAGAAAAGTAATGCTATTAGCCAACCCCTAAAATCATATATTTTTATTTTAGTGTGGCCAGTTGAGGCCAAGTCACAACGGACTATAAAGTGACTAGACCAGCAATGAAAAGACAAAGCAGGGTTGCTTCTAAGTAAGCACCGACTGCAAGGGCTTCTGATATAAAGGAAATATTAATGAGATCGTAGGAGTCTTCTACTAAACCCTTTGCAACCCATGTTGTGATGGGGAATTTACTAGACCTTTTTGGGATGGGGTAACCCGTACTAAAGTGACTCATGTGTATATGGTTGTCCAAGATTATGAGTAAAATGGAAGTATAGTGACTTGAGATGTATGATGTTAGGGTATCATGAATACCCTGAACATATTACGACTAAGGGAAGTAAACAACGAAGGTTTATGAAGAGAGTATAGAAATGGTCAGAGATGGATCAGTATGCTGTAGAAATTTTGTCTAAGGCAAGTACATTTGAGAAGAACGATAAGTACTAAGAGATTCACGTTGAACTCGACCAATATCTTCCAAAACATCCTTGCTGCCATTACCAAGTTCTGTAAGAGAGGAGATAGGCATACGTTGCCTTTTTGGAAGGCCAAATAGGCTGACAGCTATCTGAAAGAAGAGGGTGGCATTAAGCCACCGATCGATTATCAAATGAGAATGATTGAAAAGAGACCTTTATTAAGGATACATGATCTGATTGCCAATTATAAGATGCAAGAATTCTTTGGCAGTTGAATTAAGGATAGGATATCCATAAATTAAGACAAACCCTAGGGAATGCACAAGGGGTGGCATTAACCCTAATAACGACATTATGACTTCAGATGATATGAGTTGGACTTGCTAAGGCAACAATGACCGGTAAGGATTATTAAAAAGAGTTCTGGAAAGAACATAGATAGAATTATTAGAGTATTGATCAATGACATTTTGATATACCCTGTACCCAGAAAATACAGGAGGAAGGATGAGGATGACCTATGAAACCTTACAAGGAAAAAGGTAATATTCCGAACTTCAAAATGGAAGTTTGGTAAGGAATGTATGACATAGTAACAGTAATGCCAGATGAGGCATGTATGAGACCCTGAGGAAGTATGGATTGAACCTATAAAGGTTGAGATTATCCTAAGATAAGGAAAGAACTAAGAAGAGAAGTATCCTAAGTAGGATTGGGAATAAACGTGATAAAGTTCCCACGGGTAGGTGGAAGCAATGACTTATGGAGAAAGACTGTTAAATATATTTTTCTCCATTAGCAGAGCTTAAGGGAGAATGCTTTCACCCAAAAATGATGGGAATGAGGTAGAAATGTTTGAATTGGAATATATCCAAGGAACAAGGATTACCGGAAATTATTATTATCATGAAAGGCCAATGAGGTGGCCGACAGTCTAAGTATAAAGGAATAATTATAAATGTTCATACCGAAGAAACAAAATGATATTTGGAAAGACCTTGAAGGTCATATTGGAGTGGAGGAAGTTACATTCCTTTTGATGATTGTGCAAGAATCGAAGGTGATAATAGTTTAAGTAAAGATTCGATTCCTGATGGAGTCTTAAGCATATTACGTACCTTAGAAGGTCCCGTTTTGAGGCAAACCAGGACCATGGTACAAAAATTGATGAAGTAAACCGTTAAGTTTCCAGTCTTTTATGGAAGATGCATAAGTGATAGTTTCATCAATCGGACCTAGCTGCGACGCCTGAAACTCTTCTGCAATTCTATCTACTTCATGTTATATCTACATCAAGTTCAGGAAGTGTTCCTTATGGATAAGGAATAGTGATTACTTTGTCTCCCTAAGGGATTTGAAACCCGTAGGGTTAGCTATTAATGCACTACGTAAACAACAAGTGATGGTGATTCTTCTAAGAAAGTAGATGACAATGTAAAGATAAAGAAAGTGCTGCCATTGATTAACTAAATGGCATGTTGATGAATGACAAACAAGTTTATGTTAGTGTACTTCTGCGCAAACAAGATAGAGAATATGAGGTTGATGATTCATGATGTTAAAGATATTCCCATGGAAAGAATTAATGAGACTTGGAGGGAAGGGCGGTTGAGCCCGAGACTTATTGGGCCACCTGAGAGTTTAAAGTGTTCGGACGGCGGTATTCGAGCCAGCCTTACCCCCAAAACTTATAGCACGGTCATAACGGGTTTTCATGTGGCCAGGCTACGTCAGTAAAATGCAGATGTTCAACAGATGATAGGAGTACGAGCATGTAGATATACGACCTGGTCTGACTTACGAAAGACAACCTGTGGAAAACCACGGTTAGAAAAGAACAAGTGATGAGAAACACGGTTGGCAGAAGTAGTTTATATGAATCTAAGTTAAAGGAATCGGGCCAGATTCATTTCGGAAAGTTTAAATTGAAATAACGTGATGATTATAGAATAAATGAGACGGAATACCGATAAGGAGGTACCAAGTGCAAAAAGGTGTCTCAATAAAGAGGTGAAGGTGAAATTAAATAATAGAAATGAGTAAGAATCAGCTAATAAGAAGGATGTGAGTGATAAAGAAAAGGGTGGGGAAGCTACTATGGAATGAGAAGCAAGGAATGTTATGAATGGGTTTTCTAATGAATTCTCAGGATGACAACCTGATAGTGTCAATATTATAGTTATGAAAAAGCTAGTAACATGATATGGGATGTCAGTAATAATGATGTCAAGTGAGAAATCTAAGATTTAACCTGAAAGGTTGAAGGATTTCCCGAATGTGAGTATCGCTATGATTGAACAAGAGTATTTTGTCCATAGAATAATGGACAAAGCAGCAAGATATGTTGACACGTGAGATTGCGATCAAATAGTATTGGATATAATTATGATTAATTTCTTCTTTGATAAACCTCTATAGTTCAGAGGTAAATTCTGAGTATGATATTCTACAATCATGAAAGCTTTCTATAATCCTTTAGAACTCTTTTCTCTTCTTCTCTCTTATTCATCTTCTTTATGAATTGAGAAGAAAAACCCTTTTAGGAGGGGAGGTACTGCTACGTGACTATCTGTCTATGTGATAGAAGTCTAAGTGGAATACCATGACTTGTTTAATTGCTTGTCAAGTACTAAAGGCTGGCCCCCTTCTGTACTAACTATGCAATATAACAAATGTTCAATTGATCATAGTGATCTCTCAATAAATCTTTCCACTTCTCTATATTGATCGAGATTGCGAAGATTAAAGCAATCAGGAAATGCACAGTACGAGCGAGGTTACCTCCGAATTCGTAGGGTGATAGTGATACCAATGATACTGCAGGTTTCAATAAGGATAAGACTGAGTAAGAATATAACCCGGATAGTGAGTTGTACGAAAAGTAGCAACATTGATGGAAAAAGGATACAATATGGATTGTAGCACTAGAAGATGTGCTGAGGAAGGGTAGAACGACTAAGAATTGACCGGGAAGCTAAAAAGTGAACGACAGGCAAACGACTCTTTGCTTCCTACCTGATTCCGGGACGGAATCCTTTTAAGGAGGGGAGACTGTAAGAACCCCAAATTTTGGATATAATTAAAACTTTTTATTAAGTAATGATAAAATGAGGAACAATGATTCCGATAACAAGGTCACCAGCTCTAATGAATGGTGGTTTCAAAGAACAATGATTGTAATGAATGGATATTGCTTTGAACAATGATCCTGATGCATTGGTATATTGTCAGAATAGAGTAAGTCGATGGTTGAGGACCTAGATAAAAATAATCTACCATCCAGGAAGGAGCTAATGGATCCTTGAAGGGAAATGAGTACGTGCATAGTGTTTCCCGTACGTGCATAGTGTTTCCCGTACGTGCATAGTGTTTCCTGTACGTGCATAGTAATTTGGTGGATGAATAGTGATTTTGTAAGTTGGAAAACTTTTCACTCCACCCTATGTACGGGACGTGATATGGATGTTTCGAAGTCATATTAGTAATACGCGGAGGAAATAAGTGAATGCAGAGACGATCGGAATTCAGAAATTCCAAATTCTTTTCGGTATAATATTTGACCGGACAGTGGATTAAATATTATTATAATCCAAGAATTGAGATATTAACTTTGAGGATTTGATATTTTGGGATGTTATTATATTTGATTTAAGAATGAAGGTAGGAAACCACTGAGGAGTGGTTATGGCTACAATGTAATTATTGATATTTGGAAAGAATGAATGGAATTCGACCTTATTATGTTTATGTCTTGAAGAATGCTAAAGGGTGACAACATAGGTAAGAATAATCTATCTTCTAAGGGAATAAGATATGGCAACTTCAAGCAAGAGAATACCCTCATGTCATCCAGATCGATAACGATTAATCCAGTAGTTCCGTAAAAAGGTTAAGGAACGATCGAAAGAGAATACGGACAATTGTACCACCCTAAGAGAACAAGTAAAGAATACAGAATGAATAGTGTTTGGTGGGAGTATATAATAATATGAGACGACACTATACAGAAGCATTCGGAACGGATTTCCGAGTTCGTATTAGTGATCCAGGGGGAAAATAAGTGTATGTAAAAGCTATCGGATTCTGAAAAACCGCACTTTTATTTTCTCCGAGAGTTCCCTGGACACTGATAGCCCTAAGTATTTAACGAATGGATTTAAGGAATATAAATTGGAAAGTTAGAATGAAAGATGGAGAATGAAAGTATTAATATTAAAGAGGATTCCCGGTAAACCCTAATTAGAAATCCGTGAAATATTCTCACGAACGATCAATCGAAACGGGCAATAACCGGACACAGAAACAAGCAGAGGAAGCAAGAGTCTTGTGCAAGCTACTAGAATAAATATCTAGTAACCAAGTGGGCAAGAGTAACTAGATTAATTGGAACATAACTAGTACTTAGAAATCAAAACACTTGGTTAGTTTTTAACCATGCAAAACACAACACTTGTCCTCCAAAACTCATCATCCATGACATCACACCCCACTAACACACCAAGATGAGATATTATCTCTCAAAAAGTCACTTTATGCAAGATTGAACAAAGAAAAATCAAGAAACCAAGCAAACACTCTCCATTCTCTTTTTCTTCAAAAGTTTCGGCCAAGGAGCTAGAAAAGGAGGTTCCCACCATTGTTTGTTCTTCTAATTTTTAGGGTAAGTACTACATATCATAGCTTAGATCCCCTAGAAATTTCAGCCTCAAATTCACTTCCTTTCATTTTCAAATAAATCATCAAAGGTGATGATGAATAGTGTTTCTAAGAACTAATCTTTGTTTTTCTTGTTTTCATGGTTGATCCTAGCTAAGTTAAGGCCATCCAAGGGCAATACTGATGTGTCAAATTATACCTAACCGCAAGCGCACGGTATCAATTGTAGTAGATACTAGCAAATACGGGTCGAATCCTCAAGGAGACAGTTTCAATTTCAATTCAATGGTTATCAATTGTTTCTAGTCACAAACGATTAGTTGAGAATTTTGTTAACTACTAAAGCAAATTTAACAAGGTTTTAATTCAATTAATTAAGGGATCTAGGGCAATTCAGGTTCACCATGTTTACACCAAACAAATAACAAAGGTATAGCTTATCAATGGGATAAAATAATTAGAGCAATGGTTAAACTTTTCCAAGTTTTAACACTCTCAGAAATCCGATGATGTTTTCACACTCACCTTCAATTCCGCTAATTGTATGTAAGCCTCTAGTAGTAAAATCTTTCGATCTATTACTCCTATTGCAATCAATTAATCTATGATATTGCGCAATTACACAAATTAAGAATTAACACATATCAATTAGAATTACTCTTTACCCATTAATTCACTAATCAAATTAAACCCAAATCATGGTGCAAACATGGCTTCCCCTAATACCCTAGAATTAAACTACTCACTCATGGTAGAAGTAAAAGCAATAAGAATAATGAAAGAAGCCATGTAAAACATATAATAATAAAACAAGAGAATAAAGAATACCTCAAACTTTGTATTAGCGAAGAACAATGAAGATCCAAATTAAACCAAGTGCTTACAAAGGAAGAGATGGAGAGAAAAACCAAAACCCTAGCTTTTGTAAAAATACGTATGTATATGTCTATCTCCCTTTCTATCACGTTTTCTCTTCCTTTTATAATAAAACCCCTTAATAAAATCTGATATCTATCTCCTAATAAAAGTATTTTTAATATCCTAATCAATTTACAAAAAGATATCCATAATTGAATAGGATTTTCTTGTAAAATTCGTCACTAATTTTGCTCCTCTGTTTCTGGGCTCTTCCAGTTGGATTTTGCTTACTGGACCACCTCTGAATTAAAGATAATTCCCTAAGCTTCGCGTGGACAGTAATTTCGTCAAATTCTGACTTCTGGAACTCAAGATATGGCCAAAACAGTGCAGGCAGCCCGTGCAGCCCAATAATACGAATTTTCTCCTATTTTATCTCCAAAATAGCTCTTTTTGCTCCAAATCCTTCCAAGTCATGAATTCTTTATTTCCTACAATAAAACAATCAAATCTATTAAATAAAAATCCAAATCAATGCAAAACACAATAAATATGAGAATAAAATCATCTAGAATATATATAAAAATATACTCTATCAAACATCCCCACACTAAGCATTTGCACGTCCTCGGGCAAATAAGTGAAATAAAAACTAAGTCCTAACAAACATCACTTTCGTAGATGACACGATTGCATTGAGCGTATGCAACAAGCCGTTAAACCCCTAGGCAGCCCTAGTAGGACGAGTGTTGTCTCGTGAGGGTTTATAGTGAATGTACCCACAAAATTCATCTAACCATGCAAAAGATCAATGCTAACACAACACCACACACACAAGTCCTCTCATGCCACATCAACTTAAGAATCAAAGTAAACATACGATGTCTTGGTGTCAAAAGTGCAAGTATTCACGTAGTTTACTCAACCAACATGCAGAAGGTCATAAAAATTCATGTCAAGTGTAAAAATCGTTGGTAATCATGCTAAGCCCACAAGAAATACATCTTTAAGTCTAAACCTGGGATCTCCTATGCCAAAACAAGTAATAACTCACCTTTCACTCAAAAACGAATATTCACTCAAGAACAAGGTTAAGTGTATCACTCAATTCCAACAAAATCATAAACACAACTTGACACTCGCAATCAATCTCACTCTCAACACAACATACATCATTGATGACAATCAAAAGGTCTTTATTCGGGTTGTAACGTGGGCTAGGGACCAGGTATGTCAAGTAAAGCTAAACAGGTTAAATGTCAAAAGCTAGTACCCAACAATAATCATTATTCAATTCCCTTTCTATTAAAACCACAAATACTTCCCCACACTTGGATTTTTCAATAACCCTTACATAATAACTTGACTAGTCGAATGAAGAAGGATCATACAAACATAAGAATGCTCTCAAATTTATTTATTTTTTTTCTATTTTTTTCTATTTTTTTTTCCTTTTTTCTTTTTTTTGTGTTTTTTTCCTTTGAGAGCTAAGGAATAAGCACAATGATCCATAGATATTTTTATGAATTTCGACTAACAAGCATCAACCAAAATCAATATTCCCCAATGGTATGATCATCAATAAAACCCCTTTTTATGCACACCTTATCACTCCCTTACGAACAATACTAGCCTTTGACAATTAGGTTCAAATTCAATGTAAGGCCAATAGAATAAAAATGATAATGGCAAGTAATGTGGTGTGTCACCGAAAGAATAGGATTAAGCTCAACAGGTTAACTAATTGATCATGTATAAAAGGTGTGGAAATATGGGAAATACGAGGATATACCTAAGTGCCTTTATCATCTCATCATCAAGTAATGTCATGCATTTCAAGAAAGATCTTAAGTAAGTGCTAGCAATGTAAACAACATGTGGACACTCAAGCAAACGAAAAATCATGCAAAAGATATGCATATAGGCTCAAAACTCACTTGGTGTGACAAAACATAATCAATCCCAGGTAACAAGACTCTCTAACGCACCTACTTGTACTCAAAGCATGTAAACCAAGTCATCTTGCACATATTCATGTCATTCTAATCACTTACAACATTCAATTAAGTCTACCAGTTTCAACTTGCTAGTGAAAGTGTGTGCACAAGAACAAAGCACGTCACTTCTCATACAAAAGCATCCATAAACACAAGATTCCTACGCATGCATGGGTGTATCAAGCAAAATACAACAACTAATCAAATTGCATGGCTAGAATTATTTTTGGTATTTTTCAATTTTTTTTAATTTTTTTTTTTATTTTTTAAAATTTCTCTTAACATTGAGAACCCTTCCCCACACTTAAGCGGTTCATTGTCCCCAATGAACTAATGAACAAGATACAAAACTACAACTAAAAACAAAATAAAACTACACTAAAAAGAAAAGAAAGAAAACTCCCCTGGAATCAAGTTGTCGGATGTGAAAATCACCCCTCATTCGCTTATGAGCCACCCACTAATCATATGAACCAACCCAACAAATTTTTTCTCGCAAAAATCCCCTTTCCTTAGCAATTAGTCTCACATCAACCGATTAAATTTAACCTCCACCGTCGAAAATGAAAATTTCCCAATATTAGCACTATCTCTCCCATGCTTACGAGCCAAAATAATCAATACCCAACTCATAAGAAGCTCCACCAAAAATTACCAAGCAATATCACACCAAAAATACCCCAATATATCAAGAATAATATAAATCCCAATTTACAAGAACACAAATTCGCAATTAAAATAAATTTGGAGAGAAGAAATAAACCCACTACGAATTGGAGAGGTGAACTTGCAATTAATTCCTCTTTAGAATTGAATTTTTGGAGATTTAAAGAAAACAGAAGAGGAATTGGATTTGTATGGAAAGGTGTGTATATATATATAAGATGATGGAGAGATTTGATAAAAAATTTAGAGTGCATGAGAGATTTAGGAGTGTTGGATTTGATTTAGAATAGATATAAGAATTAGGGTTTGAATGAATTTGAGTTAGAATAGGTTTGGGTGGGTTGTTATGATGCAAAACAACAATTTTCGGGGAAAAATAAAAAAAAAATCTGGGCAGAAGGGTGTAACGCAGCCGCAGGCTGCGTTACAGGGTCGCAGAGTGGTAAGTATTCCCGCCTGTCACGCGGGTGACCCGGGTTCGATCCCCGGCAGCGGCGCCAAAAACTTGATGTGTCAAATTATACCTAACCGCAAGCGCACGGTATCAATTGTAGTAGATACTAGCAAATACGGGTCGAATCCTCAAGGAGACAGTTTCAATTTCAATTCAATGGTTATCAATTGTTTCTAGTCACAAACGATTAGTTGAGAATTTTGTTAACTACTAAAGCAAATTTAACAAGGTTTTAATTCAATTAATTAAGGGATCTAGGGCAATTCAGGTTCACCATGTTTACACCAAACAAATAACAAAGGTATAGCTTATCAATGGGATAAAATAATTAGAGCAATGGTTAAACTTTTCCAAGTTTTAACACTCTCAGAAATCCGATGATGTTTTCACACTCACCTACAATTCCGCTAATTGTATGTAAGCCTCTAGTAGTAAAATCTTTCGATCTATTACTCCTATTGCAATCAATTAATCTATGATATTGCGCAATTACACAAATTAAGAATTAACACATATCAATTAGAATTACTCTTTACCCATTAATTCACTAATCAAATTAAACCCAAATCATGGTGCAAACATGGCTTCCCCTAATACCCTAGAATTAAACTACTCACTCATGGTAGAAGTAAAAGCAATAAGAATAATGAAAGAAGCCATGTAAAACATATAATAATAAAACAAGAGAATAAAGAATACCTCAAACTTTGTATTAGCGAAGAACAATGAAGATCCAAATTAAACCAAGTGCTTACAAAGGAAGAGATGGAGAGAAAAACCAAAACCCTAGCTTTTGTAAAAATACGTATGTATATGTCTATCTCCCTTTCTATCACGTTTTCTCTTCCTTTTATAATAAAACCCCTTAATAAAATCTGATATCTATCTCCTAATAAAAGTATTTTTAATATCCTAATCAATTTACAAAAAGATATCCATAATTGAATAGGATTTTCTTGTAAAATTCGTCACTAATTTTGCTCCTCTGTTTCTGGGCTCTTCCAGTTGGATTTTGCTTACTGGACCACCTCTGAATTAAAGATAATTCCCTAAGCTTCGCGTGGACAGTAATTTCGTCAAATTCTGACTTCTGGAACTCAAGATATGGCCAAAACAGTGCAGGCAGCCCGTGCAGCCCAATAATACGAATTTTCTCCTATTTTATCTCCAAAATAGCTCTTTTTGCTCCAAATCCTTCCAAGTCATGAATTCTTTATTTCCTACAATAAAACAATCAAATCTATTAAATAAAAATCCAAATCAATGCAAAACACAATAAATATGAGAATAAAATCATCTAGAATATATATAAAAATATACTCTATCAAATACCAAGCTTTGTGATGCTATTACATACTACAAGGAAGGTATAAGACTTGAAAACCCTTGCTCTACTTTGAGTTTTAAGCATGTTCTTGATGGATCTAGCTTAGTTATGATTATGTTCATGTTATAAGCATGTTTAGTTAGTGATTTAGTGATTTGATTAACATGATGAGTTTGATACTAAGATCAGTGGCTTCTGGTCTTGTTGGGGTGCTTATTATGTGTATAAGTTGATTAGATGCCCGGTGTGGCTTGGTTGTTGCGTAATGAATTTTAGAACGCTCGATTCGTAGCCGTCGTAATGCCCGATTTTCATTAACACTAAGAAACCGAACTGGTCAGTAGCCATAACTCTCTGTTCTTGGCAAGTTAATGAACCCTACTGATAGATTTTTGAACATAGATCACTTTGGCGAAAGAATCGAAGCATTTTGATTTACGGTTTAGGAATTATGACCAAATTACTAAAAGTAGTTCGAATCCGTAAACGAAAGTTCGTAACTGAAATTGAACCCTCGTAAACTATGTAACGTCATGGCGAATCTTGGTAAATAAATACTAGGGGTAAGAAGGAAGGTGTGAAAGAAAACCGTATGTCAAAAATAGCATTTTTCGATTTATTAAAAATGTTCGAGTCAAGGTTAAACGCGAACGAACCCCTAAAAGATGACTCTTTTATAACTTCGGTAAAACACTTAGAAAACGGGCGATAAAACTCGGAGTATAATATTGGTTCGTAACGATCAACCTTAGAACTCATATGACTTAAGTATGTCCCAAGTATAAGTGCAGTGACATGTCGTATTAACGAACGAATGTCGGGTCGGATCAGTGATAATAAGTAATCCACTAAAAAGGGGTATAACGAGATAACTCGAGAACGTGTTTCGAATTAAGTATAACTTAACTTTTAATATGTTAAGTGATTAATCCCGAATGCCTTGGCTATTTATAGATCACCAAGCTGAACCGGGACCCGCTACCACTACCCCTTACCGTACTCGACTACCAGGCAAGTTTCAATTCCCTTCTTTTAGGCTGTTGTTGTGATTGAATAAATATATATATATATATATATATATATATATATATATATATATATATATATGATTGCTGATATACATATGCCATTGCAAGCATGCCTACTTTCAAGTTGAATTGATATACTTGTTCCCTGAATGTTATTGTTGGCTTATAAGCTAGATAGTTATACATCAGTTATAAGCCGGTTATTGTAAGACCCTCATAGAAGGGCGTATACATCTTATTCATCAAATATAGATCGGGAGTCAATATTTCTTGATATATCGGGATTACCTCAGAGGAAAATATTTAAGTAAATATTTTCCATTATTCGGGCGACGAATATTATTTGAATATTCGTTCGAGATTATTTATTTTAACGGTCTTTACTTCAAATAATTATTTGAACGTAACTATTCGACGAATAATATTTTTAATATTCATTCAGAGTCGAATTATTTATCGATTATTATTGCGAATATTCTTCTAAAGGTTGGACTACTAAATGAAAATTAATTGGATATTCATTTAGAATATTATTCATTAAATGAATATTACTTTTGAGTATTCATTTAAGACAGTAATTACCTATCGAATATTATTTTAATGTTCATCTGAAACTTGATTTATTTATCGAGTCTTATCTCGAATATTCCTTTAAAGCTTGGATTACTAAATGAACATTACTTGATATTCATTTAGAATATTATCCATTAAATGAATATTACTTTATCAATATTCATTTAAATTCCTAATTAATTATGAATATTATTTTGAATATTCATCCAGGGTTCTATTTAATCATCGAATATTATTTTAAATATTTTAAATATTCCTTTCAGGTCTTATTAATTAATGAATATTATTTGGAATATTCATTTGAATATTTAGTTATGCAATAAATATTCTCTCGATATTTCTTCAAGAATTATTTGAGAGATACTCTGATTAAAGATATTCTTTCATATTCCTAAATATTCCGTAAAATATTTTAATTCAATAAATATTCTCTGAATATTTATTCCATACTTAGAATAACCTCGATAAGGTTTATCTTTTTCGATTATTACAGAAAATATTTCGGAGTCGTATTATTATTAATCTTATATCAAGAAAGGTTCTCAGACATCATTCTTCTTTGAGTCTATCTCCTTAATAATAAGGGAACCTTACTTGGAAAATGTTATTTATCTTGTCGACTTCCCGGTCATAAAGTATTCCCTTCACTCGCAACTCGGGTGCTGTTGACTTATTAAGTCGTTGCTTACCTTCTCATCTTTCGAGGGGTAAGATTACTGGAACAAGTTGATATCCGTTACCAAGTAATAGCTTGGGAGTTATTGGTAAATTTTCCTTTCCAACTAGATACGACTACTTTGTGGAGTCTTGTCAACAAGTATTATACTTGGGGAAAGGGGGACGAACGTTACATTCAGAATCATGAATTCTATTTGAACTAGGAGTCGTGTAAGAGGCCGAGTAGCGCCGGTCCATCCCCTTTGGCCTAACCGTTGGCCGGGGAGAGCTAGCAAGGCGGTATACAAGTAAAGCCGTCAGTTCTTCCTTCTACCGGTAGTAAATCTAAATTGAGCTGTACGATCTCGACTGATCATCAAGATTGGAACAGCGGGCGCGGTGAATACTCCATCATTGGTTCATCATCCAAATTTATTTATTTCCTGCAACATGATTACTGTTGGCAGAGTTGGAAAAAGGGTCATAACTGGAATTGCAACCTTTTCTTGCAAACTCCTCTTCTTAATAACAATAAGAATATCTCGCTTACTTTGATGTAGCAGATATTTCTACAAACAAATACTTTAAGTTACCTTGTAACTTCATCGTTCATATTATACTGGCATCATTTCCGTAAATGCATGGCATATGGTTTGAAAGATACTTTTGAACTGTTATACATTATCGTTCAGTTATATATTATTGTTGGTGGGCTATTGCTCACCCTTGCTTTATTATTATATCACAACAACAGCTAGATCAGATGACTCGCACAAGGCGCACTCGACGCGGGCGAGGACGATGAGACTACCAGAGCTGAAGAAGAAGCTATTGGTAGGGTATATTTATTCTTTCATTACCAAGAATATGGTCTAGTATGACTTATGTAAATGGATGGCAAAGAGTATGTATTTATATTGAAATCCTTTTGGATTGTAAGAACTCATAATGTGATTAATAAAAATTTGATTGTTACTCTGATTTCATCTCTGGGACTATAACGGGTGTGTTTTATATTGTTGTGTTGGGTTATAGAGACGTAATTTATTTTATGTTAAGGAAAGTTCAATTGTTGTGGACAGAATTGGAAACCGTAACCACCGGATCCCGGACCCCGGATCTGGGGGTGTTACACCAACACTTCCCTTCAGCTATGTAGGCCTTACCTGGTGCATGCTTCTTTTGCAGAGCCTCATACTTAGCTTCAAGCTCAAGAAACTCCTTATCCTTCTTCTTAGGCTTCTTGCATTCACTGGCAAAATGCCCTAGGTCATTGCATCTATAACATCTCACAGATGACCTATCCACATAGCTGGTTTTGAATTTGTTTTTGTTTGCTTTCACAGGTGCCTTGCTCTTGTTGAATGAATGATTTTGAGATCTAGACTTGAAGGACTGATTCCTCTTAAATCTGATGTTTGGGAATTTTCTAGCCATAAAAGCATATGAAGTGTTTTCCATGGCATCCAACTCTTCAAGGGTATAGAACTCATCTTCTTCCTTTTCATCAACAGGTTCAGTCACTTCTTCTTCAGTCTCTTCATCATCTACTATCTCTTCTATTCTCAGTTGACTTGTAGATGCTTCCAGGTCTTGAACGGATTTGTTGACAATCAAGGCACAGGATGTGTTTATCATTCTACCTTGGTTGGCTTGGATAGCCCTCTTCTGAAGCAACTCAAGCTCATGAGTTTTTAAAACCCCATAGAGCACATCATATGTGACTTTGTTCAAATCTCTTTCTCTTAGAGATATGACCCTTTGCTCTAGATGGTTTGGTGCAGATAGTAGAAACTTCATGTTCAATTCCTTAGTGATGTAAACCTTCCCATTCATTTGAAGCTCAGTCACCAGCTTGTGAAATATTTCAAACATATCAGTAATACTTTCTTTGGACTGTGCCATGAAAGCTTCATACTGTGTGACCAGTATCTGTTTCCTATTTTCTCTTACCTCCTCTGTCCCTTCACATAACACCTCGATGTGGTTCCACATGTCCTTGGCTGATGTGCATGATGCTATATTAGCAAACATCGACATATCCATGGAGTCTATGATCAACAACATGAGATGACTGTCTAGGGCAACCTTCTCCTTCTCTGAGTCCGTCCATTTGGATGGCTCTTTTGCAACGTATGATCTAGGAATGACTATTGTGCCCACTGTAGATTCAGCAATTTCTTGTTGTGGTACAAATGGACCATTCTTGAGGATGTCAGGATAGAGAGGATTGGCAGCTTTGATGAACAACAACATTTTTATTTTCCAGAGGTTGTAATTCTCTTTGTCGAACTTAGGGACCTTCACCGTACCTGTAGTCTTTGGTGTATTCGAACTCATGATCGTTTTCTGTTTAGATTAAACAGCCTGCTCTGATACCACTTGTTGAGTATTGAATACGGTAAAAGAATACAGAGGGGGGTGAATGGATTCTTGAACTTTTCTTTGTTCTTGAATCTTTGCAGCAAGATATGTGTTGAATGTGTGAGATATGTAAGTACAGATAACAAAGACAAACACAACACAATATCACTTTAATCTAATATTTTATTAGATAAAGATTTTGCTACAATCTGTGAATACAAATGGTAGTATTCTCAGCTTCGTTTTTCTTAGAGAGATATTTCTTGAGATGTATATTGAAAAACTATCACACTCTCTCTAGCTAAGGAAGTGAGGTTGTATCCTTATAGACATGGATACACCTACTTACTACAAATAAGGTAGGTAAAACTAACTGCTTTCCAGTATGTCTATCTCATTTGAGTAAGAGTCCAAACGGCTACAGATTTTACTTTGCAAAGCCTGTTCAGATCCACTTCTTTAGCTCCTTGTCCCTTTGTCTTATCTCTCCAAGTTTCTTTGTAGGCTTTCCAATGTGCTTTATAGTACATAGTTAAATAAAGCTTCTTGGCTTGTTGCAGGTTTTTGACTTGTACAATTCTTCAGTATTTTGTCTCCAAGAATGTATTCGAGAAGTGGCTAAGTGATTGATTCGAGAACTCGAATTGACTTAATCGATAACTCTGAGTTCTCGAATAGTGTTATATTGACATATCGAATCACTTCTCGAATAGCTCTTTTCTCTGGGACTCCTTGAGATATCGAATAGAGCATTTTGACATATCGAATCCCTGAGATGTCGAATAGCTTCTTTAGTCCTTGAGATATCGAATAGATCATTGACTTGTTGACTCTTAGAGAACTCGAATGATGCTTTGACTTGTTGACTCCATGAGTTCTCGAATAGAGTAATAGACATATCGAATCTCTGAGATATCGAATGAGATATCGAACAGTGTATTCAGAGATATCGAATAGTGTCTTCTGAGATATCGAATCTCTGACTTCTCGAATGCTAGATTTCTCGAATAGACAAATGTACTTCTCGAATTGGTACTTAGGCAAATTCTTCATTTCTTCAAATCCCAACTGTGATTATTTGGCAGTCTTTATCTCCTTGCTTGAGGCATGAACCTTGGAACTTCTTTCAAGCATTATTCTTGACTTTATAGTTACAGTAACACAACTAGAATTTGATGCCTATTACAAGTACAGAACAAATAGAAACTCTACAACTAGAGGTTCCCTCAGTTAAGAGGTCATGTAGGTAATGCATAGCATTACACATACTTAGGCTTGTTATTAGATGTATTCAGGCATGCCTCTGTGACTAACACTATGTGTCATCACTCAACTATTTATGAAAATTACCTTTAAAACTGAACTTGATATTTTTTTAAAACTCAACTATTCTGTGTGTTTATTTTTTTATGAAAACTACATTATTCACAAATTTTATAATTAAATAAGATATACTCATATAATTTATCTAAAAATAATAATTTTTGAGTTAAGATTTTAATAGTATTGTATGTTCTTATCACATTATAATATTAAATTAATTAGTTACATTCTTACACGCAGACGTAGTGATTAATAACTCGAATCAAAGATTTTTTAAATGCACGGCTTTTAAAATTTAGTTAATATTATAAATTGCTATTAAAATATCAAAATATATTTGATATCGCGATTAGTCTATACTACTTCGATTGATCTTTTGATCGATCCTTAGTTGTCAGCGATCAAGTTCGATTTCTGAATTTTACTTCAATATATTTTGTCTTTGTACAATTATAAATTATAACAGCAAGATAATAACATCATAGACTTGTTGTATGCAATATTTATATTAAATTATAAATAAAATTTATAAAACTATTAATGACTCTCGGTGTAGGGTGCCTGTTTGCCTATTTTGAAAAAAATTAACACATATGAGTTCACAATAAAAAAATGTTTCACATTTTATTATTCTTATTATCATCGTTTACTAGTTAAGATGCTTAGATAGTTAGATGCATAATCTGTAATAAAGATAATATTTATCCGTAAATATATATGAATTGAATAAACTAAAAGTTTACTTAATTAATTGGAAAAGTTGATTATCGAAATCATAAAATATAAAATATCGAAATTTTATTGTCATTTGAAATTGGGGGGAAAAAATTAGGTTAAACTTGTAAAGAAAATAATATAAACAAATAGCTTTCATGGAACTTAAGTCAAAACTTAACAAGAACCCGATAAACTCGAAAAGTCGATAAGAACCCGATAAACTCGGAAACTCGGTAAGAACTCGAAAACTCGGTAAATACTCGAAAATTCGGTAAAAACTCGAAAAACTCGAAAACTCCATAAAAGCTCGAAACTCGTTTAAAAACTCGATAAGCTCGGTTAAAACTCGATAAGCTCGAAAGCTCGATAACAGCTCGAACCCGATTCGTATAGTACACGAGTCGAGTTCGAACACAAATTCCAGGCTCGATAAATTTTAGGCTCGACTCTACTCGATAAAAAAAAAGAAGCTCGAACCACTCGAATTACACCCTTATATGGGCATACCAAGGGAAACTGTGAAGTTTTGGACAAGCCACTGAATGTGGGGTGCCGTTAAAAGAATTTAAGCTGATCTTTAACTTAGCAAAAGGAAGGAGTTTTTGGGTCACCATGTCTCGCTCAAATATCGGACACAAATTTACACAAAAGTTGATTTGAACTACCTAAAATCCATGTAGAACTCATAGAAATGGCATAAGCTTACTTGGTTCAATGTTAAAATTTTTTCTTAAGCTATGGCATCGTTCAATTTTTCCGACAAGTACTTGCCTTGGCCATCCTCATGGTTTAAATACAAATCAACCAAATTGGCAGGTCTTAAATTTTTTGTCTATTGTAACAATTTATTCACGCCCGTAGACGGTAAAATGTATGAGTCTTGAAAGTAGAGATCTAAGAGATTACTATGAAACCTTAGCCATTGAAAAAGATAGAGAACAACTATCAAATAAAAAGAAAAGAACAAGAACACCCTGGCTTTAGATTATGGCAGGTGTGCAATAATGTCATTATTATTTAATTAAATCTAAGAACTTCCTTAATGTTATATGCATATTCATTCCCTTATGAGTTATAAACATATAAACTTAATAGTTATAAATCAATTAAAGATAATTCTTATAAAGTCTTGAAGAAAAGAAATGAAAAGTTTTTTGTTCTTCCAAAATAAACTCAAACTAAAGTAATATTAAAGACTCGCAAGTCCAAAGTGCATCCATGAACAAAATGATTTCTTGTGAATTATTTTCATAATTTTTTAGCTAGAATTTCACTGTCAGATCCTGTAATATGGTATGGACTAGTGGCTACTAATGCACATCTTTTTACTAAAAACTTGTTAGCAGGATGCTACGCATTAATTGTTATGATAACTAAGGCAGCAAGTGTTTGCAAGTTCTTGTAGTCGGTAAATGGTGTAGAACAGAGGTAGAACATTCTTATCTTTTTGAAGTCATGTCCTTGTTATATGCATGTATCCTTATCATGTTCTATTTGAAGACGGAGACATGTTAGCATTAGACAATGAGAAAATTATGATTAAAATAGGAACAACTATTGGAAGTGGGATAGTTGTGAATTGGAGTGCTACAATTAGAACACCAGGTGATGTGCTCAAGGATTGGTCCGAGGAGCAGAAGCTTTCACTGTTTGGAATCTCTCGGTATCAAGAAGTAATGGATGTTGTTAGTGAAAGACTCGATATGACCTATGATTGTCCGAATGAAGAATTTTAGAATTCAATGATGCTAAAAGGCTGTGAAAATCTTGGATTGAAAGTTGAGCAAATTCCTAGGAATTCGCTGGAGTATCATCATTGTGGTTTGTGTTCTTTTAGTCGTAGAAAAGAAGACAAATAAGATACCCTTGTATGCAATTAGCAACTGAATTAGTATTGTTCCAAAAATACCCCTGAAAAAGTAACGTCCACCAAAGAAAAGGGTGTTTAAAATATTAAACTTCATTCATGCGGGTGCCTATTATTATAGGTTGATCATTTTTGTGCAAAAAAATTATAACTCAGACCATATTCCTGCAATTAAGCCTTATTATTATTATTATTATTATTATTATTATTATTATTATTATTATTATTATTATTATTATTATTATTACTATTATTATAATAATAATAATAATAATAATTATTATTATTATTATTATTATTATTATTATTGTTATTATTATTATTATTATTATTATTATTATTATTGTTGTTGTTGTTGTTGTTGTTGTTATTATTATTATTATTATAATAACAATATTGAGGTGTATAATAAGTGTTCTTTCACGAATTTAAATACCTGTCACTTCTACGTATATAATCTTACAGTTAGGCTCTACGTATATAATCCCTACCGCATAAAATTTTTCATTACTCAGATTGTTGGTTACTCGTCTACACATAATTGACACACATGATTATTATCAGATTAACATGTTTTCTTTCAATACGAAGTGGAGAATAAATACCATGAACTTGCTTTTCAGGTCATTCTTAAACGTAGTTTTTAGTTCCGTAAATTTCATTCGACTATAGCTTTTCATGAGACAGACGATATAGGCATTAGGAACATAATCCCTAATCTTGAACTCATTAACATAACGAGCAAACATAATATTCTCACCAACATAATTTACTTCAGGATGCAAAATCCAAAATTATAATGATTCGTATACGGTTACAACTAACATTTACAAAGAATAAAGAAAATAATAGTAAATGTCGATATTGTGATTCTCCTATTTACACATGTGAATCTGAAATTGAATTCAAAGTAATCACTCTGCAAGATGGCTGTAGTGCTCCTTAGTTAGATTCTGATATTCATCACACGCAAGAGACACTGAAGTACTTTTACAAAATTATATACTTTCAAATGATTTTTTATTTTTGCTCAAAAGTTAGTTTAAGGGTATCACAGATCAACAAAAACAAAATTTCCTCCTTCTTCCAAAGATCTATAACTTCAGTACTATTAACATAAATGTTGCCAGCGATAGTAATGTCAATAATATACTCTTTGTTCCATGATTTTTTCTCATAATCCATGATTCATATATCAAATTCTACATGACGTGAGAGATCAAACATACCCAAATTTCTTTCAATATCTAATATAGTGTAGTACTTTTGGTGTTCCTTGAAACTTATTTCATGATGAATAATCACTTTAAATGTCTTCACGTTATCAAATGTCAGTATTAGTCCACCACAATTCTTTATCATAATTCAGATTCAGAACAAACTCAAAAAATACACAAAATTTTAGCTCTTTTTAAAATTGACCTGGATTGTTGTCATTTGAGGCTCTATGGTCCTACTATCAAATTTCCCATGTCATATGTAGCCAAAGAAAAAATCCAATTCGATTTCTTAAGAGCATGTCATTCTTTATAGAATTTGTAAACTTCAGGACATTTCACATGATCATCTAAAATACAAATTCTATGATAAATTAATTAGCCACATGTATTACTACATACTACAACTATAGTTAATATTATAATTATTGTTAATTATAGTGATCAATATTACAATGTGTGGGTCACATTTTTTTTTGAACATGTGTATTTAATATTTTATAGTTGAAAATAAGAAAATGTAAACATTATCGTTGCATTTATTGTCGACAATATCAGCTGCAGTGTAGCTATTGTCGAGAGCTTGCCCACAAAGACTTGATTGTGTCTTTTAATCAGGAAAAAACAAATGAGAAAACACCACACATAATTAAGAAGATATAATTCTTCATCATTTATATCTCTTTATCAGTCCACTTAGTGAATCTAATATTTTTTTTATCGTGTCATTCATGTGAGAGGACTGGGTCCGTGATCGTGCTTAGCGGTAGATTGCCACTCACTGAGGGGGAAAGATCTGTTCAGCTTATAGAATTGGAGTGCAACGATTATGAACCAATGGACTTTGTATTTGGTAGAGAGTGGAAAGCAGAAAATGTAAGTGCTTTTTATATGAGTTTGTATTATTCTTGTATACTGACAATTGCTATAAATTTTGGTATATGTAGCCAATCACAAGAACCAAATTTGATATTGATCTTTCTAGTGGAGATTTCAGTGATTACGACTTGAAGGGAAATTGACCAGTTGCCGTTCTAGACCCCCGTGTTACCATCAGTGTCCTGGTCCAGTTGGAAATGTAGTTCATAGAAGAAACAAACAGCAATAAAGATATATAAAAAAATAGTAAACTAAAAACACACAAATCTACGTGGTTCGGCAACTTGCCTACATCCACAAAAAGCAGCTGATATTATTATCTAACAGAGTGAGTAAATTACAGAGTGCAGAAATAGATTTCCTCACTAATAACATCTCTCAAGTGTTTTCCAGGAGTTCCTTAAAGTTGCTGAAAAATTCATGCCTAAACAAGTATTCTAAAGCTTTTCTCTCTAATTTCTGACGATCTTTCCAGAAATAGAGAATGCTATATTTATATTACTTGTCTCCACACATAGACAACAGGCATAAATTAGCATTCATAGCCAACCAACTTTTGCCTACAATCTTCTTCCATTTTCATACCGCTAAAAATAAGTATCTAGTATATATAATAAGCGTAAGATGGATCTTATCCATAATTTTGGTTTGGTTACTTTGGTTTGGTCACTGTACCGTCAAAATAATCTCAATCGTCGAATATAATATTTTTAAAATAGACGATCAAGATTATATCATATTAAAAAAAATTATAATTTAAAGGATATAATTAAAAGGTTGTATTAGAATTGAATTTTAAAAAGAAGTTATAATCTGAAAAGGATAGTATAAAAGATTGTATAAGAATTTAATTTTATTTATTTATTTATTAATAGTAAAAAGGTTCATATTTACTATTTAGGCTCTATCTCGAGATATAGAAATCAAATTTGGATGATTTTACAGTCCACGCAAAACTCATAAAATTATCTTTAATTTAGTGATGATAAAACAATTATTATCCAAATGAAAACACTAAGAATCTTAAGAGAAAATATTACGAATTTTTACAATAATCCTATTTAGTGTAGAATACCTACATTAATAATCCTATTCAATATAGAAAAAATATAATTATATATGATTTAAATCATTGACAAACACATTTTTGTATTTTAATATAAATACACTTTTTATTTTACATGTTAAAATATTAAATATTTTTTTTATGCTAGATCCAACGTTATTTATTTATTTATTTTAAGATCTAACAATTCTTATTTATTTTTTCGTACTGAGGACCAGACTACCAACTACCAAAGTTTTGGACAAAATCCCTACTACACTTATTATTAAAACTTTATTTGGTTGTTAGTACAACTATCTTCAAATTATAAGAAGGTTATTTTGATAATCAAAACAAAATATAAGTAGATTTCCTAAATAGAATAGAATTTTCAATATAAAAAATATTAATTTTCATCTCTCTTTTGTTTCTTGGTAGTTTTAATAGGAGAAAATTGTTAAATCATCACTAAATTAAAGATTATTTTTTTAATTTCACATAGGTTGTAAAATCATCCAAATAAAATGTTAAGAATTCAAGATAAAACACATAGTAAATTAAACGTATAAAATCTTATATATATATATATATATATATATATATATATATAACAATTTGATATGTAAACTAATAACAAATAAATAATAAAACAATAATATAATAAATATTAGAAAAAGAACCATGCGTTGCACGGGTTATAAGCTAGTATCATTAATTGCCCAACAAGAAGTTTAGTTCTTTGAGAAAAAATTGTTGTTAAAGAGGATCGAACTTAGGCCTATCACGAAATTTGCGCATCACCAAGCCACTAAGGAACTAATTCATATGTGTTGCAAATCATATACCTAATATGTGAATGCTTGTGTATGACTTGAACGAAAAGAATATTATAGCTCTTTTTCTCTAAAAGCTAGAAAAATATTGTTAAGGAGGATCAAACTTGGGTCTATCACGAAATTTACGCATCACCATGCCACTAGGGTACTAATCCATATGTGTTGTAAATCATATACTTAATATGTTAATGCTTGTGTATGACTTGAACGAAAAAAATATCATAGCTCTTTTTCTCTAAAAGCTAGAACATACATAGTTCGATTATTTAAAATAACATACAAAATAAATAAAATTAAATATACAATTATGTCAACAAAAGACTAGAATAAAAAAGATGTATGGATATGTGGGCCACCTCAACTAATTGAGTATTTCTAAAAAGTAATTCAAAAAACTATATCCTAGATAATATTTAAATATACCACTATCAAAACAAACAAAAACTAAAAGGGGTAAGTCTACTTCAAAATTTTTATGTATAAATTTGATTTAAATATAAAAAAATTCAAATATAGGATCATACGTAATACCTAAAAAAATTTAAGGTGTGTTATTTACTATTTTTTACTACAAAATTATCGCATGTGGTATTAGATATTACCCGGCTAGAGGTACATTGTCGTTAACGAGTTTAATAATTTGTTTATGGGTTTCACAAATAAGTTGTTTAAATAAAATAGAATGTTCGTAGGTTTCGATGCCTTAGATAAAGTGTTTGAGACCTTATAAGTAAGTTTTTTTGAATATGTAGGTTTCGATGCCTTAGATAAAGTATTTATTCTCAATAAATCTCTGGATGAGGGAGAATCGAACCCAGGACCTGGAACGAAAATAGAATTATTTTGTTTAAGACCTTTAAAACTAAGTTAATAACTAATGTATACTAAATTTGATAATTTTTAAAAATTGATTTCAGGTTGAGCATCGAGCCTTAGGCTTGACCTAATTTTCGAAAAATACTAGAAATTTGACCCAGATTGTCACAAGTTGATCAAAACTATGACGATATACTTATCCATCTTATTTTCCTTACAATTATAAAACACAAAAAAATGTAATTAAACACATTTATAATGCAGCGACATCACTATATAAAGGAAACTTAGAATTATAAATGAACAAATTATAAATATGATTAAAACATCAATTCAAATTAATGAAGCATTGAACTGAGCTTATAACACATTAGGAAGATCATCCAAAAGCAAAATATGAGCACAATAAAACTTATAATTGAAAACACGTGCATGCATATATCAGAATTGAAATTTATATAACCACCAATGAACGATAAATATCGAGGTGATTACAAAAACTATAATAAATTTACAATTGTCAAATATTCAAGTTTGATACATAATATATGCTTATAATTCAAGTTAATAGTTAAACAACAAAACAACAATGTATAGGAGAATAGTTTACAGAATCAGGACAAGCCAATCTATATTTGCAATGGTTGTCCTTGCTCATTCAGCTTTCTTTCCTCCCTTCTACTAGCAATTGGTTTGGTAATAAGAAAATCTTTATGCAATACAAATTTGCTGGAAAGATTTGGGATGTTGTAAAGGGACTCCTTAGAATTGTAGTTATACTTAGAGTTCTTGCCTCACTGGAATCATTTTCGGCAAAATTAGAAAAGAGACAGAGTACTCACACTATTTAATACTTCATATATATGTGCACTGCATGAGCATATACAAGTGCGTAATGTATAAATGTTTATTCGTTAATTTACAAAAAGAATTCTTTCTTATTGGATATTTTTTCTTAGAGAGCCTCTGTTTTGGCACTTTAGAATGTTATAATGATTATTATATCAACACAAACACAATCAAATATGATTTAAAGTGCAGACTGGTGCAAGACATGGTCTTTAGAAAAGATAACACAAATAACTGAATTCAACAATTTACATCATCTAACGCATGCCCGTGCCTTTTACGAGCTATAAAGCTAGTCTTTATAAATAATCGTAATATTATCAAATTTGGTTCCACACTTATTTTGGTTTCACCCCTAAATTTCTATTTTTCCTGCCTATCTTTTATCTTCCTAAGATTTTGTCTATCTTTTAATAAAATATCAAAATTATTGGAATACAATTATAATTGTAATTCTTTAATTATAATACTAATGAGTTGCACAAATAACGTATCCATCAAAATCATGTAGGTTGTGTTTTCTTTATTTTCTAAAAATATTCTTAATTAAATATTAGAAAAAATAATCTTTATTAGTAAGTGAAATCCTATTTGAATGGTTTTTCGGTACTAAATTTGATTTCATCTCTGTAATGATTTTACACCATTTTCATATATCTGTAATTCAGTTATAATTACTATTCGTATGTTATAACCTATTGATATGCACAAAACTTTTATTAATAAGCAAAACTTCTTTTTAATTGTAATACAGTACCAAATCTGGTTACACCCTTAAATTCCTATTTTTTTTTTAAAATTCTATATTATTTCTTAATTAATTTTTGGAATTATTAATAGTCAATTTTAGAGATAGGTTCCATGAAGACTGTTATTTCATTGGAGACATTAAAGACCATATACGTTCTGCAAGTAAAAATTACAAAATGAGTTATTTTACAAAACATGTTCTACGTATACCACTATTTCACTGAAAATCTTGAAATCTTTTTGGAAATCATGCATGTTTTGCTAACAAAATATTGCAAAACGAATTGTTCTGCAAATCGCGTTCGGTATGCAAAACTTTATGAAACATACATGTTTTGCTTGCGGAACATACCTGATTTTAAAGATTTTCAACTAGTGATTTTCATGTAACACGTTTTGTAAAATAATAAGTTTTGTAATGTTTTGAATGCAGAACGTATATGGTCTCCAAGATTTATAATGAAATGATGGTCTCCATTGATCTCAATGTAATTTTTTATTATCAGCATACTGAATTACACAAATAACATACGTATCTATTGAAATCATGTACGTTGTGTTTTCTTGATTTTCGTAAAATATTCTTAGTTAGATATTAGATGATTTCATTTATTTTTCAAAATATCGTAAAAGAAAGTTGTACTTCGTTGTTTTTTGTCACAAACCGTTTTTTTGCAAATAATTTCAAAAAATAGTAAAATCAAAAATAAATAAATAAATAAGAGAAATATTTTTGTTAAATTTTCAATACTAAATTAATGATTAATTTAAATAAATTCTATCAGGCTCGTGCTTCGCACAGGTTATTATCTAATAGACAAAAAAAATAAAAAAAAATAACGTACATCGTTTGGAAATCACACATTCATAGTACGTTTCCAGTTTCAATTGTAAAATACAAGGTAACAAAAGCACTTTAGATTAGGAGGATGGTGCATAGCGTTGTTTGAAAAATTCAAAAAATTGGAATTCGGAGCAAGTAAGGAAGTGAACAGAAATAAATAGCAAAAAAAAAAAAATTACGAATAGAAAATATTACAGAGAAATTAATTAAAATATCACATTGTTGGATTAGGGTCCTAACAACGAAAAGGGGGAAGATGCATATTAATTTTATTTTTTTTGAAGTTATGTTTGTAAAATCATATTTTGACATGGTGAGATTGTTAATATGCATATTTTCGCATTGCTGATACTTAATATAGATTAAAAAATATAGATTAGGGCCCTTTTCGCGTTGTTGTTAGTGTATTTTAATATAGATTGTTAACAATCTATATTTTGACATAAAATTAATATGATGTTACAAATATAGACTCTAATCCAACAATGTGATACTTACAAAATACATTCTATATTTGATTGGGCCCGCATGACTAATTAAAAAATTCTGTTTTTATTAAAATGCCCACATCATATTTATATATAAATTTCATGTATCTCAGGAAATTTACCTGAAATACATCTAAGGCTTCCCAATCTCTATTTTGTATGTATCTTAGAAAAAGTTTCATATCAGGATCCTTTTTATCTAAATTAAATATGACAAACTTGAATACGACATAGGATCGTAAAATGTAAATCACAAACATTGTATTGCCGCAAATTATCTACTTTTTTCAACTATATTAATCACATTCAATTCATTAGCATGCAAGTTTCATACAAAATTGTGAAATCAATATTTTCTATTGAAATTCCTGAAATATCATTCTCCAAAAATCGATAAACTTCAAATATTAATGCATCACACTTTAACCAAAGACTTTTCTTTAATAATTTAATATCCGTATTAATTTTTGCGCATCTATACTCTATTATAATAAGCGAAAGGGAGTATAATTTGTAGTTGGTTACCCCCTTATTTTTTGTTATCCCCTTATTTTTGGTTATCCTCATTCACAACCGTTAGATCTTCAATTCAAATAGATTATGACCGTTAGATACAACAATACTAAAAGTTGAATGTCTAAGGTTCGAATCTCGCCAATAACATTTTAATATAAAATTAATACTAAATTATATTATATAGAAAGGTTGAAGGTTCGATTTCCATCAACAACATATTTATTTAGATTTAATACTAAACTAAAAATAATGTTTAAAATATTTTTTTTTTTGAAATAAAAGTACTTGCATTGCTTAATTCATATCATAGTTCAATACATCATAAATGAAGTCAGGGGCATTCCCCTGCCATTCATAGAAACCTGGCATAGAACTAGAAGCTCGAGCTAACGTATGAGCTACTACGTTCGCAGATTTATAGATAAATTGCACCTGTACTTCATCAAGGTGCTGAAAAATATCCACACAATCAGCTACAATGGAGTGGAAATTTGATCTCCCAGACCCCCCTTTGCAGGCAACAACTAGTTGCTTTGAATCTGTTTCGAAAACACAGTTTTTGAACCCCAACTGCTCAGCCAATTCTGCTGCATCCTTAAGGCTTCGGGCCTCTGCTTCCTTCACGCTCCATTCCCCTTCAATATCCATACATCTCGCATGCAAGAAACGCCCATCTGCATCTCGCATACGAACACGCAGTTGCAATATCAACCCTTTTGCTTCTCAGATCAACAGCAGTAGGTAAACACAGTCTACAAGCACGCCATACCAAATGAACGACCTTACTTGGTAGTTTCAGTGACCATAGTTTCCTCCAAAAGCTTGTATCTGCCGTACTCCTTTCCCCCCTCAGCTGTCTATAACAACTCTTAACTGAAAATTCCCCCTTTTCCTCAAACATCCAATACCACGAGTCCGCTGTCTCCTTCCTAGGCAATGCAATCTTCGAAATTAACATTCTGTCCCTATCATTGAAGATGTCTCTCAAAACTTCTTGATCCCATTTCCTTTCTCCTATTTTCATCAAATTCGCCACTTTAATATCCTCCAACTGTGAAGGTTTCTCAGTTGTAAGCATACCATTCTCTACTGTTGGAAGCCAAGGCACTTTCCAAACAAACGTATCCTTACCATCCCCTATCCTCTTCCTACACCCTTGTTTCACCAAGTCCTGAGCCGATAAGATGCTACGCCACATATAGCTAGGATTACCTCCCAATTTAGCATTCAAAAAATCTGTTCTAGGAAAATATCGAGCTTTCAATATACTTGTAACAAAACTGTTCTCCCCATTTAGTAGCCTCCACCCTTGCTTTGCAAGCATCGCTCTATTAAACTGCTGCAAATCTTTATATCCCAAACCACCATTCTCCTTAGTTTCACACATTTTTCCCCACGCCATCCACTTCACACCCTTGCTTTGACCACCACTGCCCCACCAAAATTTATTCATCTGCCTCTGAATCGTATTACACACTTCAGTTGGTATAATCATGAGGTTCATCCAAAAATTCGGCACCACTTGACCCGCTGTCTTCAATAGCGTACATTTCCCAGCCCTTGACATATTCTTATTGCTCCACACTTGTAATTTCTGCTTCACTTTTTCCGTAAGAAACCCGAAAACTTCGTTCTTTTTCCTCCCCACTACCATTGGAATTCCCAAGTATTTCCCTGGTGTATCAACTGCCTCCACCTCCAGAATTTCACATACTCTCCTCTTGACTTCCACTTCTGTATTAGGACTGAATGTGATACTAGA
Organism: Saposhnikovia divaricata; assembly: GCA_036435485.1. Taxonomy (NCBI): domain Eukaryota; kingdom Viridiplantae; phylum Streptophyta; class Magnoliopsida; order Apiales; family Apiaceae; genus Saposhnikovia; species Saposhnikovia divaricata. The sequence continues at coordinate 20,104,411 of CM071595.1, forward strand.
TTTGTTAAAGTTTATTGCCTGCCCAGACACTGACTCATATCGTTTCAACACATTCTTCATTACCATAGCCTCACTTATTGTTGCTTTAAAAAACAAGTAGCAGTCGTCTGCAAAGAGTAAGTGAGATACCCTTGGTGCTTCTTGAGCAATCTTACATCCGTGAATCAAACCAACCTCCTCATTCCTCCTGATAATCGAGCTAAGCCTTCAGCACAAAATATATATAAATATGGGGATATGGGATCCCCTTGACGGATCCCTCTCGCTGGCTTAACCTCCCCAAAAACCTTCCCTTGATGCAGAAAACTGTACGTAACCGTTCTAATACATTTCATTATCCGATCAATCCAGATATGATGAAATCCGAATTTATTCAGCATGTCTTCAACAAACCTCCACTCAAGTCTGTCATAAGCTTTGGAAACATCGATTTTTAAACCTACACACCCATTCTTCCCTTGTGTCTTTCGTCGAATATAGTGATTTACTTCAAATGCCACCAAAGCATTGTCCGTCAATAACCTTCCTTCAACAAATGCACTTTGATTAATCGAAATCAAGTTAGATAGGCAACATTTAAGCCTATTTGCCATTACTTTCGACAAGATTCTAAACAAAACATTACACAATGAGATTGGGCGTAAATCAGTCATACATTGAGGATTTTTAATTTTCGGGATAAGACAAACCATAGTTCGATTTACCTCAACTTGCATATCCCCAGTTGCAAAAAAATCCGAACAGAAATTCACCACATCCTTACACACTATACTCCAATAAGTTTGATAAAATGCAGGATTAAGCCCATCATCACCAGGTGATTTCTCTGGATGAATTGAGAAGATAGCTTCTTTAACTTCCTCTTGTTCAATAGGCTGAATCAGGTACCTATTCTGCTCCTCAGTAACATGTGAAACAGTTTCTCTTTCCGATAATACCTCTGCATTCGAGGTAGACTTAAACAGCTTTCCAAAATAATCCACCACAATGTCCTGTATATCGTTCTCATCCTCCTTCCATTCCCCATCCTTATCCCTCAAACCTTTCAACTGATTGTGTCTCTTTCTCCCTATAGCAAAATTATGGAAAAATCTAGAATTTTGATCACCATGCTTTAACCAAAACTATAAACAAATTTAAAAAAAAATAAAAATAACCCATGCTTTGCACGGGCTATAAGCTAATTTTAATTAATTCGAGAGAATACTTTAACCAAAGGCTTGCATAAACAAGAGAGGGACAACCCTTAAACTATAAATCTAAGGCCAACTCCAACCATGACCAAATTTGGATCGAATCCAAATTCTATTCCAATCACGTGATCCAAATATAAATTCAAATTCAATCATCATTATTCTATTCATATATTTTCATTTTAAGTATTTTGAAAAAAGATTAATTAATTTTATTATAAATCATAATATTAACATCAACAACAACTAGATTATAACTAAAATACATTCGAATAAAAATAAAACGTTATATGAAAATAAATTAAAAGCACTAAAATATTACATAAAAATTCTAATTATCAGAATTAGTATATTCTTCCCGCAAATGCTCAATTAGGGCATTTCGAAATGCTAGATGAGCATCTTTATTTTGGATTTTTTTTTGTAACGACTCATAAACTGTTGAAATCGACCATTTTCATCATTCGGAACTGTCTCAATTTCCGGAGTAAGAACTTCAAGATTTTCTCCAGTTTCATGGTGAGCAGATTAGGATCATACAAAAAAGAGCTCAAGAACAAAGATCCACCTCTCAAAGTCGAACATTTGAAGATGAAGGTCAAGGGTCTCAAAATAACAATTTCGGGATATACTTTGGTTATGAGGAAGAAGAAATGATTTGTCCGATGACTAAATCGAAAATTTAGTTTTTATTTCGCTTTATTTGAAATTGTATTATCGTAAGCTTTTTTCTGTATTGTATTGTTTTGTTTTATGTTTTTAATTTTCATGTATTTTCAAATTCAACGTATTTTGAATCTTTATGTATTTTAAAATTTTATTTTATAAATTATCATGAGTTTAATTATATTTCAAAATTAATTAATTTAATTTTAATAATATTAAGAAAATCAACAAAATAGAAAAAATAACAATATTATAACGATATAAAGATTGGATCAGTGCACTGATCCTAATTTGGTTCACTTTTTAGTATTGAGAAATGATTTGAGGAAAAATTGCCCTAAATTTAGATTTTTAATTCATGGTTGGAGTTGCCCTAAGAATAAATAAATTAGTAATGCCCGCAAGCGTTGTCTCAGTTGGTTAAATAGAGGTCATCTCACCTCTTGGTCACAGGTTCGACTCACATGGGAGGCGGATTTGTGATTATGCCTTCCTGGGGCAGAGCCTGTCGCACTTGTGCGGTTTGCCTTAGATCACGTGGTTTGCAGGCTATTGCGTGAGCCCATGGATTTACCCAGAGCGCACTCGAAGGGTAACGGCTACGGGTTCCCATGTTAAAAAAAAATAAAAAAATAAAAAAATTAAATTAGTAACCATTTCGATAGTAACACTAATTTAATTGGCACAGAATATTTGCCAAATTTCCCAAACCAAACTCGACTTCCACGTGGGACCAAAGTAGCATGTAACGGCTGTATTTCAACTCATAAGTATAGTGATGGGAGCCCCCTCCTAATTTATGCAAGAGTGAGAAAAAGATAGAAAAAAGCAAAAGCCAAAAACACACAGGCCTCTCAGTATAGTTTCTAGCAGCCATGGCATCAAATTTACTCCTCTTCATGCTTCTCATTTCAGGTACTTAAATTTAAATTTCCGTCTTAATTTTTCGTGTTTTTTTCGTGTCGTATTGACTCGTAATTTGTTAATTGTAGGAGTGTTCGTGTTGCGGGCATTTTGTCTTGGCATAAACTACGGCCAAATTGCTAACAATCTGCCAACTCCTGAAAATGTTGTTCCGTTGCTCAAGTCCATTGGTGCTACTAAAGTTAAGCTCTACGATGCTGACCCGGAAGTACTTAAGGCTTTCGCAAACACTGGTGTTGAGTTCATAGTTGGATTAGGCAATGAGTACTTATCTAAAATGCGAGATCCACAGAAAGCACTTGATTGGGTTACAACTAATGTCAAATGTTATCTTCCTGCTACTAAAATCACTGCCATTGCAGTCGGAAACGAGGTATTAACGTTTAACGACACCTCGCTTTCCGGCTGCTTGCTTCCTGCTATGCAGAGCATTCACACTGCATTAGTCACACTGAATTTAGATAAACAAGTATGTGTAACCACTGCTCATTCCTTAGGGGTTCTCCAGACTTCTTACCCGCCTTCCGCGGGTGCTTTTAGACAAGATCTGAGCGTCTGTGTCGCTCAGATCTTGTCATTTTTGGTTAAAACAGGTTCACCTTTTTTAATCAACGCTTACCCCTTTTTCGCTTACAAGGGAAGCCCGAAACAGGTTTCTTTAGACTATGTTCTCTTCCAGCCTAACGCTGGAACCGTAGATCCAGCTACTAATCTACACTACGACAACATGCTTTTCGCTCAGATAGACGCTGTTTACAGTGCCTTATCAGCTCTAGGCTACAAGAAACTCCCTGTTCAGATCTCCGAAACAGGATGGCCTTCGAAAGGAGACGCAGATGAAGTAGGAGCTACCCCGGAAAATGCAAAGAAGTACAATGCTAATCTTATTAAGCTAATTGCACAAAAGAAGGGAACGCCTCTCAGGCCTAATTCTGATCTAAACATTTATGTTTTCGCTCTGTTTAATGAGAATATGAAACCAGGGCCAACTTCGGAGAGGAATTACGGACTTTTTAAGCCCGATGGAACTCCTTCCTATTCGCTCGGTATTTCCACCAACATTGGCAACACAACTAGTTCCTCCGGTGCTACTCCTGCTAAGAATAATACCAGCATAATAATGCCAGCTCCGCCTACTTCTTCGTCGAATGGTTACTTATCGATTTCTTCCGGCTCGGTTAGTTACTAATTCCCCTCAAATTTTTATTAAGCATTCATTTACCATAATATCTGTCATGTTTCATTTTAGTTCACTGGTTTTAGGACAGGAACAATGTTACTTATCTGTGTTTAAGTCATGTTAATTTGATTGAACAAGCTGTAGTTGTAGTACTTAAAATTGGGACCATAGTACTTAGAATTTTAATGGGTGTAAAATTGGGGTTGAATGGTGAGAATGTGTTGAGTATTGACAACTAGTGGGGTTAAAAGAAGGAAATAGGAAAGGCACTACACGTTTATGATGAGAAACTGACGGTTGTTATTTGCACACGCAAGGAATGACAGCTATAGAAGCTAAAGTGTACTTGTTTGTCAATTTTGAAGAGTTTGAGTTGCACATTTCTTCTTTATTGATTTAGAAAAGATGTCATTTTTCTGAAGTTTATCGATTCAATCAACTAGTAATTGACATATTTTTCGATATATTTGATTTTAACTTTGCGAGTATAGAGAGTTGGAGGTGAAAATCGAACTCTGAATCAACTAGTAATTGTCATTTTTCTGAAGTTTATCTATTCAATCAACTAGTAATTGACATATTTTTCGATATATTTGATTTTAACTTTGCGAGTATAGACAGTTGGAGCCCGGATCCTCTGTCCCCTTCTTCATGTCCCCTTTTGTGTCCCCTATACAAAAGTGCTCCTGGCGGGGCCCATTGTAAGGAAAATGGAAATAAAATGGACCCCGCCAGGGGCACCCATTTTGTATTGGGGACACAAAAGGGGACATGAAGAAGGGGACAGAGGATCCTCACAGTTGGAGGTGAAAATCAAACTCTAAATCTCTTCGAGCTTTTGTGGTCAATAAACTCTCACAATCTTTTAATGCCAAAAAAAGGCATATAAACTGAGTCAATCAAAATTGAGGTTTGATGGAGACTACATGTGTTTAGAAGTGGGTTATTTGATAGTAATTATTTTAGGACTTCCGATTTTTTATTTTATTTTTAATAAATTTCTGAGAATGAATCCAAAGGAGCAAAGCCATTAAATGACGGCACTGTATGTAGATAGATAAAGTAGTGTAGTTAGCAGGAGAATTTTGGTTTTATTAGGCGTCTCATTTGGTAAGAGACAAGAAGGACAGATCGAAGCTGGCCAAAAGCAATTATAACGTACATAGATCTATCCTATCTACTTTGTAACTGTAAAAATGACCCGTTTATAACTTCAACTACCTACTGTAAGTGTATTCATGAGCTACCTAACACTTGTTTTTACTTGTGTTGTTTGGTTGGAACAAAAATGTTAAGTGAAATGAATTTGTGGCATTGTAGAAACTGCAGTCTGCAGATGATCCATGCCTAGGGTCCCTTTCATTGAGTGACTTATATTTCGAAATATTGTAGAAACTGCATTGTAGAAATGTTAAAGTGATAATGTTCGATTCCTAACTACACTATTTTTTCAAATGTCAGGGAAGGTTTGCTTCGAGCAGCAGCATACTATTGTTCTTATGGTTCCTGGTAGGTTCCATGTTGCTCCGCATTGTTGTGGTCTAATATTTGTAGAAATTGCAGTATCGAAAAGAGGGGGAATGGGGAGGATAACTTGTTAACTTATCGCAACAGCCCAGAATCTTTTCAAAAGTTTCAATGGGAGGGAGAGAGCGAGACAATTAGTTAACTATTAGTCCTCAGTAGTAGGTTTTTTAGTTGTACCTTGGGGCTGGAAAAGCTGAGATTCTCGTTTCATCATTGCTTTTATGCCACCACAATATTCTTTGTAATTCTTTTTTTCGTTACTTTCTATTTTTTTTGGATGAGAATATTTGGGGTTGCTTATAAGAGGTAAAAAGGTATCGCTACAGATACATTGTTGCCTCTCTTACCTCTAATAAGAATGCCAGGCAAAACAAGTATCTTTCTAGACACTTTTCTGCACATTGTATATCTTGTTAGAGGTAAGAATGTAGAATCGAACACCGTAATAATATCCTCCATCAGGCTTAGCAGCTCGAAAATAACTTCCGTAGATCAAAGAGAGCAATCCATCGAGGAAGAGAAGCAGTTGGCTCTCTCTACTTCTCCTTTTACATGTTCTGTTAGTATAATCACAATAATTCTGATTGTGCTTTGTTTTATGTATTTGTTCTTCATGGTGTTTGCATTGGAAATCTATTCATTCATATGTTTACTTCAGTGTGCCTTGTTGTGAAGTGAAAAATGGAAGACAAACAATGTACTACTATATAATAATCTGCAGTGATTAACAAATGATAGAACATAATCGTTGTTTATGATTTCCCAACCCAACAGATGACCAACCTCACCCATTAATTATTCTATACAATCACCCATTAATTATTCTATACAAATCTTCTTGTTACCTGACAAGCAATCTGGCAACCAGAACATATTTGTTTAATCTCTGATTATCTAGTAGTTTAAAACTTGACTCTAGTATCAAGAATGGCTACAGCAAGTGGTCGCATGTTACGCCATTAAATCCGGCCTGAAAAATTTGTGTTACGCATGCTCATTCAACAAATTTCATTGGTGAAAGAATAAGGATTTTTGCAGTACTAGAAGAAATGTTCTAGGTCCAACAAATAAAAGCCCAAAAGCTAATGATTCAATTCGGAGCCTAGTTAACATAACTGGGCCCACAAAAATTAGTGGCAAAAGAATCCCCTAGTGGGTTGAAATACCATGGACGATGGAAAAAGGAAATTGCAATTTTTTTTTTTTGAATAAATAGGTTTATATGAAATTTTGGAATGGCGAGAATCGAAGTCATAACTTGGAATGACAAGAGATAAATTATTATCGCTTGTACTATTTCATCGCGCTCAAGTTAATATTCATGAAGAGCTTAGAAATGTATGAAGCAAAAATAAGAAAAAATGAGGGATTAAACATGTTTAGTGGATATAAATTTTTGTTTAGATCACCGCGAAGGTAATGGAGTAAATAACTATCCGTAAATTTGTAGAAACTTACAATGATATGCCTTCCAAAGAAAAAAAAAATAGAATAGATACAACAATCTCAATACTTCAACTTTCATACATAGCTAGTGAGCAAATATCAGTATCCATCAACCACGAAAAAATCACTCCAATACACACACTCCTATCCAATGTCTTGCCAGTAAGGCAGGGAAACCATTGCAACAACTCAGATTCTTTCTCTACAGCACATTTATTCTTGTATAAGATACACTAGATATTTATCAAGCACCATAAATTTCGAATCCACGGCAATGTAGACGAAACGATAACCAGTTTATAGGTGGAGTACGCATCTCAAGGATTTTCCGTCGATAAGCAACTGAAAAGCTTCGTTGATCTTGCTAAAGGGAAGCTCATGTGTTATGAAACCATCCACTTTAATAGCCTGCATTTCGCTGTAAACATTAAGTATTGTACATTCAAGATAGTTGCTAGTAATATATACGAGACCATGAGTTAGTGACTAACCCCACTCATGCATTCCTGGACAATGTGAGGGAGTTGTGATTTGCCCTTAAAGCCTCCAAACACAGATGCTACTATATTTCGTCCGTCGAATAATTCCATTGGATGCAGTGGCAGCAATCTTGGGGTGGGATGAATTCCTAACACTACTGTCAATCCCCAACCCTGCATCACATAGAAACATTAATCTATCAAAACAATGTAATTCATTTAAGGACTATTCATTTAAGAACTTTTTTCTTCACGATCTTGAAAAATACATTTCAAAAATTAGTCTAGGGCACCCAAATCTCTTGGACCGGCCCTGTCTATAAGTCCTGGTTCAAATGAGAACTGGATAACCCCTGAGAACCCAAGTTCTGCCTGACAAAATTAGCAGAACTACTAAATAACAAAAGTGCAAAACATTTAGTTCTCAAGGTTCTCTTGCTATGAAGAGAATACTAATCTATTGCGTGATCCGGGAATGCATACATCATGAGTTGACAAGAAAGCTTCGCGGAGAACATCCACATTCCCTGCACACTCGAAGCTGTAGTCCACGCCGCCTCCACTAATTTCTCTTATTTTCTGCATTTAACCAATACGGAAGCTCAGTCTATGTAGTACTAATCATTGTATCTCATAGTATACCTTGCAACCCAAAACTGGGAGCTATAAGCTCACCTCGTGCACCGACATTTTAAGCTCTCCAGGATTTATTGAATCGGTCATTCCCATTGCCTTCCCTGCGTATTTAGTCAGGTACACAAACAGAGTTAAGTCCTCTGTTTGATCTTTGTATTCATGTGTATCCTTTACAACTAGCAAAATAGAGTAACGAAAGTGTACCCTTTATAAATTTCTCAGGGTTAATATCAACTCCTATGATTTTAGAGACACCCCTGGTGCGAGCTCCTTCAACAACCTGCAACATAAAGTTTAATATTTCAACATCCTTTTGACATATTTCAGAGATTGAAATTAGATCACCACTCGTCAAAATCATTAGTGCAGAACCAGAAGAATAAATGTGATGTAATTGTGCTGCCACATTTTTGGTTTCTGGTCCTTTTCTTCAATTAATTTCATGTCTTCAGTTTTGACATGCACCAATTAAGAACTTCTCTGGTTAGTTATACATCTAAATCAAGTTAAGTAGTACTGTCTCGGTCTCACTAACAAATAGAATATAGTTTTCAAATTTTTTTTTTCGAGAAAAATTAGAAGAAAAAAATTAAAATAAGATTATGAAACTATAGTTTATTTGCATTAAAAATGTGTCGGAAATGATGTGACCAATATTAATGGGACTAGAGAATAGTTAATATATTTATCTTTCTTAATTAAGAAGTGAGTAGTAGGCAAGTATATCTTTTACGACATACACGTTTTATTTATGTCTATGTTTCTCGAAAAAAATTTCTTGGCTAAATTTATAAATTGAAGTTGAATATAAGTCGAAAAAATTATATATCTTATATTTACATTTCAATTCCTAAATATGTATAAGTGAATTCTCGAAGTTCAATTTAATCTACACCTATACGTGCATATGGTTGGGTTCCCATAATCAATAACTGTAATCATTTATTTGTAAAAAAAAAAATTGTGAATAAAAATGTAAAATATGAATGCAGGAAGTTATCTCATTCTATCCACATTATTTTTTTTTTTCTTATTTTCATTTAAGTATAAACAGTTAAAATTTCATAAGTAAATAATTAGCGCGCCCATCTCTGTAACGTAATATGGGCAAAATCACGAAATAACTTTATAAAATGCGAAGAGGGGTGACTTTGAACTAAAAGAACCTAGTTAATCTAATAGTATACATGAACGGTCTCCGCAAACGTTTGTTATTATTTGCTCGTAATGTTATATACGTATCGTGAAAAGTTTTTGCTGTATGTAGAGAGAATGGATTTCCAGTTTTCACTTAAAAACCCTATTACATATATATTGTGGAAACTTTTTACGATACGTGTTTTACCATTTGTCCTAACAATCGTTTGCCATCTAACCCTATATTTAATTTACTTGCTCTGGCAAAAAAAAAAAAAAAAAATTTACTTGCAGATTCAATTTAAAAGTACCATTTGATGCGGACTAAGACGCGTTGACTAGTAAATACAGACAACTAGACAAGGCCCCTCCAGATCTTGATACTCTGCATGCTTACTAGTAGCTACTATAACGTCTAACGACATGATGAAATATAATACTATCTCACATTATCATTCACATTTATTATAATTAGTCGGAGTTTCATATCTGTCGTGGATAGAATCATGTGGGGTATTTGAATAAGTTTATTTTTTAGAAAAGTTGACTTATTTTGAGAAATAAGTTAGAGTTTTTAATTTTTTTTTGAAAAAAAGTATTTTTTACAATTTATGAAATTTCAAACATACATTAAATATTTATATAAAAAAGTTATCAAAATATTAAATTTTTACCCAAAAATAAATTCATAAAAATTTATTTTAAAGTGAGCCAAACAGTACCATAAAATCTAAGGGTAGACATGTTATTTTTTTTCCTAATTAAGGGCAGACATGTTCCTCGAAACAAAAGTATACACAATATTTTAAAGTGATATGTAGCAGATTAATAAATTTATATTATCACTAAATTGTCCTATCACATCCATATTTAAAAATATATATACAACACACAATTATAGATCACGTGCCAACAATATGTTGGTGCAGTGGTTGAGTCACTGGCCTCCTTTGAAGGAGGTCTTGTATAGGGGCATGGTCTGCGTACAGCTACCCTCCTCAGACACCACTTTGAGTGATATTATAACTGAGTAAGCTAAGTTTTTTTTAATTATAGATCACGTATAAACAATGAACACTAGCAGTAGAGGAAGATCTATATGACTGGTCGCTGGAAAATAAATTATGTTTACTCACCACCTATCCCCCAACCAAGTCGTTCATGATTTTTGTACTAGTATCATTCATTTTAGTTATCTCATCTACTTTGTATTTTATAAAATTTTATTCATTTATTGAGAATAAATTATTTTATCTCTATTTAGTCGGAATAAAAAAATAATACCACATACCGCGAGTCCCACGGCACCTAAACCGAAAACGGCAATACTTGAGCCAGCTTCAACATTGGCAGTGTTCCATACACCTCCAAGACCTTCACATATGAATTTGCACAAGTTAAATAAAGACTATATCATGTTAATACTCTGTTTAATTAATTACTTGAAAATTCACTGACAAGAAGACTGAAAGTACCATTCATTTAAATTATTTTAATTGAAGATCGAACGGAATATTACTTTTTGTTTTCGATGTTTTCAGTCATTTCATCGTAAAATTTGAGAAATATTGTGGATTCAAGGAGGAGAAAGACTTGAATAGAACGTAACAGCAGAATCTGTAATAACAGAGGTACCTGTTGAAAGGCAACAGCTGAGCAAGGTCATAGACTTGAGAGAAGCCTGAGGATCTATCTTGACAACACAGCCCGAATCAATAACCGAATATTCAGAGAAAGTTGAGGTATTGAGAAAATGGTAAATAGGCTTCCCTTCCTTGGTAAAAAACCTTGTCTTTCCATCATTCTCCATCACACTCTTCAATGGATTCACCCTGTACTTGCCACACATATTGTTCGTTTTCGCTGATTTGCAGTAGATGCACTCCCCACACTCTCCGTTGAATATCGGAATCACATGATCCCCTTCCTTTAAATCTTTTACCCCTTCTCCTACACTCTCCACCACACTGCATAAACATATGTAACATTTCATTCAATTCCATCACTATACTCACATAATATATCCATTTACTCGTATATTTGACATTTATTTACCCGGAAGCTTCGTGGCCTAGAATTCGAGGATATACTCGCTGTGCTTCATTCTGCAACAGCAAAAAATATATGGATCAATAATCAAACGTCTAAACACGTACAAAACGTAGTGTTAAGTTACCAATTCTCCTGAAACGAAGAAATTAAGAATCCGCACTGACCTCGCCTTTCCAAGCACTAAGGTCCGTGTGACATATCGAAGTAAACAGTATCTTTATTCGAACCTCCATTTTGTGAGGGGGTTCTACACATATTTTTTCCACCACCAACGGAACTCCCGGTCCCCATGCCACAGCAGCTACAAAACACATCGGGAATATATTTATAAAAAAGAATTAGCTCATATATAGAAATGGATGATGACAAAGATGCATAAAAATTGTAAGAAGCGTGTACCTTTGCAAGTTATAACCTTTCCTTTTGTTTCACTTGGATGCGAGAACCCATTTTCCATGCCGTGATTTTTTGAAATATTCATTGATGCCTTTATAACTCTATTTGCTTGGAAGTGTTAACACCTATATATACTCCTTCCCAGAAATGCCTGTTGGAGAACCAGAAAGATATCAGTGATTAATATAAGGAAAATTGATATCTTTTTTATATGTAAATATTTTACAGATAAATCTCCTGATACATTTAGTTTTAGTAAAAAAATGTTAATGTATCGGGATTTATCGATTTGCTTCTCTATAAAACAAATTAAATGATTTATTTCTCTGCGAAAAAATTGTTAATAATGAGAACAGTAAATTAATTGATTTATTTCTCTATAAAATATTTACACATAAATAAGACATCAATAATATTGTACTCGTTTCTTTCCTGTTCATCGGCCATGCATTCTCTTAACACATTTCGATATTTTTGAATTTCTTTCATAATTACATATTTTTCCTAATATCTTTTGTACAAAAATATAATTACACTTCATAATCATATCTATACTATTATATAAAAGCCGAGATATTAAAAGTTTGGTTGGTCGGTACCTGTTGATTTTACTTATTTACCCTTACTTAATTACAGATAAAATACATCCTACTAAACTAACCAATTTATATCTTTTATATTTTATCTAACTAAAATTTCTCCTTTACGTCAATTTCTTTTTTTAGGGTAAAAATATTACCTTTTTTATTTTTCAATAAGAAATTTCCTTTTTTAGGTAAAATACAATATCTTTTATATTTTATATTATTAAATCCCTTTTTAAAAACATTACGAGCAATTTTATTTAATAAAATAACATAAATATATTATAATTACTATAACTAATCAATTAATTTTTTAAACCAAAACACGTTACCTTTTCTCTAACTAAAATTTCTATTTTTCCAATTACATCACGGGTTACCTTTTTCAACCAAAACTCATTAACATAATTAAATTATAATTACTATAAAATAATCAATTACCTTTTTCACCTATTACTTTTTTAATTTTCTCTAACTAAGTCCTCTTTTTTTACAATTATATCACAGGCATTCTATTTAATTAAATAAAAATAAAAATTTTATAATTACTAATAATTAATCGATTTCCATTTTCAACTAAAACCTATCTTCTTTTCTATATTTTCTAACTAAAATCCTTCTTTTTCTAGAAATATTACAGATAACATTTATATAATTATGATCATCATCTCATTTAAAAATTTAAGCCTCCAAAATTCATATTTTAAAAAAAATTAATTCAAATTAATGAAAAAATTCTTATAATTTTAAAAAACATTCGTGCATCGCACGGGTTTTAAGCCACTATAGTTAAAATTTTTAACCAAACCTAAATATGGATCCGAGGAAAGGGTTATCCAGCAATTTATAATACTAGCTTAAAACCCGTGCGATGCATGGATTTTTAAAATATTATATAAATTTTTTTGTATTAATTTAAATTATTTTTTAAAATATTATTTTTGGAGACTTAAATTTTTATATGAGATGATTTGATAATAGTTGTATAAATGTTATCCATGATATTTCTAAAAATGGAGAGATTTTAGTCAGAAAATATAGAAAGATGATAGGTTTTAGTTGAATAAAATAATTGTTTAATTATTAGTAATTATAAAATAATTCTTTTATTTTATTAAATATAATGGCCGTGTAATGATTAGAATAAGAGAGGATTTAGTTAAAGAAAATTAAAAAGGTAACATGTTTTAGGTGAAAAAGGTAATTGATTAGTTTATAGTATTTATAATTTAATTACGTTATTTTACTAAATACAATTGCTTGTAATGGTTTTTGAAAAGAAGAAATTGATATTATACGTGATATTTCTATTAAAAGAGGGATTTTAGTTAAAAAATATATAAAAGATGATACGTTTTAGCTGAAAAAGAAAATTAGTTAATTATTAATATTAGAATATTATTAGTTTCTTTTATTAAATAGAACCTCCCGTGATATAATTGGAAAAAAATATATTTTAGCTATAGAAATAGAAAGATAACGTGAAAATTAAAAAGATTATACGATTTATGTGAAAAAGGTAATTGATTAGTTTATAGTAATTATAATTTAATTAAGGCAATGGACTACTTACCATTATTTTAATTAATGAATTTTAATTTAATATAATTTAATATACTCATGTTTACGGATTATACTAATGTTTCCTTATTATAAACAACTTATACAGATTTTTAATATATTTTATTAATAATTGAAAAATATGATGTGATATTTTCGGGTATATATTAATGATATAATATAGATTATCTATTTTTTTTTGTCAGAACTATCTATTATCTATCCTTTATTATAATAACTGAGTCTACCACAGTATGTAGTCAACCAATAATATTAGACCAATAATATTCATTCTTCAATTTTCCTTTCATTTTTCAACTTTCTTTCTATTAAATTTTAACGAAAATATTAACCACATATAAGTTAATCATGAGTTAATCAATACGATTTTTCAATATATAATATAATTAATCGATTGATATAATTTAATTATCCGAAATTCAAAATATTTAATCTAATTTTATGTTTTTTCATGTCAAGTTTCGGATGGTATCAAATATTATCACCCTCCTTACCCCTGATCAACGCGAATTGGTCAACCGCCAGTTTCTTTCAAGAAAGCAGGAAAAAAAAATTGTATCATATCTTTCGCTAAAAAAATTCTGTGATAATGCATTTTTTTTTTGTTACGATAAAATTGTAGATATGCGCTTTGAATTCAAATAAGTATTAGAATATACTAGCTTATAGTTTTTCGGGTTTTAAAAGTAAATTCAAATTCAAAACTCAATATGTAAAACCAAATTAGTTGGATTTCGGATTAGATCTGATTTGTTCGGATATCCAAAATTAGTACTTAATTATGTGGTCAAATTTAAAATAATTGCTAAACGAAAATATTAATTATACTTATATAATAATTAAAAATTAAAATAATTAAATTAAGTACGTAGTCAATAATCAATACAATTTTTAGTATATAATATAATTATTATATTGATATAATTTAATTACTATACCATGCAATCCTCGCGATCAAGACCAATCCCTTCCCCCCGCTATGCTAAAACCAGTCTAAAAAACAACTAATTAATTCATCTTTGTCCTCATTAATTATACTTCTTTTATATCAAAACATTATTCAATAACAATGAATCATCAATCACCTCCGCTTTTTTCATAAAATTATATATTTGCATAATTTTGATTTAAATACATTTTTTATATGTTATACCCCAATTTACAACACATGCGAGACACTAATTATATATTTTTTACTTAGTTGTGACTCTTCAATATTTATTACTTTAATTTAAATTAATTTATACTTATATTTTGTTCTTTAAAAACTTAACTAAAATTTAGTTAAAAGATTATTACTTAACTATTTATCATAATATCTACGGGATGATCTTAGTTCCATGTGAACAAAACTTGCACCAGGACCTAGACAAGACCTAGACAATTAAGCATCCCAATATAAGTATAAATTTAGTTAAAAATTTATTACTTAGCTGCCCTAAATTTTAGATTGATAATATTCATTTTTCAACTTTCTTTCTATTAAATTTTAACCAAGATACTAATCACATTATATTCTTATTTATAATAAGCGTAAAAGGGAACTTATTTATAATTTTAGTTTGGTCACTGTACCGCCAAAATAATCTCAACCATCGAATATAATATTTTTAAAATAGACGATCAGGATTATATGATATTAAAAAGAAAATTATAATCTAAAAATGATATAATTAAAAAGGTTTTATTAGAATTGAATTTTAACAAGAAGTTATAATTTGAAAAGCATATAAAAGATTGTATTAGAACTGAATTTTATTTATATATTAATTAATATTAAGAAAAGGTTCATATTTACTATTTAGGCTCTATCTCGGGATATAGAAATCAGATTTGGATGATTTTACAGTTCACGCGAAACTCATAAAATTATCTTTAATTTAGTGATGATTTAACAATTATTATCTAAATGAAAACACTCAGAATCTCAAGTGAAAATATAATTACGAATTTTTACATTAATCCTATTTAATGTAGAATACCTGCATTAATTATCCTATTCAATATAGAAAACATAATTATATATGATTTAAATCATTGACAAAATAAATAATATTAGAAAAATATAAATAACAGCAATTTTATATTAATAACAACGATTTAAATAATTAATAATATTATTAATAAATAATATTAATGATATTAAATCATTAATATAATTAATGATAAATAATTATTTTATATTAATATTATATGAATACTATTAACAATTTTATATTAATTTTATATGATTTAAATCATTGAAAAATAAATAATATTAATTTTAATAGAACATAGAGCCAATTTGACTTTTCTCGAAACGTTTACATATATTTATTTTAACTTAATTTCTAAATATAATACACAATTTATTTATAAATTTTAATAAAATAAACAATTATGTTAATATTAAAAGAATTTGTACATGAATTATAAGCTAATACATTAATACATTCATAAAATAAGTGATAATTTTTTCCCTAATCTATACTAAACTATAATAAGTAAAAAAGGGTATATTTTGTAGTTTTATTAATCCCAGTTATCATTTTCATTCACAAACATTACATCTACAAGTCAAATAGATGATAACTGTAGTATACAATACGAAAAAATTGTTATATACAGAGGTGTAAAGTTCGAATTCTGCCAACAACATTTTAATAAAAAATTAATGTTAGATTATGTTATATAGAATGGTTGAAGGTTCGATTTCTGTCAACAACATATTAATTTAAATTTAAATATTAAAATTTATTTATATATAAAGGTTATTCTCCCAAAATATTAAAAGTAATATTTATAATATTATATATATTATATTATAAATAACTTAAAAAATTAAAAATAACATGTTTTTTGCACAAATAAAAGTAAACAATAAGAACAGCTTCCATACGTCATGTGCCCAGTAAATTACAGATAACGACCGGGGAAGTTTGTTTAGTGAAAGTCTAGATAGATACGGCATGCGAACATGTATGCCAGAAAATTAATTGCGGCAGCTAAAATTAGTACTATTATTAGGAGTAGTTGACTATGTTTGAGTAATTCAATGCTCGTCCGCCAAATAAATAATTTCAAATTACAATCCCTCCTCTCTAATTGACCTATTTTACAAGCAAAAATGATAGTTTATTACAACCCCTCCCGTCTAATTGACCTATTTTACAAGCAAAAATATTACAAAAATGTTACAATATTACAACCCCTATCTTCAAAAATGACAGTTTGTACCCCTTACGTATAGAGTTTTTTGACTCATTTTTGCTTGTAAAATAGGTCAATTAGACGGGAGGGGTTGTAATATGAAGCGAGATTTGAAGATAGGGGTTGCAAAGTGCTAAAAAACGTAAATCTGGACTAATTTGACAAAATCCATATACATAGGGGTTACAAACTGTCATTTTGTCTTAAATTTAAAATATATATTATTCTTATATATTATGATTTAGCAAATTAATTTTATTAAAAAATTTATTAGAGAATGTATAAAATTTATTTTTTAAAAATATTAAAAATCTCTTCCTTGCGGGGATCCCGTTCCCCATTCGGGACAGGCATTGTTAAACAAATTATTCCCCATTCCTAGAAACTAGTACAGTATTAGTTTACGGAATTTCACGAAAAGTCGTCCATTTTAAATTTGTATATATCGAAGCCCAAGCTGTTCTAACGAACCTTGTTGCTTTGACCCTATCACCGGATTGAGAATTGACCACAATTACTAGTATATATCACCTAGTTGTAACATTTTTAAAGTTGACCACAATTACTAGTATATATCACCTAGTTGTAACATTTTTAAAGTTATTTCGATATGGTTTTATGCGACAATTCTTGTCAAAGGAATATTTAATTATTGCCGACAAGTGTGAACTTCTTTTTTTTTTTTTTTTTTTTTTCATTTTATGGATTATTTATAGATTTTCAAAGTCTCCATTCCCGTCTGAAATATTTTAAAGAAGGTGAAATACACATAAAATATAAAGAACAATTTTATAATCTGGACGACTCTTTACTAAGCTGCTAGCCAGAAAAGTCACAATAAAGCTATTACTATGAACAAGAAAATAATAAAGTAACCAAAATTTTTCTAGTTCCAAATAAATTCGTGATGAATGGGAATTAATCTATTATATATATAATAGGCCAACACAAGAAAAAATAGTGAGATTTTTTAATACACTTGAAAAGACCAATTTTCTCCCATATATAATATTTATTAAAAAAAGTGTTGTTCATGGGAATCAAACTTGAGTCTATCAAATAACTTAACTTATGCATGCTCTTACCACTATACCATAATGTCACTTGTGTTTTAAAACCGTACACATAATAAGTGAATGTCGTTTAAGAGTAATAAATTTGTAGATAACTATGGAGCTAAATTAAACTTAGGTAAAACACCAACACATTTTTATTAAAAAAAGTGTTATTCATGGGAATATATCAAGTAACTTATGCATGCTCTTACCACTACGCCACAATGTCACATGTGTTTATAAATCATACACGTAATATGTGAATGTCTTAACAGTAATACATTTTAAATAACTTTGGAGCCAAATTAAACTTTAAATAACTATGGAGCTAAATTAAACTTTAAACTTAGGTAATCCACCAACACAAGATAAAATTCGTGAGACTTATTAATGTATTGGAAGAAATAATAATAAAAGAAATGATATTTAAAAGAAACTATTACAATATTAGAATTATCCAATAATGATAATATTATTATATATGTTAACATATAGAAGACGATGATTATATAAAATTAGCATGTACAAAGGTTCGTGTAACAAAATATGATACTTTAAGTTATGATAGTCAATAATATCTTATGAAAATTAATATTATCATCGGTCAGTCAAATCCATGTTATTTAAAAAATTAATTCTATTTCATAATTTTAGTAGCATAGACAATAATTTTTTATATTATATGTGAAATATTTTAAATATGTGTACAAAATTAACATTGGCGAAAATAAAAGCATATATAGTGCATACTAAAATTATTAAATTATAATATATAATTTAATTGATGATTTAAAATTAAACTATTAATAATTAAAAAAGACTTTCACAATAAAGCATGCATATACAAAACTCACAAGAAAAAATAACAAATTCATTGAACACATAGGTCTATCTGTTCGCTACAATTTGTAAAGATACTTCTATGGAAGAAGTTGTGTTTGAAAAAAGAAATGATGAATTTATTATCAAAGCACGGACAAAAGTTATATGATCAATTTCAACTTGTGACAATAAAAGTACAAAAAATATATATCCAACCATAAATGATAAATTCTCAAGTTTGGAGAACAAAAATGTTATAAGCCCATTACACAAGGTAGATTCACTCAGTTAAGACTGAATTATCTGATGTTTTGAAAGTCAGACAAAATATGAAGGGAAATCAAGGCAAAAAATGGTTAAAATCAAGAGTTTAGAAGAAAAGAAATGAAATAGTTAGAAAGATAGTTTTAAGAAGTGAAAGTGTAAGGTTTGAATCGCGTATTAAAAGATAAGAAGTTTTTTTTTATTAAAATCATGATTAAAACCCACACCCACACTCTTAAAATGCAACATCTTGAAGGCATCATTTTTGAAGAATTGGAAAAAAAAAAAGTTTAGCATCGTAAATGTTTTGAAAAATCATCTTAATTAGACAACACTTATTGAACACTCGAATTCTATTAAATGACCCACAATAAAATTAAAAACGGACATGATTTCTATTGGTACTTCTTATATTAGTTTCTAAATTACAAATTTGAACATATTTAAATAAGTACGCAATAGCCACATATACCATAACAAATAGAACTTTATGAAAATCAATTTTATACTTCAAATAACATTGATTATACACAATTTAATTAAGAAACACAATTTAACATAGAGACCCGTGCCTCGCACGGGTTTTTATGCTAGTTTTTAAACTTAAATGACATAAAGTAAATTCTTACCATTATACGATACCATCGCTCTCGAATTTCTTCTTCTTTATTTTATTTTTTTTCTTTAAAGAGTACTTAATGTTGGACAATCTGCGATAAATACAAACAATATAATAATCGTGCGTGTGTGAGCAACAGTAATGTGTATAATCAAAACAAAATAGGAAAGGAGACAAGAACGAAAACCGGAGTCCAGTGCGTGACAGTCTCCTTAAAGCGTATTTGCCCTCACCGTATGTGCGAGCGAAACGCCTTCCAAGATAAAACAGATTGTAGCGAAGCTATATGTTTGCACTAAATCACGCAAGCGTACGTGGTCACAAGTAATATATGAATAAGTCGAGTTCGTTCCCACAGGGATCTGGTTTAGGTTTTAATTCAGTCAATGTACCTATGCAACAATGTATGGTTATTACTCACTGCTAAGAAAATTAACAAGATTGGGATTGATTAACTAAAATTAACTAAAAAGGAAATTAACAAACTAAGAATTACTTAACTAATGAGAATTGGAATCGAATTACTTCTACAAGAGTAAACATGGGATCCTAACTTCATTAATTACTTCGCTTAGATCTGATGCCTTTAATCAATATATGCAATGATTATGATATCTGATCGGATAATACGAAACAAGTACACGCTACCTATCAGCATATGTATACCAAACTACCCATACATCCACAAAAGAGATAGAAGATGAATAGACACCAATTATGCTTAGACCCTATATGTCTATAGAATTTGAAAACATAACGGTTGAAGAACAAGTTATCCACAAAGATCACACAGGGCAGTATAAGTATTTTCATCTTACACTACGAATCATATTGATAAACAATCATGAACCTATGCTAGCATGGCAAGTTCTAAATCTCAAGATCCACTTTCACTTCACAAGAGATTAACAAATTAGATGTTCGCGATGCATCTATCAATTAAGCACAACCATACAAGGATATCAGATATACATCACACACAGATCTTTAAAGCAATCAAGATACTAAAGCTTCATAAATAAATCCGTTAGAATCCCATGACAACGATTAGTTCATAATCGAACCTCTCGTCATCATGGGATCTGATGAAACCATGATAAAAACAAAGTATGAATTCTATGTTATAATATGCTAACTAATGATGATACAAATTACAATAGTAGGTGTGTTTATATAGGCTCTAGAAGTCTTTCTCAGCAAGAAATTCCCCAAAATAGAGTTAAAATATAATTTCTGCAGAATACGTTTCCTAAACTGATTCTGTTTTGAAGGAAAATTCGTAGATGACTTTTCTTCATTATTTCTGGACCGTTCTAGTTGTAATTGGACATCTGGACCACTTTAGAATGATAGAGAATCTCGTTAGCTTCGCGTGGACTTTAAGATCGCCCAAAACGGACTTGTAGAATTCAAGATATGGCCCAAACATTGAATCAGGAATTCTGCCAGCGACCACGCGCACCCTGCGCCCAACACTCTGTTCTACGCACTGCCTGCGCGTACCACGCGCAGCCTGCGCCCGGAAATCTGTTCCAAGGTTTTAGAAAATTTTGTTGTCTTCGCGTGAGCTGTAAGATCGCTGAATTCGGACTTCTAGAACTCCAGATATGGCCAAAACAGTGTAGACTGCGCAACCTACCCGGAAAATCCGAATTTTAATCAATTTAACCTCCAACTCTTAGTTCTGCAAAACTCAATGAAAACACATTAAACACACCACATAGTTGAGGCCAAGTAATCAATTTAAGCCGATACGAAGCATTCCAAGTGGATATAAAATCCACTTATCACACCCCCAAACTTAAACCGATGCTTGTCCTCAAGCATAAACAAATATAACTATATACAACTAACTAGTACCACTTCCGTAGGTGATCACGGTTGCATTTGGCATATGCAACAAGCCCTTTAAACCCCTAGGCAGCCCTAATGGACGAGTATGGTCTCGTGAGGGCCTATAGCGAATGTACTCATAAAATTTATCTAACTAAACAATGCAAAACAAATGCACTGCATGATTGCAACTAATATGAAAATGCAACGATCCCCTTCAAACTAACCAAAACCAACTAGCAAGCAAATAACTCAAAGAATGCAAATAACTCCAAATAGAGCTCGACTAAGTCCCCGTATACTAACATTACATGAACAGAAACGTGCGTGTGTGCGATGCTCATCAGATATACTCTTAAAACTAGGTCAAAACCATACTCATTCTTTGCCAAGACAATCACAGGTTTATAAATAAAATAGACGGTAAACACTTCATAACCTAGGAACACCTCCATCATCATTCAAGTTAGACAGGAACACATAATACTATACACAACAATGCATGCTTATTTAACCGTGCAATTGATGAGACCCCTAAAGGCTTATACAATAATACCCATGTAGAGCGTTGGGTTAGTGGATCCCAGACTATCAAAGCCTTAGGTCACTAGGCACAAAGTCCCCGCGAACTAAATTGCTCGAGTAATAAAGAGCTCACCCTGGTTAATTTTGTAATTAACAATTTACATATGACTCTTTTTTTTTTTTTTCATATATGCAATCTGGAATGAGAATTCTCAATTCCAACCCTAGACTACTCATAATAAATATGAGCCGGCTAGTAGCCATTTGACGCCTAGCCATATTGACAATTATTTACAATTAAACATAAAATCCATGTTTTCCCCTAAACTTAGACTTTAGTGATCCTACGCCATCAAGGGAATAACGCAAATTCTAACTATAATCAAGTGATTAAATCTCAAAACATCCAAACAAGCATGACCTCAACCTAGCCCAAAAGCAACCTAATGAGACTTGTGAAAATACTTTGCTTATGTATCATGCAAGTCAATTTCATAAGAACTATAAATCAACCCTCTATTCATCATTACCACACTCAATCAAACATCGTGTTAGTCACAGAGGCATGTCTGAATACATCTAATAACAAGCCTAAGTTGGTTGTAATGCTATGCATTACTTACATGACCTCTTAACTGAGGGAACCTCTAGTTGTAGAGTTTCTACTTGTTTTGTACTTGTAATAGGCATCAAATTCTAGCTGTGTAACTGTACCTATTAAGTCAAGAATAATGCTTGAAAGAAGTTCCAAGGTTCATGCCTCAAGCAAGGAGATAAAGGCTGCCAAATAATCACAGTTGGGATTTGAAGAAATGAAGAATTTGCCTAAGTACCAATTCGAGAAGTACATTTATCTATTCGAGAAGTCTAGCATTCGAGAAGTCAGGGGTTTGATATCTCAGAAGACACTATTCGATATCTCATTCGATATCTCAAAGATTCGATATGTCTATTACTCTGTTCGAGAACTTAAGGAGTCAACAGGTGATGTGGTATTTATTACATGTTCGTTCACGGGGAAGGTCTTATCTCGTATAATTAATTTCAAATGAGTCGTCTCTTAAAATCTAGAAGTTTGGAAAACGAATTTTGATTTTTACTAAACTAAAACTAATCTAATAAACACAAAATAAATTTACACTAACATGGGAGAAAAGAATTCAAATATTATGATTTCTCAATTGACCTCATGCATGTCTTTATTCGTTCAATTTATATTCGCTAAAAACAACCTTCGTCAAGGATTTTAGTTTCACAATTTTTCATCAAACTTTGTCAAGGTTCAAATCAAATTATGTCTACCATTCATGTACTTGGTGGAATTACAATATCTCTAACTATTCGTCATAATTCCTTATGGATTTCAATTAAAAGGTCGTCAATCTCTTAATTAAGTCGAGCTCACAATGATAGATTAACAAATACAAAAATCACAAAATCGAACAAGCATGGTAAATCAACTAGGTAAATAACTTCATTAACTATCCTCTAAATCTAGTTTTGTGGTTTTTATCATTCCATTATCTTATGTGATAGCGGGATTCTAAATTAATCTATATTCCTCCCGGATATATAAATTCTCTACCAAAATGTGATTTACCTACTCTCGTGATAAAATCGAACATAAGGTAGGATTAAGATTTAAACCCTATTAAGCTACACAAATCATTTCGGTATTCTCATCCTCAATCAATTCGTGTTTATTCAATCATAGCATTTATATTCCTCCCCTTTCGGATGTTGGAACATAATCATAGATCATCATGAAACATGGATATGAATAAATCATCAATAAAAACAAGAAATCAAATCACCACATCTATAATAAAAATTCAAGAAAAATCCATTAAAAACCTACTAACAAATGAATATAAGGATAAACTACTCATGATATTATAAACTAAATATGAATCAAGAATACAAACCATGAGAATTTGACCATGAAGAACAAAGAAACATCTTGAAATGCTCCATTAAAATCCGGAATTGCAAGCTCCATCTTCCAATATTACACCAAGCTATCTCCTCCCCTTTTCACCCAAAATAACTACATCTAAACTAACCTAAACTAGACTAACTACAAACTGAAAATGTGCAGTGAGAGCCGGTTCTTTTCACCAAAAACTGCTCTCCTTAGACTAAGATATCACCCCAGACTAAATACAAAGCTTAGGGTCAATATTAGCCCACACTTTAAGACTTTGCAAACTAATAATTCTCTACTTTAATTATTACAATCCTACTCTATTATCAGCTGGCCCCTTCATTATATATTACATTTGACCAACTAATAATACAAAGCTTTACAAAAAGAAAGGAATTTCTTAATTTAAATTGGATTCTAGAGGCTTGAATTCGAACTGTTGGCTTCAACAAAATTCTGGTAACAGTCGGAATTGAATTAAAATCTGAGACCAAGTTGTAATTAAAGGTCTTCTCGCAAGCTTTCCAACGATACCAAGATCGCCTAAATCGGACACCCGGAGCTCCCGCAATAGCCAAAACAGTGAACGTCGCGCAAAAATTTCTGCGCCTGGCGCAAACTGCACAGATTTTGGCGCAGACTGCACAGCGGCAAACTGCATTAAAACTCCGAAAAATCTGATTTTGCTCGATTTATACTTCAAAATATGTTATTTCCGCTCCAATCCTCCTAATATAAGAATTCCAAATTTTCTACAATAAAACATGAAAATTGATAAAATCCAAATCCAATTTCATGCAAAATGACTAAAAATATAGGGATTAAATAAATATAAATATCTACTTATCAAATATCCCCACACTTAAGGTTTTGCACGTCCTCGGGCAAAAAAAAATAAAAATAAAAATAAAAATAAAAATAAAAAATACGTCTAACTAACTAATACCACTTTCGTAAGGTGATCACGGTTGCATTTGGCATATGCAACAAGCCCTTTAAACCCCTAAGTAGCCCTAGTGGACGAGTAAGGTCTCGTGAAGGTTTATAGCGGATATACCCACAAAATCCATCTAGCTCATGTAATAATAATAAAGATGATATAGGAACCAAGTACGCCATCTGTCAAGCAATCAATGCATGCCAATGCAACTCCACACATACAAGTTTTATCATGTCATCTCAACTTAAGCATCAAGGTGTATACACAATGTCTTGGTGTCGAAAATTCAAGTATTCACATAATCTACTCAAAGAATAAACTTAAGTGCTCAAAATTCCATGTCAAACGCAAGAATAATTTAGAAACCATGTTAAGCACACAAGAGAACACTTTCAAGAAAAACTTGGGATTTCATATGCAAAAAAGCAATAACTCACCTTTCACTCACAAAAAAAAAATGATATTCACACAAGAAAAGGTTAAGTGTTTCACTCAATTCCAACAAAATCATAAGCATGCTTGACACTTGGTATCGATCTAACTTTGACACAAAATACATGAAAAATGATAATCAAAAGGTCTTTTATTCGGGTTGTAATGGGGCTAGGGACAAGGTATGTCAAATAAAGCCAAATAAGGTGAAGTGTCAAAAGCTAGAATTCATGATACAACGCTCACAACCCCTCATATATCCTCCCTATTCATTTCTGCCCCTTGCAGTTTCTAATTCTACAAAACAGCCCTTTAAGTTTCAGAATTTACATTCATTACCCTGTACTTCCAGAAACTGACAATTCTGCCCCTGCAATTCCAGAAGATACATTCACTGTACTTCCAGAAGTTACAATTCTGCCCTTGCAGTTTCTGAGTTCTTACATTTCAGCCCCTGTAATTTCTTTTTCTTTTTTTTTTCCCGAAGGCATTTATTCTGTTTTTTTTTTAAGCCTTCCAATTTATTATTATTTTTTTTTCAACTCAATATTTTCCCAATGTAATGATCAAAAGATACATCTCACACACCTTATTACCCCCTCAAAAACTCAACTAGCCTTTGACAAAAAGTGATCAAGTTAGTGTTTAAGGCTAATACAAGAAAAAGGTCTAGGCAAGTAATATGGTGTGTCACCGAAAAATAAGATTAAGCTCAAAGGGGTAACTAATTGATCATATAAAAAGGCGTGGTAATGTGGAAAATATGAGGTTTTTCCTAAATGCCTTTATCATCTTATCATCCAAACAATGTCATGCATCTCAAGAAAGGTCTAAAACAAGTGCTAGCAATGCAAATAAAAATGTGGACACTCAAGCAAAGGAAAAAATGCAAAAGATATGCATAAAGGCTCAAAATCTCACTTGGTGGCAAAACATAATTAATCCCAAGAAAAATTCTTTCTAGCACTTGTATTCAAAACATGCGAAGCAAATCATTTTGCGCATATTCATGTCATTCTAATTACTTAAGATTTTTAATGAGTCTACTAGTTTCAACTTGTTAGTGAATGTGTGTGTACAAGAACAAAGTATAACACCTCTCAAACAAAAGTCTTGAAAAACACAATAACACTATAGCATGTAAGGATGCATCAAGCTATTTTTTTATTATTTTTTTTTAAAAAATGCATTATCCACTTAATAGAAAACTAACTTAATTTAACATGATCATCTAACTATTTTACAAGGCTAGTACTACTACTACCATAATTACCAATAATATACATAAACACCCCCAACTTAACATTTTCCTTGTCCTCAAGGAACAACCATCACTTAAGCCATTTAACAAATTAAACGAACAAGAAAACTAACAGAAAAAATAAACAAAATAATACAAATTTATATACAAAAATAAAAGAAATATTCCCCTCATATGTCTAACATGAAGTGCGTGAAGTGCGGTTCGGAAAGGAAATTCCAAACCATGCAGAATTTTTCATTTTCCGCAAGCAGTCCAGAATTTTTTTTTTCTTTCTACATGAATTCTGCAGTGTGCAGAAATCATCCCTGCTGTCCAGAAATTCACAACCAAGCCACTGCAACTTTCTGAAACTCTACAATTCAGCCCCTGTATTCTGCCATTTCAGCCCCTGCATTTCCAGAAACTGCCATTTCAGCCCCTATATTTACTGAAACTGCCATTTCAGCCCCTGTTTTCACAGAAACTGTCATTTTAGCCCCTGCAAACTGCTGAAATTGCACTGCTGATTTTTATTTTCTGCACACTTAAAACAAATCATCAAGGCATCATATGGGAAAAAGTAAAATAAAAAGCTATCCTAATAGTAGTAGTAGTAAAATTTACAAAAAAAAAAACAAAACAAAACAAAAACAAAGCAAATATCTACAAAATAAAATCTAAATTATAAGAAACAATCAACTTGAATTAATCACGTTGCCTTCCCCGGCAGCGGCGCCAAAATTGATGTGGTATTTATTACATGTTCGTTCACGGGGAAGGTCTTATCTCGTATAATTAATTTCAAATGAGTCGTCTCTTAAAATCTAGAAGTTTGGAAAACGAATTTTGATTTTTACTAAACTAAAACTAATCTAATAAACACAAAATAAATTTACACTAACATGGGAGAAAAGAATTCAAATATTATGATTTCTCAATTGACCTCATGCATGTCTTTATTCGTTCAATTTATATTCGCTAAAAACAACCTTCGTCAAGGATTTTAGTTTCACAATTTTTCATCAAACTTTGTCAAGGTTCAAATCAATTATGTCTACCATTCATGTACTTGGTGGAATTACAATATCTCTAACTATTCGTCATAATTCCTTATGGATTTCAATTAAAAGGTCGTCAATCTCTTAATTAAGTCGAGCTCACAATGATAGATTAACAAATACAAAAATCACAAAATCGAACAAGCATGGTAAATCAACTAGGTAAATAACTTCATTAACTATCCTCTAAATCTAGTTTTGTGGTTTTTATCATTCCATTATCTTATGTGATAGCGGGATTCTAAATTAATCTATATTCCTCCCGGATATATAAATTCTCTACCAAAATGTGATTTACCTACTCTCGTGATAAAATCGAACATAAGGTAGGATTAAGATTTAAACCCTATTAAGCTACACAAATCATTTCGGTATTCTCATCCTCAATCAATTCGTGTTTATTCAATCATAGCATTTATATTCCTCCCCTTTCGGATGTTGGAACATAATCATAGATCATCATGAAACATGGATATGAATAAATCATCAATAAAAACAAGAAATCAAATCACCACATCTATAATAAAAATTCAAGAAAAATCCATTAAAAACCTACTAACAAATGAATATAAGGATAAACTACTCATGATATTATAAACTAAATATGAATCAAGAATACAAACCATGAGAATTTGACCATGAAGAACAAAGAAACATCTTGAAATGCTCCATTAAAATCCGGAATTGCAAGCTCCATCTTCCAATATTACACCAAGCTATCTCCTCCCCTTTTCACCCAAAATAACTACATCTAAACTAACCTAAACTAGACTAACTACAAACTGAAAATGTGCAGTGAGAGCCGGTTCTTTTCACCAAAAACTGCTCTCCTTAGACTAAGATATCACCCCAAACTAAATACAAAGCTTAGGGTCAATATTAGCCCACACTTTAAGACTTTGCAAACTAATAATTCTCTACTTTAATTATTACAATCCTACTCTATTATCAGCTGGCCCCTTCATTATATATTACATTTGACCAACTAATAATACAAAGCTTTACAAAAAGAAAGGAATTTCTTAATTTAAATTGGATTCTAGAGGCTTGAATTCGAACTGTTGGCTTCAACAAAATTCTGGTAACAGTCGGAATTGAATTAAAATCTGAGACCAAGTTGTAATTAAAGGTCTTCTCGCAAGCTTTCCAACGATACCAAGATCGCCTAAATCGGACACCCGGAGCTCCCGCAATAGCCAAAACAGTGAACGTCGCGCAAAAATTTCTGCGCCTGGCGCAAACTGCACAGATTTTGGCGCAGACTGCACAGCGGCAAACTGCATTAAAACTCCGAAAAATCTGATTTTGCTCGATTTATACTTCAAAATATGTTATTTCCGCTCCAATCCTCCTAATATAAGAATTCCAAATTTTCTACAATAAAACATGAAAATTGATAAAATCCAAATCCAATTTCATGCAAAATGACTAAAAATATAGGGATTAAATAAATATAAATATCTACTTATCAACAGGTCAAAGGTGATATTCGAGTTCTCAAAAGGGTCAACAAGTCAAAGCTACATTCGATATCTCAAAGACTCAAGATGCTATTCGATATCTCAGAGATTCGATATGTCTATTACTCTGTTCGAGAACTCAAGGAGTCAACAGGTCAAAGGTGATATTCGAGTTCTCAAAAGGGTCAACAAGTCAAAGCTACATTCGATATCTCAAAGACTCAAGATGCTATTCGACATCTCAGGGATTCGATATGTCAAAATGCTCTATTCGATATCTCAAGGACTCCCAGAAAAAAGAGCTATTCGAGAAGTGATTCGATATGTCAATATAACACTATTCGAGAACTCAGAGTTATCGATTAAGTCAATTCTAGTTCTTGAATCACTCACTTAGCCACTTCTCGAATACATTCTTGAAGACAAAATACTGAAGAATTGTACAAGTCAGAAACCTGCAACAAGCCAAGATGCTTTATTTGACTATGTACTATAAAGCACGTTGGAAAGCCTACAAAGAAGCTTGGAGAGATAAGTCAGGGGACAAGGAGCTAAAGAAGTGGATCTGAACAGGCTTTGCAAAGTCAAATCTGTAACCGTTGGACTCTTACTCAAATGAGATAGATAGACTGGAAAGTATTTTGTTTACCTACCTTATTTGTAGTAAGTAGGTGTATTCATGTCTATAAGGATACAGCCTCACTTCCTTAGCAGAGAAGTTTTTTTTTGAGAAACATCACAAGAAATATCTCTCTAAGTAAAACGAAGCTGAGAATACTATCATTTGTATTCACAGATTGTAGCAAAATCTTTATCTAATAAAATATTAGATTAAAGTGATATTGTGTTGTGTTTGTCTTTATTATCCGCATTTACATATCTCACACACTCAACACATATCTTGCTGCAAAGATTCAAGAACGAAGAAAAGTTCAAGAATCCATTCACCCCCTGTATTCTTTTACTGTATTCAATACTCAACAAGTGGTATCAGAGTAGGATATTTAATCTAAACAGAAAACGATCATGAGTTCGAATACACCAAAGACTACAGGTACGGTAAAGGTGCCTAAGTTCGACAAATAGAATTACAACCTCTGGAAAATAAAAATGCTGTTGTTCATCAAAGCTGCCAATCCTCTCTACCCTGACATCCTCAAGAATGGTCCATTTGTACCACAACAAGAAATTGCTGAATCTACAGTGGGCACAATAGTCATTCCTAGATCATATGTTGCAAAAGAGCCATCCAAATGGACTGACTCAGAGAAGGAAAAGGTTACCCTAGACAGTCATCTCATGTTGCTGATCATAGACTCCATGGATATGTCGATGTTTGCCAACATAGCATCATGCACATCAGCCAAGGACAAGTGGAACCACATCGAGGTGTTATGTGAAGGGACAGAGGAGGTAAGAGAGAATAGGAAACAGATACTGGTCACACAGTATGAGGCTTTCATGGCACAGTGCAAAGAAAGTATTACTGATATGTTTGAGAGATTTCACAAGCTCGTGATTGAGCTTCAAATGAATGGGAAGGTTTACACCACTAAGGAATTAAACATGAAGTTTCTACTATCTGCACCAAACCATCTAGAGCAAAGGGTCATATTTCTAAGAGAAAGAGATTTGAACAAAGTCAGATATGATGTGCTCTATGGGGTTTTAAAGACTCCTGAGCTTGAGCCGCTTCAGAAGAGGGCTATCCAAGCCAACCAAGGTAGAATGATAAACACATCCTGTGCCTTGATTGTCAACAAATCTGTTCAAGACCTAGAAGCATCTACAAGTCAGCTGAGAACAGAAGAGATAGTAAATGATGAAGAAACTGAAGAAGAAGTGACTGAACCTGTTGATGAAAAAGAAGAAGATGAGCTCTACACTCTTGAAGAGTTGGATGCCATGGAAAACACTTCATATGATTTTATGGCTAGAAAATTTCCAAACATCAGATTTAAGAGAAATCAGCCCTTCACGCCTAGATCTCAAAATCATTCATTCAACAAGAGCAAGGCACCTGTGAAAGCAAACAAAAACAAATTCAAAACCAGCTATGTGGATAGGTCATCTGTGAGATGTTACAAATGCAATAACCTAGGGCATTTTGCCAGTGAATGCAAGAAGCCTAAAAAGAAGGATAAGGAGTTTCTTGAGCTTGAAGCTAAGTATGAGACTCTGCTAAAGAAGCATACACCAGGTAAGGCCTACATAGCTGAAGGGAAGTGTTGGGATGATTCTGATAGTGATGGAGAAGAACAAGAATTCTGCAACTATGCCTTGATGGCCAACTCCAAGGAAGAACCATCTACATCAGACTCTCTGGTACCATCCCTCACTACCATAGACATGTCTATTTCTGAATACAAATATATGGTTGAACAACTATCTGTTGAGATGTTTAATATTCATACTAGTATGACTGCTGCTAATGAAGAAATTGCTAAACGGTCTACTAAGAATGAACTGTTGAACAAAAGAAATGAGGAACTAGAACTAACTGCTATGCAGGTAGAAAACCTTAAACAAGAAATTGAATAACTAAAGAATAAGGTTCTATGTGCTAGTCAAGTTGAGAAAGCTCTTAGGGATGAACTAGCTGAAAATGAATTTAAATTGAAAACATTTAAGAATTCCTCTAGTCTATTGCAGTCCTACCATGAGAAAAATCTAGCTAGACCTAAGGCTGCCATTGGACTTGATTATGACACTCTTAAACAGAGGAAAGGCTATGCAGTCATTGAAGATGACATTGTTGTTCAAGAGGCAGTGCCTCAGGTTTTGAAAAAGACTGAGACCCCAATATTTAAAACACCAACACTTGAGATTGATGAGGATGCCTTACTCATTAAGCAAATGTTGGATGATGAAGATAAGGCACAATCAAATGAACAACAAGTATCCTCTAAGAGTGAGAATGTCAAAACCAAAGCCAAGGAGCCAGCAGGAGGTAGACCTAGACCTGAGAAATTTGTGAAGTTTGTTTCAGCTGGGAATAATGAGTTTGAGAAGAAAGTAGCTAAAAAGAAACAAAACAGAAATGGCAAATTGGGGATTAACAAGGACAACAATTATGCTTATGTGCCAAATGCCCCTAGGAAAGTTTGTCAAAACTGTTTTAGCACTAATCATTTAACTCATGCATGCAAGAAACCATCTGGTAGTGTTGCTAAACCATTCTATGATTGCTTTATGCCTTTAAGACATAGAGACTCTCCTTTCTGTGATAAACTTGATTGTATGCCATGTAACATGAATATAATGACTAGTTGTTTTAATTTGAGAAGACAATTCATGGAAGGTTGCATCAGTCACAATGTTCACACACACTACACAAGAACAAAGTCTTCAAGTCCTCCTAAAGTTAGGAAGGTACCTCTGTCACCTAAGTCTAAGAACCCTGATTCTAAGACTTCTAACAGTGACAAGAAGACTAACATCAAGAAAATTGATAAGCATGCTGTTTATGATAAAACTGTTGCTAAGCCACATGGACCCAAACTTGTTTGGGTACCAAAGGAGAAGTAATACCTTTGTGTTTTCAGGGCAAAGAAAGTGAAAAGAAGGTCATGTGGATTTTGGACAGTGGATGCTCAAACCATATGACTGGTGATATGGCCCTGCTATCACAGTATGAGGAGAAGGTTGGCCCAATGGTTGCTTTTGGAGATGACAGCATTGGCAACACACTGGGATATGGCAAGTTGGAAATTGGAAATGTCATCATTGAAAATGTAGCACTGGTCAAGGGGCTCAAGCACAATCTACTGAGTGTTGATCAATTTACTGACAGAGGCTTCAAAGTGAATTTTGACAAAGATGAATGTTTGATCACCCACAAGAAGACTGGTGACTTTGCTCTATCTGGAGTAAGGAAAGGAATCATGTTTGTAGCCAACATGAACTCCGCAAACAAGGACAAAATTTGTTGCTTTTACTCAAAAGCATTGTTATGCCAGATTTTTGGCATGTCTAATGATCTCCTAAATTTCCAATTATATTAATTATTAATTCAGATTAATAATTATAGCTTAATTGCTAAGTTTTATCCTCTCCCTGAAACGAGGAAAGAATCAATCTCAATCAATCAATAACGGAAAATATCTTCAAACGATATTCTTCAAATCAGGAAGATATCACAACGATAAGATTAAATCAAATAAAATCAGTAATTACCCAGATTAACAAAGTTTATCCCTAATGTCTCTAAGGGATAGACACAAATCAATTTCACAGAACTGCGTTGGCTTGATCCTTATAAATATAAGGTACGCAGGCATCTTGAAGTGGGGATCCGATACACGAGATAAATCGAGACACCTCTCAAGTCCAGCCCCAAACATCCAAAATCCCAAATCCCCCTATTTTCATAGTTTCATCATTCCAGCAACCTCCGAAATTTGTTATCACCAAATTCCTCCGTTAACAACTGGCGCTAGAAGGAGGGCATATTTTTTGATTGTGGAGGACAATCAATTATACAAATAATGGGGAATTTCATTGAATTCTTTTATTGGGGGTTGACGAAGCAGACGAAGTGCAACAGTTGCACAAGAATTACAATAGCAATTCTTGTACATAATTTTTTGTTAACCAAAGTTCTAAGTGGGTTCCGTAACTAATTGAAGAAAAATAAGAGCAACAGACTTGGATCAATTCAATAATTCATGGCAGACGAAGCAAAGCTCGCAGATTTCAACATATGGGGTCCGCTTGATTTAAAAATAATTGAAAGAATAAAGAAGTCATATTCGGTTCAAAAATCAGGATAATCGTTACATACAAGATAAGTTTTTTTTTACTTTAAAATTTTTTTTTTTACTTCATTATATTTTTATCATGCATTCCAAATTTATTTTTAAAAATAAAAATTTTATGCACGTAATGTAAGTTAATTACGTCATGAATATTTTGTATATATTATTGCATCATATAATATTTTGGAAATATACATATTTATACATGATCTACGAATAGCTGGGGGTGTTCGTGATTTTCTTTGAATAAGGATTAAAGAGTGATATGCCATGATAAGACAAGGAAAAAAAAACAAAGCGGCCACGAAAGCATGCGATATTAGACCACCGAAGGTTTATTTTCTGACCCGGACATTTAATCAGAAGCTTGGAATCGACTCATCAAAAAGATAAGTTTTTCTTATTTTAATTTTTACAATTTAATAAATTAGTAATTATGTCATGCATACAATATTTTTATTACTAAAATATTTGCGAGGCATAAATTATTTTTGATTAGATATTTTATGCATGCTTAAATTAATATGTTTATTCTTTGATCAATTTAGTATTCGTGTTTGGATTAATTGTTTTATTACTATATTAATGTACAATTTTTGATTAAATTAATTTTAAATGCATGTCAAAGTCATCAAGGTGCATGCATGTATAGGAATAAAGTTGTTAACATCTATTACTTGTATATGCCATGTATTAAGTTGTTAATTTTTATGTTAAATGTTAATATGTGGTAATTGGTACTTACATCAATGTTGTGCGTTCTGTTAAAGAAGAGGTACAACACAGACAAAAAAACAAAATAGCAAAGGAGCATAGTACTGGGTCTCGCGTGGTTAAAATAAAGATGATGGAGGTTGGCATCAGGTGATTAAACACAACAAGAGGAAGACAACTGGAACAAAAAATCGAACATTGGAAATTTATCGAACTGGCTTCTCAAAATTTAATTGAACAGCCTTTCTCAAAAATTAAGATAAGTTTTCGTTTTTCTTAATTTTAAATTTTTGCAATTCGTTACTAATATTTATGACATGCATATATTATTATTATTATTGTTATTATTATTTAAATATTCATGTGATATATATTTTATATTTTGTGCATGCTTAAAAATTAATATTTTTTATTGCACATAAATTATGTCTTAAGTTTTTTATTTTTGCATATACTATTGCATCATGTATATATATATATGTCAGAAAATTAATTATAGATTTGCGGATTGAATTTGCCAAAAAAGAACACCCTCCGGTATGTTATTTTTGAAGCCCTCTTTTCTAGGGATATTTGAAGGGCTCTTATTCGAAGAGTTTATTATTTTGGAAGGCTCTTATTCGAAGAGTTTATTATTTTGGAAGGCCCTATTTTGTAAGGGTAATATTTTGGAAGACTCTTATTCGAAAAATCTCAGGTTAATATTTTGGATGGTCCTCCTTTATGGGGTTAATATTTTGGAAGGTCCTCCTTTATGGGGTTAATATTTTGGAAGGTCCTCCTTTGTGGGGTTAATATTTTGGAAGGTACTCCTTTGTGGGGGTAATATTTTGGAAGACTCTTAATTGAATATTTTATTATTTTAGAATGCCATCTTTTGTGGGTATTATTTTAGAAGGTCCTCATTTCTAGGGGTAGTATTTTGGAAGGCTCTTATTCGAAGAGTTTATAATTTTGGAAGGCTCTTATTCGAAGAGTTTATATTTTGGAAGGCTCTTATTCGACGAGTGGATTATTTTTGAAGACCCTTTGTGATGAGGATATTTTTTATAGAAGACCTTTTGTGTGTTGTTGATATTTTTTAGAAGACCCTTCAAGTGTTGCTGATATTTTTTGGAAGAATCTTGGGATATTGATATTGCTTTGGGAAGATAACTTCCTCTAAGAAGGGTCTCCCTTATTTTTTGTGTTAGACGACCTCCTCTAAGGAGGGTCTTCGTAATTTATATATATATAAAAATGGTCTCCTTTGAGGAGAGTTAATGGAATAAACTTCGGGAAATCCACCTCCTGTGAGGAGGGATATTTCTGGAATGGGGAACGACCTCATTTGAGGAGGGTATCCCAAATTACCAAAGTCCTTGCAAAAACCGTACTTCCGGGGGGGATGTCTGTACTTCCGGCGCCTCATCAAGGCACGAACTTCGGGAAGTCCACCTCCTGTGAGGAGGGATATTTCTGGAATGGGGAACGACCTCCTTTGAGGAGGGTATCCCAAATTACCAAATCCTTGCAAAAACCGTACTTCCGGGGGGGGATGTCCGTACTTCCGGCGCCTCATCAAGGTTCGAGCTTCGAAAAATCCACCTCCTGTGAGGAGGGTATTTCTGGACTAAAAATAATCTCCTTTGAGGAGAGTATCGTAAATTTATAAAATTCTGAGGAAAATGACCCCCTTTGAGGGGATACCCTCTAGAAGACATGGTAGATATGACCTTCTTCGACTGGATGATGATATTGCTCAAAATGCCTTGCACGACTCTGCGAATAATGCTTTGATAGCTCTCCAAGATACATTTTCTTACACATACAAACTTATTATTTACATATCGCATATTGTCTTATTTACATCTACATGTATATTACGGGCACCTAGGTGCTCCATATTTTTTACTAATCTTCCTCTCCTAGCTATTTTAGTTACTCAAGAAATTTGGAAGATCGAAGCATGCTTAGTTCTCCACTGCAGCAAGCTACACTGAAGAACTGGGGGGTAATTGTTATGCCAGATTTTTGGCATGTCTAATAATCTCCCAAATTTCCAATTATATTAATTATTAATTCAGATTAATAATTATAACTTAATTGCTAAGTTTTATCCTCTCCCTGAAACGAGGAAAGAATCAATCTCAATCAATCAATAACGGAAAATATCTTCAAACGATATTCTTCAAATCAGGAAGATATCACAACGATAAGATTAAATCAAATAAAATCAGTAATTACCCAGATTAACAAAGTTTATCCCTAAAGTCTCTAAGGGATAGACACAAATCAATTTCACAGAACTGTGTTGGCTTGATCCTTATAAATATAAGGTACGCAGGCATCTTGAAGAGGGGATCCGATACACGAGATAAATCGAGACACCTCTCAAGTCCAGCCCCAAACATCCAAAATCCCAAATCCCCCTATTTTCATAGTTTCATTATTCCAGCAACCTCCGAAATTTGTTATCACCAAATTCCTCCGTTAACAAGCATCAAATGAAGATAGTTGGCTGTGGCACAAGAAACTATCACACTTGAACTTCAAAGGCATTAATTCTCTAGTCAAAAGGGAGTTAGTGAGAGGCATGCCCACACTTGAATTCTGTCAAGAAGGAGTGTGTGAGGCTTGTCAAAAAGGAAAAATGAAAAGATCAAGCCACAAGTCAAAGACAGTGACATCAATAACCAAGCCCCTACAACTAATTCATATGGACTTGTTTGGGCCTGTCAATATTGTGTCACTAGGAAGGAAGAAGTATGCTCTAGTGATGGTTGATGATTTCACAAGGTATACATGGGTAGAATTTCTGGCATCAAAGGATGAGACTCCACAAGTAATCATTGAGCATATAAAGAAAATTGACAAGGAAGCAAAGGCCAACAATGCAAGTGTGATTGCATTAAGAAGTTATAATGGAACAGAGTTCAGAAATGCCATGCTTGAAGCATTCTGCAAAGAGAATGGTATTTCTCAACAATTCTCAGCTCCAAGGACTCCACAACAAAATGGAGATGTTGAGAGAAAGAATAGAACTCTGATTGAGGCTGCTAGAACAATGTTACTTGATGCAAAGATGCCTACATGTTTTTGGGCTGAGGCTGTGAGCACTGCATGCTATATCCAAAACAGAACCCTCATCAACAAAAACACTGGAAAGACACCTTACAACTTGATGACTGGAAAGAAGCCTACTCTAAAGTATGTTCATACTTTTGGAAGCAAATGCTTTGTGTTAAAAGACAATTCAGAATATGTTGGAAAGTTTGATGCAAAAGCATTTGAAGGAATTTTTCTTGGCTACTCTATGGAAAGAATTGCATACAAAGTTTATGTCATCAGTCAAAAGAAAGTTATGGAAAGCACAGATGTGACATTTGATGACAACAAACTACCTGGATTAGAAGAAGCCAATGATGAAGATAAATATCCTTTGAAGTTTGACAATCTAGATGATTCTGATGAGTAGATTTAAACTGAATTTGAGCCCACAATCCAACAAACTCAAGTGAATGAAGAACCTGTGTCAATCAACAATAAAGAAACAAGCATCCAAGACACACCTGTGATTAGTGGCAACTTCACAGGGGGAGGAAATGTAAATGATCATGATCTGGATGATGAAGCAACATCAAGGCTGAGAAATCAATCTGAACATACAAGGAAATGGGATAGATCACATACTGCAGATCAGATAATTGGAGATCCAAATACAGGAGTGAGGACAAGGAGAGCAACTCTAAATGAATGTCTCTATGGTTGCTTTCTATCCCAAGTTGAGCCTAAGAAACTTGATGATGCATTGTTGGATCCTGATTGGATAATTGCTATGCAAGAGGAGCTAAATCAATTTGAAAGAAGCAAAGTATGGGAACTTGTGCCTGCACCAAAGGATAGAACCATTGTTGGAACAAAATGGGTTCTAAGGAATAAGATGGATGTAAATGGTGTAGTCATAAGAAACAAAGCAAGGTTGGTTGCAAAAGGATACTCTCAACAGGAAGGCATTGACTATGATGTGACTTTTGCCCATGTTACTAGACTAGAGGCCATCAGAATTTTCTTGGCATTTGTTGCATATTCTAATTTCAAGGTTTATCAAATGGATGTCAAGAGTGCATTTCTGAATGGGGAGTTGGAAGAAGAAGTATATGTGCAACAACCACCTGGCTTTGAGGATCCACAATTCCCTCACTTTGTCTACAGATTGCTTGAAGCATTGTATGGACTTAAGCAAGCTCCTAGGGCATGGTATGACACATTATCACAATTTCTACTAGAGAATCAATTCACTAGAGGCACACTGGACAAGACACTGTTTTACAAGAAACATGGTGATGATATTATCTTAGTTCAAATCTATGTGGATGATATCATATTTGGCTCTACAAATGAGAAGCTGTGTGAGAAATTCTCTAAGCTCATGCAGAGCAGATATGAGATGAGTATGATGGGAGAATTAACATTCTTTCTTGGGCTGCAAGTTAGTCAAAGGAAGGATGGCATTTTTATAAGTCAAACCAAATACATCAAGGATCTATTGAAGAAATTTGACTTGGAAGAATGCTCACCTGCAAAGACACCCATGGCCACTGCCACTAAGTTAGATGAAGATGTTAAGGGCAAGAAGGTAGATATCTCAATCTACAGAGGCATGGTTGGTTCTCTACTCTACCTCACTACTAGTAGGCCAGACATCATGTTTGCAACATGCTTGTACGCAAGGTTTCAATCAAATCCAAAGGAATCACATATGACAGCAATAAAGAGGATTTTTAAATATCTGAAGGGCACACCAAACTTGGGGTTATGGTATCCTAAGGACACAGGGTTCAATCTGGTTGGTTATTCTGATGCTGATTATGCTGGATGCAGAGTGGATAGGTAAAGCACCTCAGGTAGCTGCCAGTTTCTTGGACAAAGGTTAGTCTCTTGGTACAGCAAGAAACAACAATCTGTGTCAACTTCCACAGCTGAAGCTGAGTACATAGCTGCTGGAAGTTGCTGTGCTCAAGTGCTTTGGATCAGAAACCAACTTAGAGATTATGGACTTGTGTTGGAAAGAATTCCAATCATGTGTGACAACACAAGTTCAATCTCTATAGTTTCCAATCCTGTCAATCATTCTAGGACAAAGCACATTGACATCAGATATCACTTCATAAGGGAGCATGCAACTAATGGAACCATTGAGTTAAATTATGGTCCCACAGAAAAACAACTAGCTGACATATTCACTAAGCCATTAGATGAAGCCACCTTCACAAGGTTGGTTAGTGAGATTGGAATGCTGAATTCTTCAAATTCTGGCTAAGTGAATATATCAACTAGATTGTTGCAGCAGTAAATACTTACTTTATCAAATGCTCAATATTTTTGAAGTAAGTATTGGCTGGAGTATGATTTATAAATATTCCATAATGCTGCATATGTTGAAAATCATACATCTTTAGCTTGAAATTTCTGTGAAATTTTTAGAGAATCACTATTTAATTTGGCAGAATATTCTTCAGTGAATATTTCTGGTAAATTTTAAAAGATAGTGAAAATTGAATTTTATGAGTGAAAAGTATAGTTCGATAAGTCAGACTTCTCGAATGGTTCATTGTTATGTCATGGCTCGAGTTCTCGAATAGGCCTGTCTAGAACCCTCTTGAGTTCTCGAA
Organism: Saposhnikovia divaricata; assembly: GCA_036435485.1. Classification (NCBI taxonomy): domain Eukaryota; kingdom Viridiplantae; phylum Streptophyta; class Magnoliopsida; order Apiales; family Apiaceae; genus Saposhnikovia; species Saposhnikovia divaricata. Next base: position 20,144,701 of record CM071595.1, read on the forward strand.
TTTTGGAGAAATCGAATATCACACTCTGAGTTCTCGAATAGAGTATTTTAGTTCTCTAGTGATGGAGTTCTCGAATACTGTATTTGAGTTATCGAATCATTTGAAAAGGCTGATTTTTCGCTGACACTTAATCGCTTTTTTGATTTATATTCAAAATTTCATTTTGCTCATAAAAACATATTTTATTTAGCTTAGAATTATTTTTTGAGTTAAATAACTGCCAGCTGTGAGTTACAAACTGCCTGAGATATCGAATAAGCCATTCTTAACTTATCGAATAGTTGTTTTATACTTCTCGAATGACTTGTCGATATAGATCATATATCTAATCGACAACTCAGGTTATTCATATATATACAATTTCACAACTGTTCAACTCATTTCGTTCGATTTCTCAAGCATCTAAACTCCTAAAACCTCTGAAAACCCTAACTGCGAATTTCTTCTTCAACCTTAATTCTCTTTTCTTCTCTACTCAAATGGCAAACACTCAACTCACCATACCATCTCAAACCAATTTCAGCGCAATTACCAGTGATGTGGAAGCACCAAATGCTAATTTCAAGTGCTTTGTTCGATGGTTGTCTGAATCTTACATCAAGGGTGCACTCTCAGCCAACCCAACCCTGTACGTAGACTTATTAGAACAATTCTGGAGGACAGCTACTATGGAGGTCATCGCTCTTGAGAATGCTATCACCTCATATGTTGTCAACTGCAAGATTCAAGGCGAGGATATTACTATCACTACCGCAGACATGAATCAAGCCTTGGATTTGCAACAAGAGGCATATGACTCCCTGGCCACCGATGCTGAGTTGGAAGAATTCTTTGAATTTATCAACTACTCAGATGCTATTAAACTTGGGAAGTTGAATAGGAAGTACTTGAGAAAAGAATGGAGCTGTGTTTTTGCTACACTCCTTCATGTATTCACTGCAAGGAAATCGAGCTTTGACCAGATTAGTACACCTGTGCAGCAGCTTGCCTATGCCTTGGCTCATGGGAGAAAGATAGATGTTGGACATATCATCTTACAGGAGCTATATGGGAGACTTGGTAAGAACACAGCCAAGAGAGGTACTGAAATTTTCTTTCCTCGCTTTATTCAATCAGTACTTAATTTTAAAAATGCTTCATTGATTGAATTGCCTGGTATAGATAAAAGTAAAATAGGCTATCCTTGGTCCATGACCAAACTCATTTTTGGTAACTTGGAGACTAGGAATGATGTGGATGTAAGACTTAAGATAACTCCCCACATGGAGGGTTTGTTTAGGTCTTACCCCCACAACATGCCAATATTTGAGTCTAAGTCTCAGTTAGCACAACCTAAGCAAGAAGAACAAAATGCTAACCCAAGGCTTGCTAACCAACCCTCTCAGACAAACACTCTACCAAACACAGAGCCAACTGCATCATCCTCTCAAAAGGGTGATGTTAGTAAAAAGAAGAGAAAACAGGTTGCTTCTAAACCTCTAAACATCTTAACTGAAGCAGCCTTGGCTGTGGAACTAGGTTTAGACTGTGAGGAACCTGAGTCACCTATCATTTGCCTAAAGAAGAAGAAGAAGTCTAAAACCACCTCTTCAGTCACCCAAATGGCTGAAGTTGTAAAATCAGGGGCACACAACTCACTAGATGTATCCTCTCAATAGGGTGCATCTATAGAATCAAGCATCCTCCCCAATGCACCTTCCTGTAAAGAGTCAGCACAAGGAAGTGATAAGGCTGGCACAACACTGAGTGGAGAGAACATCACACTTGAAACTCCCTCTATTTCTCAGGGGGAGTTGCCAAAATCCATTCTACAACACTCTTCTCTTCCAGAATCTAACATGAAATTTCTTTGAAGCCTGCAACTCAAGAAATTGAGGAGCAAGGCATTGATCACCAAGAATTCCATTCTCTTCGTGAGCCAATGGACTCAAGTGACTTAGTGCCTGACACTTTGCTCACCACCCAGGTACCACATTTAGATGGTCAGGGAATGCATGCTGGGGCATATCCTAATGACACCATCACAAACACAGAGGATTCACTAGTTTTCACTAGAGACTCTGTGCCTGTGTCACCTACTGTTGTAACTCATCCCACTCCTGTGGAGACAACAGTAGTAGAGTCTGCCCATCCGGTTACAGAAGTTGCATCTGTAACTGAGGAGTCTAGCTTGCCTAGTTCTAGCTCTCACTATATGTCTCAACGGCTGAAGCCTGTGCAACATGACAGTGCTTCAGGATCAGGGTCTGTTCCACCACAATTGACGGTTGAAGCACTCCAAAGCTTAATTGTGGATCAGATCCCTGAGTTCACAAAGATTGTTCAGCACCTTCTCACTGCAAACATGCCCAATCCAGACTATGAAGCTATCCTCTTATGCCACAGAGATGATGTAGAAATGCAGAAGGCAAAGATCATAGATGAAACTGAGAGAGATGGAAATGTAGATGCTTAGCTACAAGGCAAAAATGACATCCCTCTCTCAGAAAGTCTCCAGTACCTTAGAGAGGAGTACATCACTTCACTAGGGTCCAATGCCAAATCACTCACCCCTAATGATGTGTATGAGGCAGTCAATGACACCTACAAAGGCATTCTCAAGGCTGCACACTACCTTGGCAAGGGCCTAAAAACAGAAGTTCAAGCAGTTTGCACAGCAACAACTCAAGAGGTGCATGAGATAAAAAGGACTTTTGATGCTAAATTCCCACAAATGGAGACTGTTCTCAAGGATATTCGAACCTGCAAGGCTACTTGTACAAAGATGGACAATGGTTTAGCCATTCTATCAGATATTGTCAAAGGTCTGGGGCACAAATTTCAAAATCTTTCTGATCAGACAACAGAAGCCAATGCCATGCTAAGAACTATGTTTGCAAATCAGTATGGAGACAAGCTGCCTACTGATGTCCCAGTGCATTCTATGTCTAAGTTTGAAGTGCAAAGACTGAAAGAACAATCCTTGTCTGGTTTCAAATCTACTGAACTATTCACCAAGGTCAATGCTCTTGAAAGGGAAGTAGCCTCTCTCACCCAGTCTAATGCTCATCTTACAAACACTGTCATTATTCTGACTGAGCAGTTGAACACTCAAGCCACCACCACAGCTGATGTTCTTCTGCATCAACAGTCCATGTTAGCTGATATGATGAAGCACATGGGTCTCCCTCTGCCTGATGAATCTTCAACTCCAAAGGTCAATCCTACAGCCTCTGTGCCTGACAACAAGCCTAAGGGGGAGAAGAAGATTCCAAGGGACTCAAATACAAAGGGGGAGAAACCACCAGTAAAGGGCATCAAATTCAATGAAGGTGGTCATCAAAGGGCTTCCAAATCTTTAACTCATGTGCCTGGCAAAGGAAAAGCCAAAGTTGGTGAGCCTACTTCTCTGCCAGTTGTCACTCTACCAACTTTGCACATCACTACTCCTAGTGGTCAAAAGCAATCTATCACAGCCACAGTGGTTGCAGGGAGTATGCCATCTGACAAACCTCCATTCTCCATATCTAAGAGTGCCAAGCCAGTAGAAGTGAAGGTGGTCACTGAGGCCAAGCTACAAGAAATTGCAAACTCAAATGTCTATCATGATGATGCATTCTTGGAGTTTCTGAAAGTCTCATGAGAACAGGCTGGTGATGCTTTATCATATCATAGGAGTTTGAAGAGTCAGATTGACTATCTCACTGTAGTACCAAGGAGAGTTGATGGCCTATGGCTCAAAGAGATAATGATGGTAGGAAAGAATAAGATATGGCACTTAACCATCAACACTCTACAGGGTCTAAAGCACTCAGAAGTAGATGTGTTCCTTGGACTGATTGAAAAGAAGGATGAAAACAGCAAGAGTCTCTTTTATGAGTTAAGGGATGGTCAACCAGCAAGGCTACCTGAAGTATTCACAAATCCTAGAACCATCATCTATCAGGCTGCAACAAGAATTGATGATATCAAGCAGCTGGTCATTCCTAAGCATCTAACTCCTCAGAACAAACATCTCATTATTGCCATCATTGAGAAGCTGAACAAGAAGAAGGGTTTAAGAACAGCAGACGAATTGGATGCTATATCCTATCTCAGGTCATACATTGCAACTGGCATTGTACCTGAATCTGCTAAGTTCAACCCAAGCAAGGATGGTGATCAAGACAGGGATGGAGACAGAAGTGATGGAAGGAGAAGACATCACATGAGTGATAAGGTTGATGAAGATAAAAAGAAGAAGAAGGATGATAAGGAGAAGAAGAATGATGATGACCAAGGTAAAGTCTCTGAGAGGAAAATTGGAAGACAGCAAGCCTTAGACATTGCTAACAGTAACCTCACCACAACACAAGACTCTAAGTCTAGGGTGAATACTGTTAGTAGTGACCTACCAAAATCTACATCTATGGCTTCTGCAACTGTCTTGCCACCTCAAGAAGAGAAGAAGATTCAATGCAAGAAACCATTTGTATATTTCAAAAAGCAAACTGCTAATGGAATACTACAATGGTCTACAAACAAAGGTCACATACTGCTGCCAAGTAATCATGTAAAAAGAATCAAATTCAAGCAAGCTGCAAGGAAATCAAAGCTATCCAAATCAAAGACCCTGACAATCTATCCAGGCTTAAAACTCCAACCACTAGATGAAGATTTTGATGAAGACCAACTGCAATTCTTACAAGCTGAAAGAATCTACCATGTTGCCATTGTTGATAACTGACTTGAGATCAAATATACTGATGGAAGAGAGGAGAAATTCAAACAAGGAGGATGTCAACACTGGGGCAAGCTACATGACATAGAAAGAATCATTGCATTGTTGAGCTCAGAAGATAAAGTGGAAAGAGTATGGAAGCTGGAGCTAATTGATTTTGTGAAGATGAAGAGAGATCATGAGGAGAGAATCAGAAAAGAGTGTCTTGAGAAATGGCTAGCTAGGGAGAAAGAAATTGAGAGACTGGAGATTGAAGCAGAAAAACTAAGGGCAAAGGGATTGTGTAGAGTTCAGTTTAATCCTTATGTGGTGAAGTATAGGAGGAGAAATGGGGATCAGGTCCACATCAGAATGAATCTACTCAACCACTATCCTGCAAACATTCTGAAACCAGTACTTGAGTATTTCAAAGACTCAATTTTGCTTGAAGAATTGAATGCTTTGGCAGAAATAATAAAAGCTATGGATGAGAATACAAGGAAGGAGAAAGAAGAAGACAGAAAGCATATGATGATTTGCAAGCCAAAGCTATGGAAAGGGAAACAAATGACAATGGCTAGTACTTCATCATAGGCTGTAAGATTACTCACACTGTAGTTCTATCCACATTGCTAATCAAAATTCATACATGTATTGTCAAGTTTTATCTTTATGTATGTTAGGCTTGTTATCAGACATGAAATTGTGACTAAGGGTCTTACTCACAATTTGGGGGAGATTGTTAGTCACAGAGGCATGCCTGAATACATCTAATAACAAGCCTAAGTTGGTTGTAATGCTATGCATTACTTACATGACCTCTTAACTGAGGGAACCTCTAGTTGTAGAGTTTCTACTTGTTTTGTACTTGTAATAGGCATCAAATTCTAGCTGTGTAACTGTACCTATTAAGTCAAGAATAATGCTTGAAAGAAGTTCCAAGGTTCATGCCTCAAGCAAGGAGATAAAGGCTGCCAAATAATCACAGTTGGGATTTGAAGAAATGAAGAATTTGCCTAAGTACCAATTCGAGAAGTACATTTATCTATTCGAGAAGTCTAGCATTCGAGAAGTCAGGGGTTTGATATCTCAGAAGACACTATTCGATATCTCATTCGATATCTCAAAGATTCGATATGTCTATTACTCTGTTCGAGAACTCAAGGAGTCAACAGGTCAAAGGTGATATTCGAGTTCTCAAAAGGGTCAACAAGTCAAAGCTACATTCGATATCTCAAAGACTCAAGATGATATTCGATATCTCAGAGATTCGACATGTCTATTACTCTGTTCGAGAACTCAATGAGTCAACAGGTCAAAGGTGATATTCGAGTTCTCAAAAGGGTCAACAAGTCAAAGCTACATTCGATATCTCAAAGACTCAAGATGCTATTCGACATCTCAGGTATTCGATATGTCAAAATGCTCTATTCGATATCTCAAGGACTCCCAGAGAAAAGAGCTATTCAAGAAGTGATTCGATATGTCAATATAACACTATTCGAGAACTAAGAGTTATTGATTAAGTCAATTCTAGTTCTCGAATCACTCAATTAGCCACTTCTCGAATACATTCTTGAAGACAAAATACTGAAGAATTGTACAAGTCAGAAACCTACAACAAGCCAAGACGCTTTATTTGACTATGTACTATAAAGCACGTTGGAAAGCCTACAAAGAAGCTTGGAGAGATAAGTCAGGGGACAAGGAGCTAAAGAAGTGGATCTGAACAGGATTTGCAAAGTCAAATCTGTAACCGTTTGGACTCTTACTCAAATGAGATAGACAGACTGGAAAGTATTTTGTTACCTACCTTATTTGTAGTAAGTAGGTGTATTCATGTCTATAAGGATACAGCCTCACTTCCTTAGCAGAGAAGTTTTTTTTTTGAGAAACATCACAAGAAATATCTCTCTAAGTAAAACGAAGCTGAGAATACTATCATTTGTATTCACAGATTGTAGCAAAATCTTTATCTAATAAAATATTAGATTAAAGTGATATTGTGTTGTGTTTGTCTTTATTATCCGCATTTACATATCTCACACACTCAACACATATCTTGCTGCAAAGATTCAAGAATGAGGAAAAGTTCAAGAATCCATTCACCCCCCCTCTGTATTCTTTTACTGTATTCAATACTCAACACATCGACCTACCAATCAGAATTAGGGCATCCTAAAGGATCATGAAATATGCATGACATGCAAATGCAACTATAATGGACTCACATGGTATACAAAACACAATAACAAAATGTCCTATATGAAACAAACATGCAATACATACAAAATACGAATGAATTACTACTAACATGCAAAATATGATTTCCTACATGAACAAATGACACACTACTACATACCTAACACATGGGTTGTCTCCCACGAAGCGCTTGTTTAGAGTCAATTAGCTTGACAACGTCCAAGCCTCCATTAAGGATGATAATAGTTGGCCTGGTCATCTCTTCGTGAGACTTCATCGTCATCACGGTGGCACACTTTCCGCCCCTTCTCCTCGTTTGGCCTATTCGTATAACAAATATGTCCTATTCCAATGCCTTCATCGGTTGACCCAAAATCTGTTAATTTGTAGAACAACACACATTCGCGTGCTTTGGGAGCTTCATATGAATATAATGGAGGAGGGTAAGTGTAGGTTACTGAAGCCTTTGGTTCCTCAAAGAGAACTTCCTTCATTGGCTCTAATGTGCTACCTCCATCTCTATACTTTGAGACAAGTAGAAGATCTGCATCTTTCCCATGGCCAACAGCCGCTTGGTATGCACATACCAATTCTCAAAATTTGTGTAGCTTACCAGTGTCTGTCCCAAATAGTGCCCTTTCCAAATCATCCACCTCACATGGCTTGTGAACGCTCACCTCACCTTGGAATTTGTCTTCCTCAATTATGCATGCAGTACCTTGCTCCAAGTCACCATTATTTTCTGGAATTGCCTCTAATATGAATTGCTGCTCCTCTTGTTCCAAGGCACTCCTAACTTGAGCGACTAATATCTCCAAAGATTTGATAGACGCCTCACCACTCTTAAAAAACATTCTAATCTCCTCCAAGGGCTCCACCTCATCTGACTGAAAAGTAGGTTGCTGATGTTGAAACTCTTCACTACGAAAAAAGTATGACGTATTTGGAACATCTTGCTGGTACTGTTGAGGAAGGTATTGAAAATATGGTTGTTCCTCATACGTGACATATGGATCAACTCCTTCATAGTAACAATATTGTGAGGTCTCATGAATGCCCAAACATAGCTCACATTGCTGAGGCATGGATGTCCTCGAATATGCCCACCATGGCAACTCCTCGCCTGCCATTTTCAAACACTCAAGTACCTGAAACACACCGAACTAAACAAGATAGGTAACTAAATAATCCGAGTCAGTGAACTTTAACGACCACTGATGACAAGAACATAAACTAAAATAAAACACCGATGATCCCCGGCAGCGGCACCAAAAACTTGTTTGCACTAAATCACGCAAGCGTACGTGGTCACAAGTAATATATGAATAAGTCGAGTTCGTTCCCACAGGGATCTGGTTTAGGTTTTAATTCAGTCAATGTACCTATGCAACAATGTATGGTTATTACTCACTGCTAAGACAATTAACAAGATTGGGATTGATTAACTAAAATTAACTAAAAAGGAAATTAACAAACTAAGAATTACTTAACTAATGAGAATTGGAATCGAATTACTTCTACAAGAGTAAACATGGGATCCTAACTTCATTAAATACTTCGGTTAGATCTGATGCCTTTAATCAATATATGCAATGGTTATGATATCTGATCGGATAATACGAAACAAGTACACGCTACCTGTCAGCATACATATACCAAACTACCCATACATCCACAAAAGAGATAGAAGATGAATAGACACCAATTATGCTTAGACCCTATATGTCTATAGAATTTGAAAACATAACGGTTGAAGAACAAGTTATCCACAAAGATCACACAGGGCAGTATAAGTATATTCATCTTACACTACGAATCATATTGATAAACAATCATGAACCTATGCTAGCATGGCAAGTTCTAAATCTCAAGATCCACTTTCACTTCACAAGAGATTAACAAATTAGATGTTCGCGACGCATCTATCAATTAAGTACAACCATACAAGGATATCAGATATACATCACACACAGATCTTTAAAGCAATCAAGATACTAAAGCTCCATAAATAAATCCGTTAGAATCCCATGACAACGATTAGTTCATAATCGAACCTCTCGTCATCATGGGATCTGATGAAACCATGATAAAAACAAAGTATGAATTCTATGTTATAATATGATAACTAATGATGATACAAATTACAATGGTAGGATGTGTTTATATAGGCTCTAAAAGTCTTTTCCAGCAAGAAATTCCCCAAAATAGAGTTAAAATAGAATTTCTGCAGAATACGTTTCCTAAACTGATTCTGTTTTGAAGGAAAATTTGTAGCTGACTTTTCTTCATTATTTCTGGACCTTTCCAGTTGTAATTGGACATCTGGACCACTTTATAATGATAGAGAATCTCGTTAGTTTCGCGTGGACTGTAAGATCGCCCAAAACGGACTTGTAGAACTCAAGATATGGCCCAAACAGTGAATCAGGAATTCTGCCAGCGACCGCGCGCACCCTTCGCCCAACACTCTGTTCTACGCGCTGCCTGCGCGTACCACGCGCAGCCTGCGCCCAAAAATCTGTTCCAAGGTTATAGAAAATTTCGTTGTCTTCGCGTGAGCTGTAAGATCGCTGAATTCGGACTTCTAGAACTCCAGATATGGCCAAAACAGTGTAGACTGCGCAACCTACCCGGAAAATCCGAATTTTAATCAATTTAGCCTCCAACTCTTAGTTCTGCAAAACTCAATGAAAACACATTAAACACACCACATACTTGAGGCCAAGTAATCAATTTAAGCCGATACAAAGCATTCCAAGTGGATATAAAATCCACTTATCACTATAAAAGCGTCACTCTCAGCGAGATTGAAACGATCAAGAATATCACCGAAGAAGAGAAGAGGCTGTGTTTGAGAAGAGGATGTGTTTTTCGAATGAATAATCCTAAGGCTCTACACGAGTATATATAGGATAGGAAAACTTGTGTGCTACACAATTGCCTTAATTAATTAGCCGTGCTAATCAATTAAATCGGTGGCAATTTCCTTAACACAATTGCCTTAATTAATTAGCCGAGCTAATCAATTAAATCGGTGGCAATTTCCTTGATTAATTAACCGTGTTAATTAATTATGTTAAGGCGGTGGAAAAAAATCCGTAGTAAAAACGGAATTGATTTTACCAAATCAATGAATTCAAATTATAATCGAATCCATATTCCAACAATCCCCCACATGGATGAGATTGATATCGTAGTAGCACACACCAGACAAACAGACACGAAATTTGATGTGGTGATAATTCTTCGATCAGATATAGCATACGATAGGTAGAGGTTTGCTCCTTGAACCTTCGCTTGAGTAAGCATACCGACCTTACTGGTAGACAGTGGAGGTTTGCTCTTTGAACTGATTGACCGTTTGTGTAAGTGATGATATACTTATCACTATATCCTTTCTGACTCGTTCGGCTCTCATGATTATGTCCATTTTGGCCATGGAACATCGTCCTGGTTCTGCAGGAGTTTTTAAAGGGTTGTGCCTCGCAACTCTCCTTTGAAGCGGCCCCACTTCTCTCCCACATAGGTGATCTTTATACTTACAGAGTAACCCACGTTTACTCAACTGAATTCCACGCATTCAAATCTTGAACTCCATGTATTCACCGAAAGATCATTAAAAGATTAATAGCTTACCCTCGTACCTTACGGGTCTCACTGTTTCTCATCATAGGAACATGCCAGGGGTTACCCCCACAGTGATTTGGTCATCATGATTTAGTTGGCCCATTGAACCAAGTTCTTGGGACCTCTAGTCAGTAGTGGTTGGGTGTCCACCATGACGCCGTTAAGCAATAGGCTTAAGGCCTATCCTTCTCGATAATTTTACAACTATCTCTCAGTATAACCAGATTCTCTTGGTTTAACCAGATTATCTAAGTTTAACCATCTGGTTAGTGGATCCACAACATTATCATTTGACTTTACTTTACCAAGTCAATCTTGATAATTTTCGTTGAGAGTAATTGTTTTAATGATATTATGTCCTCGTCATAGAGGCGAGACATACCGTTTCATATACAACTATGTGATCTCCCAATTTGCAAATTATTTACCCAATAAATGCATATTGAAAACACATTTTCTTGTCATTTAGGAATATCCTTTACAAAGTGACTACCAATTCACCTTCTTACAAGCATACTAATTATGTAATAGACTCGTATTTGAGCTATGTTTAATCGTCTATCTAGGATTCCAAGACATGGCTGCTTTCGTTAATGTGAACTATATCCACAAGTGACCTTTAAGTTCTTAAAGTCAAACATCTAACATCCATACTATATCCACATAGTACAATTAGATGTCTTTTACAATGCAGCCCAAACTCACGAGTGTATCTCAAACACCTTAGTCTCATTGCAATCACATTCAAGAGACTTCCATTTGACTCGTGCATCTACTTAGTTTATCCACTGTGTAGCCTATGTCAAATTTTGTACAATTTTAAAATGTACAAAAACTTTCAATCATTCTTGAGAGATCCTTGTTCATCTATACTTGGATAGATACATCATACATATTCATTCTAGCTATACTAGATTTAGTTGCATTGATCTCTTCAAGATTCACATCATCAACGTGTCACATGTATCCTTTACGACTTTTAAAGTTATTAAGATTTTTAATCTCCAAAATCAAAACTTTAAGCCTCATCCAAATTGCTAGAGATGATCATCTTGTCAGTACTTCTCGTAATGATCAGATCACTCACGTGCAACTACAATAATTTTATCATCTCATGTGTAAAGACCATATACATACTTGTCAATTCACTGATATTCTATCAATTTGATATCTTAAAATTGGCATATGTCACATTTTGGTAATTACTTTACCAGTCATCAGCTACGGCTTCAATTCGTCATTGACATTACCAATTTTTAGCATCCCAAAAATTAGTAATTTCAATTTATCTCATTACCAAGTTTAAGCGTCCCTAAACTGGCAATACTCATTCACTCAGTTACCAAATTTGAGCGTCCTCAAAGTGGCAACTATATCGTTTATTATAAAGTCATAGCATATCACAATAATATCAAATTTTATATGCCAATTTTCTTATCTATGTTATTTCAATCAACATAATCACCAAAATACAGACTTTCCACTCTTGCCTTAGCCAAAGAAACCAAGAAAGACTGTTCCAAAGTTCATTGATGTACTTTTAAATTTCACAAAGCCGACAATTTAAGTATCATCTTGATGAACCATATTCTCGTAACTCAAGAATATATCATAAAGTAAGTCAGGTCTTCACTTTTGACTGTAATCTTTTAATTATTAGTCTGACCTTTTACTTTTATTTAACCCATATATTTATTTTCTAATTTGAAAATTCTTCCCAAATGGCATCTATCTCGCAAGAAGATCCATACGCTATTAAACACGATTCTATCACATGGAATCACTATTAAACACGATTCTGTCATATGGAATCACTTCTCTCTATTTCTTAACATCCTTTTTCCCCCACAAAGAATATAGAGAATCATATTAATTTGAAAAGTGTCACGGTTCATTTTCTAACATACGTGTTAGAAATCTTGATTTATTGTCTTCTTAATCTAGTCAATTTCTCTACTGATATCCTCTTTCTCGTAGGATCATCAGAGAATTCTCATAGCTTCTCTCAAGCTTTGAGGTTTACCTTCAAGCAAAATTTTAGATTTTCCAAGTCTTTTGCTCTGTCTAGGTTCAATCTCGCATTCAACCAATAACTCAAAAATTTATTCGGATATATTTACAGATTTACAAGGAACTACTAACTCATCATAGAAGCATTCCTAGATTCCGTAATTACATTCTTATGAATCTCACAAATTAGATTCATCTATAGACTACATGATATCGTTAGACTCCATCGTTGTCTATATATCCATCCAAAAAATCTCAATTGATTTTGGAACTCCTGAACCTTATAGTTATAGGTATCAAGACATCTTCAAGATACCCCCACATTTTAAATATATTTAAGAATGTTTCTCTACATTCTAGAATTCAAAGAAAATTTTATTATTTTCGCTTCAAGATACCCCCACATTTTTAATATTTCTAAGAATGTCAAAATACATTCCAGAATTAATAGGAAATTTTTAATATTTCCTTTCATGGTATCTTGTTTAAGGAATGATTAGTCCATTCATAACTAATATCCTCAGATTCGATGATAGACCGAACCGATCACAATCATTATGCATCTCCAGTTAGAGCGTAACTTGAGCCTGCAACTACTCCATCTATCTAATGCGAGTAAGGTACAGAGACCTCATGAATATGCACGTTATGAAACAAAATTCACCCAGTGATTATTCACCTTCAAAATCATTCTTTACCATCTTAATTTTCCGTAGTAAGTTGGTTTTCAGTCTTATAGACTATATTCTTCTCTATAAAGCTTCATTTTTACTCTTTAACGAGTACACGTAATCAATGTATTACTATAAAGTAATAACAAAACTTGTTACCGCCTCTCACTAGAGCAGGTTTCACATTGATCATTAAAACCTCTCAGGTTTTAATATCGTGTACAAAGAACTTTCATGTTCTTGTCACTGAAAAATTCAGCTGAATTTCTCTTAAATTTAAATTTAGTTCACAAGAGAACCTAATTTTCTGGCTCATCACTGGTACAACCAGAAGAGGTCCGAGGAAGAACATAAACTTCCAATAAACCCACATTCAGTGATCCTTGATCAATTGATGCGTTAGGGTTAACAACGTTCTGGATTTCTCTAAAATTTCAGCATACAGAGTTGACCGCAATGCCGTATTAGGTATCACATGGATCACCATAATAGGCTTGTGTGTAACTGCCGTAGCAAACCGACACCAACAAGAGATTATATAATATAACCAGAGGAACGAATCCAACTAGAAAATTATAAATCTCGTGTCGACCCTCATCCTGTACTTAAAAAGTAATAGGCTTGTTAGGTTTTTCAACATCTCGAAACATCCGACCAAGATTGATATTTCAAAAGAAATTTCCTTGCGCTTGTGCTTAAGATAGTTATTGAAATCTTTCCATCCAGGTGGCAGCTTTTCAATTGCAGCGGTAACTTGGAAAGACTCACTTATGATCATCCCTTCAGCATGAATATGATGGATGATCACTTGCAGTTCTTGCATCTGACTGACCACAGTCTTAGAATCCGCCATCTTATAGTCAAAAAAGCGGCCAACAATCCACTTCTTAACGCCAGCGTCCTCGTTTTTGTACTTATGGTCAAATGACTTCCATAAGACCTTAGCTGTTGGCTTCATACTATACACATTATACAACGAGTAAGCCAAGCAATTTAGCTCATAATTCCGACAAATATAATCGGCGTGCTTCCAATCATCAACAGCATAAATTGTTTGCGTGTTACTCTCAGCAGTGAGCAACGGTGGATCCACTTTGCGGTAGCGATCCAGATGCATCATGATCAGATAGAACAACATCTTTTGCTGCCAACATTTAAAGTTCGTTCCATTGAACTTCTCAGGTTTCTCAGCCTGTGCAGCAGGCACAGCAGGACCAATAGGCACAATAGGTGTAATATGTGCACTACGCACCATAGGTATAACAGGCGTCTGTACTATCGATGTTGCACACCAGTAGGCACCGCATGTCCGTTTGTAGGAACGAAACCTGTCGTAGTCGATCCAATCGGAACATTAATCTGTCCAACGACAGTATGCCCCAAAGGCACATGTCCCGTAAGCACATGTCCAACCGGCGTCGCACCCACATCAGATGTTATAATCAGTGCGTAGGGTTTGGTCGCGGCTGGTGACCCCCATCAGATGTTACAATCTGTGCGTTGGGATCAACCACCATGTTCGTGTTGTTCACAATTTGATTCTCCATTGATTCTGTCACTTATACAAACAAACAAATACGTAAGTACAGATCACATATATAAAAAAAAATATGTTTTAAGATTGTTGGACAATCTGCGATAAATACAAACAATATAATAATCGTGCGTGTGTGAGCAACAGTAATATGTATAATCGAAACAAAACAGAAAAGGAGAGAAGAACGAAAACCCGAGTCCAGCGCGTGACTTTCTCCTTAAAGCGTATTTGCCCTCACCGTATGTGCGAGCGAAACACCTCCCAGGATAAAATGGATTGCAGCGAAGCTATAAAAGCGTCACTCTCAGCGAGCTTGAAACGAGCAAGAATATCAGCGAAGAAGAGAAGAGGTTGTGTTTGAGAAGATGATGTGTTTTTCGAATGAATAATCCTAAGGCTCTACACGAGTATATATAGGATAGAAAAACTTGTGCGCTACACAATTGCCTTAATTTATTAGCCGCGCTAATCAATTAAATCGGTGGCAATTTCCTTAACACAATTGCCTTAATTAATTAGCCGAGCTAATCAATTAAATCGGTGGCAATTTCCTTAATTAATTAACCATGTTAATTAATTATGTTAAGGTGGTGGCAAAAAATCCGTAGAAAAAATGGAATTGATTTTACCGAATCAATGAATTGAAATTATAATTGAATCCAGATTCCAACACTTAAAAGTACAAAAAAACTTAAAGCTTGAATAGAGATAAGTGTATTGAAGAGAGAATTGAATTTTGTGCGAAAGAACTAAAAGCTTGTGGAGATAGGTTGTCAAAAAAATTCAAGGAGAATCTGAGCATATGTCGAGAAAGAATGAATAGATTCAGGGGTGGTACTGATGCTTTTTCTCAGCAATGTTTCACGGAGGCTTTGAAGGAATACTCAAGGCTTTTTAGCCAACAAGAAGACTTTTGGAAACATTAAGCAAAACAACATTGGCTAAAAGTATCGGATAATAACACGAAGTATTTCCATGTGTACGCTTCTGCAAGAAGGAAAAAGAATCAGATAACGCAGCTAAAAGATGACAGTGGCAGTTGGTGTGACTGGAGAATGGCCTAGGGGAAGTTATTGGCAGCTATTATAAAAAACTATTTCAGTCAAATGATATAGTTTTTGGTGAAATCTTAGAAAATATTGGCACTCGAATTAGTACGGATCATAATGAGATGCTAACAAAGGACTTCACAGTCGAAGAGGTTAAAAGTGCAATTTTTTCTATGCATCCGGATAAAAGCCCAGGTCCAGATGGAATGAACCCAACCTTTTACCAAAGATTTTGGGAAATCATAGGTAACGATTTTTCTTCTGCTTGCATAAATATCTTATCTACTAATGATATTCCTGTTGGATTAAATGATACTTTAGTGGTTCTTATTCCTAAAAAGAAAACCATGGAGATAACGAATGATTTGAGGCCGATTTCTTTTTGTAATGTTATGATGAAAATTGTAACAAAAATGTTGGCCAATAGAATGAAGGAAGTGCTTTCGAATGCAATATCAGAGATGCAAAGTGCTTTCATCCCTGGTAGGTTTATAACTGACAATGTGATTGTTGCATATGAAGTAAATCATTGGATGAAAAAGAAAACACAAGGGAAAATGGGTTACTCGGCGTTGAAAATTGATATGAGTAAAGCGTATGACAGGATAGAGTGGAATTTTATCTTGTCCATTATGCAGAAAATTGGTTTTTCAAGCAAGTGGATTGAGTGGATTCGTGTGTGTATGTCATCTGTGAAGTATAATTTCCTTGTGTCTGGGCATGAAGTTGGTCCAGTAGTGCCAAGTCGTGGTTTACGCCAAGCTGATACTATTTCACCTAATTTATTCCTGTTATGTGCAGAAGGCCTCTCTACCTTACTTTAAAAAAATCAAGCAAGTGGCGATCTTCATGGATTTAAAGTTGCAAATTCTGCTCCGATTGTCTCTCATCTATTCTTCGTGGATGATTGCTATCTTTTCTTCAGAGCAACATTGGTCAAAGCTCAGTGTATTAAGGTGTGTTTAAGACTTTATGAGATGGCTACGGGACAGCAAGTGAATTTTCAAAAATGAAGCATAAGTTTCAGCCGAAATACAGAGGATACTACTATGGAAGCAATTAGCCAGTTGCTTCAAGTTCCTATTCGTAGTGATGACTCCTACTTGGGACTTCCAAAAACTGTAGAAGGAAACAAGAGGGCCGTGTTTGGCTATGTTAAAGATAAAATCTGGAACCGTATACAGAGCTGGAAAGGAAAAACTATCTCTCGAGCAGGTAAAGAAATTCTGCTAAAATCGGTTATCCAAGTAATTCCATTTTATGTTTCCAGCATTTTCCTTCTTCCTAACTCACTTTGTGAAGAAATAGAGAGACTTATGAATAAGTTTGGTGGCTGTCTGATATGGCGAAAAGTAGTGGAATTAGATGGATGGCATGGGACAGAATGTGTTACCCGAAGAAACTTGGTGGAATGAGGTTTAAAAGAATTATAGAATTCAATGTTGCACTGCTAGGAAAGAAAATTTGGAGACTTCTTACTGTTCCTCAGTCTTTTGTAGCCAGATTGCATAAAGCAAGATATTTTCCGTCTTACTCAGTTCTTAATGCAGGCCTGGGAAATAATTCAAGTTACGTTTGGCGTAACATCTTAGCAGCCAAAGATTTAATTGGTTCTGGTAGTATTTTCAAGGTGGGAAATGGTGAGTCGATTAATATATGGGATGCTCCCTGGATCCCAGAAATTGGCTCAACAAGAATTCGATCAACTCTGGTGCAAGGTTTGGAGGGTGCAAAAGTTAGTAGTCTACTAAGAACAAGTACAAATGAATGGGATTATGACCTTCTGAGGGATATTTTTAATCAAGAAGATGTGGCAAAGATTTTGAAAATCCCAATTTCTTTCTCGAGTCATGAGGATAATTGGATCTGGTTAGAAGACGAGAAGGGACAGTATACGGTTAAAAGTGGATATAGAACTCTTAGCAGGTCGTTTCCTCAGTTTGCAGCAGGTAATTTATCATTTAATTGGATGAAGCTTTGGAATTTGGCCATTCCTCCAAAGGTGAAGAATTTTCTATGGAGAGTTCTACATGACTGTCTTCCTACTCTTGAAAACCTAAGAAGAAGATTTGTAGACGTTCAACTAATCTGTCAGGTCTGCAAGTTGTCGTTTGAGTCTTTAGAGCACATTCTCCTAATTTGCCCGTATGCTAATAGGTGCTGGGAGTTGAGCACTCTTAATCCTATTTGTACTTTAGGTCAGTCTATCCCTCAAATGGTGGCGAAGCTATTCGATGTTCTAACTATGAAGGATCTGGAAATTTTCTGTTCAATTATGTGGAGTTTATGGAATCACAGAAACTCAGTAGTGTGGAACAACAAGTACAAAACTTGTCCTCAAGTGATAAACGAAGCGAGTTCTTCTCTCTTTCAATGGCAACAGGTGCAAGTTACTCAAAATAGACATAGTGCTTGTCATGATCGAGAAGGTATGATGGTTTAGCACCCCCCTCCTTCAGGTTGGAAAACTTGTAATGTAGATGCAGCTTTCTTTGAAAAGGAGAACAGGAGCTCCTATGGTTTTATTCTGAGAGATGAGTCTGGTGGTTTTTTAGCAGGTCGTGGAGGTCATTTTCTGGGAGCACTTGATCCTCGAATAGCTGAAGCTCTAGCCTTTCGAGAAGCTCTTTCCTGGTTAAAGAAGTTGGGAAATCAGAACGTTTATGTGGAGCTTGACAGCCTCAATGTGGTTGAAGCTATTCATAGTAAGACCAAAGATTATTCTTATTTCGGGGCTATAATCGCAGATTGTTCAGAAATTTTAAAGGACTTGAGGTCCCATTGTGTTTACTTTGTTAGGAGATCAACGAATTTAGCAGCTCAAGCTATAGCTAGAGTAGCTAGTTCTATGTCTGGTCATGAGGAGTGGTCTCTCACACCCTCTTTTCTTATCGATTTACTTGTTAAAGATTTGAATAATTAATGGAAGTTCGTTGTTTGATTTCAAAAAAAAAAGTATAAAAATCCATTACACCAAAAAGAGTTTCATCCTTCTAAAAAAATTTATCATTTAATAAAAATATGCAACGTATTTCCAAAAGTGTTTTTTTGTCAGGCGTATTTCCAAAAGTTTAAACTTAAATGGGTGAAATGGCAATATAGTCACTCAACTAGAACTCAACTTGCAATCAGGTCATCGAACTCAAAAAGCTTACAAACGGGTCACTCAACTAATTAAAACTTGCTTTGAAGTCCTCGCCGCTACTAACGTTAAATATTGGACGGAAAGCTGATTGGATGTGTTGATGTGTTGCGCTGACTGGATGTGCTGATGTGTAGTTGAGTGACCCGTTTGTAAGCTTTTTGAGTTCGATGACCTGATTGCAAGTTGAGTTCCAGTTTATTTGTTTATTCAGTGTACCAAATTTAGTGTACGAAACCATTAACCAACCAAATATGTCAAGTTCTGCTTATAACAATATATCTTTATATTTAGGAGCTCCGAAATCGCTCAAATTAGGGATGGCAAAAAAATCCGATCCGATCCATTTGGGTCTACCCGCACCCGATTTTTTGGATTTGGATCTGGATTTGGATCTTATTTTTGGACCCGAAAGAGTTTGGATCTGGATCTGGATCTTAGGTAATCCGATCCGATACCCGACCCGAAACCCTAAACCCGATCCAAATCCGATCCGAACCCGAAACCCGATAAAAACCCGATATATATATATATATATATATATAGTATATTTACGTACATTTAATATTAATTATTATTTATTATATCATTTTATATATTTGAGATACATATCAAACAAGTAAACAAAATGATCAGCCACATATATATTTGAGATATTTTAAATAACGTGATATTATTTTTATTTAATCAAAATCTTATTTTTTTTATTAAAATTCTAATATATTTATATAAATATGTATATATTCTTTATTTTCCTTATAGTTTTTAAATTTTATTTATAATATTCTATATTTTTTATGCAACTAAAATATTTTTATATTTTAAATTTTAAATATATTTATACTTTTATGTTTTGTTTAATGTGATTATTTTGAATTTTGAATTTTGAATTAAAAACCCGATTTAAACCCGAATCCGACCCGAAACCTGATAAAACCCGAAGATTTGGATTTTGATTTTGATTTTCAAACCCGGATCCAGACCCGATCCGAAAACTTTGGATTTGGATTTGGCCAAACCCGATCCGATCCGACCCGTTGCCATCCCTAGCTCAAATCCTATTTATCATTTTTCTAGAGCTCCTCTATTTTAAATAATTAAAATCAAAACTTCCTTCTTTGTTCCTACTTTTTAGAAAATAAATCAAAATTTTCTTTTTTAACATTAACATCTTCGAAGTGATTTTCATGTTGCTTTTTTTTATTGGTTTTTAAGATTTGAATTTACTGATTTAATATTTGTTTTTCATTTTATTTTTAAATTTATGATTTATTATCATTTTAGTTATAATTATAGATTAATGTGATCGTGTGAACAAGAATTAGGAGATCTTTCTCTGTTTGAGAAGTATATAGTTTATTTAGTTGTCTATATATATTTAAATTTGTAGAATATTGTGTTCATTAATGTATTTATAGATATTTTCTTTTTGATTTCTTTTTCAATTTATATTTTGAATTTTTTTAAAAAATATTACAAGGTCGCTGCGAAGCACGTCTTAGTTAACTAGTAGTATAATATCGTATAGTATAAGATAACTAATTCTCCTGGCCCGTATAACAAAAAGTAAATTCAAACTGAATAAACTACACCATAAACAGGTGAAATGGCAAAATCGTCACTCAACTAGAACTCCTCTATTTTTCTAGAGCTCCTCTATTTTAAATAATTAAAATAGTATAGTAAATTCAAACTGAATAAACTACATCATTTTTCTAGAGCTCCTCTATTTTAAATAATTAAAATCAAAACTTCCTTCTTTGTTCCTACTTTTTAGAAAATAAATCAAAATTTTCTTTTTTAACATTAACATCTTCGAAGTGATTTTCATGTTGCTTTTTTTTTATTGGTTTTTAAGATTTGAATTTACTGATTTAATATTTGTTTTTCATTTTATTTTTAAATTTATGATTTATTATCATTTTAGTTATAATTATAGATTAATGTGATCGTGTGAACAAGAATTAGGAGATCTTTCTCTGTTTGAGAAGTATATAGTTTATTTAGTTGTCTATATATATTTAAATTTGTAGAATATTGTGTTCATTAATGTATTTATAGATATTTTCTTTTTGATTTCTTTTTCAATTTATATTTTGAATTTTTTTAAAAAATATTACAAGGTCGCTGCGAAGCACGTCTTAGTTAACTAGTAGTATAATATCGTATAGTATAAGATAACTAATTCTCCTGGCCCGTATAACAAAAAGTAAATTCAAACTGAATAAACTACACCATAAACAGGTGAAATGGCAAAATCGTCACTCAACTAGAACTCAACTTGCAATCAGATCATCGAACTCAAAAAGCTTACAATCGGGTCATAAATACCAACGTGGCAGCCACGCTGTACGATTTAAACGGTGTCCATTAAAAGTTGGGGAAAACATGGCTACTATGAAAAGTTTTTTGAGTTTAATGATGGATAAGAAAGTTTTAAGTAGTTGAGTGACCCTTTTGTAAGCTTTTTGAGTTCAATGACCTGATTGCATGTTGAGAGACGATATTGCCATTTCACCCAAGCTTAAATCCTTTTTATATTTTTATGGTCTTGTTTAATGTGAATGATCCCCGTCAAATATTATGATAGATGCATATAAATTTCAGTAAAAAAATATGTACCGATAAATTATAGAACTAGTAGTGCTGAGGAGAACCCATATGGGTATATCATAACGGGTCGAATCGGATCGGGTTTTGGCCAAATTCAAATTCAAATCCAAAATTTTCGGATCGGTTCGGGTTTGGATTCGGGTTTGAAATCAAAATCCAAATCCCAACCATCGGGTTTTATCGGGTTTCGGTTCGGATTCGAGTTTAAATCGGGTTTTTAATTCAAAATTGAAAATTTAAAATAATCGCATTAAGCAAAACATAAAAGTACAAATATATTTAAAATTTAAAATTTAAAATATAAAAATATTTTAGTTGCATAAAAAATATAAATATCATAAATAAAATTTAAAAACTATAAGAAAAATATATGTATATATATATATATATATATATATAGGGCTACTCTAGTGAGACCCCTGTTATAGTGAGAACTGTACATTGGGCCGTCTAAAAAAGCCCAATAAACAAAAAGGCCAGCATCCTCTCCCCATGCTTCTCTGCTCCTTCTTCTCTGCTCAATCAACCTCACCTCCGACCACTCCGCACCACCAGCCTCAGACAACAACATTCACCTCCAATCAACCACGCTGCCACCATATTCAACCTCACCTCCGACCATGCTACCACCACCGGAACTGCACATCACCGTCCTCACCATCACCTCACTAACATATCACCACCGTCGTTACCACCATCACACCATAACCACCATCACTCCGCAACCACCACACTACAAACTACATATCACCAAATCACCACCACTCCTATCATCCACAGAATCACTAATTTTCGGTCAAAATCACCAAAAATTCAAAGAAAATCACCAAAAAATCAAAGCAAATCACCAAAAAATTCAATACAAATCATCAAATATTCGAGCATAAATCATCAAAAAAAATCCAGATCTGAGACAAGACAAGTCACAACACCACCACCACCACCACTAACCACCTGCTCATTTCAGATTTGTGACGAGTTTTTCAGTCAAGTCTCCATTTTCTTCTTCATCATAAATCACGTGCTCACCGGATGGAGATCGAACCATGGACGGAGATCGAACCATGGAGCTCGCCGGAGGAAGACGATAGAGATGGTGTCCCTGCGGGGCCAGGCGTAAATTAAACTCAAATTACTGAAATTTATAAGCAAATCACTAATTCTTTTGGCGCAAATCACTAAATTTGTTGAAAGCAATTCCTTAAAAACTTTCAGATTTGTATATTACTCACATGGAGAGGTCGCAAATCACTAATTATTTTTGAAAAGAACTTCGATTATCGATGCATTTATGGCCGTCAGTGATGGAGGAGAGATGAAGATGGAAAGGAAATATATGTATGTATACATGTATATATAGATACGGTATGCATATATGATGATGATGATTTTGCTGCAATCATTGAGAAGAACGACAGTGGAAGATGGCGGTGACGATGAGGGTGGTTGGTGATGGAGAAGAACGGTAGGCTAGAGGTGAGAGATGCTGGCGAAGAAAATACGTGGTTGAGATTAAATTTTAAATAAAAAATGAGGGGCTGAGATTTGTTCCCAGTTCTCATTTTAAGGGGGGTCTCATTTGAGCACTTGCCTATATATATATATATATATATATATATATATATAGGCAAGTGCTCAAATGAGAACCACTCTTAAAATGAGAACTTAGTCCCCAAAGCATATCACCAAAATCCAGCAGAATCACCAAATCGTTAAAATTAATAAAAAAAATAAAAAATCAAGTCTGTGCTTACATCATCATGATGACATCACTGTTGACATGGCAAAAATATTTCCCGCCAAAATTTTGGTGATTTGGAAAAATTTCCTGCCAAAAATAATTGGTGGTTTAGAAAAATTTCCCGCCAAAAAAAATTGATGGTTTGGAAAATTTTCCCGCCAAAAAATTGGTGATTTGGGAAATTTTCCCGCCAAAAATTTGGTGATTTAGAAAAATTTCCCGCCAAAAAATTGGTGATTTAGAAAATTTCCCGCCAAAAAATTTGGTGATTTGGAAAAATTTCCCGCCAAAAAATTGGTGATTTGGAAAATTTTCCCGCCAAAAATTTGGTGATTTCGTGGGGCCCCACTACCACGTCATCATGCTGATGTCAGCAGTGATGTCATGCTGACGTCAGCATTGACGTGGCACTGAAAACTAATATTTTTTATGATTTGGTGATTCTGCTGAATTTTGGTGATTTGCTTTAGGGACTAAGTTCTCATTCTAAGAGGTTCTCACTAGAGTAGCTCCCTATATATATATATATATATATATATATATATATATATATATATATATATATTGCACTCCATAGCAAACACCTTATATAACAAACAATAAAGAACACCTCATATCTAATATATTTAAGAGTTCCGTCATAACACCCAATACAAAAAGTTGTTATTTTTTTACCCTCTAGCAAATCAGAAAAAAATTGAAAATTTACTGTTCATTGATGACGTCATCAGTGAACAGTGATTTTCAATTTTTTTTTCAGACTTGATATAGGGTAAAAAAATAACAACTTTTTGTATTGGGTGCCCCTGGCGGGGCCAAAGGATCTAATAGATCTGAGGTATTCTTTGTTGTTTGTTATATAAGAGTGTTCTGTATGGAGCAAAGACCTACATGAGTTGCACTCCATAGCAAACACCTTATATAACAAACAATAAAGAACACCTCATATCTAATATAATTTAAGAGTTTCGTCATAGCACCCAATACAAAAAGTTGTTATTTTTTTACCCTCTAGCAAACCAGAAAAAAAAAATTTGAAAATTTACTATTCATTGATGACGTCTTCAGTGACGTCATCAGTGAACAGTAATTTTCAAAAATTTTTTTTGCAGACTTGATAGAGGGTAAAAAAATAACAATTTTTTTATTGGGTGCCCCTGGCGGGGCCAAAGGATCTAATAGATCTAAGGTGTTCTTTGTTATTTGTTATATAAGAGTGTTCTGTATGGAGCAAAGACCTATATATATATATATATATATATATATATATATATATATATATATATATATATATATATATATGTCGAGTTTTTTCGGGTTTCGGGTTTGGATTGAATTTCGAATATTCGGATCGGATTCGGTTCGATACACGTAAAATCCAAATCCAAAATCTTTCAAGTTTAAAAATTAAATCCAAATTTAAAAAATTAAGTTCGGTAAAATCCAATCAAATCGATAGGAATCAAATATCTATAGAATCAAATTTTTTTGCCATCTCTATCACCAACGACAATATCATGACAATAATAATATGCGACAAAGCTACGGTTATCGCATTTATTTTGTGTACGTGTTGTCTGCATCCATCTACTTGAAACACGACCTCACTACAATAATGCCCCCTCTCATTTTTTTCGGATCACTTGGATTTTATCCACTTATTCTAATATTGGGTCGCATTTAAGTAAGAAAAGATTTTAACGTTAATATTAGTATTATATATTTTAAAATGTTTTACATTTTTTTGTATAATGTAAGATTACATAATATTCTCACAGTAAAAACTGCTCATTGTAGATGCAATTCTTAATATGTACTAGCTAGTAGCTATATGTCCGTTTAATGCACGGTATATTTTATAAATATTAATCACGAGTTTTTAATATTAAATTATAATATATTTTGTTAATTTTTTTTATAAAAATCATAAAATGATGTTTACAAATTTTATTTAGTCGATGATGCTTATACTGTTTATATATTAACCTTTATTATTTCAATTATTATTATAATTTTTGAATTAAAATTCATGTTTTTCTAATTTAAAAACTATATCGTTATTTTTAATATTATTTTAATTATTGTTTTTATATTAATGTGTTACATAAATTAATTTCATTTAATTCGTATAAATTTTGCTTTTCCTAAAAGTACTATGTATGCCACACTTAAAAAAAGCACTATATATATATATATAAATAAATATATATATATATATATATATATATATATATATATATATATATATATCTCAATTAAATTTTAGTAAATATTCATAATAACTCAAATTGATATATTATTATATTAATATATATATATATATATATATATATATATATATATATATTATTTTAAGTCACCAAATATTAAACGCTCACTGTTTATTCTACTTTTTAGATTTTCTAAAAAAATGCTTCTCTAATATGAGTTGTGTTACTTTTAATAACACTATTTTAATTTTTTTAATATTCACACACCTGAATATAATTTAAATTTTTACTTGTATTACTTGTTTACTTTTATAGTTAGTTTGAAATACATGTAGACTTATTAATTTTAATTTTTTAATTATTTATTTGTATAATTATTTTAAAATACATGTAAATGTATAAAGTAATTGTATAAAAAGTAATAGGTGTTTCCTATTAATGAAATTTTTATGTTTATATTTAATAAAAGGAGTATTATTTATTTCAATTTTTGTATAAAACTTATGTTATGTTCTATAATACTCTCTATTTTTTATTTATATGATATGTAGCTACTTGTTTGGATTTTATAAAAGTCACGTGACAATCAAACAATAACCGAATTGTTAGGATTTATGGGTGATATTTTAGAGACAACTTAACTAGATATTTATATACTTAGTTTTTTTAAGTAGAACATATTGTCACACCCAGAGTGTGTTCTTGTGACCTAAATAATTGTTGTAAATTTAATAAGTATGCATCTTGAAAGAAGTTCATTCAAATGTTCAAGCCTCAAGAAATGCATCAGCTCGACAACAAGAATAAGGTTAATGTCATTAAACTGACAGTAAGGTTACATGGAGATAACATGCTGCAAGTCATGACAGTATATCAAATCTGATAACAACATTGGCGGAAGCATGAGACAGCAACATTCTTATAGCTTGACAGCAAGTCTGGAATTCCGACAGCAACATTGGCGGAGATTCATGCTGTCAACCAAAGAACATTCTCTTGACAGCAAACTTGGCGTCTAAAGCTACTATCTCACTGAATTATTTGAATTGGGGATTTATCTCAGTCAAACCCGTGATAGTTTAGATGTTCAAGAAACAGATTTGCTGCAACTCGTCAAAGATTATAGCAGACCTGCAAGACTACGACAGAAGCTTGAGAGATCACAAGACAAGGCTCGACAATTCAAGAGTATGACAAATCTACATCTACTAGAATTGTGTTAGCTTGAAAAAGAAAGTATCTAGGTTGCTTTACATATAATGATAACTCTGTTTGTATAGCAATTTAGGAAAGTCACATGGGTGTGAAAATTGTAAGGAGCTGCCACTTGAAAATGACAGCTGCTCCACAACCCATGTGATAGAGATGTTAGAGTAGAATAGTCAATATAGAGGAACATCTCTCACTCTTTCGAGATAACGGAATCTACTCAAGAAACCGAAGCTTGAGAAAACATCTTTTCTCAAGGTTGTAGCAACACTTTTTGCAAAATAAATAAAACATTTATTTTATGAGAATATCTTGAGCTATCACTTGTGTTTGCATTTCATATACCGATAGATTAGAATCTTTATTATTGTTATTGAAGTAATGATTTGAATTTATCAGTATTGCATTCAATCCCCCTTCTGCAATACTCCGGGACCAACAACTGGTATCAGAGCAAACAGATTGATATACTAATTTGAGATCATGACGAGTATACAGAAATCAAGTCGTATCAAGATTCCAGTATTTTATAAAAAGAACTACAATTTTTGGAAAAGAAAGATCTTGTTATTTATCAAAGCTGCTCATCCACTGTACTTGGGAATACTTGAGAATGACCCCTTTATTCCTCAAAAAGAAGTAGCAGCCTCTAGGTTTCAAAAAGACCCTCAGAATACACAGAGTCTGAGAAAGAAAAGGTAGCTCTAGACAACTACGTACAACTTATCTTGTTTGACTCTCTCTCATTGGACAAGGCCATGTGTGGAAATGTTATGGGATGTCTATCTGCCAAGGAGATGTGGAGCAAGATAGAGCTACTGTGCGAAGGAAGTGAAGAGGTTAGAGAAAATCAAAGACATATTCTTTTGTCACAATATGAAGCCTTTATGGCTTAGCCTGGTGAAGAGCTCACTCACATGTTTGAAAGATTCAGTAAGCTAATAGCTGAGATATAAATTCTTGGAAAGTTCTATGATAGAAAAGAGGTTAATGTCAAGTTCTTGCTTACTCTTCCTGAACATCTTGAGCACAAAGTAACTGCCATCAGAGAAGGGAGAAACTTGAATGAGGTTTCTCTTGAAACTCTCTATGGTGTGCTCAATTCATATGAACTTGAACTCTTTCAAAAGAGAGCTATTCAAACTGGAGCCAAAGGAAAGATGACAAACATGTCTGGTGCCCTTGTAGCCCATGAACCACATGTGTCTCTGCCAAGTGAATCATCTCAAAGTTCACAACCAACACAAGTGCCATCTATGAAGATTGAAGAGGTGTTGGATGATAAGGAGAAAGTGGTTCTAAAGCTCAAAGATGTTGAAGATGAAGACTTCTATTTATTAGAAGAGATTGAAAGCATGGATAATCCAACCATGGCATATATGGCTAAAATATTCAAGAACATCAAATTCAGAAGATACAAGTCATATAAGCCACAAGGTCAGACATTTAAGTTCAACAAGGGAAACTCTTCAAAGGCTGTTGGTGGTGCCGCAAGAGGAGGATACAAGACAGGGATCGTGGATAGGTCAAAGTTCAGATGTTACAATTGCAATGAGCTAGGTCATTTTTCTACTGAGTGCAGAAGGCCAAAGCAGAATCAAAGAATGGAGAAAGGGTCTGGAAGTCATTTTAAAAGAAATCAAGGAAGAGCCTATGTGGTTGAAGGAAAATGCTGGGATGATTCTGATGATGAGGAAGAAGAAGAGTTTGTGAAACTAGCTCTCATGGCTAGATCTGATGATAAAGCATCAAGCTCCTCAAATCAGGTACCATATCTCATTCTACTTGATATGTCTAAAACTGAGTATAAGCAAACTATTGAGGAATTGAGTGCTGAGATGTTTAATATCCATGTTAGTTTATCTGCTGCAAATGAAGAAATTACTAAGTTAACTAAACATAATGAAACACTCAAATCTGAGAATGAAATGCTTTTGCTTAAGACTAGTCCATTAGATTCTCTAGCTCAAGAAAATGAAAGATTGAAGAATGATATTGTCTGTGCTAAGGAGATAGAAGAATTTTTAAGAAAAGAATTGCTGAAGAATTCAAACTTAAGGCCTTTAGAAACTCTTCTAAACTAGTTCAGGAATATCATGAGAACCACACTGAGAATCAAAAAGTTGGAGTAGGTTTTGACTATGATAGGAGACCTGGAAAGGCAGCTATGGCTAATGATTGTTCAGGTAATGATGCTGTCAAACCTCACATTCTCAAGAAAGTCTGTAAACCTATTTTTAAAACTGTTCAAGCTTATTTTGATGAGAATTCCTTGCTCATCAAACAAGAACTTCTTGAAGAAGATGAATGTATTGATAGCACATCTACTGAAGGGAAAGATACTGTCAAGATTCCCATGATAGAAACTTTACCAAGCAATCAGACAGAATGTTCAAAAGAAGCTGTCAATAAGGATAAGACAGAAACTTTCAAAGATACTGTAAAGAGAGTACCTTAGTCAGTAACTTCAAAACCTACTATCAAGATAGCAGGTACGAAAAGTACTGTCAAGGGTAACTCGAAAGCAACTTCAGGACATACTGTCAACACAGATGCCTACAAGTCTAAGAATAGGAATGACAAGTTATGAATTGATAAGAAAAATGGTTATGCTCATATTAAGAATGCTCCTAGGAAACTTTGCAATAATTGTGTCTCCTCCCAACACTTAGCACATGTTTGTAAGAAACCTATTGAGAACAAGGTTAATGTGACCAAGGTTAATAGTAACTTACATAGAACTCCCATTATGCAAAGAACAATGAGTGTTTGCAGTAACATTAACTGTATGCCATGCAAAATCACTGCCATGAGTACATGTTTTAATCTGCCTATTCTGTCTACTGAAAAATGTTCCTATATGCAAACTGTTGAGACTTCTGAGTCTGCCAATGTTGGTAAGAAGGAAATTCTCACTAAGAAAAAGACCAAGTCTTATTCTAAAACTTAGTGGGTAGCTAACGAAGTTAAACAGGAAGACTCAAGTGTTGATTCAAGTGTGAATGTTGATGATATAAAATGTGATACTGTAACTGCAGGACCCAACAAGGATTGGGTACCAGATGCAAATTAAATATCAATTATTTTGCAGGGTAAGAAAAAGAAATAGGTCATGTGGATCATTGACAGTGGATGTTCTAGACAGATGACAGGTAATAAAGCCCTGCTATCACATTATGTTGAGAAAGCTGGCCCAATCATAATTTTTGGAGACAACAGCAAAGGTTACACTATGGGATATGGTTATTTGGAAATTGGAAATGTTGTCATTGGAGATATTGCTCTTGTGGATGGATTGAAACACAACCTTCTCAGTGTCAACCAGTTCAGTGACAGGGGATTCAAGGTTGATTTTGACATGTTGGTTTGTAATATCTATCACAAGAGGGATGGAAGCCTTTCATTGAAAGGAGTTAGAAAAGGAAGCTTGTTTGTTGTAGACTTGAACTCTGCAAAGAAAGACAAGGTCTAATTTTTTTACAGTAAGACAACAGTTGGTGACAACATGCTTTGGTACAAGAAGCTCTCCCACCTCAACTTCAAGACAATGAATATGCTAATGAAGAAGGAACTGGTGAGAGGACTACCTCAATAGGAATTCTGTCAAGAAGGACTGTGTAAGGACTGTCAAATGGGAAAAATGAGAAGATCTGTGCACAAATCAAAGCAACTGAACACCAATACTGAATCACTCAAATTGATTCACATGGATCTCTTTGGACCAGTAAATGTGCAATCCCTATCAAGAAAGAGATATGCTCTAGTCATGGTGGATGACTACTCTAGGTACACCTGGGTGCAGTTCCTAGAATCAAAGGATGAAGTTGCTCAGGAGATCATTGATCACATTGAAGTTCTTGACAGAACTCCAAATGCAAAAGTTCAAATTCTAAGAAGTGAATGGCACTGAGTTCAGAAATGCAACTCTTGGAAATTTCTGTAAAGATGAAGGTATTGTGCAATAATTCTTTGCTGCTAGAACACCACAGCAAATGGTGTGGTAGAAAGGAAAAACATGACTCTCATTGAAGCTGCTAGAACTATGTTGAATGATGCAAAATTACCAACATATTTCTGGGTAGAAGCTATCAACACAGCTTGCTATACACAAAATAGAACCTTAATCAACAAGACTCATGGGAACAGTCCTTACTATCTACTGACTGGAAATAAACCTACTGTCAAATACTTTCATGTATTTGGAAGTAAGTTCTTCATGATGATAGACAATCATGAAAGGATAGGAAAGTTTGATGCTAAAGCACATGAAGGCATTTTCTTGGGATATGGATTAGAAAGGACTGCCTATGGAGTCTATGTCATAGAACACAAAGTTATTGAAGAAAGTGTGAATGTCACATTTGATGAAACCAAGTTTCCAGGACTGCAAGAAGATGGTCAAATGCAGCCTCTTAGATTTGAAAATCAAGGATACTTGGAAGAAGAGGAAATTGTTACTGAAGAACCAACTTGTACTCAAACTCTTGAACTTGGAGGAGATGCTGTCAACACAAATGATGTTAATCAAACTCCAACTCAGTCACAAACAATCACAACTAATCATGAAAATGAGGGTGACTCTGGAGACCTTGAAGAACATGGAGAAGACAATAGTGTGGAAGAATCAATTCCCCAAGGAGGAACTGATTAGACAGAACAAGATAGAAGCTTACCCAGATCCACAAAATGGAATAAGGATCACACCTCTGATTTAATCATTGGAAATCCTACCTCTGGAGTAAGTACTAGAAGAAATATCTCTCCTGACAACATGCTCTCTTGCTTTCTATCTCAAATTGAGCCAAAGACAATTGATGAAGCATTGTTGGATTCTGATTGGGTGATAGCTATGCAAGAAGAGCTTAACCAATTTGAAAGGAACAATGTATGGAAACTTGTTCCCGGACCAAAAGAGAAATCAGTTGTTGACACAAAATGGGTCTTCAAAAACAAATTGGATGAAAGTGGAAATGTGACAAGGAACAAAGCAAGGCTAGTGGCCAAAGGATACTGTCAACAGAAAGGAATAGATTATGATGAGACATTTGCACCTGTTTCCAGACTTGAAGCTATCAGAATATTTCTAGCCTATGCTGCACACTGCAACTTCAAAATGTTCCAAATGGATGTCAAAAGTGCTTTTCTAAATGGAGAGCTAGAGGAGGAAGTGTATGTTGAACAACCACCTGGCTTTGAAGATTCTGAGATGTATGACTTTATCTTTAAACTGTTCAAGGCACTTTATGGATTAAAGCAAGCCTCTAGAGCTTGGTATGATACTCTCTCTACCTTTTTGTTGGAGAATCAATTCATAAGAGGTGTTGTAGACAAGACTCTATTCTACAAACATCATGGCAAGGATCATTCAAGTACAAATCTATGTTGATGACATAATCTTTGGTTCTACAAATGAAAAGTTGTATGAAAAGTTTTCATCTCTCATGAGGAACAAATATGAGATGAGTATGATGGGAGAATTGTCATTCTTTCTTGGCCTGCAGATTTACCAAAAGAGTGATGGTATCTCCATTTGTCAAGCAAAATATGTCAAGGAACTGCTCAAAAAGTTCAACTTGGAAGATGCATCACCTGCCAAGACACCTATCTCTACTGTAACCAAACTGGATCTAGACCCTAAAGGAAAGAAAGTGGACTCTAGTACCTATACAGGCATGGTTGGATCACTACTGTATCTAACTGCTAGCAGACCAGACAATGTTTGCTACATATCTCTGTGCAAGGTTTCAAGCTGATCCAAAAGAGTCACACTTGATTGCTATCAAGAGAATCTTTAGATACTTGAAAGACACTCCAAACTTAGGCCTTTGGTATCCTAAAGACACTGGATTTGAATTAGTGGGATATTCTGATTCAGACTATGCTGGCTGCAAAATTGACAGAAAAAGCACAACAGGCAGCTGTCAATTTCTTGGTGGAAGACTAATGTCATGGTTTAGCAGGAAACAGCATTCTGTGTCTACCTCAACTGCAGAAGCTGAATACATTGCAGCTGGAAGTTGCTGTGCACAAATTCTATGGATGAAAAACCAGCTATTGGATTATGGTCTAGAGTTATCTAACATTCCTATCTACTGTGATAACACTAGTGCCATAGCCATGTCAGACAATCCAGTTCAACACTCCAGGACAAAGCACATTTGATATAAGACATCTTTTTATAAGGGAACATGTTGAAAAGGGAACCGTGAAGCTGTTTTACATCCCCACAGAAAAGCAACTTGCAGACATTTTTACAAAGCCATTAGAAGAAGCCACCTTTAACAGGTTGGTAAGTGAGATGGGAATGCTAAATCTGGTATGTTAACTTACTAGTTTTTACATTTTCAATGTGTTAAGTGTAGCTTGTGATAGTAGCCTTCAATGTTGCTGTCATGAGAAGTTACTGTCATGTGTGCTACTTATTTAGATAGCATGTTTGCTATGATTATGCTAAAATTAAAATTACATGCCTGTATTAATGTAATTAGTTGTCACGTGACTTTAACTTAAAATTACGGGTGCTAAGAATAATTAGTCATGTCATTTGAATTGACCGGGCTAATTGTC
Source organism: Saposhnikovia divaricata (assembly GCA_036435485.1). Lineage (NCBI taxonomy): Eukaryota > Viridiplantae > Streptophyta > Magnoliopsida > Apiales > Apiaceae > Saposhnikovia > Saposhnikovia divaricata. Next base: position 20,177,957 of record CM071595.1, read on the forward strand.
AATCTTTTTCTAGTAAAGTTAAATACTTTATTAAAAAGTGTGTGGGAAACTAAAACGTCTCCTAGTGTGCTATAAAATGAACTCGAGGCTGAAACCCTTTCTTTCACATAACACACTCACAACTTTAGAAGAGAGAATAAAATAGCATAATGGAAAACAAGAATGGAGAAGAGAAGAAGCCCATCATATGGTGTGAGCCCGGGCACGAAGAAGAGATCGAGAAACTCTTTCTCATTATGGATGAAGTGCTCAAGGAAGAGCAGGCTGAGAAAGAGAAAGTTGAGAAAGAGAAAGAGGAGGAAGACTTAGCTGCCTGGAAGGAGTTGCTCGACTTTGTCGAAGCACGCCTTAAGGTAGATGGGATAACAGATGAAACAGTTCATGTAGAACTATATGAAATTGTTTCTGATGATGAATAAAAATTTGTAATTTTTGTTTATTAATAAAAGAATCATTTCATCTTCCTTACTGTTCATACTTTATCTATTATATTCCTCTATCTGTTTACCTGGTAGTTATTGAAATGTCTGTGCCTGCAACGAATATGTGCCTTAATTGATTAAATGATAATTGGTAATTTATTTTAAGCAATGGATAAAATCGATTTAAAATTCACAACAGAAATCATTTCCGCATAAGCTACTGTCAAAAAGAAAAATTGTTGTCATGATGTGTCTTGACATCAAGTTTCTTGACAACAGAGAAAAAGTTCTGTCATGAGTATTTAAAAGATGCTGTCGTTAAAATGCTTAATGGTGACAGCACATTCTCGCGCCAATGTTACTGTCAAGCGAAACATGCTCCTCACCCCCTCATAGTTACTAATGATTTATTCTAGCGCACAGGTTACTTTCAAAGGTAGTGGACCGTTACAATTAGGATTTTTACCTTCACGATTTACAACCACTAAAAAGTAACTATCCACTACACCCCGTGACTGTTTAATGGGTTAAGACACAAAGTTACTTTCCCCTTTTTCAGTAAAACGTTTGCTATTCTCATATAAGCAACTGTCAAACACACAAGCGCTAACTTTTTACAGAACTTTCTCTCAAAAGCTTAAATCACTCTCTCTCTCTCTCTAAACCCAAAACTCAAATTGCACCCAAACAATCTTCTGCTCAAACAAACTTTGCTGGCATTCTCTCTGTTGGAGATGCTGGTGAAGGTTTTAAGGGACTTGTATCCTTCATGAACAAGTCCTACCTAGGTCATGCTATTACTTCAACTCCATCTTTGGACCTAGGGAGACTTGAACAATTTTGGAAAACTGCCATTGTTCAAGAAAATACAGGTAGTGAGTCTATTCAATTCAAAATCAACGACACTACCTACATCATCACTATCAAAGGCATCAATGAAGCCCTAGGAACTGGACTTCAAGCAAATGAATCATATCAGGAGCTTGCAGATGATGAAACTCTGAAAAAGTTCTTCATGAAAATTGGATATTTTGGCCCTATCATTGAAGAAGGAACTTCAAGCTGGTACCCAACTGGAGAAATGGACAGAAAATATTTAAAAAACGAATGGAGCATGATTTTTGATGCCATGGTGAAGGTCTTCTCGGCAAAAACCTCTGGTTGGAATGGTATTCCAACATACATCAAGAAACTGACTCATTCTTTTGTCCATGTGTACAAAGTGGATCTTGGAAATCTGCTTATGGGACAACTCAAATCTGCCCAAAGCAAAAAGGTACATGTTTATCCTCGCTTCCTCATGATGTGTATAATTCTTTATGTGGAATTGATGATAATTCCTCCCTCACAATGGAGTGCAATGTTTTGAAAAGGAACACACACACTACTCTCAATTCATAGGATTTAAATGCACATATTCCACTCTGTTTCACACAACACATGGTTGATCAAGTGTCCAACCTTGATTTTCCATTGCCCTCTGGGTATGTTACTTTCTCTCTCCAGAATGAGGCTGAATTAGACCCAAATTCAGCCAACCCACATTCTACCCAATTCATACAAATCAGACCATCTAGACTAACTTCCCTTAGGTCAGTTTCTTCATGGAGTTCAAACAAGATGTTGGCTGTTTCAATATCTGGCAGAGATCCATCTTGCTTTAGCTTAGTGTCTGAGGGAGTGGTGTCCATTACACTTTGAGCAATGGGTTCTTGTGGACCACTAGATGGGGGCGCATCAAAGATAGGAGATGGATGATCAAAACCTGAAGGGTTGGGACTGTCCCCCTCTCTAGGTTGTGGAGAAGAAACAATTGATGTTTTAGGGAATAAAGGAGGTGAAGGTACAGAAGAGAATGTTGGCTGTTCCACAGAGGTAACTTGTGGAACATCAATAGTAGAAGTTTGATCCTCACTGTGCCCCAACTCCATGTGTGTATCTGCAAGCGGGGGCCCCTCATGATTGAGTTCATGAGTTTGTGTAGACTCTTTATAGGGTGCCTTGGGAGACAGGCCAATTTCAATAGATGCCGCTTGTTGAGAAGGGACATGTAGGGATGTGTTTGTTTCCCTTTTATCCTCCACAGCCTTTTGTGAGACTGTGGGGTGGCTGACAGTGGCTTTGGCCCTCTTAGCTCTCTTCTTCTTAGGCTCAAGAGGAACCACTATGGGTTTACTTTGACTAACATCCTTATTTGCTGCATCTAGTGCAATTTCTCCCTCAACACTCTTAGTACTACCTTCATCACCAGTTTCCAAGGGTCTTTTCTAGGATTCTTGTAAAGCTAATTTCATGGATTTTGGTGTTGTCACGGCCTCAGTTGCTATCAAGGACACCGCCAAAGTTGTTGTCGCCCCATCTGTTGACAGTAACATTTTGGTTAAAGATTCTGTCACCTCTACACAGCTTGATCAGGATGCAGTACTTGTTGAAGATACTTCAGATGAGGATCAACTGCCACTCTCTTCTATGTTTAAGGTAAAATATAAACCTTCTCTATAAATGCATGTTAGTACTGCTCATACCCATGCATCTAGGATGAGTGAGGGAGAGAAAAAGAAAAGAGAGATAAAAAAAGAGAGGTGAACATAAAAATGAGAGGCAGCCAAATGAGCTAGAAAATGGTGAGGGACTTGAGCATGTCCAGAGTGAACTTGAGGGAGCCCCACAACATAAGGCTTTAGGCCTTGAGAGTTCATTTGTGAGGAGTGATGAGATCACTCAGAAAAATAATGTGAGTGTGAGAACCCCCACAGCCTCCTTGCCCCAATCTTTTCCTTTACCTCCAAAAAGGTTAAGATCTGGTAGTCCTTCTAAACAAGCTGATTCAAGGTTAAAATCCCTTGAGGGCAGATGTGCATCCATGAAAGCCAAGATTGACAATCTATCCATTGTCAATCTATCCATTGTGGTAACTGCTGGCTTTGTTGAGATTCAAGCAACTCTGCTGTAATTTTCTACCCTTCTTGGTGCTGTCAACTTAACTAAGGGGGAGAAAGTGATAGATCAGAATATCACGGAGCTAACAGACAAGGAGAAATAAGGTGGAGCTTCAAGCAAGGGGGAGTCTAGAAGAAAGGGGGAGCAAGAGGAAAATGAATCTGAGGGGGAGCAAATTGAAGGAGAAAGGAATTTTGGTGAAGAACTGAAGGCTAGTGGAGATGGTGACTTAATTTAACTTGAAATGGATGGTGAGCTAGTATTGGTAACCAAAGAAGTAATGGAGCAATTACAAGGAACTCAACAGTCTGAAAGACCAATACTGCCTTCTTTGGAAATTAATGAGCCAACTCCTGGAATCATGGAAACTCCACTGCAAAAACTATGGAGAGAAAAGGAAGAGCAAAATAGACTGGGTAAAGGCAAAGATAAAATGCCTGAGTATGTAAATCTGACAACTGGAACCACCTGGTCTGATTGAAGTGAGTATAGTCCAGATGATACAGGAACAATGATGGTTAGCTACATGGAGAGTATTTTGAACAACAAGGATGAAGAATTCAGTATATTGGTGGATAACTCAATCAAAGAAGCAGGAGGAGTTTACAGAAAACTATCATCAATACTGAAGGATAAAATAATAAGTATCTCTGTGAAAGTTAATTTGGAGAAAAGATGGGCAATTGATATATATCTGAAAACTGGCATCTCAATATTCATCACAATGCAGCTACTGCAAAGCTTGCAAGCAAGAGTCCTAAATACCTTAACAACAAAAGTGAAGGTCAACTCAACAACTTTTAATGAAAGTTTGTTGGCACAGATCAAGAGGATGATTGAAGACAAACTTCCAGAAGTGACTGATAATCCATATGGCGTTTGCTACAGGATGACCACAAGTGCATGAGCAAAGAAAATTGGTTTTCTGATCTTGGATAAAGAGTCAAAGTTGAAAACTAACTCAGTTATGATAGTACTGAGACAGATCCTCAAGTCCAAAGTTACCAAGGAAAGAGTCAAGGCTGTCAAGAAGATTCACAAGCTTTTGGTAAAAAGAGATGAGAGTCTTAGCTCTCAAATAAAGAAATTAATTTCTGAAACCAATGCCAAAAGAGGTGAAAGAGGTGGAAGCTGCAAATTTGATGACACTCTTGATGATGATGAGCTTGATGGAAGTGGAGGATCTGGTGCACCTGAAGGTGGTAGTGGTAACAAAATAACTACTGAGAATGTTGAAAATCAAACTCAGGAGAAAGTAAGAGAAGAAACTCCCAAAACTGATAAGAAAGATGCTGGTGCTAAAGATGAAGGGGAGATAGACATTCTTGAAACCTTGGAAGGAAGTATCTTAAGATTTGCAGTTGACTGCTTCAATGCTGAAAAAGATACTGTCACCAAGGAAGCTGTCCAGGATGCTGAAGTTATTGTCATGAAAGATGCTGTCATGGAGGACACTGTCAAGGAAATTACTGTCACAGATGAAACTGTCAGGAAATATACTGTCATAGAGGACACTGTCAGAAGCTCAAATGAAGAAACTGTCACAGGTGATGTTGTTATGGCATTCAAATCTAAAAGGACAAAAAGAAAAGCAAGAGCCTGGTGTACAGTTCCAACAAAAGGCAAGACAAAGGCTGCATCAAATACAAAGAAGCATGGAGTAGTGGTTGATAAGACACTTATTCAGGAAAGAGAAATAAATAGCTTCGAATTTCAGAAAGAATTTGCTGAAAGAGACATCAAATCTGTCTCCTTGAATCTGGATGATAGTAAGCAAAATACTACCAAGTATATTCTTTGGTATACAAAAGGAGGTAGACTCATGGATGTTGATAAGGACTTCAATATGATAAAGGAATCAACAGTACTAGACAAATATAGCCTCAAAAAGACATCTAAAGTAGTGAAGCGCGGAGTTGATTTCTTTATGTTGGAAAGGATGGTAGAGCTCCTTGAAGAATGCGATAATGTCCCTAGACCAGCCATGGAACACATCTAGAAATACTATGCTGAAAGCCACGCTGAATTTTATGAGAAGTATGGCGATTGGAGAAATTATGATGATGCCAACTTGGGTATGAGTTCAGATAAGGGAGAAGTTTTATCTAAGTATGATTGGACAGAAAGAATGTCCACTTATACACCTATAGAAATTTATGCTTATGAAGCAGCAGAAGCATTCAGAACTACTGAAGAAGAATTCAAAATTGTTGACAAACCACCCAAGTCTTCCAAACAGACTGCTGAAGATTTGGAAGCTCAATTGCGAGAAAACTGCAAGAAAGTGAACAAGATGAATAGTGAAGAACCAAACTATCAGCCTTGTGTACTGGACAATCCTCTCAGAATCTTAGATGGGAACGAAGAAATCTATGTCGATAGCTTTCATAGACTGAAGACCAGTATCTTGAATTGTCTATATTGGAAAGTTATTGGATCACTTCACAAGCTAGAAATGCTATGTGCTTGGGAACTAGAGGTGATCTTTGATCAAAGAAGAGATGAAGATCCAAAACTAGACGGAAAAAGGAGATTAACTCTGAATGCATTTCCTGGTAGAAGATTCAAAGTTGATAAAGACATTCTAAAATTCAGAACCTATGTCAAAGATAAAGTTCTTTGGTTAGAATTTCATGATTCATCAAGGACAGTCTCCCCAAACTTTCAGAGGTACAATGATGAAATTGAAGATGATGCTAGATCTCCTAAAAAGAAGTCTTAGTAGAGAGTCTCAAGAAGGCATTGGAAGAAGCTCTGAAGAGAGAAGAAGAAGTCAGAAAGAAAAGGAAAGCTCAATAACAAGTTAAGTAAAATTTTATACCGGCTTAATCCAGAGAAGCAACTTGTTTTTGAAATTAGATCATTGTCCTTTGCAATGCTAAATGCTTGGAAATGTTCTAGAATTCATTTCACATTCATCAAAAATAAAGTTTTAACTATTCTGATCTATGTTAGTTAAGTTGTCAGCATGCTATAATTGAAAATTTGTTGTTATTCTCCATAAAAACAAATTGGAAGAGATTGTTGGGATTTATGGGTGATACCTTAGAGACAACTTAACTAGATATTTCTATACTTAGTTTTTCTAAGTAGAACATACCGTCACAGCCAGAGTGTGTTCTTGTGACCAGAATAATTGCTGTAAATTTAATAAGTATGCATCTTGAAAAAAGTTCATTCAAATGTTCAAGCCTCAAGAAATGCATCAGCTCGACAGCAAGAATAAGGTTATTGTCATTAAACTGACAGTAAGGTTACATGGAGACAACATGCTGCAAGTCATGACAGTATATCCAATTTGATAGCAACATTGACGGAAGCATGAGACAGCAACATTCTTATAGCTTGACAACAATGAAAGGCATATGACATAGCCTATTTGTATTTCGACGATTCAACTCAACTCAAACAAGAATGTAATAGTAAATAGTATATGTACTGTCACAGGGATCTCAAATGAATAATTGTCAAGAGAAAGAAGACAAAGTCAATCTACCGTTTTGAGGTATACTACACTTGAAGAAGTTCATTCAGTTGATCAAGCATCAGTGGAGTAATCAAGACAGTGGATTCTATTTATAGTGACAAGAGGTTCCTACAGTGGCAGAATACAGATTATAAAGGTTTGAAAAAGAGTGAAGAAAAGGAAGACATGAACCACAACTTTAAAGTCAATATATGAAGAACAGTCATTGCGGTTAGTCACTCATGAACCAGACCGTGCATCGAGTGTCAACATTAAACAGTGGTTATTCGTCATTAACTTCAGTGGTTCAAGCTATCAAGACTGGTAAAAGAGAAAATCATTGTGCAAGCAACAGAAGTGTTAAATTCATTAACCACAATGATTTTACTATCAAGTGGACAGGCTACGAGGAAAAAGAATTATCATAAAGAAATTCTAAGTGATATATTCTTAATGCTGAAACCCCGGTTAGAATTGTTGTATTTTTTGCTAATCAAAAGGAGTCCGGTTTCAGATTCTCAAGAGACCGTAGCTTACACCTGGACGGGTTATGAGAAAATAGAATTATCACAAAAATATGGAAAGTGATATATTCTTAAAGCTGGAATCCCGATTGGAATTGATATATTTTTTGTTAAGCAAAAGGAGTCCAGTTCCAGACCGTCAGGTAACCGCAGCTTAGAGCTTAAAGATTTATTTATATTAATAAATATTTTATTTAATTAGAAAATTATATTTATAAATATCTAATAATATTATATATTTATTTTTATAATTTCTGAATTAAATTAAATATTTATTAATTAAAGATTATAAGCTGTGCGGAACAAAAAGCATTTCTACGGAGCCCATCCAAATAAAAACAAAATAGTCACCCGAATTAATTCAAAAGAATGGCAGGTTGATTGTTGTGAAATTGAATTGTATTGGCAGGTGATTTGAAAAAGAAATGGTTGGTGGCGCGCGTGGCAGGTGTTTTAATTGATTAAAAAGAAGAAAAGTTGCCAGGCTGTGTCTTATTCAATTGTATTGCCGACTGTCTTGGTGGTAATAGATTGTCTTACCGATTGTCTTGTTAGTTTATTTTTAAACTAACAGGACAATTAAAAGATTGTCTTGGTAATGATTATTCTGAAAAGCTTTAAAAAAGGAGAATAAAAATCTGATTTGATTGTCTTGACGATTGTCTTGACAGTTCAAATCAGATTGTCTTGATAATGATCAAAAAGAAAAAGTTTCAGACAGAATGATAATTATTGATAAAGCAAGACAAATATCTCAGAATTTAATTGTCTTGCCGATTGTCTTGCCGATTGTATTGCCTATTGTCTTGGCAGTACAAATTTATTGTCTTGGTGGTTCTGATTGTCTTGCCGATTGTCTTGGCAATATAAAATGTTAATATGTTATAAAAGAGGCAGAAGCAATCAGACACACGAAAGAAGAGAGAAGCAGACACAACTTCAAAACTTCCCAAATTCTCTCCGAGCTGAAAAGAGAAAGACCAAGAGAAATAGTTCTGTTCTTCAAATAAATTCCTGTAAATTATTTCTGAGCTCTATAATTAAATCTGAACCGATAGAAATTGTTTACTTGTAACGTTGGAACTATCTAGCGAGTTTTTACTCCTAGAACTTATCTCTCGAATTGCTTTTAGAATTCGATCTTTTTATTACAAATATAGAAAAGTTCATGTCGAATTTTTTATAGAATTTGTAATAATTAGTTGGTCATCAAACCATTGTAATTTGTACCCGTGTATTTAGACACACCCCATCTAGTTAATATAAATTTTATATTCAACTTGAAATATCGGTATTCGTTTTATTCCGCATCAATTTGTTCTTGATTTAATATTTTAAGAAAAGAGCAAATTCGATTAAACGACATAGTTTGTATTCAACCCCCCTTCTACAAACTATTTTGGACCTAACAATTGGCATCAAAGCCTTTTGATTGACGCACAAATCAAGATCCTTATTTTTGTGGTCCTCCAACTGGTTTTCGAGTTTGTTGACCCATACAGAAATTAAATCCGGTATTAGACCAAAAAGTCAACTCCTCTATTTTCGATTTTTTAACCTTAAAAAAATTCAATACTTGAGATTTTTGAAGTTTAAATAATTTGAACTTATTTTTGGATTCTTTAACTTTCAAAATTTTCAATTTTGAGATTTTTGAATTTTAAATAATCTAAATTTATTTTCGGATTCTTTAACCTTTAAAAATTCTCAATTTATGATATTTTTGATATTTAAACAATATGAGTTTATTTTCAATTGTTAATTAAATTGAATTTATTCTCAAATTGTTTAATCTTCAAAAATTTTCATTTTATGATATTTTTGATTGTTAAGTAATCTTAACTTATATTCGAATTTTTTAATTCTTGAAATGATTAATTCTTGGAAATTTTGATTTTTAAACAACTTGACTTTATTTTCAAATTGTTTAATTTTCAAAATTTTTAATTCTTGATAATTTCAAATTTTAATTAACTTGAATTTATTTTCAGATTCTTTAACTCTAAAAAATTTCATTTCTTGAGATTTTTTTTATTCTTAATTAATTTGACTCTAATTTCGAATTTTAATTAATTTGAACTTACTTTCAGATTTTTTATTTCTCAAAAAATTTTCGAGTCCTTGAAGTTTTTGAATTTTAAATATTTTGAATTTATTCTAAGCCAATAGTTCTAAGAAGGTTGTTAGTTGAAGATTCCTACGAATTGTCAAAGATGATTTGAATCTTTTGAAGAAAATGCATTTTTCAATGAAATTAATTTCTACCTACTGAAGAAAAATTTGTGGAAGCTCCTCAAAATTATATCCATAGAATTCACTGGTTTTTCAGAAGCAGGAATGGAAGAGGTTTTAGTGGATAGAATTTTTCTCGAAGATTTGAATTAAGTCTATTGATTCTATGATATACAAACACTAAGTGGATTGCTCCAATGTAACATCTACTACACTTAGTGGATTGTACCAAGAAATATCTTTCAAGGAATCAACAGAGATTTTAGAAAAGTGGAATCAAGGAGGTTTGAGAATGAACTAGACAGTTAGACATCTCAGTCAGGAATTAATGATGGAACCTCAGAACATACATGAAGAGTTACTAATTTAGAAAGAGTACAAATGTTTAATCCAGGAATTAGGCCAATCTATTCCGAAGCAGAAACTCTTCAGGATACAGTTCAAGAGGTGGCTACAAGACTGAGTTGGTGGAAAGAACAAAACATGATAGTTGCAGTTATGAAAAGTTTTATGTGATAAGTAACTATCAAGGTGTGCAACATGGTACAGAATTCTGACAGACAAGGATGAATAGGGATTCCTTAAATGAGATGAAATAGAAGCATCAGTGCAGAACTTATCTTGCTGAAGAAAAGAGTTGGGATGGATCAGATGATGATGAGAAGAGCATAATTAATATCTTGCCTTCATAGCAATCTCTGAAGATGATTCACCTCACAGTTCTCAGGTATCAATTCTTCGAACTAGTGTACTATGTAATTCTAAAAAATTCAAAGCATGTTAAGATCTTAGTTTTTAATTATTATATCTTTGGTTAGAAGATCTTATTATGTGTATGAATATTTGTTGAATTTAATTAATTGCAATAGTGAGCTAGAAGTGTTCCTTAGACAATATCTCTCAATTCTTAAATGATATATGTCAAGCATATATGACCTCTGCTTAAGCTAGTTTCAGGATCCCCAGTAGAACAAGATTTGCTTATTCATTCTGAATTGTTTGTTAAGGTTTAAAAAGTTTAAAAGATGGAATAATTACCTAGGGTGTCAGTAGAACATCAAGTCATTTGTAAAAATGACTTAGGTAATAGAGATTATATAATATAATATAACAATAGGAATGGATTGGATAGAATTAGTGATTAATTGTTAATTCTTCTATTCCATGCATGTTTAGAAAATTATTGAATATCTGTAAATCTACTCGCTACCTGTTACACAAGTGTACATAGGTTAAAGTAGATAGTACTGAATTTTCTAAAATGCATAACATGCCTAATTTGCATAATTCTTATCTGCAATGTTTTAATGCTGAATGTATGCAATGTATTCTTATTATCATGCCTGCTTATTTCAAATGTCATAAATGCATTTCCTAGTATTTGCATTGATCATAGAAAAAGCATGTTTAAGAATAACAATAAGGTACAGACTGTTAGTCCTCCTTATGTTAGGAAGGAACCATTATTCTCCTTGCTCAGTGAATATTTTGTCAATGACATTAAAAAGGAGAAATGGTCAGTCAAAGATAAGAATGAGCATGTTAAGGTTAAAAATGTTGTTAACTCTAATAAAAGAGAAATCTCTAATCCATCTGGACCCAATTAAACGATTTGGGTACCAAGAACTTTTTATCCATTTGTGAATGTAGGGCTTAACAGGTTAATCGATTATGCATTATTATTGATTTATTCAAAGCATATCATCGAAGAAAGAACCCTGCTATCAAATGTGAATGTGAAGACAGGCCAAGTGGTTTATCCCTTGGAGACAACAGCAAGGGTATGACTTAGGGTCAAGGCTATTCAATAGCTAAGGAATGTTGTCAGTAATAAAGCATCTTTTATAAGATGAAGAGCCTACTGTTCGAGGATTAAGGAAAGAGAACTTATCTGTAGCTGACATGGAATCTCAGTCAAAGGTGAAGTCAACAAGGTCAAATCTAAAGCTTCATCAGACAAGAGTTCAGCTATGACATAAGGAGCTATCTCACCTGAATGTCAAATCAAGAGATTCTTTCCGGGAAATCGAATCAGTAAAGGAGACTACCTCATCTGGAATTAAAGTAAAATAAAACTATGAGGCATGTCATAAAGAGAAGTCAAAGAAGCATCACACAGAAGTTCTACATCAATGAAAAATATACCATAGTGATGATGACTGATGACTTCTCTCAAGAAACAAGTTGTTGTTCAGACAATCTGAAGACAAGACACCACTGATGGTGATTGATCACATCTAGAAGAGTGTCAGGAAGCAAAACTGACTATGACAACTTGGAGACCAGATTACAGGACATATCAATTAGTGTTCTGGATAATTTCTGCACCTTCAAGAGTATTAATGCTGAAACAGTCAATAGTTTGCTACTGACATGATCGAACCCTGATCAGTAAGAAATATAGGAAGACCCCACAAGTATGTAAGAAATTGTTTTGCAATGATAAATGAAAGTGAGCATCCTAGTAATCAGCTAATGCCCAAGAGGTTAATTTCCTTGGTTACTCAGTGGAGTCAACAGCCTACAGGGTGATTGTTATTAATCAACAGAAGGTGATTGAAATTCTTAATGATGTTCAATGACTTCTAGCTCCCAGCTGTCAATGGTAATGATGATTCAGATCCAAGCAATGTCAACATTGAGAATTTTCATGTAAACCCAGCAACAGCTTAGGGGGAGCAAAAGAAGGATCATCTAGTCAACTCAACACCACACTGAAAGTCAAAGGACACTATGAGAACATGTCTGCCAAGACAAAGAGTGTTGACTCAATTAACTCTTTGTTCTAGTTCTTATTGTTTCTAATGGTGGAAGTAAAAGACTAACAGAGCTTCAAGTACTAATGATTATTTCTTTAGTCTTCTTTTAGAAGAAACTAAGAAAGCTACAAAAGCTCTGAAAGATCCAGGTTGAGTGATTGCAATGCAAGATGATCTCAATCAGTACAAAAGGCAGATTGAAGGGAAGCTGGTATCTAGACCAAACAACAAGGCTATATTTGGTACAAGGATAACCAGAAGTCTACCTGGATGATGTCAAGGCATTGTTATGAGGGACAAAGCCAAACTGGATGCTAGGTTACAATTTGATCAAATAGTATATTTGACAAGAAGCACCAGTGACAAGACTTGAGGATATCAGGCACCTGCTGCACATTCAAGATTATAATGGACATCTAGACCTACTGAATCTGGATGCTAGAGGAATGTGAACAAGTGCACTCCTAGTTGGTGAGATAATTGAAAATCTCTACAGGTTAGTATGAACTGGTATCATCACTCAAGCAAGCATGGAAGACATGGTATGACATCCTACCTATAATTTAATATTTGGTATCAATCTTTAACCGTTGGTATCTTTTAATAATTGGTGTCACATTTATAGAACTCTCTACATCTTTAGGCACAAACATAAATGATATATATGTGCAATAATATCTTGATTATATTATATGTTGGTCTACTAACTATAAATTGGGATCAAGATATTTGCTGTTTTGATGTTGGTAAAGTTGCAATTCTTTTGAATTACTTCATGCAAGCCAATAGAAGAATCCTTTTAGGAGCTCAGGCAAGCCAAAAGAATAATTCTATTTGGAGCACAAGTAAGCCAAAAGAATGATGACAATAAAAGTAAGTCAATGATCTTTTGTTTCTATTCAGAAGATTCTAGACCTGTCAAGACTACATGCCAACACACCACTATAGCTGGCTTTTGACCTATTAGTTTGGACCTAACAAGTTGGTAATCAAAAATCTTAAGATGGACCCGGATCTGAGGAAATGGTACCCTAGAGATATTTGACCCAATAAGTTCAGGATCTACTAATTAGGACCTAATCAGGCTATAGAGGAATCATCAGCTCATTATCTTATTCAATTGATAATAGATCACTTACACACATATTTTATTCTCAATATGCAAATTTGCAAGGCCCCAAGTGGATCCTAGAGAATCTATTCTTGTAGTTATTACACTTGATTGTCAGATGTCTTAAGTTGGACCCATCTCCGGAGATGGTACCCTAGAAACATCAGTTCTGACATGTTTTGCTGCATAGAGACAGATCAAATGAGTTGTACGAAAGTAGGAGAACACAAGGAAACAACTTCATCTCCAACAACTCTATGGAACGCTCAAGGCTAAGCAACTTGCATAAGGTATCAATTATTTCGAGAACATGTCTTTATTTAAGATTAACTTGCAGACATGTTTGCTAAATCACTTGATAAAATTATTTTTTCAAGATTGGTTTGTAAACTTGGGATTTTATTAATGCTATATGATTTGTAAATCCCATCTGTTAAGTAATTCTTAAGTAAGCTCACAAGTATTCAATTGTTTGTATCGAAAGGACTTGTGAACTTATTTACATCCAGACCTCACACTGAAAATTATCTGTTGAATGATTTCCATGTGTATAATTGTAAGATATTTCAATGGTGGTTATTTAAGGATAATTTGAATACTTAAATGCTAAAATCTAACTCATAGAGATTTAGTATTTATTTATTTAATTATTTATTTTGATTAATATGAGTTATAGAACCTAAAGCAATTCAAATTAGTATTTGCTCTATACCTCATTTATCAAAATAAATCTGAATCATAACTAAATTGGACCTATCTGTCTTGGTCTTCAATCAGTTATGAGATGTTAATTCTAGTGAACTTTAATATCCCATTTTCAGAAATTCACTATAATTAATATCGTGGTTCTAACAATTGGTTGTATTGAAGTTTTGACTTATATCAGTTGATGATATTTAGTTAGAATTCTATTTACTAACTAATTGTGAGATGTATTGGTATGTGTGAAATTACTTAGAACTCCTCTAAGTAATCATTGTTATATCTTTTACAATTCACTCATATTACTATGCATAGTATGAAAATTCTCTAAGTAGAACTATGGATATTGAAATATCTAAAGTGACCATTGTTCAGTTACTTGGAATAATTTTTATGCTTATTTGCAAGCTTCTAATCACTTTGATAATAAATGTTATATATTATGGATCAAGGTGTATAGGACTTAGAATATCATTTCTAAGATTGCAGACAAGACAGCTTTGGTAATCGAGTCTTATTTATAGAACCAAGGTTGTCTACCAGTAAACAGTTATTAGGAGTTAACAATTGTTATTATCGAGGAGTTGCCTTGAAGTCATAAGTTTGAAATGTTATATATTAAGAGCTTGTGTATTTCTTGTCAACTAGTTCCTCGTACTTATGAATATCAGTGAATGATGTTCTTAAGTAGTTAGATACTAATATTCATTCTGTCAATTGGTACTCAATGTAACAATTCAATCTTCACTAAATTGAATTTATCTTACAATAGATTGAATTTATCAAACAATTGGTATCATTAAATATTTAGTATATAGCAGTGATTATTTATATCCTAGTTAAATTATTACGTGAAGCAATTCAATGGTTTATTTGCTCATAATTTAATTTTGGTAAAGTAATCATAAACACAATTATTTGCATTTTAAAGTATTTGATAAATACTAGCAGTTGGTATCAAATAGTAAAATATTTGTTTACTGACAATTGCTAGTTGTTCTGATACATTATTGCAAACTAATTGTGATGTATATATTATCTCTGATGATATTACTTAAGATTTATTCTGAGTAAATGTGTATTATCTATAAATCATTAGGGTTAGTATAAATTAAGGTGTTCAACTTTCTAAGTAAGTGAGACTTAAAATTACATTCGGTCTCCTATCATATTTTGAAGTGGTGAAGATTTTTCAAAATTAAATTCTCTAATTCTGGTTATACACCACTTTATACATATGATAGTTCTTAGAATATTTTACATCCATCAGTCAATTACTTAGTTTATGTTGTGCTAAGTAATGAAGTGCCAAAGGAGAGACATTGGTTATCTGTACTTATGTACTTGGTAATCTTTGTTACCTAAACGACATCAAGTGCTTGTATGAGTCTTTTCACTAACTTTTGTGTTAAAGTTCTCTATACATAATAAGCACTTAAAGAAAATCTTTCTTTCTAAATTACTGTAAAGTCAAGAGTTTGTGTCTTTTAAAAATAAAACGACCTAGTTTTCATTAAAAGACATTATAATACATTGATTTATGCATAAATACAAACTCTTGCACATTAACAGTTTTTTAAAAGAAAAACTCAATTTTTTCTACAGTTGTGATTGCTTATATTGTAAAACTTTTTGAAGTCACAATTGTACATCATTTCTCTCATTGGATATAATGCATATGTTTTCACACAATGTTATGGTATAATGTAAATGCATTCTATCTCTATATTGCTCTATTGCTATGTGATGCAGGTTCAGCTCCTAGTGGAAGTTTTCTCACATTGTAAGTCATGAGGTTGTAAACCCAACAACTTCTATCCCGGACTATAAATCCAAATCTAAACACATCCTAACTTACCCCTGAAATGGAAGTAACTTATTTGACTTGAGGTCATTAAGGGAGTAACTGCACTTGATGCAGCAAATAAGGATGTGAGGGATAGTAAACCCACAGCTCTACCTCTCAAGGAGAATAGATGTATATAACTTGAGGTATCTGTAAGCTCGCCTGCATTCTCCCAAAAGGATGCAGAGCTGAAAATGGCACTAAAATAGTCTCTGGATTCATTATCTTAAAATGATGAGTTTATTGAAATTCGCCTGTCGGCCAGGGCATCTGTTGGTAAGTCACTACCTCATACACAATTCTAAAATACTTTCTATGCACAAAGTGAGATTGCACACACTAAGGATGAATTGACGGAAACAACTAATACTTCAACCATTTTACGGTTAGGATTATAAGTTGAAGGTTCCTCAAAGAACCAAGAGTCTTCACAGACCTCGAGAGAAGGTATTGATCTCAATGCAAAATTCAACAAGATCATTATCTAACTCCCCAGAGGGAACATCTCTGGATCCTGCGGGTATCGAATCCAACATAGGTACGGATCGGCAACTTGTTAACTATGATTCAGATTTACCTGATGAGTTTAACAAGGTGATGTCTTCATAGACATTAGATGGAAACATGATTTTAATTCTAAGTTTTGATTTCATTGTTTACCTTCTCAGAATTCAAATCTGAAACCCACAAAAATGGAAAATTTTTATCAACTTGTAGATTATGACTCAGATTCGTCTGACGAGTCTAACGAGGATCGGGGATTTGCGAAACCCCATTGCACCACTAGTGACCTCTCTAGAAGGGGCTATGGTGAATTTTCCTTGCAGGTACACATGGATGTTGGATCTATGAGAGATAAGAGTGATACACTAGTGAGCATGAGTGTAAAAACTTGAGAGTTGAGAGATGAGATCACTCATTTTAAGTGATATGAGTGGAGAGATGAGCTAAACACTTGTGAGGTACACGAAACAGAATCACACACTCACAGTGAGGAGAAAGATAAACACCAAATCTCATTCCCTATTCCCAAACAAAGTTACTTACAAGATTTGGGAGATACAAGGAAATTGTCGGAAGATTTGGTTGTCAGGATGATCAATAGTGAGGCCATTTTAAAATATCTAAAGGGAAAAGTTGATCAGTCTACATACTTCTATTCTGGAAGTCTTCATAAAAATCCTTCAACACAAGCAAAGCTTCTTTACTTTATTCCAGCAGTCAATGTTAGATGTATGAAGAATCTGTTGTACTAAAGGTAAGAGGTGAGTTATAATTGAAAATATGGTATCATCTAATTTAATTGGATGTTTGCTATAATTGAGTGCTTGGAGGATTACTCAACTAAGGGGGAGAGATATTTTGAAGAAGATATACTCAAAGATTGCCTTAGTAAGAGATACTCAACTAAGGGGGAGATTATAAGCTTACCTTAAGGGGGAGAGTATAAGTTTACCTTAGTGAGGGGGAGATTTTCTATCTAAGGGGGAGAGATATGAAAAAGGGATATACCTTAGAAAGGGGGAGTATTCACCGTTATAAGGAGGTAACATATCACCTTAGGTATCACCTTAGGTAGGGAGACATAAGGAAGGAGAGAAGTATGAAACGACAAAGCAGAATTCTTCAGTATGTGGTTGTCAAGTCATATTTTTACTACTGAAGGAATTCTAGTATCTGCTGATAATGTTCAATTTAAGATATAAAGGGTTATCAGGCAGATATGTCATGAAATGAAGATGAGTTACTTAACGAAGATTTGTTCAGTGTTGGAGGAGCAATCATCTATCAGTTCATCGATCAAGGATTCTGGAATTGTAATATCTAAACCAGAAATTTTTTTTTATGTATTATTTACTATAGCTCTTTAAAGCTTTATCTTCTTCTTGTTTGTAGTTGAGTTATCCTCTAGGAATTTGTATGTTAATGTTTAACAAACAAATAGGGGGAGATTGAAAGGCATATGACATAGCCTATTTGTATTTCGAGGATTCAACTCAACTCAAACAAGAATGTAATAGTAAATAGTATATGTACTGTCACACGGATCTCAAATGAATAATTGTCAAGAGAAAGAAGACAAAGTCAATCTACCGTTTTGAGGTATACTACACTTGAAGAAGTTCATTCAGTTGATCAAGCATCAGTGGAGTAATCAAGACAGTGGATTCTATTTATAGTGACAAGAGGTTCCTACAGTGGCAGAATACAGATTATAAAGGTTTGAAAAAGAGTGAAGAAAAGGAAGACATGAACCACAACTTTAAAGTCAATTTATGAAGAACAGTCATTGCGGTTAGTCACTCATGAACCAGACCGTGCATCGAGTGTCAACATTAAACAGTGGTTATTCGTCATTAACTTCAGTGGTTCAAGCTATCAAGACTGGTAAAAGAGAAAATCATTGTGCAAGCAATAGAAGTGTTAAATTCATTAACCACAATGATTTTACTATCAAGTGGACAGGCTACGAGGAAAAAGAATTATCATAAAGAAATTCTAAGTGATATATTCTTAATGCTGAAACCCCGGTTAGAATTGTTGTATTTTTTGCTAATCAAAAGGAGTCCGGTTTCAGATCCTCAAGAGACCGTAGCTTACACCTGGACGGGTTATGAGAAAATAGAATTATCACAAAAATATGGAAAGTGATATATTCTTAAAGCTGGAATCCCGGTTGGAATTGATATATTTTTTGTTAAGCAAAAGGAGTCCAGTTCCAGACCGTCAGGTAACCGCAGCTTAGAGCTTAAAGATTTATTTATATTAATAAATATTTTATTTAATTAGAAAATTGTATTTATAAATATCTAATAATATTATATATTTATTTTTATAATTTCTGAATTAAATTAAATATTTATTAATTAAAGATTATAAGCTGTGCGGAACAAAAAGCATTTCTACGGAGCCCATCCAAATAAAAACAAAATTGTCACCCGAATTAATTCAAAAGAATGGCAGGTTGATTGTTGTGAAATTGAATTGTATTGGCAGGTGATTTGAAAAAGAAATGGTTGGTGGCGCGCGTGGCAGGTGTTTTAATTGATTAAAAAGAAGAAAAGTTGTCAGGCTGTGTCTTATTCAATTGTATTGCCGACTGTCTTGGTGGTAATAGATTGTCTTACCGATTGTCTTGTTAGTTTATTTTTAAACTAACAAGACAATTAAAAGATTGTCTTGGTAATGATTATTCTGAAAAGCTTTAAAAAAGGATAATAAAAATCTGATTTGATTGTCTTGACGATTGTCTTGACAGTTCAAATCAGATTGTCTTGATAATGATCAAAAAGAAAAAGCTTCAGACAGAATGATAATTATTGATAAAGCAAGACAAATATCTCAGAATTTAATTATCTTGCCGATTGTCTTGGTGGAAGTTGATTGTCTTGCCGATTGTATTGCCTATTGTCTTGGCAGTACAAATTTATTGTCTTGGTGGTTCTGATTGTCTTGCCGATTGTCTTGGCAATACAAAATGTTAATATCTTATAAAAGAGGCAGAAGCAATCAGACACACGAAAGAAGAGAGAAGCAGACACAACTTCAAAACTTCACAAATTCTCTCCGAGATGAAAAGAGAAAGACCAAGAGAAATAGTTCTGTTCTTCAAATAAATTCCTGTAAATTATTTCTGAGCTCTATAATTAAATCTGAACCGATAGAAATTGTTTACTTGTAACGTTGGAACTATCTAGCGAGTTTTTACTCCTAGAACTTATCTCTCGAATTGCTTTTAGCATTCGATCTTTTTATTACAAATATAGAAAAGTTCATGTCGAATTTTCTATAGAATTTGTAATAATTAGCTGGTCATCAAACCACTGTAATTTGTACCCGTGTATTTAGACACACCCCATCAAGTTAATATAAATTTTATATTCAACTTGAAATATCGGTATTCGTTTTATTGCGCATCAATTTGTTCTTGATTTAATATTTTAAGAAAAGAGCAAATTCGATTAAAGGACATAGTTTGCATTCAACCCCCCTTCTACAAACTATTTTGGACCTAACAAGCAAGTCTTGAATTCTGACAGCAACATTGGCAGGGATTCATGTTGTCAACCAAAGAACATTCTCTTGACAGCAGACTTGGCGTCTAAAGCTACTGTCTCACTGAATTATTTGAATTGGGGATTTATCTCAGTCAAACCCGTGACAGTTTAGATGTTCAAGAAACAGATTTGCTGCAACTCGTCAAAGATTGTAGCAGACCTGCAAGACTACGACAGAAGCTTGAGAGATCACAAGACAAGACTCGACAATTCAAGAGTATGACAAATCTACATCTACTAGAATTGTGTTAGCTTGAAAAAGAAAGTATCTAGGTTACTTTACATATAATGATAACTCTGTTTGTATAGCAATTTAGGAAAGTCACATGGGTGTGCAAATTGTAAGGAGCTGCCACTTGAAAATGACAGCATCTCCACAACCCATGTGATAGAGATGTTAGAGTAGAATAGTCAATATAGAGGAACATCTCCTTGAGTTTTGATTTCCAAGATTGACTTTATGTACTTTTTTTTTAAATATTGTAATAAGTATGGATACATATGATATTAAATCATCAATGTTTTTTGAAATGTAGACTTGTATTAAACCAACAAAGCATCAAACGTCAGAGTCTCCAAAACTAATGATGGAGGAGACATAAAATCGTTAAAGCAATTGACCTCGCAAGGTACCCTCGCTAACATATGGGCAACCTTATTGGCTTGCTTTTTCATAAAACATAGAGAGATATCTTGTCGATTCCTAAGAATATCATGACACTCTTGAAGAATAGACCCTACTTCCAAGAGGTTATCAACACCTTTGTGAATAGCCAGAACTACTAGCAAAGCATCACACTCCACCTCCACTTCAGTAACACCCTCCTCATGAACCCACCTTAGCGCTTCCAGGACTCCTATGGCTTCTGCTTCAAAAGCTGCAACCTCTCCTTCTTTCCTGAAATTTCGAGCCTTGACAAACTCCCCCAGATGATTTCGAAGCACCATTCCTCCTGCAAAATTCTCAACACCTACGAAGACTGACGCGTCGACATTAATTTTAAGTTTACCCAAGGACGGGGGCTTCCACTTGGCATCCATAGTCTGGTTATTTCTCCCCCCAGTACCCCTTACCATCTTGTTTCTCAGTTGCACGCTTCTCCATTGTTGTATCTGTTGCACACTCCACTGCATTGCAACCTCAGGAGTTACAACTTTATTCTCCCAGGTTTTTTATATTCCTGGCAGACCAGATGCCCCATAATATAGTAGCTATTTGAACCAATTTCTCATTCGACTCCTTAGCCAACATCTGTAAAAGCCATTCAGAGCAAGATTCAGCAGTAAAATCATCAAAAACCATACCTTGAATCCTCCAGCATTCTTTAGCAAAAGTACAATCATGAAAAGTGTGAAAAAGATGCTCCACATCATATATGCAGAATGGACAAAGAATAGTTGTTTGAACTCCTTTCCCCCTTAGCACATTACGAACCGGAATATTATTCTTGCATACTTGCCAAAGAAATACCCGAAC
This sequence comes from Saposhnikovia divaricata, assembly GCA_036435485.1. NCBI lineage: Eukaryota > Viridiplantae > Streptophyta > Magnoliopsida > Apiales > Apiaceae > Saposhnikovia > Saposhnikovia divaricata. The sequence goes on from CM071595.1 coordinate 20,199,494, forward strand.
TTTATGTGACACATCCAAATTCCAGAGTCTAGACCACCCTTTATCATAACTAGCTTGTCGACATTCGCTGAAGTGTTTATGCCAAAAACGATACCCAGATTTCACACTATACTTTCCGTCCACAGCATGCGTCCAAACTATACGATCTACTACATGATATCTGGGAATGGGTGTTGCCAAAATCAACTTGGCATCACAACTTGTAAATAAGTTGTTAAACCTTGAAATATCCCACATTTTCTCACCAGGAACCAGCGAATCGGAAGCTCTCAATGCTGCAGTACCATAAGTATTATCGACCATAAAATCATGCTTACCTCGAAGCCATGCATCCTCGTACACTTTAATTGACTCCCCATCGCCAAGAACCCACCTGAAACCACTTCTTAACACCTCTTTCGCCTGCCAAATCCCCGACCAGATGTAGCTAACTCCACCTCCTCTGGGTGCATTGAAGAGTGTAGTATTAGGAAAATACCTTGCCTTAAACACCCTAGCAACTAACGAGCTAGGATTATTAAGAAAATTTCAGCAGTGTTTTCCTAATAATGATAAATTAAAATCATGCAAATCTCCGAATCCCAACCCCCTGCATTCTTAGGTGAACTCATATTAGTCCAAGATAACCACTGAATCCCTTTGTTTACATCTTTATCCGAACTGCACCAGAAGCTAATCATCAATGTTTAAATTTTTGAATATACATAATTTTTTAAAAATGCATTACGAATTTGAAACGGAGGAAGTAATAGGTTAGGAAAGAAAAAAAATTCTAAACCATGGGTACATATCTAAACCATGGGTACATATTCTTGTTTTCGCTAATTCATGCTCGCTCCTTGTCATTTTACCTGCTATTCATTAGTCAAAAATATATAATAATTTTATCGAAAACATTTTGTTTAAAGCGCAGTTCAAATCTTCCTATATTTTTAAAAAATCCTGTAACTATTTCTTTTTCCGTCGTTCAATATGTCATGTTCCTGAAATGTTTTTGGCTACCGCTATTGCAGATAGTCTGAATTAATTTAAGCACTATTTTAGTTAAAGAAAAAAAACAAAAGATAGGGTACATCCACCATTGATAGAGGGGGAGTACATTTCAGTTTCAGTGTACTCACCATTCTTATATTAGCTTGTCATATCTACCATTCCTCCATATCAAACTTCACTCATCTACAAGTTGTGTAGTTGGGATTCAACTTTCAGTCAATTCCTGTGATATCTTGTAGGTAACACTTTTTAAAAGAGAGCAGAACAACTATTCTCACGTATAAATTGTTCTCACTTAAGCATGCCTAACAAACCAAATCTTTCATTAATCTAAATAGAGTCACCTACAATCTTTAATTTAATTTGATTTCCTGTCAAGAAAAAATATAAAAAAACAAACTTATCAGGCTTGCAAAGAAAAAAAAATTCATATTGAAGACTAGAGAAAATAGTCAAAATACTATCAAATGATCACCAAATATTAAACTACGTTTTCCAGATGTTCCTCCGCATGTTATATTTTCTGGATGTCAGAGCAAGTCAGGCTGGGCTTTATCTAAGCTTTAAAAAGATTGGGTATTTTGAGAATCAGACCGGGTCGGATTTTTCTAGATAAATTGGATTGGTTCGAACTTTTTCTAAAATATAAGGACCGTTTTACATTTGGGGGACGGGCCAGATCGGGTTGAACCGTGCTTTTTTTTTTTTAAAATTTATTTTGATATTATCTATAAAAAAAATTTGAGTTTTTATCTAGCATTTTTAATTTACATATTCATATTTTTGAAATTATTAAAAATATTACATATTTTTATACTTTTTCTATAAAAAGTCAAGTTTTATCCGGATTTTTCAAAATAGCCCGGGCCTTTATCAAAGTCGAATCGGACTTTTATCTGGACTTTTTCGGGTTTCAAGCTTTTTACGGGTTTTTCAGATTTTTATCCGGGTTTTTCGGGTTTCGGGACGGATTTGATGAAAAGTAAGAGGTCCGTATAAGGCCAACGGACCAGACCATTTTGGCATCGGATTTTTCAAGCTTTTTTCGGGATCGGATCAGAACGAATTTCAAATTTCGGGCTTTTTGAACATTTCAAGCAATACACTAGCTATTCAAGCTCCTAACTTTAATTTTAAGGAATATAAATAAAATAAGTACTCCAACGATCTTCTAATACTTCCTTATATCACTAATAGATTTCATTCACTATTATTTTTAAATGACAATCTCTTAAGGATCCCATATTTTATATTTTATAATAAATCATAAATTTTCTTTTTCTCTCTCTCTCTCTCTTATATAATGTACTTTTATTAATATGATAATGCACTTTTAATAATAAAATAATTTTTAACAAATAAGTATAAGAAGTACTGTTGTAGGTAAAAGTATTTATCCATATCTTAAGTCACTGGGAACCAATATTTTATATTATTATTATTAAGAGTTGAGTTAAGATACAATTGGACTTGCTCTTGCCGAACGGAAAACACTTGTTTACACGAAGGATCGGTCCGGTGATTTGCTTTCGGTCCACTTTATATTAGCACTGGTAAAAATAATTTGTCATTTGGGCCACATACACAAACGTATACATGGATTGGTCATCTTTATACAACAATGGTCCAAACAATTAAGCATTCGGCCCACTTTATTAATATTCTAAACTTGTCCCTAGCATGTATGCTTTTCATTATTGGAACGGAAATACAGTACCATCTTTTTTTGTTCTTTTACTTTCTTCCTTTCAATCTTTTGCTTTTTTAATTGGCTCCAGTTTTTAAAAAAGCAGAAGGTGCTGCAAATTTTCCCGCGCATTCCCTAGTATATGACTAGTACCCTAAACATTGGAAGCTAATTAAGCTAGATATATAAACAGAAATAGTAGTGATTAGAGGTCTTCGAATGGAGGTAGGACGTAATTAAAAGTATTTAAATTTATGTAATTGATCAGTGTCGAAAGTAAAGAAAATATAGGAGATATGGGGAATTGTCTGTTTGGAGGGTTAGGCGACCACGAAGATGAAGTAATAAAAGTGATAACATCTAGTGGCGGAATCATGGAGTTTTTTGAGCCAACTACAGCAGAGAGCATTACTGATGAATTCCCGGGCCATGTAATTTTTAGGAGCCAAGATCTCTTCTGGAATCCGATGCCTCATAATGAAATGCTATTGGCAGGTAACTCGTACTACCTCCTCCCACTCCCTCTCGACAAAAAATCCTTACTAAACAAAGCAACTGCAGTTGGTTCTGATTATGGAAATCAACATCAGCTACAAATAGGCCACGTAAGATCCAAAATTCGACCCCTGGGTGGTTCACATTGTTCGGCTACTATTGCACCCTATCGGATGTCATTTGATCATTGTAGCCGAAAAATGTTTAAGAAAATTACATCATCATCATCTTTGTCTCCGTCTTCAGCTTACTCCGTAGCTCGAGGGCAAGCAGGATCACGAGGCCTAAGGCTATGTAAGCAAGGGAATAGAAGTAATTGTAACAAGTACATGTCAACAGGTGGTGTTTGGAAGGTGAAGCTGGTAATAAGCCCAGAACAGCTTGCGGAGATACTGTCACAAGAGGTCAGGACTCAAGAGTTAATTGAGAGCGTCAGAACAGTAGCCAAATGCGGAAGTAATTATAAGAACTGTCTCTCTTCATCATCTGAGTCCGCCTTTTCAGATCTTTGGGGTCTGTCTGTCTCGACGACCAATTCCAGAAATTGATTCATCTGCTTGTTACACTCTCACGGTCCATTTGTGTGTGTGTGTTTGTTATTGTATATTTGCATTGATTTTTATTGTAAACAACGGTGTTACGGTGTAGTTACCTTCATTCAGAAAGTTGGACTTCTTAAATTGATCCAAATATTGTATCATATGTACTTTAATTATGTAATGTTTCTTTTTGTTGTCTGCATATAACCCGGCCTCCACTCCCCGGAAAATTTTCATGTGACTTGCATGGACTATTTTGTATTATTCAAGTCCAGGAACTGTAGTGTTTTAAACCTTTGGGCTTGCTGGGCTAAAGTCTTCCACATATATATATGGAAGACTTGTTTGTATCTTTTCTAGAAGAAGTAAAATTATTTGTGTAGGAAAACCTAGTCTAATCCGAAGAATTGCTAGCATATTCGTATTCACCGAGCATGACAATTCACTTATTTTCGTACCTCTCAGTGGAATCGAACTTATAATTTTGGGATAGTAAGCCTTAAGTACGTTTACAACTTATATGTTTTTTTGATAAAAAGTAGAGAATTATATTTTTCACCCAACTTATTACAATTACAGTAATTAAAGAGTATAATAACTCTACTTTGAAAAGAACGTAGAGGTGAAATGCCAATTCCATGCTTGCACTGTACCACTCGAAAACAAGAATGGATAAGTATCCGTACAGGTTCGCATCTGGGTTCGATTATTGCAAATTAATGTCCGTTTTTTCTAAGCACGTATGGTATGTTGCAACCTCTGTTATTGAAATCGGTTGAAAAATTGTCAATAAATCGGCCAAAAATCGGTCAAAATTTTAGAACGATTCGGTCGATTTTGCAAAAATTGCCGATAAATCATCGATTTTCAACCGAATCACCCGATAAATCGTAGATTGGTACCTTAACCGAATAGTTCCGATTTCCGAAATATACAACACTGGTTGCAACAATAAATGGCCGGACTTGTATAAACGTATCAAATGATAACATAAATATAACATATACGACGAAGAAGGGTAGAATACCCGAATGTATAAGCTAATTACGTGGAGTATTAGATTTAGAGAGAGGTTTAGTGGGTACATTGTCAATTTTCAGCTGGCTGAAACTAATCATCCCGGTTAGGAAATATGAGGCAAAGAGATTAAGATAACTCATTATGATTTAGACTTGACTACGAGTTAGTCAGAACTCAAAATGACCTCATAATAACGGCAACCCATTAGTTAGTGCACCATACATTAATTGATTATGTATCAATAAAACATCCCTTCATTTACGAAACAAATAAAAAGTAGCTTTTTATCATAAAAGAATTAGATGAAGCACAAACATTAATGTTCGCTAATCATCTTTTGTTTTATCAACTACTTTAAGTGGACTGACCAGTTTATGTTAACTAAAACACTCTTGGTCGTGTAATTACTTATTGTACCAATTCTTCATTTCCTTGATAGCTCTTGCGTAACTTAATGAGGCATTTTGTATAAGTATTTACTGATTATTGTTGACAGACACACGATTATCCAATAAATTTCTTCCATGTTAATATTCATCACCATTAAAAAAATAATTGATCATGCATGATCATTCAATTTTATTTACTTAGGTTTTACCAAACCTTTCCACTATGTGTTGGTATTTAGTCATTGTTTACTGGTATGAGTCTCGTGGCACAATTCGTTCTTTAGGATGCAAAAAGCAAAAAGTCTTGGATGGGATAATACATTCATGAAACGTGTCTATACTTTTTATTAAAAAGCAGAAATTCTCTTTAAATGGTATGTCATGTATATCACGGTGTGCACGGTATGCCACTAAATATTAATTAATTTAATTAATTAAAATTATAATATTATATAATAATTTAATTATGAAATTATATATTATGAGTTTATTAACTAAAAATTGAAATAAAAGTCATGAATATAGTATCAAATAGAACTTAGGACGCCTTTAATTAATAAAAAATCAGGAATATAGTATTAAATAGAACTTAGGACTCCTTTAATTAATATTTAAAAGTATCTATAATAGATTAATAATAAATTCAATTAATAATATAACTACTCTTATATTATATTACCAGAATAAAGTTATGTAAATTTAATTAATTAAAATAACAACATTAAATATTAATTAAATATTAAATATTATATTACAACTTGGTGCTTCAAGATTTTATTTTATTAAAAAAAGTTAAAAATTAAAAATTTAAGATAATTTTTTACGATCCATGCTTCGCACGGGTTATCGACTAATTATTTTTTAATGTCGGGAATCGAATTTAAGATCAAATAAAGAAAATTCGATTTAGAACACGTACTGTAACATATTTCGTAAAACATATAGTTGATTTCGAACTCTATATTATTGCCCTTGGTTTCTTCTACAGTCAAAGGACTTGATGTTAGACCAAACTTATGCCGAATATAATAAGTTTCGTGTACTCAAAATATATTCTTTGATACACGTGTGTTAAACCAAAAAAAGGCCCCGGTAATTAAACTCGAACTGAACAAACAATCTTTCTAGAAGGCATCGTGAAGCTGCTGATGATTATGGGAAAATGAAGAATTTAATAATACCATTTTGTATCAAATTTGATTCACATTATAATTTAATTTTATTTCTAAAATTCTATTTTTCGTAAAATTTTATGTTAAATTTTAAAAAATAAAATAAAAATAGAAATCCTATTATAATTGTACTTCTTTTGTTTATAATTTTTTTGATAGAATCATTTTTACCCTAAAATACTATACTATGTTTCTTTAAAAAGAATTAAAAATAGAATTTTTATGATTATTATAATTCTTTTATTTATAATTTTTTTACCAAAAAGATTATGATCAAAAACCACCAACAAATAGAGGGTAAACTACCAACGAATACAAAATACAATATAGGATTACTTGATATAACCAATGATTACGTAGCCTAATCGTATAACCTTTATTAATAAATCCATGTTTAATGATATGTTGGTAACAAATTTGGTTTCACCTTATTTTGGTTTTCCCCTAGATTCCTACTTCCCCTAAATGTTATATTATTTTCTAAAAAAATTGTTTGAAATTTTGTTATAATTATAATTCTTTTACTATAATCTTACTGAATTGTACAAATAACGTATCTATTAGAACCCGAACCATGCATGTTATGTTCTATTGATTGTCTTAAAATAATCTTAAATAAATAATAAATAAAATATATATATCTATAACCTTTATTAATAAACAAAATCCCTTTTCAATGTACAACTTTGTACCCAATTTGGCTCGCAACATATTTTGGTTTAAGCCCTAAAATCCTACTTCCTCTAAAATTCTATATTGTTTTTATAAAATAATAAAAAAATCCTATTTACAATTGTATTTCTTTTATTACAATTTAATCAAAAAAGACTAAAAACACATATGATGATTTAGGGTGACATGTCATCTATAACAAATAAAATCCATTTTTAATGGTACTTCGGTACCAAAAATTTGATTCTACCCGTAAGATTCCTATTTCTCCTAGGATTATATATTATTTTTAATAAAATAATAAAATTGTCAAATACTGTTTTAATAGTATTTTTTTATAATAACTCAATTGACCTAACAGTCATGTACATTTTTACGTATATATTAGAAACGTTTAGTTTTTTTCTTAATTTTCTTAAATAAACTTAAATAAATAATATATAAAATGACCTTTATTAATAATCAAATTTTAGTAAATAATGTAATTTTTTTATAATAAAGAAATGATCAATTTAATTAAATTTTCTCGGGCTCATGCTTCGCATGGGTTATCATCTAATATCTTATTAATAAGTGAAATCTCGTTTTAATGTTACTTCCTTCTAGATTCGTATCTTCTAGAATTATTGGAATTGTGATGTAATTACAATTCTTTTGTTATAAACTACTGAGTTGCATAAATAATGTAATTTTCTTTTGTACTTTTATTATTTTTTCAAGTATTTATTTGTAATAAGTCAAATAATTCTTAAAAATATTTAATAAAAAATGACAAATTTAAATAAATTATCTCGTGGCACGGATTATCATGGTAATTATATAATTACTAATCACTGTGTTATCTGATGTTTGCCCCAGAAAAGCCAGTACTGTATAGATGGCGAAGCTCTATATTCCTACTACTTGTGATATGCTTAGTAGTTAGTACTCAATAATCAGTATAACATTTTTAGGTTACAATCGTCGAAATTTATTCCATTCATGCATGTTTTTGCTTATTATCGCGGATAAAGAAATTAAATACAAAATTAGGCCACACTGCGAAAGTTTGAGGATCAGAGGTACGAGTTTGAAGATGATGATATTTTGAAACTGCAAACGCATATGAACTGCCCAGCTAGCAGTGCAAATGTCATTTTTAATTTTGGGAGACATCTCGAAAAATCCATGTTATCGTCATCATACATACTTGGCGATTTAACATTTCTAACTACCTCCAATAGAGGACTAGGTGAGTGTTGAACCGATGAAGGCAACCGTGGCACTTGATCACAAAAGTGTTTCAAGAGGTTTCTAAGGGTCCTTACATCAATGATGGATGCATCGAAACTTAAATTAGTTGGGATATTATTCACAATCTGCCCTATTTGAAAATAAGATCTTTTTAGCTATTACGTGCACATGATTTCTTGAAACATGTCTAGACAAAAAAGAGGATATCAAATGCTTTTGATAATTTGTGTCTGTCTTAGACAAAAGGCTCACCATGCCGAGTTACAACATACAACATGCTTAAACCGGCTCGAGTACTACTAAACATTGTTTGCAATCAACTTTTCAAAATTTTCTAATTTCGTATAAAAGCGATCGGAATCATTCCTTCCCGGCTTCTCTTGCGCTTGCTTGCTCGAACTTTTTGAGTCCTTTTCGACTTTCAATGTTTGAATGACCAAGTTGAATAAAATCTTTTAATTTTTTTAATAAATTAAAATCTTGAAGCAAGCGAACTTTTTGAGTCCTTTTGGACTTTCAATGTTTGAATCACCAAGTTGAATAATTTTTTTTAAATAAATTAAAATCTTGAACCACCAAGTTGTATATAATACTATATTCTCGACTTTTATTTCAATTGCTAGTTAATAAACTACTAGTATATAACTTCACTTTTAAATTAAATATTTAATATCATTATTTTATTTAATTAAATTTACATAACTTCATTCTAGTAATATAAGAGTAGTTATATTACTGATTGTATTATTATTAATCTATTATAGATACTTTTTAAATATTAATTAAAAGAGTCCTAAGTTTTATGTAATATACTATATTCCTGACTTTTATTTCAATTTTTTTTAATAGACTCATAGTATATAATTTCATTATTAAATTAAATTATTATATAATATTATAATTTAGAGAGAATTTACCAAAAATACTAGGTTTAAAGTTTCTCTTTGTAAAAATACCATCTTCTTTAGTTAATTGCATATTTACTATCTTAATTGCAAAAATACTATCTTTCCTTTTCCAACCCAATTTTAATTTTTTTTAAAACTTTTTTTAAAAAATAATTCGGATGAACAGTAACCTGCCACATGACAGTTAGTTCATCGATTTTTTTTAAGGTGGGGTGATTTTGGTGGATTTGGGTTGCAAGGCCCCGTCAGGGACCATATTCAACTGAACACAACTGAATAAGAAAGTGGTCGAAAATGAATATAGTTCAAAAAAGTGGTCGACAATGACAACTGAAAAATGGAACTTGCAATCAGAAATTCAGTTGCATGTGGTTGCATAAGAAAGTTCAATTTTTCAGTTGTCATTTTCGACCACTTTTTTGAATTATATATATATATATATATATATATATATATATATATATATATATATATATGTTCAAGAATGTGGTGGAAAATGACAACTGAAAAATGAAACTTGCAATCAGAAATTCAGTTGCATTCAGTTGAATATGGCCCCTGGCGAGGACTTGCAACCCAAATCCACCAAAATCACCTCACCATAAAAAAAAGTTGGATGTGATTGCATTCAGTTGTATGTGATTGCATTTAGTTGAATATGGCCCCTGCGGGGCCCTCTAACCCAAATCCACCAAAATCACCGCACCTTTAAAAAAAATTGCATGTGGTTGCATTCAGTTGCAGTCAGTTGAATATGGCCCCTACGGGATCTTGCAACCCAAATCCACCAAAATCACCCCACCTTAAAAAAAAAGGGACGCTGGGCAGACTGGGCCGGGGGAAGGGGTGCCCTAATTTCTAGTATTTTTGCAATTTAGAACTTAGTTTAGTAAAATTGCAAATAGCTATTCTTAACAAAAGTAAATGTGCAAAAATTTACCTTTTCCTATATATTTATCAAAAAAGCCCTAATTTTAATTAATTAAAATAATATTATAATTTTAATTAATTAAAATAATTAAGATTTAGTGACATACCGCGGTATACATGCCATATCGTGGACTCGTGGTATACATGATATACCATGGGATTTCTGTTTTTAATAAAACTAGCAGATAACCCATGCGAAGCACGGATCGTAATAAATTAACTTAAATTTTTTATTTTAAACTTTTTTTAATAAAATAAAATCTTGAAGCACCAAGTTGTAATATAATATTTAATATTAAATTAATATTTAATATTGTTATTTTAATTAATTAAATTTACATAACTTTATTTTGGTAATATAATATAAGAGTAGCTATATTATTAATTGAATTTATTATTAATCTATTATAGATACTTTTAAATATTAATTAAAGGAGTCCTAAGTTCTATTTAATACTATATTCCTGATTTTATATTAATTAAAGGAATCTTAAGTTCTATTTGATACTATATTCATGACTTTTATTTCAGTTTTTAGTTAATAAACTCATATTATATAATTTCATTATTAAATTAAATTATTATATAATATTATAATTTTAATTAATTAAATTAATTAATAATTAATGGCATATCGTGCATACAACGATATACATGGCATACCATTTAAAGAGGATTTCTGCTTTTAATAAAGAGTATTGATGTATACATGAAAGTGACCTCACAAAATTTAAAAATATTAAGATGTTTTACCAAAATTTATTCCATATATATATTTTTTTGGATATGTCTCTGGTCTGGGTGCAATTATGTACCTTGTGGGGAATACAGCTTTCAATAATTCCATTTAATTTCTACATCTTCCATCATTTTCGAGATATTCTTTACGAATAAATCAATATTTGTTATTACTAAATTCTTACAAAAATGTCATGCACCAAGTCTAAGTAAGCTATGTTAATAGCTCTCTATGCCTTGATAATCTCTTTCGAATAGATTCCAAATACGCAATCTCGTGGATATACATCAAGGCCAATTGCAAAGCTTAAAAATTCTTGTTCTTAGAAGTACATGATATCAACCTTGAAAAGAATGAAATTCAGTCGTTCACAAAATTTACAAGTAATCATATACTTGTTTGTCGCTTTTCCTCTTTAATGTAATTCCCAGAATTCTACTCGTCCAAAACCAATAACTCAGTGGTACTTGGTTACTATTATTTTGCTGTGACAGATGAGTACAATTCGAAAAGCATATGGATGAACAATGTCTGTTGAAAAATTATTGGTAATCAACAGTTACAACAATATTGATCACTTTTGTACATATGCAGATGTGCGTTTTAAATCGTAACTGTATCGAGGTTTATACAAAAGATACACTCTGCAAATCAAATCGGCTTATTTATATGGTAGAATATGGACAATTAACCCGAGATTTTAGAAGAATTAATAATTTAACATAGTTACAGAGTTTTAGGTCCCGAGTTTGATCCCTTCCAACCCAATATTCTTATAATTTTTATGTGTCTATATGTGTATGTGAGTATGTATATTTATATCTAGCTAACGAACTAATCAGGTCATTGTTGTTACTATATTACCATCACGTACCTCTTTCGCATTCACATGAAAACATATTACAACACACAGTGAACAATAATTTGTCATCATGTGGTGTTTGCATACAAATGTTTGATCAATGAAGAAAGTTAAATTGTAACATATCAAATTTGGTTAGCTGTGTTTGCCTTGAGAGGATACATATATGTGAGCGTATAAAATAAACCATATGGCAACTGGCAAGTATCGGTATTGTACTTACGGATGCACAAAAAGACTGTCAGGTCGGGCTTTAACCGGGCCCTAAAAGCCCGGGCTTTATCCTTGTAAAACCGGGCCGGGCCGGGCCGGGTTATTAGGAAAATATCAGGCCTGTTTTCAGTCCACGGGTCGGGCCGGGTCGGGCTTTATTCAGACCCGAATTCAATTTTTTTTGCTAATTAAATTAAATTTATAATTAAATGATTATAAATGATTTTAAAAAAGTTCTCGACGATTCAACCGTACGGATGTCAAGATATATCTAATTAAATGATATATCCAAATTTTCAAAAAATAAAAAATTAATTTGGTTGAAGATCTTAATAGAACACTACTATATTGTCTAGTACTCGTAACAAGTGCTTCATCCCAGATTATTGTTTCTATATTTTTAAAAATATTTCTCGACGATCCAACCGTACGGATGTCAAGACATATCTAATTAAATGATATTCCCAAATTTTCAAAAATAAAAAATTAATTTGGTTGAAGATTATAAGTTAAATTAATAAAATAAAAGTTTTATCCGAGCTTTATCCGGGCCTCTTGCCGGGCTTTATCCGGGCTTCGGACCGGGATTTATCCGGGCTTTTTAAAAGCCCGGGATTATCCGGGCTTTTTTGAAATTCGGGCTTTTAACTGGGCTTTTCGGGCCGGGCTTCGTGAAAAATAGGGGGCCCGTTTTAGGCCTCCGGGCCGGGCTTTTTTCGAGCCGGGCTTTTCGGGCTTTTTTTCGGCCCGGATCGGGCCGGGCTTCGGACTTCAGACTTTTTGAACATCTCTAATTGTACTGGTAATCTTTCCACTATTGCTCTTTCTCAAATATTCTGATAATTTGTATGCAAATACATTATGCATAGGTAAAAAAGTAAGGCACCGTATTCAACCATTTAGTAACGAGTTGAACATCCAATGATCACTAGACCATCTCGACTTCTAAATGACAAATAGTTGTATTTTTAATCACTGGATCAACTCGACTTCTAAATGATATATAGTTGAGTATTTAGTTACTGGGCCAAATTGACTTCTAAATTATATATAGTTGAACATCTAATCATTGGACCAATTCGACTTCTAAATGATATATACGTAAGTTATACTCCCTCCATCCCATTTTACTAGTCTCTTTTGAATATTTTTTTTATCCTATAATACTGTTGTTGTGGGATAAAAACGAGGGTTTGTAAATTGCGGCTAGGGTTTGTATGTATTAAATACAAGGGATGGTGAGCTTCGAGCTTTAATGGCTGCTTCTGCGTTCGAGACTTGAACGGTCCTCACAGAATGCCTACGTATCTCTATAAATTAGAGAATCAAGCCAATAAAACGTAGTTCTGAGATGAGGGGTCAGGCCCTTTATATAGGCTGAGAAGCCTTAGAATTATGATAGGATTTGGAGACTTGGTGGGCAAGTCTTTGAGGAATGTTCTAGATCTATTCCTTGTAGGAATCAGTTTCCATATTGAATTGGATGCCTTATTGGATAAGTCTGAAGGGGATATTATCCTTATCCAACTCTTATTTGCTGAGCTGTTTATTTCCCTTAATATTAATTACGAAATTAATATTAAAATAGGGATTTTGACCTCATTAATGGGCCCCACGTTTGGACCATGCTGGGTCTAATTAGTGCAACATTAAATGTGTCTTTAAGGCTTATTTTTAGCCCATATCATTTGCCCCCCAACTTCTAGGAAAACTGATCAGGTTTTCGTAGAAGTTATATTTGCCTTAATCGAGACTCGGGGTCGTTTTTATCCCTTACCTGGGACTTCTTAATTTTTCTACCCTTATATGGGAATTTTGGTTTACACTAGTGTTTCACGAGTATCGTCTTGATTGTAAAGTGTGGAGCGACCTACACATTTACGACGATTTGCCTTATTCGAGGCTTTAATTTGTGCTTGCTTTTAGCAATTTCGGCACTTTCATAGAGCTTTTATGCATTATTAGCATAAATTATTGCTCAATTTGTTAAGAAGGTATTTCTATAATCTTCCTCGTATTTTTCTGTACTTTTCCTAATAATTTAGGAATTTTTAATGTACCCACGGGTATTTTTCTTAATTTTTCCTAAAAATTTAGGAATTTTTATGTACCCACAGATATTTTCCGTAATTATTCCTAATAATTTAGGAATTTTTATGTACCAACAGGTATTTTCCTTAATTATTCCTAATAATTTAGGAATTTTTATGTACCCACAGGTATTTTTCGTAATTATTCCTAATAATTTAGGAATTTTTATGTACCCACAGGTATTTTTCGTAATTATTCCTAATAATTTAGGAATTTTTATGTACCTACAGGTATTTTTCGTAATTATTCCTAATAATTTAGGAATTTTTATGTACCTACAGGTATTTTTTTTTCCTAAAAATTTAGGAATTTTTATGTACCCACGGGTATTTTTCGTAATTTTTCCTAATAATTTAGGAATTTTTATGTACCCATGGGTATTTTTCGTAATTATTCCTAATAATTTAGGAATTTTTATGTACCTACAGGTATTTTTTTTTCCTAAAAATTTAGGAATTTTTATGTACCCACGGGTATTTTTCGTAATTTTTCCTAATAATTTAGGAATTTTTATGTACCCACGGGTATTTTTCGTAATTTTTCCTAATAATTTAGGAATTTTTATGTACCAACAGGTATTTTCCTTAATTATTCCTAATAATTTAGGAATTTTTATGTACCCACAGATATTTTTCGTAATTATTCCTAATAATTTAGGATTTTTTTTTTTTTTTTTTTTTTTTTTAGCATCAGGGACCATTTTGCAAATGGCCAAAACATAGGGTACTAAACAGCAATTTGACCATTTAACCATGTAATACAAGCTTGGCGGGGGTGCACCCGCGTAGAAGGCTACATCACTTCCCACGCCCAGGAGGAGTTGCCTGGGTGGCGTGGGTGTTTTTCTTGTTTTTTTTTTTTTTTTTTTTTTTTTTTTGAACCTTCAGGTTTTATACATTTTATTTTTGATAATTATACCAAAAATAAAATATTGGGCCTCATGCCTTAAAAATAATTTTTTAAATTATTTCCTTATTTTTTCTTGATTTAATAGGTATTTTTACCTATTTTTTCATCATTTTTAGCCTATTTTCAGAATTTTTAAGGATTTTATTCCTTTTTTAATTTCTGAAAAATGGCTTGTCGTTCGAAGAGGAGCCCTGGGCGTGGGTACCCCCGCCAAGGAGACCTTCTCCTTAGGCACGCCTAGGGGGTTTGGTCTCCTGGGCGTGGGTGATCTTTGTCCCTTGAAATGCTTCCTGGGCGTGGGTACCCCCGCCAAGGAGACACTTTCCTTAGGCACGCCTAGGAAGTTTGGTCTCCTGGGCGTGGGTATACCCTTCTCTAAAGAAAATCGAGCTGGGCGTGGGTACCCCCGCCAAGGAGACACTTTCCTTAGGCACGCCAAGGAAGTTGGTCTCCTGGGCGTGGGTATTTCATGCCTTCAATTTTCAAAATTTATTCTGGGCGTGGGTACCCCCGCCAAGGAGACCTTCTCCTTAGGCACGCCAAGGAAGTTGGTCTCCTGGGCGTGGGTATTTCATGCCTTCAATTTTCAAAATTTATTCTGGGCGTTGGTACCCCCGCCAAGGAGACCTTCTCCTTAGGCACGCCAAGGAAGTTGGTCTCCTGGGCGTGGGTATTTCATGCCTTCAATTTGTACAACCACTCTAGGCGTGGGTATCCCCGCCTAGGAGATGTTTTTGCCAACCACGTTTAGGAGATATGCCTTCCTGACCGTGGGTATTTTTTCACCCTCAATTCGTGCAACCTTGGCGTGGGTACCCCCGCCAAGGAGGCACTTTGTGATACCTTGTCTTATGATTTTAAGTCTTCTTGGCGTGGGTACTTTAATACCCTTCATTTGTTACTCCAGCCTTGGCGTGGGTATCCCCGCCAAGGAGGCTTTATTTGATCCAACGCCTAGGAGATTTAGCTTCTTGGGCGTTGGTGTTCTAGGCTCCTATCCTTTGGGCCAATTTTTATTTGTGGACCGTTTCTTTGGTTTTTGTCGGGCTCTCAGCCTTATTATTTTCGAATTTTTGAGATTCCTGCAGAACCTTGAAACGACCCGTTTCTTAGCTTTCGTGACCTTCAGGGCCTTAATTCGTTTGTTGAGTCCTTGATTCGAAAACGAGAATTCATTCGTGGTTGTTGGTTATCATCAACCATTCAACCTTTAACTCTCATTCTAAGATGTTGAAATGATGGAGTCCCTTAGTTTTTGCCCTCTTGCTTCATATAGTGGGGGTCTTGCTTCTCGGTTGATCCTTCAAGAAGTTCACTTGCCACTGAGCACTTGACTTCAAGTCTGGTGTGCCTTGGCTGGTTTTCAACCCTCTATCTTACTTCTAGGTTTCCAACCTTCTTCTTATACTCATAGGACCTTGCTTAAGTTTCAATTTTGGCTGGCGGCTCTTAATTTCTAATGACAAGCTCGATTGGAGACAGACTTCCTTGTTGGCCATCAAGGCTTAAATTTTGTGTCGGGATTTGAAATTCAAGACTTTAAGTATGTAATGACAATGGACCTCTTATAGAGGAGACCTTCAATCAATGCGTATCTTAACACTCTCACAGACAGTTTCCGTGCTTTCAACGAAATATCAAGGAGCCAACCAGTCTTAAGATGAGCTTTGATAGGGTCTATCTGATAGCTTCCTACATCAAACGGTGCCACCAACTTCGAATCGATGGTGGGGGTCTTCAGGACTTGGAAGTAGACGCTCCCAGAATGGGTCTCGACCCTTGAATTGAGATAAGGCATTGACCTTTGTATTCTCCTTCCTTGGGATATACCTGGCACTCATCTAACTGGGCTATCGCAGCTTTCACAATCCTCAAGCATTTGGCCATATTCTTTTCTCTAACCTCAAAGTCTCCATTGACTTGTGAGACTACCAACTTTGAGTCTCCACAGACTTTCAGGTTCTTGACCCTCAGGGCTCTTGTCAGTCTAAGGTCGGCTATCAGAGCTTCATACTCCGCCTCATTGTAGGTTGTTTGGAAGTCCAACTTCAAGGCATACTCGAGTGTGAACCCATCGGGGCTTTGCAGAACTTAACCTGCACCACTGGTTTTTGTTTTTGATGCCCCATGAAAATAGAGCTTTTTGTTTTTGATGCCCCATCAAAATAGAGCATCCAATATTCCTTCTTCTCTTCCAGGGGTTTCTCACCTTGCTGACCTTCCTGGTCTATTACCTCCTGCCCCCCGACTTCTTGGTTGTCAATGGTATATTCAACCACGAAGTTAGCTAGAGCCTGGGCTTTGATGGTCGTCCTAGGCTTGTAATTAACATCGAATTCTCCTAGTTTGATTGCCCACTTTATGAGCCTTCCATTGGCTTTCGGGCTATGCAATATGTTTCTTCAACGGGTGTTCCATCAGGACTTCAACGTTTGTCTTTATCCAGGGTCCTTCGAGGACTTAAACTCTTATCTGCTGTAACCTAACTCTACCACTCGAGGTATGCATTCGTTTGTTTTCATTCGTGTATTCTTTTATTTTCAGTACTTGGTCTTCTTTGACTCACACATCAGGTGCTTGGCACATAAATAAAATCACAATCAATGAATGGAAAACAAACTTGCATTAATAACTTGAAATGGGTTCAACCCTTACATAGAGTACTACTGTCCTACTCGGAGCAACATGCTCTGTAATGGTTTCAACGAACCTTATCTCTACTTCTACTATATAAATATGAAGCTAAGTCCTACTAGGATAACTTTAAGCCCAATCGGGGTTTTGCAAGACTAGGCCTGCACCACTTGATTTTGTTTTTGATGCTCCATCAAAATAGAGCACCCGCCACTCCTTCTGGTCTCCTCATTCTTATTCTGCAGTTCACTTCCTGCTCGGGGTACTACCTCCTGCCCCCCAACTTCTTGGTTGCCAATGGTACACTCAACCACAAAGTCAGTTAACGCCTTAGCCTCAATGGCTGTCCGAGGCTTCTGTGTGATGTCCTTTGCTGACCTTTCTTTGTGTTCCTTACCACTGTGGACTTCCATGTCTTCAATCGGAAGGACCTGCCCCCCGACTCCGTCAGGCCTTAACGAGGCTACATAACAGCTTCGTGCCATCTTCTGATCACCTTTATGTTCTCCAACACCATTCCTGGTAGGGAACTTGATCTTCACATGATAGGTTGAGGCAACAGCCTTGAATGCATGAAGTCCAGTCCTTCCAAGGATAGCGTTGTACGTTGAAGCCGCCTTGATTACCAGGAAGTTCAACATCTGAGTGGCCTCCTTGGGCTCTTGCCCGATAGTTACAGGCAGCTGAATAGTCCCTTCAACTTTGGATTTTACTCCGTTAAATCCGTATATAGGCATGTTATTGGGGGTCAACTGAGAATCAGTGTATCCCATCTTCGCAAACGCATCATGAAACAGAATGTCAACGGAAGCTCCATTGTCTATCAAGACTCGCTTCACCTCCGAGTTTCCAATCACAGGAGTTATGACCAATGGGTCGTCATGGGGGAACTTCACCCCTTCCAAGTCTGAGTCATCAAAACTAACTGCTACCTCAGTTTTTGCACGCTTCGGGGCCTCTCCCACGATGTGCAACACCTCTCGGGCATAAGCCTTTCGAGAGTTCCTAGTTGTCCCGGCCGCAGTCGGGCCTCCTGAGATCATGTTGATTACTGGCCCTCGGGGCTGTGGGTTGCAATCTTGATCGTCATCCCTTCTATTATAGTCTCTTCTCTGATTATCACGGTCTTCACCCTTAGTGAAGTGTCTCAGCTTCCCTCTACGGATCAAAAACTCGATCTCATCTTTGAGTTGCTTGCAATCGTCAGTGTCATGCCCCACGTCTCTATGGAATCTGCAATACTGATTCTGGTTTCTCTTTGCGGGATCACCCCTGAGTGGCTTCGGCCATCTGAAATCCTTATCATTCTCAATGTCCAACAAGATTCGACTCCTAGGAGTGTTCAACCTTGCATACTCAGTGAACCTTGACCCTTGGTTCTTCTTAGGGGCAGAGTCGGAATCCTCGCTAGTTCGGGGATACTTGTCCCTAGCATCATACTCTTGATCATCATAGTCCTGGTCTTGCTTTCGCTTCTTGGAGTCATTGTTACCTCCCCCTCCACCTACGGTGGTTTCTTTCTTCAAGCTATCCTCAGCTTTAATATACTTATCAGCCCTTCGTTGGAGCTCAGCCATGTTCTCTGGGGGATGCTTCGCCAATGATCTCTTGAAGAAGAGGTCAGTGGTTCCGTGCTCCAGGGCTACCATTGCCACCTTATTTTCCAAATCAGTGATATTCAGGGTCTCCTTAGTGAATCGCTTAAGGTAATCCCTCAGATTTTCATTCTTTCCTTGCACCACATGCATAAGAGATGCGGAGCTCTTCTCATGCACCCTTCCGCTAATGAATTGGCTAATAAAAGCAGTGCTCAATTCCTTAAAAGATCCAATCGAATTTGCAGGCAAACGGCTGTACCACCTTTGAGCCATACCCGACAGGGTTTGAGGGAACGCCCTACACTTAAGAGCGTCACTAGCAGGCTGCAACAGCAGTGCGTTCGAGAATGTTCTCACATGGTTTGCAGGATCACCCGTTCCATCATAAGCCTTTATTGTAGGCATCTTAAACTTCCTAGAGATGTGAGCATTCATCACTTCCTCGGTGAACGGGGGTGTGGGATCATCAGGATCTCCAAGTGGCATGAGATCCTTGGGGTTACTCCTGGGGGTTTCCACCCTCATAGCTTCTCTTGTTGGGACATCAGCCCTCTTCTGTCTTCTTGAGGACCTCTCCAAATCTATAACGGGAATCCTTCCTGAGATTGGAGGGGGTCGAATTAAACTCTGTCTTGCCTGTTCCCTTGCCATATCTTCCTTCAATTTTAAGATCTCGGCCTCATAAGCCTTGATCCTTTCAGCAGTTGTCAAAGATTGTCCATCACGGATGTCTTGAGTCCTCCTTCGATGTTCTCTACTAGCACGTCGCCTCCTCGGGGCTTCATCACGGTCATCATCCTCATCGTCGGAGGAGGTTTCATCAGTATAAGGACCCGAATAATCGTGATACTCTCGATCTCGGATCTGCAAAGCGTGACCACTTGGGCCTGTCCCTTGGATAGGAGGATAATTAGGCAGCCAGTATGTCGGGTTAGTACTCACGGGGAGATCTATAGTGTAGATCTGGACCCCATCCGATGGGTTGTTCGGATCAATCAGAGGAGAGACCACCATCTGAAGAGGATTGGTTTCTCGTCTTGTACGGGTGATCGGAGGTAATGTACTCTCAACATGGGGGATCGCCCCTGATTGTTGAGAAACTTGAGATTGGGTGATCGCCCCTGATGCTGGCGGAGCTTGTTGGGCAATCGCCCCTGATGCTGGGGGAACCTGTTCGGTGATGGGTGGAGCAGATCTGAGAGGTATGGCCTCAGTTGCAACTGGTGTTGTTCTTCGTGTTTGAACCATGGTTGATGTTGTCTTCCCACAGACGGCGCCAAATGTTGTGGGATAAAAACGAGGGTTTGTAAATTGCGGCTAGGGTTTGTATGTATTAAATACAAGGGATGGTGAGCTTCGAGCTTTAATGGCTGCTTCTGCGTTCGAGACTTGAACGGTCCTCACAGAATGCCTACGTATCTCTATAAATTAGAGAATCAAGCCAATAAAACGTAGTTCTGAGATGAGGGGTCAGGCCCTTTATATAGGCTGAGAAGCCTTAGAATTATGATAGGATTTGGAGACTTGGTGGGCAAGTCTTTGAGGAATGTTCTAGATCTATTCCTTGTAGGAATCAGTTTCCATATTGAATTGGATGCCTTATTGGATAAGTCTGAAGGGGATATTATCCTTATCCAACTCTTATTTGTTGAGCTGTTTATTTCCCTTAATATTAATTACGAAATTAATATTAAAATAGGGATTTTGACCTCATTAATGGGCCCCACGTTTGGACCATGCTGGGTCTAATTAGTGCAACATTAAATGTGTCTTTAGGGCTTATTTTTAGCCCATATCAACTGTAGTTTTTCATTTCAACATCCAATGCAAATTAATGAAAAAATTTCCGAATTTACCCTCTATTTTTTATTATTTCCTCTACTCCACTTCTATGTAAAACTAATACAATAAATAGGAATAAGACTTGAAAATTACAATTTAACTAACTTTTCTTAATATAAGTTATTTTTTCAAAAGAGACTAGTAAAACGGAATAGAGGGAGTAGTACGTGGAAGAATATGAGCTAGTATTGATATGGTGACTCCACCTAAAAAAGCGGGGCAGTGCCTCAAACCCATAGCACCATTTTATATCAAATTTGATTCGCATTATATTTTAGTTTTATCCCTTAAATCCTATTTTTCGTAGAATTTTATGTTAATTTTTAAAAAAATAGAATAAAAATAGAAATCCTGTTACAATTATAATTTTTTTGTTTGTAATTTTTTGAATAAAATCATTTTTACCCTAGAATACTATACTATGTTTCTTTAAAAAGAGTTAAAAATAGAATTTTTATGATTATTATAATTCTTTTGTTTATAATTTTTTTACGATAAAGACTATAATAAAAAAATCACCAACAAATAGAGGGTAAGATACCAACGAATAAAAAATACAATATAGGATTACTTGATATAAATTTTTGTAAAACACCAATGAATAGCCTAATTGTATGACCTTTTTCAATAAATCCATGTTTAATGATAAGTTGGTAACAAATTTGGTTTCACCCTTATTTTGGTTCCCCCCTAGATTCCTACTTCCCCTAACATTTATATTATTTTCTAAAAATATTGTTTGAAATTTTGTTATAGTTATAATTCTTTTACTATAATCTTATTAAAGCGTACAAATAACGTATCTATTAGAACCAGAACCATGCATGTTATGTTCTATTGATTGTTTTAAAATAATCTTAAATAAATAATAAATAAAATCTATATCTATAACCTTTATTAATAAGCAAAATCCCTTTTCAATATACTACTTTGTACACAATTTGGTTCGCACCATATTTTGGTTTCAGCCCTAAAATCCTATTTCTCCTAAAATTCTATGTTGTTTTTATAAAATAAATAAAAAATCCTATTACAAATGTAATTCTTTAATTACAATTTAATCAAAAAAGACTATGAATACATATGTTGATCTAGGGTGATATGCTTCTATACTATACTATTATCAGCGAAACCGGGTATAATTGGTTGGTCGGTCGGTTAAACCTTCCCAAAAAGTCACTACAAGAAATCTGGCAATAGGCGACACGTATCAGACAACACCTATGGAAAAAAGTGTT
This sequence comes from Saposhnikovia divaricata, assembly GCA_036435485.1. Lineage (NCBI taxonomy): Eukaryota > Viridiplantae > Streptophyta > Magnoliopsida > Apiales > Apiaceae > Saposhnikovia > Saposhnikovia divaricata. The sequence continues at coordinate 20,221,658 of CM071595.1, forward strand.
GCCCGAAATGATCAGACAACTGTTATTTTCCTACTCGAGAAAGTATTTTGTAATCCAACATTCACACAATGGGCCAAACCGTTGTGTGATAAATCTTACCAGACAACCATTTCTTGACCAGGGGTGTTGTGTAAATGCATAAGTATTTTTAAGATTAGACAAGCGTTAGCAAATAAGTGTTTTGTGAATGCTTGCAACACAATATCCCGGAAAACCATTGTTGTATTCACACAAGTGTTTTTAGGTATGTTGTCTAAGTAGCAGTCATACAATATGTTATCCATAGTGTTGTGTGACAGCGAACCAACACACAACATTTTTTAGAAATATTATGTGAATGAAGCATAGACAATACTTCGTAAAAAGTATTGTTAGAATGACAATTTTAGAAAATAACTTTTCTGCATTTTTATAACTAAATTTTGGATTTAAAATAAATAATCTAAATAAAAACAATTATGAAAAGTAAATAAATAATTTACCTTTTTAAATAAAAGGTAATTTAGTAATTAGAAGTAAATAAGTTAAAAGGTGAAAAGGTTATAAACATTTCCTTTTTACCTTTTTACCAAAACATGATCAAAACAATCCTATTCATCACCATCTTCAAGCTTTCATTCCAAGAACACCAAGAACACTATAATCAATCTCCAATTTCTATATGTTATGGAACTCAAAATTCAACATATGATATATGAAATTGACCAGAAAAACAAGATCTACAACCTGGCATCTTCAGATTTCACAACAGACACTGTTTGCATTTTTTTTATTTTTAATCCTAATAATTTCGAAATTAAATCGAATTTTAGAAAACAAAATGAAATCACCTGCACCACATATGTTGGCAAGAACACGTAGGGTTCGTCGAGAGCTTCGATTCGACTATAGGAGCGTCAAAATTCGAATTCAATAACATCTTCGAATTGGACTTTGATCTTCAAGAACAATATTTACCGGAATCTATATTATTACAACGTTTTCGTTTTTGTTAAAATCTCGTACAACCCGACCTTTTTATTTTTTGATTATTTTTTTTCAATACTAAAATGAGTGTTTATTAACATTCATACGGTTGGATCGTGGAAGAAATCATTCAAAAAAATTATTCAGTGAATTTGGATCGTGCCTCATTATAGGAAGCAACACTTGTACTACGTTTTTGTTAAAATCTCGTACAACCCGACCTTTTTATTTTTCGATTATTTTTTCCCAACACTAAAATGAGTGTTTATTAACTTTCGCAAGGTTCGATCATCGAAGAAATCATTCAAAAAAATTATTCAGTTAATATAGATCGTGTCTTTTTATAAGAAGCAGAACTTTTACTACTTTTTTGTTAAAATCTCGTACAAACGTTTTTGATTATTTTTTCCAAACACTAATATGAGTGTTTATTAACATCTGTACGGTTGGATCGTCGAATAAATCATTCAAAAAAATTATTCAATGAATTTGGATCGTGCCCCATTATAGGAAGCAGCACTTGTACTACGTTTTTTGTTTAAATCTCGTACAACCCGACCTTTTTATTTTTCGATTATTTTTTCCCAACACTAAAATGAGTGTTTATTAACTTTCGTACGGTTGGATCATCGAAAAATTATTTTAGAAAAATTATTCAGTTAATCTAGATCGTGCCTTGTTACAAGAAGCAGAATTTTTACTACTTTTTGTTAAAACCTCGTACAACCGACCTTTTTATTTTTTGATTATTTTTTCCAAACACTAATATGAGTGTTTATTAACATCCGTACGGTTCAATCGTTGAAGAAATCATTCAAAAAAATTATTCAGTGAATCTGGATCGTGCCTCGTTATAGGAAACAACACTTTTACTACGTTTTTGTTAAAATCTCGTACAACCCGACCTTTTTATTTTTCGATTATTTTTTCCCAACACTAAAATGAGTGTTTATTAACTTTCGTAAGGTTCGATCATCGAAGAAATCATTCAAAAAAATTATTCAGTTAATCTAGATCGTGTCTTGTTACAAGAAGCAGAACTTTTACTACTTTTTTTGTTAAAATCTCGTACAAACGTTTTTGATTATTTTTTCCAAACAATAATATGAGTGTTTATTAACATCTGTACGGTTGGATCGTCGAATAAATCATTCAAAAAAATTATTCAGTGAATTTGGATCGTACCACATTATAAGAAGTAGTACTTGTACTACGTTTTTGTTAAAATCTCGTACAACCCGACCTTTTTATTTTTCGATTATTTTTTCCCAACACTAAAGTGAGTGTTTATTAACATCCGTATGGGTCAATCGTTGAAGAAATCATTCAAAAATATTATTCAATGAATCTGGATCGTGCCTCGTTACAGGAAACAACACTTTTACTACGTTTTTGTTAAAATCTCGTACAACCCGACATTTTTATTTTCGATTATTTTTTCCCAACACTAAAATGAGTGTTTATTAACTTTCGTACGGATCGATCATCGAAGAAATTATTCAAAAAAAATACCTACTATCCAGTCCCGATTATACCTAATATCTTTTTAAAAATAGTTTTTCATTACAAAATTACTATAGTTCCTTTCCCGGCTTTGCAAATTTCATTTCCCACCCTGCCCAATATTTCATTTCGCCCCTTTATCAAATTTTATTTCCCCCCTTTATCAGATTTTTATTTCCCACCCTCTCAACCACTAATACACGATACAACTCTCTCTTTTTTTACAAACCCAGCTCATGAACTCTCTCATTTTACCCCTTCTAAATTTTTTTCCCTTTTTATCTCCCAACCAAATCACACACCCAACACAAAAAACACAGATTCAAGTCAAAACACACAGATCCAACTCACCTTTCCGGATTGATGTCCAATCCTCCTACAGTTGACTGGCTTGTTCCTCTTCTTGGCCCCAATGTAAGTATTTTCAAGGACTGTTCTTCGTGTTTCAAAATTATTCTGTTTGTGTGTTTGTATCAAGATAATTGAATTCAATTTTCTTGAATTCCTCTAAATTGACTAACTTTGTGTTATAATGGTTCTGGATACAGGGACATTTACCGTGTTGCATTTTCTGGAGTATCGCTATCTTGTGTGTTTGGGTTGCTTACCTCTCTCTCTCTCTCTCTCTCTCTCTCTCTCTCTCTCTCTCTCTCTCTCTCTCTCTCTCTCTCTCTCCTGTCTCTCCCTCTTTTTCTCTTCTATCTCTATCTCTCCCTCAATCTTCTTGGAAACAAAGGGAAACACAGCATTGGTTGCCTCTTCTGGATATTGGCAAGGATGGCTTTACAAATTGCGGTGTCATCAATCAGGGACCCAGATGGGAAGTTATGGTAATGAAAGAGAATAATGGATATAATGGATATGTTAGGCTATTCCCGCAGCATAGAGGATTTTTTTCCAATGCTCGGTTGGGTTGATTGGCTCACTGGATTGAAGGGAAAGGTTGAGAAAGCAGCCAAAGGGGTTGATACTTTTCTGGAAGGTGTTCTTAGAGATCATCCCCTATTGAATAATGGTTCTACAAACAAAGACTTTGTATCCATTTTTCTTGAGATTCAAGAGGCGGATACCGGCTTTTCTATTGATAAAGAATGTATCAAATCTCTTATCTGGGTAAGTAACAAAATCTCTCTCTTACGTATATAAAAGTGATTTTAGTCAGTACAGTGATTAAAATTTAAGTTTCTACAACCGCTTAAAATTATTGTCAATACTCAAATTTGTATCTGGTATAGTCTAATAGTGTTTGCTGAATTGTTATGTGTATCCATTGCAATTGCTGATAGTTATGCAATATATTGACACTAGCTTTGATTTAGTAGCTGAAATCCTGTTCATCTTACTTACCATTTCCTCTTGTGTTCTGCAGGTATCTTAAATACTTGACAAATAAGTACTTGAAGAAGAACAATGTGAGGGATTGGTTGAGGGTTATTGCCTTCAACAAAGACCAAAATGTTTATGAGTTGCGGTACTTTAACATTGCTGAGAACGAGGGAGACAAAGAGGATTAAATTGTTTGATTTAGTTTTGTTGTCTTTTTTTTTTTAGTATTTACACAGGCAAAAGGTTCTGATGCAGCCATGACAATGGGAAGTGATGCTACTATATATGCAGCAGAAGCATCAAATACTATTGACCTTCTGTAAAAAAAAACTTCCCGAAACTGTTCCTGAATATGTTGAATTGGTGAAAGCTCATATTGCTGCCGGTAATAAGCAGTTCACATTCTCAATTAATTTCTGAATATTTATCGAGCTTTGCATTGAGGTTTATATTATCTTTCTACGATCAAATTGTCGTTTTACATCTTGACAATTACTTTTGCTTGTTAAGATGATTGATTTCTCAAACACTTCAAATTGGAAAGTTGCTGGTGCATTTATCCAGGAGTTGCTAGAGATGCCTCTTGAACATGAATTAGATGATGATGACAATGAAGTTGTCATATGAGATGCGATCAATCTTGGTGGAGATAGGCATTGGGCCGAGGCAATATCAAGCATGTTCACTCTATAAATTTATAAGGGTTATAGGTAATGTATATGCTGCTGTTCTTTTTAATTAGTACTATTTACTTAGTTTGATTTAATCGATGTTTCTAGTCCTGAAGCTGGTTTTACACACTTGACAGTAGACACACATATAAAGGCTTCTCTTAATTTGTACAAATGTAATATTTATGGTTTTGATTTTAAAATGCAACGCTAGATTGATTTGCTCATAGTTGATAATATATATATAGGTTGGCCCTAGAAATTCACAAGACAGGCAACATTTTCCACCCAACAATATACTACATATATGTTGGCAAGAGCAGGTTTCTTATGGATGGGATGGGCAGGTTTCAATGGCGGATCTCCTCTTGCAGCTGGAAGTATTACTTCCCTTGCCGTACTTAACACCCATATTTGCACTGCCACAAGCCTCTTGGTCTGGATTTCCCTTGACATGATCTTCTATAAGAAAAGCTCTGTCATTGGCGCTATACAAGGGATGATTACCGGTCTCGTTTGTATCACACCCGGTGCAGGTAAGTTACGCACTACATAAATGCTCTATCAATCAAAATTCCCAGCGTACTTCTTCTTGAGACTAACATCTATAAATGGCTAATGATGCATGGCCAATGTTTATGCATCATTTCTCCAGAGTTAGAAGCGTTAACAAAAATTGAAATGTTGATTTCATTCACAGGAATTGTGCAATCTTGGGCAGCTTTAATCATGGGTGCAATGTCAGGGTCAATACCTTGGTACACCACGATGGTTTTGCATAAAAAAATCAGCATTTTTCCAAAGTGTAGATGACACGCTTGGAGTCTTCCACACTCACACAGTCGCTGGACTGCTAGGAGGATTGCTCTCTAGAATCTTTGCAGAAACAAATCTTCTAAGAATGTTCTATATGCAAGACAACTATGGTCCAGGCTTGCTGTGCAGCATCGGTGAAAATAAGATCTCACGGGGACTCCGCCAGATGAGTTACCAGATTTTGGGAGCACTTTTCTTTATTTTATTTAATAGATGCGGTAAAGAAAATGAGTTATCTCATTCTACCATTGTAATTTAGACGATGGTAGTGGTACTTTGTTAGGAATTGGTACCGGTAGTAGCTTTGTAGCGATGAATATTGATTGGTACGTAGTTTTTGTTATGAATATTTGTTAGTTGCTAGTACTATATAAACTCAAATCATTTTCTATTGCAGCGATGAATATTGCTAGTACTGTAGAAATCATTTTCTATTGTATGCACATACAACACATAAAAAGAAAAAATCATTGTCTGACTACAAGAAATACAAATAAAAACTGTTGTATACTAAGAAAGTGTTGTCCTTCCTACTCTACAACAACATGCCATATTAGATAACATGTTGTACATCTAACCATAAAACAAATCGTTTTTGCTAAGAAACCATTGTCTGTAGTGACATACAACAACAGCCCTGCTCAAGTAAAGGATTGTATCTTTTGCACTTCAACAATAGGCTTTCTTTTAAAAACCATTGTCTTTACTGCTTAAAACAACAAGATATTCGTTAAAACGTGTTGCATTATTGGAGCTTTGACAACAGGTTTCCAAAGAAAGGGTTGTTGTTTCTGGGTATCAGACAACTCTTTTCAGGTGGCTTTTACTTATCTTTCAACTCTCACACGACAGTTTGCTGTGTGTTGTCTGAGGTGTGTATCAGACGACTTTTCGATAGTCAACAGTTTTCGGGAGCTTCAGACAACACGTTTTGTCAGTTGTCTGAAGCAAAAATCCTTGTAGTGAGTATAGTAACACTTTCCAAAAAATAAAAAATAAATTAAAATGCATATAAAATTTTATTTTACAAAAAATAAACTACATATTTAACATAATAACAAACTCTTTAATTATTACATACTCTTTCAATTATTTTTGAAATAAAATCACATATTTATTAACAAATTTACAAAAAATTATAAATCAATAAAGTAAAGACAATCTAAAACTATATAATAAACAATAAAATTTTAACACATATTTAACAATCAAGTGAAAACTGTCAAACTTACTCTCAATTGTTTATATATTAGAAAAACTAAACATATTTAATCCTTAATTTGTTTCGTCAACATAAATGGAACGGAGAGAATGTAATTTTTTAAAAATAAAAAATCACATGTTTTATAGAATTATAAATGTTTTAATCATATCTTGACTAGAATCATCGCCCGCACAAACTTATTTCTACGATTCTTTCTTCTATTATTCTAGGTAACAATAAATAAATTTTAAAAATATCTATTGAAATTTAAAATATTTAACAATAAATTTAAAACTAATGTTAAATGATATTTATTTATGTCATGATATTAAGTATGAAACATATATAAATTTTAAATTATTAATATGATTAATTAAAATAAATTAAAATTTTCTATTAAATCAAATAATTAATATATTAATTAATTAATAATAATAATAATAGATAATAGCCCGTGTTTTGTACGGATTGGTTGGTTAACGCCTTCCAAAAAAATTGTTAACACCTTCCTAAAAATAACAAGTTAAAAAAATTATATTAAAAATATAATTGAAAGAGCATGTAGTTGAATTTCAGTTGAAGTATTATATTCTTATATATAATAAGCGTAAGAGGGATCTTATCCATAATTTTGGTTTGGTCGTTGTACTACCAAAATAATCTCAACCGTCAAATCTAATATTTTTAAAAATAGACGATCAAGATTATATCATATTAAAAGGGAAATTATAATCTAAAAAGAATATCATTGTACTATCCAAATAATCTCAACCGTCGAATCTAATTTTTTTAAAAATATACGATCAAGATTGTATCATATTAAAGAGGAAATTCTAATCTAAAAAAGATATTAAAAAAGGTTGTATAAATTTATTTACAATTTTCCTTCCATTGCATGTTTTTTCTAAAAAAAATAATAATTATATACTTATATATAATAAGCGTAAGAGGGATTTTATCCAATATTTTGGTTTGGGCACTATACTACAAAAATAATCTCAACTAGACGATCAAGATTATATCATATTAAAAATAAAATTATAATCTAAAAAGGATATCACTGTACTACCCAAATAATCTCAACCGTCGAATCTATTTTTTTAAAAAAATTGACGATCAAGATTATATCTAATTAAAGAGGAAATTATAATCTAAAAAGGATATCATTAAAAAAGGTTGTATAAATTTATTTACAATTTTCCTTCCATTGTATGTTTTTTTACCATCAAATCTAATTTAAAAATAGACGAACAAGATTATATCATATTAAAAAGGAAATTATAATCTAAAAAGGATATCATTGTACTATCCAAATAATTTCAACCGTCGAATCTAATTTTTTTTAAAAATAAACGATCAAGATTATATCATATTATAGAGGAAATTCTAATCTAAAAAGGATATCATTAAAAAAGGTTGTATAAATTTATTTACAATTTTCCTTCCATTGCATGTTTTTTCTAAAAAAAATAATAATTATATACTTATATATAATAAGCGTAAGAGGGATTTTATCCAATATTTTGGTTTGGGCACTATACTACAAAAATAATCTCAACTAGACGATCAAGATTATATCATATTAAAAAGAAAATTATAATCTAAAAACGATATCACTGTACTACCCAAATAATCTCAACCGTCGAATCTATTATTTTAAAAAAATTGATGATCAAGATTATATCATATTAAAGAGGAATTATAATCTAAAAAGGATATCATTAAAAAAGGTTGTATAAATTTATTTACAATTTTCCTTTCATTGTATGTTTTTTCTACCTTTCGTTTTGATTACTTTTAAGCGTCTGCAGTGTCTAAGATTTTGTTTGTTTCATAAAATATTTAACTAATCTATACTATTATATTAAAGCCGAAACATTGAAAGTTTGTCGATTTGGTTTTCGGTTTGGTTAAATAGAGAAAATTAAAAAGAACCGTGCATCGCACGGGCTATAAACTAGTATCTACAACAAACGAAATCCATTTTTAATGGTATTTCGATATCAAAAATTTGGTTCTACCCCTAAGATTCCTATCTCTCCTAGGATTATATATTATTTTTTAATAAAATAATAAAATTGTTAAATACTATTATAATTGTAATGTTTTATAATTACTCAATTGAGTTCACAAATAACGTATTTATCATAATCATGTACATTTTTACGTATATATTAGAATCATTTAGTTTTTTTTCTTGATTTTATTAAATAAACTTAAATAAATAATATATAAAATGACCTTTAATAATAAGTCAATTTTTTTGTAAATAATGAAATTTTTTTATAATAAAGAAATGATCAATTTAATTAAATTTCCTCGTGCCTGTGCTTCGCATGGGTTATTGAAAGTCATATGTATACCCTATTTGTAAACATCGATGATTCAACTCAACTTAAACAAGAATGTAATAGTAAATAGTATATATCTATTGTCAAAGGAATCTCAAATGTTGAACTGTCAAGAGAAAGAAGACAAAGTCAATCTACCGTTTTGAGTTATACTACACATGAAGAAGTTCATTCAGTTGATCAAGCGTCAGTGGAGTAATCAAGACAGTGGGTTCTATTTATAGTGACAAGAGGTTCCTATAGTGATAGAATACAGGTTATAAAGGTTTGAATAAAGAGTGAAGAAAAGGAAGACATGAATCATAGCTTTAAAGTCAATATATGAAGAACAGTCATTGTGGTTAGTCACTCATGAACCAGACCGTGCATCGAGTGTCAACATTAAACAGTGGTTGTTTGCCATTAACTTCAGTGGTTCAAGCTATCAAGACTGGTTTAAAGAAAATCATTGTGCAAGCAACAAAAGTGCTAAATTAATTAACCACAAAGATTTTACTATCAAGTGGACAGGCTATGAGGAAAAAGAATTATCGCAAAGAAATGCAAAGTGATATATTCTTAAAGCTGGAACCCCGGTTGGAATTGATATATTTTTTGTTAAGCAAAAGGAGTCCGGTTCCAGACCCTCAGAAGACCGGAGCTTAAACAGTAAGGATTTATTTATATTAATAAATATTTTATTTATTTAGAAAATTATATTTATAAATATCTAATAATATTAGATATTTATTTTTATAATTTCTGGATTAAAATAATTATTTATTAATTAAAGATTATAAGTTGTGCGGGACTAAAAGGATTTCTACGGGGCTATTAAAAAAAACTTATGGCTAACAAACAAGAAAATGGCAGCACGTCATTTGATTTTGTTAGTTTAGAAATGGTGGCCAGGTTTTTAATAAATTAAGTCATTGGCGCGTTGGTGATTAATTGAACTAGAATGACTATACAAATAGTCTACCAAATTGGCCAAGTTTTTATTCTTAATTCGATAGTCTGTATAAGCCTTGGATAGTCTGTAAAAGATAGTCCGTATACAGATAGTCTATATAAAAATAGTCTGTATACAGTTCAAGCGATAGTCCTGCAGTTCAATTGATAGTCCTGCTGTTCAAGTAATAGTCATGCACTTGAAGTGAAGATGATAGTCTATAAATTTATAGTCCTACCGATAGTCAAACAAAGGAAGGGATAGTCATGCAGCTCAACTCAAAGTGATAGTCTATATACCGATAGTCCTACCGATAGTCATACAAGTCTTATGGATAGTCTGTATATGTGAGAAATGAAGACAAAAGGAGGCAGGAGATCAGATTGTTTAAAAAGGAAATGAAGACAGGACATACACATATAATACACGGACAGACGTACACTTCACTTCTTCAACTCTTCATCAGACAGAGCCGAGAGGAGAGAAAAGAGACCAAGAGAAAATGGTTCTGAGCTTCTAATTTAATCCTTGTAAATTATTTCTAGCTTGTATCGTTAAATCTAAACCACTAGAAATAGTTTACTTGTACTATTGGAACTATCTATCTCTCGAATTGCTTTTAGCATTCGATCTTTTTATTACAAATATAGAAAAATACATGTCGAATTTTCTATAGAATTTGTAATAATTAGTTTGGTCATCAAACCTTGTAATTTGTACCCGTGTATTTAGACACACCCCATCAAGTTTAATATAATTTTATATTCAACTTGAAATATTGGTATTCGTTTTATTCCGCATCAATTTGTTCTTGATTTAATATTTTAAGAAAAGAGCAAATTCGATAAAACGGTATAGCTTGTATTCAACCCCCCCTTCTACAACTATTTTGGACCTAACAATTATCATCTAATCTATACTATATTATAAAAGACGAAACATTAAAAGTTTTGGTACGGTACGGTACAGTACAGTACTTACCTTATTTAATTATTTTACTTTATTACTATTAATTATTTTACTTACTTATTATTACAAAACAAAACAAAATATTTTCTCAAAATATCACACGACACTTCCCCTAAATAATAACTAACCAACCACCTTTTTCAGCTATTACCTTTTCTAACTAAAATCTATTCTTTCCAAAAACATGATGGTTGTAATTAATGAAATAACTATATATTATAATTACTTATAACTAACTGATTATCTTTTCAAGCTAAAAGGTAATATCTTTTCTATATTTTGTAACTAAAATATCTCATTTTCTTCTAAATAATAACTAACAAATTATCTTTTCACATTTCTTACCTTATTTAATTGTTTTACTTTATTATTATAAATTATTTTACTTACTTATTAAAAAACAAAATATAATTTTTTCTCAAAATATCACACGCAACTCTCCCAACACTTTTCCTAAATAATAACTAACCAACTACCTTTTTCAACAATTACCTTTTTTCTAACTTTTCTAACTAAAATCTATTTTTTTACAAAAACATGATCGTTCTACTTAATGAAATAACTAATATATTATAATTATTAATAATTAACTTATTAACTTTTTTCAGCTAAAAGATATTATCTTTTCTGTATTTTTTAACTAAAATATCTCATTTTCTTCTAAATAATAAATAACCAGTTATCTTTTTCAGCCATTACATTTTCTACCTTTACCTTTTCTAACTTTTATAACTATAATCTCTTCTTTCCAAAAATATGATCGTTTTAATTATTAAAATAAACTAATAATATATATTTACTAATAACTAACTGATTATCTTGTCCAGATAAAAGGCAATTTATTTTCTATCTTTTCTAACTAAAATATCTCATTTTCTCCTAAATAATAACTAACCATTTACATTTTTCAGCTATTAACTTTTCTAACTAAAATTTTTTCTTTCCAAAAATATAGTCGTTCTAATTAATGAAATAAACTAATAATTATTTACTTTAACTAGCTAATTACCTTTTCCAACTAAAAGGTAATATCGTTTTTATATTTTCTAACGGAAATATCTCATTTTCAAACTTAGTTATCCTTAATTAAATCTATAATATATCCATACTATTATATAAAAGCCGAAACATTAAAAGTTTTGGTACCTGTTTTTTGGTACGTAGTGAATTTACTTATTTACCCTTCATTATAAAGAAAAAAATATATGATATATATACTATTAAAACTCATAAAATAAATAATAACATAATATAAATTAATGGTAAGTAGTCAATTGCCTTTTTTCACATTTACTTTTAGTTGAAGATATTACCTTTTATTAACACCTAAAAACATCAATCTCCCGATCATTAATATTTCCTTTCGAATTAAAACTTTATCTTTTTAATTTAAAACTAATCTTACAATCATTAATATATACCCGAATATATAACATCATATTTTTCAATTATTAATAAAATATATTAAAAATATGTATACATTGTTTATAATAAGGAAACATTAGTCGAAACATTAAAAATTTTGGCACTTATTTTTTGGTATATGTTTTTTAGTATTTCGTGAATTTACTTATTTAACCTTTATTATAAAGAAAAATATATACAATATCTATGCTATTAAAACACCTAAAATAAATAATAACATAATATAATTATGGTAATTAGTCGATTGTCTTTTCACATTTACTTTTAGTTGAAGACATTACCTTTTATAAACACCTAAAAACATTTTAAAACTCATAAAATAAATAATAACATAATATAAATTAATGGTAAGTAGTCAATTGCCTTTTTTCATATTTACTTTTAATTGAAGATATTACCTTTTATTAACACCTAAAAACATCAATCGTATCATATCTTCCAATCATTAATATTTCCTTTCGAATTAAAACACGTTACCTTTTTAATTTAAAACTAATCTTACAATCATTAATATATACCCCGAAAATATAACATCATATTTTTCAGTTATTAATAAAATATATTAAAAATATGTATACATTGTTTATAATAAGAAAACATTAGCAGAAATATTAAAAATTTTGGCATTTATTTTTTTGTATATGTTTTTTAGTATTTCGTAAATTTACTTATTTAACCTTTATTATAAAGAAAAATATATACTATATCTATACTATTAAAACACCTAAAATAAATAATAACATAATATAATTATGGTAATTAGTCGATTGTCTTTTTCACATTTACTTTTAGTTCAAGATATTATCTTTTATAAACAACTAAAAACATCGATCATATCATATCTTCCAATCATATCTTATCTAGCAATAATTAATATATACCCAAAAATATCACATCATATCTTCTAATCACTAACAAAATATAATAAAAATCTGTATACTACGAATAATGACCATTAAATTTTTAGTAAAAAATCAAAATCGTTAGATCTAATGATTAAATATATTATATTCAAGGTTCGAATTCTATCAAAAACTTATTTATTTTAAAATTTTATAATATAAGTTTTAAACCATGCATATCATTAATTAAATTTGTATTAAATTATTAATATTAAATTAAAATAAAATATTGTAAATAATGATTATATAAAAATATAATTATAATATAAAATAAAATTTGTTACATATCAAAAAAATCCGTGCATCGCACGGGTTATAAGCTAGTATATTACAATATGCGAAACATTAAAAGTTTGGTTGGTCGATACAGTTTCTATTGATTTTACCTAATTACCATTACCTAATTATATATAAAATTAATTCTAATAACTAATCAATTTCCCTTTTCAGGTTAAACATATTATCTTTTCTCCTTTTTAATAACTAATTAATTTCTCTTTTCAGGTAAAATACAATATCTTTTATGTTTTATCTAACTAAAATTTCTCATTTTTTAAAAACTCTACGAGCAATTTTGTTTAATAAAATAACATAATTATATTATAATTAGTATTAACTAATTAATTACCCCCTCTGTCCCAACCAGTTCTTTACCTATCGGAGAGATTGTCTGACACGCATTTTAAGGTGCACATGAAGTATAGTTCCATAACTTATTTTTACAATTTTCTTTTTTTTTTTGTATAAAAATAGGATTTTATTTTTATACAAAAGAAGAAATTTGAAAAATAAGTTATGGAACCATCCTTAAAATGCACCTTAAAATTCGTGTTAGACTCCCTTTCCGATAGGTAAAGAATTAGTTAGGACTAAGGGAGTACCTTTTTCAGCTAAAACACGTTATCTTTTCTATTTTCTCTAACTAAAATCTCTCTTTTTCCAATTATATCATGGGAGGTTCAATTTAGTAAAAAATAATAATATTATAATACTAATAATTAACCGATTACCTTTTCCAGCTAAAACGTATCATCTTTTGTATATTTTATAACTAAAATCCCTTTTCCTAGAAATATTACGGGCAACATTAATTTCTCCTTTTCTAAAAACACGATGAGCAATTCTATTTAGTAAAATTTATATAATTAAATTATAATTACTATAATTCTATTTAGTAAAATTCATATAAATTATTATTTATATGACGTCATTATCACACTTTCAGCTCCGATGTTCAGCGAGCGAAAAATTGCCCTCGAAATCGCTTCTTCCCGTTCTCCCCCCTCCGGCAACCTCCAGTCCTTTTGAGGACATCAAAATGTTGCCCAGACCTGCCTCTCCCCCCCTTTCTTTTGTCGAGTTTTGGCCCCGCAGGGGCATACATGGACAGGTCGGAAAGGTAATCGAAAAAACAACGTTGATTTTGGGGCTTTCTAATCCGGCAAAAGAAACGAAAATCTAAGGACATAGGTTTGTAGAGGTGGACAAGACGATGATTTTGGTGTATAATACGTTACTACTCGATCCCTGGAGAGTGCGAACGGTTTGGTTAAAGTTTGGTCGCAAAATTCGTCTCCGGCTGTTGTTGAAAACGATGAACAATTACCACGAATACACATTTGAAGATGCGTATCCCATTCAACGCATTCTCATCATGCGTATTCTTGGTTACTGTTCACCTTTGCAGGAAGTGAATTTACAAAGATTACGCAACTTCGAGATGCGTGGTCAGTGACTGCGCAAATTTGTAATGCGTAACCCCTGTACGTATATGTGTAATGCGTGGTCCGTGGGTATTTTTGGCGGACGTTTCCGCCGGTGGGTATTTTGGGCACGCAGAATTAAATGGTGGGTATTTTGGTTTTTCACCGAGTAACCGATTACATTTTTTAGTTAAAACGTATTATCTTTTCAATATTTTCTAACAAAAATCCTTCTTTTTCTAGAAATATCACGGGCATCATTAATTTCTCCGTTTCTAAAAATACTATGAACAATTTTATTTAGTTAAATAACATAATTAAATTATAATTACTATAAATTAATTAATTACCTTTTTCACCTAAAACATGTTACCTTTCTAATATTATATAACTAAAATCTCTCTTTTTCCGATTATATCATGGACGATTCTATTTAATAAAATAAAATAATAATTATTAATTAACCGGTTATCCTTTTCAATTACAACCTACCATCTTTTCTAAGTAAAATCCCTCATTTTCTAGAAATATCACGGATAACATTTATATAATTATTATCAAATAATCTCATTTAAAAATATAAGGATCGGAAAATCAAGTCTTGAAAAAATAAATTCAAATTAATGAAAAAATTTATTTAAAATTAAAAAAGTCCGTGCATCGCACGTGTTTTAAGTTAGTATCTTATTAATAAGTGAAATCCTGTTTTAATGTTACTTCCTTCCAGATTCGTGTCTTCTAGAATTATTGGAATTGTGATGTAATTACAATTTTTTTGTTATGAACTACTGAGTTGCATAAATAATGTAATTTTGTACTTTTATTACTTTTTAAAATATTTTTTTGTAATAAATCAAATAATTCTTATAAATATTTAATAAAAAAATGATTAATTTAAATAAATTATCTCGACACACCGATTATCATCTAATACATAATTACTAATCACTGTGTTATCTGATGTTTGCTCTATATTCCTACTGCTTGTGATATGCTTAGTACTCAATAATCAATATAAACATTGAGTAATGAGTATATATCGAATATCATAATTACGTTTGCATTTTTTCTCTCTTCATTTCTTGTAATACATAAAGTTAGTTTCGAGTTCTAAAAACTTGCCCTTGGTTCCTGTCGTTGAACTTGATATTAGACCAAACTTTTGCCGGATATAAGTTATGTGTACTCAAAATATGTTCTTTGATACTTCTTGTGATATGCTTAGTACTCAATAATCAGTATAACATTTTTAGGTTACAATCTTAGTAGAATCGTCGAAATTTATTTCATTCATGTTTTTGCTTATTATCGCGGATAAAGAAATTAAATACAAAAATTAGGTCACACTGCGAAAGTTTGAGGATCAGTGGTACGAGTTTGAAGATGATGATATTTTGAAACTACAAACGCATATGAACTGCCCAGCTAGCAGTGCAAATGTCATTTTTAATTTTCGGAGACATCTCGAAAAATCCTTGTTATCGTCATCATACATACTTGGCGATTTAACATTTCTAACTACCTCCAATAGAGGACTAGGTGAGTGTTGCACCGATGAAGGCTACCGTGGCACTTGATCACAAAAGTGTTTCAAGTAGAATAAGAATGAGTCCTTACATCAATGATGGATGCATCGAAACTTAAATTAGTTAGGATATTATTCGCAATTTCACCTATTTGAAAATAAGATCTTGTTAGCTATTACGTGCACATGAGTTCTTGAAACATATATGTCTAGACAAAAAAGAGGATATCAAATGCTTTTGATAATGTGTCTGTCTTAGACAAAAGGCTCACTATGCCGAGTTACAACATGCTTAAACCGGCTCGAGTACTGCTCCACAGTTGATAAATACTACTAAACATTGTTAATTTTCTAATTTCGTATAAAAGCGATCGGAATCATTCCTTCCCGGCTTCTCTTGCGCTTGCTTGCGCGAACTTTTTGAGTCCTTTTCGACTTTCAATGTTTGAATCAAAGATTCATAATGTAAGAAGATATCTAACAATGATAAATTAACCAGGAGATGAGCTTTGAAGCAGGTGTTCTTGAAAAAAAGTTTAAACGATTGTCATAGACGGGGCCGGATCTTGTAAGCGGTATGGGAATATGTATCCGGCTCTTAAAACAAAATTTTAATTTTAGGTATACTAGCCGATAATCCGTGTGAAGCACGGATCGTAATAAATTATCTTAAATTTTTAATTTTTAATTTTTTAAATAAAATAAAATCTTGAACCACCGAGTTGTATATAATACTATATTCTCGACTTTTGTTTCGATTGCTAGTTAATAAACTACTAGTATATAACTTCACTTTTAAATTAAATTAATATTTAATATAATTATTTTATTTAATTAAATTTACATAACTTCATTCTGATAATATGAGAGTAGTTATATTATTAATTGTCTTTATTATTAATCTATTATATATATTTTTTAAATATTAATTAAAAGAGCTCTAAGTTTTATGTAATACTATATTCCTGACTTTTATTTCAATTTTTAGTTAATAAACTCACAGTATATAATTTCATTATTAAATTAAATTATTATATAATATTATAATTTTAATTAATTAAATTAATATTATTATTTTAATTAATTAAATTAATTAATATTTAGTGACATACCGCGGTATACATTCCATACCGTGGTATACATGACATACCATAGAATTTCTGCTTTTAATAAAAAGTATACATGAAAGTGACCTCACAAAATTTAAAAATATTAAGATGTTTTACCAGAATTTATTCGGTGCTCCCAATATGTATAATTTTTTTTTGGATATGTCTCTGGTCTGGGTGCAATTATGTACCTTGTAGGGAATACGGCTTTCAATAATTCCATTTAATTTCTACATCTTTCATCATTTTCGAGATAGTCTTTGAGAATAAATCAATATTTGTTATTACTAAATTCTTACAAAAATGTCATGCACCAAATCTAAGTAAGCTATGTTAATAGCTCTCTATGCCTTGATAATCTCTTTCGAATAGATTCAAGCACGTAATCTCGTGGATATACATCAAGGCCAATTGCAAAGCTTAAAAATTCTTGTTCTTAGAAGTACATGATATCAACCTTGAAAAGAATGAAATTCAGTCGTTCACAAAATTTACAAGTAATCATATACTTGTTTGTCGCTTTTCCTCTTTAATGTAATTCCCAGAATTCTACTCGTCCAAAACCAATAACTCAGTGGTACTTGGTTACTATTATTTTGCTGTGACAGATGAGTACAATTCGAAAAGCATAATAACAACCCTCAACTATGGGGACACCTACCACCCGCAGAGCAAAATGGATGAACAATGTCTGTTGAAAAATTATTGGTAAACAACAGTTACAACAATATCATATCACTTTTGTACATACAAAGACGTGAGTTTTAAATCGTAACTGTATCGATGATTATACAAAAGATACACACTGCAAATCAAACCGGCTTATTTATATGTTAGAATATAATATAAGGTCCGGTAAATCCTCCTCTGACCACCTCCTGATCACGATTAATTCGAGATTTTAGGAGAATTGATAATTTAACATAGTTCCAGAGTTTTAAGTCCCGAGTTTGATCCCTTCCAACCCAATATTCTTATAATTTATATGTGTTTGTATGTGTATGTGAGTATATATATTTATATTTAGCTAACGGACTAATCAGGTCATTGTTGTTACTATATTACCATCACGTACCTCTTTCGCATTCACATGAAAACATATTACAACACACAGTGAACAATAATTTGTCATCATGTGGTGTTTGCATACAAATGTTTGATCAATGAAGAAAGTTAAATTGTAACATATCAAATTAGGTTAGCTGTGTTTGCCTTAAGAGGATACATATATGTGATCAGCATATGAAATAAACCATATATGGCAACTGGCAAGTATCGGTATTGTACTGGTAATCTTTCCACTTTTGCTCTTTCTCAAATATTCTGATAATTTGTATGCAAATACATTATGCATAGGTAAAAAGTAAGGCACACTAGGCCATCTCGACTTCTAAATGATATATAGTTGAGTTTTTAACCACTCGATCAACTAGAATTCTAAATGATATATAGTTAGTATCTAGTCACCGGGCCAACTCGACTTCTAAATTATATATAGTTAAACATCTAATCACTGGGCCAACTCGACTTCTAAATGTTATATACGTAAATTATAGTACGTGGAAGAATATGTAGAGCTAGTATTGATATGGTGATTCCACCTAAACAAGCGGGGCAATGCCTCCAACCCATAGTGAAATAAGCATCATTACCGGCAGCATGATTATAAAATCCCATCTCTCTCCCTCTAGAGCCTACTATACCGATAATAGAGTGGTTAATAGAGTGGTTGCACAAAGCAAACTAGGGAAGAAAATAAGAGAGTTGGGGGAGAGAAATAAAGAGATTCTTTAGAGATAACGGTGGTTTCAGGGGTGCTTTTCTAAAGATTTTAAGGTCGAAGGTCATATTTGAGATGGAGGCCTGTCCCCTGCTATTGACCACTGGAAGTTCACATTACTGGGACCCACAATTATTCTTCACCTAAACTGGGACCCAGCAAAACCTTATTACCCCACTGGTAACTCTAGTTTTAGCTTCTTAACTATCTAGTTCTATTTTTAACTGAAGAGATACAGTACATAAGCTTACTCCAGTAGGGCAAAATTAGGTGGAAAGTTGTTATCCTAAGCTGAGGCCCCTCCAGAAAAAGTACAACAATGGCCATGATACCAAATTCTCATGAGGTTTTGGACATTTTTAACTTTCCTGTCCTACCTTGCCTCAATGCTTACCTGCATGTATATAAATATATATGTAGACTCCATGATATCATTACATTACATTCTATCAAACAAAGTTGAAGAATTTTGACATACCCTAGCTACATGCAGCAGATCCTGATATTTATATCGTTAGTAATTTAATTAATTAATGTCATCGGAGGAGATGAATCTATCGGTGAATGGTCATTCTCGCGTCCCTCCAGGTTTCCGTTTCCATCCAACTGAAGAAGAACTTCTGCAGTATTACTTGAGAAAGAAAGTTGGGTATCAGAAGATTGATCTTGATGTCATCCCCGATGTTGATCTTAACAAGCTTGAGCCCTGGGACATCCAAGGTACAATTTTTTAATTTTTACATTAATTACAAATATTCGATTTCCCTCACGCATTAATTTAGTAAAGTAAGCAACCATTTATCAGAGAAGTGCAGAATAGGTTCGACCCCACAAAATGATTGGTACTTCTTCAGTCACAAAGACAAGAAGTATCCAACAGGTACTCGGACAAATAGAGCAACTGCTGCTGGATTCTGGAAAGCAACGGGACGGGATAAGGTGATTTTCAGCAGCATGCGGAGAATTGGAATGAGGAAGACTCTGGTGTTTTACAAAGGAAGAGCCCCGCATGGTCAGAAATCTGACTGGATTATGCATGAATATCGTCTAGATGAACATGACACTACTAGTGCTATTACTTTGCACTCAGCTGGTGATTCTGCTGGTGGAGAAGACGGATGGGTGATTTGTCGTCTTTTCAAGAAAAAAAATTACCACAGGGCTCTTGGAAGTCCACAGGGCTCGTCATCCACCATCTCTTTGGATTCAAGGAGGTTGCTGCGCAGCTCTACTGATCATGATCAAGGTGATGTTATGGATCAGATACTTTTGTACATGGGAAAGTCTTGCAAGAAGGAAGATCTTCATCATCAGAGTTCGAATACTGTTATGGTGAGCAACAATTCAAATCCTACTAGCCATTTCCAATTCATAACTAATCCAGCAATGATTAGTGCTAGTAGCCCTGACGATGAGATTGATGACAATCAACTAGCCCATGCAAGATTTTTGCATCTTCCAAGACTCGAAAATACTAGTCCATCATTACTACCTCCCAGTCACACTAATCATCATGATGACAAAGACTGTAGTTTCAAGTCCATTGAACAATCTATAGAAGAGGAGCTAATCACTGCTCATCAAACTAGCGGACCAACCATCGGTGATCATCATCACGACGACCCGAAAAACGGACATTATACCGATTGGGCAGCACTAGACCGCCTAGTTGCTTCTCAACTCAATGGTCAAGCAGCAGACACATCATCTAAACAATTATCTAGCTGTTGCTATAGTCAAGATCAACCTCTCGAGGAAGACGATGAAGATTTCTTCAGCTTTTCTTTCGATCATCATGATTCCGGACCCTTATCGAACCCTCCACGTGTCAATAAAATCAATCAAGGTCCTCAAGTTAACAACAACGACATCTGGAACTTTCTTCGCACTTCCTCATCAGCCTCCAGTACCGATCCACTGTGGAACTTATCTGTATAAATACATAAACACGTAGCTAAGTATTGATTATTAAATCCTCACATACACACAATTATACGTCCATAACAATTCTATATGCATGTGTATACATCCATACATATATACGGTATGTACCTACGTAATGTACATGTTGCATGCCTTGTTGGCATTCCCTTAATAAATAGTAACTTTACGTCCGTACAAAACGTATATAATATGCATGCAAAGTTACGAAAAATATACAGATCAAGGGAATAAAAACCGGACTTACTCCTAGCAGTGACGGAATCAAAATTTTGAAACGGTCGGATTAATGATTTTTGAATGCATATATTTAGGAATCTTAAATAATGGTGTCATGTCAATGAACGAACAACGTACGTAAAAGAAGAATCAGGGGAACTTGAAATACGGCGACGATAATATTCATGCAAGATTTCTTGTGATAATTGTAATTATTCCCCCCTTGACCTCTCGGAAAGTAGACTAGCTTTTCTAAATACCAGCTTTTAGAAAGTTAAGAATATCTATTCGACATAAGTAAATTAATTAAGAGTAATTAATACAGCACACCAGACAATCATCCTTAATGAAACAACCTGCGAAATTATTGTCCTGCTAAATGGGGTCTGTCTACTTTAAGTTTTCAAAGCAGCACTAATTGAGTGAGTGTTACGCACATGTAGATTCATAACTTCGATTACGGTATTTCCAACCCTCTAAAACCTTCAAAGTAAAATTGGATAGAAGATACAATAAATAACAGTTATAGAATTAATGTATAAAGAAGAAGAAGAAGAAGAAGAGATTGATGTAAAGTGAATGATAAATCAATGTGATGGAAATGGAAACTTCATGTATTGAAGCAAGAACACTATCCCTCATTTATTGTTCAATTAATGTGAACCTGTCCCGTTAATTATATAATATTCTTTCGAATTCCTTCTTGCAAGTATCTGTATCCTTCATTGTCATTTTGAATGATGTAAGTATGTTTCTATAAATTGTGAGTTTTCTTCCAAGTCGTGTCGCTAGGGTCTACACCCCTTTCTTTCGTTGCAAATGATAAAAATTCTCCAATCACGTATTCCTCTTATCTAAAAATTTAGCCAACCCCATGATGTTAATTGGCTATATTTGTCGATAAGATTTCATATCATGTATTACCATAATAAATAATATATTCTATTATAACAACTTGAAATAATAGTAACATACTATTTTAAAAAAATAGCCAATCATTATAACTAGTACAATCGGAGCACAGCACGTTACAGGTTCAGTAAATTTTACATAATCGGTATTTTATATCATTTTAATCAATCATTTAGCCAACACCATTGAAAATGCTCTTAGTGACTTTATTATTGCTAAGAGTAACGTTAGATACCTCAAATTGGTACTAAAAAATGCTCCCAAATGATGTGGCATGGATGAGTTGGCTGTATGGAAGATTTTAATTGGTGAGATTGATATGACCCTGACGGGTCCATTATAGTTATAACTAATCAGATAGCAACACATGTAATTTGAGAAAAAAATTGGGATCCAGTTCTGTATATCTAGCATTCTATTGCTAACCATGTTGTTATCCATCTTTTGCGCAAGACCGATCTAAATTATTGGAAGTTTCAAACGAATCAAAATTCTATGTCCAAAATTAAGATAAACTAAGTTCATATGATGTTTATTTGATGTTCTTTACATTTTTACTTGATTTTCGTGTTCTTTTATTAAAAAATTGTGCCTGAGTGTATATATATCTATCTATACTTTTTATTAATGTGAAAAATCATGTTTTAATGGTACGCAATATTACCAAAGAACTAAAGAACCAAAATACCAAATTTGGTTATCACTAAATTTGGGTTCGATTCCCTACAACTACATATTTATATAAATAACTATATGAGATCTATTAGTACAAAAAAAATACCAAATTTAGTTATCACTAAATTTGGGGTTAGATTCTCTACAAATACATAATTATATACATAATTATATGAAATCTATTTAGTTATCACTAAATTTGGGGTTCGATTCCTTACAAATACATAATTATACAAGATTTTTTTGATTTTTTTTAGCTACATAATTATAAAATTTATTTATTTTAATTTTTCTAGCTTTATCTCAGATTCAATTCTTTATAATTACATAATTAGATAGTATATTAATATTAATATTTTAAGCACGGGTACAACAAAATGAAAATATTGAGTCTATTTACGAATGAATATGGCATGCACTCGTACATTACCTATAAATATGTCATACATGCATACCTATTTGTAGGGATGAGCAGAAACCGAACCGAAAACCGAAACCGAACCAAAAATCGCAAAAACCGCACCAAGTAAAACCGAACCAAATAGAAACCGCATGAAACCGAACCAAATAGAAACCGCACCGATACTTTGGTTCCGGTTTTGGTTTCTACCTTTTTTAAAACCGAATATAAACCGAACCGAACCGCAATAATATATATATATATATATATATATATATATATATATATATATATATATATATATATATATATATATATATATATATATATATATATATATAGGGGGCTATTCCAATACAAACCTCCTTAAAATACAAACCTACAAACCAAGCATAATCTAATATTTCAAGCTAATCTAATGACCAAACTAGGGGTACCCCAATACAAAAAATGTTTAAAATACTTGGCTCTATCCATTAAAAAAAAAAATCACTGTTCACGTGATGACGTGGCAGTGGATTTCACTGGTTAACGGTGCTTCGCACCTTCTTGTACGGCGCTTCGCGCCTTTATCATTCTAAAGTTGTAAGGAATGACAATCAATGGTAAAGGCAATAGACGATTGACGGGTGTGTCGAGAGCCTTCGGCCCTCATGACTACCTAACTCATCCGTTTACTGTCTTAAATGCTTCGCATTTCCACGGCAATTTTTTTTTTTTTGTTGGATAGAGACAATTATTTTAAGCATTTTTTGTGAAGGTACCCTTGGCGGGAACCTTAGAATAGATGAAATATAATTAATTTAGTGTTGTTTTGTAGGTTTGTATTTTAAAAGTGGTTTGTATTTGAGCACTTGCCTATATATATATATATATATATATATATATATATATATATATATAAATATATTATAAATAATATAATTATTTATGTTTTTTTGTAAAAACATAGAGACTGTTACCTGTTAGTTTACTAATAGTATCTATTAGTGCAGTCCATTAACAAGTCTAGTCCATATATAACAAGTCCAGTCCATTAAGGCATTAACTAGTCTAGTTCACATGACATGACTTATAACCCTAATAAAATAAAATTTTATTTTAGTGTTTTGCAAGTTAACAGATGCAGCCATGCAGGTCATTTCTTGGTTGGTGTGGCTTGGGAGAAGGAATTCATGAATGCGCAGTTCAGCAGTTTCTATCAGCAAGAGAACATGTGACACAACTAGGGATATATTCTCCATTCATTCATTTTCTTTTAAAACCGAAACCGCACCATTTCAAACCGAAACCGAGTTGGGAAAACCGAACCGCACCAATAGTGTTTGGTGTGGTTTTGGTTTCTAATTTTAGAAACCGAATTAATATGGTTACGGTGCGGTTTTCGATCAAAACCGCACCAAACCGCACCATGCTCATCCCTACCTATTTGTAACCCGAGATCATGGCTGTGTTTAAGGTAATTGTTGAAGAAGTTTCTTTTCTCAACAAAAAATCTTACAATCCAATATCACAGATTGACTTTTAAGGAAATCTGACTAAAAGCTCTTAATTCTTTTCAATGAAAACAAGGACTTCAAAGAAAACGTTCATATCTATTAGTGCAAGACACAATGCAATAATGCATGCATGATCCATTTATGACAAAACATGGATGTCACCTGTAAAATGTGCGATCGTACTAGATACATCAGAATTAGCAGCATAAAAGAATTACGTATTTTTATTACATTTATAAATTAACAAGTTTCTCTATGTGTATAATATTACAGAATTTGATATAGAAAAATGAACTCACAGTTCTTTATTAGATGAAAAACATATTACATATACAACTCCATGATCAAGAATGAAAGAACACAACTGCTATCCACTATATACATCACAAACTGTTTTGCAGACTATCATTCTAAAGTTGTTCTGAAATGAAGTAAAGAAAGGATATTTATACTAAGTCTTTACTAAGTCTATAAAAAGAAAGTAGTTATCGAATAACTAACTAACTTTCCATATTTGTATCACTAGTCTCTTTTTTCTTTTGTACTTCAACAGCCTCCCTCAAACTTGGCTCGGGTGAACACATGCCTAGTTTGGACAGCAAATTGTTAAATTGTTCAGATGGCAAGATCTTTGTAAACACATATGCCAGTTGTGATGATGTAGGCAAATAAGTAATCTGTAGAAGCCCATCAAGCACTTTATCTCTAGTAAAATGCACATCAATCTCTATGTGTTTTGTTCTTTCATGATGAACTGGGTTCTTTGCAATATGTATTGCACTTTGATTGTCACAATGTAAAGTTACTGGCTTAAGTTTTTCAACACCTAGCTCCTCCAGTAACCTTACTACCCATGTAACCTCAGATGTTGCTGCTGACATTGATCTGTATTCTGCTTCTGATGAGCTCCTTGAGACTGTACTTTCCTTCTTTGACTTCCAACTGATAGGAGATTTACCTAGTAGCAAGATATACCCAGATATAGATCTTCTTGTATCCAAACATGCTCCCCAATCAGAATCTGAATATGCTTGTAGTGTAAGCTCTTCATTTCCTTTAAGTATTATTCCTTGACCAGCTGTAGAACTTACATAATTCAGAACATGTGTCAAAGCTTTGTAATGAGATGTTCTAGGTTCTTGTAAGAATTGACTCAAGTGTTGTACTGTGTATGATAAATCTGGTCTGGTGTGTGTAAGAAAATATAATTTCCCCACAAGACATCTATACAAACTTGGATCTTCAAACAATTCTCCTTCATCAGATTTCAATTTGAGATTAATTGGCAGTGGAGTAACAACCTTTTTATCCCCTGTAATACCAGCATCATGTAATAATTCTTTGGTGAATTTCTTCTGTGTAAGAGTAATTTCAAGATCAGTATAGCAAATTTCAATCCCAAGGAAATAGCTGAGCCTCCTTAAATCCTCAATCCTGAAAACATCATTCAGATGAAACTTTAAATCTTGAATCTCACTCAAATTATTTCCAGTAAGGATGATGTCATCCACATAAACTGCAGCAATTGTGATCTTATTCTCTGTACTTTTGATAAACAAAGAATAATCATTCTTTGATTGACAATAGCCTTTATTTATTAATTCCCCCACTAACTTGGCAAACCATTGTCTTGAGGCTTGTTTAAGCCCATACAATGATTTGACAAGTTTGCAAACCATGTTATTAGGATTAGGTAAGCCCTCTGGAACAAGCATATACACATCTTCATGCAAATCCCCATGGAGACATGCATTATTTACATCCAGCTGATGTAATGTCCACCCTTTATAAGCAGCCACAACAATAATACATCTCACTGTTGTCATTTTAACCACTGTAGAGAATGTCTCTTCAAAATCAATCCCCCACTTCTGATTATAACCTTTTGCCACTAATCTAGCCTTAAATCTCTCAACAGATCCATCAGCCTTGTATTTAATTCTATAAACCCACTTTGAACCAATTGCTTTCTTACCAGGTGGAAGAGGAACTAGAACCCATGTCTGATTTTTCTGTAGAGCCTCTAATTCAGCTTGCATTGCTAATTGCCATCTAGGATCAAGAACAGCCTCAGCATAACAAGTAGGCTCTACTAAAGATTGAAGATTACTAACAAAAGCTTGATGAGAGATAGGAAGGTGTTTGTACTGAACTAGATTACACCAATGATTAGTACTCATACACACATAAGTATCTAGGTGAGATGGAGGTTTACTAGGTCTAGTACTTCTTCTTATTGGTACAGTTGATAAATCAACAGAAGAATTAGGTAGATTATGAGATAAATCAGTTGAAGTATCATTAGAAGTAGTGACACCAAATGAAGAATGAAAAATATCAGGTAAGAAAGTGTCAACAAAAGGTGTGTAATCAGTGATAACTGGAAGAAAGAAAGGAGTGTGTGGTTGAGAAGAATTATTCATGTGAAAGGGAAAATGATGTTCATGAAAACAACATCTCTAGAAACTGATATCTGTAAAGTTTGTAAATTGAGTACCTTGTAGCCCTTAGTACCAGAAGGGTATCCAATAAAGACATGAGAAACAGCCTTTGTATCAAACTTGGATCTATGATTAGAGTGAGAAGAGACAAAGCACAAGCAGCCAAATACTCTGAGATAATCCAATTTAGGAGGTGCTTTATATAGTTTCTCATATGGACTGATAAATTGTAAAGATGGTGAATGAACTCTGTTTATCAAATGAACTGCACATTAGATGCATTCTCCCCATAAGTTCTTTGGTAGTTTTGCTTGGAAAAATAATGCCCTTGATACCTCTAGAATATGTCTGTGTTTGCGTTCCACAATCCCATTTTGTTGAGGAGTATATGGACAAGCTTTCTGATGAAATATTCCCTGCCTAAGACAAAATTGCTTTATGCTGCCGTCACACAAATCTGGTGCATTGTCAGTTCTAATTGACTGAATAGAAGTCTGAAACTGATTCTTCACATAAGCAAAATAATCTTGAAAAATTTGAGAAGCATCAGACTTGTTATGCATAAGAAAAACCCATGTCATTCTGGAGTAATCATCTACTAGAGTGAGGAAGAATTTACAACCTTCATTAGTAGGCTGAGAGTATGGTCCCCAGGTGTCTATATGAATTAACTGAAAAGGTTTTGTAGATTTAGTAGTACTATGAGGAAAAGTATTTCTGCATTGCTTTGCAGCAGGACAGATTTGGCAAATGCCATCCAATTTACATTGTTGACCCTAAAAAATATCCTTGATATGGTTCATAGTCTGAACTGATAAATGTCCAAGTCTTAAGTGCAAAAGCTTGGTCAGATTGTTATTTTTGGTTTGAGAAGTGACAAGAGATGCTGTAGATAAGGGAATAGATGGTGGTGAGAAACTTGGAGGATTGGTGTGAATGGAAAAAGTATCCTCCAAGTAATATAATCCTGCTCTCAGTTTACCAAGAGGCAGTGGCCTCATTGAGGGCCCCTGAAGAAAGCATCCCATGTCAGTAAATGTGGCATTACAATGTAAATCTTTACAGAGTTTAGGTATAGAAATGAGATTGAATTTGAATTCAAGAACATATAAAACATCCTTTAGAACAATATCATTTCCAATGTTAATGGTACCATGATAAAGTATAGAAACTTGTTTTCCATTTGGGATAGTAATAGAATTATTGTGTCCTTCAATAGCACAATAAGAACTAAAAGCATTTAGATCATGGCACATATGATCAGTGGCACCACTATCTACAATCCAACTTGAAGTAGTTGCAGAAAGTAAGCAAATTGTACCTGCCACATTGGCTGATTTTGAGCTATTATCTCCATTGTCAGAATCATTCTTTTTCTCATTGTTAAGAAGCTGCAATAATTGTTGATACTGACTTGGAGTAAATCCCATCTGAGCAATATCTGATGATGCAGAATTATGATTTTCTTCATTTTCAAGCTGTGAGTATGCTGCCATTCTTCTGTCTGTCTTATAACCATATGGAAACCCGTTCAACTTATAACATGTCTGAATACTATGGCCAGCATTTTGCAATGATCACAAAAATAAGTATTATACTTTCCTTTTGAGTCTTGAGGATTAAAACTCTGTCTACCAAATGAACCTTGTCCTTTGTACCTCTCTGAATTATCTTAAAATCTCCTCCTGTTAACTGCAAAAGCCATTGCATCGGTACTTACATTTGATGAAAATAGCTTTTTATGATTTTCTTCTTGCATAAGCAGCCTATAAACATGTGAGATAGACGGCAAAGGATTCATAATCAGAATGTTTCCTCTCAAAACCTCATACCCTTCATTAAGTTTCATCAAGAATTCCACCATTCTTCTATCTTCTTGAGATTTTGTCAATTTCTTGGTGATCTCACAAGTACAATTTGTGCAATTACAAGAAGGCAAAGCATCAATAGAATCAAGTTGATCCCGCAACATCTTCATTTTTATAAAGTATCCAGATATAGTATCACTTTCTTGTTTTGCATCATGTATAGCCTTTGAATTGCAAATAAAGTAGTTCCTGATGCTTGACCAAACCTTTCTTCAAGATTTATCCATATCTCTCTTGCAGTTGAAAAATACAACACACTTCTAGCCAGATCTTGATCAAGAACTCCAAGTAACCAAGAAATCATCATACTATTGCATCTTTCCCAACCTTTATATGTACCATCTGTTATTGCTGGTTTCACAATTGTACCATCAATGAATCCTACCTTGTTCTTAGCAGATAAACTGATCATCATCGAACGTTTCCAATCATTATAATTGTGCCCATTAAATTGCATTGATACAAGCTTCATTCCCGGATTATCAGACGGATGAATGTAGTAAGGTGAGGTTGGATTTTGTGTAGGATCAATTGTAATGGTGTTTGTAGCCATTTTCTCAAGATATGTGTTTAAAGAAAGATTGAATGTTCACAGTGACAATTTATCAAACAGTTGATAGACTTTGAAGAAAAAACAATAGATCTCGAATCAAAGAAGAATGGAGAAGCAATAACAAGTAAAAATCAAAGAAAACGAAGAATTATCAATCAGAAAACAAGATATAGTTCATGATTTCGAAGAATTGATCAAGAAAATGTATAACGAAATATACCATGAAAAGGATGTAATCAAGAACAACAATGGCGACGATACAAGAATAAGAAACAACAAGAAAACTGCACAGAATCGATCCTACTGCTCTGATACCATATTACAGAATTTGATATAGAAGAATGAACTCACAATTCTTTATTAGATGAAAAACACATTACATATACAACTCCATGATCAAGAATGAAAGAAGACAACTACTATCCACTGTATACATAACAAACTGTTTTGCAGACTATCATTCTAAAGTTGTTCTGAAATGAAGTAAAGAAAGGATATTTATACTAAGTCTTTACTAAATCTATAAAAAGAAAGTAGTTATCGAATAACTAACTAACTTTCCATATTTGTATCACCAGCCTCTTTTTTCTTTTGTACTTCAACATATAAGATACTGAAATTAATCATTCATCCTTCTAAGCACAATATATCTTCACTTTCATTGTTGTCGTTCTAGAGAAAAGAGTTTGATAGAATTTTAGATTTCGCTAGTAAAAAATTGCAGAAGATCACACTTTCATTGTTGTCGTTCTAGAGAAAATAGTTTGATAGAACTACAATTTTTTTTTTACTTAGATGAATCCATATACATATATACAAATAGTTCGGTGATCAAATTGAATAAAGTTCGATTCGAGTTCGGTACAATATGTCAGTGAACCGAACATAAACACAAAAATGAGGTTCGTTTCATGAATTAGTTGAATTTGAGCACGACATAATTCGATTAAAAAGCTCGCGAACAAATTCGATTATAAAGTTTGTGAACAAATTCGTTAATATAGTTCGTGAATCAGGTTCATGAATAACCTGGTTATTATGATTCATGAATGACTTTGCACACAAACTCGATACATACATATTCATGAATATATTTCATTAAGATTTCACAGGATTTCTTGAAATCACGATAACTAAGTAAATAATTGTGTATATATTTGTCTAGTAAATAATATGTTACCTTATTTTGTGTATAACTTTTATGTTAATAAATTTATATGTTATTTTTATTATAAAATTTAATTATAACATAAGTTATATCATAAATTATATCATTAATTGATTATGTATAAACTAAATGAGATCCAAATTCGTATCGCTGATAATTATAGACTAGAAGCATGTCTTTAGTTTTAGAAATGTTATCCTTCTACTTCCTTTTTATTTCACATTAAAAAAATTGAAGAAAAAATTAAAATGTTCACGAGCTAGCATTCATAAGATGTTTGTTGATAATACCTTGCGAAACATGTATGAATAACATTTTTTTTAATAAATCGATATGCAAACAAAAATAAATATTTGATAAAAGTTCGAGTTCGAATTTGACATATTTAGAATAAGTTGCTATAGGCCAACAACATGTTGGTGTAGTGGTTGAGCCTATGGCCTCCTTTGAAGGAGGTCAGTGGTTCGACTCCTGCGTGTGCGTGAGTTTCTTAGTTTGTATTAGGTTTCTTTCTGTATTTGTATTTCTGTATTTGTAATGGCCGGGGGTCCTTCGGAAACAGCCTCCCTATTGTATAGGGGCATGGTCTGCGTACAGCTACCCTCCTGGTATTATAACTGAGTAAGCTAAGTTTAAGTTTAGAATAAGTTGCTATATAATTTATAAATAATATAGAGTTCGTTTCGGTTTTGTTGATCCATGCGACATGATATGATTGTGGATGTGGCTCGGTAGGAAGCTGTTCAGTTCAAGCAGGCTACTAACGGGTGTCATTTTCCATTGGCCTTTCGCATGCATGGCTAAAATTGATGTCACGGAGATGTCATCGGTTACTACTAAATATTTACATACCACGTATAAAGTGAAAGATGCGTAGCAAAATTCAATGATAACAATTAACAAGTTGGATTCTAATCCCTTTCTTAATTATAGTTTGAAAGAATAATAATGTCGCTTAACTTTCTAATTAAACGTAAAACTGACAAGCATACTTACAGATAATGGAGTAAATGGGTGGAATTATAATGTGTGAAACGTATATTTCATGAAACCAAGATTCGTGGATTAATTATAATGAAGAATAAACGGTATAATTAGTAGCAAAAATATCATTGTTTTGATCAAATCAGTTTGTTGAAGGTGCGTGCATTAGTTAGTACCAAGACAAGAACAACACTATATACGATGTGATTGACTTGACATGACAAGTGATGCCTGGCCCACCACACCAAGAGCCAACAGGGTTTTACCGACAGGCCCCACTTCTACAAAACCTACCAAACGATTTGTTCAGTCAAATCAATAACTGGCAATTTTTTTCGGTACTACTTGTAACCCGTCCATTGCACGCTCCTTTTTTAATATCTATAATTATATTAATTTTTTTAATTTTATATGTTATTAATTTATATATCAAATATGATATTGATTAAAAGTAAGCCTTAAAGACACATTTAATGTGGCATTAATTAGACCAGTAGGGTCCGAACGTGAGGCCCAGTTACGAGGCCTAAAACCCTAATTAAATATTAATTTCGTAATTAATATTAAGGGTAATAAACAGCTCAGCATATAAGAGTCAAATAAGGATACTATTCCTGCTAGACTTAGCCTCCAAGGCATTCAATTCAACATGGAAACAGACTCCTACAAGGAAGGAGTCTAGAACCTTCCTCAAGGCGGTGGCTTGCCCACCAAGTCTCCAAATTCTACGATAATTCTAAGGCTCCCGCAGCCTATATAAAGGGCCTGACCCCTCATTCTCAGAACTACGTCTTGGCTTGATTCTCAATAACGAGATGCGTAGGCACTCTGTGAGGACCGATCAGTCTCGAAACACGGAAACAGCCATTAAAGCTCGAAGCTCAACAACCCTAACATTAATCACACACAAACCCTAGTTTTATTCCACAACATTTGGCACCGTCTGTAGGAAGACAACATCAACCATGGTTCAAACACGAAGAACATCACCGACCTCTACCGAGGCCATACCCCTCAGCTCTGCTCCGCCCGTCACTGAACAAGTGCCCCCAACAACAGGGGCGATCATCCAACCTCAAGTTTCTCAACCTATAGGGACGATTCCCCATGCTGAGAGTACGTTACCTGTGGTCGTCCATCCAGGTCAAGAAACCAACCCTCTTCAGATGGTGGTCTCTCCTCTTGTTAATCATACTCATCCGCTACCACCGGGAGTACAGATCCACACTACGGATCTCCCCATGAATACCAACCCGAGGTATGGGCTGCCTAATTATCCCCCTCAACAAAGGGAACCTGGACCAATCATGCCTTACAGATCCGAGATCGAGAGTATGATGACTACTCTTGTCCTTATACTGACGATTCGTCATCATCTGAGGACGATGATCGTGATGAAGCCCCGAGGAGGCAACGTGCTAGCAGAGAACCTCTAAGAAGGACACGAAGTATCAATGATGGACCCCCCTTGACAACTGCTGAGAGGATCAAGGATCATGAGCCCGAGATCTTAAAGTTGAAGGACGATATGGTGAGAGAACAAGCTAGATTGAATCAAACTCAGCCTCCTCCAACCACAGGGAGGATTCCCATTATCGACTTGGAGAGGTCTTCAAGGAGACAGAAAATGGTTGATGCCCCAACTGGAAGAACAACAAGGGTGGAAACCCCCAAGGGTAACCCCAAGGATCTGATGCCACTTGGAGATCCTGATGATCCCACACCCCCGTTTACTGAGGAGGTGATGAATACTCGTATTTCAAAGAATTTCAAGATGCCGACAATCAAGGCTTATGATGGAACGGGAGATCCCGTGAATCACATCAGGACGTTCTCAAACGCACTGCTGTTGTAGCCTGCAAGTGATGGTTTAAAGTGTAGGGCGTTCCCTCAAACCCTGTCGGGCATGGCTCAAAGGTGGTATAGCTGCTTGCCCGCGAATTCAATTGGCTCCTTTAAGGAGTTGAGTACTGCTTTTGTTAGCCAGTTTATTAGCGGAAGAGTTCACGAGAAAAGCTCTGCATCTCTCATGTATGTGGTACAAGGAAAGAATGAAAATTTGAGGGATTACCTCAAGAGATTCACTAAGGAGACATTGAATATCACTGATTTGGAGAACAAGGTGGCCATGGTAGCCCTTGAACACGGAACTACTGATCTCTTCTTTAAAAGGTCATTGGCGAAACACCCCCTTGAGAATATGGCTGAGCTCCAACAAAGGGCTGATAATTAAGTACATTAAAGCTGAGGATAGCATGAAGAAAGAGGCCGCAGTAGGTAATGGAAAAGGTAACAATGATTCAAAGAAGCGAAAGCAAGAGCAAGAGTACGATGCTAGGGACAACTATCCCCGAACTAGCAAGGACTCTGACTCACCGCCACCGAAGAAGAGTTTTGGACCAAGATTTTCTAACTATGCAAGGTTGAATGCTCCTAGGAGTCAGATCTTGTTGGACATTGAGAAAGATAAGGACTTCCGATGGCCAAAGCCAATTAGGGGAGACCCTGCAAAGCGAAACAAGGATCAGTACTGTAGGTACCATAAGGATGTGGGACATGACACCGATGATTGTAGGCAACTCAAGGACGAGATTGAATTCTTGATCCGAAGAGGGAAGCTAAGCCAGTTCATGAAGGGTGAAGATCGTGGAAATCAAAGGAGGGATTATGACAGGAAGAATAATGATCGTAGGGACAACGACCGTGATCACAACCCACATCCCCGAGGGCCAGTTATCAATGTGATCTGGGGAGGCTCGACAGCGGCCAGCACAACTCGAAACTCTCGAAAGGCATATGCCAGAGAAGTGATGCACATCGTGGGAGAGGCCCCGAAACGTGCTAAGACTGAAATAGTGATTGGTTTTAATGATTAAGACCTCGAAGGTGTGAAGTTCCCCCACGATGACCCGTTGGTCATAACCCCTGTAATTTGAAACTCGGAAGTAAAGCGAGTCCTGATAGACAATGGAGCTTCGGTTGACATTCTGTTTCATGACGCATTTGTGAAGATGGGGTACACTGACTCTCAGTTGACCCCGACCAACATGCCTATCTATGGATTGAATGGAGTTGAATCCAAGGTTGAAGGAACCATTCAGCTGCCTGTGACTATTGGGCAGGAACATAAAGAGGCTACTTAGATGCTGAATTTCTTAGTAATCAAGGCAGCCTCGACATATAAAGCGATCCTGGGAAGGACTGGGCTTCATGCGTTTAAGGCTGTGGCCTCTACCTATCACATGAAGGTTAAGTTTCCAACTCGCAATGTTGTTGGAGAATAGAGAGGAGATCAGAAAATGGCTAGAAGTTGCCATGTAGCTGCTTTAAGATCCAATGGAGTCGGGGGGCAGGTCCTTCCGATTGAAGACATGGATGTCCGAGGAGATGATGAACACCGAGGGAGGCCGGCAAAAGATTTGGTTCCTATACCTCTAGATCTCGGAGACCCCAAAAAGGTTACGTATATGGGAACTTCTTTGAAGGAACCCTTGAAGGGCAGGTTGATGACTTTCTTACAAGAAAACAATGATGTGTTTGCTTGGACAGCGGCCGACATGCCAGGGATTAATCCCCAACTCATAACTCACAAGCTGAATGTCGATCCAAAGCGGAAGACAATAAAGCAGAAGAAGAGGAATTTTTCTCCTGAAAGGCAAGAGGCCATTAAGCAAGAAGTTGACATGCTCTTAGAGGCTGGGTTTATTGAAGAGATTCAGTTTCCCGAATGGTTGGATAACCCTGTGATGGTCAAGAAGGCAAATGGGAAGTGGAGGATGTGTATAGACTTCACTGATTTGAATGATGCATGTCCCAAGGATTGTTTCCCTCTACCAAGGATTGACACGTTGATAGATGCCACTGCTGGGCATGAGATGTTGAGTTTCATGGATGGTTTCAGTGGATACAACCAGATTAAGATGCAAAAGGATGACATCCCAAAGGTATCTTTCATAACTGACTTTGGTGTTTTCTGTTATCTTGTTATGGCTTTTGGATTAAAAAATGCAGGAGCAACTTACCAACGATTGGTGAATAAGATATTCGCTCATCTAATTTGGAAAACTATGGAGGTCTATGTTGATGACATGTTAGTCAAGAGCCTAATCAAGGCAGACTATATTAAGCACCTCAGAGAGGCATTTGAAGTGCTGAGGCACCATAAGATGATGTTGAATCCAGCCAAGTTTGTCTTTGGCGTTGGATCAGGAAATTTTTTGGGTCTGATGGTTTCAAAGAGAGGCATAGAAGCCAACCCTGATAAAATTAAGGCTATTCTGGATATGGAGCCACCACGCTCTGTAAGAGATGTGTAAAAATTAACAGGTCGAGTTGCAGCCTTAGGGAGATTCATCTCCAAATCTGGTGATACGTGCTTGCCTTTCTTTCAAGCATTGAAGGAGGTGAAAAACTTTGAGTGGACGCCTGAAAGCCAAGAGGCCTTTGAACAGTTAAAGAAGTACATGACTGAGGCCCCGTTGTTGGCCAAACCTAGTCCCGGAGAGACATTGTATTTATACTTGGCGGTATCTGAACAAGCTTTGAGTGTCGTCCTCATCCGAGAAGAAAGCAAGGTTCAGAAACCTATCTGCTACGTGAGCAAGGTGTTGCATGAAGCTGAGTTGAATTACTCTCCCATTGAAAAATTTGCTTTGGCATTGGTGATAGCCTCGAGGAAGCTACGCCCATACTTCCAGGCACATAAGATTGAAGTCCTGACGGACCAGCAGCTGAGAAATATTTTGCACAGCCCCAAAGCAAGTTGAAGGATGATTTAGTGGGCGATCGAACTCGAAGAATTTGACATCACATACAAGCCTCGAACAACCATCAAAGCTCAGGCATTGGCTGACTTCGTGGTTGAATGTACCATTGGCAACCAAAAATTCGGGGGGTAGGAGATAGTACCCACCCCTGAAGGTAAGGATAAAGATGAAGAGCTATTGCAAGATCAGAAGGAATATTGGGTGCTATATTTTGATGGGGCATCAAAAACAAAATCTAGTGGTGCAGGAATGGTTTTGCAAAGCATCGATGGGTTCACAATTGAATATGCTTTGAAGTTGGACTTCCCAATAACCAACAACGAAGCTGAGCATGAAGCCTTGATAGCCGGATTGGGCTTGGCCAGAATCATGAGGGTCAAGAACCTTAAAATCTGTTGAGACTCAAGACTGGTAGTCTCGCAAGTGAATGGTGAATTTGAAGCCAAGGATGAAACTATAGCAAAATATTTGAGAGTTGTGAAAGCAATTATGACTCAGTTTGACGAGTGCTATGTGGAGCACATTTCGAGAGAAGAGAACGTTAAGGCTGATGCCCTGTCCAAGTTCGCTTCTTCGAAGATAGAGAACTATGCAGGGAGTGTCTACTTCCATGTCTTGAAGGCCCCGGCCACCAACTCGAAATTGGTGGCACTAATTGATGTAGGGAGCTGTTGGATAGATCCGATTAAAGCTCACTTAGAAACTGGATGGCTCCCTGACGATGCCCAGGAGGCACGAAAGCTGTCCGTAAGGACGTTGAGATATGCCTTGATTGAAGGCATTCTTTACAAGAGGTCTTTCGTCATCCCATATATGAGATGTTTGAGGCCCCAGGAGGCAAAAGAAGCATTAGAGGAAGTTCACGAAGGGATCTATGGGCAGCACTTGGGGGTAGAGCCCTAGCTCGTAAGATCACTCGTTTGGGATTCTATTGGCCTGAAATGTTGGCCGATGCACAGAATTATGTTAAGAGGTGTGACAGGTGCCAGAAGCACGCTCCGATTGTAAGGCAGCCCCCTGAGATGTTAACCTCGATTAACTCTCCTATTCCGTTCGCAATGTGGGGAATGGATATACTTGGACCTTTCCCCGTAGCTTCAGCACAAAAGAAGTTCCTGATAGTGGCCATCGACTACTTCACTAAGTGGGTTGAGGCTAAACCTTTAGCCAAGATAACCACCAAACAAGTCACCCGGTTCTTTTGGGAGAACATAATTTGCAGATATGGAATCCCTTAAATCCTTGTGACGGATAACGGGACACAATTCAATAACAAAGAGTTCAAGAAGTACTATGAGGAAAATGCTATTGAGCTTCGCTTTGCTTCGGTAGCACACCCGCAAGCTAATGGATAGGTAGAGGTAGCCAATCGAATTATCCTTGATGGACTGAAGAAGAGGGTCAAACGTTCTAGGAACACTTGGGTAGACGAGTTGCTGCCTATACTTTGGGCGTATCGCACCACTTGTAAAGTGACAATTGGAGTAACCCCATTCTTGTTGGCTTACGGAGCCGAGGCAGTTGTGCCCTTGGAGATTATGCATGCATCAACTCGAGTTGAGGCATATAAACTAGAGGCTAATGAAGAAGGCATGAGGCTCGCCCTCGACCTAATTGATGAGGTTAGGGATGAAGCAAATGTCAGGAATATGGAGCATAAAAAAAGAGCATCCTTCTATTATAACCAAAGGGTTAAGGAGAGATTCTTTCGACAAGGTGATTTAGTTCTAAGAAAGATAGAGGCCTCTGGAGTTGGCCAGAAGGGAAAGCTAGCCCCCAACTGGGAAGGGCTGTATCGAGTCAGGAAGACACTAGGACGAGGAACCTACAAGCTGGAGACCTTGGATGGAAACGAGGTGCCTCGCACTTGGCACGCTTCAAACCTGAAGGTTTATTATGTTTAAGCAATTCTTGTAAAGACTTAGCTTTTTATCTATCTATTAGGAAAAGTAGAAATAAGGTTCAATGAAACCATCCCAGGGCTTATCGCCCCAAGTAGGGCAGTAACCTTCTATGTAAGGGTTGAACCCATTCCGAATTATTAATGCAAATTTGTTTTCCATTCTATGATTCTATAATTTTAATTATGTACCAAGCACCTGTCAAGTGTAAGTCTAGAATGACCAAGTACCGAAAATAAAGAACATACGAGTAAAAGAAAACAACTGCATAGATAAGATGCCCGGAGGGCCAAGGTTTAAGACATTATCAAATAAAAGTCTAAGTCCATGAAGGACCCCGAATGAAAATAAACACAACCACAAGCGGCTAACAAGGCCATGCAAGGCCACCTACTCCTGTGGAGCTTCATCAAAACTCTCTTCCTCGCCAGACTCTTCTTCATCTGAATCTTCTTCATCGGAACCACTGCTTGATTCAGCCGCCTCCGTTGGCTGTGCTGTAGTCTCCATAACCTCAGTCTCTTTCTCCTCGGAAGATGAGCTAGAGGAGGAGCTGTCTTCGTTCCGGATCAACCTCTTTCCATGGATCGGATGTCGAATCATTCCATTTCTTCTCGCAGGCATGGGCTTCTTCCCACGAGAGCAAGAAGCCCGAGGAGCCTGAGTCATGACTAGCAGCTGGAACAACCTTCTTGGAACCAGAGCCTGATGGCTGAGAAATAGTTGGGACCCCAGATCCGGAAGTAGCCCAGTTAGGGCAAGAGAGTTGCTCGAGTAGATCATAGATGGATACTTGATGCTTACATCCTTGATAGCTTTGTCCCAGCCAATGGACATGTTCACGGGGCGCACCTCATCATCATGGTCATCAATGAAGTTTAAAAAGGCATTAGATTGATGATAGGCTTCAACTACCTTGTTGAACTCGGCTATTTTATTTCTGTGCAAAGAGTTGTATTGCTTCTGATAAGATTGAGCAGCTGCCTCAGCCCGAATGGCCTTAGACTCCAAGTCTAGCTTCTCCTCCTACCACCTCATTTTCTCTTGTCTTAAGGCTATATTGTCATCCCTGAAGGCTCGACCCTGACGGGTAGCAAATTGAAAATAGGCATTGGCCTGTAACAAGAAAATTGATTAGGAATTTATAGCATCAACATAAGTAAAGACATCAAGCTTGAGGATATGAATGTTATACCTGATATACAGCCTGTGGCCCAAGGTGCTCAGACTCTTCTGTCTTATCCCTAGCACACACCGTCGCTAAGTCAGTAGGGGTGATGGAGCATTTGGACCAATCCAAGGCCAATGTAGGGCTTCCCAAGACAGAGTCTTGTTCGCAGGTACCCCAAGTAGGGGTGAAGGGCGATCTCATGTCACCTTTGGCATTCCTAGACCTCTTTTGAGAACATCCGGCCAAGAACCGAGGAATTTGCACATCAGCAGGACTTACCAAGGCTTCTGCCTTTTTAATCATCCTCTTAGTAGGGATCAGCTGATTCTCAGGACGGTTGTCAATCTCTTCAGCTGCTGAAACAAAGAAATAAAAAAAGATATCAGAATAAGAACAAACGAAGTTCATAACGGACAACAAAGATAAATTACCCTCAAGTGAAAGAAAGCTGAGGCCAGCTTCAATAAGTTTTCTCTCGTTCAAGAAAATTCTGTAATGGGTATGACCATTGTCTGCCAATAGTCTATTTCGGTTTAGGAGCTCTTCCTCATTTAGATCACATATGAAGTGTGAACTATCTTTCACATCTCCAAATTTTGTCACAAAGAATTGGCTCCAGTCGCCCCCTTTCCACTTGAGAATTACAAACTCTCGTGGCCAAAAGTGGTGGGAATCCGGGACGGAAGATTGTTCACTATCTGAGGAATTTTGGTTCTATGTTGAATGCTGATCCATCCTTTCTTAGTGTCAGGAGAATTCTTCACTTTAAATATACTCCGTAACATGGTAGTGCTCAAGGGAATGCCCAGATCCCGACACCTTATTATGAAGATAATGAGAAATATCCAAGCATTTGGATACAGTTGGCAAGGGTGAACTTGTAGTTCAGCTAGCAGCCTGATGATGAACGGGTCAACGGGAAACCTCAAACCCGCATCGAGAGCACCTTTAGTGATGCACAACCTTTCCGGGTGCCAATTACAAGTTCTGTCGGCCAAGCCCGGAGTACAAACCTTAATCGCATCTGGAAAGCTGTAGGTGTTGGCAATTTGCTCAACTTGAAGCTTACTCAACTTACACGGACTATGATATGAGTCAAGTTCTGAACTATTAGGGAATGCTTCCCTCATAGTACTTAGCAAGTCTAAAAGAGAATCAAAACGACGATCAATGTATGAAGGAGGTCTCAGTCTAGCTTTACCTTTAAGAGATCTTGCCTTGCTTCTTTTAGCCATTGCCTCGGTCATGGAAACTGGAGGAGCAGGTGCACGGCTGTTGTCTAACATACTTGAAGCTTGAACTTCAACCTGAAACCTTGATAACTTGAGAGCTTGAGAGATTAAAAACAAGAAGTGAAAAGAAGATAAGTGAATGGAAATGAGAACTCCTTCCACTCTTTTATAAAATATGGGTGACCTCCTATACCAGGTTGGAACACAGCTCGGTTCGCATTTGCAGGTCATCTATCATTTATGAACGAAAAAAATGAAATTCATCTGTTATATATGAAAAGAATCCTAACAAATTCATACGATTCTGAAGAGAAAAAGAAGGATTTAAACGAATATACAGCGCCAAGTGATGCCAGAACACTTAACTGAGCTTTAAGAGCTAATTACGCTTAAGGAAGATAGATTACCAGAGATTAGCAGTATTACTCTCGAAATAGAGAAAGGTTGATACTCAACAACCAAGTACGAAGATCATGATTCAATGTTGATGGAGGTTGGTAGTCAACAATCAAGAATGAAGGTCATGATTCAATGCTGATAACGAGGATTCAAATGTCACGAAGAAGCTCCGAGAGACACGACAAGGCACCGGAGGAAGGCCAGGCAACCTCCTGGCAGCTGACCAGCCATCGAAGGAAGGCCCAGCCGACCTCCTGGCAGCCGAGTAGGCGCCAGAGGAAGGCCTTGGTCGACCTTCTGGCAGCTGACCAACTGGCAGGGGAAGGCCTGGCCGACCTCCTGGCAGCCGAGTAGCCGCCAGGGGAAGGCCTGGCCGACCTCCTGGAAGCCGACCAGCAGGCAGGGGAAGGCTTCGACCAGAGCGATCATCGACTTTCGAACATGTTCAACGACTTTTGAACGTCAAGTCAAATGTTCGAAATATTTTTGGTTGACCGGTTTTTTGAAAGAAAACGGCATCCAAAGCCAAGCACCGATTAGTGCTGTTTAGTGTCAATTAGCACCGATTAGTGCCGATTAGTGCTGTTTAGTGCCGATTAGCGCCGATTAGTGTTGTTTAGCTCCGATTATTGCTGTTTATTACCGATTAGCGCCGTTTAGCACCGTCTTATGCCATGAAATGCCGTTTAGAAGTCGTTTAAGGCTGTTTAGCACCGTTCAGTGCCGTTAGCATCATTTAAAATGTCATCGTAAACACGTCGGTCGCTCCACGCTTTACATCAAAGGACGATACTCGTGAAACACTAGTGTACAACGATAAACCCTGACCTAAGTCTTGAAAAAGGAAGTTAAAACTTCAAGGAAAACCTGATCAGTTTCCCTAGAAGTTGGGGGGGAAAAGCGCCGTTTAGCAACGTCATATGCCATGCAACGCCGTTTAGACGTCGTTTAAGGCTGGTTAGCACCGTTCAGTGCCGTTAGCATCGTTTAAAATGTCATCGTAAATGCATCGGTCGCTCCACGCTTTACATCAAAGGGCGATGCTCGTGAAACACTAGTGTACAATGATAAACCATGACCCAAGTCTCGAAAAAGGCAGTTAAAACTTCAAGGAAAGCCTGATCAATTTTCCTAGAAGTTAGAGGGCAAATGATATGGGTTAAAAGTAAGCCCTAAAGACACATTTAATGTGGCATTAATTAGACCCAATATGGTCCGAACGTGGGGCCCATTTACGAGGCCCAAAACCCTAATTAAATATTAATTTCATAATTAATATTAAGGGTAATAAATAGCTCAGCAAATAAGAGTCAAATAAGGATACTACTCCTGCTAGACTTAGCCTCCAAGGCATCCAATTCAACATGGAAACAGACTCCTACAAGGAAGGAGTCTAGAACCTTCCTCAAGGCGGTGGCTTACCCACCAAGTCTCCAAATTCTACCATAATTCTAAGGCTCCCGCAGCCTATATAAAGGGCCTGACCCCTCATTGTCAGAACTACGTCTTGGATTGATTCTCAATAACGAGATACGTAGGCACTCTGTGAGGATCGATCAGTCTCGAAACACGGAAACAGCCATTAAAGCTCAAAGCTAAACAACCCTAGCATTAATCACACACAAACCCTGGTTTTATTCCACAATAAAATTGTTGCTAAAAAATTGATTTATATAAGATTTTACACATTCAATTTAATATTTATACTCTATCTTGAATTCTTAAAATTTGATTTGAGCGTTTTTACAATCCACGAGAAATTAACAAAATAATCTTTAAAATTCAATCCTAATACAACTTTTTTAATTAAATCCTTTTCAGATTATGATTTTCTTTTTAAAATTCAATTCTAATGCAACCTTTTTAATTATATCATTTTTAGATTATAATTTCTTTTCTAAAATTCACTTCTAATGCAACCTTTTCTAATTATATCCATTTTAATTATAATTTCTCTTTTAATATGATATAATCTTGATCGTCTATTTTAAAAATTATTAGATTCGACGGTTGAGATTATTTTGGTAGTACAGTGACGAAAATTAGGAATAAAATTCCTCTTATGCTTATTATATATAAGGATATAATATTCGATCGAATTTTGAGTCAAATCAGAAGTTGCCAAGTGGTACAGTACATTTTATTATTTTTGGAATTGTAGTGAAAAACCTTTACAAAATCAGAAGTTGCTAAATTGTATAGTCTACGACAATCAGCATAATAATTAGGCTTGGAATTATACTGAATCACATTTCCTTGTGATTCTATTTTGTCTAATTATAACTCCCACGGCTGACATTGGCTCCGATCACTGTTCCGGCAGTGCCTCCACCTAGGTTGGGCGCCTGCAAAACGATGCTTGCCCGGGGGTGGTACCCATCAAGCACCTCCGGTGTGAGAATAAGTAATCGGAAATAATAATAATCAGGCAAGTGGTAGTTTATCGAGAGTGTTCATGAGAGGTAGTTTTTTGCATTCTTTTGTGTGT
The DNA here is from genome assembly GCA_036435485.1 of Saposhnikovia divaricata. Classification (NCBI taxonomy): domain Eukaryota; kingdom Viridiplantae; phylum Streptophyta; class Magnoliopsida; order Apiales; family Apiaceae; genus Saposhnikovia; species Saposhnikovia divaricata. Next base: position 20,265,456 of record CM071595.1, read on the forward strand.
GTGTAAATATGACAAAAAGAGCAGTATTTATAGGCCAACTCCCTCAACCCTGTAGCACACGTGGCGGCCATTGTGGCTACAGTGCAAGGGATGGCCTTTACCTCAACAGTTGTTCCTTTATTCTTTTTTCAGGTCTACAGTTGGGTAGTTAGTACTTGCGCTACAGTTGCTTGTCCTTGCAGCATGGTGTTAGGTGTCCTTTGGGCCGTCTGCTTTTACTTTGCTTCACCTGTTACTCAAATGACATTCTTTGTGCATGCTTGTGAATATAGTATTCTAACAGTGGAATGATGTGGTGAAATTGTATTTAAAACATGGATGTCTCTGAAACGGGATGCAAATAACGTCAAATGCCCGGCCATGACCCACGGTGGCAGCCACAACCACAAGGGCGAGCGGCCGCGGCACGCGGACACGCGTCAGGCCAGGTGGTGGCGGTTTACAGCGGATACTATCATTTCCCCCACTCCCTCTAGGCGCTTTAGCGGTTAGGGGGAGTAGATTAGAAAGAACTAATGTAGAATGATATTTTTTGTCTCCTAGGTGTTGGCGGCACACACTTAGGAGTTAAAAACGATTTTTGTAACACCCCCAGATCCGGGGTCAGGGATCTGGTGGTTACGGTCTTACATCCATTCATAATACTTGACTTGAGTCCACAATAAATAAATCACATGCTGTGACCCCACAATAATATCCACTCACACACACAACAGTTATAGTCCCAGAGATGAAATTGAAATATGTCCATAATATCAGAGTTTACGAATAAAAGTTATTACAAGCCAAATGATATGTTTAAAGGTTTTGCCGTTGATTAACGTTAATGTTACATATAAATAGACTGATAAACAAAAGCTGCCTATCTATGCTACCTCAGCAATGGCAGCAAGGACATCAGTGGGTAGTCCTCGAACGGCGGTAACCTGCTTGCGCCGAGTGCGCCTGACGCGGGCCATCTGTCCTAGCTGTTGTTGTGATAATATGAACAAAGCAAGGGTGAGCCAAAGCCCACCACCAATAATATAACTGAACAGTGATACATATATACAACAGTTCAAAATATCCTTTGAAATCATATGCCATGCATTGATGAAGTTATTGCCAGTATAATATAAAGGATGAAGTTACCAGGTAACTCAAAGTATTTGTTTGTAGAAATATCTGCTACATCAAAAGTAAGCGAGATATTCTCATTGTCATTAAAAGAGGAACTTGCATGAAAAGATTTGCAATTCCAGTTATGAACACTTTTCCAGCTCTGCCAACAGTAATCATGTTGCAGGAAATAAACAAGTTTGGATGATGAACCAATGATGGAGTATTCACCGCGCCCGCTGTTCCAATCTTGATGATCAGTCAGGATCGTACAGCTCAAATTAGATTTACTACCGGTAGAAGGAAGAACTGACGGCTTTACTTGTCTACCGCCTTACTAGCTCTCCCAGGCCAACGGTTGGGCCAAAGGGGATGGACCGGCGCTACTCGGCCTCTTACACGACTCCTAGTTCCAATAGAATTCATGATTCTGAATGTAATGTTCGTCCCCCTTTCCCCAAGTATAATACTTGTTGATAAGACTCTACAAAGTAGTCGTATCTAGTTGGAAAGGAAAATTCACCAATAACTTCCAAGCTATTGCTTGGTAACGAATATCAACTTGTTCCAACAATCTTACCCTTCGAAAGATGAGAAGGTAACCAACGACTTAATAAGTCAATAGCACCCGAGTTGCGAGTGAAGAGAATACTTTATGACCGGGAAGTCGACAAGATAATTAACATTTTCCAAGTAAGGTTCCCTTATTATTAGGAAGATAGACTCAAAGAAGAATGATGTCTGATAACCTTTCTTGATATAAGATTAATAATAATGTGACTCCGAAATATTTTTCGTAATAATCGAAGAAGATAAACCTTATTGAGGTTATTCTAAGTATGGAATAAATATTCAGAGAATATTTATTGAATTAAAAATATTTAAAGAATATTTAGGAATATGAAAGAATATCTTTAATCAGAGTATTTTTCAAAATAATCCCTGAAGAAATATCAGGAGAATATTTATTGAATAAATAAATATTTAAATGAATATTCAAAATAATATTCATTAATTAATAAGACCTGAAAGGAATATTTAAGACAATATTCATAATTAATTAGGAATTTAAATGAATATTCAAAAAGTAATATTCATTTAATGAATAATATTCTAAATGAATATCAAGTAATATTCATTTAGTAATCCAAGCCTTAAAGGAATATTCGAGATAATATTCGATAAATAAATCAAGCTTCAGATGAATATTAAAATAATATTCATCAAGTAATTAATATCCTAAATGAATATTCAAAAGTAATATTTATTTAATAAAATAATATTCTAAATGAATATCCAAATAATATTCATTTAGTAGTCTCATCTTTAGATGAATATTCGAAATAATAATCGATAAATAATTCGACTCTGAATGAATATTAAAAAAATATTATTCGTCGAATAGTTACGTTCAAATAATTATTTGAAGTAAGGATCGTTAAATAAATAATCTCGAACGAATATTCAAATAATATTCATCGCCCGAATAATGGAAAATATTTACTTAGATATTTTCTTTCGAGGTAATCTCGATATGTCAAGAAATATTGACTCCCGGTCTATATTTGATGAATAAGATGTATACACCCTTCTCTGAGGGTCTTACAATAACCGGCTTATAATTGATACGATAGCTATCTAATTTATAACCAATAACAATCAGGGAACAAGCATAATGATATAACTTGAAAGTAGGCATGCATGCTATGGCATACAAAACATGATATTGTAAAATCGGGCATACAAAACATGATAGTGTATTTCTTTTATCATCGATCCGACCCGACATTCGTTCGTTAATACGACATGTCACTGTACTTATACTTGGCATATACTTAAGTCATATAAGTCCGAAAGTCGATCGTTACGAACCAATATTATACTCCGAGTTTTATCGCTCGTTTTTTAAGTGTTTTCACGAAGTTATAAACGAGTCGTCTTTTAGGGGTTCGTTCGCGTTTAATCTCGATTCGAATATTTTTAATAAATCGAAAAACGATCCTTTTGACATACGGTTTTCTCTCACGCCTTCCTTTTTACCTCTAGTATTTATTTACCAAGATTCGTCATGACTTTACGTATTTTATCGGGGTTCAATTTTAAGTACGAATACTTGTTTACGGCTCCGAACCACTTTTATGAATTTTATCGTAACTCCTAAACCGTAAGTCCGTTTCACGTGATCTTTATATCAAAACGAAGCTTATAACATAAGCTATCCTAACATGGCAGAAAGGTTTCTGGACAGTAGGGTCTTGATGTGAAAAATGGCATACAAAACATGATATTGTAAAATCGGGCATTATAACGGCTATGTTTACGCATTTTCCAAAGTTTTTACACTTTATCTCAATCTAACAAAGATCAATCCAACCACACAAACACATGATAATCATCATGACTAGTCTATCAACAACTCCTCTTAACCATTACATGGTTCATAAACCAAATCATAATCATAACAACTACTAACATGGATCTAAACTTATAATAACATACTAATCACTAAATCATCCATAAATCTCATAAGATCTTAAAATAACACCAATGGTTTTCAAGTATTATACCTTCCTTAGAGTGTTTATTAGCCTCACTAAGCTTTGTATGATCCTTAGGAGTGCTTAAGCTTGCTATATCAACCATGAAACAAGAAAAAAAAAACAAGTTAGTTCTTGAAAAAACACTATTCACCCTCCTCTAAAATGATTTTTTTGAAAATGGCAAAGAGGAGATTGAAGCTACAATTTCTAGGGTATTACTTTTATGAAATATAAGTCTTACCCTAAAAGTTTCAAGATCAAACAATGGTGGGAAGCTTGGTTTTGGATTTGGAATTAATGGATGGCCGAATAGAATGCTTCAAGGGGGAGTGTTTGATTTTTTTGTGTTGGTTGCTTGAATAATGACTAAAGTGATGAGCTTAGAATAATATCTCATCTCTTTTTACTTTATTAAAGTGCTTTTGGAATGAAGGGTGAGATTTGAAAGCATGTGTAGCACTTGGATTGATTTATGGCTAACTAGAGTTTGATTTGGCTAACTACTAGTTCAATCCATAACTTGCTAGTTACTTAGCCCACTTGGTTGCTAGATATTTATCTAGTAGCTTATGCATGACTCTTGCTTCCTCTGCTTGTTTCTTTGTTCGTTTATTGCTTAATTCGCTAATCGTTCGAGGGAATAACTCAATCGTTTCTAGTTAGGGTTTTACCGGGAATCCTCTTAATATTTCTATAATCATTCTTACTTCTTTTCTATAATCTCGGATTCCAACTTTCTCGAATCTTATTAAATAAGTCCCTAAATCGTTCCGTATCTTGAGAATCTCGGGAAAAATTAAAGTGCCATTTATCAGAATCCAACAGCTTTTACATACACTCTTTTTCCCTCCGGATCAATAATACGAACTCAGAATTTCGTTCCGGGTACTTCTATATAGCGTCGTCTAATAATATTCTCAATTACACCAAAATCACTATTCATCCTTATTCTTCGCTTATTCATCTAGGGTTGTACAATTGTCCGTATTCTCTTTCGATCGTTCCTTAACCTTTTTACGGAACCACTGGATTAATCGCTATCGATCTGGATGACATGAGAATATTCTCCTGCTTGGAATTGCCATATCTTATTCCCTTAGGAGATAGATTATTCTTACCTATGTTGTCACCCTTTAGCATTCTTCAAGACATAGAAATAATAAAGTCGAATTCCATTCATTCTTTTAAAACATCAACTATTACATTGTATCCGTAGCCACTATTCATTCTTACATCATAAAATAAATAAAAGTTTTAATTCTACCCAAAATTTGGGTTCTTACAGTCTCCCCTCCTTAAAAGGATTCCGTCCCGGAATCAGGTAGAAGACAATTGAGTACTCGTGGGTTATTTCACTTTCCAGTTTCCCAGTCAATCCTTAACCAATCCCAATCCTTTTTCAGCACATCTTACTAGTGCTACAATACATCCTTTTATCCTTTTTCATTAATCTCTGCCACTTTTCGTACAATACACTATTCAGGTTATGCTCTTACCCAGTCATATACTATTTTCCTTATTGGTATCTGCAGTAACATTGGTATCACTATCCCACTGCGAATTTGGAGGTAACCTCACTCACACTGTGCATTTCCAGTCGCTTTAATCTTTGCAATCTCGATCAATACAGAGAAGTGGAAAGATTTATTGAGAGATCACTATGATCAATTGAACATTTGTTATATTGCATAGCTAGTACAGAAGGGGGCCAGCCTTTAGTACTTGACAAGCAATTAAACAAGTTATGGTATTCCACTTAGACTTCTATCACATAGACAGATAGTCACGTAGCAGTACCTCCCCTCCTTAAAGGGTTGTTCTTCTCAATTCATAAAGAAGATGAATAAGAGAGAAGAAAAGAAAAGAATTCTAAAGGATTATAGAAAGTTTTCATGATTGTAAAATATCATACTCAGAATTTACCTCTGAACTATAGAGGTTCATTAAGGAAGAAATTAATCATAATTATATCCAATACTATTTGATCGTAACCTCACGTGTCAACATATCTTGTTGCTTTGTCCACTATTCTCTGGACCTGTACCCTGGTTCCACCTTAGCAACACTTACTTTTGGAAAATCTTTGAACCTTTCAGGTTAAATCTTAGTTTCTCGCTTGACACCATTGTTACTGACATTCCATGTCACGCTACTAGCTTTTTCATATCTATAATATTAACACTATCAGGTTGTCATCCCGAGAATTCATCGGAAAACCCATTTATTAATCCATTCCTAACATTCCTTGCTTCCTATTTCGTAGTTGCTTTCCCCCGTCTTTTCTTTATCAATCACATCCTTCTTATTATCTGATTCTTATTTACTTCTGTTATTTACTTCCACCTTCATCTCTTTATTGAGACATCTTTTGCACTTGGCACCTCCTTATTGGTATCCCGTCATATTTACTCTATAATCATCACATTATTTCAAATTTAAAACCTCCGAAATGAATCTGGCCGATTTCTTTAGCTTAGATCCAATATAATCTACTTCTGTCAACTTGTTTCTCATCACTTATTCTTTTCTACCCGCGGTTTTTCACAGGTTGTCTTTCGTAAGTCAGACCAGGTCGTAGACCTACCTGTTCGCACTCTTATCATCTGTTGAGCATCTGCATTTTACTGGTGTAGCTTTGCCACATGAAACACGTTACTACCATGCTATAAGCTTTGGGGGTAAAACTGGCTCGAATGCCACCTTCCGAACAATTTTAAACTCTCAGGTGGCCTAATAAGTCTCGGGCTCAACTGCCCTTCTCTCTAAGTCTCATTAATTCTTTCCACGGGAATACATTTAGCATCATGAATCATCTACCTCATATTCTCTATCTTGTTTTCGTAGAAGTACACTAACACAAGCTTGCTTGTCATTCATCAACATGCCACTTAGCTCATTAATAGCAGCACTTTCTTTATCTTTACGTTGTCATCTACTTTCTTAGAAGAATCACCATCGATTGTTGTTTACGTAATGCGTTAATAGCTAACCTTACGGGTTACAAATCCTTTAGGGAGACAAAGTAATCACTATTCCTTATCCCTAAGGAACACTTCCTGAACTTAATGTAGATATTACATGAAGTAGATAAAATTGCAGAAGAGTTTCAAGCATCGCAGCTAGGTCCGGTTGATGAAACTATCACTCATGCAGCTTCCATAAAAGACTGGAAACTTAACGGTTTACTTCGTCAATTTTGTATCATGGTCCTGGTTTGCCTCAAAACGGGACCTTCTAAGGTACGTAATAGGCTTAAGACTCCATTAGGAATCGAATCTTTACTTAAACTATTATTACCTTCGATTTTTGCACAATCATAGAAAGGAATGTAAATTCCTCCACTCCGATATGACCTTCAAGGTCTTTCCAAATATCATTTTGTTTCTTCGGTATGAACTTTTGTAATTATTCCTTTATACTTAGACTGTTGGCCACCTCATTGGTCTTTCCTGATAATAATAATTCCTTGTAATCCATGTTTTCTGGATACATTCCAACTCAAATTTTTCTACCTCATTCCCATCACTGTTGGGTGAAAGCATTCTCCCTTAAGCTCTGCTGAAGGAGAAAATATATCTATCAGTCTTCTTTTTTTTTTTCCATAAGTCATCGCTTCCATCTACCCGTGGGAACTTTATCACGTTTATTCCCACTCCTACTTAGGATACTTCTTTTCTTAGTTCTTTCCTTATCTTAGGATAATCTCAACCTTTATAGGTTCAATCCATACTCCCTCAAGGTTTCATACATGCATCATCTGGTATATTGTTATTGGGTCTTACATTCTCTTCCAAACTTCTAGTTGGAAACTCAGAATATTAACTTTTCCTTGTAAGGTTTCTTAGGTCGTCCTCATCATTCCTCCTGTATTTGCTAGGTACAGGGTATATCAAAACGTCATTGATCAATACTCTAATAATTCTATCTCTGTTCTTTCCAGAACTCTTTTTAATAATCTTTACAGGTCATTGTTGCCTTAGCAAATCCAACTCATATCATCTGAATTTACAATGTCTTTATTAGGGTTAGTGCAATCCCTTGTGCATTCCCCAGGGTTTGCCTTACTTTATGGATATCTTATCCTTAATTCAACTGCCAAGGAATTCCTGCATCCTATAATTGGCAATCAAATCATGTATCCTTAATAAGGGTCTCTTTTCAATCATTCTTATTTGATAATCGATCGGTAGCTTACTGCTAATTTCTTCTTTCAGATAGTGGTCAACCTATTTGACCTTCCAAAAGACAACGCATGTCTTTCTGCTCTCTTACAGAACTTGTCAATGGTAGCAAGGATGTTCTGAAAGATATTGGTCGAGTTCAACGTGAATTTCTTAGTGCTTATCGTTCTTCACAAAGGTACTTGCCTCAGACAAAATTCCTACAACATACTGTTCAATTTCTGACCATTTCTATACTCTCTTCATATACCTTCATTGTTTACTTTCCTCCGTCATAATATATTCATGGTATTTATAATACCCTAACATCATACATCTCAAGTCATTATACTTCCATTTTTACTCGTAATCTTGGGCAATCATATACACATGAATCACTTTAGTACGGGTGACCCCATTCCAAAAAGTCTAGTAAATTCCCAATCCAAACATGGGTTGCAAAGGGTTCAGTAGAAGATTCCTACGATCTCATTAATATTTCCTTTATATCAAAAACCCTTGCAGTCGGTGCTTACTTAGAAGCAACCCTGCTTTGTCCTTTCATTGCTGGTCTAGTCACTTGATAATCCTTTGTGACTTGGCCTCAACCGACCATACTAAAATAAAAATATATGGTTTTAGGGGTTGGCTAATTAGCATTACTTTTCTAGCAATTGCTGGCAAAGTGCCTTCTACTTTGATACCTTTCTACCTTTCCAAAACTTTACTCCATATAGGTCTTAACTTCTCAGCACCATCTCTGGTCACCTTTCCTCTATTTTTATCTTTTCAACTATTCTTATCACTCCCACGTGCCACGCAAGCTTACCATTCCTGGCATAACAGCCTTTTCACTTAAGTCAATCCCGAAGTTTCTCAGTCCGACTGGTTTCTTACTTACATTTCCTGTTTTCGTCCAATCTCACTTCATCATTGTATTTCTACAATCAATCGCGATAACCGGGGTCTGTCCACCAACCCATGTAGCGGCTACCTTACCCAATTCACGGGGTTTGCCCCAGTTTCTACTCTCTTCCATGATGTTCTCTGATAATCAGAAAAACAAGGTTTGCCAAAATTCGTTGAAGTTCTTCCCAGAATTAGGGAAATTTTGGTCAATCTATCCATCGACTGGTAACACTAAGGAGACCAGTTTTGAAACCTGAAGAATAGTTCTATGAGCCTCCTAGTAGGTAGAACCGTAAGCAGTCATAATTGACGAAATAATCGTCATCGGGTTGGAAATTTAACCCCTGGAGAGGAACCAATTATATACATCCCTTAGAAGGGAATCAACAGTTTTAAACTGAAACTTGTCACAACGTCCTGATACCTATACGTCCTGATATTCAGTATTACCAAATGTCAGTCTACCTGACTACCAGTCTCAGAAGGAACATTACCGTCGGAGTTGGTTGTTCCACAAAAATTGGCACTACTAAGGCCATCCGAACCTGGTGAACCATGCTGTCCGAATGCATCCGCAAGTACTTTGTCGTGCTGCGCAAGCACACATCTTAATCTTTTATGAGAAGCGTCGTTGGAAGCACAAAGTCTCCCTTTTTCCATTAAACAATGCCAACTCTTGGTCATTACCAATTTCATCTTTTAGCTCCAGGAAGATTTTCTCACATTTTTCTCTTTAACTGCTGATCGTATTACTTTATCCATTATAATTCCGCGTCGGAGTAAACTTAAGGTAACTACTATAATCCATTCAAAGAAAATAAAGAATTTAATATTCCTCTAAATCACATGCATCTAACGTTTCTGGTTTATCATTTCACTGAGTTAAATTAACCCTATACTTATTCTCTGACAAGAGTCTCATTACGAGTTCATCTTGACTCACTGGTCTTATCTTCCGGTAGGTTCTGAGATCATTGTCTTGCTTACTACTTCCTTATATAACTTTATCCAATCATGCTGTCACTTCCCAATGTTTTCACTTTCTAACTGATTCATTTATAAAATGGACATTTTCCTGAATAAAACAACTTCATCAACCTCAATTTGGTTCCATAAATTACAACCTATGACATCTGCCTTCTCATGGCGAATTATTACTGACAATATTCATACTTATTCATTTATCAAATGATATGGCACTTACTGCCTCTTCTCAACTATTCCTAGGGACTCTGCTCCTCGCCTTATATCGATGCCTTTGATAATCATACATCCTTCTAGCACTCTTTTCGTTAATATGAAAGTCTCTAATGATTCTCATCTATTCCCGTATAAGATCTCAAGTAATTCTTCCAATCCGTCTTACTTGTTGGTACTACCTCCAGTAGTCCAGCCACGAATCCAACATGAATCTTCAGTTCTCTTGCTAATAGCTTAGTTCTTTATGCCCACTTTTCTGAGCACTATACCTTAATCATCTCAGTCTTTCTGGCTACAGCCCTCATTCCTCGAGGGTAAGCTCCTTATCCTAACAAGATTTTCCTTATCTGCTGGAACCTCTTCCGGGTCTCTAGTAGGGTACTCTATTGAATTTACCCGCTGATCTTCAGCATATAATAAAGCATCATCGCGCTGCTGCTCGTATGCCTCAAGGTCTGTTGCCTTACTTGTCGATGCGATATCGATCTAAGTTACTATCATGATACTTAATAGTTCCCATAAGGGTTTTATAAGTCATCACTACATTAAGTAGTCCAACTATGAACTTGGCAAGAGTTCTTATTATCTTAGTGAATTTATTGTTTTAACGTCGCCTCATCTCTGGGGTTTATAACGTACGCTCTGATACCACTTCTGTCCCCCAGATCCGGGGTCAGGGATCTGGTGGTTACGGTCTTACATCCATTCATAATACTTGACTTGAGTCCACAATAAATAAATCACAAGCTATGACCCCACAATAATATCCACTCACACACACAACAGTTATAGTCCCAGAGATGAAATTGAAATATGTCCATAATATCAGAGTTTACGAATAAAAGTTATTACAAGCCAAATGATATGTTTAAAGGTTTTGCCGTTGATTAACGTTAATGTTACATATAAATAGACTGATAAACAAAAGCTACCTATCTATGCTACCTCAGCAATGGCAGCAAGGACATCAGCGGGTAGTCCTCGAACGGCGGTAACCTGCTTGCGCCGAGTGCGCCTGACGCGGGCCATCTGTCCTAGCTGTTGTTGCGATAATATGAACAAAGCAAGGGTGAGCGAAAGCCCACCAACAATAATATAACTGAACAGTGATACATATATACAACAGTTCAAAATATCCTTTGAAATCATAAGCCATGCTTTGATGAAGTTATTGCCAGTATAATATAAAGGATGAAGTTACCAGGTAACTCAAAGTATTTGTTTATAGAAATATCTACTACATCAAAAGTAAGCAAGATATTCTCATTGTCATTAAAAGAGGAACTTGCATGAAAAGATTTGCAATTCCAGTTATGAACATTTTTCCAGCTCTGCCAACAGTAATCATGTTGCAGGAAATAAACAAGTTTGGATGATGAACCAATGATGGTGTATTCACCGCGCCCGCTGTTCCAATCTTGATGATCAGTCAGGATCGTACAGCTCAAATTAGATTTACTACCGGTAGAAGGAAGAACTGACGGCTTTACTTGTCTACCGCCTTACTAGCTCTCCCAGGCCAACGGTTGGGCCAAAGGGGATGGACCGGCGCTACTCGGCCTCTTACACGACTCCTAGTTCCAATAGAATTCATGATTCTGAATGTAATGTTCGTCCCCCTTTCCCCAAGTATAATACTTGTTGATAAGACTCTACAAAGTAGTCGTATCTAGTTGGAAAGGAAAATTCACCAATAACTTCCAAGCTATTGCTTGGTAACGAATATCAACTTGTTCCAACAATCTTACCCTTCGAAAGATGAGAAGGTAACCAACGACTTAATAAGTCAATAGCACCCGAGTTGCGAGTGAAGAGAATACTTTATGACCGGGAAGTCGACAAGATAATTAACATTTTCAAAATAATCCCTGAAGAAATATCAGGAGAATATTTATTGAATAAATAAATATTTAAATGAATATTCAAAATAATATTCATTAATTAATAAGACCTGAAAGGAATATTTAAGACAATATTCATAATTAATTAGGAATTTAAATGAATATTCAAAAAGTAATATTCATTTAATGAATAATATTCTAAATGAATATCAAGTAATATTCATTTAGTAATCCAAGCCTTAAAGGAATATTCGAGATAATATTCGATAAATAAATCAAGCTTCAGATGAATATTAAAATAATATTCATCAAGTAATTAATATCCTAAATGAATATTCAAAAGTAATATTTTTTTAATAAAATAATATTCTAAATGAATATCCAAATAATATTCATTTAGTAGTCTCATCTTTAGAAGAATATTCGAAATAATAATCGATAAATAATTCGACTCTGAATGAATATTAAAAAAATATTATTCGTCGAATAGTTACGTTCAAATAATTATTTGAAGTAAGGATCGTTAAATAAATAATCTCGAACGAATATTCAAATAATATTCATCGCCCGAATAATGGAAAATATTTACTTAGATATTTTCTTTCGAGGTAATCTCGATATGTCAAGAAATATTGACTCCCGGTCTATATTTGATGAATAAGATGTATACACCCTTCTCTGAGGGTCTTACAATAACCGGCTTATAATTGATACGATAGCTATCTAATTTATAACCAATAACAATCAGGGAACAAGCATAATGATATAACTTGAAAGTAGGCATGCATGCTATGGCATATTATAACAGAAAACATACATATATATTCAATCACAACAACAGCCTAAAAGAAGGGGATTGAAACTTGCCTGGTAGTCGAGTATGGTAAGGGGTAGTGGTAGCGGGTCCCGGGCCAGCTTGGTGATCTATAAATAGCCAAGACATTCGGGATTAATCACTTAAAACTTTAAAGGTTAAGTTATACTTAAATCGAAACACGTTCTCGAGTTATCTCGTTATACCCCTTTTAGTGTATTTCTTTTATCATCGATCCGACCCGACATTCGTTCGTTAATACGACATGTCACTGTACTTATACTTGGCATATACTTAAGTCATATAAGTCCGAAAGTCGATCGTTACGAACCAATATTATACTCCGAGTTTTATCGCTCGTTTTCTAAGTGTTTTCACGAAGTTATAAACGAGTCGTCTTTTAGGGGTTCGTTCGCGTTTAATCTCGATTCGAATATTTTTAATAAATCGAAAAATGATCCTTTTGACATACGGTTTTCTCTCACGCCTTCCTTTTTACCTCTAGTATTTATTTACCAAGATTCGTCATGACTTTACGTATTTTATCGGGGTTCAATTTTAAGTACGAATACTTGTTTACGGCTCCGAACCACTTTTATGAATTTTATCGTAACTCCTAAACCGTAAGTCCGTTTCACGTGATCTTTATATCAAAACGAAGCTTATAACATAAGCTATCCTAACATGGCAGAAAGGTTTCTGGACAGTAGGGTCTTGATGTGAAAAATGGCATACAAAACATGATATTGTAAAATCGGGCATTATAACGGCTATGTTTACGCGTTTTCTAAAGTTTTTACACTTTATCTCGATCTAACAAAGATCAATCCAACCACACAAACACATGATAATCATCATGACTAGTCTATCAACAACTCATCTTAACCATTACATGGTTCATAAACCAAATCATAATCATAACAACTACTAACATGGATCTAAACTTATAATAACATACTAATCACTAAATCATCCATAAATCTCATAAGATCTTAAAATAACACCAAGGGTTTTCAAGTATTATACCTTCTTTAGAGTGTTTATTAGCCTCACTAAGCTTTGTATGATCCTTAGGAGTGCTTAAGCTTGCTATATCAACCATGAAACAAGAAAAAAAACAAGTTAGTTCTTGAAAAAACACTATTCACCCTCCTCTAAAATGATTTTTTTGAAAATGGTAAAAGAGGAGATTGAAGCTACAATTTCTAGGGTATTACTTTTATGAAATATAAGTCTTACCCTAAAAGTTTCAAGATCAAACAATGGTGGGAAGCTTGGTTTTGGATTTGGAATTAATGGATGGCCGAATAGAATGCTTCAAGGGGGAGTGTTTGATTTTTTTTGTGTTGGTTGCTTGAATAATGACTAAAGTGATGAGCTTAGAATAATATCTCATCTCTTTTTACTTTATTAAAGTGCTTTTGGAATGAAGGGTGAGATTTGAAAGCATGTGTAGCACTTGGATTGATTTATGGCTAACTAGAGTTTGATTTGGCTAACTACTAGTTCAATCCATAACTTGCTAGTTACTTAGCCCACTTGGTTGCTAGATATTTATCTAGTAGCTTATGCATGACTCTTGTTCCTCTGCTTGTTTCTTTGTTCGTTTATTGCTTAATTCGCTAATCGTTCGAGGGAATAACTCAATCGTTTCTAGTTAGGGTTTTACCGGGAATCCTCTTAATATTTCTATAATCATTCTTACTTCTTTTCTATAATCTCGGATTCCAACTTTCTCGAATCTTATTAAATAAGTCCCTAAATCGTTCCGTATCTTGAGAATCTCGGGAAAAATTAAAGTGCCATTTATCAGAATCCAACAGCTTTTACATACACTCTTTTTCCCTCCGGATCAATAATACGAACTCAGAATTTCGTTCCGGGTACTTCTATATAGCGTCGTCTAATAATATTCTCAATTACACCAAAATCACTATTCATCCTTGTTCTTCACTTATTCATCTAGGGTTGTACAATTGTCCGTATTCTCTTTCGATCGTTCCTTAACCTTTTTACGGAACCACTGGATTAATCGTTATCGATCTGGATGACATGAGAATATTCTCCTGCTTGGAATTGCCATATCTTATTCCCTTAGGAGATAGATTATTCTTACCTATGTTGTCACCCTTTAACATTCTTAAAGACATAGAAATAATAAAGTCGAATTCCATTCATTCTTTTAAAACATCAACTATTACATTGTAGCCGTAGCCACTATTCATTTCTACATCATTAAATAAATAAAAGTTTTAATTCTACCCAAAATTTGGGTTCTTACAATTTTGGTTGGATGCCCCCAAGTGTTGGCGGACAACACTTAGGAGTTAGAAAAAATTTTGGTTGGGTGCCCCCCAAGTGTTGGCGGACAATACTTAGGAGTTAGAAAAAATTTTGGTGGGATGGCCCTCGAGTGTTGGCGAACAATACTTAGGAGTTAGAAAAAATTTTGGTTGGGTGCCTCCTAAGTGTTGGCGGACAACAATTGAGAGTTAGAAAAAATTTTGGTTGGATGCCCCCCGAGTGTTGGCGGACAACACTTAGGAGTTAGAAAAAATTTTGGTTGGGTGCCCCCCAAGTTTTGGCAGACAACACTTAGGAGTTAGAAAAATTTTTGGTTAGATGCCCCCCGAGTGTTGGCGGACAACACTTAGGAGTTAGAAAAAATTTTGGTTGGGTGCCCCCCAAGTGTTGGCGGATAACACTTAGGAGTTAGAAAAATTTTTGGTTGGGTGCCCCCCAAGTGTTGGCGGACAACACTTAGGAGTTAGAAAAAAAATTTGGTTGGATGCCCCCCAAGTGTTGGCGGACAACACTTAGGAGTTAGAAAAAATTTTGGTTGGAAATTGGTGTGCAGCGGGATGCGGTGCTCGACGGGCTTGTAAGTTGAAACGTTTTTGTTTGATATGCGCAACTGCTATGAAATAAATTCAATTATTGGTATTAAATGAAATTTGAAATAAATGATGGAAAAAAATTTAATGCCAATAATGCGAAAATGATAAGTGATGCTTCGTATTTATGGGTGAAGTGACCTTTTGGTGGAAAGTATATGTACTTTTGCGGTGTAATATGTAAGGAGAAGGTGGGGAGTTAATACCAAGTGGGGTAGTTGTTGTTTTTACCAAGGCAGTTGCTCTTCCTTTTTGCTGGCGTGGCCCTATCATAGGCAGCCCCGTTGTGGTGTAGGTTTTTAACCCTTGTTACACGCGCCACATGCTATAAAAAAGGGGGTTTGCTTCTGGTTTTTGCTTTTTATTGTTTTCCAACCTTTACTCTTCATTTTTTCTTGCTGCTCTCATACTCTTTGTTGTGTTGCTGCTATTTTCGAAGATCTTTCCCCCATTGAAGCCGTTCTTATCTCCTTAGTCGAGGTATGTTTATGCTCTATCTTGGTATTGTGGTTTCTTCTCTTTTTTTTTGTTTTTGGGTTCTTGTTTGCGAATGGGTTTCGTGTTTATATATTTAGGTTCCATGTGAGTCTTTGGTGGTATAACTCGATTGTGTAGTGCTAAAAAGAGTTTTGATCTGGGTTGAAATGTATTTGGTGAGTGATTTCTGCAGATCTTGCTTGTTTTTGTTTGTCGTGTTACGATTCTTATAGCACTAGTCATCTGCGAAATCAGAGTTTGTAGTATGTTTATGTATATGAGATGTTGTGTATATGTGTGTATATATTGGGTAAAGTGTGTAAGTTGCTTTCTGATGCTAGGGTTTCCTTGTTTGTGGGGGGGGGGGGAAATGGGATACGAACCGTTTTCTTGAAATATTAATCAAAGAAAAAATAGAAATTGCATTGAATATCCACGTGTATCTTTTCTGGGTGGTAGCGGTTATTTTGTCCGTATCTTGACTTAGTCAAATTTCTGCAGATGGCCGATGAATTTATAGATGTCGCTACCGGGGAGAGAGGACCATTGGTTAATATCTATGGTCGTTGGGCGGATCCTAACCAGTTGACATACCCTGCTGTTTTGGCGAGGAACCGCTATAGGTACTTCGAGAGTAGTGAGAGTCTATTTCGGTCGACCAACGTATTGCCGACACCGTTCTCGAATGCGGAAATGGATGCTCAGTTTGCTGAGTTTTCTCATCTTCAACATGATAGTACTTTCAAGGCTGATGATTGGGGCCATCATGTTTCCAGGATGTTCCGAATCGAAGACATTTACTTTTGAAGACGGGCAGAGCCCGGGGAGAGGCTATATCATCGTTTTAATGATGGGTCTGTCTACATGCCGGGGAGTCACTTGAAGGGGGTTTCCGTGTTCCTCCGCATAAGTTTATCATGGATTTGTTTTGGGTTCATTTTCGTTGTCCGCTAGCTCAATTCAGTCCCAACACGATAAGGGCTATCAATTGGTTCATAGCCAGCTGTGAGAAACGGGGTAAGAAGCCCATCTTTAAGGCATTCTTCTGTTTGTTTGATGTTAAAGTCAGCCGTACGAAACCCTTTTATGAGGTTCAGTTTGTCAAGCCTTAGCGTCGTGTAGGGAAGGCTTTGGAGGGTTACCGTCCGTTTGTGTTTCCCAAGGGAATGGCGGGTTAGCATGAGGAGTTTTTGGTTCTTGGCGGTGGTGAGTTTCCCTGGCATAGGAATTTTGTGAAGAAGGTTGAATGTTATTACAAGGTAGACCGTAATCGCCTTAGCCATAATGAGATTGACATCCTTGTTCGTCTTGTTAAGGCATTGGGTAATGTTTGGACAGAGAAGGATTTGGTGGACCCGACAGACTTGAGGAGGCATTGTTGTAAGTGTCTGAATTGTGTTTGGTTGTTCATTGTTGCCTTATTTTTCCTGCTTAACTGATTTTCATTTTTGTTGTAGTGTTCGATCCTCGTAAGCAGGAGTTAGACCTGCATCCGACTTTGGGCATGGGCGAGGCAAAGCTATATGCTAATTTCTTGCTCACTCTTCCACCAAGGCCTAAGCGGACCAGGGTTGGTATGTTTTCGGCTAAAAATATACTCGATGCTTTTGATCTGTCTTCTGGAGACGGTGAGGGTCCTGAGATTTCTAGTCCGGTTGACATTCCTGAAACTGTGTTTGAGGAGGCGGTGTCTGAAGAAGAGAATTCTGGGGAGAAGATAGACTCCGAAGCGGACTCGCTGTCAGAGGGGTTGAGTGGGGGTCGACTGGTCTTCCTAAGATGGGGGTCGCTACTAGGAGTAAAGTGGTTGTGGATCTTGACGGAGATGAGGTGGTGCCTGCTGTTAACACCGCTGAGAGGGTTATTGATACCTTTGTTGAGGATGCTGGTGGTGTTGTCCCTCCTCGAGGGTTGAAGCGTAAGGTTGTGGACGGGGTTGGTCCCTCGAAGCGGAGGCGGGTTGAGCCCACCAAAGTAGGTGATCTTGGCCTTGGTGAAAAGGTTGAGGGTGAGCCCGACCATGGAGATTCTGACATTGCTGTTTCTGAGGATGAGGCTGATGACGATGTTGGGGAGTCTTCTGAGGAGATTGTCTATTACTCGAGTAGTGAAAATGACGTTATTGATGTAGAGGTTGGGACGAGGCCTGGTTATGGTTTTTTGTTTAAGACGGGTCTCGACACCTTCACTGTTGACTCTATGACTGATGATGACTTGTTGAAGATGAATGGTATGAGTTGGGAGCGGATGTGCCATCTTTCCCAGAAGTATTCTGCGCAGGTAAGATTAACCTTCTTGTAGTTTTGTTTTGATAAGTTACCTTTTTCCTTGAAATCGTTCTGTTGACTTGTCTGTTTTTTTTGTTGTACAGAACCCATGTATGTACACGGGCTTGATGGCTTGAGGCAATCTTTACCGTAGTAGTAATATTGTTCTGAAGGAGCGTGTTAAGTGGTTTGGAACGGAGTTGACCGCTGAGAAGATTATGAAGGAGAATGCCGCTAAAGCTTTGCTCGAGATTGAGAAAGAGAAGACCGATGCCAATGTCGTTATAGTTCGCAACTTTGGGTAGATCTGGCGGCGGACAAAATTGCTCTTCTAGCCGAGAAGGCTGCTCTGACTGCAGAGGTTGACAGCTTGAAGGGCAAGTTTAAGTATGAAAAGGAGCGTGCTGAGGATGCCGAGGCTCATCTTAGCTCCCGTGCTACTGAGGAGGATGCTATAAGGAAATTCAAATGCAGTGCTGAGTTTGCCAAGATTGTGAAGGAGGAGGCTGCTAAGGCTTGTGTGCAGGTAGCGGATGGTGATTCCGTCGAAGTTGTTCGTTTAAGGGAGGAGGATATTTTGGCCGCTACTGAGATGACCCATTTGAGGGCTAAAATGCACAAACTTAACTCCAAGGCAAGGAGGTCTAAACGGTCCGTCAAAGCCTTGAGAGCCTGCCTGGGGGAGATAGTTAGGGTGAGTGTTAGTTGCCAGGCTGATCCCACTGTTACTGGTGTTGGCGTGCAGGTTGTTGAAAGTGATGTAGTTGGTGTTGAGGTGGATGCTTGCAGTATTCCAACCGTTGAGGGTATCCTGACCGCTGAGGGGGTCCCTGCGCTTTCGGTGATAGCGGTCGTTTATGGCGAGGGTGATGCTGAAGGAGAAGAAAACGCTTCTGTAGGTGTTTCTGGGGAGGTTGCAGGTAGTCATTCCCTTGGTGCTATTGCTGCGGAGTATGGAGATGAAGACGGGGACGAAGATGAGAGCCGCTGCAAGACATGGAGGGGCCTTTGATTGCTGCCCATTGGGGATAATTTATTCTTTGCATTGGTAACATGTAATTTTTCTCTTTTGATTTGTTTTGAAATCCCTCGGCGGGTCTGTCCGCTGTGTGACTTGGAAACACTTTGATGTAACCTGTACTTGAAAGTTCAACCTTTGGAGTATTTTTGTGACTGGTCGGGTATATTTTGGTAATTTGTGGTGTTTTTTGTATTATATGATCGGATGTTTGTGTTAATTTTTGTCAAAGCTTATGGTAAATAGGTTTTGGGAAGTACTTCCTGGGGAGTGTGTGTTTGACTGTGGGAGTTTGTAGGGCTTTAATGTTGTATTGGAATCAAGGTTTTTTGACTGCGCATTTACTGCTCTTTGCATGGGGATTAAGGGTTTTGACCATGCGTACTTACTGTTCTTGCATGGGGACTGGGAATTTTGACTGGAAGCATATTTAACCTTCTTTTACCCTCTATAAAAGGGATTGCACTCTTTCATTTTGATCACCTCTCTCCAATCTTCCTTTTAAAAACGCTCCTGCTACCAAAACTTGTAACATGGATTGTCCAGGAATGAACGATTTTTTCACCCCTTTCTCCTGGGGAAAAGAGCTTTGTATCTCTGAGGAAATTGAAACAGGCTGTAAAGCTCTTGCCTTTCATTATGAAGAAGAAGGCGATTCATATCATGCTGAAGAATGCCGAAAACAAGCTAGGAAGGTTGCCACTACTCGTGCAGCCAAAGAGCTTGCTGAGGCCGATGCGGCTCGCTTCCGAGTGGTAGAGGAGCGGGAGGCTGCGGTGAAAAAAGCTACCAAGGCTGAGGAGAAAACTCCCCAGGCATGAGGAGGGTTTAGATTTTAGGGGATCTAAACCTTGTAACCGGATTGCTTGTAATGAAAACAATATTAATAAAACTTCTATTTTTCTCCTTGCAATTATTTTTATCGCTTGCAATTGTCTTTCTTGTATCTTCTTTTCGGCTGTTGTATCTTCTTTGTTGTAACCTTCGAATACTGTGAATATTCGCTCAGGGACGTATGCTTCGTGTCTTTGAAAAATGTGAATGCCCGTTGAAGGATTTGTGTTTGTTGTATTTGAGTGAAGTGAGTGTCCGCTGAGGGACTTTTGTTTTTGTAGTTGAATAATGTGAACGTCCGTTGTGGGACTTTTGTTAATTTTTTTTTTTGTAAGTGCTATGTGTAAGTTTGTGTTGCTAGTGTATATTGTAAATGTACCCTGTGCGTGTGCCTTTGCGATTTTTGGTTGCTATTGTAGGTTGCTCAACTATTCGGTTGCTTTAGTTGTTCGACCGTGAGGCCGTGTTTGGTTGCCTGACCATGTGGCCGTTTAGTTGTGCGATCAAGTGATCGAATGGTTGCCCGACCCAGCGGTCGTTTGGTTGCTCTATCTAGCGATCGTTTGGTTGCTCGACCAAGGGGTCGAATGGTTGCTCGACCAAGCGGTCGTTTGGTTGCTCGACCAAGCGGTCATTTGGTTGGTCGACCAAGCGGTCGAATGGTTGGTCGACCAAGCGGTCGTTCGGTTGCTCGACCAAGCGGTCGAATGGTTGCTCGACCAACCGGTCGTTTGGTTACTCGACCAAGCGATCGAATGGTTGCTCGACCAAGCGGTCGTTTGGTTGCTTGGTTTATTTTTAAGGGTTTGTTAGTCCCCTTTTAAGATGTAAAATGCTACTTCATTATTTTGATCATCGTATAAGACTTCATTGTTGAAAGATAGAAACAAAATCGGTACTTTCCATTAATTTCTCGATAATAGTACAAAAGATTGCATGCCTCTTAGTTGGGCCATAGTACATGATTTTAGCTAGCGGTCTACTGGTATACTTTCTTAGCTTTTCTGCATGCCAAGTATTGTTGACTTCAGTACCGTCTAGCTTTGCTAATTTGTAGGAACCTGGCCGTATGACCTGAATGACTTTGTAGGGGCCTTCCCATTTTGGAATTAACTTGCCGGTATGTCTTGGATCTGATGCCTCTGTTGCCCTGTTGATAAGGTCGCCAATTTTGAAGTTTCTGATGCGGGTCCTTTTGCTGAAGAATTCTTTTGTTCTTTCTCTGTAAGTTGCCATGCGATTGACCGCGGCTTCTCGGGCTTCATCCAGTAAGTCAAGGTTTGTTCTTAGGCCTTGTGTGTTGGCAGCTTCCTCAAAATTTTTGGTTCGGTATGACGATGAGCCGACCTCCACGGGTGCCAGCGCTTCTGTTCCATATGTCAGTTTGAAGGGTGATTCACCCATGCTTGTCCGTGCTGTGGTTCTGTAGCTCCATAGAACATTGGCCAACTCTTGTGGTCATTTCTTTTTGGACGTGGTCAGTCGCTTTTCCAGGCCTCTTACTATGATTCTATTTGTGACCTCCACCTGCCCGTTGCTTTGTGGGTGGCAAACGGACGCTTTCTTATGCTTGATCCCGTGTTCAGATAATAATTTTGTGAACTTTGAGCCGACGAATTGTGTGACATTGTCTGATATTAGTACTTTTGGGATACCGAAGCGGGTGATAACGTGCTCTTTGACAAAATGGATGGCATCTTCCTGGATAATGTTTCTTAACGCTTTTGCTTCTTTCCACTTTGTCATGTAATCAATTGCCACCATGACGTACTGAAGTTCGCCTTTGGCTTTTCTTTGGCTTTTGGGAAAGGCCCCATGATATCTATCCCCCAGACGGCGAATGGAATAGGGGAAAGGATTGCGACTGGGAGAGCGGGTGCTTTTCTGGCCATATTGCTGAATAGTTGGCATTGATGGCATCTTTTGGCAAAGGTTTTGCAGTCCTTGTGCATTTTTGGCCAGTAGTAGCCCTGTCTCAAAATCTTATGGGCTAGGGCTTTTCCAGGCATATGGTCGCCATAGATTCCGTCGTGTACTTCTCTCATGCAGTAATTTGCTTCCTCTTCGTCGACACACTTGAGAATTGGTGAATCAAAGCTTCGTTTGTATAAAATCCCATCTTTCAGGAAGTATTTGGTCGCTTACGCCCTTATCTGTTTGGCTTTGATCTTGTCTTCCGGGAGAGTGTCATTTTCCAAGTACTGGACGTAAGCAATCATCCATGTTCGGGCTTGCGGGTCAATTTCCATTATAGTTCGTTCCTGAATGCTGGGGGTATTGAGTTCTTCGAAGTAGATGGTATCTGGGCTTGTTGCCTCCCCACAAACCAATTTAGACAACATGTCCGGCGTGGAGTTGTCTGAGCGGTCTACTTGCTCTAGTTTGAAGTCTTCAAATTTTTTCAGGGCGTCTTGAGCCTGGGCTTGGTATTTCAGCAGGTTCTCGTCCTTGGTCACGTAGTTGCCCAAAGTTTGTCTAACGACCAGTTGAGAGTCGTTGTATACAGATATTTTCTTGACTTGTAAGTTTTTTGCCAATGCAAGACCCGCTAAAAGGGCTTCATACTCGGATTGATTGTTGGTAGCTCTGAAGTTGAGTTGGATTGCCTGTTTGACTTGAAAGCCGTCTGGGCTTTGCAAAATTAACCCGGCTCCGCATCGGCCGTTGGTGGAAGATCCATCGACGTATAGCTTCCAATGGGCGTCTTCTTGTGTGTTGTCTGCAGCTATTGGCTGTTTTCCAGTATAGGGGGTTGCTTCAGAAAATACGCATTCTATGACAAAGTCTGCCAATGCTTGAGCCTTGATAGCGGTTCTGGGGACGTAGGTCAAGTGATATTGACTTAGCTCGACGGACCAGTTGATGAGTCTGCCAGATAGGGCGGGCTTGTGCAGAATCTTCCTTAATGGCTGGTTGGTGACAACTCGGATTTCTCGCCCTTGAAAGTAATGCCTCAATTTTCTGCTTGCCATGACCAGTGCTAAGGCAAATTTTTGTATATTGGGATAACGGGTTTCCGCATCTTTCAGTGTTTGGCTTACATAGTATACTGGCCTTTGTTGGTCTTTTTCTTCTTTCACGAGGACAGTCCCTACTGCTTTGTCTTTGGCGGAAAGGTACAACGATAGCGGTGCCATAGGTGGGGCCACTGCTGGCAATGGTGGTGATGAAATATATTGCTTGAGGTCTTTAAAAGCCTTTTGGCTCTCTTCCGTCCAGGTTATCGCCTTAGACTTAGTTGCTCCTTTTAAGGTATCAAAGAATGGCAGGCACCTGTCCGCTAGCTTTGCTATGAAGCGACGCAGTGCGGCCAGACTGCCGATTAACTTCTGCACATCCTTGATTGTCTTTGGCGCCTGCATGTCCATAATTGCTTTTATTTTCTCAGGGTTCGTTCAATCCCTCTGTTTGATACAAGGAAGCCAAGAAATTTGACGGCACCCAAGGAAAAGGTGCACTTGTCTGGATTGAGCTTCATATTATATTTTCTCAACGTGGTAAAGCATTCTACCAAATCCTTCAGATGTGACTCCCTAAGGAGGGATTTAACTATTAAGTCATTCACATAAGCTTCCATATTCCTGCCCAATTGACCTTTTAATATTTTGTTCATGACCCGTTGAAAGGTTGCCCCGGTGTTGATCAAATCGAAAGGCATGACTTTGTAGAAGTATATGCCACGATGGGTGACAAATGCGGTTTTTCCCCTGTCTTCGGGTGCCATTTTTATTTGATTGTATCCTGAGAAAGTGTCCATGAAGCTTAGCACTAGATGACCCGCCGTTGCATCTATCAGTTGGTCGATAGTAAGAAGCGGGTACGGGTCTTTCGGGCAGGCGGCATTGAGATCCGTGTAATCCACACACATTCACCATTTTCCGTTAGCTTTCTTTACCAGGACTACATTGGCCACCCACTTTGGGTAAGTTACTTCGCATATCAAGTCTTCATCAAGCAGTTTGTCAATTTCCATGTCGATTGCTTTTTGCCGTTCAGGGGCAAAATTCCTCCTTTTTTGGACTTTTGGATCCCTTTTGGGGTCTACATTGAGTTTGTGGATTGCCACGGACTCATCGAGACCCGGCATGTCATTAGGACTCCAAGCGAATATATCTGCATTTTTTCTCAAGACCTCGGTTAGTTCCTTCTTGAATACTAATTCCAACCCGGACGCGATGCTCACGGTCTTTGTCGGCTCACCAGGAACCACTTCTACTTTCTCTATTTCGATTGCGGGAACAAGTGGTGGTCTCTCATCTCGCTTGAGGCATTTCTTTAAAGTAACGTCAATTCTTGGCGGGTCCTCCAACAGGGGATCATGGCCGTCGATGCATTGTACCTCCCTTTTCCTTTTGCAGCCTTGGAGTTGTTGTTCTGCGTGGCGCTTGCACCTATCTCACTTCTTCTTATTCGCCTTTTCCCTGCGGACATTACTGGGCTCAGTGGCCGCCAGGGTGAGGGCTATGCCATAGCACCGCTTCGAAGTTTCTGAATTCCCTTTAATCTCCCCTACTCCGTTTGAAGTCAGAAATTTGATCTTCAAATGAGAGGTGGAAGTGACCGCTTTAATCATGTTGAGGGTTGGCCTCCCAAGTATTATGTTGTAAGAAGAGGTAGTATTAATCACGTAGAACTTAACTGTGCGATAAACCTGCCTTGGCGATCGGCCGAAATAAACGGGCAGGCGGGCGATGCCCATGATTGGAACCGCATTGTGGCCGAAACCATAAAGAGGAGCCTCGTCGGGGCATGGCTCTAACTTGGAGTTTTAGAGTTTTAGACGATCCCATGTGTGCTTGAAGCATATGTCTACAGATGAACCGTTGTCGACCAAGATGCGTTTTACCTCATTATTCGCCACATCCAAAGTTATGACCAATGCCTCTGTGTGGTTAGGATTAATTCCCTCATAATCTGCGTCTGTGAAAGTGATAGGGATGGCGGCCCCTTGGGATTTTGTGTAGACAGGATTGCCCTCCCTGGCCGGGGAGGTTTGTCCACCAAAGACAGTGTTTACTATGTTCTTGTTGCGGTTCTGGGAAGTCGGTGTTGTATTGGTCTGGCGGGGCAAATAATGGTTGAGATTCCCTTCTTTGAGCTATTTTTCGAGGAAATATTTGAGAGCCAAACAGCTTTCTGTGTGGTGCCCGTACGTTTCGTGATACTCGCAATGCTTATCCTTAGGCCTGTTTTCTGGCGGGGTGAACATTAGAGGTGGTGGCAGGTAGAATGGTTTCCCCTTCATCTCTTTGAGTATCGTGGCTCTTGGCAGGGTAAAGTTGGTCCATTCCGGCTCTGGAGTCTTAGGCGGCCTCGGCGGGTTTGTGGGTCCAAGCCGATCCTTTACAGAAATAGCTGGTGGTGGTCTTGAAGTCGGTGGCGGGCCATGAGTTGTTTGGACTTGGTTCTGCTCTTGAGCTGGTTTAGTGTAGGAAGTGCTTCTTTCCCTTTGGAAGTAGGGGGTTCTTTGAGAGGATGGCGGGGCTCTAGATTTTTTGAGTACGTTGAGTGACTCCATCTCGTTGATTGCTTGGGCTGCAAGATCATATGCCTTGGCCAACGCAGTGGGTTTGGCTTCCATTAATTTGCAAACGTATTTTTCGCATTCATACGGGTTGAGACCCCGCCTCAGATACACAAATGCTTCCGTCTCGTTTACGCATACTATCTTATTTACCGCTTCCTTGAACCGATCAATGTAACACTGAAGGGTCTCCCCATTTCTTTGGGCAATTGTTTCCAGGAATACGGTATGTAGTTCGTGCTGTTGATTTGCCTTAATCTTTTTTAGAAACAGCTTTTTGAATTATGTCCATGTATCAATTGATCTTGGCGGCAAGTGGCAGAACCATCTTTGAGCGCTTCCCCGAAAGGTGGCGGCAAAGAAACGGCTAGGAGTCAAGTCATTGTATTCATAGTGAAGTGCTAGTTGGTCGAAGTAACTGAGATGCTCTTCAGGATCTCCCAGCCCGTCGAATGAGTTAAAGCTGTAGTGTTTAATGTTCTTTTGTTTAGATTCAGCCTCCAGGCGGTAGGTGAAAGGTGATCCTCCCATTCCAGTGCTGCTTCCGCCTTCTATCTTTTTCTTGAGTTCTAACAATGTGTTGAGCATGTCTGCATTGGTGGGCTGCGTGCTACCTATGACGACCATGGGTGGCGACTTGTCACGGTGGTCGTTTCTCCGCTGTTCTTTTTCGTAGTCGGCCTTGGCCTTCTCGTATTCAGTCTTCTTGTCTATGAGGAATTTGCGCAAGTCCCTGCATTTTCTGTTGCGTTCCCATGTTTCTGGATGGTGCTTAGGACCGCCATGCCTTTTGTGATTGGTTTCTTGGGAAGATCCCAAACGCGAAAATACGGAATGTGCTCTTCTGGGTTGGCTATGCGCCTCGTTGTGTTCGTTGGCTACATCACGTTGAGACCCCCTCCTTTCTACGCGATCCGCCAATGGAATCTGATTTCGAGGGCCCGGTTGGTTCTGTGGGAAGGCGGTCACTATTTACAATAGTGCATCAATTTGTTGTTGGGAATAGCCCGTTAGGTCCAATTGTAGGGGATTTTCAGGAGGTTGGTTGGGTTCAGGCGGTGGTTCCTGATTAGCTGGTGGCCCATGCGCAGAAGAGGTGGGGTTTGTGAGTTGCCCATCAACTCGGTCTACCGGGGGCTAATCTCCCGCTCGAGCGTTTTGGGATCTCGTTTTTGAGGCCATGTGACTCGGTCTTGGTTTTTTTTTTTGACAGCTCCCGTGACTGGTGATTACTGCTATGGTTGAGCAGGTGAGGGGTTTTCTACAAGAAAACTGCCCCTCCTTCTAGTGCCAAATGATAACTCCCACGGCTGACTATTAGCTCCAATCACTGTTCCGGCGGTGCTTCCACCTAGGTTGGGCGCCTGCAAAACGATGCTTGGCAGGGGGTGGTAGCCGTCAAGCACCTCCGGTGTGAGAATAAGTAATCGGAAATAATAGTAATCAGGCAAGTGGTAGTTTATCGAGAGTGTTCATGAGAGGTAGTTTTTTGCATTCTTTTGTGTGTGTGTAAATATGACAAAAAGAGTAGTATTTATAGGCCAACTCCCCTAACCCTGTAGCACACGTGGCGGTCACTGTGGCTACAGTGGAAGGGATGGCCTTTACCTCAACAGTTGTTCCTTTATTCTTTTTGCAGGTCTACAGTTGGACATTTAGTACTTGCGCTATAGTTGCCTGTCCTTGCAGCATGGTGTTAGGTGTTCTTTGGGCCGTCTGCTTTTACTTTGCTTCACCTGCTACTCAAAGGACATTCTTTGTGCATGCTTGTGAATATAGTATTCTAATAGTAGAATGATGTGGTGAAATTGTATTTAAAACTTGGATGTCTCCCTAACGGGTACTATCATCTAAACAAAACTTAAATTCCCTGAAATGTTGCAAAATTTTATTATATATGGTCTATAACTCGTGCGATATATTGTAAACTTTTTAATTGTAAATTTTTAATTATATTTTACTATTAAAGTTTTAAGTTGTTTATATATATTTTATTATTAAAATAATTTTTTTGCTTTAAAAATATAATCGTAATTATTTATTTGAATTGTTACTTTAAAATACATAAGTATATATATAAATATTACATAAAAATAGATTTTTTAAACTTTTATTTAATAAAAAAAGTGAAATTAATCTAATCATGTAAACCTTTTTTCGATTTTTTTACAAATTTTTCTATATTACAAGTGTTTTCCAGATTTTATGTAATTTTTAATAACTGTATAAATTATAACTCGTGTGATGTACGAATGTAAATATTTTTTAATTAGTAAAAAATTAAATTATAAAAGAAAATAAAATATAAAAATACATGTTTACTAGTATTTTTAATGATAATGTTTTAATTAATAATATTACGTTGACGGGAATTGAATCCTATACTCGTGAGAGTGTTTATAAAATATATATGTTTAAAGATATATTCTTAGTGGGATTCAAACATTAGAATTTTTTAAATATTAGGAAAAAAAATATTCTTATAATATTAGATACGACGTTCTCATTTATTTGTCCTAAAATTTAAAGGTTATCAGTATCAAACGATCAACTAAATAGAGGCTAATTTACTTATCCTTTATTATAATACCTGAGTTTACCACACTATACAGTTAATCAATAAAAAATGAGAAATTATTTTAGGACCAATCATAAATTACCACTAAATTTTATACCAATCATATTCACTCTCTCACTTTCCTTCTATTAGATTTTAACAAAGTATTAACCATATTAAAGTTAACCAAGAGTTAACCAATCAATTATAAAATAATAATATAATTAATCAATTTTTTATTATAATATCTGAATCTACTACATATCAGTTAATCAATAAAAAAATTATGAATTATCTTAGATCTAATAACAAACCATTCGTAAAATTTAGACCAATTAATCATAACATCTCTAACTTCTTTCCTCTTTTTGCTTTTCTAACCATAGTTAAATTTAGAGAAAAAGGAACCTGAGATATATCTCAGGTAACTTTCCTGAGATATGAATAAAATATTTTAATATTTATTGGGCCCGCAAGGCTAATTAATAAAATTTTAAACAAATTTTGATTTTACAAAATTGTCCATCCCATATTTACATATAAACTACATATATCTTAGGGAATTTACCTAAGATGTATCTTAGGTTCCCTACACTCTTAAATTTATTAACCATCCTATATAGTTTTTTTTTTAAAAACAAC
This sequence comes from Saposhnikovia divaricata, assembly GCA_036435485.1. Lineage (NCBI taxonomy): Eukaryota > Viridiplantae > Streptophyta > Magnoliopsida > Apiales > Apiaceae > Saposhnikovia > Saposhnikovia divaricata. Next base: position 20,294,231 of record CM071595.1, read on the forward strand.
CATGCTATATAGTTAATCATCATTATGGTAACAAAATTACTAATATATTTTCCTATTTTTTTCAATCATTCGATAGTTAATCATAATTATAGTAATAAATTTCACTAAAATATTGGCCACCATTAATTGTAAGTTAACTAATATTCTAACATCTTCCTATTTTTATTTTTTAAACCAAATTTAAATAAATTAAGCTTAATCACAATTATGAAAAAATTATCTTTTGATCCCTAAAAGATAAAAAGAAGACAATATTTTATGTTTATATTTTGGTTTTTTGGATAAAAATTTAATACTTACATTCTCACTCAAAAAATCAAATATACTAAAAAAAAGTTGTTTAATATTACGTGCAATGAGCCAAAATAAATATTAATTATTTTTTTCAATACTATAAATCGTCAAAATCAATCCTCTTTTTGATTTTGAGTGTTGAAGAGTTTCTTGACCGGAGCTAAGTTACTCAATCAAACCGCAATTCCAATTCAATCAAAACTCATTCATCAGGTTCTGAAATAATATTTTACGTGACTATCAAAAAAAATTAATATTTTACTGGTTTTTGGTTTTTGATACATGGATTTTCAAATGTTATAGATTTCTTAAATTAAAATTAATTCTTTAAGGCATGAATTTTGTAAGCTTGAAATTTTAAATTATATGATTTGATAATAGTTTTATATATGTTGCCCGTATATGTTTAGAAAATGATGGATTTTAGTTAGAAAATATAGAAAATCTAATACCTTTTAGCTCAAATCATTCTCATCCTAATTTACTTATAGTGGTTATTTAACAATTTTTTTGATATACAAAATTTTTTATCGATCTTTTAATTTAAAATCAATCAAAATTATACTATTATATATTATGAGTTAATTTTCATAAATATCAACTACAATCATACTATAATATATAGTCATATATTACAGATAAACTTTCATACATACTTATTAACTAATTAATCATAATTTTTAATTTAAAATAAATCACAATTATATTATTATTTTCTGGCACATCTATTTTTTGTACCCCTTTTTATGTAGAGAGCCATTTTCCAAAATTGCATGTTTATTAATTGATTTAAAAACAAATATATTATTTTAATACATGAGTCTATTTTATCAATATTATATACTATAATATTTTAATATCACAAACTCTCGATCTACAATCATAAGGTGCAATCAAATTTGATTAAATCTACTATCATTGAATTGAAAATTTAAAAATTAAAGGGATATTTCATTTGGTACCACTATACAATTGACTTTTTCATTTGGTAACACTCGAAGTTTTTGACTTCCAAGTGGTACTATTATGCTTTTGGCTTCATCCACATAATAGCACTTCGTTAACCAAACGTTAATCAACCGTTATATAATTATGGGATTTTCCATATGGTACCACTCTGAAATTTTTTATTTCTAAATGACACCACTCTACTTTTGGCTTCACTCCAAATTATCTATTTTTATTGATTCTGATGAATTTATTAGAATTCCTTGGTTTTATATCCCTTAAAATATTGTTGGGCATCACTTTGCCCACCAAAAACAAAGGAATTTGATCAGAATCATCGTATTCATTAATATGGGTGGTATTATGGAGCTACAACCCAATATAGAGTGGTGCCACTTAGAAGTTAAAAATTTCGAGTAGTACGAAATAGAAAATCCCATAAAATTATAACGGTCGACTAACAATTAACAATTAGTTAACGATATGGTATTATGTGAATGAAACAAAAAGTATAATGGTGACTTGGAAGTCAAATATTTCGAGTAGTACCAAATGGAAAAGCCAATTGTACAATGGTACCAAATGGAATATCCTAAAATTTTAAAAAAAAACTATTTACCACATTATTCTAAATAACCATTTTTTGATAAATAAATAATTTATCAATAAAAGGACATATGGCATCTACAAAAATAATCAAATTTTCAAATTTTCTTATAAATCACAATTTTTTATAGGTAATTAATTCATCAATAAAAGGTCATACAACATCTGAAAAAATTATCAAGATCGGACAAACACATAATAAAATAGATCATACCAAGGTTTCCTTCAACCAAACTACGATTATTGATCAGATCATAAATTGTTGTGCACCCATCGCTTATATCACTAAAATATATAGCCTTTTTGGCAAGATAATCCAATAATTTATAATAAAAGAAACTACTCTCACAAAGAGAAAAACAGAACCCAATATGGGTAGACAAAATCCACTAATGGGGTATTAGACTCTCAACAAAGAGATATGTTTATTGAAAAACAAAGTAAAATCAAGGAAAAGAAACTGGAGTTATCATTCACAAGGATAAAGTACAACATCCAATATATCAGTAGATAAAACCCACCAACGAGGTACTAGATTATATTGGATGAGTAGATAGGTCGATACATATATAATTATATACAGTTTCTAATAAAAGGTGCCTTTTAATTTTGTATTCTTGAATAAAAGTAATAGTACTCAATTCCCATACAGTAATTTAAAACAGACATATCAAATTTGCTTGGTTGATGGATAATATTTTTTTTTAATATCAACACAACCTTAAATATAGGTATAAAAAACTTAATAATTTGGTAGATGATAAGTGGATTTATATCCACTTGGAGCGTTCCAAATCGGCTTAAATTGATTGACTTGGACTCAAGTTTGTTGTATTTTTGATGTATTTTGTGTAGTTGTGCAAGGTTATAAATCATCGAGTAATGGTTGGAGATTTGAGATGATTTTGGTGTGGATGTTGAGTTTTTTTTATGAAGAAGGAAGTCTTCCACACAATTCTTGGGAGGTTTGGAATCAAGGAAATGAAGTATGGAAGCTTTGGGGAAAAGAACGGAAGGAAACAAAGGCAAAACGAAGGAAAACCGCTGGAAATAGCATGCTGAAAAATTTCCAACAGTTTTAGACCTAGGCCACAGCCTAGCTACCTAGGCCGCAGCCTAGCATGGCCGCTGTTAATTCCGAAAATTGCACTAAAACCCCTCCATAGCTTTCCTGTTTTGAGTCTATTTTGTATTTTTATGCTATTCTTGTTGGACAAGACTTCTAGGGCTTATAAATACACATTGTATCATTGTAAAATATTATTATCATATCGTTATTCATTGTAACTTAGAATTGCAAGGGAGAGAGTGGAAAAGGATTCAACGCTCGTGACAAGCACGGATCTAGATCTACTTCATCTTTTGTATACGTTGAACATAGATTTGTTTTCTCAACTCTTCACTTTATTAATATTATTGTTCTTTTCTTTTATATCTTGTTAATTATCATGTTTTCATCAAATCCCATGATGATGAACGGTTCAATTATGGGCTAATCGTTGTCATGGGATTCTAACGGATTTATTTATGGAACTTAGTATCTTGATGCTTAAAAGATCTGTGTGTGGTGTATATCTGATATCCTCGTATGGTTATGCTTATTAGATAGATGCGTCGCGAACATCTAAATTGTTAATCTCTTGTGAAGTGAAAGTGGATCTTGAGATTTAGAACATGCCATGCTATCATAGGTTCATAATTGTTTATCAATATGATTCGTGGTGTGAGATGAAAATACTTATACTACCCTATGTGATCTTAATGAATAACCTGTTCTTCAACCGTTATGTTTTCAAATTCTATAGACATATAGGGTCTAAGCATAATTGGTGTCTATTCATCTTCTATCTCTTTTGTGGATGTATGTTTAGTTTGGTATGCGTATGCTGACAGGTAGCGTATACTTGTTTCGTGTTATCCGATCAGATATCAAAACTATTGCACATAGTGATTAAAGGCGTCAGATCTAAGTGAAGTATTTAATGAAGTTAGGATCCCATGTTTATTCTCTTATAAGTAATTCGATTTCAATTCTCATTAGTTAATTTAATTGTTAGTTTAATATTTTGCTTTTAGTTTAATTTAGATAATCAAAAACCCCAATTTGTTATTTATCTTAGCAGTGAATTAAAATCATACATTGTTGAATAGGTGCATTAACTGAAAAGAACTTAACCAGATCTCAGTGGAACGAACTTTAATTGTATTACTTGTGACCACGTGCACTTGCGTGATTTTGTGTTAACATGTTTTTGGCGCCGCTGCCGGGGATAATCGGTGTTTTGTTTTTAGTTTATGTGCTTGTCATCAGTGGTCGTTAACGTTCACTGACTTGGATTTTCTTACTGAGTTTGTTGTTTCTTGGTGTTTTAGGTACTTGAACGTGTATGCGAACACGTTTGCAAACTCGTAAACTGGCAGAAGAAGAACTTGCAGCAGCAAAAGAGATGGCAGATTTACCAGCAGCAGCTAAAGCTTTGAAGGATTATTCTCAGCCTAAGATCAATGACATTCAGTCTAGCATTGTCAGGCCAGCTATTGCAGCTAATACTTTCGAAATCAAGCCGGGCACGATTCAGATGGAGCAGAACTCAGTTCAGTTTGGGGGTGCTCCTACGGAGGATCCTAACATGCATATCAGGGACTTCATTGAGATTTGCGACACTTTCAAGTTTAACGGTGTGCCGGATGATGCGATCAAATTGAGGCTTTTCCCATTCTCTCTGAGGGATAAGGCTAAGGGTTGGTTACACTCTTTACCAGCCGGTTCCATTACTACATGGGAGGATCTTGCTCAGAAATTTCTTACTAAATTCTTCCCTATGGCGAAAACTACAGCAATAAGGAACCAGCTAACTCAATTTCAGCAGCAATCTGGTGAATCTTTGTGTGAGGCTTGGGAACGTTATAAGGAGATGCTTCGTAGGTGTCCACATCATGGCATGCCTGACTGGATGGTTATTAATGGTTTCTACAATGGGTTGGGAGCACAGTCTAGACCTTTGCTAGATGTAGCATCGAGTGGAGCTCTGTGGGCTAAGAGCTATGAGGAGGCTTATGATCTTATCGAGACGATGGCTGCTAATGAATATCAAAATCCAACCCAGAGGCTTTCTCAAGGCAAGGTAGTGGGTGTTCTTGAAGTTGATGCGGCTACAGCCATTGCAGCTCAGTTGAAGGCTCTCACTATGAAAGTGGATTCTCTTGCGAATTGTGGAATTCAGCAGGTTGCTAGTATTTGTGAGTTATGTGCGGGCGCACATGAGACAAGTCAGTGTGCTATCTCTTCTGAATCAGCATAGTTTGTGGGTAATTTTCAGAGACCTGCTGCACCAGTTCCAACCACTTATCATCCAAGCAACAGGAATCATCCCAATTTCAGCTGGAGCAACAATCAAGGTGCTCAACAACCTTATCAGCAACAGTTTCAGGGAAAGCAAGCGAAGCCATTCAATCAGGGCTATCAACCGCCATATGCTCCAAGGCCACCATATCAACCTCCGGGATTTCAGCAGCAACAGCCCCAGGCTCATGTGGGGCAATCTTCTAATGAAAAATCAGAAATGGATGAGTTGAGGATGATGATAAAAAGCTTGTCAGTTTCTCAAAAGACCTTGGAAAACCAGATGGGACAGCTTGCAAGTGCTTTGCTTAGTAGGCCACAAGGAACTCTTCCTAGTGATACCGAGACTAATCCTGGCAGGAGGGATGGCAAAGAACAGGTGAAGGCTGTGAATTTGAAATCGGGAAAGGTTACAACAGATCCTAAATCAGCCGCTAAGGAAGATGAAGAAGTGCAGAATCAGCAAGTTGAAAATTCTGCAGTGCCCGAGATTGAGAAATCTGACTTAGTAGCTGATGAGATAGATGGTGAAGTAGAGACGAGCAAGGAACCTGTTAAAGCTTCTCCAGAGCAGTCTACAAAGAATACTCAGATCTATCCCCCACCTCCATATCCTAGAAGACTCCAGAAGCAGAATTTGGATAAAAAGTTTGCTAAGTTCTTAGAGGTGTTCAAGAAGTTGTAGATTAACATTCCTTTTGCGGAAGCTCTTGAACAGATGCCGAGCTATGCCAAATTCATGAAGGGTATTCTCTCTCGTAAATTGAAGCTCGACGAACTAGAGACTGTTACCTTAACGGAAGAGTGTAGTGCCGTTCTGCAACAGAAGTTGCCACCTAAACTTAAGGATTCGGGAAGTTTCACCATTCCGTGCACTATTGGCAACCTTTCTTTCAACAAGTGTTTGTGTGACTTGGGAGCTAGCATCAATCTCATGCCCTTGTCAGTCTATATGCAACTTGCTCTACCGGAACCAAAGCCTACCAACATCTCTTTGCAGTTGGCTGATCGTTCAGTTACATATCCTAGAGGCATAGTGGAGGATGTTTTGGTGAAAGTTGATAAACTCATATTTCTTGCTGATTTTGTTATCTTGGATTTCGAGAAAGATAAGAAGATTCCCATAATCTTGGGAAGACCGTTCTTGTCTACGGAAAGGACCTTGATCGATGTGCAGAAAGGGGAACTCATGATGAGGGTTCAAGACCAGAATGCCACTTTTAATGTCTTTAATGCAATGAAATTTTCCTCATATGAAGAAGAATGCTTGAAGGTGGATTTGGTTGATTCTGCAGTTACTATAGAAATTGAGCAGTTGCCTAAGTCCGATTCTTTGGAAAAAGTTTTAGTTGGTGACTCTGATTTTGAAGATGAGGAAATAGCCAAGCAACTTCAGCAGCTAAATTCAGCTCCTTGGAAAAGGAGATTTGATTTGCCTTTTGAATCTCTTAGGTTAGCAGAACTTAAAAATTCGGAGGGGGCGTCTGAAACCATCTATTGAGGAAGCTCCTACACTTGAACTCAAACCACTTCCGGAACACTTGAGATATGCTTTTCTTGGTGATGCATCTACATTACCTGTTATTATTGCCTCTAACTTGTCAGCTAGTGCGGAAGAAAAGCTCTTGAAAATTCTGAGGGAGTTCAAGTCAGCAATTGGTTGGACCATAGCAGATATCAAGGGAATCAGCCCTTCTTATTGCATGCACAAAATTCTGCTAGAGGAAGGAGCTAAGCCTACTGTTAAACATCAGCGAAGACTCAATCCTATTATGAAAGAGGTGGTGAATAAGGAAATTCTTAAGTGGTTAGATGGAGGTATATCTATCCTATCTCATATAGTTCTTGGGTGAGTCAGGTTCAATGTGTGCCAAAGAAAGGAGGCATGACAGTTGTTGCTAATGAGAAGAATGAGCTCATTCCTACTCGGACAGTCACGGGGTGGAGAGTTTGCATGGACTATCGAAAGCTCAATAAAGCCACAAGAAAAGACCACTTTCCTCTTCCATTCATTGATCAGATGTTAGACAGGTTGGCGGGACATGAGTATAGTATTATTGTTTGCTTGATGGTTATTCGGGCTATAATCAGATTTGCATTGCTCCGGAAGATCAAGAGAAGACCACATTCACATGTCCTTTTGGCACTTTTGCTTTTCGTCGAGTTTCTTTTGGACTTTGTGGTACTCCTGCTACTTTTCAAAGGTGCATGATGGCTATTTTCTCAGACATGATTGGCACGAATGTGGAGGTTTTTATGGATGACTTCTCAGTTTTTGGTACTTCATATGACGAGTGCTTGCATAATCTTGGCTTGGTATTGAAACGTTGTGTGGAGACTAACTTGGTGCTTAATTGGGAGAAGTGTCACTTTATGGTGCAAGAAGGAATTATTCTTGGGTACAAGGTATCTGGTAAGGGGCTTGAAGTGGATAAGGCTAAGGTGGAGACAATCGAAAATCTTCCTCCACTTATCTCTGTTAAAGGAATTCGCAGTTTTCTTGGTCATGCGGGGTTCTATCGGAGATTCATTCAAGACTTCTCGAAAATCTCTAAACCTTTGTGTAACTTGTTGGAGAAGGATGTTCCTTTCAAGTTTGATGATGAGTGCCTTGCAGCTTTTGAGCTCTTGAAGAAGAAGTTGACTACTACACCAGTCATTACCGCACCTAATTGGGAGGAACCGTTCGAATTTATGTGTGATGCTAGTGACTATGCTGTTGAAGCTGTGCTTGGTCAAAGGAAGGATAAAATTTTTCATGTGTTTACTATGCTAGTAAAACCCTCAATGATGCACAGCTGAACTACACTACTACGGAGAAGGAGTTGCTAGCAGTTGTATATGGGTTCGAGAAATTCTGGTCTTATTTGCTTGGAACTAAGGTGATTGTATACACGGATCATGCTGCTATTCAATATCTCATGTCGAAGAAGGATTCAAAGCCTAGATTGATTCGTTGGGTGCTTCTTTTGCAAGAATTTGATGTGGAAATCAAGGATAGGAAATGCACGGAAAATCAAGTAGCAAATCATCTCTCACGCTTGGAGGACCATGGTAAGGATTCGCATAACAAATCTCTTATTAATGAATCATTTCCAGATAAGTAGCTTTTTGGAGTGCAAGATGAAGAGCCATGTGTTAGGTCCCAAAGTATCGTAGAAGGGGGGGTTGAATACGATACTATAAAAATTAAAAATACTTCCGAGAATATATCTTTATTGATAATAAACTCGAAGGGGTGTTACAACTTATAATCCAATGGATTAGCTTCAAAATTAGAACACTCCTAAGGATAGTTTAGGCACGAGGACCTTCTACCCGACACTGCCTAAAAGTGGGCTAAGCCGACTTTCCTACTAGACGGACTATCTAGCAGCTTACACAGAAAATATATGAGAGAGAAGAGAGAGTTGTGTGTTTAGGTGTGTTTTGAAATGAAATACAACAGGCCTATTTATAGGTTATAGAAAGTCACTATGCAGTTAATATACGTAACTGATTACGTATATTAACCTGCCTAATTTCTTTCAATAACAACCTGCCGAACCTGCTTTTCAACCACTGCATTTTCAATTTCAAAGTCTTACTTTGATTTTTAATACATGTGGACCCCACATGTTCCCTACTTTATGAATAGTACTTTTGGGTACTATTCACATGAATAGTAACTTCGGTTACTATTCACCCGGTGTGAATAATGATTCCGGTGAATAGTAATTCCGGTGTGAATAGTGATTCCTGTTACTATTCATTTTCCTCTTATTTTTGATATCCTTAAATATTCAGCTTCTGAAATGGAGGATATCAACACTGCTCTCAATCATACCTCTTTAACAGTTTTTCTGAGTTAGATACTTCGATTCCTTTGTGAAAATGTTGACGCCTAGTGCAACTGGTCTGGTTCACAGACGACTAACATTCACTCGTGGTCTTCGTATCATGTCTTTAAGAATACTGCCAAGAATTGTCCAACCATAAAAACTTTATCACTGGAATCTTTTGGCCCTTCAACTGAATCATCTGTACATCTTATTTTTGTCACTGAGGCTTGATCATTTTAATGAACTTCTTTCAGCGACTTGATCCTTGTTGGTGCCTGTTCTTCAAATTTCACGATCCCTGTATAGAGTTTATTATTTATCTTTTATCCTAGTTTAGTTATATATGTCCTCTATTACATATTACATTTTTATGCTTTACAATCTCCCCCTATTTGATTGTCAGGGTTTGACAAACAAATTCCTAGAGGATAACTCAACTGATACAACAAAAAAATAAAATACAAAGATAAATAATATAAACGTACATTCTGGATCATATATATATTTTCCAGATTTCCAAGTGCAAGACAATTGTCCTCTAGACTGAACATATCTTCAAGTTTTGCCTTGCTTTCTTTTCACATAGCACGAATACTTCCATTTAGCTTTTCCTTTCCCAAGATAAAGTTAATTCCGTGTCAACAACCTTTTCCTTGCCTTTATTACGCCTAGTAGCTTCTTGGTCATCCACCTTCTCCCCCTCAGTTGGGTTATCCTCCAAGATAGTAGGATGTGGAGTTGGTAATTTAGACGAAACTGTCTTCACCAAGGAATTAATTGCATGACTAAACTGGGCTGCCATGGAACTTAATTGAACCTGGAATGCATCATGTTGAATAAGTTGCAAATTTTTGATTTCTGCAATGGACTTACAGATATTTGGCAACTCTTTCTCCAATTTTTGGACCAGTGTAAGGAGTCTACTGTATTCCTTTCTGGTTACAGGTGCATGTGGTTGAGTAGGTTGCTCACTCGTATGTTCTGCAGGTGTTTCACTCAACACTCTATATTCACTCGGTTTAGTGGTTTGGGTGACACTTACATGTTCTGTTCGTGTTTCCCTCAACTCTCCTCCAGAGCTTCCACCGATATGTGTACCTGCAAATGAAATCATCCTAGCCCCTTTTTCAGAGGTCACGGATGGTGCAATGAAAGTTCGTGAGCTTCCATCCTCGCGTGAAGCGAGTTGCCGACCACTGGTAAATAGTGGTAAATCTCGAAAGAGATCCAGAGATTTTTCCTCTGGGAGGTTAAACTTGAATCGATTAAATGGTACAAAACCCAAGTTTCCCTCGTATGTCTGTGAAGACACTTGGTTCATAAAAGAACCACCTACCGATGGATCTTTCCGTAAAATGGAAGATTCACCAGCAGTTATTGAGGTAGGTAATTCCACCTCGGATGCCTGTGAAGGCATTTGATCTTTAGAAAGATCATCAACCACTCTTATGTTCCGTGAAATGGAACTCAAGATAGTTGCTCCCGTCAATTCATCCTCATTTACATTTTCACTCATTTGACAAGGAAGAATTGTTTCCCTAACAGTTACAGTTACCTCAGGTTCATTTGGTTTACTTCGTTTAGAATGAGGTAGAGCTGCTGATGTAACTAACTCCTTATGTGGTGCTGCTAAGGCACTATCTCCCTCAAAAGTGTTGATGGTTGGTCGTTTAAGTGACAATTGAGGTGTAGGAGTTTGTTGTGTTTGTGTTTGCATTTGTAAAATGGGCTCTTCGACCTGTGTTAGAGTCGGTGGGATTTCCTGCTCTTGGTCGGGTAAGATGGCCACTGGGGGCTTTAGAAACTGTATTTCCTGTGACACAACAGGGAATACAAAGGTTGGAATAGCAGGGATTGAAATATTACCTTGTCGTATACCTGCTCTCACTGGTCTTGGTAACAACGGAAGTGGGACAGTCTTTAGATATTCAGTTAGGACTGTAGGCACATCCGTATATTTCTTTTTGCTCATGTAATTAATTACATTCGTCTTTATGGAAGAACATTCCACCTTTTGACCATTTTCCAAGCGTACCCTGTCTTCATCATTCAAAAAATCATTTAATATTAGCTGTAGAAACCTTGGATATAGACATTTGACATTTTGAGTCCGAACATCTCTTGTTCCTAAGTGTTTCATCTTTAAAATGATTTGACCAAGCACTATTTTTCCAAAATTAATCCTCAAATTATTGGCGACCGCATACCCTATTTTTTGGATATATTCAGGTATTCGATTTTAATTTGTTCTATCTGAGGAAAAAACATGGTTAAGAGTGTGAAAGAAGAAACTCCAATACTGGGTTAGAAACGTTCTATAAAGATTACCAGTATTGAAATTGTCATCTTGGTACCTTATAAAACGAAAGAACATTTCAATCTGTTCAGGTGTAGGTTCAGAAACGAGATTTTCCATAGGAAAATGAAGAATTTGATTAACATCTCGTTCAGTGACCCTAATCGACCTACCAAATAGTCGATATGTGAATGCACACCCGTCCTGTCTAGAAGTGTTAACCGCACTGCAATATAGTTCACGCAATGCATCATGGTTAAGATGCACTGGTGTAACTAAAGCATATTGAATTAATGAATGTTCATTAAAAAATTGTGTCCAAGCCCGAAATTGCTCATCCTGAATGGTTTCGATTTGCTGAATGGAAATAGGATTAACTTTAGCAATTAAAAAGCTTCCCTGCAATGCCATTTTCAAAACTTCGAGGAAATTCAAAAACAAGGGTTAGTTTTTATAAAGGATGATGTATAAAGCAAGAATATAAAATCCAATCTAAAAACCACCAGCTAGATTGAGAGATCTTTCCGATCAAAGCTCGAAATATTCAGCAATCGTGTGTATATGCTCTGTATATCTGAAAAATGATGATGTTAAACACAAACAAAAACTCATCATTTATAAGGTTTCAAGGTTTAGTAGGTTAGGTGTAATAGTGATAGGTTATGTTTGAAAAACAACACCGCTCAATAATTTCTCACCTAACAACCTAATTCGCCGAAAAAACATCTTATCACCGAAACCTGTCGGCCGAAAAAACATCTTATCACCGAAACCTATCAGTCTATACACATATACACATATTTATTACTTCTAATTATTATGGATTTAAAAATAATCACGCTGTAAATCAAGAATTAATCCACAATAATCAGATAAACTCACAATTAAATAGATATAAAATTAACAAAATATCATTAATTGATATATGTCAATAAAATATTTATTTAATTATGCTACAGTGATATCTCCAGAATAATCATGCAGATAATCAAATAAAACAAACAAAATCCAGAGAATGAAATTCACTGGCTGCAATTAATTGAACAGACATTTTAAAAAATCATGTGAAATTTAACATACCAAGCTCACTTACCAACCTTGAAAAGGTTGCTTCATCCAAAGCTTTAGTAAAAATGTCTGCCAACTGTTTTTCACTAGGAACAAAATGCAGTTCCACAGTGCCTTCCATCACATGCTCCCTGATGAAATGGTATCTGATGTCTATGTGCTTGGTTCTAGAATGCTGCACTGGATTCTGTGATATTGCAATTGCACTAGTGTTGTCATAGAAAATTCGGATCCTTTTAACTTTAACTCCATAGTCAAGTAGTTGATTTCTCATCTATAGAATCTGTGCACAACTCCCAGCTGCTATGTATTCAGCCTCTGCAGTTGAGGTAGATACTGAGTTCTGCTTTTTACTGAACCATGAGACCAGCTTGTTTCCCAAGAATTGACAGGTTCCTGTGGTACTTTTTCTATCCATTTTGCAACCTGCATAATCTGCATCTGAGTAACCAATTAGATCAAAACCAGAATCTCTAGGGTACCAAATGCCGAGTTTTGGTGTTCCCTTGAGATATCTGAAAATCCTTTTAATAGCTACTAAGTGAGATTCCCTCGGATCAGCTTGAAATCTAGCACATAAACATGTAGCAAACATAATATCAGGTCTACTAGCTGTTAAGTATAAAAGAGATCCAACCATGCCCCTATAGCTTGTCATGTCCACCTTCTTTTCCTTAGTATTCAGTTCAAGCTTAGTGGCAGTGGCCATGGGTGTTTTTGCAGAAGAACAATCTGCTAAATCAAACCTTTTTAAAAGATCATAAATGTATTTTGTTTGACTTATAAAAATTCCCTCATTCACTTGTTTAACTTGTAAACCAAGAAAATAAGTTAATTCACCCATCATACTCATTTCATATTTACTTTGCATGAGTTTGGCAAACCTCTTGCAAAGTTTCTCATCTGTAGACCCAAATATTATATCATCTACATAAATTTGGACAAGTATCATAGAGCCATTGACATTTCTATAAAAGAGAGTTTTATCAATAGTACCTCGAATGAAGTGATTCTCTATAAGAAATTGTGAGAGTGTGTCATACCAGGCTCTAGGTGCTTGCTTCAGGCCATAGAGTGCTTTGAGTAGAAAGAACACATATTCTGGAAAGTCTGGATCTTCAAAACCAGGCCGTTGACTAACATACACCTCCTCCTCCAGAATACCATTCAAAAATGCACTCTTGACATCCATTTGATAGACTTTGAAATTGGCATGCGCTGCATAGGCCAGGAAGATCATTATTGCTTCTAACCTTGCTACTGGTGCAAAGGTTTCTTCAAAATCAATTCCTTCCTCTTGACAGTAGCCTTTAGCAACTAATCTAGCTTTATTCCATGTGACTATGCCATTCTCATCCATCTTGTTCTTGAATACCCACTTAGTGCCAATCACTGATTTGTCTTTAGGTTTGGGTACAAGTTTCCATACTTCATTTCTCTCAAACTGGTTTAACTCTTCTTGCATTGCTAAAACCCAGTCTGGATCCAGAAGAGCTTGTTCAACTCTCTTAGGTTCTTCTTTGGATAGAAAACTACTGTATAAGCATTCTTCTTGACTTGCTCTTCTGGTTTGGACCTTTGCATTAGGATCTCCAACGATAAGCTCAAATGGATGATCCCTGGTCCATTTTCTCTGTGGTGGTAAGTTTGACCTTGATGAAGGGGCTTCATTTTATCTGTGTTGATCATTGTGACTTATTGTTGATTTCTGACTGTGAGAAACTCCCCCTGAGTGTATGGCCCTCGAGATTGATGGATTTCTTGCAGATTCATCAATAGATGCTTCTCTTTGATTTTCTACAGATGCTTCAATTTGATTTCCAACTGATGGTGTAATTTGCTCTTCAACAGGTGGTTCATTCAGCACTTCAACTGATAATCCTTGTCTGTTTCTCACACCATTTGATCTCCACTCTACATCATCATCTTCACTTTCTTCACCACTTCTCTCATTCTCGAATGAGAGAGACTCATGAAAACCTTCATCTACTAGACCAGATATTTTCTTGTCATCAAAGACAACATGTATGGACTCCATCACAATGTTTAGTCTTAGGTTGTAGACTCTGTAGGATTTTCCAGCTGAGTATCCAATAAAGATAGCTTCATCTGCTTTTGAATCAAATTTTCCAAGATGCTCACCATGATTTTTCAGTACAAAGCATTTGCATCCAAAGACATGCAGAAAGTTGATTGTTGGTTTCTTGCCTTTGAAAAGTTGATAAGGTGTCATGCCTATTGCTTGATTGACCAAAGAAATATTCTGGGTGTAGCATGCAGTGTTTACAGCTTCTGCCCAGAAGTATGTTGGTAGCTTAGATTCTTCAAGCATTGTCCTTGCAGCTTCAATTAGAGTTCTGTTCTTTCTTTCCACTACACCATTCTGTTGAGGAGTTCTTGGTGCAGAGAATTCTTGGATAATTCCTTCTTCTTCACAAAACTCTCTTATTACAGAATTCTTGAACTCAGTTCCATTGTCACTTCTGATTCTCCTTACTTTGAGTAAAGGATTGTTGTTGACTATCCTGATGTGATTTAAAATGACTTCACCTGCTTCATCCTTAGAGTGCAGAAAGAATGTCCAAGAGAATTTTGAGAAATCATCAATAATCACAAGACAGTATTTCTTATTTGAAATTGACAACACATTGACTGGTCCAAAGAGATCCATGTGGAGTAGTTGCAAGGGTTGACATCAACTGATGACATTGACTTTGATTTGAAAGAGGCCTTCTTCTTCTTCCCTTTCTGGCACGCATCACACAATCCATCCTTGGAGTAATCCAATTTTGGAATACCTCTAACCAAATCCTTCTTTACCAACTCATTCATTGCTTTAAAACTCAGGTGTGACAGTCTTTTGTGCCAAAGCCAACCTTCATCTACACTTGCCTTGCTGAGAAGACATGTAGTCATGTTTGCATTTGTTGAATTGAAGTCAGCAATGTACACATTTCCTCTTCTATCTCCTGTCAACACTACCTTGTTGTCACTTTTCTTAAAAATGACACAAGCTTCAGATGTGAACTAGACGTTCTGGCCTTTATCACACAATTGACTGACACTTAGCAAGTTATGCTTAAGTCCATCAACCAGTGCTACTTCTTCAATGACAACATTCCCTTGTGAAATCAAGCCATATCCTCTAGTATATCCTTTGCTGTTGTCTCCAAATGTAATGCTAGGGCCAGCTCTCTCCTCAAACTTAGTGAGCAGGGTAGAATCTCCAGTCATATGCCTAGAGCAGCCACTGTCCAGATACCAAAGATTCTTTCTGTTTCCCTGCACACATCAACACAAAATCAAGTTGATTTTAGTACCCAAGCTTTCTTGGGTCCTGTCTTGTTAGCCAATTTCTTATCCTTCAAATCCCTTTTAACCGAAGGTTTAGATTAAGTTAAATCAATTTTGACTTTTGGTTTGGGCCTTTGAGAGACAGAATTTAATACTTGCTCATATGTGTTATAGTTAATAGCATTATTAGGCATAGTCTGTGCAAACATGTTATTCATCATCCATGGCATCTGTGGCATATTGTAGTATGGATTATACATGAATGGCATGTTAGCATATTGACTAGATGCATGAGCAGAGGGAGCATACATATTTGGCATAACATTCACAGCAGGTATAGGCATAGGCATATAAGGCACAAAAGCATTCTTAACAGATTTACAGTTGGTAGATAAATGATTAACACTTCCACACTTTACACATTTTTTCCTAGGAGCATTTTTATCAGGTGTGTAATTGTTGTGTTTGTTAATCCCTACCTTACCATTTCTATTCTTTTTCTTGTCCATAACACCTGACTTAACATTTTCTAGCTTGTCCTTCAATTGCTTGTGGGACAAGTTGCCTATGTTTATTTGTTCAACAGATTTGGTTTTGCTGCACTCTCCAACTACAAAGTTTTTGTTGACAGGTCCATATTGGTTATTTAATTTAGTTAATGTTGCTTTGCTAACAGGCTTAGGTCTCAAAGAACATTCTTTTTTGACTAAATCACTATCTGAAGCAACTTCCCTATCAACATCTAACTTAGCTTCTGATAATTTGTGAAAAGAATCAACTCCTTGTATACTGTACATTTCTTCAGTTTTAGCCTTTGATCCCTTCCACTTAGCAATTAAGTATTGTTCCTCTTTTAACTTTTTTATTAAGCACTCTTCTCTTTTCAGAGCCTCAAGTAACTCATTCTTAGCATCCTGGCAATCTCTTTTCATTGTTTCAAAATCAATTAGTTGAGTTTCTAACAGAGTATTCCTATCACCTATCTTAGCATTAAGATCTTTAATCTTTTTGTTCTCCTTGTTAAGTGATTTTAATGTGACATGCATGTTGTACAATTCATTAGACATTTCATCAACAATATTGGCACATTCATCTTTGGAAAGCTCAGTTAGATTTGTAGAGTATACCTGGTTGCTTGCTGAACTAGCCTCTTCATCAGTTTCGTTTGCCATGAGTGCAAGATTGACAAACTCTTCTTCTGCATCTGAGTCACCTCCAGCTGCCCAATCATCATCTCTTGATACGAATGGTCTCTCCTTTTGCTTGAGAAGGTCAAAGTATTTCTTTTTGTAATCAACAGTCTCAAACTGTTTCTTTTCATTCTCAGATTTGGATTTTCTGCATTCATTGGCAAAGTGGCCAGCAATTCCACAGTTATAGCATTTGAACATTGATCTTTCAACCACATCCTTGTTTGGTTGATAGTTTTTCTTGAATTGCCCGGCTCTTGCTGAATTCTTCTTGAATCTTAGCTTCGAAAATCTTTTTGATAGAAATTCCAAATATTCATCTAGATCTTCAGCTTCATCCTCACTTAATGCATCAGGTTCTTCAATCATCTTGTTTTTACCTTGGCTAGTTGCAGCTCCACCTTCCCAAGTTCTTTGACTTGGCGTGGCTTCTTTATTCTTCATCTTCTCTCCATCTTGGTTTGTTGGAATATTGGCTACCAAAGCTATATTTCCACCTTTCTTCTGGCTTTTCTCAATTTCTTCATCTTGTTGCAACTCGAGCTCATAGGTCTTTAAAATTCCATACAGTCTCTCAAGTTTAAAATCTTTGTAGTCTTGAGAGTTTCTCAACGAGACAGTAACTGGCTTCCATTCCTTAGGAAGAGATCTCAGAAATTTTAAGTTGGAGTCTTTGACTTCATATGTTCTCCCGTACAACATCAGGCCATTCAGTAGTTTCTGAAATCTACTAAATATATCTGTTAAATTTTCTCCAGAATTATGATGGAAGTGTTCATACTGTTGTATGAGGAGTTGCATCTTGTTCTCTTTGACTTGTTCAGTTCCTTCACAGAGTGTTCGAATAGTGTCCCACACTTGCTTGGCAGTGGTGCAGTTGATGACATTGTCGAATATGTCTTGATCAATACCATTGAACAGTATATTCATGGTCTTTTTATCCTTCTGGACTTCCTCTTTGTCTCCATCTGTGAATTCTGCGGATAATTTGGGAATAGGCCTTCCAGCAACTCCAGTTCCTGCTGCTTCTCCAACTGCAGTGTTGGCCTTCATAGGAATATGAGGCCCTTTCTCTAAACAGTTTACATAACCTTCATCAATAGATAAGAGATGTAAATGCATCTTTACTTTCCAGTGAAAGTAATTATCTTTGTCAAGAACTGGTATTCTCACGCCTGAATCCTTCATTCCCATGGTGGTGATCTTTAGACTTCTTGTATGCTAGAAGCTTACTGTGATACCAATTGTTAGGTCCCAAAGTATCGTAGAAGGGGGGGTTGAATACGATACTATAAAAATTAAAAATAATTCTGAGAATATATCTTTATTGATAATAAACTCGAAGGGGTGTTACAACTTATAATCCAATGGATTAGCTTCAAAATTAGAACACTCCTAAGGATAGTTTAGGCACGAGGACCTTCTACCCGACACTGCCTGAAAGTGGGCTAAGCCGACTTTCCTACTGGACGGACTATCTAGCAGTTTACACAGAAAATATATGAGAGAGAAGAGAGAGTTGTGTGTTTAGGTGTGTTTTGAAATGAAATACAACAGGCCTATTTATAGGTTATAGAAAGTCACTATGCAGTTAATATACGTAACTGATTACGTATATTAACCTGCCTAATTTCTTTCAATAACAACCTGCCGAACCTGCTTTTCAACCACTGCATTTTCAATTTCAAAGTCTTACTTTGATTTTTAATACATGTGGGCCCCATATGTTCCCTACTTTATGAATAATACTTTTGGGTACTATTCACATGAATAGTAACTTCGGTTACTATTCACCCGGTGTGAATAGTGATTTCGGTGAATAGTAATTCCGGCGAATAGTAATTCCGGTGTGAATAGTGATTCCGGTTACTATTCATTTTCCTCTTATTTTTGATATCCTTAAATATTCAGCTTCTGAAATGGAGGATATCAACACTGCTCTCAATCATACCTCTTTAACAGTTTTTCTGAGTTAGATACTTCGATTCCTTTGTGAAAATGTTGACGCCTAGTGCAACTGGTCTGGTTCACAGACGACTAACATTCACTCGTGGTCTTCGTATCATGTCTTTAAGAATACTGCCAAGAATTGTGCAACCATAAAAACTTTATCACTGGAATCTTTTTGCCCTTCAACTGAATCATCTGTACATCTTATTTTTGTCACTGAGGCTTGATCATTTTAATGAATTTCTTTCAGCGACTTGATCCTTGTTGGTGCCTGTTCTTCAAATTTCACGATCCCTGTATAGAGTTTATTATTTATCTTTTATCCTAGTTGAGTTATATATGTCCTCTATTACATATTACATTTTTATGATTTACACCATGGTTTACAGATTATGTGAACTATTTGGTTAGCAATGTTATTCCTCCAGATCTTTCGAGTGCTCAAAGGAAGAAGTTTCTACATGATGTGAAGTGGTACCGTTGGGATGAGCCGTTTCTGTTTAGACAAAGACCAGATCAGATGATCAGACGTTGCATTCCGTATAGTGAGACAGAGAGTGTTTTGAGAGATTGCCACTCAACCATTTATGGTGGTCATTATGGTGGAGAAAAGACAGCAGCTCGTGTGCTTCAAGCAGGTTTCTATTGGCCTACCTTGTTTAAGGATGCTCATCGGTTTGTGATGAGTTGTGATCGATGTCAAAGGGTTGGCAATATATCTAGAAGGAACAAGATGCCTCTTAACATGCTTCTTGAGGTGGAGATCTTTGATGTTTGGGGAATTGACTTCATGGGACCTTTTTTTTCTTCATGCAATAATCAGTACATCTTGCTAGCTGTGGATTACGTGTCTAAATGGGTCGAGGTTAAGGGGTTGCCGACCAATGATGCGAAGGTGGTATTGAATTTCTTGCATAAGCAAATTTTCACGGGTTTCGGAACACCACGTGCTATAATAAGTGATGAGGGAACTCACTTTTGCAATCGCTAGTTTACTTCATTAATGGCAAAGTATAATGTGACGCATCGTGTTGCTACAGCCTATCACCCTCAAACGAATGGCCAAGCTGAAGTTTCTAACAGGGAGATCAAGAGAATTCTGGAGAAAGTGGTGAATCCGTCTCGTAAGGATTGGTCATTGAAGTTGGATGAAGCTGTGTGGGCGTACAGAACTGCCTGCAAGACTTGTAACACCCCTAGATCCGGGGTCAGGGATCTGGTCGTTACCGTCTCAATTCCCATCCACAGTTCAACATAAATATTAAATTACAACCTTGTGACCCAAAACAATAACATAAAACACACCCGTTATAGTCCCAGAGATGAAATCAGAGTAACAACCAAATTTTATTAAACACATTATGAGTTCTTACAACCCAAAAGAATTTTAATATAAATACATACTCTTTGCCATCCACTTACATGAGTCATACTAGACTATATACTTGGTACTGAAAGAATAAATCTATCCTACCAATAGCTTTCTCTTCGGCTCTGGTAATCTCATCGTCCTCGCCAGCATCGAGTGCGCCTTGTGCGAGTCATCTGGTCTAGCTGTTGTTGTGATATAATAATAAAGCAAGGGTGAGCAATAGCCCACCAACAATAATATTTAACTGAACGATAATATATAACAGTTCAAAAGTATCTTTCAAACCATATGCCATGCATTTACGGAAATGATGCCAGTATAATATGAACGATGAAGTTACAAGGTAACTCAAAATGTAAATATATGAGGGAATATCTGCTATGTCGAAAATAAGCAAGATATTATAAAGAGGAACTTTCAAGGAAAATATTGCAATTTCAGTTACGAACACTTTCCCAGCTCTGCCAACAGTAATAATGTTGCAGGAAATAAATAAGTTTGGATGATGAACCAATGATGGAGTATTCACCGCGCCCGTTGTTCCAATCTTGATGATCAGTCAAGATCGTACAGCTCAAATTAGATTTACTACCGGTAGAAGGAAGAACTGACGGCTTTAATTGTCTACCGCCTTACTAGCTCTCCCAGGCCAACGGTTGGGCCAAAGGGGATGGACCGGCGCTACTCGGCCTCTTACACGACTCCTAGTTCCAATAGAATTCATGATTCTGAATGTAACGTTCGTCCCCCTTTCCCCAAGTATAATACTTGTTGATAAGACTCTACAAAGTAGTCGTATCTAGTTGGAAAGGAAAATTCACCAATAACTTCCAAGCTATTGCTTGGTAACGAACATCAACTTGTTCCAACAATCTTACCCCTCGAAAGATGAGAAGGTAAACACAGACTTAATGAGTCCATAGCAACCAAGTTGCGAGTGAAGAGGATAAATTATGGCCGGGAAGTCAACAAGATAAATAACATTGCTCAAGTAGGTTCCCCTATAATATGGAAGTTTGAGCGAGCATTTAAATCCTTTTAAGATAGATTTAAATGAAAAAGAAAGAGTTGGGAACCTTTCCTTGATAAAATAGTCGTAAAAAGACTCCGAAATATTTTACATAATATCTGGAGGTGGAAGGTAATCTCCGAATAATATAAATTATTTTAAAAAGAATTTTAAAAGGATTAAATAAATATTCCATGAATATTTATTTACTCAATAATAATTATGGAATATTATTAACTCATAATATTGCTCGTAAGTAATCCTCGAATGAATATATGGAATTATTTAATAAATAAATCCCTCCTTAAATGAATATTCGAAATAATATTCATTAAATAATTAAACTCCAATAAATATTTAAAATAGTATTCAATAAATAAGTCGAACCTTAAATGAATATTCGAAAATAATGTTCATTTAATATTTACTCTTTTAAATGAAAATCCAAATAGCATTCATTTAATAAATAATCTTCTAAATGAATATCCAAATAATATTCATTTAGTAATCAAAACTTTAAAGGAATAATCGAAATAATATTCCTTAAGTAAATAGAACTTCCAATGAATATTTTAAAATAATATTCATTAAGTACATAAAACCTTAAATGAATATTCGAAAGTAATATTCATTTAATAAATAACATTCTAAAGAATATCAAAATAATATTCATTAAATATCAACTCTAAATGAATATTCAAAATTAACATTCATTTATTATCTCTCGACTAAGATAATACTCGAATAACATTCCTCGAAATATTTCCAAGTAATTGATACTTTATGGAATATAATAACGTTTAACAATAACCTTCCTCAGATAAATAATAATCTGTCGTTGGAATCCCTCCGGGTTTCCACGACTATCTATAACTCAAAATACCGACTCCCGGTCTATATTTAGAATGAATATCATATGCCCTTCGCTAAGGGTCTTACCAAAATAATCCGGCTTATTACTGATAAATCGTATCTAGTCTATAAGCCAATATCAATTCAGGGAACAAGTATCACAAAAAAAACCAGAGTCACAATATAATTGGAAACAGGCATGCATGCGATGGCATATGTAAAATAGAAATCATATACATATATTATTACAACAACAGGTTCAAAGGTTTGAACACTTGCCTGGTAGTCGGGTGTGGGTAGAGGTAGCGTGTCCCGGTTCAGCTCGGTGATCTATAAACAATCAGAATATTCGAGATTAATCACCTAACACTTCTTTAGAAGGTTACGTATAACTTTACTTAAGTCGAAACACGCTTTCAAGTTATCTCGTTATGCACCCTTTTGTATAACTCTTTTTATTACCGATACGATCCGACTTTTGTTCGTTATTAAGACATGTCATTGTACTTACACTTGACATATACTTAAGCCGGGTAAGTCCTAAGGTCGGTCGTTTACGAACCAAGATTATACCTCGAGTTTTATCGCCCATTTTCTAAGTGTTTTACCAAAGTTATAACCAAGTATCCATTTTAGGGGTTCGTTTATATTTAACCTCGACTTGAACATTTTTATAAAATCGAAAAACGATCCAAATGACATGTGGTTTTCTTTCAAATCTTCCTCATGACCTCTAATATTTAATTACCATGATTCGTCACAAACTTTCATATTTTACCGATGTTCAATTTTAATAACGAACTTGTAGTTACGGTTTCGAACAACTTTTACTAAGTCGGCCATAACTCCTAAACCGTAAGTCGGAATGCTTCGATTCTTTCGCCAAAGCGATCTATGACTCGAGATCTACAAGGTTAGGTCATGTATCCATTAAGGTCAGAAATTTAACCTAACTGTTATGCACGAATTACTAAGGTCTAATGAAAATCGGGCATTACGACGGCTATAAATCGAACGTTTCAAAATTGTTTTCAACACAACCAAGCCACACCGGGCATCCATACATCTTATACACATGTTATACATCTCAACAAGTCCAGGAATATTACTCTTCACCATCATAATCATCATATGGTCAAACCAACTACAAGATTATGCTCATGATAACACTAATGTCATAACTATGCTAAAATCCACCAAAAACATACATAAGCTTAAAATAACATCTAGGGTTCTTAAGGATTATACCTTCCTTGGAGAGTGTCCTAGCCTTACTAAGCTTGTTATAGTCCTTGTATAGCCTCAACAAAGCTTAGATCATCCAAACAAAACAAGAAATCAAAGTTAGTTTCTAAGGGTTACTATTCATCATCACTTTTGTAAAAATCATAGAAAATCGAAAAATAAGAGTTTGGCTCTCAAATTTTTACCACATCTTGGCCTCTTCATAAGATTTGTTTTGAGTCCTATATCATCTAATTTGAAGCTTCGTAGCTATGGTTTTGAACCCGTTTTTCCCACTGGACAGAAACTGGTCAGATTTGTTGCCCCAACTTTGAGCATGGATTTGACTAGGCTATACTACTTTGTTGGCCATGAAATTTTGAACGAACCTTACACATGGTGTGGAGAGGCTATGGTCAAAATTTGGTGATTTTAGAAGCTCTAGATTTTGAGATATGAATTTTTCTTTCATGGCTATTCTTGCTGGGCAGTTTTGAAGAAATGGAGAGAATGGAGTTTGCTTGGCTTGTCTTTGATCTCATCTAGTCTAAATGAATTATTGTTGATAATATCTTGCATAAAGCCACTTTAATAAAGTGCTTTGGTCATGGATGAGCTAATCAAGTGGACAAGTGTTGCATTCTTGTGGCAAGGTGTGTGTTGTAAGCTAAGTGCTTGGTTGGTTTTCTAATGATGCTAGTTAACTTGTAACTAGCTTGGTTACTTGATGTTATCCACTAGCACATGCATGTATCTTGATTCCTTGCTTGTTTCCTTGTCCGTTTATTACTCAATTCATTGATCGTTCGGAGGAATAACTCATTCGTTTCTAGTTAGGGTTTTACTGACAACCTTCTTAACATTTATAATACCATTCTCCATCTTTCTTGGTAACTCTCGAATTTAAATTCCTTAAATCCTATCATTAAATCCTTAAGTCTATCAGTGTCCAGGGAATTCTCGGAGAAAATAAAAATGCTGTTTTTCAGAATCCGACAGCTTTTACATACACTTATTTTCCCCTCGAATCACTAATACGAATTCAAAAATCCATTCCGGGTACTTCTATATAGTGTCGTCTCATAATATTCTCATTCCCACCAAAAACACTATTCATCCATTTTTCTTTACTTACTCTCTCGGTTTATACAAATGTCCCGATTCTCTTTCGAACATTCCTTAACCCTTTTACGGAACCACCGGACTAATAACAGATATCGATTTGGATGACATAAGAATAATCTTCTTCATTGGAATTGCCACTTCTTAATTTCCTAGGAGATAGATAATTCTTATATAAGTTATCAACCAATACCATTCTTCATGGCATATCATAATTGAATCCGAATCCATTCAATATCCATCTATTAACCCATTGATACATTCATACTCCAATACATAATAAAAAGTTTTAATTAGTACCAAAAATCTGGGTTCTTACAAATTATATCCAAAATTTGGGGTTCTTACAAGACTCCTCTAGGTATGTCTCCGTTTCAGTTAGTTTATAGGAAAGCATGTCATTTGCCTGCAGAATTAGAACACAAAGCTTATTGGGCATTGAGGAAGTTGAACTTGGATATCAAGGTTGCGGGTGAAAAATGGTTGCTTCAGTTGAATGAACTTGAGGAATTTCGTGAGCAAGCTTACGAAAATAACAAGATGTATAAGGAGAAGTTCAAGAGGTGGCATGATAAAAGGTTGGTATCAAAAGCATTTTTGCCAGGTCAACAGGTGTTGTTATTTAATTCTCGTCTCAAGCTTTTTCCGGGTAAACTCAAGTCAAGGTGGTCGGGTCCATTTATTGTTAAGACGGTGTATCCACATGGAGCTGTTGAAATTTTCGAAACAACACCGGATCATGCTTTTAAGGTGAATGGACAGCGGTTGAAGCATTACTATGGCGGGTTGTTTCAACGCTATAAGGTTTCCGCCGTTTTGGCGTCTACTTGATTCGGAAGAAGAACGTCAAGCTAATGACGTAAAAGGAGCGTTTCTTGGGAGGCAACCCAAGCCTTGTATATGTCTTGTATTATTGTTCTTTTCTTAAAAAAAAATTCAACAGAATTCGCCCCAAACTGCAGCGCGCGTGCCTAGGCTGCAGCGCAGACTGCATTCTGCCCAGCTCTTGTAAAACGCGAGTGCTGTTTTTTAAAATTAAAAAATAAAAAATAATTTTGTAAACCAACAGACCTCACCCCGCGCTGTAGCGCAGCAGGGGAGGCTGCGGCCTACTCCCTCATCTGTCCATGTGTGTTTTTTTGTGGTGTTTTAACACAAAAAACAAAACCCACATTCTCCTTATATTATTATAACCCCAATCCTTAATTCCTAATTCTATCACTATTTCAATTCCAAACCTCTCCTTATTCATCTCCTTTTCTAAAATCTCTACCACAAACCCTTACATATTAACCTATACATACACCTATACACACAAATATCCAAACCCAATTCCTAATTAAATACCTCCAAACCTCCATTCCAAGTTAAGGTGCCAAGAAGGTTTCAAGTTTGGGGGATCTTCGTTGCAAGTTCACCTCTTTGATTCGTATTAGGTATAACTCTTCCTTAATTCTTGTTGGTACGAATTTGTGGCTTTGCAAATATTTGGGGGTTTTGTGTGTGCTTGTAGTATTTGGAATATTCTTGGTTTGTATTGTGGTTAGTTAATTGGTGATATTGTTGAGTTGGGTTTTGATTGTCATGGCCCCAAAGCGTCAGAGAGGTAGTTCTAGTACTCGGCCATCATCGGATGAGAATGTAAGTGTGGAGAGGTTTGTGAATGATGAGGCGCGAATTGAGTATGATAGGTTGATGGAGAAACCACTTGTTAAAGAGAGGGGGTTTTTGCCGGTTGATTATTCGGAATTGAATCATATGATTCGTGGGCTTGGTTTTGAGGGTCTTTGTGCGTCGTCTACTCCGATTCCTTTGGGTGTTGTACGAGAGTTCTATGCTTACGCTAAGGTGGAGCAGAATGGGTTTTGTGTAGTTCATGGTAGGCGCGTGGATTATCGGCCGGCTGCGCTTCGTCAGGTTTTTAAATAGCCTCCTAAGCCGAGGGGGTGGTAGATTGGGCTAGGAAAACTCGAGATGAGGTTGATTTGGATGCTATTGTAGTAGAGATTTGTGTACCGGGTACAGTGCGGAAAATAAGGCCGGATAGTAATGAGCGTACCAATTTTCCAGCTAATGCTATGAACAGGTTTGCACGGGCGTGGAACTTGTTTATTTGTGCTAACATCATGCCTTCGACACATACGAATGACGTGCCTGTGGAGAGAGCTATTATTCTTTGGGGCATCTTGAAGGGGAAGTATATTGATGTGGGGTATATTATGCATCAGAACATTCTGCGGTTCTTACGAGGAAGTTCTCAATCACAAATTCCGCATGCTTCTATTGTTGCTGGTGTTTGTATGGATGCTAATGTTATTTGGGATGATAATGAGCAGCTGCAGAAGCCGGCTAATCCTATTACTGATGCTTCTATTAACCGGATGGGGAGTGGCCGGGCGGCGTTCCACATCCGAGAGGGCTAGGTTATATTGTTGGTGGTGATAGTGCTTGTGATCAGGGAGCGGGCGCTCCACCGCAGGTTCCTCAGGTTGCTAGAGCAGAGCATGAGCCGGTTATGGTTGACAGGGCATTTTTGGAGACACGCTTTCGTCGGATGTATAGGCGGATGGATGCTATGCATGTTAACAACTGTCGGTATGCTGAGGACATGTCAGTAGCTTTGAGTGCAGCTTTACAGTCACCAGGTAGTGTGGTTCAGTGGCCGGCTTATGGAGCTAGGACTGTGTATCCACCTCTAGATACTCCACCCGAGGCGGGCGAGGATGAGGACGAGTAGGTATGTTTCCTGCTATCCCTCGTATTTACTTCCATTCAATGCGGACATTGAACATTTTAAGTTTGGGGGTGGTTTGGGGGATTAGTAGTTGTATTATGTGTTCATATAGGATATCATGCCTTGCATATTAGTAGTAAATTATGCATTTATGTTCGTGTTATCTACGTTGTTTCATATAGAACATTCTGTTTTTTTTTTGTTTCGTATACCATGTGAGTCATCCATGTGAGTCATATTAGTTGCATTTCATGGCATGCATATTTCATGATCCCTTAGAACGAGCTAATTCTGATTGGTAGGTAGGTGTCTAATTGAGTGTGGTAATGATGAATAGAAGGTTGACTTATAGTTTCTATGAAATTGACTTATGTGTTTCAGAAACAAAACTAATTACACAGTCTCATTGGGTGCTTTTGGGCTAGGTTAGGGTCATGCTTGTTTGGATGTTTTGAGTTTTAATCACTTGATTATATTTAGAATTTTCGTTATTCCCTTGATAGTGTAGGAGCACTTAAGTCTAAGTTTGGGGAAAACGGAGATTTCATGCTTAATTGTAAATAATTGTCAATAATTGCTAGATGTCAAATGGCTAGTAGCCGGCTCATATTTATATGAGTAGTCTAGGGTTGGAATTGAGAATTCTCATTCTAGATGGCATATATGAAAAAAAAAAAGCAGAAAAAAATAGGAAAAAAAAAGAGTCAAAAGTGTCAATTGTTTATATGCAAAATTAACCAGGGTGAGCTCTTTAATACTCGAGCTATTAAGTTCGCGGGGACTTTGTGCCTAGTGACCTAAGGTTTTTATAGTCTGGGATCCACTAACCTAATGCTCGCTACATGGGTATTATTGTATAAGCCTTTTGGGGTCTCATCCATTGCACGGTTAAATAAGCATGCTTGTATATATGTGTCGTAGTAACTAGTAATAAAACATGAATTTCCGTCTACCTTGGATAACGATGGAGGTGATTCTAGGTTATGAAGTGTCTACAGTCTATTCTATTTATAAACCTGTGATTGTCTTGACGAAGAGCATGTATGATTTTGATCTAGTGTTGGGAGTATTTCTGATGAGCATTGCACACACGCACGTTTCTGTTCATGTATTGTTAGTATACGGGAACTTAGTCGAGCTCTATTTGGATTAGTTGCATTCTCTAAGATATTTGCTTGCTAGTTGGTTTTGGTTAGTTTGAAGGGGATCGTTGCATTCATGCATTGCATTGTTATTGCATTGTTATTGCATTGTTTAGTTAGATGGATTTTGTGGGTACATTCACTATAGGCCCTCACGAGACCTTACTCGTCCACTAGGGCTGCCTAGGGGTTTAAAGGGCTTGTTGCATATGCCAAATGCAACCGTGATCACCTACGGAAGTGGTACTAATTAGTTAGTGTTTAGTTATTTATGCTTGAGGACAAGCATCGGTTTAAGTTTGGGGGTGTGATAAGTGAATTTATATCCACTTGGAGCTCCAAATCGGCTTAAATTGATTGACTTGGACTCAAGTTTGTTGTATTTTTTATGTGTTTTGTGTAGTTGTGCAGGGTTATAAACATCAAGTAATGGTTGGAGATTTGAGATGATTTTGGTGTGGATGTTGAGTTTTTTTTATGAAGAATGAAGTCTTCCACACAATTCTTGGGAGGTTTGGAATCAAGGAAATGAAGTATTGAAGCTTTGGGGAAAAGAACGGAAGGAAACAAAGGCAAAAGGAAGGAAAAACGATGGAAATTGCATGCTAAAAAATTTCCAACAGATTTGGACCTAGGCCGCAGCCTAGCTACCTAGGTCGCAGCCTAGCATGGCCGCTGTTAATTCCAAAAATTGCACTAAAAACCCTCCATAGCTTTCCTATTTTGAGTCTGTTTTGTATTTTTATGCTATTCTTGTTGGACAAGACTTCTAGGGCTTATAAATACACATTGTATCATTGTAAAATATTATTATCATATCGTTATTCATTGTAACTTAGAATTGTAAGGGAGAGAGTGGAAAAGGATTCAACGCTCGTGACAAGCACGGATCTAGATCGACTTCATCTTTTGTATACGTTGAACATAGATTTGTTTTCTCAACTCTTCGCTTTATTAATATTATTGTTCTTTTCTTTTATATCTTGTTAATTATCATGTTTTCATCAAATCCCATGACGATGAACGGTTCAATTATGGGCTAATCGTTGTCATGGGATTCTAACGGATTTATTTATGGAACTTAGTATCTTGATGCTTAAAAGATCTGTGTGTGGTGTATATCTGATATCCTCATATGGTTATGCTTATTAGATAGATGCGTCGCGAACATCTAAATTGTTAATCTCTTGTGAAGTGAAAGTGGATCTTGAGATTTAGAACTTGTCATGCTATCATAGGTTCATAATTGTTTATCAATATGATTCGTGGTGTGAGATGAAAATACTTAAACTACCCTATGTGATCTTAATGGATAACCTTTTCTTCAACCGTTATGTTTTCAAATTCTATAGACATATAGGGTCTAAGCATAATTGGTGTCTATTCATCTTCTATCTCTTTTGTGGATGTATGTTTAGTTTGGTATGCGTATGCTGACAGGTAGCGTATACTTGTTTCGTGTTATCCGATCAGATATCAAAACTATTGCACATAGTGATTAAAGGCGTCAGATCTAAGTGAAGTATTTAATGAAGTTAGGATCCCATGTTTATTCTCTTATAAGTAATTCGATTTCAATTCTCATTAGTTAATTTAATTGTTAGTTTAATATTTTGCTTTTAGTTTAATTTAGATAATCAAAAACCCCAATTTGTTATTTATCTTAACAGTGAATTAAAATCATACATTGTTGAATAGGTGCATTAACTGAAAAGAACTTAACCAGATCTCAGTGGAACGAACTTTAATTGTATTACTTGTGACCACGTGCCCTTGCGTGATTTTGTGTTAACAGTAGATAGATTCTAAACAAACATAGATATTTATTAACAATAAACAAAATTAAAAAAAAGGGCTTCATTTTATGTACTATATTCTTAGTTTTGTTTTGTAGCATCTCAATGTTGTTTTCAGTTATATAGTAACAGACATAGATGACTTGGGCAGAAAGTACCATTATATGTGATTGTCATATTTTTTCTTTTCCCATGTTATTTTCGTTTCGTGTACTAAAAACCAATTGTGTAGTTTAGTATCGTTTTGTGTTCGGATTTCAGGTACGCAAAAAAAATATCATGTCATTTTCATACAAGACCCCTAAAACACATGTCATGAATTAATGTACCCAACACAAACGATTTATCAGGTCTACACGTAAGGTCTCACTGTTAAAAAAAATGAATTTCATGTTTTCTAACCCGATAATTAAATTACAAGGACACAAAGAAAATAATGTGAGTATTGTAAAATCCAAACCCATATCCAAATATTTTCGGGTTTCAAAAATATTTTCTAATCCAAATCCAAAACTCAATATCCAAAAACAAATCCGGCGGGTTTCGAATTAAATAGGATTTCGAGTATCCAAAATTAGTAATAATGTAGTCAAATTTAAAAAAACTGCTACACGCAAACAATACTTTTATATTTATAAGATGCTTAAAAATTAGAATGATTAAATTAGGTAAGTAGTTAAATGTAACATATTGTACGAATTGAATTGACATACTAAGTAAAATTTAAAATGTGTTAGAAAAATAATTCTTCGTATACAACACAAATGAAAATTTATGTAAATTAAAGAAAATTACATCTTAAATATTCCATAAAACTTGAGATTGAGAAATAGAAATTCTTATTACTAAATTAGTATTGACTATTTCTAATGAAATATTTGAATAATAATGAATAAATTATATGTCTTATATCTAAAATATTACATAAAATAATTTCAATTATGAAATTATATTATTTATGTATCGGGTTTCGATATTGGATCGGATTTCGGATCGGTACAATTAAAATCCAAATCGAAATTATTTCGGGTTTATATTTAAATAATCCAAAAATTTGGATTCGATATATCCCGAATTTTGGGTTTCAAATTGGGTACCATCAGATCGAATTAATTTGATGGGTAAAAGCAAACTAATATAAAATATACTATATTCTAATAGAAAAAAAAAATTAATATACAATCTCCCAAAATGAATATACAAATTTTAAGTTGTCATTAAAAACAAGCCGAGGGCAATCACCATAAACTCTAACAGACATATCTTGCTCTAAGAACGAGATATATTGGATATTTTTGGTTGATTAATAATGTTTATTTTTTAATAGTAAATGAATTCACTAATAAAATAATATACAATTTGTAAAAATGATATTGATAAACACATAGGAAACTAGATTAGATGAAAGTTTTCTTCATCATATCAACATTCATTTAGTGGATCTTGCACGATAGATATTTTTTATCATTTTGCCGAAACATGCAACCTTTTTCTGAGAGACAAACTAATGATTTATAACAGTCATGAGAAATAAGTGTTTGTGAATTTTTAATATGTATTCGAAAAATTGATCGCGACCCATACAATTTTTTTGAAAGAATTAATATGATGAAAATTATAGAAACCCACAGTACTACACATTTAAATATACCAAATTTCCAAAAAAATAAAACTTAAAATATGGGTTAAAAAACTTATAAACTTCGTAGAAACATTGTAAAAAATGAAAGAAATAAAATTAAAAACAAAATTAAGAAAAAACAATAAAGAGGGGTTTAAAACATTTCAGCGGGAGATATGAATGTTATGATAATTGTTCGATAATATTAATATTAATACATTTGGTATAAATTGATTAATAGGTAATTTTGTACTCAAATTTACTATTTTCTAATTAAATTATCATTTATGGAATAAGAAGCCTTCTTATCTTAATGCACGTATTTATTATAAATAATATTTAAAATAACATGTTTATATTAATTATAAAAATTTATCGTTTGGTGCGTAGCACGGGTAGAAGGCTAGTAATAGTATAGTATAGATATTGTAGAGTTAAATTGTGTACATACCACTATTTCAGACCATATATATTTTGTAAGCACAATATTAGAAAATATATTGTGTTTGCACTATTTTACATATATGAACAGTATAAAATATTAAAAATTATGTTTGTTATGCACGTATAACATTATAAAATGTATCATGTATAAAACATGTTCCGTTTATAGGATTGATTTTCAAGATTTTCGATAAATAAATCTTCATAGAAACATGTTTCACAAAATATTATTTTTAATAAATATTAATATCCAATACAATCATGGTCTCCATTATTTTATTCCCATAATTTGTAATAATATTAATAAATAATGTCAAAGTTCAGTATTGTCTAACTACTTATATAAAACCCTAAAATTTAATATGATCCTGGAATATTAAGTATTTTAATTAATACTGTTTCTAACAATTTAGTTAGTTGTTATTCTCTCAATGTCACAAAACCCTTCTCATTTCATGTCAGCATTGTTCATAACATGAGACAAATTACTAATTTATGTCTAATCTATAAGATCAAATATAGTCATGAGTGATCTTGTTGGATTCGTATTTATGAGTACTTTAATATAATGAAGTTTTTATATTTAATACTAATACGAAATTAAAGATATTAATGATTAAAAGTGTGTATTGACAAACGTATCCGAGGGAAATGTGAAGAGTTTTTGGGAGGGAGGGAGTAGTTTTCTACAGCACCACCTAAATTCATCTTAAAGAACATTGACTACAAAATAAAGCTTAATAATTGAGAAATTATTAAACTTGTTAAGGTTAAAAGCTTGTGCAGTTGAAGACTATAATGTTTTGTTTGGTTGGGGTAAATGAAATTGGAGGGAATGCAATGGAATACGAATAATAATATTGTTAAATATTTAAAAAAAATTCAAACATTTTTATAAAATGTTACCGTTCATGTTCATTGTATTCCTCTAATTTCTATTCAACCAAACACAACCTAAGCATTAGCAGCACTCCAATAGGAGCAGGAGCGGGAAGGGGGTAAGTACACGTGCTACTTTTCTTCTTAGTGCGTTTGTTAGACAACACTTTTAATACTACGGGCTACTTTATCCATTGGCCGAATGAAATTGGAGTAAATGAAATGAAATTTGAATAATAATATGGTTAAATATTTAAAAAAATATCAAACATTTTTTTAAAATTTTACCTTTCATATTTATTGTGTTTCTCTAATTTCTATTCATTCCATTTCGTTACATTCTACCGAACCAAACACAACCTAGCATTACCAACATTTCGAAGGAGCGGGGGCTGGAGGGCCGGGCCGGGCCGGGGTAAGTACACGTGCTACTTTTCTTCCTAATGCGTTTGT
Organism: Saposhnikovia divaricata; assembly: GCA_036435485.1. Lineage (NCBI taxonomy): Eukaryota > Viridiplantae > Streptophyta > Magnoliopsida > Apiales > Apiaceae > Saposhnikovia > Saposhnikovia divaricata. The sequence continues at coordinate 20,327,689 of CM071595.1, forward strand.
TAGACAATACTTTTAATACTATACGGGCTACTTTATCACTTGATAACAACAAGCTACGTTCTGATATTTGTAGTGGCACCGGTAAATCAATATATATATATATATATATATATATATATATATATATATATATATATATATATATAAAGGAGGATAACGGGAGTTTAGGTGGCGCTCTAATATCGTCCCAATCGATTTTTCTAATTTTCTAGAATTTTAAACACTAATAAATATAAAAATATCAATTAGCATATTTAAAGTAGAATAGGTGTTCGAATTTATAAAGGAGAAGAGTTCGAATTTATAGGGAAGACATATGATTAGAAGTTCTATTGGAAGTATAATAAGTATTTATAAGGCATACGATTAAAAGTTCTAATAATATCAATTAGCATATTTGAAGTAGAATAGGTGTTCGAATTTATAAAGGAGAAGAGTTCAAATTTATAGGGAAGACATGTGATTAGAAGTTCTATTGGAAGTATAATAAGTATTTATAAGGCATACGATTAAAAGTTCTATTGGAAGTAGAATAAGAGCTCGAATTTATAGAGAATAAGAGTTCGAATTTATAAATAAAAGTTCTACTAGAACTAGAGTAGGTGTTTAAATATATAGAGCAGACATATAATTAAATATTTTATAGAAAGTACGATCTTCTAAATTATATATTTTTTATATAAGTTAATTATACTTATATTAGGAAAATTTATTCATAAATCCAATACTATTGTCATGAAAAAAGTCATCGTATTTAAAAAGAAAAGAATTAATGTATTAACATAATAAAAGAATAATGAGTAAAAGAACAATCTCATGCAATCCAATACTATTGTCATGAAAAAAGTTATCGTATTTAAAAAGAAAAGAATTAATGTATTAACATAATAAAAGAACAATGAGTAAAAGAACAATCTCATGCAGGAATCCTAAATAAATACATGAATATCTATAATATAAAGAGAAAATAAGATGTGTTTTCATTTTCTAAAAACTCCAAAAAATTTAGAAAATCTAGAAAAAGTATAAATTGGAATTCACTCTATTTTTTAGGTTTTGATTTCAAGAAAAAAAATTGTTGTGTAAGATAAGTATCATCAATAATATGTAATGAAGTTAGAATTTCGATCCCAAACGAGAGCGGCTCGAAATGTGTTTAACATGAAGACGGCTCATTATTAAAGATTGTACTAGCTATTAAAATATCATATGATGTTATAAATTTTATTTTATTTTTAGGATTTGATTTTTATGGATAAACATTATCACACAAGTAATATATGTAAAAGTTAGGTTTTTTGTCTTAACGAGAGAGCGAATCAATAGTAAAAACTGTGTTTAACAAGAAAGCGGTTCATTAGATAAGACCGTATAAAAGATGTTTAAATATATAATTAATACATAAAATAAAATATTTTATTTGAAGTAGAATACGAGGGCGGTGGAGACGTCTTATACGATTTTTTAAAACTGTACATCTTTTTTCCTAGAAATCCTTTATTTTAACTTTTTTATACAAGTTAATTATACTTGCATTACAAAAATATATCCATAAATGCAATATTATTTCCGTAACGAAAAGTCTTCGTATTTTTTTTTTTTTTGATATGTTAATATAACAGAAAGACATTCCAATGCGGAAACTGTAAATAAATACAAGAATATCTATAATATACAGAAAATATAACATGTATTTCCATCTTTTAAAACTCCATAAATATTAGAAAGTTTAAAGAATATAAGAATTGGAATTTAATCTCTTTATATAATGAAGTTAGAATTTCAGTTTCAAATAAGAGTGGCTCGAAACGTATTTAACGAGAAGACGGCTCGCTAGAAAAGATTGTATTAGCTATTAGAATTTGATACCGAAGTCATAATTTTTTTTTATTTTTACGGTTCGATTTTATAGATAAAAAATATTATATAAGTATTTATAATATATGTTAAAAAGTTGGGATTTCAGTTTTAACGAGAGAGCGGCTCAATCGAAAGAATCGTATTTAACAAGAAATTGATTCATTAGAGAAGATTATTTAATTACTAAAATTTAATATTGATATTATAATATAACGTAAATGTATTGAATTTTTTAAAAAATATTGTAACGCCGCCGCGAAACGCGGCTTTATCAACTAGTATTAGCTAAAAGAACGAGGGTCTCGGTACTATGATTACCTTTGAGTGTATTTTCATACCTAGATGTACTTTATTTTTCAGTTTAAGATGAGAATGCTAAATTTTATAAATATATATATATATATATATATATATATATATATATATATATATTAATGAAGATATTCACTTAAATTTTTCTAATACCTCTTGAGTGAATATTATAAATAACATATTTTTGAGAACATAATTAGAGCTACTAGTATATAAATATCGAAATTTAGCACGTAATTGTTTTCGAATACTCTAAATTAACTATCTTTACAGTTATCTTTACAAATTTTAAATTTTAATATATTATTATATATCAGGATCCTATTATTTGATAATCAATTATGTACGACTACAAATAATTCAAAGATCGTTTCATAGAATATTGTATATATAGTCATCATAGATATATTCTAATATATTATTTCTGTTACATAGGTTACAAAATACAAAAATTCAAAATATAGAAGATTGATCCAAATTCAAGGAGAATCACAAGAAAATCTATACTATTATATTAAAAACCGAAACATTGAAAATTTTGAAAGTTTTAATTTTCGGTTTGGTTATCCTAATTATTAAAATAAATAACTAAATTCTAATTACTAATGTTAATGTAATTATATTCCGATTAAAATTCCTTCATCCACATTGAGCTTCTACTTGGACTCTTTTTTCTGCTCCAACAACTTAATTACCCATTTTTTCTAAAGATTTTACTTCTAATTAAAACACTTTACCATTTAATTTGAAACTAATATTACAATAATTAATATATATTCAAAATATCACACCATATCTTTCCGTAATTATTTTTAGTAGTAATTTTTGTAATTAAAACACGTTACTTTTTAATTTAAAATTAATCTTGCGATCACTAATATACACCCAAAAATATCTCACCATATATTCAAATCATTATTTTTAGTAATAAATAAGAATCGGTAGATCTAATAATAAGATATATTATATGATTAAATTAATTTACTAAAATTTCAAAGTTCAAACCCGACATTTTTAATTTAGAATTTTACAAAATAAATTTTAAACCATGCATATCATTATATAAATTTATATTAAATTAAAATTAAAAAATTATTAAAAATAAGGATTATATAAAAACATAATTATTATGTTAAATAAATTTTATAACCTATAAAAATAAACCCGTCCTTCGTACGGATTATAAGCTAGTAATCCTAAATATCTAAATAATATAATAAGTATACATAATGAATTTGAATGTTAGGATGCATTTAGATGGCACAATAAATATTAGAATATGAATTAGTTCAAGATTAAAGCACTAAATGGTTTTTGAAAAAAAAAAAAAAAGCACTAAATGGTAAAGAAACGTGTTAGAACTTCTACGAAAGATTAACATGATGAATATTTCTTCAATAACTAGGATCTCGACTTGCTTTGAGTTACTCACCGTAAGTTTATTGCTTTGGTCAACTTAAATTTCATTATCTTTAAATACTGACCCATGCTAACAGAAGTATCCATCACCAAATTTCATGAAATTAACCGGACAAATTTTTAGCATTTTCAGCTCTAAATTATTTGATATAACAGTCATGATTTAGGTGTCATTTCACAGATGTGGCATCACCTTCACTCAGAGAGAGAGAGACGACAAATTAATGTAGAACAGAGATATTCGAACAGTCCAATCACAGGAGTTTCTTCTTTACTGTTTAATTTTCTAATATATACTATCTCCGTACTAAATTATGTGAACCGGTTTAATTTTCACGGAGATTAAGAAAATGTAGTAGAAATAGAATAAAGTTAGTTGAAAAGTGGGTAAAATGGTGGAACCTATAAATATTTAATAATAAATTTGAGATAGTGGAGGATAATAGTGCGTGTAATAATGTTTATTTAATATAAAAAAGAGTATAAAATGGAGAAGTAGTGTGTGTAATAATAAAAAGTAATGTTAAAAAATAGTAAATATTATAGGTTCATTCTTTTTGAACGTCCCAACAAGGAATAATGGTCACGGAGGGAGTAATATTTTGTGTTTTATTTATTTGTATTATCATCATTTTATTAATTCTGAATATTCGAACATTTATGTCTAATATGACATTGACAGCCTACTACACTCACATGCTCTTTTACATCAATCATCTGTTTCTTTGCTTTATCTTTGTCCACAGTTTGTATCACTCAAGTTTTAGCAGGATTTTTAGACTTTTGTAAGCCCAAATGTGGGGGCCCAAATTTGGGTATAAGTCCAACCAACCTAACAAGTTTAAATTGATTTGTACTTTGTCAAATAAAAAAGAAATTTGGAATTAATTTCAATTCGAGATTTGAAGTTAAAGTTTTATTTTATTTCTATAATTTCACATGACGACAAATATTATTATTCACTTATCCAATCATATAAGGACAAGAATGTTACATTCTTTCAATTAATTACAGTAACATATATAATTAGCAAAAAACATATGGAGTACGTTTGGTTCGGGCTTAAAACTCGGTGTTTAAATTAATTTTTAATTTTAAGTTAAAAAATATCTGTTTGAGACTTAAGATTTAAAAAGCAGCTTAAAATCAGAAGTTGGTAGACGGTACTTTTTTGAACGACTTATTTTATAATGATGATAAAAGTTAATAACAAATTAACTATTTATCAAATTTATTATTATTTTAACATTTTTAATAATTCATAAGTTACCATTGTCAAAAAAGAAATATATTCATAAGTTATTCATAATATAAAATTGAGTAACATGCACCTGAGATTGACCATAAGGTGCTACATGAGGTTATAAGTATTTTTAATATAAATGCAGGAGGGTGATAAGTATTTACAAAAATGCAAAGGATAAAACCTGTGGGAGTTACCTGAAGTCATCCTCAGGTACATTTTTCGCTATAAAATTATCCAATATTGACTTAAAATTTTTATTTTTCACTTATTTAAGTCGTAAATAATAATTTTAAACTTATCAAACGGCTCATAACGTCATTCAGTTACACATCAGTTTTTGGTAGTTCGGTTAAGATTTTTCATCACAATACGCGACGTGCTAAAAGTCGAGGCATCCAATCATGAATTCTAGATCTTAGCATCCAGTGGAGTGTATGTGCTCTTGATTTCAGTTAAACTTACTAGCAAGAACACCGGAAAATTAAACCATGATTTAAGAATCATCTACTACTGGTGCAGTGAGTGTATCAGATTTCGTGAACGTAGCACTAGAATTTCCCGGAAGTGAAAAAAACTCCAGACTGGAACTTTACAGGACAAAAAGACATTTGACAATATTGAAGTGAACTAGACTTAACAGTTGCGATACATGTAATCACTGAAATACTAAAACTTGGGACTTCGATAAGGAAAAGGGGCACAAATAGGACATGGAAGTTTCTCGATTTACTTGTAGGCTTCATTTGTCGACTACATTAGATAGTTTGCAGATCAAACAGAGTGGAACTACATTGTTTAAGAAGACTGTTAAACTTATTCAGGGTTCGCATTATACCTTGCAACGTACAACAAGTTTTGACATGTAGATATCATTGTCGTCGCTTAAGTGGATAACGTGCACCACAAAATTATGAATGACAAAGTTAAAAATTACATAACTCGAGCCTAGAAACCAGTTTGAAACTGGTCACATATGATCCAACAAGACTATGTATAGATTCTTTGAGCTTCGTTTGGAAGTTTACAAATGAATCATTTTCTAATAAGTGTGTGTATCTAGCAAAAATGAAGAGCTACTAAAGCAAAAAAGAGGGAGCAGCTAAATACTAGGACAAAAAGAAATCATCTTATAGATGATAACAATTTTTCAACCGGAAGAACTGATCCCCGTAACCTAGTAGGGAGTATATGGAACTATTGCTCTTCTCATCTAATTAAAGACTTATAAGTAGTAGCATACAGCAAAAGTGTCAAAGCATAATGTAAATAAGTGAATTGACATCATAATAGAAATTTTTAAGAGAAGGTACTTGGTATTTACATAGACACCTCTCGAAACAAACGAACCAGATACTGAGGAGTGAGAGGCATTAGGTACATATGGTACAGAGCACCAGGCCATTCTCTTTAGTCGTTAGAATAGAACATCTGACCTCAGGTACATCATTATTTGACTCTTCTTGAGACAAACGACTTTAGCAGCTTGCAACTCCCATTACACCTACAGTAGTGTTCGCTCGAGTGTACACGATCCTGACTGCAAAAACATACAGCCTAAATAATTCAATTGTTCAAAAATGAAAAAAAAAGAGCTCTGTACCATATTTCAATTATAGCTTCTGAGCAAAAACAATGAAGAATAAAATTCACTTTTCCAAAATTCGCCACTGTTGCAGAAGTGTTATTGGACATCATAATTTTTTTAACAAAAAACAATCCAGGTCTAGAACTCTACTGGACGCTTGACAGTGCGTAGCTTAAGTCTGCTATGTCGGTTTTGTGACCTTATTTCATAAAACTAGCATATGAACTCGTGAAATTAGAAATGGTTAGAGCACTAAGTTCAAGATGATCACAACCAAGCCGATGCATGTAGTTCTGTTTTTCTTGTATTATATACTTGTATGCATTCAGTTCATTTTGCTTCATATAGGAGTACTAACAGTCTAACACTGTATGATATTATCACTTAAGTACTTTGACTTGGGATATTAATTTAATTTTTCATCTGATAAGGGGTGCAAATGCCACAAAAGGACCTGGTAGTGTTTGATTTATTGTAAACTCTATTTTGGGTAGGGCTAAATCCAGTGCATTGTCCTTATATAAAGACCAATTTTTGCTAGGAAGACCAAAGTGCCTTCCCTATAATTTTACTCTAGAAACAATTAAATCTTCAAAACCAGGAGTCATTGAAATAAAAATCGCTCAGTAGTAATCACTTATAATCGCTTAAGCGTAGATTGGGATGCCCCTCTAGCTCTGTTGTACCAAGATAATATTTGTGTATTTGTGGAGTGCAAAAATAATTGCATTTCTTGTAGCAGATAATAAGGTATTCTAAGAGTTGCATTGATCTGACTGTTTCTTTGAGAAATTCGGCGAGTACAATATGAAACTATGTCTATTCAATAGTTTTGATTGTTGTGTGGCGTTTACATTATTAAGAGTTATCTATTCTACATTAGGTTGATAATATGTATCATCTAGAACTAAAAATTAGAGAACCACATATATTGTTTATAATCTTGGTGCCAAAATGAGCAAGAGAAGCATCCCATAAGTAGATCGTATATGAAACAACTGCCGTCCTCATCTAATTAACTATTTAAATTCTAATTAAGTAAGCATCTAACAAAAGCATTGAAATATAATTACATAGACAAGTCAAGTAAAAAAATGTTAGGAAGTGTCATTACATAGACAAGTCTTCGAAAACGAACCAGATATATAGGAGTCAGGTACAAATGGGGCATTGCACCAAGCCATTCTCATTACAATCAGAACACCTGACCACAACAACATTATTATTTGCTTGCTTCTTGAACCCAAGGCCAACAATATTAGCTTCCTCATTCTCATGATTAACTTGTTTAACCATCTTGCAACTCCCATTACACCGAAAACAAGGCAAGAACCTAGCCCCCCCACACATATCACAAACATACCCACATAACCTATTGTTCAATCTAGGCAACCCTTGAACCAATTCCCCAAACTTCCCTTCTTCGAGAATCCTCAACACTTCTTGAGCTCCACCTACAAATCTCCCCTTTATAAACACCTTAGGAGGCAAAGAATCCTCTTTCCCCTTCATAAGCTCCTTAAGCTCTTCCTTAAACCCTCGATCCATCGAAATATCTCTCTCGCAAATACTAACCCCATGTCCCTCAAAAGCTGCCCTAACCGCATTACACTCCTCAAAAGTCTTCCTCACTCCCCTGAGGGTTGTCGTATAAATAACAACCCTACTACCTCCATTAGGCGGGCATAACTTTTCATAACAGTTATGCCCGCCTAATGAATCAGGGGTAGTTCTAGAAACAATATTTGAATTTGAATTATCAAGATCCCTAAGTGGAACACGCTTAGAGGGTTGTGGAGGAGGAAGAGGAGAGATCCGAAACCGAGAACTCCCACTACTCGTAACCTCATTCTCAATTAGGCCAGCCATAAGCTCCCAAGAATTAATAACCTCAGGTGAAGCTGGTGGATCATCTTTCTTCGAAAGTACTGGACTAAGCGTGATTCGAGGAGGAGGAGTTGTCGTTGGATCAAGATTGAGAAGGCCATAAGTGGTGGAAGTGAGAGATACAATGTGGTGGCCGATCCCTATGGGGTTCAATTCATCGTTTTCGTTTAAAAGATTTGTCGAAACGCAGCCTCCCATTACTTAAACCGGGGATTGAAAATTGAAATGTGTGTAGAGAGAAAGAGGTGAACAAGAAAAGAATAAAGAGATCCTGACAAGTTACATTTGAATAATGCTAAGGTATTGACCAGTACTTGTTTATTGAGTTGTAATAACTTTTCATTCATTTTCGAATCTTTTCTGTCTGATTTGAATTTTTGGTTTTACCGCTCAAATATTTTAAACACATAACTTTAACTTTACTTACTTCTTGTTCTAAATATCGCCAGGCGGGTCTAGACGGTAAGCCTACCTTATAGTGATTAATCGTGATTAATCGACGAGGCAATGATTAATCGGAATGATTAGTCGGAACATTAATCGGATGTATTAAAATATTATTTGTTATATAATTGAATTTTAATATTTAAAAATATATTTTATATAATTAAAAATATAAATATCTTCATTTTATTATTAAATATGATGAGTGAATTTACCCTTTCATGTGTAAAGTATATTTTTTATTTAAAAAAATTTATATTTTTAAAGTTTTATTCTTATTTTGATTTTTTTTTAAAATTTGACCGATCAATCGCCGCCTAATACTGCCTAGGACCGATTAATCACCACCTAATCGATTATTCCCACCTAACTAATTAAACCGCCTAATCTCGCCTAGGCGCCGCCTAATCCAAAAAAACGCCGAATGATCGATTTTTTCAGAATTTAGGCGTTTTCAGGCCGCTTATCGCCTAGGCGGCGATTAATCGGCCGTCTAGGCCGATTTTTAGAACACTGCTTCTAATCAGTGTTTTGAAAATAAAATCGGCATTAATTGGATAATCGATGTTTAATCGTATCAATTAATTGGAACATAATTGAAATCAATTTATTTTTATAAATTATAATATATAATTTTATTTAAAATAATCAAATGACAAAAAAATTTACAAACAAATACCGTATATCATTAATCCAATGTTGATACTAAAACGTTAAGATTTACAAAAAAGGTCGCATATCATTAGTTCATCTTTGATATGAACGAAATAAATCATTTAATTGAGAGAATAAATGTTAAATTAGGATTGTAGTAAAGGATTTAGTTGTTAAATTAGCTTAACAACATATATAATATTCAATATATTATTTATTAATTTTTTTTGTAAATTCTATTTTCAACTTTGATCTATTAATACCAATTTTTAATCATTTTGATCGATTATTCCGTCTCGTCCAACTTTTGACCAATTTTTTTTTTTTTTTTAAAAATCGCTCTTTAACCAAATTTTTGCTTAATTGAGACGGACCGGTCCGTCTACCGATCATTCAATTAATCGGCTGACTTTCTTTTAATAAATGACACGTTGAAGTAGAATACGTTTCGTCATTTAAAACCGATCAAATTTTAAATAAAACAATAAAAATAAGATTCGTCTTTGTTTGACAAATCACACAATTTTCTATTCTTGATCAAAATTTTGATTTGTTTATAGTTACAATAATTTTTCTATATGAATATATTTTTCTATATGGGGTGGCATTTTGATTCATATTTTTCAATGAATATATTTTTCAATTTTAAAATTGTTAGAATATAATATAAGATTCATATAAGGTCTCCCTTTCCCTCTAATACCTTAAGGTTTTAGATGAGTTGGATCTAGGGGTGTATTTCGAGTCGAATCGGGTCGAGTTTGTGCTTATCAAATTCAAGTTCGAGCTTTTTTTTCTAGTCGAGTCGAGCCTAAAATTTATCGAGTCTGAAATTTGTGTTCGAGCTATTATCGAGCTTCCGAGCTTATCGAGTTTTTAAACGAGCTTTCGAGCTTATCGAGTTTTAAACGAGCTTTCGAGCTATTATCGAGTTTTTGAGTTTATCGAGTTTTTACCGAGTTTTTACCAAGTTTTCGAGTTTATCGGATTTTTGTCGAGTTTTCCATAAAAGCTATTTGTTTATATTATTTTATTTTCAAATTTAACTTAATTTTTTTCCCCAATTTCAAATGACAATAAACTTTCGAATTTTTACATTTTATGATTTCGATAATCAACTTTTCCAATCAATTAAATAATCTTTTAGTTTATTCTACCCATATATATTTACGGATAAATTTTATCATTATTACAGATTATGTATCTAAATATCTAAGCATCGTAAGTAGTAAACGATGTTAATAAGAATAATAAAATGTGAAATATTTTTTGATTGTTGAGTTCATATTTGTTTCATTTTTTCAAAATAGGCAAATAGATACCATACATCGAGAGTCATTAGTAGTTTTATAAATTTTATTTATAATTTAATATAATAAATTATAAATATGTATTATAAATAGACACCATACATCGAGAGTCATTAGTAGTTTCATTAGTAGTTACATACAACAAGTTTATGATGTTACTATCTTGCTATTATAGTTTATAATTGTACAAATAAAAAAAATTTGGAAGTAAAATTCAGAAATCAAAACTTGATCGCTGACGACTGATGTCAAAATATCAATTGAAGTATTAATAGACTAATTGTGATATCATATATTTTTTGCTACTTTAGTAACAACTAGCATGAAAGCCCGTGCAAAGCACGGGCCACATTCTAATTCGCACAATTTCTTTCGAAAATCGTGTTTGAGTCGGTCATATCTTCTTTTAATCTATTCCATGTGCTTCGATTTATTTAATGCCAACAGTTGGTAATCGTTCAATTTTTGAAATATTAATGAAGTCTAAATTTTGAGTATTATACTCATACAGAGCCAATCCTGAGATTAAGCCGCTCATGCAATGGAGAACCGAAAAGATGATGTAATTTAGGGGCACATATTTTCTAATAAGTACAAAACTCTAAAAATATGTAGAGACACAAAAAATGATATTTGGGCACATTTTGTTCAAGGTTGCACTAAAAATAGTGTAAGATATTAGTAGTGCCGAAAAATAAATCACATGTATGTTATTTTAATTTATAATTGAGTACAAAATTCAAATTCACTTGGAACTTTCAATTTCTCAGGGCCGTCCGAGGTATCATATTTCTAGCAGTACTCGTTGAATATAAGATGAATGACCGATAATAATGATACATAAAAGTTACTCATTAACGGTCAAGTACTATTATAACAATAATGTGTCGTTTAATCTATTTTTAGCAGTAATTTTTAAAGGATTATTATGATAATGATATGCTATTTAGTTTGTTTCCATTAGCAATAGTAAACCAGTAAGTACAGGTAGGTGGATCATTACATATGTAGTAGGAGATGTATTATGGCAACAACAGCAAAAATTATTTTAATATTAGGAAAAATCAACTAAAACGTATGATGTATCCATATAAACTAACACGCGCTACAGTGAAAAAGATATTTATATTTATATAGTCTTAAAATATCACTAATCGATCATTATGTTATGGGTAGTCATATATAATTTAACATCTTTGTTTAGTATATATAATCTTGTTTATTATACTACATTATAATTCAACTATGCATTTTATTCATCTATTTAATCGATAACTCATATAGAGTCCAAATTTAACATATCAGCTAATTTTGATTTATATATATATATATATATATATATATATATATATATATATATATATATATATTGTACCTAGTATTAATCATATTAAGGGTCTGTTTGATATTGATGTTGCAGACCACAACAATAGTTTTTTTTAGACAATTTGGTCCAAAACAACTTAGTAAATCTAACGGCAAATTTTTATAATAAATAGCTATTCAAATTAATTTTTTTAAAATAAAAGATGAAAGATATAACTAAAATATTAAATTAAATTCTATTTTGTCATTTTTTGTGAAATTATAAATTTACCAAAATTTAATTTTTAAATTATATTTATCATTAATAATTTAGTAAATATATTATTCCCTTAATCCCCGATAATCGACTGGGAACGTGAATTGGGGATCGGGTCGGGATACGTTAATCCCCGATCCCATTTTCATCCCCCGAATTTCTATTTTATAATATTCCCTATTTTCCATACTGAAAAAGAAAAATTTCCCGAATTCCCAACCCGAATGGGAAGGGGATCGGATCGGGATCGGATCCCCAACCAAGTGAATTTATTTTTTGTTTGTCATGAGCATATCAAACATGAATAAATATTATAATTTATGATTTCAGAAAAAATACTATTATACATGTACCAGAAGTCAAATTTTGAATTTATGTCATTTCGTGTACAATGTGAATTTGTGTCGTATTTTTGTATCACATACGTAATGCAAAAAGATTACTTCATAGTTTTAAAATTTCATGAATATATATTAAATGAGATGTAAATATTTTTTTGATAGTTTTATCATGCATAAATAAAAAAAATATTAAGAAAAATATAGGAAACAAGTTCTTTGAAAATGTAGTTAATGATTTCTAAGTAGTTATCAGAAATTGTTTTGGTGTAGTGACTGTGTGCATAAATTTAAGTTGTTTGTATAATTGTGGAGATTATAAAATCTATTTCTAGTAAAAATATTTTTTTAACATTAACATAAAGAGAGGTATATTAATAAATTACTAAATTGGCTTGAAAGAGCATTTTGACCTATAATATATGTAATAATAAATAAAAAGAGACATTATTTCTTTTATTTACTTTGTAATTATTTCTAAAATAAATGTCAAATAAAATGTAGAATTATGAGCTACTTAAGAATCTAGTGGATGAGTTTCAAATTTTCATGAAGGGGACTTCTAGCATGATGGTCATGGTGTGACCATAAAATAGATTCCTAGCAAAAGGTCATGGGTTCAATCCATGACAGCAACAATATTTTTAATATATTTATAAAATTTGCGGGTACTTTAGTAAATTACTAAATGGCATGGAAAGCCACGTTGACATATATTATATATAAAATGGGTTTTTAATATTAATTTAATTTTAAAAGCCTTGCACGTAAAAAATCGTTGATTCGAGTTAGTAATCACTACGTCTGCGTGTAAAAATGTAATGTTATAATGTGATAAAAACATACAATACTATAAAAATCGTAACTCAAAAATTATTAAATTTTAGATAAATTATATGCGTATATCATATTTAATTATAAAATTTTGTGAATAATGTAATTTTAATCCAATATGATAATATCTCTTTTCCTCATATTAGAACAAATTTAATTCAGAAATTTCAATAACTATACTAATAATATAATATTATAATATATGAAAAAAATATCAATTTAAGTTTTAAAAGTAATTTTCATAAATAGTTGAGTGAGGACACATAGAAAAATAAACACATGACTATTTTTTTTAAAAAAAAGTTAAAAAAATTAATCTTGTTTGAGTTCGAGCCCAAAAAAACTCGGCTCGACTCAAAAAAACTTGGATCGACTCGAGTTTTTTATCGAGCCCAAAAACGTGTTCGAATTCGAGCTCGATAACAAATTCGAGCAAAGTCGAGTCCACTTTTTTGAGTTGAGCACGAGTCGAGTTTGAGCTGACTCGATTTAAATTACATCCCTAGTTGGATCCACTATTCGACCCAAAAATGGACTTTCAATTGAGGGGGAGTGTTAGAATATAATATAAGATTCATATAAGGTCTCCCTTTAATACCTTAAAATTTTAGATGAATTTGTTACTTAACAAAAATATTACAAACATTTATATTTATAGTGTTTTAATATAAACAGACAAACAAATTATGATTTTCTGGCTATGTCTGCATGCTGGCTTAGTTCACTAGTTAATGAATGCATTTGTTAAGTAACCAACTCATCTAAAATCTTAAGGTATTAGAGGAAGGCTTAGAATATAACATAAAGATTCGAATGGACCTTACTTTAATACCTAGGTTTTAGATGAGTTGGTTACTTAACATGATATCAGATCTCAGGCTGGCAGTGGACTCGGGTTCGATTCCCTGCCACCCCCAATATACTCAAAATTCATTTCGGACACGAAGGCAAATTAATGCCCCATAAATGGGCGCACACGATCCACTCTTGACCCACAAATGGGCTTTTGAGTGAGGGGGCCAATATTCTCAAAATTTATTTGGGACACGAAGGCAAATTAATGCCCCATAGATGGACACATGATCTATTTTCGACCCATAATGGGCTTTCGAGTGAGGGGGAGTGTTAGAATATAACATAAAGATCCGGTTGGGCTTTCCTCTAACACTTTAAGGTTTTAGATGAGTAATGTCCCATAGATGGGCGTGTAGAAATTAAAACTGTTATATTCTAATACTAACAATATAGAGACAGTAGTTTTATATGTATAAATGGAGAAGATACATAAAGACTACATTGTATTCTCAATCCCTTAAACTAAACAAGATACATGCAGTTTAAATAGAACCACAGACACAGTGTGGTAACACAAAAATAGCAACTAACGTAGCAACTAGCGTACTGAACTCCTAAAATACTTCCACTACCCATGACTCTCCTATAATATCTCTCCTACTACTTATACTACGTCTAATGCTCCTAAAAACTCTCAAACAAACACTGACTACTTCCCCTACTTCCCCTGTGTTAACGTGGGTATACTAACGTTAACAATTATTTAAAACATAAAATATAAGTTTAGATTATATTTCCAACATTCTCCCCCTTAATCTAAACTTGTCTCGAACAGAATTTACGAAGCACTCCTCTTCATCTGTGATGTACTTCTCACCACCATCAATTTTTTCATCTGTGATGCACTTCTCACCACCATCAATTTTGATGCACATCTCATCAACAAAATGTTTAAATCTTTTAAAAGAACTTTGGAGCACTTCTCCCCATAATCTACACTAGTCTTTCACCTTGTGTAACACAAAAATTTGTGCCTCCGTGCACACTCAAATCTTCCATATTCTTTCTAGCAGCAAATTCAGTGTCCTCATATTTTTCCTTGGCTACCTCGGCTGTTTCTCCTGCTTCGTCTTTAACTTCCTCTTTCTTATCGAGAAACATATCCAAGGCTCTCCTTGCGGCTCCCGCAGTTGAATCTTTAGGCTCACCAGCCTTCCTCACAATCGTTTCATTCTGAAATGAACTGGAGACAAGCTCAGGAATGTGTACTACACCAACTGCACGGCCTTGTGTTCCTGAACTAACATCTAAAACATGCATTCCATGAAGCACCTGCTGGACCACTACGTTCACTGCTAAAACAACCATCAAGGTCGGTAGCTCTGAGACCAAATGTAGAAATTAAAACTATTATATCCTAATACTAACAATATAGAGACAGTAGTTTTATATGTATAAATGGAGAAGATACATAAAGACTTCATTGTATTCTCAACCCCTTAAACTAAACAAGATACATGCAGTTTAAATAGAACCACAGTCACAGACACGGCGTGGTAACACAAAAATAGCAACTAACGTAGCAACTAGCGTACTGGACTCCTAAAATATTTCCACTACCCATGACTCTCCTATAATATCTCTTCTGCTACTTATACTATGTCTAATGCTCCTAAAAACTCTCAAACAAACACTGACTACTTCCCCTGTGTTAACGTGGGTATACTAACGTTAACAATTATTTAAAACATAAAATATAAGTTTAGATTATATTTCCAACAGGGCGCCCGTGATTCACTCTCGACCCATAAATGGGCTTTCGAGCGAGGGAGAGTATTAAAATATAACATAAAGATCCGGTTGGACCTTCTGCTAACACCTTAAGATTTTAAATTAGTTGGTTACTTGACAGCGTTAATCTTCGCCAAAGGCTGTCATTAGTGCATTTTTTTATCTTTTGGCATGGATAGATAAAGGAAAATTGAAATTTCATACAAAGAAACATTCATAATAAAGCACCCCAGAAACAATACACTTGCGTAACTCCATGAATTACAGTGGATGCAAAACAGAAAGAGTTACATTGAAGTTAAAAATGTGAACCATTTGATGAACACTTGGCTCATTACTTTATTTAGTAAAAAGGCACATATAACGTGACTATTTTTATTGTGTATCCGCTTCCATGCACGGGAGGTCAGCTTAGTTTACGCTGCAAAAGTGTTAAAGAAGGAAAAAATTAGTCATTTGGATCGCGTGTTGGTAAGCTAATCATAATTAAGAAAAATGGGTAACAACAATCAATGAATCGAGCTTACGTATTACAATCGAATTTACGATCAGCTGAGTATATAAAAGGAAGTCCACATTTCCCTGGTAGAGCGTCGATTTTTGGAATACGACCATCTGGACCAGGAACACCAGCTCTGTTTCTGTTAGCACGTTCCTGCACGCAAAGACACATCTCCCTCCTCTCTTCTCTAGTCTTGGCCATTTCACGGAATGCTTTTAATGCATTACAACACTCAGCAGATGGCTCCTGCTGGTCACCTCTATGAAATGGATCACAGAGTGCTTTGGTACGTTCTTGTTGTGCTGTTCCGCATGTAAAAGCTTCCCCTTGCTCCACCATCATAAAAGCCCCTACCACCATTACAGTCAACATCATCAAGTATGGAATCCTTGCCATTATTTCTTAGCTAGTAGTGTAGAAGTTTGTTGGAATTTGCTATGTAGACAAACTGTGTTTAAGTACAGGTAGTTTCAGGATAGATTATGAAGGTCGATGCATTTATAGGGAGCTCGGAGAATTACTTAAGAAATCAAATTAGCATTTTAACTGAAGTTAGGACACCTAATATATGTGTCTTGATCACATAAATGCCTAGCAACTATTTGATGCATGCCTCTCTATTAATATGTCTAATTGTAGGGATACTGTACTTATTAGGCTTCATCTGAAAAACTTTCATCTCAAAAGATGTGACACGAGATGAGGCAATTCTCTATCTGCTATGTTTGTTTTATCAGTTCTCTGGGTTTCTTAGCACTTAGATTTGCTCTACTTGTGTAATGTGTGGACACTATTATTTAGACAATTTATTATCAACTTGCCTAATTGTCGGTTGCTTTGCCAAATTTGATTTAAAAACATGATGCTTATGAAGTATATAACAATTGTCTGTCTCTTTGCCTTATTTGATTTAAAGGCCTGATGCTTATCAAGATTACGTAGTATTATAACGGTACTTAGGCAAGCCTCTCTTAAGCATGTATTCAAGAGCACCATTTTCACTAAATTAAGTGATTGTACCATAATTGTGCACAACAGTCTAAACTCTGTAATTTGTAGAGGTCAAAAGAGAATAGCTCAAAAGAGCTGGCACTACAGGAGGCGGTTCCATTTTGGCTCGTTTATCTCATCAGTTTTGTGGGATTCAAAGCAATAAGATTTACTCCGTTTATGTTACCGATGATCAATGTCAACTTAACGTAATTAATTTTTATCTAAAATTCCCCCATCCGCCCTTCTCCCTCTTAAACCAAATTTGATTCCATAATACCTTGTAACACTCGAGGTCTTGAATTCAAAATTTGTCCCAGATATGAAGTGGTGAATATTTTGGCATTTGTTGCTATATGGTGTGATCTGTGTGCTCTTTGACCGGATTAGTATATAAGGTGAACAGGAACTCAGTAAGTTTGTTATCATGCTCGGTGGAAGCTTAATTTCTTTAAAATTCTAAAATAAAACACATTGTATCAATATCTTCTGCGGAAGGATACAACATACTACAAATAGTTAAGAAGGGTTAATGTAGAGCTTGCTTTTATTTATCCAGATTACTACGTGAAGGTTAAGTACTTATAGTATTCCCATCTCTGTAATGTGTCAAATAGCTGTAATTTCCATGGCCAATATTTGATGAAAGAACGAAAAACCTTGATTTGGATCGTCATTCTATAAATTAAAAGGTAAATTTCCCGTCTCATTTCTCTATGTTTCATTCCTACTGGACACCAGTTAGCTGATGTGTTAACCAATTAGTACTTATTGCTGAAGTTCAGAACAATAGCATTATAGCCACTCGTTTACCTCAATTATATACGCATGAGATGTGGAAAACTTTATAAATACTAGCTTATATTTGCAGGGTTATTTTTAATGTTTTATAATTTATTTATAGTGTAGTATAATATTATAAATATTTGTTATGCCATATTTTTGGCATATCTAATATTCTCTCAAATTTCTAATAATATTAATTATTAAATCAGATTAATAATTATTGCTTAACGCAAAAGTTTTATCCTCTCTCTGAAACGAACGAGGAAAGAATCAATTTCAATCAATCAATAATGGAAAATATCTCCAAACGATATTCTTTAAATCAGGAAGATATCACAACGATAAGATTAAATCAGATAAAATCAGTAATTACCACAAGTTTATCCCTAAAGTCTCTAAGGGATAGACACAAATCAATTTCACAGAACTACGTGGGCTTGATCCTATATAAAGATAGGTACGTAGGCATCTTGGCAGAAGATATGACCGATACACGAGACAAATCGAGACACCTATATAAAGATAGGTACGTAGGCATCTTGGCAGAAGATATGACCGATACACGAGACAAATCGAGACACCTGCCGAGTCCAGCCCCTCTTTTTTCATAAACCCTAATCCCCTAAAAACAGCCACAAATTCATACACAATTGCTCTACTATTTCAGCAAACCTCCGATTTCGTGTTGTTACGAAATACTCCAACAACATTTGGCGCTAAAAGGAGGGGCTAATTTTATTATTCGTGGAGGACGAATAATTTTTACCATATTCACGGGGGTTTTGGGCTTTATCCGTACAGGCACAGAACAGCAGGGGCATTAACTGCAACAAAACGGCGACAGGAGACAGAAGACGCAGAGGCTACGACCTTAAAAAAAAACTGAACAAAGAAGGCGGCACACGGTTATTAGCCTGTTCGTGGGAGCAACATAAATAATAAAAGGGAGTAACAGCCAGCATCCGTGGAAGCATAGCAGCAGAATTACCAAACCAAAGCAGCGGTGGAAAGAGTGAAATTAAAAGAAAATTGAAAACAAAATTGAGTAAGCAACACGTGCATAAAACAAGGTTTAAAAAAAGAGGCAAAATAAGGAGGCTACGTTGACAAAAGCTGAAGCTCGCGGAACTCAATCATACTACATGATTAATCATGAATGGAGGGAACACTGAGCGGCGGCATACGTAAGCAACAGAAAACAATGAGTCACTTGGAAATTCCAGCCGAGCAAAAATAAAGATAAGTTTTTATTTTTTTTCTCCTCAATTTAATTTTGAAATTACAAATATTATGCCATGCATGCATATATTGGATTTATGTTTTTAAATATTTTACTAGGAAAATATTTATTATTTAGAAAATTCGTGCGAGCAATATATTTTTATACTTGTAAAATTATTGCGATTTGGAAAATATCGTACGAGATATTTATGTTGATGAATTGCGGATATTTATGCTGATTGATTGCGAGTTTATTTTACAATCCCGTACGAGCTGCATGCTTTGAAGAAAAAAATTATATATGCGAGACGCATAATTTTGAAAAAGATTTTCTCCGAAAAAGGGCATTATATTTGAAGAAAATAAATGTCGCGACATTCATTAAAAAGCATCTTTATTATTGCATTTGAATTTGTAAAATATTTTTCATATATTGTCGCGATAGTACATATATGTCAAAAATATTTTCAAACATGCGAACTAAATTGCCAAGTAAGGTAGCCTGGACAAGTTATTAATTCCGCAATGCTACATGCTTAAGTAAAGTGCAGCACCCTCTGGATTATTATTGAAGGCCCATGATCAGATCTTGAGCTCAAGGTCGCATGGGTTGGAAGGCATCCCTATGCAAAATATCTTTAAGACATGCACAGCCAGCGCGCGTGCAAAGTTCACCAGAATTACATCTACATCTCTTAGTGAAGACTCCGCCAGACACATCCTTATGTGGTTGCATCATACACTTGAAAAGCGTGTATGCCAATTCAGGATATATACAAGCGCCAAGGTCCTAACTAGACAACAAGGATCGCAAAGGATTTCAAAAATATTATTTATGCTCGCACATTTGAAAACCTTGGAAAAAATATATCTATCCTATAATGGTTATCGCATACTATCACACTTGCATCCGCATATGCCTAACGAGCACAGTGGTGCTCTAAGTGTTTTTCTAATCATCTATTTTCAGTTTTTTCAGCGACTCAAGAAATTTGGAAGCTTGAAGAATTCTTAGTTCTCCACTGCAGCAAGCTACACTGAAGAACTGGGGGCTAGTTGTTATGCCATATTTTTGGCATATCTAATATTCTCCCAAATTTCTAATAATATTAATTATTAATTTAGAATAATAATTATTGCTTAACGCACAGGTTTTATCCTCTCTCTGAAACGAGGAAAGAATCAATCTCAATCAATCAATAATGGAAAATATCTCCAAACGATATTCTTCAAATCAGGAAGATATCACAACGATAAGATTAAATCAGATAAAATCAGTAATTACCACACTAACGAAGTTTATCCCTAAAGTCTCTAAGGGATAGACACAAATCAATTTCACAGAACTACGTGGGCTTGATCCTATATAAAGATAGGTACGTAGGCATCTTGGCAGAAGATATGACCGATACACGAGACAAATCGAGACACCTGCCGAGTCCAGCCCCTCTTTTTTCATAAACCCTAATCCCCTAAAAACAGCCACATATTCATACACAATTGCTCTACTATTTCAACAAACCTCCGATTTCATATTGTTACGAAATTTCTCCAACAACAATATTAATTTTAATATGTTATTGAAAGAATTTGAACCTTATATCTTTGTATATTATAATTTTTAATATTAAATATAAATTAATATGTTGTTTGCGGGAATCGAACCTTAGACCTTTGTATATAACAATTTTTAGTATTGTTGAATCTAACGGTTATGATCTATTTGAGTTGAAGATCTAACGGTTGTGAATGGGGGATAACCAAAAATGAGGGATAACCAAAAATAGGGGTTAACCAAACTACAAATTATACCCCATTTCGCTTATTATAGTATAGTATAGTATATAAATATTATTTAGATAAATTTTGATTATCAATAATTGACATTTTTTTTAAAAAATAATGTATTTTTCAACAAAATTTAATTTGGTGGTCATTCTTAATTTTCAAAAATTTATTATAGTAAAAAATTTTCACATTATTGCTACTATTTCTTATTTATTACATTTTTTTCTTAATTATTATAAAATTGTAAAAAGAATATTTAAAATTTGTTAAACAATGTATGTTTACATGAATACTTTATTTTTCTTTAATTATAATTATAACATCGTTTCAAATCTTATGTTACAGCCTTTAACACCAAATGTATGTTTTTAGTACGTGAGTGTTTTGATATAAACTAGCACGAAAGCCCGTGCAAGGCACGGGCCACATTCTAATTCATATACAGTAACATTTTTTTAATTTTGCGATAAAATTCATTGTATCCTCTTGTTAGTCTATTTTACCTTTCATTTCACGCGCAACGATCTACCGATTCAGTAGTTATAATCATTCTAAATTCAAATTATTAGCACACTCTAAATTTCTTCGAGATTCGTATTTATAGTGATACTTGTTTAATGTGAGAAGAATAGCCGACTAAAGTGGTATATTAGAGTTAATTGTCAGCTATCAAATATTTCCACAATAACAGTGTTTTTCAGTAGAAATCCTAAAAGGATCACCACGATAACAATTTTTTAACTACTTTCAATCTTAGCCACAACATATTTTAAATATCTATTTTATCTTCTACTCATATGTCTACCTTATATTTCATCAATTTATTACTGATCAGGTAGCCTACCTCACATCTTCTCAAATTTATTACTGATTAGGTACCTCCTTACTTCGGCTTCTTTCTGACCACTATCATGCCACCTCGCTATACCTCTTAGATCCGTTCCTTCCTTCAACCACATCATATATGCACATAATTTTTGCCACACCACCTCTCTTTCGTCTTTAACAATCTCAAGTTTGTTCATCCTTCCTCTCTTCGATCATCTCTCATTCTTCTTTACAACCTCTCAGCGACCTCCATTTTCATATTTATATAAAATTATTATTGTTGTGATTACGAGTTGAATAGGTATTATGATAATAAAATAGTTAATTGTTATACCTCTCACACATTAAACATGTATACGTTTTTCAAATGTTATTTTGATAACACTATATCTTTTGAATTTCAATCAAACTCATCTAACATTTGTCAACAAATTGGATTAACATATTATTATCAACTATTTAGTTGTATTACCGTTTGTTCTTAAATTGCTAAAAATATTGATGTACCTATTCTTTTGTTGGTATTTAGTTGTATCTAAATGTCCAAATCTGACACTAAATGATTTCATGTTATTTGGGAATGAGCATCGGGTCAATTCAAGGTCAGGGAGTGCTATATCCATCCCGATCCCCCGAATTCGATCGAACAAAATCGATGAACCTGTTCCGGTTCTTGAACGAGAATTATTTCGCTCCCGATTCCTGCCCTGAAAGGAAAATACGTATCCCCGCGAGAAATCATGAATTTTAATATTTTTAATTAAAATTTCGAACTTATTTTTAATTAAAATATTGAACCTAATAGTTGAACCTGTATCGATCCCAAAATGGGGATTATTTTCCTCCATGATTCCTACCCCGAACGGGGAATGAGGATCCCCACGAAAACTTGGAGATTATTATTTTTTTAATTAAAATTTATATATTCTCTAATATATTGGATAATCAAACTATTTTGATAAATCATGATAAATTTATTAATATATTATAATTAGCGATTTTAATAATAGATGAAAAATATTACTATTATTAAATTATATTTATGAAATGTTAAATTTATAAAAAAAATTAACGATGCAACAAATGGTGTTACTTGCCAACGCAAACAAGCTTTTAAGCCCGTTGATGATGAATGGGTTCTGTCCGACAATTGTAACATTTGCCATCTTTTGGCATGTCGAACTGGTTGTAAGTTATTTTCATACCATTTCTAATGTTATGAAATGTTAAATTTATAAAAAATTTGAAACTTTGAATTACATTTATTTTTAAAAATCTACAATATATATATATATATATTTAAAAATTTATTTTTTCTTAAATATGATAATCGACTGGGGAACGGGAATTGCGGATTTGAGGTTCATTTGTTAATGGCTGAATCAAAGAAGATGAACAGAACCATTCATGTGTTTGCCGTTCAAATTATTTGTTAATTATTTAGAAATCTGGATGGTGCTGGACGACTCCTACATTCCTTTGGACGACACCATCCTTAGAATTTCAACTGAACCATTCAAATCTCTTTGTTGTATGCATCAATAATTATCGAATATTAGGTATGTATATTCTATCTCTATTCTATTCAATATGATTAACTGATTTCAAAATTATATAATTTATGCCAAGCTAACTTTTTGGCAATCGTATTTCGTACACACGTTTTTTCTAACATAAGGATATTAAAAAAACTAAAAAACTAAATAAAAAATAATGAATATTTACCAAAAATAACATTTTTTCTAATTTTTTTATACTTTTACCATATTCTATAATATTTACAAAAATACATTTTCCAGAAAAAACATTTTGCAAAAATACCATCTTATCAGGTTGCGTATACGGCTGCGCAAAGTTTTCATAGAGTTGCATACGTGGTTGCAAACAATTATATTTAGTTGATTTGGTTGCAAACCGTATTTTGCAAATAACCTATTTTTGCAAATAAGTTGGTATTTTCGTAATATATTTTTTTTGAAAAAATTACTTTTGCAAAAAAAAATTCTGAACTTGGGTATTTATCGAAAAACCCTTAAAAAATAATTCATCTTACTTTTAAAATTTATTATTGCTTAAATATTTTAATTATTCGGAAAATATGTTTAACAAAAAACTCAAAATATTTTATCATTCAGAAACTTTTTTATTTTATCTAACAACAAATTTCGTTCAGAATTCAGATTATTCAACCGTTCAGATAATCAATAGTTCAGAAAATGATATTCAGATTTAACAAATGACCCCTTAGCCGGGATGCTTTAATCCCTCAGCTCGTTCCCATCCCAAAATTTTTATTTTATTACATTTCATGTTTCCCGTCCCAAACCCAAAAATTTCCCGAATCTTCAAACGGGAAAGGGATTAAATCGGGGTCGGGCAGATCAGGAGAAATGCTCATCTATAAATATTGTCATTCATGTACCATTTGAATTTGTATAGGATATATTTAAAGTTCTATATTAAATATACGTACATTCAGTCGGTTATTCATTCAGTTAAAAATATTTTACATGTTCTTATCATTTTAATAATTTTTATCCTGAATAAATTTGAAAATAGATATTAAAGCGAATGTAGCAAATGAATTGCTTGCGTATGCAATTATTAATTTTAAAAAGTGTATTATTAAGTATTATAGCGTAGCGGTATTAATATATGCATACATAAGAATATTACTATTATTAAAGGAAATGTAGCAAGTGGATTGTTTTTGTATACAATTAATGATTTTAAGATTTGTATGCTAAAGTGTTCTAGTGTAGTGGTAATAATGTGGATAAAAGAAAATTGTTACATGGAGGTCATGGGTTCAAATCCATTGAAATCAATTTTTTTAACATTAACATGATGCAGGGATAGTTTAGTAAATTACTAAGTGGGTGAAAAAGCCATGTTGCCCTATAATATATATAAAGGATTTCTATTATAGGTTATGGGAGGATATTTTCTAAAAATTACATTAAAGTGGGATCCGTTTAACAGTCAAACCACGCCAAACCATGCTATAAGATTTCTTTTACTCAAATTATATATTTCCTCCGTCCCATTTTACATATCTCTTTTTACTTTTTAATTGTGAAATTGATCAATCTTTGATTAAATATTAAAAATTATTCAATTATTATTTTTGAAAAATAAAATTTGCATTATAACATAGATTATATATATATATATATATATTAATGATATAATTTTTTTATATTTTTTCAATAATATAATACATATAAATTTCAATCAAATTTTGATCAACTTGGCAAGTCAAAAGTTAAAAGAGACATGTAGAGAGAGGTAGTATAAAGATATAGTTATGTGGTTGTATAAATCAAAATCAAGTTTAGTGATAATCAAATTTAATATTTGATACTTTGTACTGTTCCACGACACTTAAATATTATTTTTCAAATTAATAAATAGTATAAATTTATGTACCTCAGTTAAATAGTATAAATACATGAACCTCAATCCTTATGTTTTTAACTTTATAAATGTACAAACATCCATTTTTAGAGTGTTTCTGTATAAATAGGCAACAAATTATCATTTTCCTGATGGTTTAGAGCAAATAGAATGGTGATGTGGGTAAAGGCCCTTTTTTCCTTTATTTTAATACTAGCTTATAACCCGTGCAATGCACGGGTTTCTTTTAATATGTTATAAATTTTATTTTATGCTATAATTATGTTTTTATATAATCATTATTTTGTAAAATTTATTTTAATATAAATTTAGTTAATGATATGTATGATTTAAAATTTATATTAGAATTTTAAGTTAAATATGTTGTTGACGGGTTTCGAAACTTGAATTTTTAGTAAAGTACTTTAATCATAAAATATACCTTATAATTATATCTAACAGCTATTATTAATTACTAAAAATTTAATAGCAAAATGGTGTAATATTTTTGGATATACATTAATGATTGCAAAATTATGTCGTTTAAAACTTATATTATAAATTTTTTAAAGAAATATGTCATTGATAGAATTCGAATTTTGAAATTTTAGTAAATTAATTTAAACATATAATATATATAATCATTAGATCTAACGGTTCTGATTTTTTACTAAAAATCTAAAAGTCATTATTCGTTGTATAAATATTTTTATTATATTTTATTAGTGATTAGACGATATAATGTTATATTTTTGGGTATATATATTAATTTTTGCAAGATTATATATTAAAATAAAAGTTAAGGTGTTTTATTTAGAAAGAAATATTATTGATTGGAAGATACGATATTTTAGGTGTTTATAAAAGGTAATATCATCAATCAATTAAAAGTAAACCTCTTTTAATTAAAAAAAAAAGAAATCGGCTAATTATCACAAATTATAATATTTTACTATTTATTTTAATAATTGGGATGACCGTGCTGAAAATTAAACCGACAAACTTTCAATGCCCGTGCGATGAATAGGTTTCTTGTATTGTGGTATAAATTTTATTTAATATTACAATTATGTTTTGATATAATCATTATTTTTAATATTTTTTAAATTCTAATGTAATATAATTTAATATACTCATACTTACGGATTATACTAATATTTCCCTATTATAAACAATGTATACGGATTTTTAATATATTTTATTAATAATTAAAAAATTTGGTGTGATATTTTCGGGTATATATTAATGATTATAAGATTAGTTTTAAATCAAAATGTTAACATATTTTAATTAGAAAGAAATATTAATTATGATTAAAAGATATGATTGATTTTTTAGGTGTATATAAAAGGCAATATATTTAACTAAAAGTAAATGTGAAAAAGGCAATCGGTTTCTTACCATTAATTATATTATATTATTATTTGTTTTAATAAATAGGATAACCAAACCGAAAACCAAAACTTGGATAACCAAACCGAAAACCAAAACTTTCAATGTTTCGGCTTTAATATGCGAAGCACGGGTTTCTTTTGATAGGTTATAAAATTTATTTAACATTATAATTATGTTTTTATATAATCCTTATTTTTAATAATTTTTTAATTTTAATTTAATATAAATTTATATAATGAAATGCATGGTTTAAATTTTATTTTGTAAAATTCTAAATTAAAAATGTCGTTGACGGGTTCGAACTTTGAAATTTTAGTAAATTAATTTAATCATATAATATATCTTATTATTAGATCTAACGATTGTTATTTATTAATAAAAATAATGATTTGTATATATGGTGAGATATTTTTGGGTGTATATTAGTGATCGCAAGATTAATTTTAAATTAAAAAGTACTCCATGTTTTAATTACAAAAATTACTACTAAAATAATTACGGAAAGATATGGTGTGATATTTTGGATATATATTAATTATTGTAATATTAGTTTTAAATTAAATGGTAAAGTGTTTTAATTAGAAGTAAAATCTTTAGAAAAAATGAATAATTGAGTTGTTGGAGCAGAAAAAAGAGTCCAAGTAGAAGTGGATAAAGGAATTTTAATCAGAATATAATTACGTTAACATTAGTAATTAGTTTTTTGAGTTGTTTTTGTAATTTAATTATTTATTTTAATAATTAGGATAACCAAATCGAAAACCAAAACTTAGGATAACCAAACCGAAAACCAAAACTTTCAATGTTTCGGTTTTAATATAATAGTATAGATATGTTGTCTAAATTGCCTTTTGGCGGGATGGATGACCCTAAATGACCGTTGTACACGCATTTGTATCATGCGCGGTATGCGCGGTTGTTGTTTACCATTTCTTAGTCATTTAGTTGTGTGTTTACCATTTCTTAGTCATTTAGTTGTGTGTTTACCATTTCTTAGTCGTTTAGTTGTCCATCACAGAAGAAGTAATAAAGTACACGCATCCATCATCAACGTGAACACTGTACATGCATCCTCCAACAACGTGTTTGGTCTATAAAAATATACTAATAGGAGTGTACATATCTTCATCAAGCCGTGTACACACATTTCTGTGAAGCGTGGGCAAGGTACCAAACGAGTACACTCATACTAGTAATGCGTGGATTACACCCATATGCCGGAAAAGTGTATACCAGCTCGAAAAACAATCACCTGGATACATAATAATGATGCAGGTGGTCTCTTGAATGTGGATTAGTCAAAGGGTGGAGTATATTTTGACCAGGGGCGGAGCCACAGCAATGGCTGTACTGGGCAGTAGCCCAGGGTAAAATTTCTAATATTTATTAATTACTACTACAAATTTGTCAATTAATTGATGTAGCCCAATTGAGTTAGACGGTGGAACTTGTCACAGAAGGCTAAGTTCGATAACCTACAGCTGCATTTTTTCATTTTTCACCACATAATTGTCAAAATAGAGAAAAAGTAGTGTCAAAACAGAGCAAAAGACAGTTGTATAAGCAAATTAGTGTTGCCTCATTGGTTGAGGCGTTGGAAATCTTAACAGAAGGCACGGGTTCGATTCTCCCTACAGTTGCATTTTTTTCCCTTAGTCCAGTGGGAAAAAAAAATCCTGGCTTCGCCCTTGATTTTGACATCAGTCCATAGCCTACCCTACTTTTAATAAATTTAATAAATATGTTAAAGGGGTATCACTGGCTCCGCCCTTGATTTTGACATCAGTCCATAGCCTACCCTACTTTTAATAAATTTAATAAATTTGTTAAAGGGGTATCACGTGGCTTGTTATCTTGCTTCAGATGTCCATGTTCCACACCTTCTTATCATGGAGTCGTAGTTAAATCAATTTTCATTTGTCGAAATACTTTTAATGTATATGTGTAATGGTAATTGGGTGGCAGTGTCTTAGCTAACCTATACGCATGTGTGTGATGCGTAGGTGATGGGTAAAAAATGCCACATTACCCGCCGATCAGTATTTTGGTCCATTCACATTAAAAAGTAGGTATTTTGGGCAATTTCTCTGGTGGGGTGATGTCAAATATGTTTAATTATTATGTTTTGATATCAAAAAATGATTTTAAATATTAAAATAGAATTTGTATGTTAATGTACAATTTTATAATAGTGCCAAACATATATAAATAAAACTAGATTTTAATTATCTAATTTTTAAAAGTACAATAATATTTATCACTATTACTTTAATTACCCATTTCTCATCGTATTCCCACTTTTATGTTTAGAAGAAAAAATATAGCAATTTTTATACCTATTCTATATGCACCAAATGTATCATTTTACTAGCAATTTTTATATTTGTTTCTATATTTAGTACCAAATATATCATTTGTTGATACAAGAAATATATCTTGTATCCGATGGATAGGCCTGCATATTCGCGTCCAATGGTTATCTTTATATGGGCTTATATGGACCAAATAATGTCCCATTATTATTTATGGCCGAAGACTACATCAACGTTGTATCCGAAGAAAACTTTATCAATGACCCAAAAATATATTGAGCCCAATCCACTAGAACAACCCATAAAGCCGAGCCCACTGCTTAAGGCGGTCAAAAGAAATTATATGATCGGAAACCTAATTCTAGAAGGATCCAGATGCTCAGAATATCCTTTCAAATATGGACATTACTTGCCGCCAAAGACAAAAGACGTGGGCTGGGCCTAATATTACCAGAAATACAATCTTAAATCGAATAGAACTACGTTACTTGATCCCTATAAATAGGGTACATAGGCACCTTGAGAGGGATCCTAAAATCCCACCCGATTACAAACTCTTAAGAGCAGTCCCAAACATCACAAAAACCCTAATTGTATTATTATATTTACATCTTTATTCTTATTATCTCTATTCGAATACCCAAATATAAATATAATCTTGAAGGTTTGTCCTTGACGAAAATCAGCTTCAACATTTGGCACCATCTGTGGAAATCGTTGAGAGAAAAACGAAGAAGATTCGTTAAATCTCCATTAAAGTTTCATAAAACATTTCAAGCATTCATATTTTCTGGAAAATAGTCTTCGTCCACACCATCAGAAAAGCGGTCACCAATGACTCATCAAAGATCCTACAAGACTCCTCTTCGTACCTATAATCCATTCACCAACTCCATCATCGGTGGAACCTTTCAGCATGGCAGGTCACTCGAATCGTCATGGACAATGACTGCCACAAAGTCCATCTTGACAAAACTACTTATGCGAGTCATCGTCAACAAGTTGGACAACAACCCTCTATTAGGGATGCAAGAAATATCATCTTGGCATTAAGAGGCAAATCCAATATTCAGGAGAGGAGAGAAGATACACCTATAAGGGGAAGACACCTGGAACCAGAGTTCAATCATGCATCGGAGGACGTGTATCGAGAAGCATCGGAAGCAAGACAACGTGAAATTGTAAGGCTCCATGATGAAGAAATCCAGAGGAGAATTAAAGAATTGGAAGATTGTAAAATGAACTAGCCGATGAACGACGCCGACTTCGAGAGAACCTAGGCGAAAGAACATCCCCATGTGGTCGGTCACATAATAGACGATCTCCTGCAGGTGACTTATCACCATGGGGGAGAAGATCTAGATCAAGGGATCGGCATCATACAACACCTGGCGGCTTACCATCCCGTGGAGGCACTCCTTCCAATGATGATTATGATCGTAGAAACAATGGTCAAGGGAACAATCAAAGAAAATAAGATGTTGGTGCTTATAGAGGTGATGATAGTGACTACCATCGTCGACATAATGATTACGATAGGAGGAATTATGATGACGATTATAATGGATACGATAACAATCAATTTGTTGAAGCATCCCTTCTGCGAGAGCAAATGGCAAAGATGGAAAGAAGGACCCGACAAACTTATGTCGAACTAAGAAGTACCATACAAAATTTCGAGCATGCTACGTTTGGAAACTTGCAAAATGAAGACAAGTTCGAGCATGCTCGTCTAAGCTGATGAAGTACTATCAATAGCTTATCATTGGCATCATCATTATCGGATAAATTTGTAATTTATCTATTTCAATAAGACATATATTCTAATATTTATTTGGATTTTCTTTTTGTTAATAATTCTATATGAGATAGTTATTAATAAAATTTCAATTTCTTTCATAAATGTTGATATGCATATGTGATTTATTTTTATGATATAACTTAGTGGTTTAATTTCCTTGTTAATGACAAGCCATTGGGGACTGAAAAATTTATCCAAACCAAAAAAGTGTTCACCGATGGTCACTGGGGGTAACAAATTCGATGGACTCCCGAATAAGTGACCAATCGTCAAACACTTGGGGGGCATCAAACTGATCTAATCCTAAACTTGTGACCTATTGACAATCAACTAGGGACAAAATTTAACCAAGTCCAGACTTTTGATCTATCGACAATCACAAGACTTGTGACCCATCGGCAATCAATTGGGGGAAAATATCAATTCATTGCCCTAACTTTGATTTGTCGACACTCACTTGGGTACAAGAGAATCTTTGGTCCCAGACTAGTGATACACCACTTCAAAATAGAAGTACTGCATCACTTGGGGGGGGGGAAAGGAGATATAGGGCCAGATATACGCTTCAGTGCGAAGCTATGATGGTCCACCCGCCAACTTTTAAAGTTGGGAGATGAGATAGTGGTGATCTACAGTTTTTTAGATTTAACATTTTACAAATCACAGAGTATATCTCATCACTGCACAATCCGACCAAGAGTATTCGTATTGACTTTTGAGGATTTGATACAGAAGTTGAACCGAAAAACTTCGTTTAGTGCTATGATGGTTCAAAGCCACACAAAAGAATCTGATGGAACGTGGAATGATCACTTAACCATTGGATTAAAGATGATAGCAAACGAATCCAATTATACTTGATCCGATGAAAACACAAAGAAGATTATATCCAATCATGCTCGATTCGTTGCAAGTATAAAGAAGATTATAACGCAAATGCTTGGAGAAATTTCGAAGTATTTTAAAGTACCAAAGAAATAATTGGATCTGGCTATGTAAATGTTGCATCGGCAACAATTGTCATTCCAAAACACCAAACTACATGAATGACATGACATTGATATCGAGACACTACAATTATATTACTTCCAATTACAAAATCATGGAAAATCTCCTTATACAGAAAGTAAAATTAGTGGTATTTGAAATGAAGGTATTCGAAAAAGATATGTCTTTGGATTCATTCAAAAAAGTATCTCTCCAAACCTCAAGACACAGATGAAATTTTCAAAGGATCTCATGGTGATATTGAAGCTTTATAGAAGCAAAAATCTACAATTCACTACTAGAAAAACTAGATTAGACATCACACCTTTTACATCGCTTTAAAAAACCATCAATGTTAAAGATTTTTTTAACATCAGTTATTTTAAAAGCGATGTTAAACATCTTTCTGGACATCAGTTGCTAAAATAACCGATGTCTTATTGAATTTTTAAAAAATAAAAAACACGCGCTCTTATCATTTTCCCACTCTTTCTAATAAAACATTTCCCCCTTAAAAATTTTATTCCCCGCCTTTGAAACATTTCCCCTAAATTATTTTGACCGCCCAGCTGAACATTACCCCCAAAACACTCATCTCACTCGACCCTCATCTCTCTCTCTCTCTCTCTCTCTCTCTCTCTCTCTCTCTATCTCACTCTCATCTCTCGACGCTCATCTCTCTCCCTCACTCATCTCTCCCTCTCTCTCTCACTCGACCCTCTCTCTCTGTCTCTCTCACCCGCCTTTTATCATTTTCGAATTAAGCTCGAAAATATTCATCTCTCTCTCCCTCTCTCTCTTAGTGTCTCCCACCCGACCTCCCTCTCTTTCTCACTCGACTTCTCTCTCACCCGCCTCCCTCAAAATACACTTCCGACCCTAAAAAGATAAACCCCTAAAATAAAACCTTAGCTTTTAATATACCCCCAAATCGAAGCCCTAAATCGAAAAAGGTAAACCCATAATCATCAACTGCTGTGTTCTTTTTTTCTCCGACCAGGGTCTCTCTGGGCACTCAGAATAAATTGTGAATGTAAGTTCAATTGAATTCATATTAATTTCGCAATATATTATTTTTTTAATTATATAAATTCTCTTTGTATGTTGTGAATCCAAGCACTGGCTTTCCAGAATTGCGATTTTTCACGGTGAATGTTCTTAAGTAGCGTTGCATTATATGGTTCTCTATTTTCTTTATACTTGAGATTCCATATTTGAGTTAAGACTTATGTTCTCTATTTGTTGGATTTTAGAAGTTATTTGATAGCTTTCCTGTATGGAAATAATTTATTCTTTGTTACAGGTGTGAAATCTGGAGAGCAGGTGCATAGTGTGCACTTTACAATGGGAATCCAACATTAATGCCTTTTCTATAATAAATGGCTCATACTTCATGTATATTTCTTGTGGAAATCATTTTTTTTTTAAAATTAAATTTGATTCACTGGTTGCTAATCTAATTAGGTGCCTGGTGTATACGTGGTTTTTCATTTATTGCATACAGGTATATAGGAGATGAGAACGGCCTATTATCTGTACTGAAATATAAGCCTGAGGGCGAAGATCTTTCGCTATTGCCATATCACATTTTTGCAGATTCTCTTGCTAGTAATTGCTTGTGTGTACTTATCTTCTGCTTGAATTAATTATATATCACTTCCTCATTTCTGTCTTTCACTGATCGGTCTATCAAGGAGATTATGTCTGGTATTGTGCAGCGCAGCGTTTCTATTGCAACTCAAACAACAAAGGAACTAGTGTTGATGGTTACCTTGTTGTGCAATTATTCTCTCACCGGAATTAAGATCGACTTGTGACCAAATCAAATTTTGATAGTTTTTGTACAACTACATTTATGTGTAGGACTATGCTATGGAGTCGGATGAGAATCGAATACGTAATGCAGCATACTTAATGGTGGCAAGTTTGTCCGAGAGCCTGGCCCATGTGACATGCAAGGTGTTATATGGATATTAAGTCAATACTGTACCTTTATATCAAATCTTTTGTCAAGATCTTGGAGTTCTTTAATTTCTGAAATAGTTGACTTTGTTACTTGGCTTACTTAAATTGTAGTACTTAACGAATGTAATGTATCTATGTTAGAAACCTCTTCGCGCTTCTATTATAGGTAACTTAAAGACTTCAGTTCAAGGTTTGACGCTCATAAACGAGCTCCTTGAACAAACTGTTCAGCTGGCTATTAATGATAACCTTGATATGGGATGTGCTCTGATTGAACAAGATGCAACAGAAAAGGTTAGGCAAAAGTCTTCTGGTTTGAGCTCTAGAAGCAAACTGATTTTCCAAATATAATGGACACGAGTTTAACTGGAGTGAAAATTGTGTTGTGCACGTTCCTATTAGTTGAGAATTCTAAAGTAATAGAGATTTTCTTCTTAAAGATTGAAAAGTTATTCTGCTTTAGTATTATTCTTGCCATTATTTCACCAGACTTTGTATACTCTTACATACAGGCTGTAAAGATTATTGATGGGGAAATAGCCCAACAACTCTCAATAAGACGGAAACAGAGAGAAGGTGTTGGTCCTGCATTTTTTGATACAAGCCTGTATACTCAAGGTCACATGGTTGTTCTACCGGAGTCTCTCCGACTTAAACCACCTATAAAAATCCTTTTGACACATCTATAATTGACACAGTCGATTATAGTTTGTTAATTTTTTTACATTATCTTTTTTTTTTATTTTTTAAACTAAATGAAGTTGATACAGTCGAGCAGGTGATTAATTGAAATTATATGGCAGGTGGTTAATTTGGAGTGAATGAAGTTGCATTCACTGATTTGGTAATTACTTTATCTAAAAAAAGTTAGTACATTAAGCATGTTAATAAGCAAACATGGCCTCTACCTGTTGATGCAATGACTGATACACTTAAAAATATAGAGTTCTACCATGATTTCGCTTGACACACATACTATTTTAGTAAACGGTTTATTATTTTCTTACTTTCTCTAGAAGACTCATTCATCTGGTTAAATCTATTTTAATTTTGACTCTGATCTTCCCTACATAATTAATGGCTTGCAAGTAATCTCTACAAGACAAAGTGTGTGCTTGTGCTTGACTTATTCTGTTTGTGGCTGTCTAGCAATACTTTGCTTAGAAGTAAATATCTTGTGCATATTTAGTAAGCTTCACAAGCATATATTTTGCTTGTTTGAACATATTTAATTTGAAGATTTCAGCAGGGATGTTGTTTTGATGGGTTCTAGAGCTTGCATAGATAGGAGGGGGTGTAATAGAATTTTTTTGCATGGTCATTGTTTCTTATGTTTTTTTGTTAAACAACTGTAGAAACTTATTGGTACTGCATCTCTGCCGCTTGGTATTGGAAAGGAATGTTGTTCGGATTGCTGTCTTTTCTGAAGGAAGTGTTGCAGATGAAGCCAGGGCTGCAGGAGCTGATGTTGTTGGTGGAGATGACCTTATTGAGGGAATTAAAAATGGTAAGTACACTGGCTTTGTGGACCATATTTGGTGACTTTAGTTTGTATATTGATAGATGGTGAATGGTTAATTCCGTGCACATACTGGAGAGATGCATTATCAATATGTGTTGCTAAAAACTTGCTCAAATAGTCGTACTTTAAGGATTGAGATATTAATGCCAACATTTCTGCTTCGAATTATTCTTTGAGTATCCGTAAAATGTAAAATTTTATGCTATTATGAAGTTGGCTATGATTGTTTTGTGCAGTAGAAAAGAATGCTTTTCTATATCCTTGGTTTATTAATAAGCAACTTTGATGAGACTCGAATTGTGTGCTCTGAGTACCAATTCCTACTGGCCGATGACCGATTTCCCTTATTAGCCTGCATTCTTTTCTTACAAGTCCTGCCATCAATAGTTTTTGTGAAGGCAAACAATGGAGAGCCCTCCAAGAATCTTAATTTTCAATGGCTTGCTTGTGCGGACCTCTCTGCATGATTAAAGAAGAAGAAAATTAAGGCCCTTATACCTCATATATGTATGAAATTGTCGAACAATCGGTTTGCTTGTCGAACAAATGGTTTGCTTGTGGAAGTACATGCAATTGGTTTGTAAGCTAGTTAATTATGATAGCTGAACATATTATTTTGGTTATGTTAGTTGATGTAAAGATTGGATGTTTTGTGTTTGGTAAATAACAAGTGCTTATAACTGTTTTTGTATTTTAGTATTTTGGTTTGATTTGAGTTTTTTTTGTGCATATAAAAAAGAATACTGTATACTAAAACCTGAACAAGAGACATCGGTTTTTAAAAAATAAACCAATGTCCAAGTAAAGTTAATACATCAAATATTTTAAAAAAACCGATGTAATATGTTAAACATTACAATGAAAATGGACAGAAATCGATGTCTGTTAGAACATATAACATCGGTTTCATTAAGAGACATCGATGTCTAAACCCACCATAGACATCGGCTAAAAACCGATGTCTAAATTTATGACCTTTCTCTACACTCACATAAACATCGCTCAAAATATTTTTTTACAACGGCCAAAAACCGATGTCTATTGACATATTTCTAGTAGTGATTTCAAGAAAAATTGGTATCCGATGACTAATCAAAGTTAGGAAGCACAAGGAGAAAATGTATCCGATGGTTGATCAATACTACAAAGTATCGAAGGAAATAATATTCTCCACGATGTCCGTTAACAACATTCTATCAACAGTATCAACCGTGGGTTATGAAGATTACTCTACTAAAAAGATAGAGAATATCAAATAGTGGGCTTATTTCATCCGTCCAAATATTTCTTCGTCCAATGACTTTGTTGTCTCCAATGACTTTGTTGTATGAAAACAAGGATATGTTTCGCCTACTTTCTGGATCCAATGGTGCTGATAAAAAATACTTTTCAATAATGAGGACGAAGGCTTCATCAACAAGAACAAAATCAATCACTTCATCACTCTGGAATTCAAATTAAGCTATGAGGACCAAAAATATTTCTTGAAGGCAAACCTCCAAAAAATATTGGGGACTTGTTGATACATATTATCGAAGACTAGAAGTGGTTACCAAAGACTAGAGTTGTTGCCAAAGGTTATAGATGTTACCAAAGGCTAAACTATTCAATATTTGCACACAAAGGCTATGCTTGCTAATACTTGCTTCTAATGACTAGACTTGTTGATATATGTTTCCGAAGGTTATTCACATATGGGCTCATGTTGTGCAATAATTATCACATCAAATATTGAACCCTCCGTGTGCGGCCTAGAATATGTTGCGTCCAAGGGCCATACTTAGTTATTCAGCATCTGAAGGCTATTATGCAGAATATGACTTTTCAACATTTTGCCGCGTCCAATTACTTTTCAGCATTTTGTTGCGTCCGATGACTTTTTAGCATTGTGTTGCGCCCGATGACTTTTCTACACGGCCTATTTTATTTATTCTAAAGGTAATGTTTCACACAAATATGGGATGATGTTTGCATATCCAAGGACCAAGGGATAGGAATTGATTGAAGGTGCATAAGAAGAAAGGTGAGCTGAAAATCTTTTAAGTATTTATTGAAGTCATCGTTTTCAACAAGTACTGGGGACCAAGGCGATTAAAAACAAAACAACTAAAGATAAATGTTTTTGTTCAAATCACGTGAAGTATTCAATGCCTAAATATATTTAGCATGACCATATTTGGGTAAAGTGATTATAAAGCAAGTCATGTTTTGGACTCATTTGTGTCCAATGACTACATTTTGAAGCTACGTTGCATCCAGTAGTGCGGGCCAATTACACGTACAAATATTTTATAGGCTTTGGACACCGATTGAAGACAAGAACGATAATTACAAATTATTTGAATATTTATTGAAGTCATCGTCTTCAACAAATACTGGGGACCTGTTGATACAAGAAATTTATCTTGTATCCGATGGATGGGCCTGCATATTCGCGTCCAATGGTTATCTTTATATGGGCTTATATGGACCAAATAATGTCCCATTATTATTTATGGCCGAAGACTACATCAACATTGTATCCGAAGAAGACTTTATCAATGACCCAAAAATATATTGAGCCCAATCCACTGGAACAACCCATAAAGCCGATCCCAATGCTTAAGGCGGTGGAAAGAAATTATATGATCGGAAACCTAATTCTAGAAGGATCTAGATGCTCAGAATATCCTTTCAAATATGGACATTACTTGCCGTCAAAGACAAAAGACGTGGGCTGGGCCTAATATTACCAGAAATACAATCTTAAATCGAATAGAACTACGTGGACTTGATCACTATAAATAGGGTACGTAGGCACCTTGAGAGGGATCCTAAAATCACACCCGATTACAAACTCTTAAGAGTAGCCCAAACATCACAAATACCCTAATTGTATTATTATATTTACATCTTTATTCTTATTATCTCTATTCGAATACCCAAATAGAAATATAATCTTGAAGCTTTGTCCTTGACGAAAATCGGCTTCAACATTATTGTTGTGGAATAAAAAGTAGGGTATATTTATTGCGTATTAACTACTAGGGTTTGTGGGAGCTTCGAGCTTTAATGGCTGTTCTTGTGTTCGTGGCTGAATCTGCCTTCACAAGATGCCTACGTACTTTGATGAATATCAAAGATCAAGCCAAAAACGTAGTTCTGAGAATGAGGGGTCAGGCCCTTTATATAGGCTATAAGAGCCTTAGAATTATGGTAGGAGTCAAAGACTTGGTAGACAAGTCTTCCTTGAGGAAGGTTCCAGATCTATTCCTTGTAGGAATCAGTTTCCATATCGAATTGGAT
This sequence comes from Saposhnikovia divaricata, assembly GCA_036435485.1. NCBI lineage: Eukaryota > Viridiplantae > Streptophyta > Magnoliopsida > Apiales > Apiaceae > Saposhnikovia > Saposhnikovia divaricata. Next base: position 20,366,524 of record CM071595.1, read on the forward strand.
GCCTTGGTGGCTAAGTCTGATGGAGATAATATCCTTATCCAACTCTTATTGCTGAGCTGTTTATTTCCCTCAATATTAATTAGGAAATTAATATCAAAATAGGGATTCTGACCTCATTAATGGGCCCCACGTTTGGACCATGCTGGGTCTAATTAATGCCATATTAAATGTGTCTTTAGGGCTTATTTTTAGCCCATATCATTTGCCCCCCAACTTCTAGGAAAACTGATCAGGTTTTCCTTGAAGTTTTAACGGTCCTTTCCAAGACTCGGGTCAGGGTTCATCTTTATACACTAGTGTTTCACGAGTATTGTCTTTATGTAAAGCGTGGAGCGACCGACGCGTTTACGACAATGTTAATTCGATGCTAATCGGCACTAATCAGCCTTAACGACATTTAAACAATGTTTAAACGACGTTGAACGGCATAAAACGGCACTAAACGGTACTAACTAGCCTTAAACGACACTTAAACAACGTTTAAGTGGCGCCAACCGGCATTAAACGACACTGAACGGTGCTTATCGGCACTAACGGTGCTAATCGGCACTTAATCGGTGCTTATCGGCACTAACGGTGCTATCGGCACTAACGGTGCTAATCGGTACTTAATCGGTGCTTATCGGCACTGACGGTGCTATCGGCACTTAATCGGTGCTTATGGGCACTAACGAGCCTTGAACGACACTTAAACAATGTTAAGCGATTCTAAACGGCGCTAAACGGCACTAGCGGGGGTCCGGGGGCAGCAGCCCCCGGGCGGGGTCCAAGGGGCGGCAGCCCCTGGCGGGGTCCAAGGGGCAGAGCCCCTGGCTGGGGTCGAGCTGAGTACTATTCAGAAATTATCATTTCGACTCAAATTTCTGAATTTTGATCACAAATTTCGATCAGGAAACTTCACATTTTCCTTCCTGGTCGTTTCGACCAGGATTCTGGTCGGAATAAGGTCTCATTTTTCTCCTGGTCGAACGGATTTTCGACCAGGATTCCTGGTCGTTTCGACCAGGATTCTGGTCGAAATAAGGTCTCATTTTTCTCCTGGTCGAACGGATTTTCGACTAGGATTCCTGGTCGTTTCGACCAGGATTCTGGTCGAAATAAGGTCTCATTTTTTCTCCTGGTCGAACGAATTTTCGATCAGAATTCCTAGTCATTTCGACCAGGATTCTGGTCGAATTAAGGGTCCAAAATTTCTCCTGGTCGAACGAATTTTCGATCAGAATTCCTAGTCATTTCGACCAGGATTCTGGTCGGATTAAGGGCCAAATTCGTGGCCTCGTCGAAGAGTTTTCCGACCAGGATTCTTGGTCATTTCGACCAGGATTCTGGTCGAATTAATGGCCTTTTTCGTGGCTCAGTCGAACAATTTTTCGACCAGGATTCTTGGTCATTTCGACCAGGATTCTGGTCGAATTAATGGCCTTTTAATGGCTTGGTCTGTCAAGACCTCGATTTTACGTGACTAAAAAGTAAGGTCTCAATTTTCTTGAGCCCATGACCGTGCCTAAAGCAAACTTCTCTATAGCGGAGTGATTCAGGTCAGCTTCATGAGGCACCTTGGTGACATAGTAAATGGGTTTCCAAACCTTCCACGAGAAAGCTTCAAAATCCTTTCAAAGGTTTCATGCTTGCCTAATCTTACATAGAATTACTTTGAACCTTTCATCCACCTTGTTGGAATGTTGATTCAGTTACTCATTCTTGAGTTGTTCACGAATCCCTTGATCCAAGGTTGGATCTGATAGCTTTGTTGGCCTTCTAAGGCTTCAACTTAGTTCCTTAGCCCTTGATTTATAACACAAGGCCTGGATTCTAAGGTTGATGTTGGTGTTCTGGATCACCAACACGAGGTTTCAGGTCAATATGAGGTGTTTGTTATGCCTTAAATGGTTTCGTGAACCTTGACTTGTGACCTTCCGGGCCTTAACTTATTTGCTGAGACCTTGGTTTTAAGGTTATTATCAACCCTTGATTCCCTTGATTCTCATTCTAAGATGTAGGAATGATGAAGTCCCTTAGTTCTTGCCCCCCTTGCTTCATACGGAGGAGGTCTTACTTTTCAGTTGATCGTTCAGGGAGTTCACTTGCTCCTCAGCGTTTGACTTCAAGTCCGGTGTGTCTTGGCTGGTTGTTAACCTTCTTTTCTTGATTCTAGGTTTCCAACCTTCTTCTTATGCTCACAGGACCTTGCTTTGGTTTATATTCGATTGAAGGCTCTTGATTCAAGTCCTTAAACTTCAAATGACAAATTTGATTGGAGGCAGACATCCTTTTTGGCCATCAAGGCTAAAATTTTGTGTCGGGATTTGAGATTCAAGATTTTAAGTAAGGAATGACAAAGGACCTCTCATCTCAACACTCTCACTAACTGTTTCTGTGCCTTCAAGGCATTATCAGGGAGCCAACTAGTCTCGAGATGAGCTCGAAGAGGGTCTATCCTTCAGCTTACATCAACTGGTGCTACCAATTTTGATTCGATGGTGGGGTCTTCAGGACCTGGAAGCAAAAGCTCTCTGCATAATTCTTTATCTCAGAAGAGCCATACTTAGACTGGGCTTCGACCTTAATGTTCTTTTCTCTCTTGGGATATACTCAACATGGCATTTATCGAGCGGGGCTATCACGGCTTTCACAATCCTCAAGTGTTTGGCCATATTCTTTTCTCTAGCCTCAAACTCTCCATTGACTTGTGAGACTACCAGATTTGAGTCTCCACAAACTTTCAGGTTCTTCACCCTCAGGGATCTCGTCAATCCAAGGCTGGCCATCAGAGCTTCATACTCCGCCTCGTTGCAGGTTGTTTGGAAGTCCAATCTTCAAGGCATACTCGAGTGTGAACCCATCGGGGCTTTGCAGAACTTAACCTGCACCACTGGTTTTTGTTTTAGATGCCCCATGAAAATAGAGCTTTTTGTTGTTGATGCCCCATCAAAATAGAGCATCCAATATTCCTTCTTCTCTTCCAGGGGTTTCTCACCTTGCTGACCTTTCTGGTCTATTACCTCCTGCCCCCCGACTTCTTGGTTGTCAATGGTATATTCAACCACGAAGTCAGTTAGAGCCTGAGCTTTGATGGTCGTACTAGGCTTAACATCGAATTCTTTTAGTTAGATTGCCACTTGATGAGCCTTCCATTGGCTTTCATGCTATGCAATATGTTTCTTCAGCGGGTGTTCCATCAGGACTTCAACATTTGTCTTTATCCAGGATCCTTCAAGGACTTAAACTCTTATCTGCTGTAACCTAACTCTACCATTCGAGGTATGCATTCGTTTGTTTTCATTCGTGTATTCTTTTATTTTCGGTACTTGGTCTTCTTTGACTCACACATCAGGTGCTTGGCACATAAATAAAATCATAATCAATGAATGGAAAACAATCTTGCATTAATAACTTGAAATGGGTTCAACCCTTACATAGAGTACTACTGTCCTACTCGGAGCAACATGCTCTGCAATGGTTTTAATGAACCTTATTTCTACTTCTACTATATAAATATGAAGCTAAGTCCTACTAGAATAACTTAAGCCCAATCGGGGTTTTGCAAGACTAGGCCTGCACCACTTGATTTTGTTTTTGATGCTCCATCAAAATAGAGCACCCACCACTCCTTCTGGTCTCCTCATTCTTATTCTGAAGTTCACTTCCTGCTTGGGGTACTACCTCCTGCCCCCCGACTTCTTGGTTGCCAATGATACACTCAACCACAAAGTCAGTTAACGCCTTAGCCTCAATTGTTGTCCGAGGCTTCTGTGTGATGTCCCCTGCTGACCTTTCTTTGTGTTCCTTACCACTGTGGACATCTATGTCTTCAATCGGAAGGACCTGCCCCCCGACTCCATCAGGCCTTAACGAGGCTACATAACAGCTTCGTGCCATCTTCTGATCACCTTTATGTTCTCCAACACCATTCCTGGTAGGGAACTTGATCTTCACATGATAGGTTGAGGCAACAGCCTTGAATGCATGAAGTCCAGTCCTTCCAAGGATAGCGTTGTACGTTGAAGCCGCCTTGATTACCAGGAAGTTCAACATCTGAGTGGCCTCCTTGGGCTCTTGCCCAATAGTTACAGGCAGCTGAATAGTCCCTTCAACTTTGGATTTTACTCCATTAAATCCGTATATAGGCATGTTATTGGGGGTCAACTGAGAATCAGTGTATCCCATCTTCACAAACGCATCATGAAACAGAATGTCAACGGAAGCTCCATTGTCTATCAAGACTCGCTTCACCTCCGAGTTTCCAATCACAGGAGTTATGACCAACGGGTCATCATGGGGGAACTTCACCCCTTCCAAGTCTGAGTCATCAAAGCTAATCGCTACCTCAGTTTTTGCACGCTTCGGGGCCTCTCCCACGATGTGCAACACCTCTCGGGCATAAGCCTTTCTAGAGTTCCTAGTTGTCCCGGCCGCAGTTGGGCCTCCTAAGATCATGTTGATTACTGGCCCTCGGGGCTGTGGGTTGCGATCTTGATCGTCATCCCTTCTATTATAGTCTCTTCTCTGATTAGCACGGTCTTCACCCTTAGTGAAGTGCCTCAGCTTCCCTCTACGGATCAAAAACTCAATCTCATCTTTGAGTTGATTACAATCGTCAGTGTCATGCCCCACGTCTCTATGGAATCTGCAATACTGATTCTGGTTTCTCTTTGCGGGATTACCCCTGAGTGGCTTCGGCCATCTGAAATCCTTATCATTCTCAATGTCCAACAAGATTCGACTCCTAGGAGTATTCAACCTTGCATACTCAGTGAACCTTGACCCTTGGTTCTTCTTAGGGGCAGAGTCGGAGTCCTCGCTAGTTCGGGGATACTTGTCCCTAGCATCATACTCTTGATCATCATAGTCCTGGTCTTGCTTTCGCTTCTTGGAGTCATTGTTACCTCCTCCTCCACTTACGGTGGTTTCTTTATTCAAGCTATCCTCAGCTTTAATATACTTATCAACCCTTCGTTGGAGCTCAGCCATGTTCTCAGGGGGATGCTTCGCCAATGATCTCTTGAAGAAGAGGTCAGTGGTTCCGTGCTCCAGGGCTACCATTGCCACCTTATTTTCCAAATCAGTGATATTCAGGGTCTCCTTAGTGAATCGCTTGAGGTAGTCCCTCAGATTTTCATTCTTTCCTTGCACCACATACATAAGAGATGCGGAGCTCTTCTCATGCACCCTTCCGCTAATGAATTGGCTAACGAAGGCGGCACTCAACTCCTTAAAAGAGCCAATAGAGTTCGCAGGCAATCGGCTATACCATCTCTGAGCCATGCCCGACAGGGTTTGGGGGAACGCTCTGCACTTTAGGGCATCACTTGCAGGCTGCAGCAGCAGTGCGTTCGAGAACGTCCTGACGTGATTTGCGGGATCACCCGTTCCATCATAAGCCTTAATTTTCGGCATCTTAAACTTCCTAGAAATATGAGCATTCATCACCTCCTCAGTAAACGGGGGTGTTGGATCATCAGGATCTCCTAGAGGCATCAGATCTTTGGGGTTTCCCTTGGGAATTTCCATCCTTGTGGTTGTTCTTCCGAATGAGGAATCAGCCCTTCTTTGTCTCCTTGAAGACCTCTCCAAATCAATGATGGGAATCGTTCCTGTGGTTGGATGAGGTCGAGTTTGATTCTGTCTTGCTTGCTCCATTGCTATGTCATCCTTCAGCCTTTGGATCTCAGCCTCGTGAGCCTTAATCCTCTCCTCAGTCGTTGGTGGAGGTCCATCATGGATCCCTTGAGTCCTTCCTTGAGGCTCTCTTCTAGAACGTTGCCTCCTCGGGGCTTCATCACGATCATCATCCTCAGACGATGAATCATCAGTATAAGGGCCAGAGTAGTCATCATAATCTCGGTCCCGGATTTGTAAGGCATGACCACTTGGTCCTGAACCTTGAGTCATCGGGGGGTAGTTGGGCAGACCGTGCCTGGGATTAGTGTTCAAGGGGAGATCCGTAGTATGGATCTGTACCCCTGGTGGCGGGTTGTTCGGATCAACAATCTGGAGAGAGTTGGTCGCTTGTCCTGCCTGATTGGTGAGAGGCAACGTACTCTCAGCATGGGGGATCACCCCTGGTTGCTGAGAAACTTGAGAGTGGATGATGACAGCTGATGTTGGGGGAGCCTGTTGAATGATCATCCCTGATGCTGGGGGAGTCTGTTGGATGATTGCCCCTGATACTGGGGGAGCCTGTTCGGTCAGGGGTGGAGCAGAGCTGAGTGGCACGGCCTCAGTTACAACTTGTGTTGTTCTTCGTGTTTGAACCATGGTTGATGTTGTCTTCCCACAGACGGCGCCAAATGTTGTGGAATAAAAAGTAGGGTATATTTATTGCGTATTAACTACTAGGGTTTGTGGGAGCTTCGAGCTTTAATGGCTGTTCTTGTGTTCGTGGCTGAATCTGCCTTCACAAGATGCCTACGTACTTTGATGAATATCAAAGATCAAGCCAAAAACATAGTTCTGAGAATGAGGGGTCAGGTCCTTTATATAGGCTGTAAGAGCCTTAGAATTATGGTAGGAGTCAAAGACTTGGTAGACAAGTCTTCCTTGAGGAAGGTTCCAGATCTATTCCTTGTAGGAATCAGTTTCCATATCGAATTGGATGCCTTGGTGGCTAAGTCTGATGGAGATAATATCCTTATCCAACTCTTATTGCTGAGCTGTTTATTTCCCTCAATATTAATTACGAAATTAATATCAAAATAGGGATTCTGACCTCATTAATGGGCCCCACGTTTGGACCATGCTGGGTCTAATTAATGCCATATTAAATGTGTCTTTAGGGCTTATTTTTAGCCCATATCAATTACTATTTTAATATTTTTACATTCATATTTAACACTTTATTGAAAGAATAATGCTATGAATGCTATATTATCTATATTATCTATACTATATACTTTTATACTCATCTATAATATACTATTATAAGCAAAATAGGGTATATTTTGTTGTCGGTTTGGTACACTCAATAGCAACCGTTGGATTTTGAGACAGATTAGTGAGAACCGTTGGATCTAATACTAAAAAAATATTCATTTTCTAATATTTAAAATATACTCATTGGTTAAGTTCGAATCCACTAAAATATCTTTATTAAACATATATTTTATTTTATAAACTATTCTTAAGAATTTAAGGTTCTATTCCCGTCAATATCATATTATAATCAAAAAAAATTATTATCTTTTTTTATTTAAGTATTATTATACATTTATATTATCTTACAAACTACTCCCAAAAATTCCCATCAATAACATATCTATACTATTATATAAAAGCCGAAACATTAGAAGTTTGGTTGGTCGGTACGGTACCTGTTGATTTTACTTATTTACCCTTACTTAATTACAAATAAAATCCATCCTATTAACTAATTAATTTCCTTTTTTAGATTAAACATATTACCTTTTCTATTTTTCACTAACTAATTAATTTCCCTTTTCAGGTAAAACACAATATCTTTTATATTGTATCTAAATAAAATTTCTCCTTTCTTATAAATACTACGAGCAATTTTGTTTAATAAAATAAAATAATTATATTATAATTACTGTTAACTAATCAATTACCATTTTCAGCCAAAACATTTTATCTTTTCTCTATTCTGTAACTAAAATATCTCTTTTTCCAATTATATCAAGAGTAGTTCTATTTAATAAAATAAATAATAATATTGTAATACTAATAATTACCTATTGCCTTTTTCAGCTAAAACATATCATCTTTTCCATATTTCATAATTAAGAAACACTAAAAGTTTGGTTGGTCGGCACGGTACCTGTTGATTTTACTTTTTTACCCTTTCTTAATTACAAATAAAATCCATCCTATTAACTAATTAATTTTCTTTTTTAGATTAAACATATTACCATTTCTGTTTTTCACTAACTATTTAATTTCCCTTTTCAGGTAAAACACAATATCTTTTATATTGTATCTAACTAAAATTTCTCCTTTCTTATAAACACTACGAGCAATTTTGTTTAATAAAATAACATAATTATATTATAATTACTGTTAACTAATCAATTACCCTTTTTCAGCCAAAACATGTTATCTTTTCTCTATTCTGTAACTAAAATGTCTCTTTTTTCAATTATATCACGAGTGGTTCTATTTAATAAAATGAATAATAATATTATAATACTAATAATTACCTATTACCTTTTCAGCTAAAGCGTGTCATCTTTTTCATATTTCATAATTAAAATTCTTTTTTTTCTAGAAATATCATGGGCAACATTAATTTCTCCCTATCTAAAGACACTACGAGCAATTTAATTTAGTTAAATAACAAAAATTAAATTATAATTACCATAAACTAATCAATTACCTTTTTCACCTAAAAAAGTCATCTTTTTAATTTTCACATTGTCTTTTCTAGAATTATCACGGATAACATTTATATAATTATTATCAAATCATCTCATTTAAAAATGGGCTTAATGATCATATAGTTAATTATTGGAGAATTTTCTAAAGTTAACCACTCAAATCAAGACACATCACATGTTTGCCAAATAAAAAGACACATCATTAATGCCCCTGCGAGGCCATTATAAATAAAAGGTAATAATGACATTATTTTAAAGGTTAACTTTAGGAAATTCTCCTAAAGTTAACTGTAGGAACATTTTTCTCTTTAAAAATTTAATCCTCCAAAATTCATATATAAAAAGTAATTCAAATTAATAAAAAAATTATATAATATTCAAAGAAATCAGTGCATCGCACGGGTTTTAAACTAGTTATAGTTAAAAATTAAAACACTATCGTTTAAAATACCATAAAAAAATGTATTATGATATTTTATTATCATAAAAAAAATTCCTACTAATTAATATATATATATATATATATATATATGAAAATATTGGTAATAAGATAAAAAATATTAAAAAAAAATCCGTGCGTTACACGAGTTATAAGTTATATAGTTAAAAATTACATAAAATCTGGAAAATACTTACAATATAGAAAATTTTGTATAAAAATCAAAAAAAGATCTACATGATTAGATAAATTTCACTCTTTCTACTAAATAAAAGATAAAAAATTACTTTTATGTAATATTTATATATATACATATGTATTATAAAGTAATAATTAAAATACATAATTAGAATAATATTTATATTCATGAGATTTATAAAGTTAAAAAATTATTTCTATAATAAAAACATATATACAACTTAAAAGTTTAACAATGAAATATAATTAAATAGTTTACAAACAACCGTGCATCGCACGAGTTATAGGCTAGTATACTGTAATAAGCGAAAAGGGGTATAATTTGTAGTTTGGTTTTCCCTCATTTTTTGTTATCCCCTTATTCACAACTATCAGATCTTCAACTATCATGATAGTTAAATACAAAAATAATAAAAGTTGTTATATACAGAGGTCTAAGGTTCGATTCCTGCCAACAACATATTAATTTATATTTAATACTAAAAATTATTATATACAAAGATGTAAGGTTCGAATTTTTCCAATAACATACTAAAATTAATATTTATTATATTATACTACACTATAAACAAATTATAAAAAATTGAAAGTAACCGTGTAGTTTGGTTATCCCTCATTTTTTGTTATCTCCTCATTCACAACCGTTAGATCTTCAACTCAAAAAGATCATGATAGTTAGATACAACAATACTAAAAGTTGTTATATACATAGGTCTAAGGTTCGATTCCTGCCAACAACATATTAATTTATATTTAATACTATAAATTATTATATACAAAGATGTAAGGTTCGAATTTTTCCAATAACATATTAAAATTAATATTTATAATATTATACTACACTATAAACAAATTTTAAAAAATTAAAAGTAACACGGAGTATAAGCTAGTAGATATAATATCTCTTTCGGCATTTATCTCCGCCCAAGGCAGTCATCAGTGCATTCTTGTATCTTTGGCATTAGAGTTGTAAACGAACCGAATTCGGACGAACTCGGATGAACTTTTAACGAACTCGGACAAATTCTTAACGAACCGAACAATGTTCGATAAGCTTATCGGACACTTTTTCTTGTCCGAACTCGAGTTCGGTAATAAACCGAACCGAACACGAATTGTTCATGAACATACCGAACCGAACACGAACAGTTCGGTAATTATATATATAATAATAATTTGAAAAATAAAAAACAAGTAAAAAAAATTGTAAATTTTTTTGTTTTTATCGAACGAACCGAACTCGGAAAAACTCGGACGAACTCTTAATGAACTCGGACGAAATCCTAACGAACCGAACAATGTTCGGTAAGCTAATTGAACACTTTTTCTTGTCCGAATTCGAGTTCGGTAAGCTTATCGGACGAGCTAACCGAACTCGAACTCGAACCGAACCGGACGAACTTACCGAACAGTCGGGTTCGTTTACAACTCTGGCATGGATAAATTGAAATTTTATACTTGTTATGTCTGCGGCATGCTGATTTAGTTCAGTAGTTAATGGGTGCATTATCTCCGCCTAAGTGGCAGTCGTTAGTGCATTTTTGTATCTTTTGGAATGAATATATAAAGGAAAATTGAAATTTTATAAGAAACATTCATATTAAAGCACTCCAGAAACGTACACTTGCCAAACTCCATGAATTACAGTGGATGCAAAACAGAAAGAGTTACATTGAAGTTAAAAATATTAACCATTTGATGAACACTTGGCTCATTACTTTATTAAGTAAAAAGTCACATATAATGTGACCATAGTTTTATTCTGTATCCGCTGCCATGCACGGGAGGTCAGCTTAGTTTACGCTGCAAAGGTGTTAAAGAAGGAAAAAATTAGTCATTTGGATCGCGGGTTGATAAGCTAATCATAATTAAGAATAATGGGTAACAACAATTAATGAATCGGAACTTACGTATTACAATCGAATTTACGATCAGCTGAGTATATAAAAGGAAGTCCACATTTCCCTGGTAGAGCGTCGATTTTTGGAATACGACCATCTGGACCAGGAACACCAGCTCTGTTTCTGTTAGCACGTTCCTGCACGCAAAGACACATCTCCCTCCTCTCTTCTCTAGTCTTGGCCATTTCACGGAATGCTTTTAATGCATTACAACACTCAGCAGATGGCTCCTGCTGGTCACCTCTATGAAATGGATCACAGAGTGCTTTGGTACGTTCTTGTTGTGCTGTTCCGCATGTAAAAGCTTCCCCTTGCTCCACCATCATAAAAGCCCCTACCACCATTACAGTCAACATCATCAAGTATGGAATCCTTGCCATTATTTCTTAGCTAGTAGTGTAGAAGTTTGTTGGAATTTGCTATGTAGACAAACTGTGTTTAAGTACAGGTAGTTTCAGGATAGATTATGAAGGTCGATGCATTTATAGGGAGCTCGGAGAATTACTTCAGAAATCAAATTAGCATTTTAACTGAAGTTAGGACACCTAATATATGTGTCTTGATCACATAAATGCCTAGCAACTATTTGATGCATGCCTCTCTATTAATATGTCTAATTGTAGGGATACTGTACTTATTAGGCTACATCTGAAAAACTTTCATCTCAAAAGATGTGACACGAGATGAGGCAATTCTCTATCTGCTATGTTTGTTTTATCAGTTCTCTGGGTTTCTTAGCACTTAGATTTGCTCTACTTGTGTAATGTGTGGACAATATTATTTAGACAATTTATTATCAACTTGCCTAATTGTCGGTTGCTTTGCCAAATTTGATTTAAAAACATGATGCTTATGAAGTATATAACAATTGTCTGTCTCTTTGCCTTATTTGATTTAAAGGCCTGATGCTTATCAAGATTACGTAGTATTATAACGGTACTTAGGCAAGCCTCTCTTAAGCATGTATTCAAGAGCACCATTTTCACTAAATTAAGTGATTGTACCATAATTGTGCACAACAGTCTAAACTCTGTAATTTGTAGAGGTCAAAAGAGAATAGCTCAAAAGAGCTGGCACTACAGGAGGCGGTTCCATTTTGGCTCGTTTATCTCATCAGTTTTGTGGGATTCAAAGCAATAAGATTTACTCCGTTTATGTTACCGATGATCAATGTCAACTTAACGTAATTAATTTTTATCTAAAATTCCCCCATCCGCCCTTCTCCCTCTTAAACCAAATTTGATTCCATAATACCTTGTAACACTCGAGGTCTTGAATTCAAAATTTGTCCCAGATATGAAGTGGTGAATATTTTGGCATTTGTTGCTATATGGTGTGATCTGTGTGCTCTTTGACCGGATTAGTATATAAGGTGAACAGGAACTCAGTAAGTTTGTTATCATGCTCGGTGGAAGCTTAATTTCTTTAAAATTCTAAAATAAAACACATTGTATCAATATCTTCTGCGGAAGGATACAACATACTACAAATAGTTAAGAAGGGTTAATGTAGAGCTTGCTTTTATTTATCCAGATTACTACGTGAAGGTTAAGTACTTATAGTATTCCCATCTCTGTAATGTGTCAAATAGCTGTAATTTCCATGGCCAATATTTGATGAAAGAACGAAAAACCTTGATTTGGATCGTCATTCTATAAATTAAAAGGTAAATTTCCCGTCTCATTTCTCTATGTTTCATTCCTACTGGACACCAGTTAGCTGATGTGTTAACCAATTAGTACTTATTGCTGAAGTTCAGAACAATAGCATTATAGCCACTCGTTTACCTCAATTATATACGCATGAGATGTGGAAAACTTTATAAATACTAGCTTATATTTGCAGGGTTATTTTTAATGTTTTATAATTTATTTATAGTGTAGTATAATATTATAAATATTTGTTATGCCATATTTTTGGCATATCTAATATTCTCTCAAATTTCTAATAATATTAATTATTAAATCAGATTAATAATTATTGCTTAACGCAAAAGTTTTATCCTCTCTCTGAAACGAACGAGGAAAGAATCAATTTCAATCAATCAATAATGAAAAATATCTCCAAACGATATTCTTTAAATCAGGAAGATATCACAACGATAAGATTAAATCAGATAAAATCAGTAATTACCACAAGTTTATCCCTAAAGTCTCTAAGGGATAGACACAAATCAATTTTACAGAACTACGTGGGCTTGATCCTATATAAAGATAGGTACGTAGGCATCTTGGCAGAAGATATGACCGATACACGAGACAAATCGAGACACCTATATAAAGATAGGTACGTAGGCATCTTGGCAGAAGATATGACCGATACACGAGACAAATCGAGACACCTGCCGAGTCCAGCCCCTCTTTTTTCATAAACCCTAATCCCCTAAAAACAGCCACAAATTCATACACAATTGCTCTACTATTTCAGCAAACCTCCGATTTCGTGTTGTTACGAAATACTCCAACAACATTTGGCGCTAAAAGGAGGGGCTAATTTTATTATTCGTGGAGGACGAATAATTTTTACCATATTCACGGGGGTTTTGGGCTTTATCCGTACAGGCACAGAACAGCAGGGGCATTAACTGCAACAAAACGGCGACAGGAGACAGAAGACGCAGAGGCTACGACCTTAAAAAAAAACTGAACAAAGAAGGCGGCACACGGTTATTAGCCTGTTCGTGGGAGCAACATAAATAATAAAAGGGAGTAACAGCCAGCATCCGTGGAAGCATAGCAGCAGAATTACCAAACCAAAGCAGCGGTGGAAAGAGTGAAATTAAAAGAAAATTGAAAACAAAATTGAGTAAGCAACACGTGCATAAAACAAGGTTTAAAAAAAGAGGCAAAATAAGGAGGCTACGTTGACAAAAGCTGAAGCTCGCGGAACTCAATCATACTACATGATTAATCATGAATGGAGGGAACACTGAGCGGCGGCATACGTAAGCAACAGAAAACAATGAGTCACTTGGAAATTCCAGCCGAGCAAAAATAAAGATAAGTTTTTATTTTTTTTCTCCTCAATTTAATTTTGAAATTACAAATATTATGCCATGCATGCATATATTGGATTTATGTTTTTAAATATTTTACTAGGAAAATATTTATTATTTAGAAAATTCGTGCGAGCAATATATTTTTATACTTGTAAAATTATTGCGATTTGGAAAATATCGTACGAGATATTTATGTTGATGAATTGCGGATATTTATGCTGATTGATTGCGAGTTTATTTTACAATCCCGTACGAGCTGCATGCTTTGAAGAAAAAAATTATATATGCGAGACGCATAATTTTGAAAAAGATTTTCTCCGAAAAAGGGCATTATATTTGAAGAAAATAAATGTCGCGACATTCATTAAAAAGCATCTTTATTATTGCATTTGAATTTGTAAAATATTTTTCATATATTGTCGCGATAGTACATATATGTCAAAAATATTTTCAAACATGCGAACTAAATTGCCAAGTAAGGTAGCCTGGACAAGTTATTAATTCCGCAATGTAACATGCTTAAGTAAAGTGCAGCACCCTCTGGATTATTATTGAAGGCCCATGATCAGATCTTGAGCTCAAGGTCGCATGGGTTGGAAGGCATCCCTATGCAAAATATCTTTAAGACATGCACAGCCAGCGCGCGTGCAAAGTTCACCAGAATTACATCTACATCTCTTAGTGAAGACTCCGCCAGACACATCCTTATGTGGTTGCATCATACACTTGAAAAGCGTGTATGCCAATTCAGGATATATACAAGCGCCAAGGTCCTAACTAGACAACAAGGATCGCAAAGGATTTCAAAAATATTATTTATGCTCGCACATTTGAAAACCTTGGAAAAAATATATCTATCCTATAATGGTTATCGCATACTATCACACTTGCATCCGCATATGCCTAACGAGCACAGTGGTGCTCCAAGTGTTTTTCTAATCATCTATTTTCAGTTTTTTCAGCGACTCAAGAAATTTGGAAGCTTGAAGAATTCTTAGTTCTCCACTGCAGCAAGCTACACTGAAGAACTGGGGGCTAGTTGTTATGCCATATTTTTGGCATATCTAATATTCTCCCAAATTTCTAATAATATTAATTATTAATTTAGAATAATAATTATTGCTTAACGCACAGGTTTTATCCTCTCTCTGAAACGAGGAAAGAATCAATCTCAATCAATCAGTAATGGAAAATATCTCCAAACGATATTCTTCAAATCAGGAAGATATCACAACGATAAGATTAAATCAGATAAAATCAGTAATTACCACACTAACGAAGTTTATCCCTAAAGTCTCTAAGGGATAGACACAAATCAATTTCACAGAACTACGTGGGCTTGATCCTATATAAAGATAGGTACGTAGGCATCTTGGCAGAAGATATGACCGATACACGAGACAAATCGAGACACCTGCCGAGTCCAGCCCCTCTTTTTTCATAAACCCTAATCCCCTAAAAACAGCCACATATTCATACACAATTGCTCTACTATTTCAACAAACCTCCGATTTCATATTGTTACGAAATTTCTCCAACAACAATATTAATTTTAATATGTTATTGAAAGAATTTGAACCTTATATCTTTGTATATTATAATTTTTAATATTAAATATAAATTAATATGTTGTTTGCGGGAATCGAACCTTAGACCTTTGTATATAACAATTTTTAGTATTGTTGAATCTAACGGTTATGATCTATTTGAGTTGAAGATCTAACGGTTGTGAATGGGGGATAACCAAAAATGAGGGATAACAAAAAATAGGGGTTAACCAAACTACAAATTATACCCCATTTCGCTTATTATAGTATAGTATAGTATATAAATATTATTTAGATAAATTTTGATTATCAATAATTGACATTTTTTTTAAAAAATAATGTATTTTTCAACAAAATTTAATTTGGTGGTCATTCTTAATTTTCAAAAATTTATTATAGTAAAAAATTTTCACATTATTGCTACTATTTCTTATTTATTACATTTTTTTCTTAATTATTATAAAATTGTAAAAAGAATATTTAAAATTTGTTAAACAATGTATGTTTACATGAATACTTTATTTTTCTTTAATTATAATTATAACATCGTTTCAAATCTTATGTTACAGCCTTTAACACCAAATGTATGTTTTTAGTACGTGAGTGTTTTGATATAAACTAGCACGAAAGCCCGTGCAAGGCACGGGCCACATTCTAATTCATATACAGTAACATTTTTTTAATTTTGCGATAAAATTCATTGTATCCTCTTGTTAGTCTATTTTACCTTTCATTTCACGCGCAACGATCTACCGATTCAGTAGTTATAATCATTCTAAATTCAAATTATTAGCACACTCTAAATTTCTTCGAGATTCGTATTTATAGTGATACTTGTTTAATGTGAGAAGAATAGCCGACTAAAGTGGTATATTAGAGTTAATTGTCAGCTATCAAATATTTCCACAATAACAGTGTTTTTCAGTAGAAATCCTAAAAGGATCACCACGATAACAATTTTTTAACTACTTTCAATCTTAGCCACAACATATTTTAAATATCTATTTTATCTTCTACTCATATGTCTACCTTATATTTCATCAATTTATTACTGATCAGGTAGCCTACCTCACATCTTCTCAAATTTATTACTGATTAGGTACCTCCTTACTTCGGCTTCTTTCTGACCACTATCATGCCACCTCGCTATACCTCTTAGATCCGTTCCTTCCTTCAACCACATCATATATGCACATAATTTTTGCCACACCACCTCTCTTTCGTCTTTAACAATCTCAATTTTGTTCATCCTTCCTCTCTTCGATCATCTCTCATTCTTCTTTACAACCTCTCAGCGACCTCCATTTTCATATTTATATAAAATTATTATTGTTGTGATTACGAGTTGAATAGGTATTATGATAATAAAATAGTTAATTGTTATACCTCTCACACATTAAACATGTATACGTTTTTCAAATGTTATTTTGATAACACTATATCTTTTGAATTTCAATCAAACTCATCTAACATTTGTCAACAAATTGGATTAACATATTATTATCAACTATTTAGTTGTATTACCGTTTGTTCTTAAATTGCTAAAAATATTGATGTACCTATTCTTTTGTTGGTATTTAGTTGTATCTAAATGTCCAAATCTGACACTAAATGATTTCATGTTATTTGGGAATGAGCATCGGGTCAATTCAAGGTCAGGGAGTGCTATATCCATCCCGATCCCCCGAATTCGATCGAACAAAATCGATGAACCTGTTCCGGTTCTTGAACGAGAATTATTTCGCTCCCGATTCCTGCCCTGAAAGGAAAATACGTATCCCCGCGAGAAATCATGAATTTTAATATTTTTAATTAAAATTTCGAACTTATTTTTAATTAAAATATTGAACCTAATAGTTGAACCTGTATCGATCCCAAAATGGGGATTATTTTCCTCCATGATTCCTACCCCGAACGGGGAATGAGGATCCCCACGAAAACTTGGAGATTATTATTTTTTTAATTAAAATTTATATATTCTCTAATATATTGGATAATCAAACTATTTTGATAAATCATGATAAATTTATTAATATATTATAATTAGCGATTTTAATAATAGATGAAAAATATTACTATTATTAAATTATATTTATGAAATGTTAAATTTATAAAAAAAATTAACGATGCAACAAATGGTGTTACTTGCCAACGCAAACAAGCTTTTAAGCCCGTTGATGATGAATGGGTTCTGTCCGACAATTGTAACATTTGCCATCTTTTGGCATGTCGAACTGGTTGTAAGTTATTTTCATACCATTTCTAATGTTATGAAATGTTAAATTTATAAAAAATTTGAAACTTTGAATTACATTTATTTTTAAAAATCTACAATATATATATATATATATATATATATATATATATATATATATATATATATATATATATATATATATTTAAAAATTTATTTTTTCTTAAATATGATAATCGACTGGGGAACGGGAATTGCGGATTTGAGGTTCATTTGTTAATGGCTGAATCAAAGAAGATGAACAGAACCATTCATGTGTTTGCCGTTCAAATTATTTGTTAATTATTTAGAAATCTGGATGGTGCTGGACGACTCCTACATTCCTTTGGACGACACCATCCTTAGAATTTCAACTGAACCATTCAAATCTCTTTGTTGTATGCATCAATAATTATCGAATATTAGGTATGTATATTCTATCTCTATTCTATTCAATATGATTAACTGATTTCAAAATTATATAATTTATGCCAAGCTAACTTTTTGGCAATCGTATTTCGTACACACGTTTTTTCTAACAT
Source organism: Saposhnikovia divaricata (assembly GCA_036435485.1). Lineage (NCBI taxonomy): Eukaryota > Viridiplantae > Streptophyta > Magnoliopsida > Apiales > Apiaceae > Saposhnikovia > Saposhnikovia divaricata. Next base: position 20,384,712 of record CM071595.1, read on the forward strand.
AAGGATATTAAAAAAACTAAAAAACTAAATAAAAAATAATGAATATTTACCAAAAATAACATTTTTTCTAATTTTTTTATACTTTTACCATATTCTATAATATTTACAAAAATACATTTTCCAGAAAAAACATTTTGCAAAAATACCATCTTATCAGGTTGCGTATACGGCTGCGCAAAGTTTTCATAGAGTTGCATACGTGGTTGCAAACAATTATATTTAGTTGATTTGGTTGCAAACCGTATTTTGCAAATAACCTATTTTTGCAAATAAGTTGGTATTTTCGTAATATATTTTTTTTGAAAAAATTACTTTTGCAAAAAAAAATTCTGAACTTGGGTATTTATCGAAAAACCCTTAAAAAATAATTCATCTTACTTTTAAAATTTATTATTGCTTAAATATTTTAATTATTCGGAAAATATGTTTAACAAAAAACTCAAAATATTTTATCATTCAGAAACTTTTTTATTTTATCTAACAACAACTTTCGTTCAGAATTCAGATTATTCAACCGTTTAGATAATCAATAGTTCAGAAAATGATATTCAGATTTAACAAATGACCCCTTAGCCGGGATGCTTTAATCCCTCAGCTCGTTCCCATCCCAAAATTTTTATTTTATTACATTTCATGTTTCCCGTCCCAAACCCAAAAATTTCCCGAATCTTCAAACGGGAAAGGGATTAAATCGGGGTCGGGCAGATCAGGAGAAATGCTCATCTATAAATATTGTCATTCATGTACCATTTGAATTTGTATAGGATATATTTAAAGTTCTATATTAAATATACGTACATTCAGTCGGTTATTCATTCAGTTAAAAATATTTTACATGTTCTTATCATTTTAATAATTTTTATCCTGAATAAATTTGAAAATAGATATTAAAGCGAATGTAGCAAATGAATTGCTTGCGTATGCAATTATTAATTTTAAAAAGTGTATTATTAAGTATTATAGCGTAGCGGTATTAATATATGCATACATAAGAATATTACTATTATTAAAGGAAATGTAGCAAGTGGATTGTTTTTGTATGCAATTAATGATTTTAAGATTTGTATGCTAAAGTGTTCTAGTGTAGTGGTAATAATGTGGATAAAAGAAAATTGTTACATGGAGGTCATGGGTTCAAATCCATTGAAATCAATTTTTTTAACATTAACATGATGCAGGGATAGTTTAGTAAATTACTAAGTGGGTGAAAAAGCCATGTTGCCCTATAATATATATAAAGGATTTCTATTATAGGTTATGGGAGGATATTTTATAAAAATTACATTAAAGTGGGATCCGTTTAACAGTCAAACCACGCCAAACCATGCTATAAGATTTCTTTTACTCAAATTATATATTTCCTCCGTCCCATTTTACATATCTCTTTTTACTTTTTAATTGTGAAATTGATCAATCTTTGATTAAATATTAAAAATTATTCAATTATTATTTTTGAAAAATAAAATTTGCATTATAACATAGATTATATATATATATATATTAATGATATAATTTTTTTATATTTTTTCAATAATATAATACATATAAATTTCAATCAAATTTTGATCAACTTGGCAAGTCAAAAGTTAAAAGAGACATGTAGAGAGAGGTAGTATAAAGATATAGTTATGTGGTTGTATAAATCAAAATCAAGTTTAGTGATAATCAAATTTAATATTTGATACTTTGTACTGTTCCACGACACTTAAATATTATTTTTCAAATTAATAAATAGTATAAATTTATGTACCTCAGTTAAATAGTATAAATACATGAACCTCAATCCTTATGTTTTTAACTTTATAAATGTACAAACATCCATTTTTAGAGTGTTTCTGTATAAATAGGCAACAAATTATCATTTTCCTGATGGTTTAGAGCAAATAGAATGGTGATGTGGGTAAAGGCCCTTTTTTCCTTTATTTTAATACTAGCTTATAACCCGTGCAATGCACGGGTTTCTTTTAATATGTTATAAATTTTATTTTATGCTATAATTATGTTTTTATATAATCATTATTTTGTAAAATTTATTTTAATATAAATTTAGTTAATGATATGTATGATTTAAAATTTATATTAGAATTTTAAGTTAAATATGTTGTTGACGGGTTTCGAAACTTGAATTTTTAGTAAAGTACTTTAATCATAAAATATACCTTATAATTATATCTAACAGCTATTATTAATTACTAAAAATTTAATAGCAAAATGGTGTAATATTTTTGGATATACATTAATGATTGCAAAATTATGTCGTTTAAAACTTATATTATAAATTTTTTAAAGAAATATGTCATTGATAGAATTCGAATTTTGAAATTTTAGTAAATTAATTTAAACATATAATATATATAATCATTAGATCTAACGGTTCTGATTTTTTACTAAAAATCTAAAAGTCATTATTCGTTGTATAAATATTTTTATTATATTTTATTAGTGATTAGACGATATAATGTTATATTTTTGGGTATATATATTAATTTTTGCAAGATTATATATTAAAATAAAAGTTAAGGTGTTTTATTTAGAAAGAAATATTATTGATTGGAAGATACGATATTTTAGGTGTTTATAAAAGGTAATATCATCAATCAATTAAAAGTAAACCTCTTTTAATTAAAAAAAAAAGAAATCGGCTAATTATCACAAATTATAATATTTTACTATTTATTTTAATAATTGGGATGACCGTGCTGAAAATTAAACCGACAAACTTTCAATGCCCGTGCGATGAATAGGTTTCTTGTATTGTGGTATAAATTTTATTTAATATTACAATTATGTTTTGATATAATCATTATTTTTAATATTTTTTAAATTCTAATGTAATATAATTTAATATACTCATACTTACGGATTATACTAATATTTCCCTATTATAAACAATGTATACGGATTTTTAATATATTTTATTAATAATTAAAAAATTTGGTGTGATATTTTCGGGTATATATTAATGATTATAAGATTAGTTTTAAATCAAAATGTTAACATATTTTAATTAGAAAGAAATATTAATTATGATTAAAAGATATGATTGATTTTTTAGGTGTATATAAAAGGCAATATATTTAACTAAAAGTAAATGTGAAAAAGGCAATCGGTTTCTTACCATTAATTATATTATATTATTATTTGTTTTAATAAATAGGATAACCAAACCGAAAACCAAAACTTGGATAACCAAACCGAAAACCAAAACTTTCAATGTTTCGGCTTTAATATGCGAAGCACGGGTTTCTTTTGATAGGTTATAAAATTTATTTAACATTATAATTATGTTTTTATATAATCCTTATTTTTAATAATTTTTTAATTTTAATTTAATATAAATTTATATAATGAAATGCATGGTTTAAATTTTATTTTGTAAAATTCTAAATTAAAAATGTCGTTGACGGGTTCGAACTTTGAAATTTTAGTAAATTAATTTAATCATATAATATATCTTATTATTAGATCTAACGATTGTTATTTATTAATAAAAATAATGATTTGTATATATGGTGAGATATTTTTGGGTGTATATTAGTGATCGCAAGATTAATTTTAAATTAAAAAGTACTCCATGTTTTAATTACAAAAATTACTACTAAAATAATTACGGAAAGATATGGTGTGATATTTTGGATATATATTAATTATTGTAATATTAGTTTTAAATTAAATGGTAAAGTGTTTTAATTAGAATTAAAATCTTTAGAAAAAATGAATAATTGAGTTGTTGGAGCAGAAAAAAGAGTCCAAGTAGAAGTGGATGAAGGAATTTTAATCAGAATATAATTACGTTAACATTAGTAATTAGTTTTTTGAGTTGTTTTTGTAATTTAATTATTTATTTTAATAATTAGGATAACCAAATCGAAAACCAAAACTTAGGATAACCAAACCGAAAACCAAAACTTTCAATGTTTCGGTTTTAATATAATAGTATAGATATGTTGTCTAAATTGCCTTTTGGCGGGATGGATGACCCTAAATGACCGTTGTACACGCATTTGTATCATGCGCGGTATGCGCGGTTGTTGTTTACCATTTCTTAGTCATTTAGTTGTGTGTTTACCATTTCTTAGTCATTTAGTTGTGTGTTTACCATTTCTTAGTCGTTTAGTTGTCCATCACAGAAGAAGTAATAAAGTACACGCATCCATCATCAACGTGAACACTGTACATGCATCCTCCAACAACGTGTTTGGTCTATAAAAATATACTAATAGGAGTGTACATATCTTCATCAAGCCGTGTACACACATTTCTGTGAAGCGTGGGCAAGGTACCGAACGAGTACACTCATACTAGTAATGCGTGGATTACACCCATATGCCGGAAAAGTGTATACCAGCTCGAAAAACAATCACCTGGATACATAATAATGATGCAGGTGGTCTCTTGAATGTGGATTAGTCAAAGGGTGGAGTATATTTTGACCAGGGGCGGAGCCACAGCAATGGCTGTACTGGGCAGTAGCCCAGGGTAAAATTTCTAATATTTATTAATTACTACTACAAATTTGTCAATTAATTGATGTAGCCCAATTGAGTTAGACGGTGGAACTTGTCACAGAAGGCTAAGTTCGATAACCTACAGCTGCATTTTTTCATTTTTCACCACATAATTGTCAAAATAGAGAAAAAGTAGTGTCAAAACAGAGCAAAAGACAGTTGTATAAGCAAATTAGTGTTGCCTCATTGGTTGAGGCGTTGGAAATCTTAACAGAAGGCACGGGTTCGATTCTCCCTACAGTTGCATTTTTTTCCCTTAGTCCAGTGGGAAAAAAAAATCCTGGCTTCGCCCTTGATTTTGACATCAGTCCATAGCCTACCCTACTTTTAATAAATTTAATAAATATGTTAAAGGGGTATCAATGGCTCCGCCCTTGATTTTGACATCAGTCCATAGCCTACCCTACTTTTAATAAATTTAATAAATTTGTTAAAGGGGTATCACGTGGCTTGTTATCTTGCTTCAGATGTCCATGTTCCACACCTTCTTATCATGGAGTCGTAGTTAAATCAATTTTCATTTGTCGAAATACTTTTAATGTATATGTGTAATGGTAATTGGGTGGCAGTGTCTTAGCTAACCTATACGCATGTGTGTGATGCGTAGGTGATGGGTAAAAAATGCCACATTACCCGCCGATCAGTATTTTGGTCCATTCACATTAAAAAGTAGGTATTTTGGGCAATTTCTCTGGTGGGGTGATGTCAAATATGTTTAATTATTATGTTTTGATATCAAAAAATGATTTTAAATATTAAAATATAATTTGTATGTTAATGTACAATTTTATAATAGTGCCAAACATATATAAATAAAACTAGATTTTAATTATCTAATTTTTAAAAGTACAATAATATTTATCACTATTACTTTAATTACCCATTTCTCATCGTATTCCCACTTTTATGTTTAGAAGAAAAAATACAGCAATTTTTATACCTATTCTATATGCACCAAATGTATCATTTTACTAGCAATTTTTATATTTGTTTCTATATTTAGTACCAAATATATCATTTGTTGATACAAGAAATATATCTTGTATCCGATGGATAGGCCTGCATATTCGCGTCCAATGGTTATCTTTATATGGGCTTATATGGACCAAATAATGTCCCATTATTATTTATGGCCGAAGACTACATCAACGTTGTATCCGAAGAAAACTTTATCAATGACCCAAAAATATATTGAGCCCAATCCACTAGAACAACCCATAAAGCCGAGCCCACTGCTTAAGGCGGTCAAAAGAAATTATATGATCGGAAACCTAATTCTAGAAGGATCCAGATGCTCAGAATATCCTTTCAAATATGGACATTACTTGCCGCCAAAGACAAAAGACGTGGGCTGGGCCTAATATTACCAGAAATACAATCTTAAATCGAATAGAACTACGTTACTTGATCCCTATAAATAGGGTTCATAGGCACCTTGAGAGGGATCCTAAAATCCCACCCGATTACAAACTCTTAAGAGCAGTCCCAAACATCACAAAAACCCTAATTGTATTATTATATTTACATCTTTATTCTTATTATCTCTATTCGAATACCCAAATATAAATATAATCTTGAAGGTTTGTCCTTGACGAAAATCAGCTTCAACATTTGGCACCATCTGTGGAAATCGTTGAGAGAAAAACGAAGAAGATTCGTTAAATTTCCATTAAAGTTTCATAAAACATTTCAAGCATTCATATTTTCTGGAAAATAGTCTTCGTCCACACCATCAGAAAAGCGGTCACCAATGACTCATCAAAGATCCTACAAGACTCCTCTTCGTACCTATAATCCATTCACCAACTCCATCATCGGTGGAACCTTTCAGCATGGCAGGTCACTCGAATCGTCATGGACAATGACTGCCACAAAGTCCATCTTGACAAAACTACTTATGCGAGTCATCGTCAACAAGTTGGACAACAACCCTCTATTAGGGATGCAAGAAATATCATCTTGGCATTAAGAGGCAAATCCAATATTCAGGAGAGGAGAGAAGATACACCTATAAGGGGAAGACACCTGGAACCAGAGTTCAATCATGCATCGGAGGACGTGTATCGAGAAGCATCGGAAGCAAGACAACGTGAAATTGTAAGGCTCCATGATGAAGAAATCCAGAGGAGAATTAAAGAATTGGAAGATTGTAAAATGAACTAGCCGATGAACGACGCCGACTTCGAGAGAACCTAGGCGAAAGAACATCCCCATGTGGTCGGTCACATAATAGACGATCTCCTGCAGGTGACTTATCACCATGGGGGAGAAGATCTAGATCAAGGGATCGGCATCATACAACACCTGGCGGCTTACCATCCCGTGGAGGCACTCCTTCCAATGATGATTATGATCGTAGAAACAATGGTCAAGGGAACAATCAAAGAAAATAAGATGTTGGTGCTTATAGAGGTGATGATAGTGACTACCATCGTCGACATAATGATTACGATAGGAGGAATTATGATGACGATTATAATGGATACGATAACAATCAATTTGTTGAAGCATCCCTTCTGCGAGAGAAAATGGCAAAGATGGAAAGAAGGACCCGACAAACTTATGTCGAACTAAGAAGTACCATACAAAATTTCGAGCATGCTACGTTTGGAAACTTGCAAAATGAAGACAAGTTCGAGCATGCTCGTCTAAGCTGATGAAGTACTATCAATAGCTTATCATTGGCATCATCATTATCGGATAAATTTGTAATTTATCTATTTCAATAAGACATATATTCTAATATTTATTTGGATTTTCTTTTTGTTAATAATTCTATATGAGATAGTTATTAATAAAATTTCAATTTCTTTCATAAATGTTGATATGCATATGTGATTTATTTTTATGATATAACTTAGTGGTTTAATTTCCTTGTTAATGACAAGCCATTGGGGACTGAAAAATTTATCCAAACCAAAAAAGTGTTCACCGATGGTCACTGGGGGTAACAAATTCGATGGACTCCCGAATAAGTGACCAATCGTCAAACACTTGGGGGGCATCAAACTGATCTAATCCTAAACTTGTGACCTATTGACAATCAACTAGGGACAAAATTTAACCAAGTCCAGACTTTTGATCTATCGACAATCACAAGACTTGTGACCCATCGGCAATCAATTGGGGGAAAATATCAATTCATTGCCCTAACTTTGATTTGTCGACACTCACTTGGGTACAAGAGAATCTTTGGTCCCAGACTAGTGATACACCACTTCAAAATAGAAGTACTGCATCACTTGGGGGGGGGGGGGGAAAGGAGATATAGGGCCTGATATACGCTTCAGTGCGAAGCTATGATGGTCCACCCGCCAACTTTTAAAGTTGGGAGATGAGATAGTGGTGATCTACAATTTTTTAGATTTAACATTTTACAAATCACAGAGTATATCTCATCACTGCACAATCCGACCAAGAGTATTCGTATTGACTTTTGAGGATTTGATACAGAAGTTGAACCGAAAAACTTCGTTTAGTGCTATGATGGTTCAAAGCCACACAAAAGAATCTGATGGAACGTGGAATGATCACTTAACCATTGGATTAAAGATGATAGCAAACGAATCCAATTATACTTGATCCGATGAAAACACAAAGAAGATTATATCCAATCATGCTCGATTCGTTGCAAGTATAAAGAAGATTATAACGCAAATGCTTGGAGAAATTTCGAAGTATTTTAAAGTACCAAAGAAATAATTGGATCTGGCTATGTAAATGTTGCATCGGCAACAATTGTCATTCCAAAACACCAAACTACATGAATGACATGACATTGATATCGAGACACTACAATTATATTACTTCCAATTACAAAATCATGGAAAATCTCCTTATACAGAAAGTAAAATTAGTGGTATTTGAATTGAAGGTATTCGAAAAAGATATGTCTTTGGATTCATTCAAAAAAGTATCTCTCCAAACCTCAAGACACAGATGAAATTTTCAAAGGATCTCATGGTGATATTGAAGCTTTATAGAAGCAAAAATCTACAATTCACTACTAGAAAAACTAGATTAGACATCACACCTTTTACATCGCTTTAAAAAACCATCAATGTTAAAGATTTTTTTAACATCAGTTATTTTAAAAGCGATGTTAAACATCTTTCTGGACATCAGTTGCTAAAATAACCGATGTCTTATTGAATTTTTAAAAAATAAAAAACACGCGCTCTTATCATTTTCCCACTCTTTCTAATAAACATTTCCCCCTTAAAAATTTTATTCCCCGCCTTTGAAACATTTCCCCTAAATTATTTTGACCGCCCAGCTGAACATTACCCCCAAAACACTCATCTCACTCGACCCTCATCTCTCTCTCTCTCTCTCTCTCTCTCTCTCTCTCTCTCTCTCTATCTCACTCTCATCTCTCGACGCTCATCTCTCTCCCTCACTCATCTCTCCCTCTCTCTCTCACTCGACCCTCTCTCTCTGTCTCTCTCACCCGCCTTTTATCATTTTCGAATTAAGCTCGAAAATATTCATCTCTCTCTCCCTCTCTCTCTTAGTGTCTCCCACCCGACCTCCCTCTCTTTCTCACTCGACTTCTCTCTCACCCGCCTCCCTCAAAATACACTTCCGACCCTAAAAAGATAAACCCCTAAAATAAAACCTTAGCTTTTAATATACCCCCAAATCGAAGCCCTAAATCGAAAAAGGTAAACCCATAATCATCAACTGCTGTGTTCTTTTTTTCTCCGACCAGGGTCTCTCTGGGCACTCAGAATAAATTGTGAATGTAAGTTCAATTGAATTCATATTAATTTCGCAATATATTATTTTTTTAATTATATAAATTCTCTTTGTATGTTGTGAATCCAAGCACTGGCTTTCCAGAATTGCGATTTTTCACGGTGAATGTCCTTAAGTAGCGTTGCATTATATGGTTCTCTATTTTCTTTATACTTGAGATTCCATATTTGAGTTAAGACTTATGTTCTCTATTTGTTGGATTTTAGAAGTTATTTGATAGCTTTCCTGTATGGAAATAATTTATTCTTTGTTACAGGTGTGAAATCTGGAGAGCAGGTGCATAGTGTGCACTTTACAATGGGAATCCAACATCAATGCCTTTTCTATAATAAATGGCTCATACTTCATGTATATTTCTTGTGGAAATCATTTTTTTTAAAATTAAATTTGATTCACTGGTTGCTAATCTAATTAGGTGCCTGGTGTATACGTGGTTTTTCATTTATTGCATACAGGTATATAGGAGATGAGAACGGCCTATTATCTGTACTGAAATATAAGCCTGAGGGCGAAGATCTTTCGCTATTGCCATATCACATTTTTGCAGATTCTCTTGCTAGTAATTGCTTGTGTGTACTTATCTTCTGCTTGAATTAATTATATATCACTTCCTCATTTCTGTCTTTCACTGATCGGTCTATCAAGGAGATTATGTCTGGTATTGTGCAGCGCAGCGTTTCTATTGCAACTCAAACAACAAAGGAACTAGTGTTGATGGTTACCTTGTTGTGCAATTATTCTCTCACCGGAATTAAGATCGACTTGTGACCAAATCAAATTTTGATAGTTTTTGTACAACTACATTAATGTGTAGGACTATGCTATGGAGTCGGATGAGAATCGAATACGTAATGCAGCATACTTAATGGTGGCAAGTTTGTCCGAGAGCCTGGCCCATGTGACATGCAAGGTGTTATATGGATATTAAGTCAATACTGTACCTTTATATCAAATCTTTTGTCAAGATCTTGGAGTTCTTTAATTTCTGAAATAGTTGACTTTGTTACTTGGCTTACTTAAATTGTAGTACTTAACGAATGTAATGTATCTATGTTAGAAACCTCTTCGCGCTTCTATTATAGGTAACTTAAAGACTTCAGTTCAAGGTTTGACGCTCATAAACGAGCTCCTTGAACAAACTGTTCAGCTGGCTATTAATGATAACCTTGATATGGGATGTGCTCTGATTGAACAAGATGCAACAGAAAAGGTTAGGCAAAAGTCTTCTGGTTTGAGCTCTAGAAGCAAACTGATTTTCCAAATATAATGGACACGAGTTTAACTGGAGTGAAAATTGTGTTGTGCACGTTCCTATTAGTTGAGAATTCTAAAGTAATAGAGATTTTCTTCTTAAAGATTGAAAAGTTATTCTGCTTTAGTATTATTCTTGCCATTATTTCACCAGACTTTGTATACTCTTACATACAGGCTGTAAAGATTATTGATGGGGAAATAGCCCAACAACTCTCAATAAGACGGAAACAGAGAGAAGGTGTTGGTCCTGCATTTTTTGATACAAGCCTGTATACTCAAGGTCACATGGTTGTTCTACCGGAGTCTCTCCGACTTAAACCACCTATAAAAATCCTTTTGACACATCTATAATTGACACAGTCGATTATAGTTTGTTAATTTTTTTACATTATCTTTTTTTTTTTTTTTTTTAAACTAAATGAAGTTGATACAGTCGAGCAGGTGATTAATTGAAATTATATGGCAGGTGGTTAATTTGGAGTGAATGAAGTTGCATTCACTGATTTGGTAATTACTTTATCTAAAAAAAGTTAGTACATTAAGCATGTTAATAAGCAAACATGGCCTCTACCTGTTGATGCAATGACTGATACACTTAAAAATATAGAGTTCTACCATGATTTCGCTTGACACACATACTATTTTAGTAAACGGTTTATTATTTTCTTACTTTCTCTAGAAGACTCATTCATCTGGTTAAATCTATTTTAATTTTGACTCTGATCTTCCCTACATAATTAATGGCTTGCAAGTAATCTCTACAAGACAAAGTGTGTGCTTGTGCTTGACTTATTCTGTTTGTGGCTGTCTAGCAATACTTTGCTTAGAAGTAAATATCTTGTGCATATTTAGTAAGCTTCACAAGCATATATTTTGCTTGTTTGAACATATTTAATTTGAAGATTTCAGCAGGGATGTTGTTTTGATGGGTTCTAGAGCTTGCATAGATAGGAGGGGGTGTAATAGAATTTTTTTGCATGGTCATTGTTTCTTATGTTTTTTTGTTAAACAACTGTAGAAACTTATTGGTACTGCATCTCTGCCGCTTGGTATTGGAAAGGAATGTTGTTCGGATTGCTGTCTTTTCTGAAGGAAGTGTTGCAGATGAAGCCAGGGCTGCAGGAGCTGATGTTGTTGGTGGAGATGACCTTATTGAGGGAATTAAAAATGGTAAGTACACTGGCTTTGTGGACCATATTTGGTGACTTTAGTTTGTATATTGATAGATGGTGAATGGTTAATTCCGTGCACATACTGGAGAGATGCATTATCAATATGTGTTGCTAAAAACTTGCTCAAATAGTCGTACTTTAAGGATTGAGATATTAATGCCAACATTTCTGCTTCGAATTATTCTTTGAGTATCCGTAAAATGTAAAATTTTATGCTATTATGAAGTTGGCTATGATTGTTTTGTGCAGTAGAAAAGAATGCTTTTCTATATCCTTGGTTTATTAATAAGCAACTTTGATGAGACTCGAATTGTGTGCTCTGAGTACCAATTCCTACTGGCCGATGACCGATTTCCCTTATTAGCCTGCATTCTTTTCTTACAAGTCCTGCCATCAATAGTTTTTGTGAAGGCAAACAATGGAGAGCCCTCCAAGAATCTTAATTTTCAATGGCTTGCTTGTGCGGACCTCTCTGCATGATTAAAGAAGAAGAAAATTAAGGCCCTTATACCTCATATATGTATGAAATTGTCGAACAATCGGTTTGCTTGTCGAACAAATGGTTTGCTTGTGGAAGTACATGCAATTGGTTTGTAAGCTAGTTAATTATGATAGCTGAACATATTATTTTGGTTATGTTAGTTGATGTAAAGATTGGATGTTTTGTGTTTGGTAAATAACAAGTGCTTATAACTATTTTTGTATTTTAGTATTTTGGTTTGATTTGAGTTTTTTTTGTGCATATAAAAAAGAATACTGTATACTAAAACCTGAACAAGAGACATCGGTTTTTAAAAAATAAACCAATGTCCAAGTAAAGTTAATACATCAAATATTTTAAAAAAACCGATGTAATATGTTAAACATTACAATGAAAATGGACAGAAATCGATGTCTGTTAGAACATATAACATCGGTTTCATTAAGAGACATCGATGTCTAAACCCACCATAGACATCGGCTAAAAACCGATGTCTAAATTTATGACCTTTCTCTACACTCACATAAACATCGCTCAAAATATTTTTTTACAACGGCCAAAAACCGATGTCTATTGACATATTTCTAGTAGTGATTTCAAGAAAAATTGGTATCCGATGACTAATCAAAGTTAGGAAGCACAAGGAGAAAATGTATCCGATGGTTGATCAATACTACAAAGTATCGAAGGAAATAATATTCTCCACGATGTCCGTTAACAACATTCTATCAACAGTATCAACCGTGGGTTATGAAGATTACTCTACTAAAAAGATAGAGAATATCAAATAGTGGGCTTATTTCATCCGTCCAAATATTTCTTCGTCCAATGACTTTGTTGTCTCCAATGACTTTGTTGTATGAAAACAAGGATATGTTTCGCCTACTTTCTGGATCCAATGGTGCTGATAAAAAATACTTTTCAATAATGAGGACGAAGGCTTCATCAACAAGAACAAAATCAATCACTTCATCACTCTGGAATTCAAATTAAGCTATGAGGACCAAAAATATTTCTTGAAGGCAAACCTCCAAAAAATATTGGGGACTTGTTGATACATATTATCGAAGACTAGAAGTGGTTACCAAAGACTAGAGTTGTTGCCAAAGGTTATAGATGTTACCAAAGGCTAAACTATTCAATATTTGCACACAAAGGCTATGCTTGCTAATACTTGCTTCTAATGACTAGACTTGTTGATATATGTTTCCGAAGGTTATTCACATATGGGCTCATGTTGTGCAATAATTATCACATCAAATATTGAACCCTCCGTGTGCGGCCTAGAATATGTTGCGTCCAAGGGCCATACTTAGTTATTCAGCATCTGAAGGCTATTATGCAGAATATGACTTTTCAACATTTTGCCGCGTCCAATTACTTTTCAGCATTTTGTTGCGTCCGATGACTTTTTAGCATTGTGTTGCGCCCGATGACTTTTCTACACGGCCTATTTTATTTATTCTAAAGGTAATGTTTCACACAAATATGGGATGATGTTTGCATATCCAAGGACCAAGGGATAGGAATTGATTGAAGGTGCATAAGAAGAAAGGTGAGCTGAAAATCTTTTAAGTATTTATTGAAGTCATCGTTTTCAACAAGTACTGGGGACCAAGGCGATTAAAAACAAAACAACTAAAGATAAATGTTTTTGTTCAAATCACGTGAAGTATTCAATGCCTAAATATATTTAGCATGACCATATTTGGGTAAAGTGATTATAAAGCAAGTCATGTTTTGGACTCGTTTGTGTCCAATGACTACATTTTGAAGCTACGTTGCATCCAGTAGTGCGGGCCAATTACACGTACAAATATTTTATAGGCTTTGGACACCGATTGAAGACAAGAACGATAATTACAAATTATTTGAATATTTATTGAAGTCATCGTCTTCAACAAATACTGGGGACCTGTTGATACAAGAAATTTATCTTGTATCCGATGGATGGGCCTGCATATTCGCGTCCAATGGTTATCTTTATATGGGCTTATATGGACCAAATAATGTCCCATTATTATTTATGGCCGAAGACTACATCAACATTGTATCCAAAGAAGACTTTATCAATGACCCAAAAATATATTGAGCCCAATCCACTGGAACAACCCATAAAGCCGATCCCAATGCTTAAGGCGGTGGAAAGAAATTATATGATCGGAAACCTAATTCTAGAAGGATCTAGATGCTCAGAATATCCTTTCAAATATGGACATTACTTGCCGTCAAAGACAAAAGACGTGGGCTGGGCCTAATATTACCAGAAATACAATCTTAAATCGAATAGAACTACGTGGACTTGATCACTATAAATAGGGTACGTAGGCACCTTGAGAGGGATCCTAAAATCACACCCGATTACAAACTCTTAAGAGTAGCCCAAACATCACAAATACCCTAATTGTATTATTATATTTACATCTTTATTCTTATTATCTCTATTCGAATACCCAAATAGAAATATAATCTTGAAGCTTTGTCCTTGACGAAAATCGGCTTCAACATTATTGTTGTGGAATAAAAAGTAGGGTATATTTATTGCGTATTAACTACTAGGGTTTGTGGGAGCTTCGAGCTTTAATGGCTGTTCTTGTGTTCGTGGCTGAATCTGCCTTCACAAGATGCCTACGTACTTTGATGAATATCAAAGATCAAGCCAAAAACGTAGTTCTGAGAATGAGGGGTCAGGCCCTTTATATAGGCTGTAAGAGCCTTAGAATTATGGTAGGAGTCAAAGACTTGGTAGACAAGTCTTCCTTGAGGAAGGTTCCAGATCTATTCCTTGTAGGAATCAGTTTCCATATCGAATTGGATGCCTTGGTGGCTAAGTCTGATGGAGATAATATCCTTATCCAACTCTTATTGCTGAGCTGTTTATTTCCCTCAATATTAATTAGGAAATTAATATCAAAATAGGGATTCTGACCTCATTAATGGGCCCCACGTTTGGACCATGCTGGGTCTAATTAATGCCATATTAAATGTGTCTTTAGGGCTTATTTTTAGCCCATATCATTTGCCCCCCAACTTCTAGGAAAACTGATCAGGTTTTCCTTGAAGTTTTAACGGTCCTTTCCAAGACTCGGGTCAGGGTTCATCTTTATACACTAGTGTTTCACGAGTATTGTCTTTATGTAAAGCGTGGAGCGACCGACGCGTTTACGACAATGTTAATTCGATGCTAATCGGCACTAATCAGCCTTAACGACATTTAAACAATGTTTAAACGACGTTGAACGGCATAAAACGGCACTAAACGGTACTAACTAGCCTTAAACGACACTTAAACAACGTTTAAGTGGCGCCAACCGGCATTAAACGACACTGAACGGTGCTTATCGGCACTAACGGTGCTAATCGGCACTTAATCGGTGCTTATCGGCACTAACGGTGCTATCGGCACTAACGGTGCTAATCGGTACTTAATCGGTGCTTATCGGCACTGACGGTGCTATCGGCACTTAATCGGTGCTTATGGGCACTAACGAGCCTTGAACGACACTTAAACAATGTTAAGCGATTCTAAACGGCGCTAAACGGCACTAGCGGGGGTCCGGGGGCAGCAGCCCCCGGGCGGGGTCCAAGGGGCGGCAGCCCCTGGCGGGGTCCAAGGGGCAGAGCCCCTGGCTGGGGTCGAGCTGAGTACTATTCAGAAATTATCATTTCGACTCAAATTTCTGAATTTTGATCACAAATTTCGATCAGGAAACTTCACATTTTCCTTCCTGGTCGTTTCGACCAGGATTCTGGTCGGAATAAGGTCTCATTTTTCTCCTGGTCGAACGGATTTTTGACCAGGATTCCTGGTCGTTTCGACCAGGATTCTGGTCGAAATAAGGTCTCATTTTTCTCCTGGTCGAACGGATTTTCGACTAGGATTCCTGGTCATTTCGACCAGGATTCTGGTCGAAATAAGGTCTCATTTTTTCTCCTGGTCGAACGAATTTTCGATCAGAATTCCTAGTCATTTCGACCAGGATTCTGGTCGAATTAAGGGTCCAAAATTTCTCCTGGTCGAACGAATTTTCGATCAGAATTCCTAGTCATTTCGACCAGGATTCTGGTCGGATTAAGGGCCAAATTCGTGGCCTCGTCGAAGAGTTTTCCGACCAGGATTCTTGGTCATTTCGACCAGGATTCTGGTCGAATTAATGGCCTTTTTCGTGGCTCAGTCGAACAATTTTTCGACCAGGATTCTTGGTCATTTCGACCAGGATTCTGGTCGAATTAATGGCCTTTTAATGGCTTGGTCTGTCAAGACCTCGATTTTACGTGACTAAAAAGTAAGGTCTCAATTTTCTTGAGCCCATGACCGTGCCTAAAGCAAACTTCTCTATAGCGGAGTGATTCAGGTCAGCTTCATGAGGCACCTTGGTGACATAGTAAATGGGTTTCCAAACCTTCCACGAGAAAGCTTCAAAATCCTTTCAAAGGTTTCATGCTTGCCTAATCTTACATAGAATTACTTTGAACCTTTCATCCACCTTGTTGGAATGTTGATTCAGTTACTCATTCTTGAGTTGTTCACGAATCCCTTGATCCAAGGTTGGATCTGATAGCTTTGTTGGCCTTCTAAGGCTTCAACTTAGTTCCTTAGCCCTTGATTTATAACACAAGGCCTGGATTCTAAGGTTGATGTTGGTGTTCTGGATCACCAACACGAGGTTTCAGGTCAATATGAGGTGTTTGTTATGCCTTAAATGGTTTCGTGAACCTTGACTTGTGACCTTCCGGGCCTTAACTTATTTGCTGAGACCTTGGTTTTAAGGTTATTATCAACCCTTGATTCCCTTGATTCTCATTCTAAGATGTAGGAATGATGAAGTCCCTTAGTTCTTGCCCCCCTTGCTTCATACGGAGGAGGTCTTACTTTTCAGTTGATCGTTCAGGGAGTTCACTTGCTCCTCAGCGTTTGACTTCAAGTCCGGTGTGTCTTGGCTGGTTGTTAACCTTCTTTTCTTGATTCTAGGTTTCCAACCTTCTTCTTATGCTCACAGGACCTTGCTTTGGTTTATATTCGATTGAAGGCTCTTGATTCAAGTCCTTAAACTTCAAATGACAAATTTGATTGGAGGCAGACATCCTTTTTGGCCATCAAGGCTAAAATTTTGTGTCGGGATTTGAGATTCAAGATTTTAAGTAAGGAATGACAAAGGACCTCTCATCTCAACACTCTCACTAACTGTTTCTGTGCCTTCAAGGCATTATCAGGGAGCCAACTAGTCTCGAGATGAGCTCGAAGAGGGTCTATCCTTCAGCTTACATCAACTGGTGCTACCAATTTTGATTCGATGGTGGGGTCTTCAGGACCTGGAAGCAAAAGCTCTCTGCATAATTCTTTATCTCAGAAGAGCCATACTTAGACTGGGCTTCGACCTTAATGTTCTTTTCTCTCTTGGGATATACTCAACATGGCATTTATCGAGCGGGGCTATCACGGCTTTCACAATCCTCAAGTGTTTGGCCATATTCTTTTCTCTAGCCTCAAACTCTCCATTGACTTGTGAGACTACCAGATTTGAGTCTCCACAAACTTTCAGGTTCTTCACCCTCAGGGATCTCGTCAATCCAAGGCTGGCCATCAGAGCTTCATACTCCGCCTCGTTGCAGGTTGTTTGGAAGTCCAATCTTCAAGGCATACTCGAGTGTGAACCCATCGGGGCTTTGCAGAACTTAACCTGCACCACTGGTTTTTGTTTTAGATGCCCCATGAAAATAGAGCTTTTTGTTGTTGATGCCCCATCAAAATAGAGCATCCAATATTCCTTCTTCTCTTCCAGGGGTTTCTCACCTTGCTGACCTTCCTGGTCTATTACCTCCTGCCCCCCGACTTCTTGGTTGTCAATGGTATATTCAACCACGAAGTCAGTTAGAGCCTGAGCTTTGATGGTCGTACTAGGCTTAACATCGAATTCTTTTAGTTAGATTGCCACTTGATGAGCCTTCCATTGGCTTTCATGCTATGCAATATGTTTCTTCAGCGGGTGTTCCATCAGGACTTCAACATTTGTCTTTATCAAGGATCCTTCAAGGACTTAAACTCTTATCTGCTGTAACCTAACTCTACCATTCGAGGTATGCATTCGTTTGTTTTCATTCGTGTATTCTTTTATTTTCGGTACTTGGTCTTCTTTGACTCACACATCAGGTGCTTGGCACATAAATAAAATCATAATCAATGAATGGAAAACAATCTTGCATTAATAACTTGAAATGGGTTCAACCCTTACATAGAGTACTACTGTCCTACTCGGAGCAACATGCTCTGCAATGGTTTTAATGAACCTTATTTCTACTTCTACTATATAAATATGAAGCTAAGTCCTACTAGAATAACTTAAGCCCAATCGGGGTTTTGCAAGACTAGGCCTGCACCACTTGATTTTGTTTTTGATGCTCCATCAAAATAGAGCACCCACCACTCCTTCTGGTCTCCTCATTCTTATTCTGAAGTTCACTTCCTGCTTGGGGTACTACCTCCTGCCCCCCGACTTCTTGGTTGCCAATGGTACACTCAACCACAAAGTCAGTTAACGCCTTAGCCTCAATTGTTGTCCGAGGCTTCTGTGTGATGTCCCCTGCTGACCTTTCTTTGTGTTCCTTACCACTGTGGACATCTATGTCTTCAATCGGAAGGACCTGCCCCCCGACTCCATCAGGCCTTAACGAGGCTACATAACAGCTTCGTGCCATCTTCTGATCACCTTTATGTTCTCCAACACCATTCCTGGTAGGGAACTTGATCTTCACATGATAGGTTGAGGCAACAGCCTTGAATGCATGAAGTCCAGTCCTTCCAAGGATAGCGTTGTACGTTGAAGCCGCCTTGATTACCAGGAAGTTCAACATCTGAGTGGCCTCCTTGGGCTCTTGCCCAATAGTTACAGGCAGCTGAATAGTCCCTTCAACTTTGGATTTTACTCCATTAAATCCGTATATAGGCATGTTATTGGGGGTCAACTGAGAATCAGTGTATCCCATCTTCACAAACGCATCATGAAACAGAATGTCAACGGAAGCTCCATTGTCTATCAAGACTCGCTTCACCTCCGAGTTTCCAATCACAGGAGTTATGACCAACGGGTCATCATGGGGGAACTTCACCCCTTCCAAGTCTGAGTCATCAAAGCTAATCGCTACCTCAGTTTTTGCACGCTTCGGGGCCTCTCCCACGATGTGCAACACCTCTCGGGCATAAGCCTTTCTAGAGTTCCTAGTTGTCCCGGCCGCAGTTGGGCCTCCTAAGATCATGTTGATTACTGGCCCTCGGGGCTGTGGGTTGCGATCTTGATCGTCATCCCTTCTATTATAGTCTCTTCTCTGATTAGCACGGTCTTCACCCTTAGTGAAGTGCCTCAGCTTCCCTCTACGGATCAAAAACTCAATCTCATCTTTGAGTTGATTACAATCGTCAGTGTCATGCCCCACGTCTCTATGGAATCTGCAATACTGATTCTGGTTTCTCTTTGCGGGATTACCCCTGAGTGGCTTCGGCCATCTGAAATCCTTATCATTCTCAATGTCCAACAAGATTCGACTCCTAGGAGTATTCAACCTTGCATACTCAGTGAACCTTGACCCTTGGTTCTTCTTAGGGGCAAAGTCGGAGTCCTCGCTAGTTCGGGGATACTTGTCCCTAGCATCATACTCTTGATCATCATAGTCCTGGTCTTGCTTTCGCTTCTTGGAGTCATTGTTACCTCCTCCTCCACCTACGGTGGTTTCTTTATTCAAGCTATCCTCAGCTTTAATATACTTATCAACCCTTCGTTGGAGCTCAGCCATGTTCTCAGGGGGATGCTTCGCCAATGATCTCTTGAAGAAGAGGTCAGTGGTTCCGTGCTCCAGGGCTACCATTGCCACCTTATTTTCCAAATCAGTGATATTCAGGGTCTCCTTAGTGAATCGCTTGAGGTAGTCCCTCAGATTTTCATTCTTTCCTTGCACCACATACATAAGAGATGCGGAGCTCTTCTCATGCACCCTTCCGCTAATGAATTGGCTAACGAAGGCGGCACTCAACTCCTTAAAAGAGCCAATAGAGTTCGCAGGCAATCGGCTATACCATCTCTGAGCCATGCCCGACAGGGTTTGGGGGAACGCTCTGCACTTTAGGGCATCACTTGCAGGCTGCAGCAGCAGTGCGTTCGAGAACGTCCTGACGTGATTTGCGGGATCACCCGTTCCATCATAAGCCTTAATTTTCGGCATCTTAAACTTCCTAGAAATATGAGCATTCATCACCTCCTCAGTAAATGGGGGTGTTGGATCATCAGGATCTCCTAGAGGCATCAGATCTTTGGGGTTTCCCTTGGGAATTTCCATCCTTGTGGTTGTTCTTCCGAATGAGGCATCAGCTCTTCTTTGTCTCCTTGAAGACCTCTCCAAATCAATGATGGGAATCGTTCCTGAGGTTGGAGGAGGTCGAGTTTGATTTTGTCTTGCTTGCTCCATTGCTATGTCATCCTTCAGCCTTTGGATCTCAGCCTCGTGAGCCTTAATCCTCTCCTCAGCCGTTGGTGGAGGTCCATCATGGATCCCTTGAGTCCTTCCTTGAGGCTCTCTTCTAGAACGTTGCCTCCTCGGGGCTTCATCACGATCATCATCCTCAGACGATGAATCATCAGTATAAGGGCCAGAGTAGTCATCATAATCTCGGTCCCGGATTTGTAAGGCATGACCACTTGGTCCTGAACCTTGAGTCATCGGGGGGTAGTTGGGCAGACCGTGCCTGGGATTAGTGTTCAAGGGGAGATCCGTAGTATGGATCTGTACCCCTGGTGGCGGGTTGTTCGGATCAACAATCTGGAGAGAGTTGGTCGCTTGTCCTGCCTGATTGGTGAGAGGCAACGTACTCTCAGCATGGGGGATCACCCCTGGTTGCTGAGAAACTTGAGAGTGGATGATGACAGCTGATGTTGGGGGAGCCTGTTGAATGATCATCCCTGATGCTGGGGGAGTCTGTTGGATGATTGCCCCTGATACTGGGGGAGCCTGTTCGGTCAGGGGTGGAGCAGAGCTGAGTGGCACGGCCTCAGTTACAACTGGTGTTGTTCTTCGTGTTTGAACCATGGTTGATGTTGTCTTCCCACAGACGGCGCCAAATGTTGTGGAATAAAAAGTAGGGTATATTTATTGCGTATTAACTACTAGGGTTTGTGGGAGCTTCGAGCTTTAATGGCTGTTCTTGTGTTCGTGGCTGAATCTGCCTTCACAAGATGCCTACGTACTTTGATGAATATCAAAGATCAAGCCAAAAACGTAGTTCTGAGAATGAGGGGTCAGGCCCTTTATATAGGCTGTAAGAGCCTTAGAATTATGGTAGGAGTGAAAGACTTGGTAGACAAGTCTTCCTTGAGGAAGGTTCCAGATCTATTCCTTGTAGGAATCAGTTTCCATATCGAATTGGATGCCTTGGTGGCTAAGTCTGATGGAGATAATATCCTTATCCAACTCTTATTGCTGAGCTGTTTATTTCCCTCAATATTAATTACGAAATTAATATCAAAATAGGGATTCTGACCTCATTAATGGGCCCCACGTTTGGACCATGCTGGGTCTAATTAATGCAATATTAAATGTGTCTTTAGGGCTTATTTTTAGCCCATATCAATTACTATTTTAATATTTTTACATTCATATTTAACACTTTATTGAAAGAATAATGCTATGAATGCTATATTATCTATATTATCTATACTATATACTTTTATACTCATCTATAATATACTATTATAAGCAAAATAGGTTATATTTTGTTGTCGGTTTGGTACACTCAATAGCAACCGTTGGATTTTGAGACAGATTAGTGAGAACCGTTGGATCTAATACTAAAAAAATATTCATTTTCTAATATTTAAAATATACTCATTGGTTAAGTTCGAATCCACTAAAATATCTTTATTAAACATATATTTTATTTTATAAACTATTCTTAAGAATTTAAGGTTCTATTCCCGTCAATATCATATTATAATCAAAAAAAATTATTATCTTTTTTTATTTAAGTATTATTATACATTTATATTATCTTACAAACTACTCCCAAAAATTCCCATCAATAACATATCTATACTATTATATAAAAGCCGAAACATTAGAAGTTTGGTTGGTCGGTACGGTACCTGTTGATTTTACTTATTTACCCTTACTTAATTACAAATAAAATCCATCCTATTAACTAATTAATTTCCTTTTTTAGATTAAACATATTACCTTTTCTATTTTTCACTAACTAATTAATTTCCCTTTTCAGGTAAAACACAATATCTTTTATATTGTATCTAAATAAAATTTCTCCTTTCTTATAAATACTACGAGCAATTTTGTTTAATAAAATAAAATAATTATATTATAATTACTGTTAACTAATCAATTACCATTTTCAGCCAAAACATTTTATCTTTTCTCTATTCTGTAACTAAAATATCTCTTTTTCCAATTATATCACGAGTGGTTCTATTTAATAAAATAAATAATAATATTGTAATACTAATAATTACCTATTGCCTTTTTCAGCTAAAACATATCATCTTTTCCATATTTCATAATTAAGAAACACTAAAAGTTTGGTTGGTCGGCACGGTACCTGTTGATTTTACTTTTTTACCCTTTCTTAATTACAAATAAAATCCATCCTATTAACTAATTAATTTTCTTTTTTAGATTAAACATATTACCATTTCTGTTTTTCACTAACTAATTAATTTCCCTTTTCAGGTAAAACACAATATCTTTTATATTGTATCTAACTAAAATTTCTCCTTTCTTATAAACACTACGAGCAATTTTGTTTAATAAAATAACATAATTATATTATAATTACTGTTAACTAATCAATTACCCTTTTTCAGCCAAAACATGTTATCTTTTCTCTATTCTGTAACTAAAATGTCTCTTTTTTCAATTATATCACGAGTGGTTCTATTTAATAAAATGAATAATAATATTATAATACTAATAATTACCTATTACCTTTTCAGCTAAAGCGTGTCATCTTTTTCATATTTCATAATTAAAATTCTTTTTTTTCTAGAAATATCATGGGCAACATTAATTTCTCCCTATCTAAAGACACTACGAGCAATTTAATTTAGTTAAATAACAAAAATTAAATTATAATTACCATAAACTAATCAATTACCTTTTTCACCTAAAAAAGTCATCTTTTTAATTTTCACATTGTCTTTTCTAGAATTATCACGGATAACATTTATATAATTATTATCAAATCATCTCATTTAAAAATGGGCTTAATGATCATATAGTTAATTATTGGAGAATTTTCTAAAGTTAACCACTCAAATCAAGACACATCACATGTTTGCCAAATAAAAAGACACATCATTAATGCCCCTGCGAGGCCATTATAAATAAAAGGTAACAATGACATTATTTTAAAGGTTAACTTTAGGAAATTCTCCTAAAGTTAACTGTAGGAACATTTTTCTCTTTAAAAATTTAATCCTCCAAAATTCATATATAAAAAGTAATTCAAATTAATAAAAAAATTATATAATATTCAAAGAAATCAGTGCATCGCACGGGTTTTAAACTAGTTATAGTTAAAAATTAAAACACTATCGTTTAAAATACCATCAAAAAATGTATTATGATATTTTATTATCATAAAAAAAATTCCTACTAATTAATATATATATATATATATATATATATATATATATATATATATGAAAATATTGGTAATAAGATAAAAAATATTAAAAAAAAATCCGTGCGTCACACGAGTTATAAGTTATATAGTTAAAAATTACATAAAATCTGGAAAACACTTACAATATAGAAAATTTTGTATAAAAATCAAAAAAAGATCTACATGATTAGATAAATTTCACTCTTTCTACTAAATAAAAGATAAAAAATTACTTTTATGTAATATTTATATATATACATATGTA
Source organism: Saposhnikovia divaricata (assembly GCA_036435485.1). Classification (NCBI taxonomy): domain Eukaryota; kingdom Viridiplantae; phylum Streptophyta; class Magnoliopsida; order Apiales; family Apiaceae; genus Saposhnikovia; species Saposhnikovia divaricata. Next base: position 20,408,806 of record CM071595.1, read on the forward strand.
TTATAAAGTAATAATTAAAATACATAATTAGAATAATATTTATATTCATGAGATTTATAAAGTTAAAAAATTATTTCTATAATAAAAACATATATACAACTTAAAAGTTTAACAATGAAATATAATTAAATAGTTTACAAACAACCGTGCATCGCACGAGTTATAGGCTAGTATACTGTAATAAGCGAAAAGGGGTATAATTTGTAGTTTGGTTTTCCCTCATTTTTTGTTATCCCCTTATTCACAACTATCAGATCTTCAACTATCATGATAGTTAAATACAAAAATAATAAAAGTTGTTATATACAGAGGTCTAAGGTTCGATTCCTGCCAACAACATATTAATTTATATTTAATACTAAAAATTATTATATACAAAGATGTAAGGTTCGAATTTTTCCAATAACATACTAAAATTAATATTTATTATATTATACTACACTATAAACAAATTATAAAAAATTGAAAGTAACCGTGTAGTTTGGTTATCCCTCATTTTTTGTTATCTCCTCATTCACAACCGTTAGATCTTCAACTCAAAAAGATCATGATAGTTAGATACAACAATACTAAAAGTTGTTATATACATAGGTCTAAGGTTCGATTCCTGCCAACAACATATTAATTTATATTTAATACTATAAATTATTATATACAAAGATGTAAGGTTCGAATTTTTCCAATAACATATTAAAATTAATATTTATAATATTATACTACACTATAAACAAATTTTAAAAAATTAAAAGTAACACGGAGTATAAGCTAGTAGATATAATATCTCTTTCGGCATTTATCTCCGCCCAAGGCAGTCATCAGTGCATTCTTGTATCTTTGGCATTAGAGCTGTAAACGAACCGAACTCGGACGAACTCGGATGAACTTTTAACGAACTCGGACAAATTCTTAACGAATCGAACAATGTTCGATAAGCTTATCAGACACTTTTTCTTGTCCGAACTCGAGTTCGGTAATAAACCGAACCGAACACGAATTGTTCATGAACATACCGAACCGAACACGAACAGTTCGGTAATTATATATATAATAATAATTTGAAAAATAAAAAACAAGTAAAAAAAATTGTAAATTTTTTTGTTTTTATCGAACGAACCAAACTCGGAAAAACTCGGACGAACTCTTAATGAACTCGGACGAAATCCTAACGAACCGAACAATGTTCGGTAAGCTAATTGAACACTTTTTCTTGTCCGAATTCGAGTTCGGTAAGCTTATCGGACGAGCTAACCGAACTCGAACTCGAACCGAACCGGACGAGCTTACCGAACAGTCGGGTTCGTTTACAACTCTGGCATGGATAAATTGAAATTTTATACTTGTTATGTCTGCGGCATGCTGATTTAGTTCAGTAGTTAATGGGTGCATTATCTCCGCCTAAGTGGCAGTCGTTAGTGCATTTTTGTATCTTTTGGAATGAATATATAAAGGAAAATTGAAATTTTATAAGAAACATTCATATTAAAGCACTCCAGAAACGTACACTTGCCAAACTCCATGAATTACAGTGGATGCAAAACAGAAAGAGTTACATTGAAGTTAAAAATATTAACCATTTGATGAACACTTGGCTCATTACTTTATTAAGTAAAAAGTCACATATAATGTGACCATAGTTTTATTCTGTATCCGCTGCCATGCACGGGAGGTCAGCTTAGTTTACGCTGCAAAGGTGTTAAAGAAGGAAAAAATTAGTCATTTGGATCGCGGGTTGATAAGCTAATCATAATTAAGAATAATGGGTAACAACAATTAATGAATCGGAACTTACGTATTACAATCGAATTTACGATCAGCTGAGTATATAAAAGGAAGTCCACATTTCCCTGGTAGAGCGTCGATTTTTGGAATACGACCATCTGGACCAGGAACACCAGCTCTGTTTCTGTTAGCACGTTCCTGCACGCAAAGACACATCTCCCTCCTCTCTTCTCTAGTCTTGGCCATTTCACGGAATGCTTTTAATGCATTACAACACTCAGCAGATGGCTCCTGCTGGTCACCTCTATGAAATGGATCACAGAGTGCTTTGGTACGTTCTTGTTGTGCTGTTCCGCATGTAAAAGCTTCCCCTTGCTCCACCATCATAAAAGCCCCTACCACCATTACAGTCAACATCATCAAGTATGGAATCCTTGCCATTATTTCTTAGCTAGTAGTGTAGAAGTTTGTTGGAATTTGCTATGTAGACAAACTGTGTTTAAGTACAGGTAGTTTCAGGATAGATTATGAAGGTCGATGCATTTATAGGGAGCTCGGAGAATTACTTCAGAAATCAAATTAGCATTTTAACTGAAGTTAGGACACCTAATATATGTGTCTTGATCACATAAATGCCTAGCAACTATTTGATGCATGCCTCTCTATTAATATGTCTAATTGTAGGGATACTGTACTTATTAGGCTACATCTGAAAAACTTTCATCTCAAAAGATGTGACACGAGATGAGGCAATTCTCTATCTGCTATGTTTGTTTTATCAGTTCTCTGGGTTTCTTAGCACTTAGATTTGCTCTACTTGTGTAATGTGTGGACAATATTATTTAGACAATTTATTATCAACTTGCCTAATTGTCGGTTGCTTTGCCAAATTTGATTTAAAAACATGATGCTTATGAAGTATATAACAATTGTCTGTCTCTTTGCCTTATTTGATTTAAAGGCCTGATGCTTATCAAGATTACGTAGTATTATAACGGTACTTAGGCAAGCCTCTCTTAAGCATGTATTCAAGAGCACCATTTTCACTAAATTAAGTGATTGTACCATAATTGTGCACAACATTCTAAACTCTGTAATTTGTAGAGGCCAAAAGAGAATAGCTCAAAAGAGCTGGCACTACAGGAGGCGGTTCCATTTTGGCTCGTTTATCTCATCAGTTTTGTGGGATTCAAGGCAATAAGATTTACTCCATTTATGTCACCACGCGATGATATCTTGTAACACTCCAGGGCTTGAATTCAAAATTCGTCCCAGATATGAAGTGGTGAATATTTTGGCATTTGTTGCTATATGGTGTGATCTGTGTGCTCTTTGACCGGATTAGTATATAAGGTGATCAGGAACTCAGTAAGTTTGTTATCATGCTTGGTGGAAGCTTAATTTCTTTAAAATTCTAAAATAAAACACATTGTATCCATATCTTCTGCGGAAGCATAATACAAATATTTAAGAAGGGTTAATGCCGAGCTTGCTTTTATTTATCCAGATTACTTCTACGTGAAGGTTAAGTATTCTCATTTCTCTATGTTTCATTTCTTAAGTATTCTCATTTCTCTATGTTTCATTCCAACTGGACACCAGTTAGTTGATGTGTTAACCAATTAGTACTTACTGAAGTTCAGAACAATAGCATTGTAGCCACTCGTTTACCTCAATTACACTACTAGAAAAACTGGATAAAACATCGGTTCTGAGCCGATGTAAAAACTTTTCAAAACCGATGTTTAGGTGGGTGTTGTTAAATGTCCATGTGTTTTACATCGGTTCTAGGCCGATGTTAAAAAGTACTTATTACATCAGTTGTGAAACGATGTAAATTGTTGTCAACAACATCAGTTTTCAAAACAGAACCGATGTCTCAACCCTTGTACTACATCGGTTTTAGGTAGAACCGATGTTGTAAACTGTATACTACATCGGTTTTTAACCGATGTAAAATAGCTCCCAAAAATTGCCAAAATAAACTGTATGCTACATCGGTTTTTAACCGATGTCAAATAGCTTCATAAATTTGCACACTATAATTACTAAATTTAAATCACACTAGAAAGTAACACACTACAATTACCAAAACTAAATCACACTAGAAAGTAAGTAAAACTGATTTTTTCATTAATGAAAGAAATACAACATTCTTACATCATTGAGTAAAACTAAATTGGCCTACTCTACCTGAGCCTATATACAAAAAACTAGTTTTCATTACATTATCTGAAAAACCAACTAAAACTACTTTCTAGCAGTCTCTAGCAATGATCCCTGAATAGCAAGGGAATGGTCGCCATATAGTACCATATAATCACTTGTCACTAATCAACTTGGAGCAGAACAAAGGTCTCAAATAATTCAACATATAGTGTACCGAATGTTACTGTACTACAGCACCATTCGGTACATTTATTTGAGCACACATTTTGGAAGCTCTAACATTTCTCCTATCTTGCATCTGGTAGATAACTATATAAGGATATAAGTATGTGAAGTTGTATACCACTAGTTCTCTGTACTGCTGTATGAGGACATCAGCATACTGGTCAGGCGTATATCTCCGACTAGTAGAATAAATATTGGGCATGAAATAGTTGTTAAGGTAGTCATTGCTGCCGAGTCCAATGGAGTAAATGCACTTGCTGAGATAATCTGCTGCAGTATTTTCATCACCTAGTATATTCACCACTTGTGAGATTGTGTTCTTGTAATTTCTTACCTGCCCGCTCATACTAATCCTTTGGCCCTATAACAAAAAAGACAAAGGAAAAAAAACAGAAAGACTGCATCTGTTAGTATCACATTCAATAAATATCTTTTATACGACTTCTGATAGGTGTAACGATTATAATTAGGAAAATGCGATAATGTGCGTACCAATTGCTGGCCAGTTTCGTCTCGAATTCCAGTAGCTGCAGAGGCATAACTTACTCCTCCGAGGTTTCGTCTTCACATTTTGATGAACGCCACTAACCTGTTACAACTCCGAGGTTTGCAGCCAGGGATTGGATAATCAAGGCAGCAATTGAGGCCACTAGTATGATCCAAAGAAGCTACAAGAAACACAAGTCTCAAGGATAAATAATTCAACCTTTATATATTTGTTTAATTATGTAGATTGAGCGTTAACAAAAAAAGTTACTATGCTACTTGTTCTCAATAGAGGTTTTCATTAGATTATTTTCTGGTTCTAAAGTCAGATAACCCTTCTGGCTTCTACTAACAGTAACGGACTAACCTTTGCTATAGAGACAAGATCTGGCTTGATATTGTATTTGTCATAGCCAAACATAGTTCCCAGTCTTCCAAATGCACAAATCACCTAGAATGCAAAGACAGAAGCAATTGGAGCATAATTACAAGTCTTAGAGTACTTTTATCAAACACCTACCTAATATGTAAAATAAAAACAGCAAACAACGAAATAAAATAAACAGCAAACAACAAAGAACAAAATACTATAAAAAAAAAATGCAAACAACAAAAATCAAATAAAATGCAAACAACAAACAAACTTGAATTAAAAACCAAAATTTGAATTTTCAAACAAAAATCGAATCGAAAAATAATAACTAATCGAAATCGAAAATACTTACTTACTAATTAAGATTCGACCTAATTAATAGCCTCCAAGAGCACCAATTAACAGAAATCGAAAGTTAGGGTTCGACATAATTGGGATTCGAAAGGGGGTTTTGAAATCTAGGGTTTTAATTTGGGGGTGTGTAAATCTAGGGTTCTTCACATTTGGGGGTTTGTGAGTGAGATTTGAGTGTGAGGAGAGGGGAGTGAGGATCGGGGAGTGAGGAGCAGTCGTAGGAGGGAAATGAAATATATGTCTGAAGGGGGGAATATGTCTGAAGCTGAAATTTTACATATCAATAAATCTTAGCATACATAAAAAGTCACTACAAACTCACTACCCCTTTTGTAGGGAATGATGGAGGCACACTAACTAATGTTCTTGTTAACCAGTTTTTTTTAACTAATTTCGGTAACAGATGACTTCTAACTGATATACAACTTAGTTGTAATTTAGATAATAAGTATAATAATTTATAAATATAATTATTTTTTATTTATGGCATAAACAATATCCATTTATCATATTAATTTACAAAGAATATATAAGTATATTATATATATATATATATGTTACAAATATATAATTTTATACAATAATTCTTTTAATAAAAGTAATTATCTATTAAAAAATATGTTACATAAAATTTTTATTACAATTTTTATTTGATATCCCATTTTATTTTTTTTTGTGTGAATAAAAATTGACTTATTCTATGTCATGTTTTATATTTACATCTTAAATTATTTTTTTTTCAAAAAATCATTTGTGTGAAAGAATAGCAAAAATTTTAAACATGATAGATAAATTATTTATCTCATGTACGAGAAGGTGTAATATCCATAATATCTTTTTATTATAGTTTTGATTGATAGATATTTTTTTCATCAAAAAAAGTGAGTAGTTAATTTTTTTGTGACAACCTTTTTGTATTAAGAAGTTGAGGAAAAAAAGAAAAACAAAACTAAAATAAACACTTTTCAATCAAAATCAGTAGTAAGCAATTTAAAGTCACATGTGCACCAAACAATTATATAAACTGGACTTGTTGCTTCAAGTAGGCTAGAGGATTATAAAATTACTTTGATTAAAAAAAAAATTAGCTACACAACATTGATAAACTAAAAACTATAATTAAGTTACAAAAGTTCTATAAGAAATGTAAATAAAAGAAACAGAGGTTTTGTAATCTAATAGATTTAACATCAAAATAACTGTTAAATGTTGCAACTTCTACTTGACTATCCTTCTCATTTACTAGCCACAGACAGTGTCCACCTGAAAATTTTAAACCAAAAATTAGAAACAAAACAAGAAGTAGATGCACTATTCTTCCTGGATAATGGAAGAAGCACAACTGTTTACAAATAAATAATAACATATGTATATTCTAAGAACCAAGAATTTTACCTTCTTTGTTTCATGATTGTCATCAATCTTGCAGGTTACTGAAATTACTCCCCTCAACCAAAATTCTGGAACAAGATCCTGCTATATGTGGTTACAAAATCAGCTACACAAGCTCCTAACAGAATGCATAACAGAGCTACTATAAACAAGTTACTGTACAAAGACTCACCTTCATTTGATAAACAAGTTAAAGCCTCATCACTGGGCACATTCAAATCAAATAAATTCAGCTGGGGATCATTTTTTTTTTCCACTCTTCTTGCACTGTAAAATTTTAATAATAACAAAAAAATTGATAATATTCAAAAGAAAAACATAGTTATTAAGAAAGTAAGAGTGCTAACCTTCTTACTTGAAACAGTAAATATATTTTGTTTAAAAAGAAGCACCTTCACAATATGACTACATAATATTCCTCGGAACTCAAACAAACGACAATCACATTTTACATCATAACACTCATCTATCTCTTTTACGAAACAAACTTTGTATTTGATAGTTCTTCGGGTTTGAGAGTCACCAACATACTGAATTTCCTCCACCTCATACTCAAAAATAGACCCAACAAACTGCAGCAAAGAGCATTCACAGTCCTTTTTGTTGAAAGTCATATTCTCATGACCTCCATGTTCAACCACCAAAGTATTAAAATTCTTGTTCATCGGAATCCCAGCTTCATCATATAAATTAAGATTTCTTTTTGCATGTTTTGTCAATTTTCTATTGCATCGAAAACGATGCGCTTTACTAGGACTCAAGTCATGATTGTGTTCATTGTCAAACTGAGTCACACACCATTTATCATCTTCCATTTTCTTTGCACAAAGTCTTGCCTTACAATTTGATTTCACAACAGGTTTGGGATTTAAGCTATCCACAACTTTTCTGTAAGGATCACCATATCTATGACAAGCTATTGTTAAATACATATGAACTCCTTCAATTTTCCTAGTATTTCTTATCGTAACTCCAAACCCATTTTGTAAACCGTACCGCCTATAATATTCATAAACCTCTTTCTCAGAATTAAATAGTTTGTCTACCTCAGGGGGTGCGAGTTTTCCGGTACTTTCTTCATCATTATTTTCCTCTTCCTCATCTAGAAATTCTGATTTTTTGTCTTCTTCATTGTCAATCTCCTCAGTCCACATATTTTTAATGTCTAATTCCATAATCTATATACAAAACATAAAAATATAGAATTAGCATAAATGATTACATGTATATATATGTGTGTATATATATAATGATTAATTATGGTACCTGATGATAGCAGAGTCACTGAAAAAAGAGTATGTAGGGAAGAAGAGATACGTGATAGGTTAAAATTTTGATTGTCACGTTCTTTTTTTCAACTGAAACTAAAGATTAAAAATAAATAAAAAGTGGGGTCATTAATCATTCCTAAAAAAAGGGTAGTGAGTTTGTAGTGACTTTGTATGTATGCTAAGATTTATTGTTTTACATATTAGAGGGAAATGAAATGCCCGTGTGTTTTTTTAATTTTTTTAAGACATAGTTATATCATCGGTTTAAAGTGCAACTAATGTCTAAAACTAATTTTAACATCAGTTTTAGTAAAATCGATGTAAAAAACACCTTTAACATCAGTCAGAAACGCAACCGATGTTATAGGGTGATGTCTTTTAACAGTTTTTTTGTTGTGTTATATAACTTTATACGCATGAGATGTGGAAAACTTTATAAATATTATTTAGATAAATTGTGATTATCAATAATTGACTTTATTCTATTTTTTTTCAGAAAATAATGTATTTTTCAACAAAATTTCATTTGGTGATCATTCTTAATTTTCAAAATTTATTATAGTAAACTTTTTTCACATTATTGCTACTATTTCTTATTTATTACATTTTTTTCTTAATTATTACAAAATTGTAAAAAGAATATTTAAAATATGTTAAACAATGTATATTTACATTAATACTTCAGTTTTCGTTAATTATAATTATTTTAACATCGTTTTTTAACACGTGAGTGTTTTGATATAAATATCTATTATAGGTTTGGGAAGATATTTTCTAAAAATTACATTAAAGTAATACTCCAGGTCTTGAATTCAAAATTTGTCCCATATATGAAGTGGTGAATATTTTGGCATTTGTTGCTATATGGTGTGATCTGTGTGCTCTTTGACCGGATTAGTATATAAGGTGATCAGGAACTCAGTAAGTTTGTCATCATGCTTGGTGGAAGCTTAATTTCTTTAAAATTCTGAAATAAAACACATTGTATCAATATCTTCTGCAAAAGCATAATACAACTAGTTAAGAAGGGTTAACGCCGAGCTTGCTTTTATTTATCCAGATTAATTACTACGTGAAGGTTAAGTACATATAGTATTCCCATCTCTGTAATGTGTCAAATAGCTGTAATTTCCATGGCCTAGAACCCAATATTTTATGAAAGAACGGAAAACCTAGATTTGGGTTTGTTTAGTGTGTGTCCAAGGATATATGCTAAGAATCTATTTGATGAGTTGGAAAATTTTGATTGATAGAGATTTTTGTGCATGCAGGATCATCATTATTAATGAAATTTTTACCATGAATTCTTAGAATCTTAGCATGTGCCCTTGGGCACACACTAGAAAAACCGTAAATTAAAAGGTAAATTTCCCGTCTCATTTCTCCATGTTTCATTAGCTGATGTGTTAACCAGTTAGTACTCACTGAAGTTCAGAACAATAAATAGCATTGTAGCCACTCGTTTACCTCAATTATATATAACTTTATACGCATGAGATGTGGAAAACTTTATAAATATTATTTAGATAAATTTTGATTATCAATAATTGACTTTTATTCTATTTTATTTAAAAATAATGTATTTTTCAACAAAATTTCATTTGGTCGTCATTCTTAATTTTGAAAAATTTATTATAGTAAACTTTTTTCACATTATTGCTACTATTTCTTATTTATTACATTTTTTTCTTAATTATTATAAAATTGTAAAAAGAATATTTAAAATATGTTAAACAATGTATATTTACATGAATACTTTGTTTTTTTTTAATTATAATTATTTTAACATCGTTTCAAATTTTATGTTACAGCTTTTAACACCAAATGTATGTTTTTAGTACGTGAGTGTTTTGATATAAATTTATATTATAGGTTACGGGAGGATATTTTCTAAAAATTACATTAAAGTGGAATTCGTTTGAGATCATGCCAAACCATGCTATAAGAATTCTTTTACTCAAATTATGGTTGGGGAACTTGAGATATATCTCAGGTAAATTTCCTAAGATATCCATCTTTTATATGTAAAAATAAGGTGGGTGTTTTAGTAAATTCACAATTTTTTTAATTAGTCCTGCGGGCCCAGGAAAATTTATAGTTAGTTTGTATGTATCTTAGGAAAAGTTCCCTAAGATATATCTCAGGGTCCTTTTTCTCATTATATATTCCCTTCATCCCATTTTATATATCTCTTTTTACTTTTTAATGGTTAAATTGATCAATTTTTGACTAAATATTAAAAATTATTTAATTATTATTTTTAAAAAATAAAATTTGCATTATAACATAGATTACATACATATTTTAATGATATAATTTTTTATATTCTTTTCAATTATATAATATATATAAATTTCAATCAAATTTTGATCAACTTGACCGGTCAAAAGTTAAAAGGGACATGTAGACTGAGATAGCATAAAGATATAGTTATGTGGTTGTATAAATCAAAATCAAGTTTAGTGTTAATCAAATTTGATATTTGATACTTTGTACCACGTCATTTAAATATTATTTTTCATATTAATAAATAGTATAAATTCATGTACCTCAGCATAAATAGTATAAATTCATGTACCACAATCCTTATGTTTTTAAGTTCGATACTCTTGTTCCAATTGTTCCTCTAACTGGATCATTGGCTAAGGCGAACTTTATAAATGTACAAACATCCATTTTTAGAGTGTTTCATTATAAATAGGCAACAAATTATCATTTGGCATGATGGTTTAGAGCAAATAGAATGGTGATGTCAAATATGTTTAATTCTTATTATATTCTGATATTAAAAAAATGATTTTAAATATTAAAATAGAATTTGTATGTTACTGTACAATTTTAAAATAGTACCAAACATATTTAAATAAACTAGATTTTAATTATCTAATTTTTAAAAGTACAATAATATTTATTACTTTAATTATCCATTTCTCATCCTATTCCCACTTGTATGTTTAGATGAAAAAATATAGCAATTTTTATACTTATTCTATATTCAGCACCAAATGTATCATTTTACTAGCAATTTTTATATTTAATTCTATATTTAGCACCAAATATATCATTTTACTATTTTAATATTTTACATTCATATTTCACACTTTATTCAAAGAATAATGCTAGGTTATCTTTTATATTATCTATACTTTCTAGTTTGGTTATCCTTTTTGTTATCCCCTCATTCACCGTAGATCTTCTATCATGATAGTCAGATACAATCTATACTATTATATAAAAGTCGAAATATTAAAAGTTTTGGTACCTATTTTTTGGTACGTCATGAATTTACTTATTTACCCTTCATTATAAAGAAAAATATATATGATATCCATACTATTAAAACTCCTAAAATAAATAATAACATAATATAATTAATGGTAAGTAGTCGATTGCCTATTTTCCACATTTACTTTTAATTGAAGATATTACCTTTTATAAACACCTAAAAAACATTAATCATATCATATTTTCCAATCATTAATATTTCATTTCGAATTAAAACACGTTACCTTTTTAATTTAAAACTAATATTACAATCATTAATATATCTATACTATTATATAACAACCGAAACATTAAAAATTTTGGTACCTATTTTTTGGTACGTCGTGAATTTACTTATTTACCCTTCATTATAAATAAAAATATATATGATATCTATACTATTAAAACTCCTAAAATAAATAATAACATAATATAACTAATGGTAAGTAGTCGATTGCCTTTTTTCACATTTACTTTTGATTGAAGATATTACTTTTTATAAACACCTAAAACCATCAATCGTATCATATCTTCCAATCATTAATATTATAGGTAATATCCGAATGATGGCCTCTAAACACAGCGGGGAGCGGGGCGGTCCTTATTTCATGGGTGAAGGGTGAAGACGAGCCCATAGTACTAAAGATCCCTTTCTATATAAAAGCCGAAACATTAAAAGTTTTGGTACCTGTTCTTTGGTACTTCATGAATTTACTTATTTACCCTTCATGATAAAGAAAAATAAAAACACCTAAAACAAATAATAACATAATATAATTAATGGTAATTAGTAATCTATACTATTATACAAAAGCCGAAACATTAAAAGTTTTGGTACCTGTTTTTTGGTACCTGTTTTTTGATACGTCTTGAATTTACTTATTTACCCTTCATTATAAAGAAAAATATATATGATATCTATACTATTAAAACTCCTAAAATAAATAATAACATAATATAATTAATGGTAAGTAGTCGATTGCCTTTTTTCACATTTACTTTTAATTGAAGATATTACCTTTTATAAACACCTAAAAACATCAATCGTATTATATCTTCCAATCATTAATATTTCATTTCGAATTAAAACACGTTACCTTTTTAATTTAAAACTAATTTTACAATCATTAATATATCTATACTATTATATAAAAACCAAAGTATTAAAAGTTTTGGTACCTATTTTTTGGTACGTCGTGAATTTACTTATTTACCCTTCATTATAAAGAAAAATATATATGATATCTATACTATTAAAACTCCTAAAATAAATAATAACATAATATAACTAATGGTAAGTAGTCGATTGCCTTTTTTCACATTTACTTTTAATTGAAGATATTACCTTTTATAAACACCTAAAAACATCAATCGTATCATATCTTTCAATCATTAATATTTCCTTTCGAATTAAAACACGTTGCTTTTTTAATTTAAAACTAATCTTACAATCATTAATATATACCCGAACATATCACATCATATTTTTCAATTAACATAAATTTCTTTTTTTATCAGTTTTTGGATAATTACAATTAAATAATAATTGTTAAACTATCACTTAATTAAAGATTATTTCTTAGGATTATGCTGTAAAACGGTTGAAATCATATTTTTAAATTTGAAGACAAAACGAAAATAGTAAAGTGAGTGTATAAACTATAATAAACATTTTTTTAGCTCTAATTGATAATATTGTCTCTAATTTTTTAAAATTTAGAATTTTTTTATTCATTCTAATAAAATTTGAAAATTCATCCAACTAAAATCAAATTCAAAACATTGTATATAAATTCAATTTTTTTAAATTATTTATAGAAAAAATTAATACATTTGTATCAATGATAAATTATCCCATATATATATGAAGAATTAGAAATAAAATAGAGACATGATTGTTTCTTAAAAAAAATCAAATAAAATGTATTAAATTTGATGAAAGAACCTATCCAATAAGTATTTAAACTAAGTATTAATGATTAAAATTTTAAAAATAAATAAAAAGATTAATTAAACTAATATTCAAATGAACAAAAATGAGGGTGTAAAGTTTAATAAATATATATTATTTACTTATTTTAAATCTAATTTAATTATATTTTCTCTAATTCTTTCAAATTGGGAAATTCTTATTTGTTCTATAAAATATTCATCATTAGATCTAACGATTCTGATTTTTTACTAAAAATTTAATGGTCATTATTCGTAGTATACGGATTTTTCTTATATTTTGTTAGTGATTAGAAGATATGATGTGATATTTTTAGTTATATATTAATTATTGTTATATATGATATGATTGGAAGATATGATATGATTGATGTTTTTAGGTGTTCATAAAAGGTAATATATTCAATTAAAAGTAAATGTGAAAAAGGTAATCGACTAATTACCATTAATTATATTATGTTATTATTTATTTTAGGTTAAATAAGTAAATTCACGAAATACTAAAAAACATATACCAAAAAATAGGTACCAAAATTTTTAATGTTTCAGTTATTATATAATTAATTAATAATTTTAATTTAATATAATTTAATATACTCATATTTACGGATTATACTAATGTTTCCTTATTATAAACAACGTATACAGATTTTTAATATATTTTACTAATAATTGAAATATATTATGTGATATTTTCGAGTATATATTAATGATTATAAGATTAGTTTTAAATTAAAAAGGTAACGTGTTTTAATTCGTAGAAATATCATGGATAATATTAATTTCTCATTTTTTAAAATAATACGAGCAATTGTATTTAGTAAAATAACGTAATTAAATTATAATTACTATAAACTGATCAATTACCTTTTTCACCTAGAACATATTACCTTTTTAATTTTCTCTGACTAAATCCTCTCTTTTTCTAATCATATCACGGCCCTTCTATTTAATAAAATGAATTATTAATTTTATAATTACTAATAATTAATCGATTACCCTTTTCAACTAAAACCTATCATCTTTTCTATATTTTCAAACTAAAATTCCTCCTTTTTTAGAATATCAAGGATAACATTTATATAACTATTATCAAATTAATTTAAATTAATGAATTTTTTAATATAATATTAAAAAAAATCCGTACATCGCACGGGTTTTAGGCCAGTAATAATAAAAGTTTGTTATATACTAAGGTTCGAATTTTTCCAATAACATATTAAAATTAATATTTATAATATTATACTACACTATAAACAAATTTTTAAAAATTAAAACTAACCGTGTAGTTTGGTTATCCCTCATTTTTTGTTATCCCCATTCACAACCGTTAAATCTTCAACTCATAATTAGATACAATAATACTAAAAGTTGTTATATACAGAGGTCTACGATTTGATTTCTACCAACAATATATTAATTTATATATAATACTAAAAATTATTATATACAAAGAGGTAAGTTTCGATTTTTTTCAATAATATATTAAAATTAATATTTATAATATTATATTGCTCTATAAACAAATTTTAATTAAAAGTAAAAGCACTAGGTATAAGGCTATAAGCTAGTAGATATAATATCTCTTTCGGCATTTATCTCCGCCCAAGGTAGTCATCAGTACATTCTTGTATCTTTGGCATGGATAAATTGAAATTTCATACTGGTTATTGTTATTCCCATGGTTTTAGGATGATGTTTTTGAATTGTCTTCGAATTAAATCGTGGAAGATTTGATTCTGTGTTTCCATATTACTGGTTGCCATATCTACTGAAGTTGCAGGTCATATATCTCGGGATATCTTTCAGGGATATCGTGTGATTTGATTGTCATTCAAATCCTAATGGAGCCGTTGTTAATGATCCTGATTGATTGTTATCTAATCACTAATTTACACTTGATTGATTCTTGTTCCAACAGCTATAATTTCAGGAATTCAAATCTTTAACTGCTACATCTTCTTGTGCTATATAAAGTCGATCTTTTGACAAGAAGAATACACAACTCAACACTCATCTGTTATACAACTTCTCTATAAAGATATTCAAGCTTATACTACGTTCAGAACTTTTATTCATTGAGTTGTAAACCTTTATACATTCTATACATACTTGTGCCGGGTTGTGGCAATTAGATAGGATTACAAATCATAAGCCAAGGTAGCCAGTGGGCTAGGTAGCAGGTTTGCTAGGTGACAGGTGTGTCAAGGGAAGGGTTCTTCTAAGAGGCTTTAAATTTGTAATCGGGAAAAACTGTAAGCTTTATATTATTGTTTTAATAATATAAACTCTGTGCTAGTTGGCATATGGACTTGGATTTAGGCCATAGATTGGGTAGGGGCCGAACCAAGTGAAAATTCCTGGTGTTCTTGTTTTATATTCTGTCATTTATTTTCTGCTGTTTATTTACTCTGTTAGATAATTGGGACAATCTTTTACACTAAAGAGACAGTCTCTTTATCATTTGAGACAGTCTCATTTACTTGACAATTAAATATATTGTGCTACTTGAATTACATTTGGTATCAAAGCAGGTGCATTTAATTCTTGTTTAAGTGTTTATTTTGTTAGATCCATGGCATAATCAGGTTGGCAAGAACGACGCTCAATCAATGTTCCACCACTCTTACTTGGAACAGAAAATTATAACGACTGGAAGTTTCTTATGAAAATATTTCCCCAGAAGGATACATACGAATGGGATGCTGTTGAAAATGGCATCACTATTCCCATGAAGGATGGCAAACCCAAACCAGTAAAGGATCTCACTGTTGATGAAGTCAATTCTCTGAATTATAATGCTCGAGTTATGAATTCTTTACTCAATGGACTGTGTGCTACTGAACTTCGAAAAGTGTCAGCATGCACTTCGGCAAAACAAGTTTGGGATACTATTGTAGTAAGTCATGAAGGCACTTCAAAGGTTCGTGAAGTCAAACTTGATCTTCTTCTAAGTGACTATGAAAGATTCAGATTGGAAAAAGATGAAGGCATAAAAGAAGCACAAGGACGGTTTCTTACACTTATGAATTCTATCTCTCTCCTGGAAAGACATATTCCCTAGGCAGAAATTAATAGAAAAATCCTTCGATCACTCCCCAAAAGGTTTGCTCCTAAGGTAATAACTTTGCAGGATTCTCACTTGATCTCAAAAATGGATAAACTCACCCTCTTCAACGAATTAGAAGAGTTTGAGAACCAGCTTCGAAGATATGATGAGGAAGAAGAAGTACCCAGGAAAAAGACTCTAGCTCTTAAAACTATTGCAGACTCCAGTGAGGATTCAGATGAAGAGATTGCTCTTCTAACAAAGAAGTTTCAGAAGTTTCTAACCAAAAAGAAAGCTGCTAGCAGATCTACTCAAAAACCTTATGGATTCAAAAAGGAATTCAGAAACAACACTGACGATGAAGTTTGTTTCGAATGCTGCAAGAAAGGTCATATCAAAAAGAATTGTTTTCAACTGAAGGCGAAATTGAAATCTTCTGGATCAAAGGATCAAAACAAGGAGAAGAAAAAGAGTAAAGCATTTCTCACAAGGAGCGATGATGAATCTGATATATAAATTGATTCTGATGATGAAGTTGCTCAACTGTGCCTTGCTGGTTTTGATGAAAGCTCTAGTGAAAACGAAGAGGTATTTTCTACTCCTTTAAAACCATTTGTTTCTGAAGATTTACTAACTTTACAGGCACAAAATAGAAAGTTGCGTAACAAAAATGCATATTTAAAGCAAGCTTTAAATGAAGTGCTAAGTGAAAAAAATGATTCGATGAAAGAGGAATCATTTGCTGAAGAAAACAAGTTGTTCAATGAAAAAAATGACCAAGCTTGCTGAAGAAAATACATATCTGAAAAATGATATTGAAAGAAATGATGCTTGCTTGGCCACACTAAGGCAGGAAACAGATTCTTTTAAGGAAACAGAATGCAAAAAGGCGGACACAGAACAAAAATTCTCTGAATTACAGGAAAAGATCGATCGTCTAAAGAAAGATCTAGCTAAATTCATGCATGGTGAAGGCACATTAGACATAATGTTGGCAGGACAAAAATCTTCTTTTGGAAAAGAAGGACTGGGCTATAACTCAGACAAAAAGAGTGTATTTCAGAAGACAAAGAAGAGGACTACTATGAAGTACAATTTGCCATATGAGAAATGCACAGATTGTGGAAAAAGAGGACATATCTCAGTAGAATCCAAGTTCTGTAACATTAAGGGCCAAACTTCTAAACCACATAGTTCATATATGCATGGTTCTACTAATACTGCTCAAATTTGGATTAAGAAAATAGAAAAACATTTATATAACATTATAGACACTAACAATGCAGGACCCAAATCAAGGTGGGTACCTAAGACATGAATATATATATATATATATATATATATATATATATATATATATATATATATATATTTTGCAGGTATGTTTAAAAGTTCACGTTCCAAAGAATAAGTGGATCATAGACAGTGGTTGCTCTCGTCATATGACAGGAGACAAATCGAAATTTTATCTCTAGTGGCTTCAGAAGGAGGATTAGTTACCCTGGGTGATTCCAATACGGTAAGAATTGTTGGTAAAGGTACCATAGGTAATGGAAAATTCTCCATTAATAATGTTAGATTAGTTGATGGTCTAAAATACAATCTTATTAGTGTTAGTCAACTCACAGATTCAGGCCATAGTGTTAATTTTGATAAAGATATGTGCTTTATTGGTACTAATTCTAATGAGACTCCTTTAGTAGCCAAACGAAAAGGAAATATCTTTGTATTAGACTTTGATGAGCAACACGAAGAAGTATTTCTAGCTACAATCCAAGAACAGCAACACCTATGGCATAGGAGACTTGGTCACGTTCATATGGATCTCTTAAAGAAAATCTCTTCTCATGGCCTCGTCAAGGGTCTTCCTAAGCTTAAATATAAAAAGACAGAGCCTTGTGCTGCTTGCCAGTTAGGAAAGCATGTCAGGACATCTTTCAAAGCCAAAAATCAGGTGTCTACAACCGATTCATTGGAGTTGTTGCATCTCGACCTATTTGGACCTGAAAGGTATGTAAGCCTTGGAGGTAAGAAATACGCATTTGTTATAGTAGATGATTTTTCTCGATTTACTTGGGTACTGTTTCTACGTACTAAGGATGAAGCTTTTAGTGAATTTCAAGATTTATTTGCTAACCTTGAAACTAAGTATTCCAAGAAGCTGAGAACTATCATAAGTGATCATGGTGGAGAATTCGAGAAAGACTTTGTCACTTATTGCAAAACCAGAGGCATATCACACGAATTTTCTGCTCCACGTACTCCTCAACAGAACGGAGTAGTAGAACGCAAGAATAGAACACTTCAGGAAACTACTCGGACCTTGCTTCATGAAAGTAAGTTGCCTCGAAAGTTCTGGGCAGAAGCGGTAAATACTTCTTGTTATGTACTTAATAGAGTTTTAATTCGTCCTATTTTATTGAAAACCCCTTACGAATTATTAAAGAATAAAACTCCTAACATTAGCTATTTTCGAGTTTTTGGATCTAAATGCTTTATTCTAGATACTCAGCCAAATCGTGGGAAATTTGATCCCCGTGCTACTGAAGGTATATTCTTGGGTTACTCCATTTCGAGTAAGGCATATCGTGTTTATAACCATGATAAGAATAAAGTAGAGGAATCTATTAATATTGCTTTCAATGAGTCTAATATTGATCTAGCCAGAGGTTGGGAAGCTTTTGCAGATGATGATTTCCAATTTCGAAAGGAACAGTCTCAATCAGGAAAAGAACAGTCTCAATCTGGAAAGGGGCAGTCTCTTTCGGAAAAGGAACTGTCTCATTCTCCAACAGGACAGGAGACACCACAACAGAATTCTACATTTCTTCAATCATCTCCTGGATCTTCTATGGCATCTGATACTCCATTAACAGAAAGGAATTCTACACCAGATCAACCAAAAATTTATTCTCAATTAGAAAACTCAAATGAAGAAGAAATGAGTCCAATCCGTCTTCCAAAATCAACCAGAATTGTGAAGAATAATCCTCCAGATAATCTCCTCTCAGATTTAAATCAAGGCATTACTACTCGAAGCAGGGTTAGAAACTTCTGTGCATTCTATGCCTTTGTAGCAGAATTCGAGCCCAAAAATGCTCCAGATGCAGTGGAAAACGAACAATGGTCAGTAGCTATGCAAGAGGAATTTAACCAATTCAAACGTTGTGATGTTTGGAAACTTGTGCCACCCCCAAAAGATGTCAAAGTTATTGGAACTCGATGGGTTTTCAAGAACAAAAAGGATGAAGACGGAAATATCATCAGAAATAAAGCTCGCCTCGTGGCCCAAGGTTATAATCAACAAGAGGGAATCGACTACGACGAGACTTATGCTCCAGTGGCTCGTCTGGAAGCTATACGAATTCTTATGGCTTTTACAGCCTACAAGAACTTCAAACTTTATCAGATGGACGTCAAAAGCGCTTTCTTAAATGGATATTTGCAGGAAGAAATCTATGTAAAGCAGCTTCCAGGTTTCATTCATGATAAGTATCCACATTACGTATACAAACTCAAGAAATCTGTCTATTGTCTTAGACAGTCTCCCAGGTGTTGGTATGATCGACTCAGTACATTTCTTGTGGATTCAGGTTTCATTCATGGTACACTCGATCCTACTCTCTTTATTTTTCATAAGCATAATGATTTCTTATTAGTTCAAGTGTACGTTGATGATATTGTGTTTGGATTCTCAAATGAGACCTTATGCAAATGGTTTTCGGACTGTATGCATAAAGAATTTGACATGATCCTTATGGATGAACTACAATATTTTCTTGGCTTGCAAATTAACCAAACTGATGTAGGTATCTTTATTCACCAGAGCAAATACATAAAGGATTTAATTAAAAGGTTTGATCTAGAGCATATCACTCCTAAATCAACTCCCATGAGTGTGACCACCAAACTCACTAAAGATGAAAATGGTAAATCTGTTGATATTACCAAATATAGATGTATTATTGGTTCCTTGTTATATCTTACTACCGCACGCCCCGATATCATGTTCAGTGTATGTCTGTGTGCCCGTTTTCAAGCAATTCCAAAGGAATCTCATCTTAATGCTGTAAAGAGAATATTTAAATATCTAAAGGGAACTGACGACTTGGGACTATTCTATCCCAGTTCCCCATCTTTTGATTTAATTGGTTTTTCAGATGCTGATTACGCAGGATCTCAAGTTGATCGAAAAAGTACTAGCGGAGCTTGTGAATTTTTAGGTGATTGCCTAGTAGCTTAGCACAGTAAGAAACAAACTTCGATTGCAATGTCAACCGCAGAAGGGAAATATATTGCCGAAGGTAGTTGCTGTGCACAAATATTATGGATGCAGCAAACCTTGAAGGATTTCGGTATAAAATCTTCAAATATTCCAATTTACTGTGATAATACATCCGCTATTAATATTTCCAAAAATCCTGTCATGCATTCTCGTACTAAACATATTGACGTTCGTCACCATTTTATTCGAGATCATGTTGCAAAAGGTAATATTGAGTTATTTTTATTCCCACTGAAAATCAAAAAGATGATATTTTTACAAAGCCTTTGTCTGAAGATAGGTTTTGCATGCTTCGTAGAGAACTCAGTATGTGCACCCTTTGATTGATCTAATTGAAATTAGCTCTACGGTAATATAGCTTAATTGATTTTATTGTGGATCTGTGATTTAATTGTTTTGGTATAATTAGTACCGAGTGCCATTTAATGGTAGTGTTTGCATGCTTGACACCTCTATAACATATTTTTCTTAGGCACGTCTTTTTAAGCATCAATTTCCCTCTCTCTCTCTCTCTCTCTCTCTCTCTCTCTCTCTCTCTCTCTCTTATTTCTCTCCTTCTTTTTCTCTTTTTTCAATTATCATCTCCTCTATCTCTTTTCTCTCCATTTTTCCCTCTTTTTCTCTCATAGCTAAACGCAAAACTCAGTCAGTATCCACTCGCACTGGCAAGACTCCTGCAAAATCAGAGTCATCTAAACGGCAGAAGGCGGCTACCTCTGATGAAAACCATTCTAACTCAGAATCATCCATTCCAGAACCAAGTCTGAAAGCACAGTTTTTGGCTCCAGAGGGATCCTCAAAATCAAAGGCTAAACCTATTCTTAAGGAACGGATGGTAGATATGGAGTTACTTCAGCGCATCGGGATAGTCGGGATGTTTGAGACTCTTCATTGTGCATCACTTCTATCACCTCCGACTATGCATTACCCCTCTTTGGTTCGTGAATTTTACTCTAATCTGACTATGGGTCATAATGAAATGGTGTATTCAAAGGTGAAGGGTATTCCTATTGTGCTTACTGCCGATTGGGTTGGATCTATTCTTGGTGTGGCTGCTACCGGTCCGTGTCCCTTCACATCTCATCAACCATTTTCAGAGTTGGAAGACCTTCCTTATGAGGAGCAACTTCGAACTATTCTCGGTAATACTTCGATCTCGGCTGACTCCAAACTCGTGGTATCATCTCTCACTCCTACTTGTCTTTTGCTATTCAAGTTCTTTCATACAAATCTTTTACCGCGCAAAAGTGGTCGTGATAGGGTAACCTATCAAGATTCAATTTTGTTATCTCTATTCGTTAAGCAAATTCCATTTAATGTGTCTTCCCTCTTAATTTCTAATATGATTCATTGTGCTTCTCATGAGTCTATGCATCTGCCCTGCCCTACCCTAGCCTCTTAACTAAAGTTTTTGAGTACTTCAAAGTGATTGATGCCACTGATGAAGTGGACTATTTGTCAGACTCTTTTGATCTTAATACTTTAACTCGTAACCATCTCCTGGTTAATGAGTCAAATCAGCTTATTTTCGAGTATTCTCATTCACTATCAGACACCTCCTTGCTTGAGTCTCCCATTGCTGAACCTCAACCTTCCTTTGACAATGCTCAGTTGAATGCCCTGTTTGATGGTCTTTCTGCTCAAGTTGGAGCCAACTCTAAGGCAATCGAATCTTTTCAAACCAAACTGATCTCTGTTGAGTCTTCCCTTGTCTCTTTGTCCAAATCTATGGAGTTAATGCATTCCAAATTGGATGTATTAAAAGCTCATGATCAAAGCATCTCTCGAAGAATGGATTTCAAATTTGGCTCTCTTCAGGAAGGGATGACACTCACTGCCAAGGCTTGGAAAAAAGAGTTTGTTAAACTCTTCTTTAAGTTGGGTTCCGAGACTCAGTTTATGTCTAAGCAGCTCACGTCAATCCATGGTAAACACATCATGCCGTGGCACAAAAAGAAAGATTGGATTGGGGATTGCACTCTTGAAGAAATCACTACATCTCTCCCTCTCCCAGCAATTCCTCCTCCTGCAGCTTTTGGCCTTACAAAGAATGAATACATGGATAAGCTTTTTCAGTGGATGGCTGCTCGTGATGGCAAAGATCCCTCACCTGACTTATTTGATCAGAACTTTTATTTCTATGGGGATTCTCCTAGGTACAAGCCAAAGGGCAAAGGCAAAGCTATAGTGGACATTCCTGATGACGATTAATTTCATTCTTTTTATGTTGATGAAAAGGGGAGAAGTATATTTTGAATAGTGTTTTATTTGGTTTTGAATATTTGGTTATTTGGTTTGGTTTCGAATCTTGGTTACTGATAATTCATGCTTATTTGCTAAATTGTTAATATTCATCAGTCGTACTTGCTTATGCTTAATTCTTAGACTATTTGTCTCTATAAGTGTTTTTTGACAAGGGGAGTCAGTGTATTTTTGACAGGGGGAGACAGATGGTAATTCAAAAACGTTCATCATCATAAAAAAGGGGGAGATTGTTATTCCAATGTTTTTAGGATGATGTTTTTTAATTGTCTTCGAATTAAATCCTGGAAGATTTGATTCTGTGTTTCCATATTACTGGTTGTCATATCTACTGAAATTGCAGGTCATATATCTCGGGATATCTTTCAGGGATATCGTGTGATTTGATTGTCATTCAAATCCTAATGGAGCCGTTGTTAATGATCCTGATTGATTGTTATCTAATCACTAATTTACACTTGATTGATTCTTGTTCCAACAGCTATAATTTCAGAAATTCAAATCTCTAACGGCTACATCTTCTAGTGCTATATAAAGTCGATCTTTTGACAAGAAGAATACACCACTCAACACTCATTTGTTATACAACTTCTCTATAAAGATATTCAAGCTTATACTACGTTCAAAAGTTTTATTCATTGAGTTGTAAATCTTTATACATTCTATACATACTTGTGCCGGGTTGTGGCAATCAAATAGGATTACAAATCATAAGCCAAGGTAGACAGTGGGTTAGGTAGCAGGTTTGCTAGGTGACATGTGTGTCAAGGGAAGAGTTCTTCCAAGAGGCTTTAAATTTGTAATCGGAGAAAACTGTAAGCTTTATATTATTGTTTTAATAATATAATCTCTGTGCTAGTTGGCATAGGGACTTGGATGTAGGCCATAGATTGGGTAGGGGCCGAACCAAGTTAAAATTGCTGGTGTTCTTGTTTTATATTCTGTCATTTATTTGCTGCTGTTTATTTACTCTGTTTGATAATTGGGACAATCTTTTACATTAAAGAGACAGTCTCTTTATCATTTGAGACAATATCATTTACTTGACAGTTAAATATATTGTGCTACTTGAATTACAGTTATGTTTGCGGCATGCTGGTTTAGTTCACTAGTTAATGGGTGCATTATCTCCGCCTAAGTGGCAGTCGTTAGTGCATTTTTGTATCTTTTAGAATGAATAGATCGATAAAAGAAAATTGAAATGTAATAAGAAACATTCATATGAATGTAGAAACTAAAATTGTTATATCCTAATACTAACAATATAGATACAGCAATTTTTATATGTATAAACAAAGAAGATACATAAAAACTACATTGTATTCTTTTTCTCATCAACTAAACAAGATACATGCGGTTTAAATAGAAAGCAATGCACTCACATGGTATAAACAACCTGCTACTACTTATTCAAACTCCCTAAAACTTCTCTAATACACTTGACCTAGTCAGCTGATCACACATAAACACATAAAACATATACTTAACTAAATAAAACAAATAATTAATAACTAAGTTTAAGATTATTCCAACAATCACCCCCATAATCTTAAACTTGGGAAGCACTTCTCTTCACCTTCTGATGCACTTCTCACCACCATCTTGTGATGCACTTCTCACCACCGTCAATATTGATGCACTTCTCATCAAAAACACAATTTTGGAGCACTTCTCTCCAATCTTCTCATCAATTTAATATGTTAATGCACTTCTCATCAACTTACCACATTTAGATTTTTTTTAAATTAATGATTCACATAATGACCACCAATTCAATAATAACTATCTTCTTCTACCACATGTGTGCAATGGTCTCCTTAACACGCCTTGTGCATATACTTTTCTTATTATTCAGAGCCTTTTTTTTTTCTTCCTTGTGAGCTTCTTCGTGAGATCCTGTGATAGCAAAATCCTCGCCTTGTCGTTGGATCAAGATTGAGAAGGTCATAAGTGGTGGAAGTGAGATATACAATGTAGTGGCCAATCCCTATGGGTTTCAATTCATCATTTTCGTTTAAAAGATTTGTCGAAACGCAGCCGCCCATTACTTAAACAGGGGATTGAATATGAAATGTGTGTATAGAGATCCTGACAAGTTACATTTGAATAATGCTAACGCATTGACCAGTACTCGTTAATTGAGTTGTAAACTTGTAATAACTTTTCATTCAATTTTCGAATCTTTTCTGTCTGATTTGAGTTTTTGGTTTTACCGCTCAAATATTTTAAACACATAGCTTTACATTTACGTTTAATCGGTGTTCTAAAATACGAAAATCGGCATTAGTTGGAATAGATAAAGGAAGTTGAAAGTTTAGAAGAAACAATACACTTGCGAAACTCCATGAATTACAGTGGATGCAAAACAGAAAGAGTTACATTGAAGTTAAAAATATGAAGCATTCGATGAACACTTGGCTCATTTTTTTATTTAGTAAAGAGGCACATATAATGTGACCGTAGTTCTATTGTGTATCCGCTTCCATGCACGGGAGGTCAGCTTAGTTTACGCTGCAAAAGTGTTAAAGAAGGAAAAAATTAGTCATTTGGATTGCGTGTTGATAAGCTAATCATAATTAAGAATAATGGGTAACAACAATCAATGAATCGAACTTACGTATTACAGTCGAATTTACGATTAGCTGAGTATATAAAAGGAAGTCCACATTTCCCTGGTAGAGCATCGATTTTTGGAATACGACCATCTGGACCAGGAACACCAGCTCTGTTTCTGTTAGCACGTTCTTGCACGCAAAGGCACATCTCCCTCCTCTCTTCTCTAGTCTTGGCCATTTCACGGAATGCTTTTAATGCGTTGCAACACTCGGCAGATGGTTCCTGCTGGTCACCTCTGTGAAATGGATCACAGAGTGCTTTGGTACGTTCTTGTTGTGCTGTTCCACATGTAAAAGCTTCCCCTTGATCCACCATCATAAAAGCCCCTACCACCATTACAGTCAACATAGTCAAGTATGCAATCCTCGCCTTTTTTTTCTTAGCTAGTAGTGTATAAGTTTGTTGGAATGTGTTATGTCGATAAACTGTGTACAGGTATTTTGAGGATAGATTATGAAGGTCGACGCATTTATAGGCAGGCTGGTGAATTACTTTAGAAATCAATTCAGCAATTGAACTAAAGTTAGGATGCCTAATCTGTCTTGATCTCAAAAATGCCTAGCAACTATTTGATGCACGCCTCTCTATTTTTATGTCTAATTTTATGGTTACTGTACCAATTAGGTTTCATCTGAAAAACTTTCATCTCAAAAGATGTGACACAAGATAAGGCAATTCCATCTGCTATGTTTGTTTTTATCAGTTTTCTGGGTTCCTGGCACTGAGATTTGCTTTACTCGTGTAACTTGTGAACAACAATATTATTTGTCCCAGAAATGAAGTTGTGGATATTTTGGCATTTGTTGCTACATGGCCTTAATGAAGAAGTCCATGCAATGCAGCAAGCCATTTACATTTAGTATTTAATTTGCTGGAATAAGGCTGGTCATATTGCACTCTGCATGTTGGCTAGTGTCTAGGTTTGTCTCTAGTTTGATCTGGTGCTGACTGGACGTAGTATCTATCCTACTTCAGTTATGCATAGGCCTTGAGGGCACTTTAGTATTTTCGTGTCTATTTTGTATTTTGTTAAGCTGCTGCATTGTAACTGATTATAAGGACAAGTGGTTAGAGGGGTGGTCCTCAGAATGAACAAACCACAGTGTTTGCAGTATTGCTCTTGGTTGCATTCTCTCTATTTGTATCTCTTCTTCATAGTTATCTTTGCATAAAATATTTTCATGTCTTTATGGTATCAGAGCCTGCATAGATAGCTACATTGGAGAGAAGTCTTAATAGTAAAGTTTTACAGTCTTGTCACACAGTGGTCTACACATTTCCTTGTTTCTTGAGAGTGTGTTGTCGTTGTCAAAAAGTATACACTCTTGGAGATTGCAATGGCTACTGGTAAAATGTCATTTTCGGATCTACAAAATCCCTTGTTTCTGCACCCTTCGGATGGACCTACTTCGATTAGTGTACCAAAGTTACAAGGGGCTGGGGATTATAGAACGTGGAAGAGATCTTTCGAGATTCAGTTGTCAGCAAAAAGAAAGTTGGGGTTCATTGATGGATCTGTCATAAGGAGCGTCACAGATACAATGGAGGCAGCACAATGGGACACCTGCAACAACATGGTAATATCCTGGCTTCACAATAATGTTTCTGATAGTATAAAACCTTCTGTGTTGTTCATTAATACTGCCTATGACATATGGAAGCAACTTGAAAAAAGATTCTTGTTGACAAACGGATCTAGAAAGTATAAGTTAAATAAAGACTTGTTCAGTTTGACACAAAATGGAATGAAGATTAATGAGTATTTTACGTGTTTAAGTGGTTTATGGGAAGAACTAGAGTCTATGAATGTACTCCCAACTGTTAGCAACGCCACACCTGAAGTCACTAAGCTGCTAAAGGCAATGGAAAACCTGAAAGAAGAGGCAAAGTTATTTCAGTTTTTAAATGGGCTGGATGATGTGTATGGTGCACAAAGAAGTCAACTATTAATGATGTGTCCTTTACCTTCGGTGGAAGAGGCATGTGCAGCTGTGCAACAGGAGGAAACTCAAAAAGAAGTCTTGACACACTCTGCTCAGGGAGAATCTGATGTGATGGCAATGTACAGTAAGGGAAATGTTGAGAGAAATCTACACTGCAGCCACTGTGGAAGAAAGGGACATACGAAAGATAAATGTTGGGAAATCACAGGATATCCAAAGGGACATTACAATTATAAACCAGGGGTTCAAAAAGGTGCACCAGGGAAGTGGTCTGGCAACAAGAACAATTACCAAAAAATGGCAAATAATGCAAAAGGGAGCACTGCAGATCAGCGAGGAGTTACGTTGACAGCACAACAATTGGATCAAATATTAAAGTTAATTCCACAAAACAACTTGATGCCACAGAAGGATTCGGAAACGGATGAAGAAATTGATTACGGATTCTCAGGCATGGTGTGCAGCAGCAAAAGCGAGAAAATGGCATTGGAATGGATCATAGATTCGGGTGCGTCGGATCATATGACGTCGTCCCTAAAAAACTTAGTGAATGTCAAACCTGCTCCAGCTATGTTTACCATTAATTTACCAACAGGAGACACAGTGAACATCACTCATGTTGGAGATGCGGTGTTGCCCAATGGATTGAAGTTGATCAATGTATTGTACGTGCCCCAATTTAATCACAACTTGTTATCCATACACAAGTTGGCACAAGATAGTGGTTGTGATGTGATGTTTCATCCCAATGACTGTGTAATCATTGACTCAAAGTCCAAGAAAGCAATAGGAAAAGGTGAGCTTCGACAAGGACTTTACTATCTCAAATTTGAGAAACTGGTGAATGTTGGAACAGCAATGGCAGGACAGAAAGGAAAAGCAGTGAAAAAGGACAATATTCAAGGCAAAAAGGAAGGAAAAGTCAACCAATTCACTGTTTGGCACCAACGTTTGGGACATGCCTCATTGTCAAAGATGGAACACATAGCCTGTGTCAAGCCTTTCCTATCACAAAAGGGAGAGCAGGTATGTGTTACTTGTCCATTGTCGAAAATGACTAGACTGAGTTTTCCTATTAGCAATTCACATGCGTCTGCACCATTCGAGTTAATTCACACAGACATTTGGGGTCCATATAAGATGGCCACTAGAGGGAAATACAAATTCTTCCTCACTATTGTGGATGATCACAGTAGAATGACCTGGGTGTATCTTTTACAAAGAAAATCTGATTATTTGGAGACCTTGATTACGTTTGAAGAATATGTGCATAATCAGTTTGAAGGAGTGATCAAAGTCATTCGTTCTGATAACGCGTTGGAGTTTGCTGATAAAGAATGTGTCAAACACTTTGGCAAAAAAGGCATTGTGCATCAAACCTCATGCCCCTACACACCCCAGCAAAACGCTAGGGTGGAAAGGAAGCACAGGCAAGTCTTGGAAGTGGCACGAGCTCTACGTTTTCAAGCTGGACTATCACTATCGTTCTGGGGTGACTGCGTTTTGACGGCGGTTCACATCATGAATCGCTTACCAAATGCAGCACTGGGCTTCAAAACTCCATATGAAAGAATGTTCAACAAACTAGTTGATTATGGAGAGCTTAAAACCTTTGGATGTTTGGTTTTTGCTTACAACTCGAATCATGGGGGTGACAAATTCGCTCCCAGAGGCATAGCTGGTGCGTTCATTGGATACCCAAACAACACAAAGGGGTACAGGATTCTTAATTTATCCAATATGCAAGCCTTTGTGTCCCGTCATGTAGTGTTCCATGAACATGTGTTCCCACTCAACACCAACGCAGACAAACAATACATGAAGCCATTACCGACATCTTTACAACTATGTGACGATGGCAAATATGATGAAATCACAGTTGAGGGAGTTCGTGATTTGGATGTGTCACGGAGTGTTCACACAGAAAGTGCCACAACTACAGAGTTGGAACACACAAGTCATGATGAAACGGAGGATACATTGGATGATGATGTGACTAACTCAAATGACAGTGTGGAAGTGGAGCAGTTAATGCCCAGGAGGTCGGGTAGAGCATCTAAACAACCGGCGTGGATGAGTGAATTTGTAACACCACACTCCAAGTCTGCAAACTCAAGCTCTGCAATGACAGTGGCAACGATTGCTACACAAGAAGTGCATCCTGGTTTTAGTTGTTTCTTGGCAGCCATATTACCTCAAGCAGACCCTGTAACGTTTCATCAGGCCATCAAATACCCACACTGGGTTGATGCAATCAATGCGGAGCTAGAAGCACTAGAGAAAAACCAGACATGGGAAGTAACAACCCTACCTCCAAACAGGAAAGCAATTGGGTGTCGATGGATATTCAAAACGAAGTTTAAGGCAGACGGTACAGTCGATAAGTACAAAGCACGGTTGGTGATCCTCGGTTACAAACAGAAATATGGATTTGATTACGTGGAAACCTTCGCACCGGTAGCTAAGATGGCAACCGTGAGAGCACTGTTGGCTGTGGCGGCTATGAAGGACTGGCACGTACACCAGTTGGATGTGTCTAATGCTTTCCTAAACGGAGAATTAGATGAAATTGTTTACATGGTGATGCCACAGGGATATGATGGGGTTGGTTATCGAATTCCAACTGCTGGATTGGTGTCGGAAAAGGCTGTGGTGAAACATCTAGTTTGCAGACTAAAGAAAGCCATCTATGGGTTGCGTCAAGCTTCAAGACAGTGGCACCACAAGCTGTCAGTCACTCTCGTGTCCATTGGGTTTCGCCACTCAAAGGCAGATTACAGTTTGTACTCGAAGGTAACAAATGACTCCATTACGCTTGTGTTAATCTATGTAGATGACATTCTCATTTCTGGAAACGATCATAACTCTATAAGTGATCTAAAGTCAGAACTAGCTGGGCATTTTAGCATGAAGGATCTAGGTCCAGTGAATTATTTCTTGGGTCTAGAAATAGACAGGAGCAGTGCAGGATTCTTTGTGTCCCAGAAAAAGTATGCCATGGATTTAATCAAAGAGTTTGGAATGTCAACTACAACTCCACTGAAGTTGCCAATGGATTCACATGTGACCCTGACTCCAGATAAAGGTGATTTGCTTCAAGATCCAGTTCCTTATCAACGGTTACTCGGAAAGCTCATATATTTAACAATAACGAGGCCAGATCTTTCGTTTGCTGTGCATAACCTGGCACAGTATATGCAACGACCTACAACAATTCACATGCAAGCAGCCAAGCGTGTCTTACGTTACTTACTCAACAACCCTGGTCAAGGAGTCTTATTGGCATCTTCATCAGCCGCCCAGCTCACTGCATACTGCGACAGTGACTGGGCAAGATGCCCAACAACAAGGAAGTCGACTACTGGGTATTGCGTTCTCCTGGGTTCCTCGCCAATATCGTGGAAAACTAAAAAGCAATCAGTGGTAGCACGCTCCACAGCCGAAGCGGAATATCGCGCAATGGCGCTCACATGTTGCGAAGTAACCTGGTTGTCATCACTGTTGAAGGATATGGGACTGTTGGATCTTCCACCAACTATTATCAAAAGTGATAACCAAGCAGCACTCTCCATAGCAGCCAATCCCGTGCTCCATGAACGCACGAAACACATCGAGATTGACTGCCATTTCATACGTGACAAGATACTTGAATGTGCCATTACAACTACTCATGTTCCAACCTACTCTCAACTAGCAGATGTACTCACAAAGCCTCTCTCGGTGAAACAACATAACGCACTTATTCGCAAGCTTGGAGCCTCGGGAAGTCCCTCCACTCCACTTGAGGGGGAGTAATGAAGAAGTCCATGCAATGCAGCAAGCCATTTACATTTAGTATTTAATTTGCTGGAATAAGGCTGGTCATATTGCACTCTGCATGTTGGCTAGTGTCTAGGTTTGTCTCTAGTTTGATCTGGTGCTGACTGGACGTAGTATCTATCCTACTTCAGTTATGCATAGGCCTTGAGGGCACTTTAGTATTTTCGTGTCTATTTTGTATTTTGTTAAGCTGCTGCATTGTAACTGATTATAAGGACAAGTGGTTAGAGGGGTGGTCCTCAGAATGAACAAACCACAGTGTTTGCAGTATTGCTCTTGGTTGCATTCTCTCTGTTTGTATCTCTTCTTCATAGTTATCTTTGCATAAAATATTTTCATGTCTTTAGGTCTGATCTGTGCTCTTTGACCGGATTACTACATGTAGTGGTCAGGAACTCTATAAGTTTGTTATCATGCTTGGTGGAAGCTTAACATTTTTGAAACTTAAAATGAAACACATTGTATCAATATCTTCTGCGGAAGCATAATACAAATAGTTAAGAAGGGTAAATGCCGAGCTTGCTATTAGTTATCCGGATTACTACAGAAATGTAAAGTACATATATTATTCCCATCTCTGTAAGATGTGTCGAATAGCTGTAATTTCCATTGCCTGTTCTCTGTTCCTCAGGTGCACCACATGTCAGAGCTTCACCTGGCCGCATCAACATATCCACCATCACCAATACTACTGCCAAGTATACAATCCTTGCCATTTTTCTTACTATATGCAAATGTTGAGGTTATAAATATATATAAATTTAAGTATATAAATGGTGGGTACTCGAATGCTCCAATTTGTAAAATTTCGCGATGTTTTATAAAAAAAAAAAATTGGGGTGACAAACTAATGATGACCAAAAAATTTCTCGTGAAGTAGAAAAATGTAGGAAAAAAAAATGATTGGCGACGATAGAAGAAAAGAAGACCCAAGCAACACAATGAGCATAAACTATAGAATCCAGCCAATGTCCTCTTCTGCGCTTTCAACCTTGTTTTCCTTTTCCTATTTTTGGTAGCTATGCATTGATCAACCGGGTTTAGAGGGTATATAAAATCGAAAATGCCTTATTCTTCATACCTCCAAGATAAAGTTTTATGCTTCCATCCGATTTTGCACATAATTGGGTAAAGAGAAAATCTCCAGGACCGCATACGAATTATGTAAACTTTTCGAAAAAGTGAAGAATAAAATCAGGGTCAGTAAAAATTATTGGTGAATTTTGTTGATATAGGAACCTCAATTCACATAAGGCAGCTAGGATGTACCTGGAATATACTATTAGCACCAATGCACCATGGCTTCTATAAATAGAAGTTTGATACATGCAGCAGTTCATCAAGTGTATGAATGCATTACTGGGTAAATACTCCATTGGCAGTAGAGGAAACTATTGAATGGTAAGTTTTACTGCCAAAGGAGATTTGCCCCGCAATTCTGTTCATACATTCATTGCAGATGCATAATTTTATGCGTTGGTCTTCTTTCTTGATCTTGAGAAGGAGATTCGCAACAGGTACAACTTTCTGACCATTTTGATTTTTTTTTTGTTTAATTGAAACCATTTTGATTTTTTCCAACTCTTTTTACATTATTTTTTGAAAAACTTTCGGTAACACGCTAATTCAACATGCATATTTTATTGCTATGTACATCTATTATCATCAGAGCCGAGCTACTCTGTATTCTGAGTAAGCCACAGCTCACCATGAACTTTTGCGTAATATTACATCTTATATATACAAGCTTAGGGCAACTCCAAGAGTTACTTAGCTTCCTCCTCATAAAAATTACTATTAAATTGGCTCTTATATGATTAGGATAAGCAAATGTCTCTCAACTCCAAGAACCTCCTCAAACTTTAATCTCCATCTAATATTTATCTATATTCTATTGTCAAACTGCTATATATGTACTGTACTCAACTGAATTTGAAAGGAGGGAAATTGTGGTTGGAAAATGGTTTATTAATATAAAACTAAATGAAGAAACTAAATCTGCTCCTCAATGATGAGGAGAACTTTGAAGCTCTTAACATTATAATGATAATTTAGGAGCCCACTGGAGAACATTTTTGTCCTAATTTCCTCAAAATTTGGTTTAAGAGCCCGTATAAAGCATCTCTTGGAGTTGCTCTTATAACCTATGCAATGCATGGCTCCTTTTTTAATATATATACTTATATTAATTTTTTAATTTTATATGTTATTAATTTACATATCAAATTATTATTAAAAATTGATATATATATATATATATATATATATATATATATATATATATATAAGATTTTATACCTTCAATTTAATATTTGTACTCTATCTTAAATTTTTAAAATTTGATTTGGACGATTACTACCCACATGAAATTAACAAAATAATCTTTAATTTAGTGATGGTTTAATAAATTTTTTCTAATTAAATTTACGCAGAAACAAAGAAGGGAAGAAATCGATGATTTTTTATGCTGAAAAGTCTGTTGATTTATGAATTCTACTTATAATTTGTTTTGATTGTCAAAATACCCCTTTTTAGTTATATCCTTTTCAGATTATATTTTTCTTTTTCAAATTCAATTTTAAGACAACCTTTTCAATTATTTCCTTTTTAGATTATAATTTTCTTTTTAAAATTCACTTCTAATGCAACCTTTTCTAATTATATCCGTTTTAGATTATAATTTTTTTTAATGTGATCTAATCTTGATTTAATCCAACGGATCATATGATTTTGGTAGTACAGTAACCACACCAAAAATTTGGATAAGATCCCTCTTATGCTTATTATATACTAGCCTATAACTCGTGCAAAGCACGGACTATTATATATTATTATTATGAATTAATATATTAATGATTTGATTTAATTTAAAATTTAATTTATTTTAACAAATTTTATTATTAATTGTAAATTTACATATGTTCCACATTTATTTTCATGACAAAAATAAATATCATTAATTTAAAGTTATTTTTGAATTATTATTAAATATCTTAATAATTCAATACATATTTTCAAAAATTATTTAGTGTAACCTAAAATCGTAGCATAAAGAATTGTAGAAAGAAGTGTGTGCGGGCGATGATTATAATCGGGATATAATTGAAAACGTTTATAATTCTATAAAACATGTGGTTTTTTATTTTTAATGAATTATATATAATTTAAAAATTTGAAAATTTTAACACGTTTCACTACGCCATAAGTGAGCATACGCAACCCTTTTTACAAAGCGTTGCACAGAAAGCGTTTCGTTTGATAGAAATTTTGGGTCTTTTGCAACTGAGCTGAACTGGTGTTGCGTTGGATATAATTTAGTGTTGCATATTACCCACGGTGTTTCACATCATGCAACACTAACTGCTGGTGTTGCGTTAGATATATATTTTTTTTAATAAATGGTGAGGTGGCAGAAGTGGGACTCACATGTGCTGATGTGGCAATTGTGGGACCCACAATTGCTGACGTGGCAGAAGTGGGACCCACATATGCTGACGTGGCATTTGCTGACGTGGCAGAAGCGTTGCATTAGATAACAGTAGTGTTGCATTTGCTGTTTGAAGTGTTGCAATAGATATATATATTTTTTAAAAAATATGACGTTGCAGGTGTGGGACCCACCACTGTTGATGTGGCAGTGTGGGACCCACAAGGGTGACGTGGCAGGAGGCCAACCAATACTGATGTGGCAATTGTGGGACCCACAATTGCTGACGTGGTAGAAGTAGGACCAACATATGCTGACGTGGCAGAAGCGTTGCCTTAGATAACAGTAGTGTTGCATTTGCTGTTTGAAGTGTTGCATTAGATATATATATATATATATATATATATATATATATATATTTAAAAATATGATGTGGCAGGTGTGGGACCCACCACTGCTGATGTGGCAGTGTGAGACCCCAAGGGTGACGTGGCAGGAGGCCCACCAATGCTGATGTGGCAATTGTGGGAACCACAATTGCTGACGTTGCAGAAGTGGGACCCACCTATGCTGACGTGGCATTTGCTGACGTGGCAGAAGCGTTGTATTAGATAACAATAGTGTTGCATTTGATGTCTGAAGTGTTGCATTAGATATTTATTTTATTTTATTAACTAGTCTTGTTCCTAATGATGAATAAATTTTTTTAAATTATTTTTTCGACGTTCCAATCGTACGGATGTCAAGATATAACGATTTTAGTGATGTGGTAATTTTTTTAAAAAAATTCTATATTTATTTGGTTTGGTTTTATAATGGTCAAACCGGTCAAAGTCGACCTTCCTTTTAACTAGTCTTGTCCCGAATGATGCATCTATTTTTTTAAATTATTTTTTCGACGTTCCAATCGCACGGGTGTCAAGATATAATGATTTTAGTGATGTGGTAATTTTTAAAAAAATTTCCTACATGTATTTGGTTTGGTTTTCTAACGGTCAAACCGATCAAAGTCGACCTTCCTTTTAACTAGTCTTGTCCCGAATGATGAATCTATTTTTTTAACTTGTTTTTTCGACGTTCCAGTCGCACGGGTGTCAAGATATAACGATTTTAGTGATGTGATAATTTTTTAAAAAATTTCCTACATGTATTTGGTTTGGTTTGGTAACGGTTAAACCAGTCAAAGTCGACATTCCTTTTAACTAGTCTTGTCCTGAATGATGAATCTATTTTTCTAAATTATTTTTTCAAACGTTCCAATCGCACGGGTGTCAAGATATAACGGTTTATTGATGTGGTAATTTTTTTTAAAAAAATTCCTACATGTATTTGGTTTGGTTTTCTAACGGTCAAACCGGTCAAAGTCGACCTTCCTTTTAACTAGTCTTGTCCCGAATGATGAATCTATTTTTTTAACATATTTTTTCGACGTTCCAATCGCACGGGTGTCAAGATATAACGATTTTAGAGATGTGGTAATTTTTTAAAAAATTTCCTACATGTATTTGGTTTGGTTTGGTAACGGTCAAACCGGTCAAAGTCGACATTCCTTTTAACTATTCCTGTCCTGAATGATGAATCTATTTTTTTAAATTATTTTTTTGACGTTCCAATCGCACGGGTGTTAAGATATAATGATTTTATTAATGTGGAAATTTTTTTAAAAAAATTTCCTACATGTATTTGGTTTGGTTTTCTAACGGTCAAACCGGTCAAAGTCGACCTTCCTTTTAACTAGTCTTGTCCCGAATGATGAATCTATTTTTTTAACTTATTTTTTCAACGTACCAATCGCACGGGTGTCAAGATATAACGATTTTAGTGATGTGGTAATTTTTTTAAAAAATTTCTTACATGTGTTTGGTTTGGTTTTCTAACGGTCAAACCGGTCAAAGTCGACCTTCCTTTTAACTAGTCTTGTCCCGGAATCTATTTTTTTAAGTTATTTTTTCGACGTTTTAGTCGCACGGGTGTGAAGATATAACGATTTTAGGGATGTGATAATTTTTTAAAAAATTTCCTACATGTATTTGGTTTGGTTTGGTAACGGTCAAACTGGTCAAAGTCGACCTTCCTTTTAACAAGTCTTGTCCCGAATGAAGAATTAATTTTTCTAAATTATTTTTTCGACGTTCCAATCGTACGGGTGTCAAGATATAATGATTTTAGTGATGTGGTAATTTTTTAAAAAATTTCTTACATGTATTTGGTTTGGTTTTGTAACATTCAAACTGGTCAAAGTCGACCTTCATCTTAACTAGTCTTGTCCCGAATGATGAATCTATTTTTTTAACTTATTTTTTCGACGTTCCAATCGCACGGGTGTCAAGATATAACGATTTTAGTGATGTGGTAATTTTTTAAAAAATATCCTACATGTATTTTGTTTTGTTTTCTAACGGTCAAACCGGTCAAAGTCGACCTTCCTTTTAACTATTCTTGTCCCGAATGATGAATCTATTTTTTTAACTTATTTTTTTGACGTTCCAATCGCACGGGTGTCAAGATATAACGATTTTAGTGATGTGGTAATTTTTAAAAAAATTTCCTACATGTATTTGGTTTGGTTTGGTAACGGTCAAACCGGTCAAAGTCGACCTTCCTTTTAACAAGTCTTGTCCCGAATGAAGAATCTATTTTTTAAAATTATTTTTTCGACGTTCCAATCGCACGGGTGTCAAAATATAAAGATTTTACTGATGTGGTAATTTTTTAAAAAAATTCCTACATGTATTTGGTTTGGTAACAGTCAAACCGGTCAAAGTCGACCTTCCTTTTAACTAGTCTTGTCCCGAATGATGAATCTATTTTTTTCAATTATTTTTTCGACGTTCCAATCGCACGGGTGTCAAGATATAACAATTTTATTGATGTGGTAATTTTTTTAAAAAAAATTCCTACATGTATTTGGTTTGGTTTGGTAACGGTCAAACCGGTCAAAGTCGACATTCCTTTTAACTAGTCCTGTCCTGAATGATGAATCTATTTTTTTAAATTATTTTTTCGACGTTCCAATCACACGGGTGTCAAGATATAACGATTTTATTGATGTGGTAATTTTTTAAAAAAAAATTCCTACATATA
Organism: Saposhnikovia divaricata; assembly: GCA_036435485.1. Classification (NCBI taxonomy): domain Eukaryota; kingdom Viridiplantae; phylum Streptophyta; class Magnoliopsida; order Apiales; family Apiaceae; genus Saposhnikovia; species Saposhnikovia divaricata. The sequence goes on from CM071595.1 coordinate 20,446,494, forward strand.
TTTGGTTTGGTTTTCTAACGGTCAAAGTCGACCTTCCTTTTAACTAGTCTTGTCCCGAATGATGAATCTATTTTTTTAACTTATTTTTTCGACGTTCCAATCGCACGGGTGTCAAGATATAACGATTTTAGTGATGTGGTAATTTTTTAAAAAATTTCCTACATGTATTTGGTTTGGTTTTCTAACGGTCAAACCGATCAAAGTCGACCTTCCTTTTAACTAGTCTTGTCCCGAATGATGAATCTAATTTTTTAACTTATTTTTTCGACGTTTCAGTCGCACGGGTGTCAAGATTTAACGATTTTAGTGATGTGATAATTTTTTAAAAATTTTCCTACATGTATTTGGTTTGGTTTGGTAATGGTCAAACCGGTCAAAGTCGACCTTCCTTTTAACAAGTCTTGTCCCGAATGAAGAATCTATTTTTTAAATTATTTTTTCGACGTTCCAATCGCACGGGTGTCAAGATACAACGATTTTAGTGATGTGGTAATTTTTTAAAAAATTTTCTACATGTATTTGGTTTGGTTTTCTAACGGTCAAACCGTCAACGTCGCCTTCATTTTAACTAGTCTTGTCCCGAATGAAGAATCTATTTTTTTAAATTATTTTTTCGATGTTCCAATCACACGGGTGTCAAAATATAAAGATTTTAGTGATGTGGTAATTTTTTAAAAAAATTCCTACATGTATTTGGTTTGGTAACGGTCAAACCAGTCAAATTCGACCTTCCTTTTAACTAGTCTTGTCCCGAATGATGAATCTATTTTTTCCAATTATTTTTTCGATGTTCCAATCGTACGGGTGTCAAGATATAACGATTTTAGAGATGTGGTAAATTTTTAAAAAATTTCCTTCATGTATTTGGTTTGGTTTGGTAACGGTCAAACCGGTCAAAGTCGACCTTTCTTTTAACTAGTCTTTTCCCAAATGATGAATCTATTTTTTTAAATTATTTTTTCAACGTTCCAATCGCACGGGTGTCAAGATATAACGATTTTAGTGATGTGGTAATTTTTAAAAAAAATTCCTACATGTATTTGGTTTGGTTTGATAACAGTAAAATTTGTCAAAGTCGACCTTCCTTTAAACTAGTACATGTAAACACTTATCATATTTTTTATTATTAAAATTTTATAAATTACAATTTACAATTAAATTTATCCCATTTTAAGACAAATAAATCACTTTTTATTTTTTATTTTACAATTTAGTAATGGATAATTACAAAATTAAATTTACATATTTCAAAACAAAATAAGTAATTAATAAAGTGCAGCACACACAACACAGAGGTGATACCAAACCCAAAATTTTGGGCGGCTTGTTTTCCCCCCTTAACGAAATAATTTCCCCCCCAAAACACTCTTCTTTTCCCCAATTCTCACAAAATTAGGGGGGTGTTTGGGGAACTTATTTTCAGAATAAGTCAACTTATTTTAAGACAAAGTTAGAGATTCCTAACTTTCCAACTTATTTTCCAACTTATTTTTGCAACTTATTGAATCTCAAACATACATTAAATACTTGTACAAAAAAAGATTATCAAAATATAAAATTTTTACCCGAAAATAAGTCAATAAGTCCATAAAAAAAGGAGAGCCAAACAGCCCCTAGGACTTTCAATTTAGAACCAAATACTCTCCTCTCTCTCGCTTTTAGGGTTCTATATTCAAATTAGACAAAACAACAACAGACGCAAAAACTAGGTCGAGTCTTCTCTCTTTTCAAAACCAGCGACGGCAGTAGCAGCTTTACAGACCCCGCCTCTTCAACACCTCTTCTTTCTCGTTTCTACTCCTGTTCAATCGCCTTAACACCACACCTTCTCACTCTATCACTCTCGATTTCATCAATCCCAAGGTATTTGCCTCTTAATTATTCAATTCCCGTGTGTTTCTCTTTTCTTAATTAATTGTCTGTGGTGAGATTGTTACTCTCGCTCAGGTATTAGCTCCTATTAGTTTTCATAAACTATAATTCCAGTAATTAGGCGATGTTCGATTGTGCTTTTATTTTACAGGCTACCAACTCCTAAGCCAGGGCAAGGTCTTGGTCTGGTTGGCACAAATGGCATCGGGAAGTCAACTGCCCTCAAAGTTTTAGCTGGGAAATTGAAACCTAAACTTGGTCGTTTTAATGTAAAGTTCATTCAATTCTGTTCCATTACCTAATCACACAGAGACAGTGAATTCCTTTCCGATTCTTATAATTTTTGTTTACTTGTTATTTTCCAGAACCCTCCTGATTGGAAAGAAATTTTGGCGTACTTCAGAAACAGTTGCAAAAATATTTCACCCGTATCCTAGAAGATGAATTTAAGGTACCTGTCATTTAAAAAAAATCCTTAAATTAGTTTAAAGGGAATTAGTTCTGTATTTTCATGTGCTTGTTTCGAATTCAGGGTCTTTGCATTTGGGTTCTTTTGGTATATGGGGCATTAAATATATCAAAGATAAGTAAGAATTTCCTTGAATGTTTACTCTTAAGCTTTGAAAGTAGATGGTTTTATTAAGAGGATGTGAAGGACTAAAGGTTTATAGTGTCTTAGTCTAAATTTGGAACCTTCAGGTGTGTGTGACTGCTTGTGCCAATAACGATAGCATGTTTGTGAATCATATCTTCATGTCTGTTATTTATAATTTAAACTGTGATCTTGATCCTTCATCCTGTATGTTTCCGGTACTTCTGAATTTGTTTCGACTTCTGAGCCCATCATCAGTTGTAATACACGGTGCACTATCTGTAATTTTGTACTATTACTACAACCTACAATATATAGCACGCATCGTTTAAGGAAACCTTAATATTTTGTGCCACTTTGGGTACTCTTTTCGGAGTCTGGGCATTTCAATGTTCTATAAATTTTCCTCAGAAATTACAACAAGAACTGGTTGATAAGCCTGGTTCCCATCCTTTTGTTGAGGTATTTGCTATTCCCTAACTCTCTTTTTACTCTTTGCATCATTACTTATGAAACTAATTATGTACTCTTCTCTGTTGGATGTCAGATACTTTATTGTAATATTGGAAAAATCTTCTCTCCATAGTGAAAATAATGAAGTTTTTATCAACTGCTTTAAGTTATTTGACTATTTCAACAGTTTGAAAGCAACGTATGATTTCCAGGTCCATATTATGTTGTTATTATTTTGCTAAATAAGAACTTTATTTCATTTACTATATCACCTGAAGATACATACTTCTCATTCCTTCCCCTGGCACATATTATGGATCAGATTCTAGTAACTTGCTGGAGATAATGAGATTTGTCAGGTGTGTTATTGATTTCATTAATTTAATTATGTGTACAGTTATTTCTGTTTGTGAATATAAATTGTTATTATGTACCCAAAAATTAATATGTATGTCGTTTCTTCTTTTGTTGATATGACAGCTTTTAGATGACATAAATGAGGAGTAAACAAAAAACAGAGTATATACTATATGAAGTCACAAATTTTGGCAACAATGCGGTATTTTAGGAAGTTTTCATATTCTATGTTGAGAGTTTGAAGGGGGTTCAGCATGTTATCCACCTATCTCAGGTAATCCTTCCATTTGCTTGCGACTACTTATATACGAATTTATGCCTAATAAGAGCCTGGAACATAAGTCAGGATGACTGGATTAATTATAAATTTGGGATGATTAATTATATTTTATCATTTTGTTTTTTATTAGGTTGACTGGATTGGGTAGGAAATCAAATTTATGCTGGTGAAGATCACTGCATAGAATATAACTTTTTCCTGAGCAGTCAGGATGAACCGCAATGACTCGTTCCGCAAGATAAGAAGCATTCTGAACAGTTGAGTTTTCGAGTGCACACATTTCCTCTCTTTTCTATGCATTTTAATCTACTACTGTTTGATTGAGGCCAAGTATGAAAACTCATTTGTTTCTTTTTCCCCTTTGTTGCAGGATATGCAAAACAGTTGGGAAACTATGTAATTTTATCAAACACATATGCCACTGCTGGACAATGGGATGGTGTTGCAAAACTTAGAAAGTTGATGAAGGGCTGACAAATTACGAAAACTGATGGGATATACTCGGTACTCGGTGAAGTTTCAGCAAAGATGAAGCTTCGGCAGAGATGAAGCTTATTATTACAGATGACTTGGACTCCATGTTTGAAGAATAACGAATAGTGCATGTGCTTGGTAAAGTTTGAATTGGCATAGTTTGAACTTAGAATTAGTGCATGTGCTTCGTATTAGTACATGTTGGTAAGAATTTGTAGAACTGTTAAGTATTTTTGTTTGGCTGCATCATTGCCTTGTGGTTGGTTTTTGAACCTTTAGTTATTATTGTCTTGGTTTGGACAGGATGGTTTTATGTATAAACAAAGCAGCCATTTCAAATTTTTTGTAAAAAAGTGTTACATTTGACTATATATGATGTTGCATTATGGTATATTTAGTGTTGCTAAAAATACTTTTGATGTTGCAAAAAAAAAAAAACAAATGATGTTGCATTAGACCAAACTAGTGTTGCATTAGATAGTGGTCTCCACTGCTGATGTGGCATCCTGTGGGATCCACTGCTGATGTGGCACCCCTAGTGGGCCCCAATGCTGACGTGGCATGGCCCCCCCCAATTGTGACGTGGCACCTTGTGGGTCCCACTGCTGACATGGCATCTAGGTGGGCCTCACTATTGACGTGGCATCTTGCTGACGTGACACCTTGCTGATGTGGCACCTTGTGGGATCCAATGCTGATGTAGCATGTGAGCCCCACTGCTGACGTGGTACAATGGTGAGCCCCACTGCTGAAATGGCTGAATATCTTATGCAACACCATTTGGTGTTGTCTTTACCTGCTTTTGGTGTTGCATAAGGCCTCTTATGCAATACTTTCGTGGTGTTGCAATAGCTTGGAAAAAGCGTTGCATTAGGGGTCTTACGCAACGCCGATATTGGCAACGCCCCACTGGTGTTGCGTAAGACCTTACGCAATGCTTTTCAGGTCTTTTGGCAACTTTATTTGGGGGTTGCGTATGTGCGTTTATGGCATAGTGTTTTTTTAAATTTTTTTAAAATATATTTTGTGCTTTATTGGAAAATTTGTTGTTTATAATAAATAAGTTAATATTTTCAATATAAATTTTTAACTTGTTATTTTTAGGAGGTGTTAACTATTTTTTTTGAACCAATCAACTAACCAACTTGTCATTTTTAGGAAGGTGTTAACGATTTTTTTGGAAGGCGTTAACCAACGACCAACCAAATATATCCTTTTTTGCTTATAATAGTATATAGGCTATAACCCGTGCAAAGCACGAGCTATCATATATTATTATTATTATGAATTAATATATTATTAATTTGATTTATTATAAAATTTTAATTTATTTTAATAAATTTTATTATTAATTTTTAAATTTACATATGTTCCATACTTAATTTCATGACATAAATAAATATCATTAATTTAACGATATTTTAAAATTTATTGTTAAATATCTTAAGAATTCAATAGATATTTTTAAAAAATTATTTAGTGTAACTTAAAATCGTATAAGACATGTGGTTTTTTATTTTTAATAAATTATATATAATTTAAATGAATTTGGAATTTTTAACACGTTTTTTAAATTTTTTTAAAAATATATTTTTTTACCTTAGCTCGTTGGTTAGTTGGTAATACATTCCTACAAATTTTGTTAACACCTCCAAAAAACAAATCAAAAGGTATTTAAACTTAATTAAAAAAGATAAACCACATATTTTACATACTCTATTGATTATATTTCCATTAGAATTCTCCACCAACACCCAACTTCTCTTCAGACTCCTTCGAGAAACCAATATCTTTTAAAATTAATGTAAACAATTTCAGTATAAAAATTTATTAATAAGTAAAAGATTAAAAAAAGGAAAATAAATATATTATCTATTTTAGTATACTTTTATAAGGAAAATAGGGTATAATTGGTTGGTTAGTTAAAATCTTTTTAAAAAACTTATTCGCACCTTGTAAAAAATAAATTAAATACATACTCTTTTAATTATATTTATTTTTTTAACTTATTATTTTTAGGAAGGTGTTAACAATTTTTTTGGAAGGCGTTAACCAACCAAACAACTAATCAAATATACATGTTTTGCTTATAATAGTATAGTATAGATTTACATAAATGCATACTCTATAGTTTTACTTCAACTGAAATTCAACTGCATACTTTTTTAAATTATATTTATTTTTTTACGTCAACTGAAATTCAATTACATACTCTTTTAATTATATTTATTTTTTTAACTTGTTATTTTTAGGAAGGTGTTAACAATTTTCTTGGAAGGCGTATATAGTTATAAATGTTTTTATAATAGTATTAAACATGTTTTATAATTAAATAAAAAATGGTAAATATTTCAAAATTCGATGAGCTCATATATAGCATTATCTTATGTTTTATTACCTGATTTTTTTGTGCTCATACATTAAAGTTGTTCAGGTGAATTTAATGATTAGTGTCAAATCTCGAGTAAGTCAAAGTATTTGGCCCAAATGCAAAAATTTAGTAAAACACTAATATGTTACTGGTTCAGAAAAATCATAATTTATTGATAAATATTTAATCTCTTAATCTATTTGATTTGACGTGTGACTGGGATGATGACCGTCTAAACTTGTGCGCGTTTATGAGGGAGAGTCTGGGAAGAAACTTTATTTATATCGGAGTATAATTGAAAGAGCTCATAGTTGTAACTAAATAAAATATTAAATAAAATACCCTTTTTATTAAATAAAATATTGTTTAATTTATTTGGAAGGTATTTACCATTTTTTTAGGAAGGTGTTAACTAACCAACCAACCAATCAATTATATCTTGTTTCGCTTATAATAGTATAATATAGATAAGGATAGGGAAAATGGATTTTTTTTGTCACTTAACTATTGGGGCTTTTTTAAAATTGCCATCAAACAAAATTTTATTTAAACATTATCATTAACGTTATGAACGTTTATAATTTCAATCATTCTGTTAAATTGTATAAGCGAACCATGTAAAAAGACTCCAGCGTGGACTACTGTGCTGATGTGGACTTGTGGCATGATCTAATAAAAAAGACAATTTGCTTACCTAATGTTAACTGTTCAGTACGTCAACCAAAAAATAAGTGATTCCAGTTACTACTTTTATGTTTGAATGGTTTCAAAAAGTAATTACATCCTTTATTATGGCCATTAAACTCTATGCTAAGGAATGCATCCGATAATTTATCTCTTAATACAATATTGTTGGAGTATCTTCTCTTTTCTCTTTTTCATAAAGTCTGTACCATCCTGTTGCTTGAACAAAATTTGAACTAGATAAATTATATATGTCTCTGGTAAAAATATATCACATGACTTGTCATTCGAGCAATTTCTGAGGAAGACGATAATATATCACTTCCAGAGCAAGGTATAAACCTGTCATCATTGACAAATAAATTGTAATTTATAAAGTACCAATGTTGAACAAAGTAAATGATAAATAGCTCTGGTGCATTCTGTTCAAACAGCCTAGAAGTAAACAGAAAGAAAAAAATCTCTACGAGATTCTTTTAATAATTTAAGTACAGTAGAGCCTAGAAGTCATATCCATAACAAAAGGTCCAAATTAACAAAAAATGAACATAAACAAAGGTTCATAAGCAAAGATTCATAGCTTAACTGAAATAAAAACATAAGACAAGCATTCATTTCTTGTTCAGCTCACTGCTTGGCACAACATTTCTACCATTCATTATCGGTGGTGATTTGACAGGTTGACTATAACTTGTAGGCCTTGCTGCACTTGTTGTTGCACCATGACTTGAACAATTTGGCTGTGAACTAGTGACTCTCACCGTGGATGTTGATGATGACAAGTATGTGTGGCCATCATCTCCCACATACACACCAACACCACCAGATGGGTTTTTGACCTTTTTAACTTGAGGAGCTGCCTTTGGTGGCCTTCCTCTTCTCTTTGGTTGTGCTGCTTGCTGTGTACCAGTACTTGGTGGCTCTGCAGATGAATTTGTATTTTCAATCCTTTTTTTTTACCTGAATTTACTGAGGAGTGTGTTTCTGTAGCCTGCAAATTGAAGAAATTGCACATATAAATGTCATGTACTTACAATAACCAGATAAGGATGTATATTTAAATGTGTTATACCTGATTTTTCTTCCTCACATTCTGCTTATTTCTCAAAGAATGTGCTTTAGCAGCTTCACTCTGTGCTTTTTTGGCCTCAGCTACCTTTTTCTGATTCTCGACTACCTCAGACTCAGGTGTTTTGCAGGTAGCTTTATTGTGACCAATCAACAAACACCTACTACACTTCATGACAATGCCTTTTTTGGACAATTTAATACCAGACCCCCCTCTTCATCTACCACTCTTCTTCTATGCTTTTTTGGCCTACCTGGCATTCTCCTCGTTTTGGGTGGCAATAACTTGACCTGTTGGGCTACTGGCCACTCTTTACTGCCTTTCATTGGACACATCAAATGTGAATAAGCTCTCATGTATGTGTTCTTCTTAAAACAATCATCTACATATGTTTCTGGCTCTGCATTTAGAGATAATATGGCTTGACAATCATGACAACATGGAATCCCTGTTAATTCCCATTTCCTACAACTGCAAGTCCTATTTTTCATATCAACTTCAAATTGATTTCCTTCCTTGTCTTTAACCTCACATTTATCCCCTCCATCCCAAGTAGATGAACACATCTTTGAGCCTTCAATACTAAAATTTAATCTTCTAATGATCCTAGGGCATAAATCAGTGTCCATTTTAGCCATGTAATCCCTTTTAACATGTATTCTCTCCATACATTGTACCCTAATATGGTAAAGCATACTGATAATTGGTTTGTACCTAGCTTCCAATATCCATGAGTTAAAACACTCTGAAATGTTATTATCTACAACATCACAGTGTGTCATAGTTTGGAAATAGGCCCTGCTCCAATGTTTAGGATTAGTTTTCAGCAAGTCATTGTAAGCAAAGGGTGAAATTGACCTGATCTCATCCATACAGATATTGAAGTCTGCTACTGTTGATGCCTTGGCAGCTTTCCAAAATGCACATTTCAATGCCTGGCCAGGATTATTCTTCTTCCAATTAGCATAAATATGTCTGGCACAACACCTATGTTCAGCTGCTGGTAAGATGTCATCAATTGCATTCTTCAATCCCTAAAATATTAGTAAACAATATAAAAGTTAGATGTTAAAACACTAATACATGACAAGAATTTATATTTAAAAGTAAATTAGACACAAATTCTTACTTTTTGTTGATCTGTAATGAGTGTGAAATTATAGCCATCAGAAAGATTCAGATCATCCTTCAATAATTCGATGAACCAGGACCATGACTCTGTGCACTCCACTTCTACAACTACCCAGGCAATAGGAAACATCTGGTTGTTTCCATCTCTCCCAATTGCTGTCAGCAGCTCACCTTACACATATCCCTTTAAGAAACAACCATCCAGCCCTATAATTTTTCTACATCCATTTAAAAATCCCTTCCTCAATGCATCGAAGCATATATACATTCTTTGGAATGTTGGATTTGGACAATCTTCACTTACTTCACCTTTGATGAAAACCGAACTACCAGGGTTAGTCCTTAAAATTTCAGCACCATAATCCCAGAGTCTACTATAGTGCTCTTGTAAAACAGACTCCAATTCAGACATAGCAATTTTTTTTGCCCACCAACATTGATTTAAAGAATAGATTATCTTGTACTTCTGATTTATTGCTTCTGAAAATTCTTTGAGTTTCCATCTAGGATTACTTCTTATTGTGCTACAAAATTTTTTTGCCAACCAGTCAGATTTGATCATCTTTTGCTTGCTCACAATGATGCAGTTATGTGACCTTTTATAAGTCTTTATCTGGAATGCCTCATCATTATTCAGTCTACTGGCCCATAGCTCCCATTTGCAACCTTATCTGCATTTGGCTTGCATTCTTTTGAAGTCATTTCTTTTTATGAAGACTCTCCTTTGTCTAGCCACAGCATAGTTCCTTATTGCTTCCTTCAATTGCTCCCTGGAAGTAAAGATCAAACCAGGTTGAAACTCTATGTGTTCAATACTTTTGTTTGGGTTGAATGTTGGGTAATTAGGCTGCTTTGTCTTCTTGCTTTTTTTTTGTACTTACAACCTCTTCATTGTCACTTGTATCACTTGATTCCATACTTGGAACATCAAATGAGTCACTCTCCTCATTTTCATCTACCATTTTACCAACCTTACCAACACCAATCTCATTGTTCTCATTAAATTTGGAAAATGCTTCAGCTAACTGCTCATACTCATAATGCACAAAGCTATTCCATTCTGGTATTTCTCCCATGTGGCCATCATATTTTCTGTTACTCCGCATCTCATGCCTCTCATGATGCTCTCTAGTATCATTCATAGCCTGTACTGACACATTATGACTGCCATTTCCTGTATGCATTTCAGTGAGATTACCCTCTTTTAAAGGATCAATCTTTCCTTCCCTCAACATCTTTTTCTTCTCTCTGATTGCCTCTAATTCATCATCAACATCTGATTGCACATCGTTATCATCATCAAATTCCCACTCATCCTCCTCTCCACTATCACTATATTCATCATCCTCAAAATTAGGGTCATCTGATTCAACCTCATTACTCTCACCTGCAGTGTTCACTCCCTCCTCTACAACATTTTTTCTCTTCTCTTCACCACAGTGATCAACATATATATATTAACAAAACCACATGTTTTAGCAACTTCTTGAAGCTCTTTAATTGATTCAAGATTCCAAATTAATTTATACCCGTCTTTGTCAATGACCTTAGGTGACTTATAGTACAATTTTAGACCATCACCATATCCAACTTCATTCAAAAATTTAAGTAATTTTTCTACAGATAGTGATCTAATATCAACATTGTAAACATTTTCGCTTGTACCTCCCATGTAGTAATAGATGCCTTCTCTCGATTTGAACTGACCCCCGTGATGAATCTCTAGTCTGATCAAATCCATGAGACCCTGAAGTATTTAAACAGAAAGAGTTACAAAACCCTGAATATCATGTAAAAAATATATTCAACAGAGATAATTACAATATAGATTAGAGTTTGTATACCTTACAATTCCAGCGACTGAAATGGTAACAACCCGCCTACGCCTGATTTCAAAATAGTAAAAAACCCTAGCTCCAAGACATGTCTTTGTCTATCTTTGTGTTTTGTGTTGATGAAACACTGAATATGATCAGGTCTCCTGTATGTATCCCCTTTTTTTCTTTTTATTCCTTATTCTTTTATATTAATGACATAATTATCCACCTAACTAGCCACGTGTTAAAAAAATGACAAATGGGACAGATAGTTAACATCCGTTAATTCCTTTTAATAGAATGATTAACTTCTAATTACATAATTAGTTGATGATTAATTATGAGAAACAATTTTGTTTGATGGCAAATTAAAAAAAGCCCCAGTAGTTAAGTGACAAAAAAAATCCATTTTCCCATAAGGATATAATGTATTGTATTATTGATTTACTTTGTATACGAACAAAACTAAAATTAGACTTTAATTTATGGGTAATGATAGGTGCACATAATTGGTTACCTAATTTTTGCACCTAATGAGTTGGATTCCACTAATGTGGATTTTTATTGATTGATATTAATGTGAATGCAGGGGGCCCATTGAGTTATAACCAATCAAATTGAGACACTCATCATTTTATGAAACTTTATGTAACTCTAGTATTTTTCTTAATTTATACTTGTATTTGAGCACACAAACATGTAAATATGATTATATTATCTTCGAGTTTATTTTTTGAGGTACACGATAAAATATGAAATCAATTATCGTAACTTTTTAATTGACTATTCAAAAAAATTTATATTTGATCTGGTTTTAGCCAGAAATGTCTTACTCTGATATTATCACCATTTTTGCAAAATAAATAGAAGAATGTTCGAAATTTCGAATATCCCACCATTTATATACTTATATTTATATATTTATATACTTACAACGAAATATTCCTCTTTCCCCTTCATAAGCTCCTTAAGGTCTTCCTTAGAGCATCCCCGAGGGTAATCCCTATTTTAATTCCATAAATTATAATAAAATAATGATTACCTAAAATATTGGGAACCAAAAAGTGGTTTTACTCAACGGTATCACCTATAATTAAAAAAATAATATTTAATCAATAATTTTAGATAATATAGGGAATGATGAGAGTGTGGGAATAAATATATGTTGTATTATAAAGAAGGATGATGAGGTGGCATTACAGGGGTTTGCTTTTCTCTTCCCCAAAAATTATAGGGGAGGAGCATGAATTTTTAAGCTAAACCCCTAATATACCTAGAACAAATAAAGGTAAGGAGTCTTTGCATTGGAATTGCTCTTAAACCCTCTATCCATCAAAATATCTTTTTCGCAAATGCTAACCCCATGTCCCTCAAAACTGCCCTAACCGCATTACACTCTTCAAAATTCTTCCTCACTCCCCTCAGGGTTGTCATATAAACAACAACCCTACTACCTCCATTAGGCGGACACAACTTTTCATGATAGTTGTGCCTACCTAATAAATCAAGGGTAGTTCTAGAAACAATATTTGAAGTTTAATTTATCAAGATCCCTAAGCGGAACACGCTTAGAGGGTTGTGAAGGGGGAAGAGGAGTGATCCGAAACCGAAAATTCCACTACTTGAAACCTCATTCTCAATTAGGCCAGCAAGCTCCCAAAAATTAATAACCTCAGGCGAAGCTGGTGGTTCATCTTTCATCGAAAGTACTGGACTAAGCGTGATTCGAGGAGGAGGAGTTGTCGTTGGATCAAGATTGAGAAGGTCATAAGTGGTGGAAGTGAGAGATACAATGTGGTGGCCAATCCCTATGGGGTTTAATTCATGGTTTTCGGTTAAAAGATTTGTCGAAACGCAGCCTCCTATTACTTAAACATGAGATCCTGACAAGTTACATTTGAATAATGCTAACGCATTGACCAGTACTAGTTAATTGAGTTGTAATAACTTTTCATTCAATTTTTGAATCTTTTCTGTCTGATTTTAAGTTTTGATTTTACCGCTCAAATATTTTAAACACATAGCTTTACCGTTACTTTTAATCGTGTTCTAAAATACGAAAATCGGCATTAGTTGGAATAGATAAAGGAAATTGAAAGTTTAGAAGAAACATTACACTTGCGAAACTCCATGAATTACAGTGGATGCAAAACAGAAAGAATTACATTGAAGTTAAAAATATGAAGCATTCGATGAACGCTTGGCTCATTATTTATTTAGTAAATAGGCACATATAATGTGACTACTTTTATTGTGTATCCGCTTCCATGCACGGGAGGTCAGCTTAGTTTACGCTGCAAAAGTGTTAAAGAAGGATAAAATTAGTCATTTAATCATAATTAAGAATAATGGGTAACAACAATCAATGAATCGAACTTACGTATTACAATCGAATTTACGATCAGCTGAGTATATAAAAGGAAGTCCACATTTCCCTGGTAGAGCGTCGATTTTTGGAATACGACCATCTGGACCAGGAACACCAGCTCTGTTTCTGTTAGCACGTTCCTGAACGCAAAGGCACATCTCCCTCCTCTCTTCTGTAGTCTTGGCCATTTCACGGAATGCTTTTAATGCATTGCAACACTCGGCAGATGGTTCCTGCTGGTCACCTCTGTGAAATGGATCACAGAGTGCTTTGGTACGTTCTTGTTGTGCTGTTCCGCATGTAAAAGCTTCCCCTTGCTCCACCATCATAAAAGCCCCTACCACCATTACAGTCAACATAATCAAGTATGCAATCCTCGCCATTTTTTTCTTAGCTAGTAGTGTATAAGTTTGTTGGAATGTGTTACGTAGATAAACTGTGTACAGGTAGTCTGAGGATAGATTATGAAGGTCGACGCATTTATAGGCAGGCCGGTGAAGTACTTTAGAAATCAATTCAGCAATTGAACTAAAGTTAGGATGCCTAATCTGTCTTGATCTCAAAAATGCCTAGCAACTATTTGTTGCACGCCTCTCTATTTTTATGTCTAATTTTATGGTTACTGTACCAATTAGGTTTCATCTGAAAAACTTTCATCTCAAAAGATGTGACACAAGATGAGGCAATTCCATCTGCTATGTTTGTTTTTATCAGTTTTCTGGGTTCCTGGCACTGAGATTTGCTTTACTCGTGTAACTTGTGAACAACAATATTATTTGTCCCAGAAATGAAGTTGTGGATATTTTGGCATTTGTTGCTACATGGTCTGATCTGTGCTCTTTGACCGGATTACTACATGTAGTGGTCAGGAACTCTATAAGTTTGTTATCATGCTTGGTGGAAGCTTAACATTTTTGAAACTTAAAATGAAACACATTGTATCAATATCTTCTGCGGAAGCATAATACAAATAGTTAAGAAGGGTAAATGCCGAGCTTGCTATTAGTTATCCGGATTACTACAGAAATGTAAAGTACATATATTATTCCCATCTCTGTAAGATGTGTCGAATAGCTGTAATTTCCATTGCCTGTTCTCTGTTCCTCAGGTGCACCACATGTCAGAGCTTCACCTGGCCGCATCAACATAGCCACCATCACCAATACTACTGCCAAGTATACAATCCTTGCCATTTTTCTTACTATATGCAAATGTTGATGTTTATGCATTGGTCTTCTTTTCTTGATCTTGAGAAGGAGATTCGCAACAGGTACAGCTTTCTGACCATTTTGATTTTTTTTTTGTTTAATTGAAACCATTTTGATTATTTCCAACTCTTTTTACATTATTTTTTGGAAAACTTTCGGTAACACGCTAATTCAACATGCATATTTGATTGCTATGTACATCTATTATCATCAGAGCCGAGCTACTCCGTATTCTGAGTAAGCCACATGTCACGCCCCGCCAACATTTAACCTCGCTAAGTGCGGGAGATTCTAGAGAAGACTGGGAGGGCCCGGATGACTCTAGAATATAGTGGAACATTGTGGAGTTCTCTAGGAGGTGCTTGGGAATTCAAGAGGAGTCCAGAAGGTGGCGGAACATGGTGGAACCTCGTGGAACCTTCCGGAACCTTCAGGAGCTTGGGAGCTTTCTAGAGAAATCCTAGATGTTATGTAAATACTTGTATATTCTAGATATGGTAGGATCTAGAAATATCTTGTATAGATTGTTGGGGGAATAATCTAGAACCATGTAGGATGTACATGTTCTAGAATTCTCTCCAAGTGGTGGAGGAGCCTATAAATAGGTGAGACCCCTCATTTGGATAGAGAGATAGAAGGTGATACACAAAGTAAGAGAAGAGTATAGAGGTTGTCTTGTAACTAGCAAGGGGCTAGTGTGGATCAAGGGGATCCAACTCTTGTAGTATTGAGGTTTACTAATAAAGAAGGGCTTTGTTAGTAAATATTCTTCTTCTCTACTTGTTTATTCCGCTGCACAGGTGTAGGCGACACTTGGGGGTAAGGCTGGTCTAGTAGAGCGCAAGGTGGGCGACAAGTGCTAGACGCCGGCACGGTTGGCTTAGAAAGGGGACAAACTCTAAGGCCGTGAGAAAGTGGTATCAAAGCTAAAGGTTACGGAGGGCGTAATCTTGACACGAATCATGGCGAAGAAGGTTGACGAAGTTCTCATGGCACTCGGCGTGGGCTTGGAGAAATTGGAGGCACGCATGGAGCAGATCGAGAGCAATTTCAAGACCTTAGAAGGCCATGTATTGGAGGAGCTTGGACGTGTAAAGGAGGAGGTCCAAGTCTTTCAAATGAAGGAGGTGGCACGAGAGGAGCGGGTCACCAACTTGGAGAAGACGGTCACCGAAGCATGCACCGCCGTCAGGGCACAGCTGGCTAGGGTCGAGGCTGGTATGCTTGGTGGAGGTTTTGGGGCGCTCGAGGCGCGAAAAATTGAGACACCTAAACCCAAGGAGTTCAATGGCGTAAGGGATGCCAAGGTTGTGGAGAACTTCCTTTGGGACGTGGAAAATTACTTTGAGGCAGTTGGCATTGTTGATGAGGCCACAAAGGTACGTACGGCTACCCGATATCTTAGTGATAATGCGACTTTGTGGTGGCGTAGGAAGCATGCCGACATGGAGAAGGGGCTTTGCCATATAGATTCTTGGGGAGACTTCAAACGAGAGTTAAAGAAGCAATTCTACCCCGAGAACGTAGTCTACATGGCAAGGAAGAAATTGAGGGATCTGAAACAACGGGGCAACATAAGGGACTACGTGAATGAGTTCACCACCTTGATGTTGCAAATCCCGAGCATGACGGATGAGGATTTCTTGTTTTGCTTTGTGGATGGACTACAAAATTGGGCCAAGCAGGAGCTACAACGAAGGAACGTTAAGGATGTGGACGAAGCTATAACCGTGGCAGAATCCTTGACGGAGTTCCAAAGGGAGTTGCCCAAGCTAAGGGAGCATCACGAGGAGGGTGATGGGGATGACAGCGAGGGTGACGAGGGTAGTGTTGGCTCGAGGAGTGGAAGTCCACGAAGGAAGAGAGATGCGGGGGCATCAACAAGCCATGGCCCGAGTGAGGCAAAACCAAAGGGCTATGTGCCGAAGAAGGGGTGCTACGTGTGTAAGGGGCCACACGTGATGGCAAAGTGCTCGAAATTGGGGTCATTGAGTGCAATGATCCAAAAAGAAGAAGAGCCGAGGAGGCTATCTACCATGGTGAGGGTGGAGGCACCAACAGAGGAACCCATGGTGACCTACCTTGGGAGTATGAGGGTGGTTGAGGAGGAGCAACCCTCAACGAAGGAAAAGCAAGGTCGTGAAGCCAAGGGTGAGGGCAAGACGACCATGAGTGGGGCTAAAGGCGGCGCGACTAAGGGATGTCCAAAGTCTCCTAGGGGAAATCGAGCCAAGGACGAGAGGCGTGTGTCGCCAAGCAAAAAGGGGCAACGTGGGGGCGTTGCAAGGCAGGAGTCGCAACGGGTATCTCCGACAAGGGCCGAGGGGCGGCACAAGGAGGTCAAGGAAATACTTGGGGAGCGGCTCGTGAATTAAGGGGTTTGGCACCGAGTAGGCAATACTTGGTGAGGTGGAAGGGTGTGGCACCAAGTAAGGCAACGTGGGAGTTGGAGCAGAACTTGGAGCAACACCAAGAGACGTTGGAGCGCTATTGGGAGGCCACGACGTCGATGAGGGCGTCGACAGATTCGGTGGGGGAGAGTGTCACGCCCCGCCAACATTTAACCTCGCTAAGTGCGGGAGATTCTAGAGAAGACCGGGAGGGCCCGGATGACTCTAGAATATAGTGGAACATTGTGGAGTTCTCTAGGAGGTGCTTGGGAATTCAAGAGGAGTCCAGAAGGTGGCGGAACATGGTGGAACCTCGTGGAACCTTCCGGAACCTTCAGGAGCTTGGGAGCTTTCTAGAGAAATCCTAGATGTTATGTAAATACTTGTATATTCTAGATATGGTAGGATCTAGAAATATCTTGTATAGATTGTTGGGGGAATAATCTAGAACCATGTAGGATGTACATGTTCTAGAATTCTCTCCAAGTGGTGGAGGAGCCTATAAATAGGTGAGACCCCTCATTTGGATAGAGAGATAGAAGGTGATACACAAAGTAAGAGAAGAGTATAGAGGTTGTCTTGTAACTAGCAAGGGGCTAGTGTGGATCAAGGGGATCCAACTCTTGTAGTATTGAGGTTTACTAATAAAGAAGGGCTTTGTTAGTAAATATTCTTCTTCTCTACTTGTTTATTCCGCTGCACAGGTGTAGGCGACACTTGGGGGTAAGGCTGGTCTAGTAGAGCGCAAGGTGGGCGACAAGTGCTAGACGCCGGCACGGTTGGCTTAGAAAGGGGACAAACTCTAAGGCCGTGAGACACAGCTCACCATGAACTTTTGCGTAATATTACATCTTATATATACAAGCTTAGAGCAACTCCAAGAGTTACTTAGCTTCCTCCTCATAAAAATTACTATTAAATTGGCTCTTAGATGATTAGGATAAGCAAATGTCTCTCAACTCCAAGAACCTCCTCAAACTTTAATCTCCATCTAATATTTATCTAAATTCTATTGTCAAACGGCTATATGTACTGTACTCATCTGAATTTGAAAGGAGGGAAATTGTGGTTGGAAAATGGTGGGAAAATGGTTTATTAATATAAAACTAAATGAAGAAACTAAATCTGCTCCTCAATGATGAGGAGAACTTTGAAGCTCTTAACATTATAGAGATAATTTAGGAGCCCATTGGAGAACATTTTTGTCCTAATTTCCTCAAAATTTGGTTTAAGAGCCCATATAAAGCATCTCTTGGAGTTGCTCTTATAACCTATGCAATGCACGGTTCCTTTCTTAACATCTATAATTATATTAATTTTTTTAATTTTATATGTTATTAATTTACATATCAAATTATTATTACAAATTGATATATATATATATAAGATTGTATAAGTTCAATTTAATATTTGTACTCTATCTTAAATTTTTAAAATTTGATTTGGACGATTACAACCCACATGAAATTAACAAAACAATCTTTAATTTAGTGATGGCTTAATAACTTTTTTTCTAATTAAATTTACGCAGAAACAAAGAAGAGAAGAAATCGATGATTTTTTATGCTGAAAAGTCTATTGATTTATGAATTCTACTTATAATTTGTTTTGATTGTCAAAATACCCCTTTTTAGTTATATCCTTTTCAGATTATATTTTTCTTTTTCAAATTCAATTTTAAGACAACGTTTTCAATTATTTCCTTTTTAGATTATAATTTTCTTTTTAAAATTCACTTCTAATGCAACCTTTTCTAATTATATCCGTTTTAGATTATAATTTTACTTTTAATGTGATCTAATCTTGATCGTCTATTTTTAATCCAATGGATCATATGATTTTGGTAGTACAGTAACCAGACCAAAAATTTGGATAAGATCCCTCTCATGCTTATTATATACTAGCCAATAACCCGTGTAACGCACGGACTATTATATATTATTATTATTATGAATTAATATATTAATGATTTGATTTAAATATATATATTTTTTTTATAAAAAAATTATGACGTGGCCGGTGTGGGACCCACCACTGTTGACGTGTCAGTGTGGGACCCACAAGGGTGACGTGGCAGGAGGCCAACCAATGCTGACGTGGCAATTGTGGGACCCACAATTGCTGACGTGGTAGAAGTGGGACCCACATATGCTGACGTGGCATTTGCTGACTTGGCAGAAGCGTTGCATTAGATAACAGTAGTGTTGCATTTGCTGTTTGAAGTGTTGCATTAGATATATATATATATATATATATATATATATATATATATATATATATATATATATATATATATATATATATATATATTTAAAAAAATATGGCGTGGCAGGTGTGGGACCCACCACTGTTGACGTGGCAGTGTGGGACCCACAAGGGTGATGTGGAAGGAGGCCCACCAATGCTGATGTGGCACTTGTGGGACCCACAATTGCTGATGTTGCAGAAGTGGGACCCACCTATGCTGACGTGGCATTTACTGACGTGGCAGAAGCGTTGCATTAGATAACAATAGTGTTGCATTTGCTGTCTGAAGTGTTGCATTAGATATTTATTTTATTTTATTAACTAGTCTTGTCCCGAATGATGAATAATTTTTTTAAATTATTTTTTCGACATTCCAATCGTACGGATGTCAAGATATAACGATTTTAGTGATGTGGTAATTTTTTTAAAAAAAATTATATTTATTTAGTTCGGTTTTATAACGGTCAAACCGGTCAAAGTCGACCTTCCTTTTAACTAGTCTTGTCCCGAATGATGAATCTATTTTTTTAAATTATTTTTTCGACGTTCCAATCACACGGGTGTTAAGATATAACAATTTTAGTAATGTGATAATTTTTTAAAAAATTTCCTACATGTATTTGGTTTGGTTTGGTAACGGTCAAACCGGTCAAAGTCGACATTTCTTTTAACTAGTCTTGTCCTGAATGATGAATCTATTTTTTTAAATTATTTTTTCGACGTTCCAATCGCACGGGTGTCAAGATATAATGATTTTATTGATGTGGTAATTTTTTAAAAAAAATTCCTACATGTATTTGGTTTGGTTTTCTAACTGTCAAACCGGTCAAAGTCGACCTTCCTTTTAACTAGTCTTGTCCCGAATGATGAATATATTTTTTAACTTATTTTTTCGACGTTCCAATCGCATGGGTGTCAAGATATAACGATTTTAGAGATGTGGTAATTGTTTAAAAAATTTCCTACATGTATTTGGTTTGGTTTGGTAACGGTCAAACCGGTCAAAGTCGACATTCCTTTTAACTAATCCCGTCCTGAATGATGAATCTATTTTTTTAAATTATTTTTTTGATGTTCCAATCGCACGGGTGTCAAGATATAACAATTTTATTGATGTGGTAATTTTTTAAAAAAAATTTCTACATGTATTTGGTTTGGTTTTCTAACGGTCAAACCGGTCAAAGTCGACCTTCCTTTTAACTAGTCTTGTCCCGAATGATGAATCTATTTTTTTAACTTATTTTTTCGATGTTCCAATCGCACGGGTGTCTAGATATAACGATTTTAGTGATGTGGTAATTTTTTAAAAAATTTCCTACATGTATTTGGTTTGGTTTTCTAACGGTCAAACCGGTCAAAGTCGACCTTCCTTTTAACTAGTCTTGTCCCGAATGATGAATCTATTTTTTTAACTTATTTTTTCGACGTTCCAATCGCACGGGTGTCAAGATATAACGATTTTAGTGATGTGGTAATTTTTAAAAAAAAATTATATTTATTTGGTTTGGTTTTATAACGGTCAAACCGATCAAAGTCGACCTTCCTTTTAACTAGTCTTGTCCCGAATGATGAATCTATTTTTTAAAATTATTTCTTCGACGTTCCAATCACACGGGTGTTAAGATATAACAATTTTAGTGATGTGATAATTTTTTAAAAAATTTCCTACATGTATTTGTGTTAGGAATATGTTGTACTTGATGATAACTTCACAATCAATCAAATTGTTTAAGGTTTTGTAGCTGTCAACGGATGAGGATTTATAACTCTATCCGTTGACAGGTAGCTCATCAACGGATGAGGTTTTGTAGCACACTGCAGTATCTCTATGTTATCAGTTGATAGTGTTTTTATCCACAGTCATGTTGACTATCAACGGATAGGCAGAATAGGGTAGCCAATTGTAAATAAGCTATGCTATGTAATTCTGTCTAAGTGAAAGTGTATCAACGGATGAAGACTAAACTCTATCAACGGATACAACTCAAATCCACTCTATCAACGGATACAACTCAAATCCATTCTATCAACGGATACAGCTCAAGTCCCAATATCAACGGATACTGCTCTATACATCATCAACGGATGTCAGTATACATCATCAACGGATGTCAGTGTACATCATCAACGGATAATCATTGACACTGATTTCAATGATTAGCTGGAGATTAGCAGTTGATAAGGACATGTTTGACTGACAGATCACATGAGTTGAAAGTAGATACAAAAAGCAGTATGGCAGCCATACTTTGGAAACACAGAAGAAAGAAGCATTCCATTTACACTATGAATACAAGAAAGGTGCAGGAGACATGTCTGAACACAAGGACAACCTTTCGGCTACATGTGTATTTGGAGTGTAGTAGCAAGTCAACTAGAATTAGATTAGTATTATCTTATTCCAGTAGTACTTGTAAAACTTGGGATATATAACCAAGTGTAGCAACTCTTTGTAGGTTAAGAAAACAGACATATTTGCTTAGGGTTTCTTGAATATCTTTAGAAGCAAAAAGTTGTAAAACGGCAGCTGTGTACATTTTGTATCACAGAGTTTTCTTCAAATAAAAGCTTCAGGTGGTGCATATTAACCACCTAATTTTATATGTGTTTGTGTTTAAATCTTACATTGCAATTATCTCTTCATAAGTTTCTGAAGTTCTTATCAGAAATTTATAAATATCAAAAATTGTATTCAACCCCCCCTTCTACAATTATACAAGTGTGTAATCTGGGAATAACAATTGGTATCAGAGCAAGCTTCTAACATATTTGAAGTTTAAAGATCAACACACTTCCAACATGTCTAAGAAGGATTATGGAGTGAAGATTCCAGTTCTTGATAGAGAAAATTACTTTCACTGGAAAGTAAAAATGCGTCTACATCTCTCGTCTATTGATGAGGGTTTTGTGGATTGCATTGACAAGGGTCCTCACGTTCCAATGAAGACGGCAACAAGAGTTGGCCTGGCTGATGATGTGCCTGACACTTTCATTCCCAAACCTGTTTCTGAGTGGAGTCTTGAAGATATTGCAGAAGTCCACAAAGACAAAAAGGCCATGAATATTCTGTTCAATGGTCTAGAAACAGACATGGTTGACAATGTTATTAACTGCACTACCGCCAAGGAAGTATGGGACATTGTTCAAACCCTGTGTGAAGGAACAGAACAGGTAAGGGAAAACAAGATGCAACTACTAATCCAACAGTATGAACATTTTCACTTTAAGAGTGGAGAAACATTGAATGATACATTTAGTAGATTTCAAAAGCTACTAAATGGTTTGAAACTGTATGGAAGAGTCTATCAAGTTAAAGACTCTAATCTCAAATTTCTGAGATCACTGCCCAAGGAATGGAAGCCAATGACTGTTTCTCTAAGAAACACTCAAGAGTACAAGACATTTACTCTTGAAAGGCTCTATGGAACTTTAAAGACCTATGAGCTGGAAATGGAGCAGGATGAAGAGATTGAGAAGTCTCAAAAGAAAAGTGGGTCAGTTGCACTCGTTGCCAATTTGGAGCAAAAGGAGGAAAGGACAGAAACTGCTAGTTCTACACCAAACAGGGAGGTTTGTAAAGGTAGAGCAGAATCAAGCAGGAGCAAGGAAAAGGTGTATGAGGAATTGAATGCCCTTCAGCAGGATGAATTGGATGAGATAGATGAGCACTTAGCTTTTCTATCTAGGAGATTCTCTAAGCTGAAATTCAAGAGAAACTCTAGGATGGCCAAGCCATTTAACAAGGATTTTTCCACAAACAACTATGTGGATAAATCCAAAATTAAATGCTACAATTGTGGGATTGCTGGTCATATGATAAGTGAATGCAGGAAACCTAGATCTGAGAACAAGGGAAAGCCAACTGAGGTTGTTGACTATAAGAAGAAATATTTTGATCTTCTCAGGCAGAAAGGAAAGGCATTCTTGACCCAAGAGTATGACTGGGCTGTTGATGACAATCATTCTGATGATGATGCTGAGTTAGTCAACCTTGCTTTAATGGCTGATTCTGGAGAGCAGGAAGCAAGTTCAGCTAGCAATCAGGTATTCTCTACTAATCTCTCTGAGCTCACTAAAGAGGAATGCAATAGTGTTATAGATGAAATGTCTACTGAACTATATCACTTAAGTGTTACTCTTAAATCACTTACTAAAGAGAACAATAGAATTAAAGAGTCTAATCTGTTTTTAAGTGATAGAAATGCTGCTCTAGAATCTCAATTTCAAGAATTTGAGAAAATGAGAGTTGATTGCAATAATGCTAAAAGTGAACTTGAAGCTGTGTTAAAAAGAGAACTGATTTTAAAAGACCAGCTTGAAAAAGAACAAGGGATAATTGCTAAATTTCAAAGTTGTAGGAATGTTTCTCAAAACATAATAGAAGTTCAGGGAATAGAATCATTTGTGAAGGATACCTGGACTCAAAAGAAAAAAGGAGCTAGAACCTGGCCTTGAGGATCTAGAGACTATTTGTGAATCAACGGATAGTGATCATCCGTTGACAGATGAACCGTCAACGGATGAGAGGTGTCCGTCGACTAACAAAAAGTCTGTTAGTAAGAAGGAACTTAGGAAACTGGACATCAAGTATGGTGCAGTAAACAAGAATTTTGTTAGTGGTGAGTGCAGCAAAACCAAATCCAGTGGGAAGGCTAAGACAGGTGATTTACACAACAAAAAGGCTGTTGGTAAATCAGACAATGAAAAGGTAGAAATTGAGGGCAAAAAGAAAAAGAACAAAAATGGTAAGATAGGCATCAACAAGAAAAACAATTACTCTCCTGACAAGTTTGCTCCTAGGAAAACTTGTAGTAATTGTAATAGTGTCAATCATTTATCTTCTAATTGCAAGATTGTCAACAAGGCTCCTGTTCATGTACCTCAACCAATGCCATGTATGCCTGCAATGCCTGGTTTGTATCAAAATGCTAGTTTTTCAAATCCATATGTGAACATGCCATATGTGTCTAATCCATACTTTCAATCTATGAATGTGCCACAAATGTCATGGAACCTACCTAACATGAATAATATGTATGCCAATTTTCCACACATGCATGCATCCAATATTCATGCAAATGAGCATTTGTCAAACCCCATTACTCAAGCATCTACACCTAAGATGAAGAATGCTAAGAGTGCAAAGTCAAAGGCTAACAAGAAAGGACCCAAGGAAGCTTGGGTACCAAAATCAACTTGATTTGTTTTTGAAATGTGTGCAGGGAAATAGAAGGAATCTATGGTACCTAGACAGTGGATGTTCTAGGCACATGACAGGAGATTCAACCCTGCTCACAGAGTTCAAGGAAGGAGCTGGCCCTAGAATTACCTTTGGAGATGACAGCAAAGGATATACTAAGAGATATGGCCTGATTTCAAAAGACAATGTCATCATTGAAGAAGTGGCTTTAGTTGAAGGTTTAAAGCACAATTTGCTGAGTATCAGTCAGATTTGTGACAAAGACTATGAAGTAAAGTTCACAAAAGAAGCCTGTGTTGTTTCTGCCAAGGAAGACAACAATGTGGTATTGACAGGCTTTAGAAAAGGAAATGTTTACATAGCTGACTTCAATTCAGCATGCTCAGAATCCATTACTTGTCTCTTCAGCAAAGCAAGTAAGGATGAGAGTTGGCTATGGCATAAGAAGCTGTCACATTTGAATTTTAAAGTTATGAATGATTTGGTAAGAAAGGATCTTGCTAGAGGAATCCCTCATTTGGAGTTTGTCAAAGATGGGCTATGTGATGCCTGTCAATTAGGGAAACAAAAGAAATCATCTTTCAAAAGCAAGACAGAGTCATCCATTGTTAAGCCTCTTCAATTGCTGCATATGGATTTATTTGGTCCAGTAAATGTCATGTCTATTTCAAAGAAGAAATACTGTCTGGTGATTGTAGATGATTTTTCTAAGTTCACATGGACTTTCTTCCTGCACTCCAAGGATTGTGCAAGTGAAATCATTATCAATCACCTCAGAATGCTAAACAATGGTTCTGAAGACAGAGTACAAAGGATCAGGAGTGACAATGGTACTGAATTCAAGAATTCCACAATGAAGATTTTCTGTGAAGAGAATGGAATTGTCCATGAGTTTTCTGCTGCCAGAACACCTCAACAAAATGGGGTTGTTGAAAGGAAAAACAGAACTCTCATTGAAGCAGCTAGAACAATGTTAAGTGAATCAAGATTACCAACATATTTCTGGGCTGAAGCTGTCAACACTGCATGCTTTACTCAGAATATTTCCTTGGTCAATCAAGCTAGAGGAATGACTCCTTATCAGTTATTAACCAACAAGAAACCAACTTTAGCTTTCTACATGTCTTTGGATGTAAGTGTTTTGTGCTAAGGAATCATGGAGATAATTTAGGCAAATTTGAAGCAAAGGCAGATGAAGCTATTTTCGTTGGATATGCAGCAGGGAAAGCCTACAAGGTCTACAATCTAAGAACCAACATTGTTATGGAATCTGTACATGTTATGTTTGATGATCAAAAGATTCTAGGCCTAAATGATGAAGGCTACCATGAAAAGTTGGAATTTGAGAATGAAGGTGAAGGAAGAATGTACTATGATGATGATGAGGAGAATGAAGATCATGACCACAGAGATCCACCTAGAGCTGTTATACCAACTAGAAGTGATGCTTACACTGAAAATGAAGCATCCGTTGATAGTCATTCTGGAGCATCCGTTGACAGTCATTCTGCAACATCCGTTGACACTATTAGAGATGCATCCGTCGACAGGCAAAATGATGCATCCATTGACAGTCAACTTCATAACTCAGCAAGGACAACAAACTCAGGGGGAGTTTCTCATGGTCAAAGTTCAATGCTAAATCAACATGATCATGGAAATGAAGCAACCTCATCAAGATCAAATCTTCCACCTGCAAGAAAATGGACTAGAAATCATCCATTTGAGTTAATCATTGGTGAATCAAATTCAAGAGTCCAAACTAGAAGGGCCACTCAAGCAGAATGTCTATACAGTAGCTTCCTGTCTCAAGAGGAACCTAAGAAAGTGGAAGATGCCCTTCTAGATCCAGATTGGGTGTTAGCAATGCAAGAAGAGCTAAACCAATTTGAAAGAAATAAAGTATGGAAACTTGTGCCCAAACCTGATGATAGAAGTGTCATAGGTACTAAATGGGTTCTCAAGAATAAGACAGATGAAAATGGCATAATTATGAGGAATAAAGCTAGATTAGTGGCAAAGGGCTATTCTCAAGAAGAAGGAATAGATTTTGATGAAACTTTTGCTCCAGTAGCAAGACTTGAGGCAATAAGAATCTTTCTAGCCTATGCAGCACATGCCAATTTCAAAGTCTATCAGATGGATGTCAAAAGTGCCTTTCTAAATGGGGAACTGGAAGAAGAGGTCTATGTCCATCAACCTCCTGGTTTTGAGGATCCAGAATTTCCAGAATATGTATATCTTCTCATGAAAGCACTTTATGGTTTGAAGCAAGCACCAAGAGCCTGGTATGACACTTTATCTCAATTTCTTTTGGAGAACCACTTCACTAGAGGTACAGTAGATAAAACCTTATTTCATAGGGATATTAATGGCTCTTCAATACTTGTTCAAATCTATGTAGATGATATTATTTTTGGGTCTACAGATGAGAAGCTTTGCAAAAAGTTTGCCAAACTTATGCAAAGTAGGTATGAAATGAGTATGATGGGTGAATTAACTTACTTTCTTGGCCTACAAGTAAAGCAAGTTAATGAGGGCATTTTCATAAGTCAAACAAAATATATTTATGATCTCTTAAAGAAATTTGACATAATGGATTGTACATCTGCTAAAACACCTATGGCCACTGCAACTAAGCTTGAGTTGAATACTAAGGAAAAGTCTGTGGACATCTCAAGTTATAGAGGCATGGTAGGTTCACTTTTATACCTAACAGCCAGTAGACCTGATATAATGTTTTCTACTTGTCTTTGTGCTAGATTTCAAGCTGATCCTAGAGAGTCTCACTTAATAGCTATTAAAAGAATTTTCAGGTATCTCAAGGGAACACCAAACCTTGGCATTTGGTACCCAAGAGAATCTGGTTTTGATCTAACTGGCTATTCAGATGCAGATTATGCAGGTTGCAGAGTTGATAGGAAAAGTACTACAGGTTCCTGTCAATTTCTAGGAAACAGGCTTGTGTCATGGTTCAGTAAGAAACAAAACTCAGTCTCCACTTCTACAGCTGAAGCTGAGTACATTGCGGCTGGAAGCTATTGTGCACAGATTCTATGGATGAGAAACCAACTCATTGACTATGGTCTAAAAGTTTAGAAGATTCCAATTTTCTGTGACAACACAAGTGCTATTGCCATCACAGGGAATCCAGTGCAACATTCGAGAACCAAGCACATTGACATCAAATACCACTTCATTAGAGAACATGTGATGAATGGTACAGTAGAAATGCACTTTGTGCCAAGTGAAATGCAGCTTGCAGATATCTTCACCAAGCCTCTTGATGAATCCACATTCACAAGATTGGTAGGTGAGCTAGGTATGCTTAACTTGTCATAATTTCTAGTGATATTTGATTTCAATGAATTGAAGCTGGAAATGTGTTTTGATTTACTTGAAAGTTAAAACTTTCAGAAAAATTTTCTGCAGAAATTTTGCCTAAGGCAAAATTAGCTTATCAACGGATATCCTTTTATCCGTTGATAGTATAAACACATTACTAGATTTTTGCATGTCAACGGGTAACAGACTATCCACGTCATCAACGGATAAACTGTATCTCAACCGTTCATTCTATATCCGTTGATATACATTTTTTTTAACCGTTCGTAACCGTGTATATCTAATCATGGCTGTACTTATTCTCTTTTTATTTATTATCTGACAGTTACTTTTGACCAATGGAGTAATTACTTTTAATTATTTCATTTTTAATTCTTGAAAAATATAAAAGGCGAACTTGTACTCTCACAACTCACTTTTATTTATTTTCAAGCATATCAAAAGTTAACTGCATCTTCTTCCCTAAAACTCTCTGTAACCAAAGTTCAATCGCTTCAATGGCGCCTATTGTTAAGATGATGTCCTCCACTGGGTTTACCTATGAGAAGAACAATTTCGCGGCCTTTGTTGACACAGTGAATGCTCCAGAAGCTTACCACACTTTGATGAGTTTCGTGAAGAAATGCAAACTGTCATATGCTATGACGGCTACCACTCCCTTAATCCACGAGGTAATTGAAGAAATGTGGACATCTGCTGAGTACAATGGCACAGACGGTACAATTGCTTTTTCTTTAAAGGGTAAAAACTATGTGGTTAATTCTGATGTGATAACTGCTTGTTTAAAATTGCCTGAGAATAACGGTCTGAAAGTACCTACTGATGCTGAAATTGTTGCCATGCTTAATTCTATTAATTATGCCCTTAGTACTGAAAACTTAGGGAAAATTGCTAGAAAAGGAATGGTTAAAGAATGGAGCTACTTCTGTGATGCCTTCATTAAAACTTTTTCAGGAAAAATTAGTAATTTTGATGCTGTTACCCAGTCCATGCTAACAATGATGTGTATGCTTTTAAATGATAAATTCTATAATTTTGGCACATTAGTTATGTATGAGATAGCTGCAAAGTTGGGTAAAAAGGAAACTAGGAGCAAGAATATCTACTTTGCTAGATTTTTAATGCTCTTAGCACTGCATGTGTCTGAGAATAAGCTATCCATTGCTAACCCGGATAGCAAGTTCCAATGTTTTGTTCAGGAGAAGAGAGTCTTAAGTGACCTGATTCGAATGAACCTCAATGCAGGAGTACAGTTGGTATATCTACCAATTGTTCAGGTAACTATCTCTAACTCTGAAACCCCTATCTCCAACCCCCAAATTTCTTTGCCTTCTAGTGTCACAATGGAGTCTGTAGTTGTGACCAAACAGGCTCCTACCAAAGTGACCAAATCCAAAGTTCCAAAACCACATTCTAAAAGGCAAACCTCAAGTGTCTCTCAAAAGACACCTGTTGTAAAAACTACCAAACCTCTTGAGGGGAGTGTGAAAGTGGTAGTGAGTGGTGAGGGACAGGGTGAACATCAAAGAAGCCCTAAGGATAAGGAAGGAGAGATGAGTGCAACCACCATTTCAGTCTCTCAAAAGACTGCTAATGTAACTACAGGCCAAATTCTAGTTACACTCTCCCAAAGGAGTGTGACTACTGAATCAAGTTCCCCACAAGGAACACTGCACAAGAGGGTTAGGGACACATATAGCCCAATCTCAAAAACCTATGGAAGAAGAGTGAAATCTAAAACCACAGGGGAATCACAGGGTGCACACACTGTACAGGAAACTGTACCTTCTCAAACTCAGTTTGATGTGGCTTCAATAAATGTGGAGTCACAGCCCCTTGATCTTAATCTTCAAATCGACACATTACAATCCACCATCACCAACTCCTTCTCTGGATGTGGATATGATATCTACATCAATTCCTGATTCTCCATCTTTAAGATTCTTGGAGAAGCCCCACTCTGTAATTGGTGGTCATCATCTTTTAGATGATTTGTTGGACCATCAATCTTCCCTTCCAGAATTCTCAACACAGACTGTGGCCTCGAACTTAAAATCAATCTCCACAGATTCAGTGTTGGTTTTCTCTTCAACGGATAGAATTATTCCTTCCTCAACGGATATCCTTCATCCGTTGACAAGTGTTTCTCCATCAACGGATGCGCCTCTATCTAGCCATCCGTTGACAGCTATAACTACTCCATCAACGGATATTCCTTATCCGTTGATAACTCACTCTACCACTGCTATATCTGACATTCCAGTGTCAAGTGTAGAGGAGTTCTCAGTAGTTGAAACACTTTTAGGTTTGAGGGAAGGGAGTGAGAGGCTGCCTTGTGAGCAGGCAAAAGGAGAGATAAATAATGAGAGGCTGGCCATTTCTTCCGGTCAGGCAAAAGGAGAGTTTGAGAGTTCCACCTTAGTAGGTGAAGGTGAGGGTGTGAGAGGTGTGAGCCAAGGGGAGCCCTTGATGCAAGAAAAGAGAGATGAGGGGAGAGAAGGGACTATAGGAGAGATAAGGATGGAAGAAGCAGCCATTGCTAGTGAGTCAATGGGGGTTGAGGATGCATCCAAGGAAATGGAATTTCAAAGAGAATATCAGTCCATGATTGACTCCATTTCTTTGGATGCTGAAACCTTTACTCACCCTGTTCCTGCCTATCAAATTCTGGCACAACAGGGCAATGTGGAAGCAGAGGAGGCAATGCACCTAGTGCACACCTCACAATCTCTACTTAGAGCTAAGGAATCTATAGCAGCTCTGCCAACCACTGCTGAGAGTGATGAATTTGACAATTCTGAAGATGAAGACAGCCAGAGCTCTGAAGATGAAGGTGGTAGCAGTATTCATGATTTTACATTTGCTCAAAACTACACCTATCATCAACTTGATATGGAGATCATAAGGCAATATAAATCTGCCCTGGCTGAGCACCCAGAAGCAGATCCACAGAGAAAGGTTGTTCTTCAACAGGCAATTGACTCCCTAAAGTTACAAAAGATGCAAATGGTGATTCAGAGATCCAATTTAGAGGAGGTCAAACAAGAAATCAAGGATGTGAAGATCTCTGTGGATTCCAAGCTAGAGCAACTAGCTCCTACAGCCACTCAGAGGGTGTTGCAACAAAGGTTTCTCAAAGAAGACAACCTGGCTAAATCTGTGCAACTTCTCACTTCAAGAGTGGAAAAGATGGAATCCCAGATGGAGCAATTTCTTCAACATCAGAAACTGCAAACCCAACTGCTAGAAAAGTTAGTTGCAGCCCCAACTTCTAGTCAAACCCTTGATGCTAACAAAAAGGGGGAGAAAGTGGAAGAGGCTGTGGCAACTACCATAGTGGTAGTTGCCAAATCTTAATTTCTGAAAGAAGGGAAGCAGCAAGTGAGGGGGAGCAGCAGCCTACCATAGTGGTCAATCCACAGGAATTCATTGTCACAGCTTCCCCCAGCAAATCCAAACCTGTACAAGTAGCTCTATCTGAAGAGTTTGATTTCTCAAACTTGACAGAAGAGGAAAAGCTAGCCAAAATTGAAGCTCTCCAAAAGATGAAAGAAGAAAACTATGAAAGGATAAAGAGGACAGAAAGATTGATCAATCAATCTATTGCATCAACTCTGTTCTCTAGCCAAACCTCAGCTCCAACAATATCTACAACAATTCTGAAGGTGCTCACTCCAGCAATTGTGGCTCCTACATTCTATGATGCTGAGCCTTCTCATGTTAAGGAATTTGAACCCTACATCAAATCAAGACCCTTCTCACCACCAAAAGCAAATGGGAAGAACAAGTTACAACTGGACTTTCCATTTCCCAAGGATGATGAAGAGAAGTTGATGGGTAAGGCAATCAAGGAATTCAAGGAGAAGACTAACAGTTGTGTAAGAGAATGGATGGCTGTAATCATAAGGAATGGAAAAGTTCTAAACATATCCAACAACCATCCTAGATTTGTTGAAGCCAAGAGAGAAGAGACTTCAAGGCTGCTAAGAGAATCTCAACCAAGCACTGAATATCAATATGAAAACTCAGATGAGAAGCAAGCAAGGCTGGCTCAAGAGTTATTGGATGAGGTAGAGGATGAATTGAGGGAACCTGAGGAAGTCCCCAAATTCAAAAAGAAAGGGAAATCAGTCCCCAAATCCAAGAGATTAAAATCACATGCAAGGAGGCCTGTCTCTCCGGAAACTGAAAACAAAGAGACAGTTGGTTCATCACAACCTATTGATGTGAAAGTATTCAACCCAGATGTAAATTTCCATGGTGAGCCTATAGTACCTAAAGAGGAACCAATGAATCTTGACTCCATTGAGGTTCCTTCATTCTTGCTGAAGCCTCAACAGAAGCCTACACAGAAGAAAAGGAAACCAAGGAAGCAACCTTCAAAGGAACCAATTCAAGTTGCTAGAGTACCTGCAATTGTCAGGCAGCCAATCTTGGAAAACAAGGATGATTTTATCTATCAGGCAGATATTGAAGAATACTCTGACATGAATCTTTATCTGGATGAATTGTCAGAAGTAAGAGGAATTGACAAATATAAACATTTGCCTGAAAGATTGGTCTTTGTATACAAGGGAGGAACGGAAAGGACATGGCCACTACAAAAGGTTCTTGGAGAAAATTATCATACCTTAACCAAAGTGTTCTCTGCAATCAAGAGATACACAGGGTTCTCCAAGATAGCAAAAGGGGAGATACTGGACAAAATAGAACAAATAATGAGGGATTGGAACTCACCATCAAGTTTACCAAGGAAAATGAAGATCCCATACAATGGACAGAAAATCCACCTCCAACCTTTCTGGATGATGGAGTTCAGGAATGAAGATGGTAACAGGAGATTCTTCAGGTTAGAAGACCAACTACCAAAGGCTAGTTCTCAATACCTGAGATGGCTACAACAGAAGCTAAATCCAAAGGTAGATGAAGAAGATGCCTTCTATAGGCAACTCCAAATACAGATTGAGTCCAACTCTGCCAAGGAAGGAAAATCAAGGGTGATGCCAACAAGAGGAAAGAAACAGTCCTAATCTGCTCAGTCTAGAGGAGCACTTCTCTGTAAATTTCTCAAACTTTCAGTTTTTAATTATTGTAGCTTAATACAATTTATGTATTGTTCTTTATATATCTTTAGGAATGTTTTGTTATCATCAAGGTCCTGAATTTATGCTTTATTGCCATCAAGTATAAATTGGGGGAGATTGTTAGGAATATGTTGTACTTGATGATAACTTCACAATCAATCAAATTGTTTAAGGTTTTGTAGCTGTCAACGGATGAGGATTTATAACTCTATCCGTTGACAGGTAGCTCATCAACGGATGAGGTTTTGTAGCACACTGCAGTATCTCTATGTTATCAGTTGATAGTGTTTTTATCCACAGTCATGTTGACTATCAACGGATAGGCAGAATAGGGTAGCCAATTGTAAATAAGCTATGCTATGTAATTCTGTCTAAGTGAAAGTGTATCAACGGATGAAGACTAAACTCTATCAACGGATACAACTCAAATCCACTCTATCAACGGATACAACTCAAATCCACTCTATCAACGGATACAACTCAAGTCCCAATATCAACGGATACTGCTCTATACATCATCAACGGATGTCAGGATACATCATCAACAGATGTTAGTGTACATCATCAACGGATAATCATTGACACTGATTTCAATGATTAGCTGGAGATTAGCAGTTGATAAGGACATGTTTGACTGACAGATCACATGAGTTGAAAGTAGATACAAAAAGCAGTATGGCAGCCATACTTTGGAAACACAGAAGAAAGAAGCATTCCATTTACACTATGAATACAAGAAAGGTGCAGGAGACATGTCTGAACACAAGGACAACCTTTCGGCTACATGTGTATTTGGAGTGTAGTAGCAAGTCAACTAGAATTAGATTAGTATTATCTTATTCCAGTAGTACTTGTAAAACTTGGGATATATAACCAAGTGTAGCAACTCTTTGTAGGTTAAGAAAACAGACATATTTGCTTAGGGTTTCTTGAATATCTTTAGAAGCAAAGAGTTGTAAAACGGCAGCTGTGTACATTTTGTATCACAGAGTTTTCTTCAAATAAAAGCTTCAGGTGGTGCATATTAACCACCTGATTTTATATGTGTTTGTGTTTAAATCTTACATTGCAATTATCTCTTCATAAGTTTCTGAAGTTCTTATCAGAAATTTATAAATATCAAGAATTGTATTCAACCCCCCCTTCTACAATTATACAAGTGTGTAATCTGGGAATAACAATTTGGTTTGGTTTGGTAATAGTCAAACCGGTCAAAGTCGACATTTCTTTTAACTAGTCTTGTCCTGAATGATGAATCAATTTTTTTAAATTATTTTTTCGACGTTCCAATCGCACGGGTGTCAAGATATAACGATTTTATTGATGTGGTAATTTTTTAAAAAAATTTCCTACATGTATTTGGTTTGGTTTTCTAACTGTCAAACTGGTCAAAGTCGACCTTCCTTTTAACTAGTCTTGTCCCGAATGATGAATCTATTTTTTTAACTTATTTTTTCGACGTTCCAATCGCATGGGTGTCAAGATATAACGATTTTAGAGATGTGGTAATTTTTTAAAAAATTTCCTACATGTATTTGGTTTGGTTTGGTAACGGTCAAACCGGTCAAAGTCGACATTCCTTTCAACTAGTCCTGTCCTGAATTATGAATCTATTTTTTTAAATTATTTTTTTGACGTTCCAATCGCACGGGTGTCAAGATATAACAATTTTGTTGATGTGGTAATTTTTTTAAAAAAATTCCTACATGTATTTGGTTTGGTTTTCTAACGGTCAAACCGGTCAAAGTCGACCTTCCTTTTAACTAGTCTTGTCCCGAATGATGAATCTATTTTTTTAACTTATTTTTTCGACGTTCCAATCTCACGGGTGTCTAGATATAATGATTTTAGTGATGTGGTAATTTTTTAAAAAATTTCCTACATGTATTTGGTTTGGTTTTCTAACGGTCAAACCGGTCAAAGTCGACCTTCCTTTTAACTAGTCTTGTCCCGAATGATGAATCTATTTTAAAAACACTTATCATATTTTTTATTATTAAAATTTTATAAATTACAATTTACAATTAAATTTATCCCATTTTAAGACAAATAAATCGCTTTTTAATTTTTTTTTACAATTTAGTAATAGATAATTACAAAATTAAATTTACTTATTTCAAAACAAAATAAGTAATTAATAAAGTGCAGCACACACAACACAGAGGTGATACCAAACCCAAAATTTTGGGCGGCTTGTTTTCCCCCCTTAACGAAATAATTTCCCCCCCAAGACACTCTGCTTTTCCCCCATTTCTCACAAAATTAGGACTTTCAATTTAGAACCAAATACTCTCCTTTCTCTCGCTTTTAGGGTTCTATATTCAAATTAGACAAAACAACAACAGCCGCAAAAACTAGGACGAGTCTTCTCTCTTCTAAAAACCAGCGGCGGCAGTAGCAGCTTTACAGACCCCGCCTCTTCAACACCTCTTCTTTCTCGTTTCTACTCCTGTTCAACCGCATTAACACCACGCCTTCTCACTCTATCACTCTCGATTTCATCAATCCCAAGGTATTTGCCTCTTAATTATTCAATTCCCTTGTGTTTCTCTTTTCTTAATTAATTGTCCGTGGTGAGATTGTTACTCTCGCTCATGTATAAACTCCAATTAGTTTTCATAAACTATACTTCCAGTAATTAGGCGATGTTCGATTGTGCTTTTATTTTACAGGCTACCAACTCCTAAGCCAGGGCAAGTTCTTGGTCTGGTTGGCACAAATGGCATCGGGAAGTCAACTGCCCTCAAAGTTTTAGCTGGGAAATTGAAACCTAATCTTGGTCGTTTCAATGTAAAGTTCATTCAATTATGTTCCATTACCTCATCACACAGAGATAGTGAATTCCTTTCCGATTCTTATAATTTTTGTTTACTTGTTATTTTCCAGAACCCTCCTGATTGGAAAGAAATTTTGGCGTACTTCAGAAACAGTTTCAAAAATATTTCATCCGTATCCTGGAAGATGAATTTAAGGTACCTATCATTTAAAAAAATCCTTAAATTTGTTTGAAGGGAATCAGTTGTGTATTTTCATGTGCTTGTTTCGAAGTCAGGGTCTTTGCATTTGGGTTCTTTTGGTATATGGGGAATTAAATATATCAAAGATAAGCAAGAATTTGCTTGAATGTTTACTCTTAAGCTTTGAAAGTAGATGGTTTTATTAAGAGGATGTGAAGGACTAAAGGTTTATAGTGTCTTAGTCTAAATTTGAAGCCTTCAGGTGTGTGACTTCTTGGGCCAATAACGATAGCATGTTTGTGAATCATATCTTCATGTCTGTTATTTATATTTAAACTGTGATCTTGATCCTTCATCCTGTATGTTTCCGGTACTTCTGAATTTGTTTCGACTTCTGAGCCCATCATCAGTTGTAATACACGATGCACTATCTGTAATTTTGTACTATTACTACAACCTACAATATATAGCACGCATCGTTTAAGGAAACCTTAATATTTTGTGCCACTTTGGGTACTTCTTTCGGAGTCTGGGCACTTCAATGTTCTATAAATTTTCCTCAGAAATTACAACAAGAACTGGTTGATAAGCCTGGTTCCCATCCTTTTGATGAGGTATTTGCTATTCCCTAACTCTATTTTTACTCTTTGCATCCTTACTTATGAAACTAATTATGTACTCTTCTCTGTTGGATGTCATATACTTTATTGTAATATTGGAAAACTCTTCTCTCCATAGTGCAAATAATGAAGTTTTTATCAACTGCTTTAAGTTATTTGACTATTTCAACAGTTTGAAAGCAACGTATGATTTCCAGGTCCATATTATGTTGTTATTATTTTTCTAAATAAAAACTTTATTTCATTTACTATATCACCTGAAGATACATACTTCTCATTCCTTCCCCTGGCACATATTATGGATCAGATTCTAGTAACTTGCTGGAGATAATGAGATTTGTCAGGTGTGTTATTGATTTCATTAATTTAATTATGTGCACAGTTATTTCTATTTGTGAATATAAATTGTTATTATGTACCCGAAAATTAATATGTATGTCGTTTCTTCTTTTGTTGATATGACAGCTTTTAGATGACATAAATGAGCAGTAAACAAAAAACAGAGTATATACTATATGAAGTCACAAATTTTGGCAACAATGCGGTATTTTAAGAAGTTTTCATATTCTATGTTGAGAGTTTGAAGGGGGTTGAGCATGTTATCCTCTTATCTCAGGTTATCCTTCCATTTGCTTGCGACTACTTATATACGAATTCATGCCTAATAAGAGCCTGGAACATAAGTCAGGATGACTGGATTAATTATAAATTTGGGATGATTAATTATATTTTATCATTTTGTTTTTTATTAGGTTGACTGGATTGGGCAGGAAATCAAATTTATGCTGGTGAAGATCACTGCATAGAATTTAACTTTTTCCTGAGTAGGCAGGATGAACCGCAATGACTCGTTCCGCAAAATAAGAAGCATTCTCAACAGTTGAGTTTTCGAGTGCACACATCACCTCTCTTTTCCATGCATTTTAATCTACTACTGTTTGATTGAGGCCAAGTATGAATACGCATTTGTTTCTTTTTCCCCTTTGTTGCAGGATATGCAAAACAGTTAGGAAACTATGTAATTTTATCAAACATATATGCCATTGTTGGACGATGGGATGGTGTTGCAAAACCTAGAAAGTTGATGAAGGGCGGACAAATTACGAAAACTGATGGGATATACTCGGTACTCGGTGAAGTTTCAGCAAAGATGAAGCTTCAGCAGAGATGAAGCTTATTATTACAGATGACTTGGACTCCATGTTTGAAGAATAATGAATAGTGCATGTGCTTGGTAAAGTTTGAATTGGCATAGTTTGAACTTAGAATTAGTGCATGTGCTTGGTATTAGTACATGTTGGTAAGAATTTGTAGAATTGTTAAGTATTTTTGATAGGCTACATCATTGCCTTGTGGTTGGTTTTTGAAACTTTAGTTATTACTGTCTTGGTTTGGACAGGATGGTTTATGTATAAACAAAGCAGCCATTTCAAATTTTTTGTAAAAAAGTGTTGCATTTGACTATATATGATGTTGCATTATGGTATATTTAGTGTTGCTAAAAATACTTTTGATGTTGCAAAAAAAAAAAACAAATGATGTTGCATTAGACCAAACTAGTGTTGCATTAGATAGTGGTCTACACTGCTGATGTGGCATCCTGAGGGACCCACTGCTGATGTGGCACCCATAGTGGGCCCAATGCTGACATGGCATGGCCCCCCCAGTTGTGACATGGCACCTTGTGGGTCCCACTACTGACGTGGGCCTCACTGTTGACGTGGCATCTTATTGACGTGGCACCTTGCTGATGTGGCACCTTGTGGGATCCAATGCTGCTGTGGCATGTGGGCCCCACTGCTGACGTGGCACCATGGTGAGCATCACTGCTGAAATGGCTGAATATCTTATGCAACACCATTTGGTGTTACCTTTACCTGCTTTTGGTGTTGCATAAGGCCTCTTAAGCAATACTTTCGTGGTGTTGCAATAGCTTGGAAAAAGGGTTGCATTAGGGTCTTACGCAACGCCGGTATTGGCAACGCCCCTCTGGGGGTTGCATATGTGCGTTTATGGCGTAGTGTTTTTATAAATTTTTTTAAAAAATATTTTGTGCTTTATTG
The DNA here is from genome assembly GCA_036435485.1 of Saposhnikovia divaricata. Classification (NCBI taxonomy): domain Eukaryota; kingdom Viridiplantae; phylum Streptophyta; class Magnoliopsida; order Apiales; family Apiaceae; genus Saposhnikovia; species Saposhnikovia divaricata. The sequence goes on from CM071595.1 coordinate 20,485,076, forward strand.
GAAAATTTGTTGTTTATAATAAATAAGTTTATATTTTTAATATAATTTTTTAACTTGATATTTTTAGGAGGTGTTAACTATTTTTTTTTAACCAATCAACTAACCAACTTGTCATTTTTAGGAAGGTGTTAACAATTTTTTTGGAAGGCGTTAACCAACGACCAACCAAATATATCCTTTTTTGCTTATAATAGTATATAGGCTATAATCCGTGCAAAGCACGAGCTATCATATATTATTATTATTATGAATTAATATATTATTAATTTGATTTAATATAAAATTTTAATTTATTTTAATAAATTTTATTATTAATTTTTAAATTTACATATGTTCCATACTTAATTTCATGACATAATTAAATATCATTAATTTAACGTTATTTTAAAATTTATTGTTAAATATCTTAAGAATTCAATAGATATTTTTAAAAAATTATTCAGTGTAACTTAAAATCGTATAAGACATGTGGTTTTTTATTTTTAATAAATTATATATAATTTAAATGAATTTGGAATTTTTAACACGTTTTTTAAATTTTTTAAAAATATTTTTTTTTACCTTAGCTCGTTAGTTAGTTGGTAATACATTCCTAAAAATTTTGTTAACACCGTCCAAAAAATAAAAAACAAATCAAAAGGTAATTAAACTTAAATAAAAAAAAATAAACCACATATTTTACATACTCTGTTGATTATATTTCCATTAGAATTCTCCACCAACACCCAACTTCACTTCAGACTCCTTCGAGAAACCAATATCTTTTAAAATTAATGTAAACAATTTCAGTATAAAAATTTATTAATAAGTAAAAAAATTAAAAAAAGGAAAATAAATATATTATCTATTTTAGTATACTTTTATAAGGAAAATAGGGTATAATTGGTTGGTTAGTTAAAATCTTTTTAAAAAACTTATTCGCACCTTGTAAAAAATAAATTAAATACATATTATAATTTACTAAAAAAGATATAACATATATTTTACATAATTACATACTTTATAAGTTATACTTCAACTGAAATTTAGCTACATACACTTTAATTATATTTATTTTTTTAACTCATTATTTTTAGGAAGGTGTTAACAATTTTTTTGGAAGGCGTTAACCAACCAAACAACTAATCAAATATACATGTTTTGCTTATAATAGTATAGTATAGATTTACATAAATGCATACTCTATAGTTATACTTCAACTGCATACTCTTTTAAATTATATTTATTTTTTTACGTCAACTGAAATTCAATTACATACTCTTTTAATTATACTAGCTTATAACCCGTGCAAAGCACGGGTTACTTTTTAATTTTTCATAATTTGATTATGGTATAGTATAATATAATAAATATTAATTTTAATATGTTATTGGAAAAATTCGAACCTTACATCTTTGTAAATAATAATTTTTAGTATTAAATATAAATTAATATGTTGTTGAAGGGAATCGAACCTTAGACCTCTGTATATAACAACTTTTAGTATTATTGCATCTAACGATCATGATCTATTTGAGTTGAAGATCTAACGGTTGTGAATGAGGGATAACCAAAAATGAGGGATAACCAAAAAAATGGGTAACCAACTACAAATTATACCCCCTTTTGCTTATTATAATATAGTATAGATTTATTTTTTTAACTTGTTATTTTTAGGAAGGTGTTAACAATTTTTTTGAAAGACGTATATAATTATAAATGTTTTTATAATAGTATTAAACATGTTTTATAATTAAATAAAAAATGGTAAATATTTCAAAATTCGATGAGCTCATATATAGCATTATCTTATGTTTTATTACCTGATTTTTTTGTGGTCATACATTAAAGTTGTTCAAATGAATTTAATGATTAGTGTCAAATCTCGAGTAAGTCAAAGTATTTGGCCCAAATGCAAAAATTTGGTAACACACTAATATGTTACTGGTTCAGAAAAATCATAATTTATTGATAAATATTTAATCTCTTAATCTATTTGATTTGATGTGTGACTGGGATGATGACCGTCTAAACTTGTGTGCGTTTGTGAGGGAGAGTCTGGGAAGAAACTTTATTTATATCGGAGTATAATTGAAAGAGCTCATAGTTGTAACTAAATAAAATATTAAATAAAATAACCTTTTTATTAAATAAAATATTGTTTAATTTATTTGGAAGGTATTTACCATTTTTTAGGAAGGTGTTAACTAACCGACCAACCAACCAATTATATCTTGTTTCGCTTATAATAGTATAGTATAGATAAGGATATAATGTATTGTATTATTGATTTACTTTGTATACGAACAAAACTAAAATTAGACTTTAATTTATGGGTAATGATAGGTGCACATAATTGGTTACATAATTTTTGCACCTAATGAGTTGGATTCCACTAATGTGGATTTTTATTGATTGATATTAATGCGAATGCAGGGAGCCCATTGAGTTATAACCAATCAAATTGAGATATTCATCATTTTGTGAAACTTTATGTAACTCTAGCATTTTTCTTAATTTATACTTGTATTTGAGCACACAAACATGTAAATATGATTATATTATCTTCGAGTTTATTTTTTGAGTACACGATAAAATATGAAATCAATTATCGTAACTTTTTAATTGACTATTCAAAAAAATTTATATTTGATCTGGTTTTAGCCAGAAATGTCTTACTCTGATATTATCACCATTTTTGCAAAATAAATAGAAGAATGTTCGAAATTTGGAATATCCCACCATTTATATACTTATATTTATATATTTATATACTTACAACGAAATATTCCTCTTTCGCCTTCATAAGCTCCTTAAGGTCTTCCTTAGAGCATTCACATCCCATCCCCCATCCCCAACCCTATCCTTATAATTTGAGGATTTGTCCAACTTTTCTTCTAAAACACTCCTCCATCTCATTCCCCATTTTGAGGTTTGATTTAGGGACCAAAGTTTGAGTCCCCATATTTAGGGACCAAAGTTGGTACCTCATCCCCATCCTCATACACTCTCTCTCTCCTCATATAATAATATTAAATTGTATTTATAATAGTGGGTGAGTTTTGTTAGTTAAAATTATAAGTGAAAGAGAGAGAAAGAAATAATATAAAAAAGAATATAGGAATAGGGGAATGGAAAATGGGGAATGGGATGTAGAAACTTTTTGATAATTTTGGGGATTTACTATTTTTATTTGGGGATTTACTATTTTTAGTAAGTTTTTGGGGTTGAGGATGGGGAATGGGATGTGAATGCTCTTAGAGGGGTAATCCCTATTTTAATTCCTTAAATTATAATAAAATAATGATTACCTAAAATATTGGGAACCAAAAAGTGGTTTTACTCAACGGTTACCTATAATTAAAAAAATAATATTTAATCAATAATTTTAGATAATATAGGGAATGATGAGAGTGTGGGAATAGATATATGTTGTATTATAAAGAAAGATGATGAGGTGGCATTACAGGGTTTGCTTTTCTCTCCCCCCAAATAAAGGATTGGATTTTCTCTCCCCTAAAAATTATAGGGGAGGAACATGAATTTTTAAGCTAAACCCCTAATATACCTAGGACAAATAAAGGTAAGAAGTCTTTGCATTGGAGTTGCTCTTAAACCCTCTATCCATCAAAATATCTTTTTCGCAAATGCTAACCCCATGTCCCTCAAAACTGCCCTAACCGCATTACACTCTTCAAAAGTCTTCCTCACTCCCTCAGGGTTGTCATATAAACAACAACCCTACTACCTCCATTAGGCGGACACAACTTTTCATGATAGTTGTGCCTACCTAATAAATCAAGGGTAGTTCTAGAAACAATATTTGAAACTTAATTTATCAAGATCCCTAAGCGGAACACGCTTAGAGGGTTGTGAAGGGGGAAGAGGAGTGATCCGAAACCGAAAATTCCACTACTTGAAACCTCATTCTCAATTAGGCCAGCAAGCTCCCAAAAATTAATAACCTCAGGCGAAGCTGGTGGTTCATCTTTCTTCGAAAGTACTGGACTAAGCGTGATTCGAGGAGGAGGAGTTGTCGTTGGATCAAGATTGAGAAGGTCATAAGTGGTGGAAGTGAGAGATACAATGTGGTGGCCAATCCCTATGGGGTTTAATTCATGGTTCTCGGTTAAAAGATTTGTCGAAACGCAGCCTCCCATTACTTAAACCGGGGATTGAAAATTGAAATGTGTGTAGAGAGAAAGAGGTGAACAAGAAAAGAATATAGAGATCCTGACAAGTTACATTTGAATAATGCTAACGCATTGACCAGTACTAGTTAATTGAGTTGTAATAACTTTTCATTCAATTTTTGAATCTTTTCTGTCTGATTTTAATTTTTGATTTTACCGCTCAAATATTTTAAACACATAGCTTTACCTTTACTTTTAATCGGTGTTCTAAAATACGAAAATCGGCATTAGTTGGAGAGTAGATAAAGGAAATTGAAAGTTTAGAAGAAACAATACACTTGCGAAACACCATGAATTACAGTGGATGCAAAACAGAAAGAGTTACATTAAAGTTAAAAATATGAAGCATTCGATGAACACTTGGCTCATTATTTTATTTCGTAAAGAGGCACATATAATGTGACCATAGTTTTATTGTGTATCCGCTTCCATGCACGGGAGGACAGCTTAGTTTACGCTGCAAAGGTGTTAAAGAAGGAAAAAATTAGTCATTTGGATCGCGGGTTGATAAGCTAATCATAATTAAGAATAATGGGTAACAACAATCAATGAATCGAACTTACGTATTACAGTCGAATTTACGATCAGCTGAGTATATAAAAGGAAGTCCACATTTCCCGGGTAGAGCGTCAATTTTTGGAATACGACCATCTGGACCAGGAACACCAGCTCTGTTTCTGTTAGCACGTTCCTGCACGCAAAGGCACATCTCCCTCCTCTCTTCTCTAGTCTTGGCCATTTCACGGAATGCTTTTAATGCGTTGCAACACTCGGCAGATGGTTCCTGCTGGTCACCTCTGTGAAATGGATCACAGAGTGCTTTGGTACGTTCTTGTTGTGCTGTTCCGCATGTAAAAGCTTCCCCTTGCTCCACCATCATAAAAGCCCCTACCACCATTACAGTCAACATAGTCAAGTATGCAATCTTCGCCATTTTTTTCTTAGCTAGTAGTGTATAAGTTTGTTGGAATGTGTTACGTAGATAAACTGTGTACAGGTAGTCTGAGGATAGGTTATGAAGGTCGACGCATTTATAGGCAGGCCGGTGAAGTACTTTAGAAATAAATTCAGCAATTGAACTAAAGTTAGGATGCCTAATCTGTCTTGATCTCAAAAATTCCTAGCAACTATTTGATGCACGCCTCTCTATTTTTATGTCTAATTTTATGGTTACTGTACCCGTTAGGTTTCATCTGAAAAACTTTCATCTCAAAAGATGTGACACAAGATGAGGCAATTCCATCTGCTATGTTTGTTTTTATCAGTTTTCTGGGTTTCCTGGCACTGACATTTGCTTTATTCGTGTAACTTGTGAACAATATTATTTGTCCCGGATATGAAGTTGTGGATATTTTGGAATTTGATGCTACATGGTCTGATCTGTGCTCTTTGACCGGATTACTACATGTAGTGGTCAGGAACTCTATAAGTTTGTTATCATGCTTGGTGGAAGCTTAACTTTTTTGAAACTTAAAATGAAACACATTATCTTCTGCGGAAGCATAAAACAAATTGTTAAGAAGGGTAAATGCCGAGCTTGCTTTTAGTTATCCGGATTACTACAGGAATGTAAAGTACATATATTATTCCCATCTCTGTAAGATGTGTCAAATAGCTGTAATTTCCATTGCCTGTTCTCTGTTCCTCAGTGATATGGGCTGAAAATAAGCCCTAAAGACACATTTAATGTGGCATTAACTAGGCCGAGAATAGTCCAAACTTGGGGCCCACCAGCTGGGCCCAAAACCCTGATTATAGTATTAATTTCGTAATTAATATTAAGGGTAATAAACAGCTCAGCAAATAAGAGTTGGATAAGGATAATATCCCCTTCAGACTTATCCAATAAGGCATCCAATTAAATATGGAAACTGATTCCTACAAGGAATAGATCTAGAACATTCCTCAAAGACTTGCCCACCAAGTCTCCAAGTCCTACCATAATTCTAAGGCTTCTCAGCCTATATAAAGGGTCTGACCCCTCATCTCAGAACTACATTTTATTGGCTTGATTCTCTAATTACAGAGATACGTAGGCATTCTGTGAGGACCGTTTAAGTCTCGAACGCAGAAGCAGCCATTAAAGCACGAAGCTCACGAACCCTAGTATTAAATATACAAACCCTAGCCGCAATAATTTCAACCATAGTTTTTATTCCACAACATTTGGCGCCGTCTGTGGGAAGAAGACATCAACCATGGTTACCACTCGAAGAACAACACCGGTCTCAACCGAGGCTACCTCTGGAACTATCGTTCCACCAATCACTGCTCCTCCTGTTGGTACAGAGCCAGGGTCTGTACCCCCATTGACGGGAACAAACCCTCATACTCAGACCTCTCAACCACAAGGACGGATCCCCCCGCTGAAGGGTCTCGACCTGTAATCGTCCCTCTAGGACGGGAGACTAATCCGCTCCAGATGGTGGTCTCTCCTCTCCCTCTGAGTAGCCGCCCGCCGTTTCACAGTCTCTCCACTTCTTCGCTCCCTGTCAACACCAACCCACTGTATGGGCTGCCTAATTACCCCCAAGATCCAAGGGATCCAGGACCAAGCAGTCATGCTCGGCTGATCCATGGGCAACAACAATCCCCTTATCTTAGAGGCCCCGCGCCTCCTGAACCAGGGTACTATGATTACTCTGGTCCTTATATTGGAGACTCGTCATCTGAAGACGATGATCGAGACGAAGCCCCAAGGAGGCGACGTGCTAGTAAGGAACCTCTGAGGAGGAATCCATCAAACCGTGATGGTCCTTTAACAATTGCAGAGAAAATTAAGGCTTATGAAGCCGAGATTCAGAAGCTGAAGGACGACCAAGCAAGGGAGCTAGAGAGACAGAACCCTAATCAGACTCGACCTCCTCCGACTTCAGGAGGGATTCCCTTCATAGATCTGGAGAGGTCTTCAAGGAGACACCGAAGGGCTGAAGCCCCAACCAGAGGAACTACCAGGGTGGAACTCCCCAAGAATAATCCTAAAGATTTGATGCTACAAGGAGATCTTGATGATCCGACCCCTCCATTCACGGAGGAGGTGATGAACGCACATATCTCCCGAAAGTTTAAGATGCCCACAATCAAAGCTTACGATGGAACGGGGGATCCCGCAACTCATGTGAGAACGTTTACAAGCGCATTGTTACTGCAGCCTGCTAACGATGCCCTTAAGTGTAGGGCGTTCCCCCAAACCCTATCGGGCATGGCGCAACGTTGGTATAGTCGTTTACCTCCAAACTCGATTAACTCTTTCAAGGAGTTGAGTACCGCTTTTGTCAGTCAATTCATTAGCGGAAGAATTCATGAGAAAAGCTCTGCATCCCTTATGTATGTAACACAGGGAAAGAATGGGAACTTAAGAGATTATATCAAGCGGTTCACTAAGGAGACCCTGAACATCACTGATCTGGAAAATAAGGTGGCCATGGTAGCCTTGCAGCACGGAACCACGGATCTCTTTTTTAAGAGGTCGTTGGAAAAACACCCCCCTGAAAGCATGGATGAACTTCAACGAAGAGCGGACAAGTATATAAAAGCTGAGGATAGCATCAAGAAAGAAGCCGCATTGGGCAATGGAGGGAACAACAAGCGGAAACAAGAACAAGAGTACGATGCTAGGGACAAGTATCCCCGAGCTAGCAGAGACTCAGAATCTGCTCCAAAAAAGAACTCGGGTCCAAGGTTTTCCGAGTATGCCAGACTTAATGCTCCAAGAAGCCAGATCCTGTTGGACATTGAAAAGGAAAAGGACTTCCGATGGCCGAAGCCACTTAAAGGAGACCCAGCTAAACGAAATAAGGAGCAATACTGCAGGTTCCACAAAGATGTGGGACATGACACCGACGATTGTAGGCAACTCAAGGATGAGATTGAGTTCTTGATACGAAGAGGAAAACTAAGTCAGTTCACCAAGGGTGATGACCGTGGGAACCAGAGAAGGGACAATGAAAGGAGAGATAATAACAGGAGGGATGACAACCACGATCGCAATCTACAGCCCCGAAGGGCAGTTATCAACATGATCTGGGGAGGTCCGACAGCAGCTGGCACGACTAAGAATTCTCGAAAGGCTTATGCTAGAGAAGTAATGCACATTGTGGGAGAAGCCCCGAAGCGTGCTAAAACCGAGATGGTAATTGGTTTCGATGATTCAGACTTGGAAGGGGTGAAATTCCCCCATGACGACCCTCTGGTCATAACTCCCGTGATTGGAAACTCAGAAGTAAAACGAGTCTTGATAGACAATGGGGCTTCTGTGGATATTTTATTTCATGATGCATTTGTAAAGATGGGTTACAACGACTCTCAACTGACCCCTACAAACATGCCTATATACGGGTTTAACGGAGTGGAGTCCAACGTTGAAGGGACTATTCAGCTACCCGTGACTATTGGGCAGGAGCCTAAAGAGGCGACTCAGATGTTGAACTTCTTGGTGATCAAGGCAGCATCAACATACAACGCAATCCTTGGAAGGACTGGACTTCATGCGTTTAAGGCTGTGGCCTCTTCCTATCATATGAAAATTAAGTTTCCGACACGGAATGGTGTCGGAGAACAAAAGGGTGATCAGAAGATGGCAAGAAGTTGCTATGTAGCCGCACTGAGGGCCGATGGAGTCGGGGGGCAGGTCCTTCCGATTGAAGACATGGATGTCCGCGATGATGAAGAGCATAGAGGGAAGCCAGTAGAGGATCTGATTCCCGTACCTCTAGAACCTAATGATCCTGAAAAAGTTACTTATGTTGGAGCATCTCTGAAAGAACCCCTGAAGGGCAAGTTAATAGAATTCTTACAGAAGAATAGCGACGTGTTCGCTTGGACAGCAGCTGATATGCCGGGGATTGACCCCCAACTCATAGCTCATAAGTTAAATGTTGATCCCAAAAGGAAGGCAATAAAGCAGAAGAAGAGAAACTTTGCTCCGGAAAGGCAAGAGGCCATTAGGCAAGAAGTGGATAAGCTCTTGGAAGCTGGTTTTATTGAAGAGATTCAGTTTCCCGACTGGTTAGCAAACCCTGTGATGGTCAAGAAAGCGAATGGGAAGTGGAGGATGTGTATAGACTTCACTGACCTAAATGATGCATGCCCAAAAGATTGTTTTCCCCTCCCAAGGATTGATATGTTGATAGATGCCACAGCTGGACGTGAGATGTTAAGCTTCATGGATGGATTCAGCGGCTATAATCAGATTAAGATGCACAAGGATGACATACCTAAGGTATCTTTCATAACTGACTTTGGTGTCTTCTGTTATCTTGTCATGGCTTTTGGTCTAAAGAATGCAGGAGCTACTTACCAACGATTGGTGAACAAGATATTCGCCCATCTGATTGGAAAAACCATGGAGGTATATGTTGATGACATGTTAGTTAAGAGCCTACTCAAGGCTGATCGTATCAAACACCTCAGAGAGGCATTTGAAGTGCTGAGGCACCATAAGATGATGTTGAATCCCGCCAAGTGTGCTTTTGGCGTTGGATCTGGAAAGTTTTTAGGACTGATGGTTTCAAAGAGAGGCATTGAGGCCAATCCTGACAAGATCAAGGCGATTTTAGACATGGAGCCACCACGCTCTATAAGAGATGTGCAGAGGTTGCCAGGCCGAGTTGCAGCTTTAGGAAGATTCATCTCCAAGTCTGGAGACAAATGCTTGCCTTTCTTCCAAGCGTTAAAAAAGGTGAAAGATTTTGAGTAGACACCTGAGAGCCAAGAGGCCTTTGAGCAACTGAAGAAGTACATGGTTGAAGCCCCGTTGTTGACCAAACCAAGTCCTGGGGAGATTCTTTGTTTATACCTGGCGGTATCCGAACAAGCCCTGAGTGCTGTCCTTATTCGGGAAGAGGAGAAGGTCCAGAAACCTATCTACTATGTGAGCAAAGTGTTGCATGGGGCTGAGTTGAATTACTCACCCATAGAAAAGTTTGCTTTGGCATTAGTAACTGCCTCAAGAAAGCTGCGGCCTTACTTTCAGGCATATAAGATTCAAGTTCTGACAAACCAGCAGTTGAGGAACATATTGCATAGCCCTAAGGCCAGTGGAAGGCTAATCAAATGGGCGATTGAGTTAGGAATGTTTGACATCACATACAAGCCTCGGACAGCTATCAAAGCTCAGGCATTAGCTGACTTCGTGGTTGAATGCACTATTAACAACCAAGAAGTCGGGGGGCAAGAGATAATGACTACCCCTGGGCAAGAGGAAAAAGAAGAAGAACTTACACCTGATCTGAAGGAATATTGGGTGCTCTATTTTGATGGAGCATCAAAAACAAAATCTAGTGGTGCAGGTTTGGTTTTGCAAAGCCCCGATGGGTTCACAGTTGAGTACGCTTTAAAGTTGGATTTCCCTACTACCAACAATGAGGCGGAGTATGAGGCATTAATAGCTGGTTTGGGCTTGGCCAGAATCATGAGGGTCAAAAATCTCAAAGTTTGTGGAGATTCAAGGCTTGTGGTATCACAAGTAAATGGTGAATTTGAAGCTAAGGATGAGACTATGGAAAAATACTTGAGAGTAGTAAAGGCTGTTATGTCCCAGTTTGAGGAGTGCTATGTTGAGCACATTCCAAGAGAGGAAAACAAGGCCGATGCCCTATCTAAATTTGCTTCTTCTGAGATAGAAAATTATGCTGGGAGTGTCTATTTTCAGGTCTTGAAGGCCCCGACCGTTAACTCAAAGTTATTGGCACCAATCGATATAGGAGGCTCTTGGATAGACCCTATCAAGGCACACCTTGAGACCGGATGGCTCCCAGACAATGCCTTGGAGGCACGAAAACTTTCAGTAAGAGCATTGAGATACACTTTGATTGAAGGCATTTTGTATAAGAGGTCGTTTGTCATCCCATACTTGAAATGTTTAAGGCCTCAAGAGGCAAGAGAAGCATTGGAAGAAGTTCATGAAGGGATCTGTGGCCAACACTTGGGGGGCAGAGCCCTAGCTCATAAGATAATTCGTTTAGGGTTCTATTGGCCGGAGATGTTGGCTGATGCACAAAACTATGTCAAGAGATGCGAGAGATGCCAGAAGCATGCCCCAATTGCGAGGCAACCGCCTGAGATCTTAACTTCAATTAACTCTCCCATTCCATTTGCAATGTGGGGGATGGATATACTTGGGCCTTTTCCCATGGCTTCTGCGCAAAGGAAATTCCTAATAGTGGCCATCGATTACTTCACTAAGTGGATTGAGGCTAAACCTCTGGCTAAGATAACCACCAAGCAAGTTTCCCAGTTCTTTTGGGAGAACATAATTTGCAGATACGGAATCCCACGAATCCTTGTAACAGACAATGGGACACAGTTCAATAATGAAGAGTTCAAGAAGTATTGTGAAGAGAATGCGATTGATCTCCGTTTTACCTCGGTGGCACACCCTCAAGCCAATGGGCAAGCTGAGGTAGCTAATAGAATTATCCTTGATGGACTGAAAAAGAGGGTCGAACGCTCTAGGAACACTTGGGTAGATGAATTGTTGCCCATGCTTTGGGCATATCGTACCACTTGTAAGGTAACAACTGGAGCAACCCCATTTTTGCTGGCTTATGGAGCCGAGGCAGTTGTGCCTTTAGAGATCATGTAAGCATCACCTCGAGTTGAGGCATATGAGCCAGAAACTAATGACGAAGGAATGAGACTTGCCCTTGACTTAATTGATGAAGTTAGAGATGGATCTAATGCAAAGAATGCTGAATATCAGAAGAGAGCCTCTTTTCACTACAACCAAAGAGTTAAGGAAAGATTCTTTCGACAAGGTGACATGGTTTTAAGGAAGATTGAAGCATCAGGAGTTGGCCAGAAAGGAAAGTTAGCACCAAATTGAGAAGGACCATATCTAGTCAGAAAGGTGTTAGGACGAGGATCCTACAAGTTAGAAACCTTGGACGGGGTTGAGGTGCCCCGAACTTGGCATGCTGTGAACCTCAAAGTTTATTATGTTTAAGTTCTTTTGACAAAGGCTTGAACTTTTATCTATTTATTAGGAATAAGGTTCGAATGAAACCATTTTAGAGCATGTTGCTCACAGTAGAAGATAGAGTATTTATGTAAGGGTTGAACCCATTCTATTGATATCCTTTGACAGCATAATGGAATTTATACTGTTTTCTCTATGAGTTATTTCTCTTTGTTAAAACAAACACGAAAGGCAAACGTTGAGCTAGCTTGTGAGTTTAGTACCAGCCAGGAGGCCAAGTACTTGAGAAATTCTAAAGTTTAACGAACTATAAGCCAAAAATGAGAACATGGAAACAAAAGAAACTACAACATAGATAAGTTAAGTCATAAGCCCCGAAGGGCAAAAGTTCAGAATAAATAAAGACAAAAAACAGAAATAAGCCACGCAGGGCCATCTATGCATCTAAGTCCTCAACAACCACATCTCCCTGGGTAGAAGAAGGATCTGCTGTCTCTATCCCGGGAGAAGAAGGTGGATCCTGAGTGGGCTGAGAGTCCCCATCCACAGCTGTCTCTGTAGCAACCTCAATAGCCTCTGTCACTCCAGGGATAGTTTGCCACTCAGCTCCTCGATGATCCCCTCCCAACACTCCTTGAAGGTACCAGGAAAGTTTGCATCATACTCGGCATTCAGGACATCTTGAAAGTCCTTAGAAGCCTTGTAATCAGCAATGATGTGTTCCCTGTTCTGCTGCACCTCCAGCTGTAGCTTCCTGTTCTTCTCCTTCTCAGCAGCCAGCTCCTTCTCCACCTCCCTAAAACGAGCAAAGTTTGCCTCGGAGGAATCAAAGTATCTGTCTCTGTCCCTCTCAGCAATAGTCTTATCCGCACGCACCTCCTTCAGGTTATGAACAGCGGCCTGAAGGTAGGCGTTCATCTGCAAAGAAAACAAGTGAATAAGGGAAAAGTAAATACAATTAAATTAAAGAAGTTGAATAAGAAATTACCGAAGCAACAGCTTGAGCCCCAAGAAGCTCAATCTGCAAGTCATCAGAGGACTCCACAATGTGAATCCTATCTCGTGGAGTAACCACGCTCCTGGACCACTCAGCTGCAGCCCTAGAATCACCTAAAGCTGTGTCCCTATTGCATAAACCCATCCCACTGTAAAGGGAGTGAGGTCTTCCTCAATAGGAACTGGCTTTTCTTGAAGAAAAGCAGGAACACGCTCCACCGCGGGAGAAGCCTCATCTGTCCTGGCCCTTTTGGCCCGAGGGTTCTCTGTTACCACCCTAGCAGTGGCAGCAGTCTCCCTCTGCTTAAAAATTGCTCCCAGAGCAGCTTTGGCTGCAAAATGATTACAAGAAAGTTAGAAAGTTATATCTAGCATAAAATATTAACAAAGCAAGAGGTGAGAATTACCCTCAGGGCCCAAATCGCTTAGCCCATGGGCCTGCAACGAATCTTCAGAAATCAAATTTGCACATTGATGCAAATTATCAGATGTTAACAAAGTTATGGCAGCCTCTTCTTCCACGCCCAATTTTAAACTCCTGACAGGCCCATCAACGGCTCTGCAGAAGTTGGGCCGAAAATAGTTGTCCCAGTCATCCCCATCCAAAAAGATGTAAAACCATTCCCTCTTCCAATTAGGAAGGGAATCAGGAGCGGAATCCGAAACAAAACAAGAACGGGCTAAAGAACGATGTTGGATTTTGACCCATCCCGAATTGTCAGAAGAATTGACAAATTTGAATAAATATCGAAAAACAGAAATACTGGGCTCAAGCCCATGTTTCTTACATTGGACCAAGAAACAATAGATAAAACGCCACGCATTTGGCATAAGTTGGGTTGGACAAACCCTGGCTTCGGCCAAAAGACGATAAACAAAAGGAGGAGGAGGAAGGCGAAAACCAGCATAAAAAGTCTCTTTATAAATCCTAATGGCCCCAGGCTTTGGGTGACAAGCCCTTTCATTTGAGGCCGGAACAACGGCCCTATAAAGCCCATTAATATGAAAAAGTTGGGCTAGAATATCTACCCTATGTTGTTTGTATTTCGATTTATACTCATAAGCATCTAAATGAAGCATATTTGGAAAAGCTTGACCAAACTCATTTAAAACATCTCTAAGGGAAAAAACACTGGCATGGACAAGAGATGTTTTAGGGTTCTTACCCCTTGTAAGCCGTGGAGCGGTGGTAGAAGTGTTAGCAAGTTGAGACTGGCCTGAAGAGCTAGAATCCTCCATTGAAATGCTTCCCTTGAAGGCTTGAAACCCAGAAATGTTGAAAAAAGAAGTTGAAGAAGATGAAGATTCAACGATCTTCAAACAGAAACTGGAAAACAGGGCGGAGGAAAGACGCCGGAAATCGCCTCGTGACAGAACCCTAGCAGAGCTTTTTGAAAAGTATTTGTGGTAAAGGAGAGATAATTTTTGCTGAATAGTGAGATGAGAAATGAGGGATGCACACTACTCTTTTATAGAGTTCATGGTTGGTCACTCAACCGGTTATATCCAGTAAATGGGCTGTCAACAGGTGACTGGGCCTTTGAATAGGCGGGAAGCCCATGAAATTCAAATTTTGAAATAATTCTAGAATGTTCTACGACATTTTTAGAAAATAGGATAAAAGCCCATCAGAATTTAAAGGCATGAGGCCCAATTAAAAGGGCATACCCACGCCCAGGAGACCAAACCTCCTAGGCGTGCCCAAGGAAGGTGTCTCCTTGGCGGGGGTACCCACGCCTAACTTGACTTTCCTTAAAGAAGGCTATACCCACGCCCAGGAGACCAAACCTCCTAGGCGTGCCTAAGGAAGGTGTCTCCTTGGCGGGGGTACCCACGCCTAACTTGACTTTCCTTAAAGAAGGCTATACCCACGCCCAGGAGACCAAACCTCCTAGGCGTGCCTAAGGAAGGTGTCTCCTTGGCGGGGGTACACACGCCCAGGAAGCATTTCAAGGAACGAAGGTACACCCACGCCCAGGAGACCAAACTTCCTAGGCGTGCCTAAGGAAAGTGTCTCCTTGGCGGGGGTACCCACGCCCAGAAAGCATTTCAAAGAGCAAAGATACACCCACGCCCAGGAGACCAAACCCCCTAGGCGTGCCTAAGGAGGGTGTCTCCTTGGCGGGGGTACCCACGCCCAGGAAGCATTTTTTGCCAGGATGACTTTTTTAAAGTTAATCCTTTAAAAATTCTGAAAATAATGTTGGGAAATTGAAAAATAATTTCCAAAAAATAATTAAAATACCTGTTGGTACAAAAAAATTCCTAAATTATTAGGAAAAATTACGAAAAATACCTGTGAGTACATAAAAATTCCTAAAATATTAGGAAAAGTACAGAAAAATACGAGGAAAATTATAGAAATATTTTCTTGACAAATTGAGCAATAATTTATGCTAATAACGCATGAAAACTCTATGAAAGTGCCGAAATTGCTAAAAGCAAGCACAAATTAGAGCCTCGAATAAGGTAAATCGTCATAAATGTGTAGGTCGCTCCACACTTTACAACCAAGACGATACTCGTGAAACACTAGTGTAAACCAAAATTCCCATATAAGGGTAATTAAGAAGTCCGAGGTAAGGGATAAAAGCGACCCCGAGTCTCGATTAAGGCAAATATAACTTCTATGAAAACCTGATCAGTTTTCCTTAGAAGTTGGGGGGCAAATGATATGGACTGAAAATAAGCCCTAAAGACACATTTAATGTGGCATTAACTAGGCCGAGAATAGTCCAAACTTGGGGCCCACCAGCTGGGCCCAAAACCCTGATTATAGTATTAATTTCGTAATTAATATTAAGGGTAATAAACAGCTCAGCAAATAAGAGTTGGATAAGGATAATATCCCCTTCAGACTTATCCAATAAGGCATCCAATTAAATATGGAAACTGATTCCTACAAGGAATAGATCTAGAACATTCCTCAAAGACTTGCCCACCAAGTCTCCAAGTCCTACCATAATTCTAAGGCTTCTCAGCCTATATAAAGGGCCTGACCCCTCATCTCAGAACAACGTTTTATTGGCTTGATTCTCTAATTACAGAGATACGTAGGCATTCTGTGAGGACCGTTTAAGTCTCGAACGCAGAAGCAACCATTAAAGCACGAAGCTCACGAACCCTAGTATTAAATATACAAACCCTAGCCGCAATAATTTCAACCATAGTTTTTATTCCACAACACTCAGGTGCACCACATGTCAGAGCTTCACCTGGCCGCATCAACATAGCCACCATCACCAATACTATTGCCAAGTATACAATCCTTGCCATTTTTCTTACTATATGCAAATGTTGAGGTTATAATTATATATAAATTTTATAAATATAAGTATATAAATGGCGGGTAATCGAATGCTCTAATGTGTAAATTTTGCAATGTTTTATTAAAAAAAAAAATTGGGATGACAAACTAATGATGACTCAAAAATTTCTCGTGAAGTAGAAAAATGTAGGAAAAAAAAATGATTGGCGGCGATAGAAGAAAAGAAGACCCAAGCAACACAATGAGCATAAACTATAGAATCCAGCCAATGTCCTCTTCTGTGCTTTCAACCTTGTTTTCCTTTTCCTTTTTTTGGTAGCTATGCATTTATCAACCGGGTTTAGAGGGTATATAAAATCGAAAATGCCTTATTCTTCATACCTCCAAGAGAAAGTTTTATGCTTCCATCCGATTTTGCACATAATTGGGTAAAGAGAAAATCTCCAGGACCGCATACGAATTATGTAAACTTTTCGAAAAAGTGAAGAATAAAATCAGGGTCTGTAAAAATTATTGGTGAATTTTGTTGATATAGGAACCTCAATTTACATAAGGCAGCTAGGATGTACCTGGAATATACTATTAGCACCAATGCAACATGGCTTCTATAAATAGAAGTTTGATACATGCACCAGTTCATCAAGTGTATGAATGCATTACTGGGTAAATACTCCATTGGCAGTAGAGGAAACTATTGAATGGTAAGTTTTACTGCCAAAGGAGATTTGCCCCGCAATTCTGTTCATACATTCATTGCAGATGCATAATTTTATGCATTGGTCTTCTTTCTTGATCTTGTGAAAGAGATTCGCAAAAGGTACAACTTTCTGACTATTTTGATTATTTCCAACTCTTTTTACATTATTTTTTGAAAAACTTTCGGTAACACTAATTCAACATGCATATTTGATTGTTATACGCATCTATTATCATGCTCCGTGAGAGGAAGTATAACGCTCTAGAAGATTTCGTATTTATAAATGTTATTTAATATTAATTATGAATTTAATTATGTGAAATTGTGAATAATGTCGAGAAGGTCAAATATATGTGATATCGTGTTTACATGCTGATATGATGTGTGTGCCGTGTAAGTCCGTATATTTTTATTTGTATTTTTGATGATTTAAATCTATTTAAATTATGCATTATTGATCTTTTGAGAATTTATAAAATCATCGGTGCTATAAAAATCATGAAATCTTTTTTGTTATCATCTTTATAAAATTATTTAGTTTAAAATTTTTGGGAAAATTATTTTGGGTGTTTAAGTATTTTAAAATGATTTTAAGAGTTATGTTGCATTAAAAAATCAAAACTTGCAAAATTCATATTTAATTCGTTTTTGATCCTAAAAATATTTTAAAAATATGGGGAGATAGGAGATTTCATTTTCTACATTTTAAAAATAATTTTGTGATTTTTCTCAAATATTACACAATTATTATCTATTTTGCAAAGTGGATTTTATTTTTAATTAGAAATTTTCTGTTAAATTACGAAAATGCCCATCCCTTTCTAAATCCCTAAATCGCCGGTTTTGTTCCCCCAATTCAATTCTTGTAGCTGGTGTTCTCTAGAATTTTCTTGAGCTCTCTCTCTACTCTCTCAACAATCTCGATCATCTCTCCCTTGTAAGTCGATTCTGGCTTGCTTTGATGATTCTCTTGATTTATCAATCCTCTCTTTCTCTCCCCTCTTTGTCCAGCTGTGTGTGGATGTGGCTGCGCCTGTGTTGCAGCACATGTGTGGCCGTGTGGGTTGAACTGTATGGTGTGTGTGTGTGTGTGAGTATATGGTGCGGGTGTGTGTGTACATGGCATGCGTGTGTGTGTGCGATGTCTGTGTGTGTGTTTCTGTCAAGTGTGTGTGTGCGTGAGTTCTTAGTGATTCCAGTTCCCTTCCTTGAATATGAGGAAGAGACCCGGCTAGGGGCCAGTGTACGTAAGGACGAAATTTTATGAAAGGAATTATGTACCGGAGTTGACGAGTGTACTCAATTAGAGATTGACGAAGTATAGAGGAAGGATGAATGTATAACCGAGCAGAGGCCAATGTATAAAGAATTAGAGACGGATGTAACGAGAATAACGAGTTAATGTGTTGGAATCGGAAACTTCGTATTTTGAGGCAAGTTATACTATCCAGTGATGTGAATCCTCCTGTGTTAGTATATGTTCTTTCAAATTCTTCCTTGCAAGCAGTTATACCCTTCATTTTTAGTTTAAATAATGTGAGTCTGTTCTGTTAATTATACGATGTTCCTTTCAAATCATTTTGCTAGTGCCTAGTGTTAGGAATTATGTTGTCCTTGATGATATACATAAAACAATTTAAAAACATATTTGTATAAGTTAACGTTTTTGTAACTTATCAACGGATATCCAGCTTATAAATATCCGTTGATGAGGAAGCTTATCAATCGATAAGTTAGTATCATGTCAAGAAGTTTCCACAGACAGTTATCGATTGTAGTACTAGTTGATAGAATCCTAAGTCATGTTGACTATCAATGGATAAACAGGATATGTTAGCTAATTTATATAAGTTATGCTTTGTAATTCTGTTTAAGTGAAGTGATATAGCAACGGATACGGGAGCTACATCAATGGATAGTACTATCAACGGGTAACATGCAACTCATCAATGGATAAAAAGCTACAACAAATGTTTATTAATAATGTCTCAATACTAGCAGTTGACAGTGACGGGACATAGCTGACAGATCACATGGGTTGGTAGACTTCAAAATGGCATGGAAGCTAGTCTTTGGAAATGAAGAAGAAAAAGAAATATTCCTTTTTCTTAGCAAACACTTTGGACGATGAAATCTAGTAATATATGTCAAAGACAATCAGACAAAGTTGTGTCACATGAAGAAAAGGAGTGGTAGCAGGCCTGCAAACAAATTTGACTTTGTAATATTCGTTTTGTTTGTAGAGCTGTAGCCTTGGGGTATTTATAACCCAAGTGCAGCATTGCTTATGTATGTGTGAGTAGAACAAAAGTTGTATGAGCTATATGAGAGCAAACACATACAAGAAATACAAGAGAAATAGTTAGGTTTCTTCTTGTATTCTAAGCCTTGTAACCGCAGCTGTGTAATCCTTTACACAGATTATTTCTTCGAAATATAAATCTCAGGTGGATCATAAAATCCACCTGATATTTTGTAAGTGTTTTGTATTTGCTTTAAATTTCATTTACTTGTTTCGTTCATCTGTTTTTGTCCAACTATTCAACCTTCGTTAATTCGAAAAAGTTATCAAGATTGTATTCAACCCCCCTTCTACAATCTTGTGGTGTTATTGGGACTTATCACCTATACTCTTCATTTTTATTTCCAGTGACATTCTTCTCCTACGAATATACAAACGTTTATTCTTAAATTATTCTGTCATTGTTTATTCTCTTCACCTATCGTTCAGGTGTTCACTCTTTTAAATTATTTTTTATATAAATATCCTTCATCTTTATTAATAGTCTTCAAGGAACGTTTTTCTTCAAATTGTTGTAAACTAATTCGAGGTTAATTTAGATTATCGTTGAATCATGTGTTGCTCAGTGACGGTTAAAACCTAGAATAAATTAAGACCTTCTTATTTATTCAAACTCATTATTGTCAAGCCGGTTTTGGCAGCTAAAGCCTATGAGTGCTTAGCCAAAAAGAGTGAGATTTGAGTGATTGAGAATTTCTTGAATGTTTGTTTTAGACTATATAAATCTTTTATGTTGATTCAACTTCACAAGGGAATTTTATCAGTTTAGAAATATTTGATGAAAATAGTGATTTATAACAAATGCAGTAACTCAATTTCACATTTGAACTTCAGATTCCTTTAGTCCATGAATTCCTTATAAATTGTTGTTCAATCTCTAAATCGTAACAATTGTTTTGTTCCTTAATTGATTAATGTTTTCTTGTTGATATATAATTATGTTTTGTTGAACCATACCATGTTTAGTTCAACCTTATTGCTTAATCTCTTAGTATTGCTCATTAAAAAGGCTTGATTATTTAAATATGTTTTTAAAATTCCTTATACTGGGCTAATCTGTTATCAGTGAGTTTAAGGACTGAAAGTGAAATGTTTTATAAGTTTAAAAGGTTTTATTGTGAGAGATTCCGTCTAAATGTTTTCTACGTATTTCTTCAGATTGGAGGCGTAAGAGGTTGGGTGACTCCGGTCCAGCATTTCTTTAGCGTAAGAGGCTAGGGCACGGTCCTAGTCCAGCACTTTTATTTAAAGGCCAATGTGTTTTCTAATTGGGAACTCAATTTTAAGGTCCAGAGGGACTTCGTGTCCGGTATGGGGACTTTACGTGGCTGATCACCCGTATTGTTCGTAGTCGGGGAAAAACTCCAATCAACTTAAATGTTTTTAAAAGGTTTTATGAAAAGTACGTTTCAATGGTAGAACTATTTTAAAGAATGGAACGTTCTAATGAAAGTTATGATTTGGAGAAAAATGAGAAGTTTTATTCTATGATGGAAATTAAATTATTTCCTTGAGATAAATTAATCATTGATATTGTTCATCAATGAAATGTTGAGAAATTGTTGTTTCACTGTATTATTCACTTGCTGAGCATTGTTGGCTCACTCTTACTTTGTTTTACCTTCCCTTTTTAGTTAGGGTTAAAGATTGGCTACCTATATATTATAATTCGAATGAGAGCGATGAGACATTTTATAAAGAATAGATTTCAGAGTCAGCACGGACATGTACGGTATTGGACTACGCTACAGATAAGAAGGTATAATGGTTGTAATAATTGTTGTAATTTAGATTCTTGTTTCATACCATAATCTGAGATCGATACTCGGTGATAGGTTGTTGGTATAATTAAGTTATATTTGATTGAAGTGGTTTGTGACACAAATCCTGATTCCGGATTTAGGAGCGTCACAGTAAGCCACAGCTCACCATGTACTTTTGCGTAATATTAGATCATATATGTATTGTATTATTGATTCCCGATAACTTTGTACACGAATAAAATTAAAATTTGATTTTAATTTATACTTGTTTTTCACAAATATGATTATATTATGTTCGAGTTTATTTTCTGAGTACAAGATAAAATATGAAAGTAATTATCGTAATTTTTGTATTGACTATTCAAGAAAAATTAAATTTGATTTGGTTATAGTCAGAAACTTCTTGCTCTGAGATTAGCACCATTTTTGCAAAGTAAAAGAGGAAATAGTTCGAAATTTCGAATATCCGACCATTTATATACTTAGATTTATATATTTATGTACTTATAACGAAAGAATCCTCTTTCCCCTTCATATGGTATCAAATAAATACCATATATTTCGTCAATAAATAAATACCATATATCATTATTTTTTTTTTGACAAACAAAGGAATTTTATAAACTTGCATTAACTCAAATCACAGCCAGGACAAACCCCTGAACTGACACTACAATCTGAATAGAAACAAATAAACGATCTAAACACGTAGCCGCTTATGTTTTCAGACTGTTTAACATCATGAATTTCGAAATTCTTTGAATTAAAAAAGATTAAAATGGCTTTTCGATCAATCAATCCTGGACCAATCCTGGAACCAGTAATATCACAAATGACCTTCATGTTGAGACATGCATGCATATGGATGATGATAACAAATACCACAAGATAGAAAATGAATCAAGGAATCGAAGCTGATGAACAAATCAGGAAGCTAACTAAAATGCAGATCAACTATAG
This sequence comes from Saposhnikovia divaricata, assembly GCA_036435485.1. Classification (NCBI taxonomy): domain Eukaryota; kingdom Viridiplantae; phylum Streptophyta; class Magnoliopsida; order Apiales; family Apiaceae; genus Saposhnikovia; species Saposhnikovia divaricata. Next base: position 20,507,152 of record CM071595.1, read on the forward strand.
CAATATCTTAAGGATGAAACTCTGCATACAGTTAGGATTTATTTCAGTAACAAGCTTGAAGATGCTAAAGTCATATATCAGTAATCAAAAGAGAGTTTGTTAATACCATGCAAGTAAGTTCGAGAAATCAAGGAAAGAAGAGTTCGAGAAGTCATTCGAGAACTCTACACAAAGGGTTTATTCGAGAAGTCCTAATTCGAGAATCCAGATTACTCTATTCGAGAAGTCTGTAAAATGAACTATTCGAGAAGTACTAATTCGAGAATTCAGATTGCTCTATTCGAGAAGTCTGTAAAATGAACTATTCGAAAAATCATCATTCGAGAACTCAAGATTTATCTGTTCGAGAACTCAACCTGTTTCCACAATATTACAGAGTTCTTTAATGGAACATATCGAATGAAGATTGAACTCAGAATTACTTTGCAACCCGTGACTTATAGACAGTGATCAATTACACAGAGGATGTTACGAGTAGGGAGTCAAATTGTAAATATTTGAAGGCTCAAACTCTTCCAAATGAAAGGTGCAATCAGTCATTGTTTATCCGACTTCAAGGGCAACAATAAGAGTGGAAGCAACCTCCAACATGATTACATTTCTACTGAAAGATTCAAAGGATATCTTGATGAATGCATAAGGATCAGTCGTTATATCGGTGAAGTTCGAGCACAGCTCAATAAGCAAAAAAGCTTATTGACTTTCAAAAGGATTATCTTTTTGATTAAAGTTATTTTCAGAGACAGAAATCCAAAGCAAAAAGATCTTGTGCATAAAGCATCACGTGGGCTTGGAAGCTAAGTCATTTCAAGAACTTAGTTACTTTTGAAGAAAGAAACATACACTGACTTGAAACATGCTGGGATTGTCCAAATCAAGTAAAGAAGACTTTCAAGATAATTCCAGAAATGGTTACCACTTCGAGCATGTGTGTGTGACAAGTTATACCAGAAATGTATCATCACATTTCATGTAACTTTTACTTGTCTTTATATAGTTTAAATAAGCTGTATGAGCAACATAGTTTTGGTAGAGAAGAAAACACCGATCACAAGGCTGATAGCTTTAGGCTTTCTTGTAAACGCTAAAACTTTGTAATCCGCAGCTGTGCATTTTTACACAGAGAATTATCTTCAAATACAACCATCAGGTGGATTAAGCTTTCAAGCCAACCCACCTGAGATTTTTTATATCTCGTGTTGTATGTATGATTAGATAATTTGTTTATCTTGTTTTTCTTTCTGTTTTTATAACAGTTTGATCTAAGCCTCATCATTTCGAAAGAATTTAGTTGAGATTGTATTCAACCCCCCCTTCTACAATATCGTGGTGCATAACTGGGAAACAACAATTGGTATCAGAGCAAGCTTCTAGCATACAAGAAGTCTAAAGATCACCACCATAGGAAAGAAGGATACAGGCGTGAAAATACCAATCCTCGACAAAGATAATTACTTTCACTGAAAAGTAAAGATGCATTTACATCTCTTATCCATCGATGAAGCTTATGTCAATTGCATAGAGAAAGGTCCTCATATTCCTATGAAGGCTAACACTGCAGTTGGAGAAGCAGGTGGAACTGGAGTTGCTGGAAGGCCTATTCCCAAATTGCCAGCAGAATTCACAGACGGGGATAAAGAGGAAGTCCAGAAAGATAAGAAAACCATGAATATTTTGTTCAATGGTATTGATCAAGACATGTTCGATAATGTCATCAACTGCACCACTGGTAAGCAAGTGTGGGACACCATTTGAACACTCTGTGAAGGGACTGAGCAAGTCAGAGGGAATAAGAAACAACTCCTCATACAACAATATGAACACTTTTACTTTAATACAGGTGAAAACTTAACTGATATATTTAGCAGGTTTCAAAAACTGTTAAATGGGTTAAAGTTGTATGGAAGAGTTTATGAAACCAAAGACTCCAACCTAAAATTTCTAAGGTCTTTGCCTAAAGAATGGAATCCAGTAACAGTCTCATTGAGAAACTCTCAAGACTACAAAGATTATACACTTGAGAGACTGTATAGAATTCTAAAGACCTATGAGCTCGAGTTACAACAAGATGAAGAAGTTGAGAAGAGCCAGAAGAAAGGTGGAAATGTAGCTTTGGTGGCCAATATTCCAAACAATCAAGATGGAGAGAAGATGAAGAATGTGGAAGCCACACCGAGTCAAAGAACCTGTGAAGGTTGAGCTGGAACTAGCAAAGGCAAAAGCAAGATGACAGAAGAACTTGATGTGACAGAAGAACTTGATGCACTGAGTGGAGATGAATCAGAAGATCTAGATGAATACTTGGCATTTTTGTCAAAGAAATTTTCTAAGTTGAAGTTCAAGAAGAATTCAGCAGGAGCCGGGCAATTCAAGAAAAGCTATCAACCTAATAAGGGCATGGTTGAGAGATCAAAGATCAAGTGCTATAACTGTGGAATTGCTGGTCACTTTGCCAATGAATGAAGAAAATCCAAAGCTGAGAATGAAAAGAAGCAGTTTGAGTCTACTGACTACAAGAAGAAGTACTTTGATCTTCTCAAGCAAAAGGAGAGAGCATTCGTATCAAGAGATGATGATTTGGCAGCTGAAGGAAGCTCAGATGCAGAGGAAGAATTTGTCAACCTTGCACTCATGGAAAATGGGAATGATGAGGAAGCTAGTTCATCAAGCAATCAGGTATACTCTACGAATCTAACTGAGCTTTCCAAAGATGAATGTGATAATGTTGTTAATGAAATGTCAAATGAATTGTACAACATGCATGTTACACTGAAATCACTTAACAAAGAGAATAGCAAGATTAAGGAGCTGAATGCTAGGTTAGGTGATAGGAATACTCTGTTAGAGACTCAATTAATTGATTTTGAGACAATGAGAAGAGATTACCAAGATGCAAAAGATAAACTACTTGAGGGTTTAGATAGAGAAGATTGTTTAAAAGAACAGTTGAAAAAGGAACATGATTTAATTGCTAAGTGGAGAGGATCAAAGGCTAAAACTGAAGAAATTGGCAGTAAGAAAGGAATTGATTCTTTTTGCAAATTAGCAAAAGCAAAGTTGGAAGTTGATGGGGAAGTTGCATCGGACAGTGACTCATTGGATGATGATTGTCCAAAGGAGTTGAAACCTGTTAGTAATGCAACCTTGATTAAACTGCATAAGAAGTATGGTCCTATCAGCAAAAACTTTGTGTTGGGAGAATGTAGCAAAACCAAGTCAGTTGAACAAGAAAACACAGGTCACTTATCCACCAAGAAATTGAAGTATAGGTTAGAGAAGACTGAACCTAAGGCTAAGGTTAACAGGAAGAATAGGAATGGCAAGGTAGGAATTAACAAACACTATAACTACACACCTGATAAATATGCTCCCAGAAAGGAATGTGTGAACTGTGGTAGTGCTAATCATTTATCTGCCAACTGTAAATCTGTTAAGAATACTTCCGTGCCTAATATGCCTAAGTTAGTACCTGTGCCTGCCATGAATGCTATGCCAAATGTGTCTTTCCAGCCTGCTCATGCATTTAGTCATTATGCCAACATGCCATTCATGAATAATCCATATCATGATGCTTATAACATGACTCAGTTGCCATGGATGATGAATTACTTGTTTGCACAGACTATGCCTAATTGCACATCTAATTTTAATGCATATGAGCAAGTGGAAAAACCTGTCTTTCAGAGATCCACACCAACAGTTAAGATTGATTTAACTCAGTCAGAACCCTTGGGTGGTAAGGGCTTGAAAAACAGGAAAAAGGCTAACAAGGCAGGATCCAAGGAAACTTGGGTACCAAAATCAACTTGATTTGATTTTGATGTGTGCAGGGAGACAGAAAGAATCTTTGGTACCTGGATAGTGGTTGTTCTAGGCACATGACTGGAGATTCCACCCTGCTCACTAAGTTTGAGGAGAGAGCTGGCCCTAGAATTACCTTTGGAGACAACAGCAAAGGATATACTAGAGGATATGGCTTGATTTCACAAGGAAATGTTGTCATTGAAGAAGTAGCACTGGTTGATGAACTCAAGCACAACTTGTTGAGTATCAGTCAACTATGTGATAAAAATCAAAATGTGTGGTTCACCTCTGAAGCTTGTGTTGTTTTCTAGAAAAATGACAACAAAGTAGTGATGATAGGAAATAGAAAAGGAAATGTGTACATTGCTGACTTCAACTCAACAAGTGCTAACTCTGCTACATGCCTCTTCATCAAGGCAAGCATGAATGAAGGATGGCTTTGGCACAAGATACTGTCCCACTTGATCTTTAGAGCCATGAATGAATTGGTCAAGAAGGATTTGGTCAGAGGCATCCCAAAATTGGATTTCTCCAAGGATGGACTATGTGATGCTTACCAGAAAGGGAAGCAAAGGAAGACCTCTTTCAAATCTAAGTCAATGTCTTCAATTGATCAACCTTTACATCTTCTGCACATGGATCTATTTGGACCAGTCAATGTATTGTCAATAGCCAACAAGAAATACTATCTTGTGATTGTTGATGATTTCTCCAAGTTCACTTGGACCTTCTTTCTTCATTCGAAAGATGAGGCAGGTGAAATCATTATCAAACATGTAAAGGCAATCAACAACAATCCAATCTTCAGAGTAAGAAGGATAAGAAGCGATAATGGAACTGAGTTCAAGAATTCTGTGCTAAGAAAGTTCTATGTGGGAGAAGGAATTACTCAAGAATTCTCTGCATCAAGAACACCTCAACAGAATGGTGTGGTGGAGAGAAAGAACAGAACACTTATTGAAGCTGCAAGAACTATGCTTGAAGAATCAAAGTTGCCAACATATTTCTTGGCTGAAGCTATTAGTACTGCATGCTACACTCAGAACATATCTTTGATCTACCAAGAAAAAGGCATGACTCCTTATCATTTATTCAAAGGCAAGAAGCCAACAATTAACTTTCTACATGTCTTTGGATGCAAATGTTTTGTATTGAAGAATTATGGTGAGAACCTCGGGAAATTTGATTCAAAGGCAGATGAAGCTATATTTATTGGGTACTCAGCTGGAAAATCTTACAGAATCTACAATCTAAGACTCAACATTGTTATGGAGTCCATACATGTTGTCTTTGACGACAAGAAAATATCTGGTCTTGTAGATGAAGGTTTTTATGAGTCACTATCATTCGAGAATGAGACATGTAGTGAGGCAAGTGAAGATGATGATGAAGAAAGAATAACAATGGGTGGAGAGAACAGACATGGACCATCAAGAGAAGTGCAGAATGGACCATCTGTAGAAGAGTAACACACTCCATCTGGTGAAGATCATGTTGAAGCATCTGTTGGGAATGAAAGAGAAGTATTCGCTGACAACTCTGTTAGAACTCCACTCAACATGAGGTCCATACACTCAGGGGGAGTTTCTCACAGTCAACACTCAACAACGAATCAAAATGATCAACATCAAGAGATTGAAGTAACTTCATCAAGGTCAAGCCTGCCACCACAAAGAAAATGGACTAAGGATCACCCTTTTGAGCTGATAATTGGTGATTCCAATACAAAGGTCCAGACTAGAAGAGCAACTCGAGAAGAATGTCTGTATAGTAGCTTTCTCTCTAAAGAGGAACCTAAGAAGATCGAAGATGCTCTTCTAGATCCAGACTGGGTTCTAGCAATGTAAGAGGAACTAAACCAGTTTGAAAGAAATAAAGTATGGAAACTTGTACCCAAGCCAAAGGACAAATCAGTGATTGATACTAAGTGGGTATTCAAGAACAAGATGGATGAAAATGGTATAGTGACAAGGAATAAAGAAAGACTTGTTGCCAAAGGCTACTGTCAAGAAGAAGGAATTGACTTTGAAGAAACCTTTTCACCAGTGGCAAGGTCAGAAGCAATCAGAATCTTCCTAGCCTATGCAGCCCATGCCAATTTCAAGGTCTATCAAATGGATGTCAATAGTGCATTTCTAAATGGTATTCTGGAGGAGGAGGTGTATGTAAGTCAACCTCCTAGTTTTGAAGATCCAGACTTCCCAGAATATGTTTATTACTTGCTCAAAGCACTCTATGGCCTGAAGCAAGCACCTAGAGCCTGGTATGACACTCTTTCACAGTTCCTCATTGAGAATCACTTCACCAGAGGTACTGTAGATAAGACTCTCTTTTATAGATCTATCAATGGCTCTATGATACTTGTCCAAATTTATGTAGATGGTATAATATTTGGGTCTACTGATGAGAAGCTTTGCAAAAGGTTTGCCAAAGTTATGCAAAGTAAATATGAAATGAGTATGATGGGTGAATTAACTTATTTCCTTGGTTTACAAGTTAAACAAGTAAATGAGGGAATTTTCATAAGTCAGACAAAATATGTTTTTGATCTACTAAAAAGGTTTGACTTAGCAGATTGCTCTTCTGCAAAAACACCCATGGCCACTGCAACTAAGCTTGAACTGAATACTAAGGAAAAGAAGGTGGACATTTCAAGCTATAGAGGCATGGTTGGATCTCTTTTATATTTAACTGCTAGTAGACCTGATATTATGTTTGCTACTTGTTTATTTGCTAGATTCCAAGCTGATCCTAGGGAATCTCATTTAATAGCTATTAAAAGGATCTTCAGGTATCTCAAGGGGACACCAAACCTTGGCATTTGGTACCCTAGAGATTCTGGTTTTAATTTGATAGGCTATACAGATGCAGATTATGCAGGATGTAAGATAGACAGGAAGAGTACCACAGGCACCTGTCAATTTCTAGGAAATAAGTTGGTCTCTTGGTTCAGTAAGAAGCAGAATTCAGTTTCAACCTCAATAGCAGAAGCTGAGTATATTGCAGTAGGAAGTTGCTGTGCACAAATTCTATGGATGAGAAATCAACTGCATGACTATGGAGTTAAGGTTGAGAAAATTCCAATTTTCTGTGACAACACAAGTGTAATTACAATTTCTGAGAATCCAGTGCAACACTCAAGAACCAAGCACATAGACATCAGATACCATTTCATCAGAGAGCATGTGATGGAAGGTACTGTGGAACTTCATTTTGTTCCAAGTGAGAAACAATTAGCAGATATATTTACTAAAGCTCTGGATGAAGCAACATTTTCAAGATTGGTAAGTGAGCTTGGTATGTTGAAATTTTCATAATCTTTAATATCTGTTCAAATTGTTGCAGCCAGTGAATTTTATTCTCTGGATTTTATTTATTATTTGCTTGATTATTCTGGAGATATCGAACACCTAATTTGCTAGAGATATCGAATGAATATGTGTACTAACTTGAGTTGTCGAATGGATATTATGCTTGAGATATCGATCAGCTAATTTTTTAGAGATATCGAACTGGTCTTTTAACTAGAGATATCGACTAGTCATATGTTGAGAGATATCGAATAAGTATATGTTCAGACAAATCGAATGGTCAAATATTTGAGATGTCGAATAGTATAATTAATTGTTGATATTACTTAAGTGCTTTATCTTGTGTCCAGAATTTTCAAATGCTTTGTGTGCTCTGTTCTCTAAGATTATTTGTCTCGATTTGATTAGACATAAGGTGTCAGACTTAAATGATTTTAGAACAAATAGCACACATAATATTTTCACTTTTTATCTTTTCTAAATGGATTGTCAGGATTAGTATAGGACACCGTGTATCTCTTTTGCATGCGTAAGTGTGTATTAAAGAGGAGTGACCTTTGATTAACCTTGCACCCGTTTATTTCATAGATATTAAGTCGTGTCATTAGGACTTCTGGGCCTATAAATAGGAAGGGGTAGACACCATTTAGACTTACACTTAACAAAAACAAATCCTTTTCAAACCCTTTCATCTAAAAGATGACTAAGAGCATCCTAAAGGTTTCAGTGGAGGAGTTTGAGGACATGCCCTTCTATGCGAAGGTAATGGCCCTCCAGGAGAAGATAGACGAGCTTCTCACCGAGGAGGAGAAGAACCTCGCTGCCATACGTGCAGCATTGGAGGTTCTCCGGGCTCGCAACCGGGAGGATGACATTGAAGACCCAGCCAAGGCCGCCTAGTTGGTGTAGGTGGGGGGGTCTTAGTTTAAGTGTTTGTTTTTGGTTTTTCTTTATTTTCAATGGTCTTTATGACCATTCTTGTAATGTTTTTTTTAATGAAATGAAGTTTCCATCCATCGTTGTCTTATTGATTCTATGGTCTTGATCTATTTGCATGTCTCCTTAGAACGAGTTGCTAAGTAGAATATGTCTCGTCTTTCATAGAATGTTTAGATAAGATTACGTTGGACTGTGCTTGAATCACCAGAGTTGTTTTAATAATCTAATATCTGCAAATTAGCTTTCTTAATTCAACTTACACGATTTTTCTGATATAATTGTGATTTGACACACATTTCATTCAGTTATCTTTAATCTAATCAGAATATTTAGATCTCATCTGGATCAGACTGAATAGATATGATAACTTAGACATTGTTCCTGATGTTTTAACTCTAAGTTCATTTTACCATCTAACCCTAGCAGTGAGCTTTAATAGCTACACAATTGCATAGTTTTGTGTCTAAATTGTAGTAATCTACATGACTCAAACTGACAATAAAGGATGATGATGATGGAGTAATGGTGTACCCACAGCAAGCCTGGTGATTGCATCAATCAGGTTCTATAATTCTGTCATATGCCATGTGTCACTTACTTAGAATTAGAACTTAATTAGAGATAACTGGTTTGTACTCTGTTTCACAACAGGTCTTAATGGTTAATTCTAAACTGATGAACAAGTATTTCTGCTGATTGAACTCATGTTTCAAATTGACTAACTATGGCACTAAGATTAAGCACAACATTTTTGCAGATACTTCAATGAATATTCATAACTTTCTCTGCAATTTTTTTCCTTTCCTAAGTACAGCTCCAAGCAAAATGCCGATTTGTTCACTCAAGACAATTGGTGTTCTGCATCTTGCTTAAGAGATTATTTCTTCATATGGAGAAGGCTCTTACAGCAGTTCACCTAGCTAAGGTATCGAGTTCATTTTTTTTTAAATCAGCAGTTCTTGTCCTAAAATCTTTGCCTTATTTTGCTGAAATGAGAATTGTTGGAATGTCCCCCAGATTCTCTACCCAATCAGCACACCATACTTTCATAGTTTTCATCTCTGAAACCCCCTCTACAGTTTCTCAATAAACTGTAGTTGATCATCCTTGCAAATCTTAACTTGAGGGGAGTGTCCAGGAGGAAAGTAAGGGTGAGGGAAGTGGTGAACATCAAGAAACCACAAGAATAAGAAAGGTGATGGTGTGTAAAACCAGCCTAGCCATCCTATGTCTTCCCAAAAAGGCATAGTGATTAATACGGACATCCACATTTCTAGTTTTAGTCTCTCAACAGACTTGAACTATTGAAACAAGTTCCCAACCAGGAATACAATTAGTGAGGGTAAGGGACAAACTTGTGCAACCTATAACACTTGTCATATAGCCAGGCGTTAGTACAAGTTGCATGGACACAGGGGGAGCACACACAAGTTACTCTTAATTTTTTTTTCTTTTTCTCAAATTCAGGTTGATGAATCTTCTATAAATGAGAAGATTCAGCCCCACTCATGGATACCTAATTTGGAAACTGGAATTTTTTTTTCCTTTTTTTTTCACCTCCGAACCATCTTGATTCTTCATCTTAATTCATGAAGAAGCCAACACTCAACTTTTAGTTCACTGAGCTTTCTCTTCAAGCACTTTACTAAACCTTTAATCTCTGTTTGATACAGCAATGCTAACATTTATTTCTCTTCAATCTTCTTGAGATCTCATGATCTTCATTTAGGACTGAGGGAAGGGAGTGAAAAACAGGAGAGGCCTGGTTGCTCCAGGACAAAAGGTGAGTTGTGTATAAGAGTGGTCTCCTATTTCTTCAAGGAGAGCAAAAGAAGAGATTGAGTACCCCTTTAGTAAGGGAAGGTGAGTTGAGAGCAGTGAGCCAGGATGAGATCCTGATGCAAAAACAGAGAGATGAGAGACAGCAATTTTTGCTTCATGTAATATCTCTAATTCTGCTGAGGTATTACATCACTTTGATCATTTTACTTTTTGCTGATAACAAAATAGGGAGAGAAGTTAGTTCAGTTCAGAGTCTTCTTTTAGAGGGGGAGACGAAGTTAGCTCAGTTCAAAGTCTTTTTAAAGGGGGAGACTTAACTGAACTAAGATCTTCGAGCTAACTCTCAGAAGATCAACAATTAAGGGAACAGAGCAACTCTCAGAAATGGATGCCAGATATAGGGGGAGCAGCTCTTAGTACTCAAAGTGAAGTTAGTACAACTCAGAAATTATGTCAAGGAAGCTTGATCAAAATTTTCTGTCCTAATGAAAGGAGAATCTGAAGAGTGGTTTTTGTTATCATCAATCTCTGGATTTATACCTCTCTTCTTGGAGTCATAAATAGGGGGAGATTGTTGAGACATGCATGCATATGGATGATGATAACAAATACCACAAGATAGAAAATGAATCAAGGAATCGAAGCTGATGAACAAATCAGGAAGCTAACTAAAATGCAGATCAACTATAGCAATATCTTAAGGATGAAACTCTGCATACAGTTAGGATTTATTTCAGTAACAAGCCTGAAGATGCTAAAGTCAGATATCAGTAATCAAAAGAGAGTTTGTTAATACCATGCAAGTAAGTTCGAGAAATCAAGGAAAGAAGAGTTCGAAAAGTCATTCGAGAACTCTACACAAAGGGTTTATTCGAGAAGTCCTAATTCGAGAATTCAGATTGCTCTATTCAAGAAGTCTGTAAAATGAACTATTCAAGAAGTCCTAATTCGAGAATTTAGATTGCTCTATTCGAGAAGTCTGTAAAATAAACTATTCGAGAAGTCATTCGAGAACTTGCTTTAAGGAACTATTCGAAAAATCATCATTCGAGAACTCAAGATTTATCTGTTCGAGAACTCAACCCGTTTCCACAATATTACAGAGTTCTCTAATGGAACATATCGAATGAAGATTGAACTTAGAATTACTTTGCAACCCGTGACTTATAGACAGTGATCAATTACACAGAGGATGTTACGAGTAAGGAGTCAAATTGTAAATATTTGAAGGCTCAAACTCTTCCAAATGAAAGGTGCAATCAGTCACTGTTTATCCGACTTCAAGGGCAACAATAAGAGTGGAAGCAACCTCCAACATTATTACATTTCTACTAAAAGATTCAAAGGATATCTTGATGAATGCATAAGGATCAGTCGTTATATCTGTGAAGTTCGAGCATAGCTCAATAAGCAGAAAAGCTTATTGACTTTCGAAAGGATTATCTTTTTTATTAAAGTTATTTTCAGAGACAGAAATCCAAAGCAAAAAGATCTTGTGCATAAAGCATCACGTGGGCTTGGAAGCTAAGTCATTTCAAGAAATTAGTTACTTTTGAAGAAAGAAACATACACTGACTTGAAGCATGCAGGGATTGTCCAAATCAAGTAAAGAAGACTTTCAAGATAATTCCAGAAATGGTTACCACTTCGAGCATGTGTGTGTGACAAGTTATACCAGAAATGTATCATCACATTTCATGTAACTTTTACTTGTCTTCATATAGTTTAAATAAACTGTATGAGCAGGATAGTTTTGGTAGAGAAGAAAACACCGATCACAAGGCTGATAGCTTTAGGTTTTTTTATAAACACTAAAACTTTGTAATCCGCAGCTGTGTATTTTTACACAGAGAATTATGTTCAAATACAATCATCAGGTGGATTAAGCTTTCAAGCCAACCCACCTGAGATTTTTTATATCTCGTGTTGTATGTATGATTAGATAATTTGTTTTTCTTGTTTTTCTTTCTGTTTTTATAACAGTTTGATCTAAGCCTCATCATTTCGAAAGAATTTAGTTGAGATTGTATTCAGCCCCCCCCCTTCTACAATCTCGTAGTGCATAACTGGGAAACAACACTTCACGTACGCATCACCTGTAGTCCAATGTTCAGAAACACCCCAGCTATCTACATGCCGAAAACCAGCTGTAGACATGCCGAAAGTGAAAGATCTCATAAGATGAACAAATTTTAGTTGTGAAAAGTAAGCTCTTACAATATCCGACACCAGCCCAAATCCAATGCACGAATTACGGATCTCCCACAAAACCACATGAATAATTTTCAAAGTAGCAAGGAACAAAACACATACCAACATAAAAAAACATACCATAACATCCCAATAAAAAGGGTAACACACGCCAAAAGGCGAGACTAACGCCAAAAGGCGAGACTAAAACCAAAAATTAAAAGACCTCAAAATGACACCAAATTTTGATATGGTGTTAAAGAGGATAATTTGAATCTAAAGGTATTTTTTATTTGCGGAATCGGACTCAAAACCAATATAGATCTGAGAAATAAATTCTAGATGTTTGGCTTTTGTTCAATTTTTTATTGAAAAAGACTGAAACAAAAACAAAAGAGTGGAGATTAGATGATTGGGAGGAGAATTGAAGGATGGATTGATGGGGGAAATGAAGTTGTGATTAAGAAAAGGGGCTACGGCTATGGTGATGGGGAGTCGACTCTCATGCGGAGAAAACAGTGGTGTTGAGGAATATTCTAGGTTGATTTTTTCCATATATCATTAATTCAGTGTTGGTATTCAAGCGGTAAAATTTACAAAAAAAAGTTGCATATCATTAGTTCATATCAAAATAGGAAGAAAAAGATCATTCAATTTTAGAGAATAAATGGTAAATTAGGATGTGAGTAAAATATTTAATTAATAAATTAGCTTAACAACATATATAATAGTCAATATATTATTTATTATTTTTTTAATTTTAACCCTTTTTAAAAATAATCAACTTTGATTAATTAATACCAATTTTATTTGACCATTTCGAACGATGAATTCGATCTCATCCGACTTGTGAAAAGATCGCTGTTTAACTCGATTTTCGCTTATTCGAGACGGAATCCGTTAGTACACCGATTTTGATCGGTTAATCGACTGACTTTTAGAACACTATTTTAATAAATGATACATTAAAGTAGAGTGCGCTTTATCATTTAAAACAGATGATATCTATTATCTATACTATATTATAATAAGCGAAATGGGGTATAATTTATAGTTTGGTTAACCCCTCTTTTGGTTATCCCTCATTCACAATCGTTAGATTATCAACTTAAATAAATCATCTATACTATAATAAACAAAATGGGGTATATTTTATAGTTTGGTTCACCCTCATTTTGGTTATCCCCTCATTTTGGTTATCCCCTTATTTTGAAACTTATAAAATATACATAAAATGATAATATTATAATTTTTTTCCGAACAATAGACAACAATAAATATTAGTAGTATACTGTCAAATGCTTACCCTCCCCAAAACAACTACACACGACTCTCCTAAGTCCTACTTCGAAATACTCTACAAACTCAAACTATGCTCGCACCTTCATCCACTCGGGTATGAATCTCCATCAATCTATCTATCTATCCCTCAATCTATAATTGTATTGCTGATGTAAAGTTCAAATTCTTCCAAGAATATATTAAAATTAATATTTATAATATTATATTACATTATAGATAAATTATAAAAAATTAAAAGTAACCCGTACTTTGCACGGACTATAAGCTAGTTATATAATACACAACACAAGAAAAAAAATGGTGAGACATGAAAAGTCCAATATACCCCTGTTAGTGAAAAGTCTAATTTGCCGCAGCTGCCTATCTGCTCTATGCCCGTGAAGCTGTGTTATTTTTCTTGTCATCCTTTTTGTACGAGCCACTGCAAAGCCACTCTATACCTCTGAAGCTGTTTTCTTTGATTGGTTTTTGACACCATAAATTAACATACACTAAATTAACACCCTCCCTCCCTCCCTGAAACACCCTCCCTGTCAATCGTTGAGGTTTTCAATGGCCTCAAGCAATCAACGGCAGCATCTCCGTCTCCCTCGCGATCAATCTTCTGGTAATATGTATCTTAATTTTCTGCAGTAAAATTACATGATTTCAATTTGAATTTTTAAGTTAGTCTCTTTTTACCCATGTGATTGCGTTTCACCTACTTTAAGGGTTTTTAAATTTTAATTGCCCCAAGTTTTGTCTCTCCTTAAAATGTAATCAAGTTTGTCTCACTGAAAGAGAATCAGTCTGGGGTATTTTTTTACATTATTAACCACTCCAGGGTCGATGAATTTGGTTGACCTGGATTAGAAATCCATGTATTGGCTCCTGCAGTTTATCAACCTACGGAATTATGGTTGGTTGCTCATTCTTGTATAGTTGTTACACATTTAGGTTAATTACCCCAAAAGGGGCCACACAGTCCACTGCTGGATTTTCTACCGTTAAATAGATTACTTAGGAATTACACAGTGAGAGTTGTGGTCGGTTAGCTAAGATATGCTCTTTAATTAAGTATGCCAGTTTGTGCAGATAATAGATATCTGTGTACAAAAAATTGTCAGCCTAATTACCTTTGAGGTCCGCTTAGACCTCAGTGCTTCCCTTTACACCCAGCAACTTGGTGGGAACTTGGATGATTCTCAAACTTGAATGCAGCACATGCATGACATAAAAACAAGTTGCCACATGGCCATTGGATCTGTGTCTTATAAACCCAACTAGGTCGGTTACAAATGTATTTTATATATACGTGCTCCCTTGTGGGCTGGATATTACACTTCTGATTAGTGACCAAAACCCTCCTGCAAAAACTTTTTCCACAATATTACAATGCCCAAGAACCCTTGCAGTGATACAATAACAAACAACAGAACTGAGCTTATTTATATCTGTTGGCATTAAAAAGAAACGAGTAACGTCATTCTCTTCTTCATCAGTGAGAGGCACAAAAAGTATTCTATCCGCAACCTGAAATATCACATGTAAACATTATTACGAAACAAAAAAGTGCAACAATCACTTCGAAATTCAACTCCAATGTTTCATACTTTTAGCAAGGCATCATCAAGTGCAAATTAATATTTCCATATAATTAAGCAAAACAATGAGGTTATGTACTTGCAGTTGCACCAAAACTGCACTCTGAGTCTCTGACCATTCTCCTTGCAATAATATTCACCACACCTTCTTAATATTTTTCGAAAATATTACTTAAATAAAATTTTCCCACATTGGTCATCCAAGAAGTCAATCTGCAGAGATATTTAATATCAGGCAGCATCCATTTGAAAAATTAAATAAATGATTAATCATGTAAATTTTAGGTGCCAAGGTTTGTTTTCACATGAATATCAGCTCCCATGTTTCATAATTTTAGCAAGGCAACATCAAGTGTGCAAGTTATTTTTTTTTCATATTATATTATCAAGCAGAACAATGAGGTTATATAATTGCAGTTGCCCAAGAACAGGACTCTGACTCTGACCATTCGCAAATAGATAAAAAAAGTTAAATAAAGGTGTAGACAAAGTGTACATTAACTATTTGGTTTTGATTACTTGTCTTAGTATGTGCCAAAATCATTCTATTTTTTGTTGTATCGCTCAAGGTTGTATGCGCACAACATTCTGATGTTTGTGTTGTTTGCGTGTGCGAATGGCAGCTAAAGTAGATGGGGATGTTCCAACAAGAAAGAGAAAGAGGGGACGTCCTCCAATTCCCTTAACTGAGGAAGTTTTGGAGCGGAGAAGATTGTCGATGCAGAGGGTTAATGCCTCCCGACCATGAGGTGAGTTATTACATAAATCTTTTGTTGTGAATAATATTCATTGAGTTGCCCACCCATTTCCCATGCGGTTTGCTGCCAGAACTAACAGTAAGGCCTCAGGGTCTTATGCCCCCGGATGAAGGCCTAAGTAGTTGTCAAAATCATTTTATTTTACTCCAACCGACAGCAAAGGAACCATGGGGTTGTTGGTTAAGTAAAGAAATTGTATTCATATGCGAATCTTGTGCTCCTTCCATTTTGTTTTGTAATTTAGCCTCTTTATGATCAATCACTTTCATATCTTTGGCTAACCGTTGATTAAACAAGCACATTATTTATCTACTAAACGCTTATAATGCTTTTTGATTTTGTATCTACACTGAAAATATGGAAGGCCGAAAAGATTTCCGATTAACAAATCTTGGGAGGGGCAAACAACTGTCTTAGCAGAAGTTAACACTGCCTTATCAAGCAATGCACACCCTTAAGTGTTATAAGTTATAAGGTTGATCACTCTCCCGCTTCTAATTGTATCAACATTCATGATTTCAGCAGCAACACTGCCGGCATTTCTTGCTTTCACTCTTTACTGTTGTGTGTTTTTTACTTTTGATGAATTTAATTGTAATTCTTCATGCATTTTGCTGGTTAATATAGGTATTAGATGAAAATTACTATTGTTCTTCCACTATGGTGCTAACAAATGTTTTCGACAAAAGATGATTACCGGATAACAACTAAATTAGTATCACACCAGAAAAGCGACCTTCCCTATCGTAATACCGGAACAGCTCAAATTCGGTACACTAATTGCAGTAAATGGGGACTGGGAAATTAAAGGTCATCTGGGAATAGTTTCATCCATTTTTTTGTACAATAATTGTTGTTTTATTAAGTCATAAATAAATAATCAACCACTCTGCTTTGCAGCTTTTTCTCATTATTTTTATGTTGATCTTTCGATATATACTGTATGCATGAAAAAATATAAATAAGTAGATGGTGCAAAATATTTCCCAAAAATATCCTTGTACTATGCGAGAGTTTTGTACACCATATACTCACGAATTTTTTAGATACATTTTGGACAACTAGCAATACCAAGACCTATAATATCTTATTCAACTTTGATAGTATTCCTACAATTTTTCATTGCTACCCACGAATAGATTGAAACACTAAATTCACAATGTCGTCACAGTGTCCAATAAATATTCGGCTTTTAATTTTTGTCTTAATATACCCCAAATTCGTTATTATTTTTTTAAGTTTCGATGAAGTTTTGTGTACACATAACGTTCTGATGATGTTTGTGTATTCGTATGGCAGATCAAGATGGAGATGTTCCTTCAAGGAAGAGGGGTAGACCTCCAATTGCCGTGATTGAGGAGGTCTTGGAGCGGTCCAGGAAGAGGGTTAATTAATGCCTCCCGGCCAGGAAGTGAGTTATCAAATAAATCTTTTGTTCTGTAAAATCATTTAGTTGGCCACCCATTTTTCCGATGGTTTGCCACCCGCTTTCCCTTTGGATCTTCATAATTGTCATATATGTGTATTTGTTTATCATCCTTGCATAATAAGCAACACTAATTCCAACACTAATTCCAATATTGTGCAATCACTGCTCTGTAACTTAAAATTACATTTCTTTACTCCTAACGCTATCCAAAATGGGATGCTCATATGCTTTTCTAATTGAAACCAGGGGAGGGCCCTTCTCGACCAAGAGGTCGGCCCCGTAGTTCATCAAGGGCGGAGGCTCGTGGCTTACAACCCCAAGGTAAGCCCACCCAGCAAGTATTTATTTTTTACGGTGAAAGGTTGTCAAACGAAAAATCACATATTGCATTCACATAGACAACTTCATTTACGGTACTTCTCTTTAGTAAACTGGACAATGGGATTTCGGTGGCATAAATGCGGCCACATCCATAGACCAAGCATAGTTCAAACCTCCTGCCTGTATAGTTTTAAATATGTATTACATATACAACAAACACACCACAAACACGAATCAGATATAACACAATAAATTTAATGATGCAAACATCAATCGTAATATAATACGTTTTCTATTGCTAGATTTCAAAATTCCAAGGGTATGCAATTTTAAATTTTAAAATTTTGGTGATACTACTAAGAACCGCTTAAGTGGTGTGTATAGAAATTCCATACAACAATTGCTTGCTAAATTTAATTTCACATAGTTTTAAATTATTATCCCCTTCCCTCTTTCCCATATAATATTATCGAAATTTTGTTCAAATATGCAATAGAAAATTATTAGGAAATTGTAGTAAACAGGAATACAAAAGATACAAGCTACTAAATTCTACTTGTAAATATCATTTTTTAAATACTAAGGAAAGGTCTTGAATATTAGATAATAACCAAAATTAAGATTTTCTCATAAGGTTCCAAAATTATGTATTCAAGAACTTCACATAGCTTTATTATGAGTTCGTGGCCCATGAAATAATAAGTTCTATATATTTTATCATTTTGGTGAGCGGAGGAGTTGTCCTTGCCAATCTCTCATTAGGCATAATTGGACATAATATCAGGAGTATGTGAAATAAGCTGGGTTACTTTAAAATGAAACCATAAACAAATTTTAAAAATGTGAACTGTTAGAGTCACATATTGCATTCACATAGTCAACAACTTCATTTACACTAATTCTCTTTAGTAAACTTGACAATGGGGTTTCACTAGCATAAATGCGGCCACATACTTGTACCAAGTATATTTCAAACCTTCTACGATTCCTGTATAGTTTAAATTATATATTACATATACGAAAAACACAACACAACCACGAAACAAATATAAAGCAATAAATTTAATGATGTAAACATCAATAGTAGTATAATACGTTTTTTATTGCTAGATTTCAAATTTCCAAGGGTATGCAAATTTAAAATTTAAATGTTTGGTGATAATACTAAGAATCCGTTAAATAGTGTGTATAAAAATTCCAGATAGCAATTGTTTCCTAAATTTAATTCCACATAATTATAAATTATTGTCCCCCTCCTCTTTGCCATACAGTATTATTGAAATTTTGCTCAAAAAATGCAATAGAAAATTATAAGGACATTATAGTAAAGTGGAACACAAAAATACATGATACAAAATTATACTTGTAAAATATCCTTTCTTAAGTGAGGAAAGGTCTTGAATGTTACACAATAACCAAAATTAAGATTTCCTCATAAGTTTCCAAAATTATGCATTCTAGAGTTTCACACAGCTTCATTATAAGTCTGTGGTCTATGAAATATTAATTTCTACATATTTTAACATTTGGATCGAAGCGTGTTTGAGTGGTGGAATTGTCCTTGCCATTCTCTCATTAGGCATAATTGGACATAACATCAACAGTATTTGAAATATGATGGGTTACTATAAAATGAAACTTATACACAATTTTTTATAAATGTGAATTGTTGCACTTTGGTAATTTATGTGTGGATAATGAAATTAATAGCATTAAAAATATACAATATTCACTGTTATTTTAATAAATCATTTTTTGAATGAAAAAGAAAAGACTTGAAAATTACATATCAAACAAAATCAAAATTTACCCATGATCTTCCCAAATTTTGCATTTGTAGATTTTGACTAAGCTTCATTCAACCTGGTCATCATCCCTGGAGGAAGGCTCCCTGCTACATCCTCCTTCGGCATCTCTTGAGCCGTAATAAAATATTGAGTGCTGGACTGTGCCGAACAAAGCCTCTTACGCTTGCTGTTGCAATCCCCTTTTTATCAAATCATTATTCCATTTATAAAACACCATTCCATATTTTTTCCATTTTCTGTTTCCATTTTCCATTCACATATATCATTTCCATTTCCATTTCCATCCATCATCATCTTTAAAATACATACATCATAATACTTTGATTATAACTCAGACATCTCCTCCGTATTTAATAAAGTCACTTATGCTATTAAATACATAACTATTCCATCTATTTGTAAAGTATTAAATAATATTTATTAAATCACAAATGTTTAAAGATTATAAATAATAGAATATTATAAACCATATAACCCTAAATAACAACTGATACCATTCTTTTTCATATCTTTTTAAGCCATAAAGTACTGCGCATGAAGAACCCAAAACCTCTACTAGACCAAAACCCTACCAGCTCATCTCACCAACAATATATTTAACACATATCTATGAGTGTGTACTTGTATGCTTATTTTTACTCATGCAAACTAACAAACAACAAAACTTGCAGATGCCGCATCCCTTTCAAGCACGGATGCCACTCGCTGCTATGCGAACATTGACTACGCACCACTTAACAATCTAAAAGAAGCACTGACGAAAACAGCCAGTGAAATACAGGCTGAACTTCCGGCAACAAAAATGAAACAGTTCCTGACATCGATCGGAGACACTGTGCAGGAGTTGCCTATAACGACTATCCTGGAAACTGTTATCCCGCCAGGAACAGAGGTACCCCCATCCCTCTCATTGTCAAATCCACTTATGTGTAGAAACTTATATGTAATGGTCAACCTGGTTGCTTATATTATGCCCTACAAAAATCAGGTGGTTCGGTGCATCTGCCAGGCAAAAATTGTGGACGTCCTTGGCGGGAATGGCTGGTATTACAACTGTTGCCCAACTTGTGCTCGGGCCCTCCGCGATCTAAATGGGAAATTCTACTGCCTAAGTTGCGATGAAGAGACACCATTACTGGCCCAGCGTAAACACAATGCTAAAATCTCAACGAAAACTAACACGCAGGATTGAAACCACCGACGGAACAATGTCCTCACACTAACTGCAGCCTCGACAAATCCATCCTTCTTTTCAATTTATCAACCTCACAACAAAGAAGCCGAACAACTTGTGGGCATTCCACTTACAACATCATCCAGGGTTGTGAAGAGTACACGGTCACAACGGTGTCTGAGGTCCCTGGCGAAACTTCTAGCATAGACATAGTACCACCCTCTGCAAACATGGAACCTTCCATCAGCCCCAATGTCAACAAGAAGCAGAAGCTAGCTTGACCGCTACCATGACACCTCACGAATAAACTAATAAGGACTTTTCTATTATGTCTGTAGTACTACACTTTGAAACACTCTTTTTTTTACGTACCCACATGTGACCTTTTCCTTTCCTAAACGTTGGATTTCGAAGTATTTTTCTTAATATTTTACTTATGAAGCAATGCTTTACCTTGCGCTGCCATACATACTTCCAAACATATTTGGGAATATGTTTCTTTTAGGCCAGATCACAACTGTACATTCCCTGCATTTTCTGTTCACATATCATGGGATAATGCGTATTCCAATCCTTACTTTACAACTTCATACTAAACTGCAACCTATTCTCTGTTTATCCATCCCCTACCATCGTTTATATAATATTGCACCAAATTTATTTTCAACCAAAATACCCAAAATTACATCCATCTTCGAAGCCTTTTACATCATATATGACCTATATATCCCAGACCACAGTAACAATGCTTCAACGATTCAAATCTAAAAAATAACCGCTAGAGCATGTCCCGTGCCTCGCACGGGTTCTCATGCTAGTTTTAAATAAAACAATAAAAAATAAGATTCATCATGTTTGACAAATCAGACATGGATGTTTCAAATTTTGATTTTCTTTTCTTGATCAAAATTTTGATTTGTTTATAGTTACAATCACTTTTCAATAGTTCAACCTCATATATATTCTGATTCATTTACAATGCATATAAATTTTAACTTTAAAACATTACAAACAATAGTATTTTTATGGTGTTTTAATATAAATAGACAAACAAATTATGATTTTCTGGTTATGTCTGGGGCATGCTGGTTTTGTTCACTAGTTAATGGATGCATTAATCTCCGCCTAAGGCAGTCATTAGTGCATTTTTGTATCTTTTGGCATGAATAGATAAAGGAAAAATGAAATTTTATAAGAAACATTCATAATAAAGCACTCCAGAAACAATACACTTGCGTAACTCCATGAATTACAGTGGATGCAAAACAGAAAGAGTTACATTGAAGTTAAAAATATGAACCATTTGATGAACACCTGGCTCATTACTGTATTTAGTAAAAAGGCACATATAACGTGACTATAGTTTTATTGTGTATCCGCTTCCATGCACGGGAGGTCAGCTTAGTTTACGCTGCAAAGGTGTTAAAGAAGGAAAAAATTAGTCATTTGGATCGTGGGTTCATAAGCTAATCATAATTAAGAATAATTGGTAACAACAATTAATGAATCGGAACTTACGTATTACAGTCGAATTTACGATCAGCTGAGTATATAAAAGGAAGTCCACATTTCCCTGGTAGAGCGTCGATTTTTGGAATACGACCATCTGGACCAGGAACACCAGCTCTGTTTCTGTTAGCACGTTCCTGCACGCAAAGACACATCTCCCTCCTCTCTTCTCTAGTCTTGGCCATTTCACGGAATGCTTTTAATGCATTACAACACTCAGCAGATGGCTCCTGCTGGTCACCTCTATGAAATGGATCACAGAGTGCTTTGGTACGTTCTTGTTGTGCTGTTCCGCATGTAAAAGCTTCCCCTTGCTCCACCATCATAAAAGCCCCTACCACCATTACAGTCAACATAGTCAAGTATGCAATCCTCGCCATTTTTTTCTTAGCTAGTAGTGTATAAGTTTGTTGGAATGTGTTATGTAGATAAACTGTGTACAGGTATTTTGAGGATAGATTATGAAGGTCGACGCATTTATAGGCAGGCTGGTAAACTTAGGATGCCTAATCTGTCTTGATCTCAAAAATGCGTAGCAACTATTTGATGCATGCCTCTCTCATAAATGTCTAATTTTACTCGTTAGGCTTCATCTGAAAAATTTTCATCTCAAAAGATGTGACACAAGATGAGGCAATTCCATCTGCTATGTTTGTTTTTATCAGTTATCTGGGTTTCCTAGCACTGAGATTTTCTCTACTTGTGTAACTTGTGAACAATATTATTTAGACAATTTATTATCAACTTGCCTAATTTATCGGTTGCTAATTTGCCTAATTTGATTTAAAAACATGATGCTTATCAAGACTGCGTAGTATGTAACATTGTCTGTTTCTTTGCCTTATTTGATATAAAGGCTTGATGCTTATCATGATTATGCAGTATTATAATGGTACTTAGGCAAGCCTTTAAGTATGTGTGTACTCAAGAGCACCATTCTCACTAAATTAAGTAACTTTACCATAATTGTGCACAACAGTGTAAACTCTTTAATTTGTAGAGGCCATAAGAGAATAGCTCAAAAGAGCTGGCACTACATTTGAGGCGGTTCAATTTTGGCTCGTTTATCTCATCATTTTTCTGGGATTCAAAGCAATGAGATTTACTCCATTTCTGTTACCGACGATCAATGTCAACTTAACCTAATTTAAGTTTTATCAAAAATTCCCCCATCTGCCCATCTCCCTTTCAAAACTACATACGATCAGTTCTTTCGACAACTTAGAATTATAAAAAACATGATCTGTTAACCTGAGTCCATGCAACCTTGCGACACTCAAGGTCTTGAATTCAAAATTTGTTCGACGTTCCAATCTCACGGGTGTCTATATATAATGATTTTAGTGATGTGGTAATTTTTTAAAAAATTTCCTACATGTATTTGGTTTGGTTTTCTAACGGTCAAACCGGTCAAAGTCGACCTTCCTTTTAACTAGTCTTGTCCCGAATGATGAATCTATTTTTTTAACTTATTTTTTCGACTTTCCAATAGCACGGGTGTCAAGATATAACGATTTTAGTTATGTGGTAATTTTTTAAAAAAATTCCTACATGTATTTGGTTTGGTTTTCTAACGGTCAAACCGGTCAAAGTCGACCTTCATTTTAACTAGTCTTGTCCCGAATGATGAATCTATTTTTTTAACTTATTTTTTCGACGTTCCAATCACACGGGTGTCAAGATATAACGATTTTAGTGATGTGGTAATTTTTCAAAAATTTCCTACATGTATTGGGTTTGGTTTGGTAACGGTCAAACCGGTCAAAGTCGACCTTCCTTTTAAGAAGTCTTGTCCCGAATGAAGAATCTATTTTTTTAAATTATTTTTTCGACGTTCCAATCGCACGGGTGTCAAGATATAACGATTATACTAATGTGGTAATTTTTAAAAAAAATTCCTACATGTATTTGGTTTGGTTTGGTAACGGTCAAACCGGTCAAGATATAATGATGGTTTGGTTTGGTAACTAGTCTTGTCCCGAATGATGAATCTATTTTTTCAATTATTTTTTCGACATTCCAATCGTACGGGTGTCAAGATATAATGATTTTAGAGATGTGGTAAATTTTTAAAAAATTTCCTACATGTATTTGGTTTGGTTTGGTAGCGGTCAAAGTCGACCTTTCTTTTAACTAGTCTTTTCCCGAATGATGAATCTATTTTTTTAAATTATTTTTTCAACGTTCCAATCGCACGGGTGTCATGATATAACGATTTTAGTGATGTGGTAATTTTTAAAAAAAATTCCTACATGTATTTGGTTTGGTTTGATAATAGTCAAACTGGTCAAAGTTGACTTTCCTTTAAACTAGTACATGTAAACACTTAACATATTTTTTATTATTAAAATTTTATAAATTACAATTTACAATTAAATTTATCCCATTTTAAGACAAATAAATCGCTTTTTAATTTTTTTTTTTACAATTTAGTAATAGATAATTACAAAATTAAATTTACTTATTTCAAAACAAAATAAGTAATTAATAAAGTGCAGCACACACAACACAGAGGTGATACCAAACCCAAAATTTTGGGCGGCTTGTTTTCCCCCCTTAACGAAATAATTTTCCCCCCAAAACACTCTTCTTTTCCCCAATTCTCACAAAATTAGGACTTTCAATTTAGAACCAAATACTCTCCTCTCTCTCGCTTTTAGGGTTCTATATTCAAATTAGACAAAACAACAACAGACGCAAAAACTAGGTCGAGTCTTCTCTCTTCTCAAAACCAGCGGCGGCAGTAGCAGCTTTACAGACCCCGCCTCTTCAACACCTCTTCTTTCTCGTTTCTACTCCTGTTCAATCGCCTTAACACCACACCTTCTCACTCTATCACTCTCGATTTCATCAATCCCAAGGTATTTGCCTCTTAATTATTCAATTCCCGTGTGTTTCTCTTTTCTTAATTAATTGTCTGTGGTGAGATTGTTACTCTCGCTCAGGTATTAGCTCCAATTAGTTTTCATAAACTATAATTCCAGTAATTAGGCGATGTTCGATTGTGCTTTTATTTTACAGGCTACCAACTCCTAAGCCAGGGCAAGTTCTTGGTCTGGTTGGCATAAATGGCATCGGGAAGTCAACTGCCCTCAAAGTTTTAGCTGGGAAATTGAAACCTAATCTTGGTCGTTTCAATGTAAAGTTCATTCAATTCTGTTCCATTATCTAATCACACAGAGACAGTGAATTCCTTTCCGATTCTTATAATTTTTGTTTACTTGTTATTTTCCAGAACCCTCCTGATTGGAAAGAAATTTTGGCGTACTTCAGAAACAGTTGCAAAAATATTTCACCCGTATCCTAGAAGATGAATTTAAGGTACCTGTCATTTAAAAAATTCCTTAAATTAGTTTAAAGGGAATTAGTTCTGTATTTTCATGTGCTTGTTTCGAATTCAGGGTCTTTGCATTTGGGTTCTTTTGGTATATGGGGCATTAAATATATCAAAGATAAGCAAGAATTTCCTTGAATGTTTACTCTTAAGCTTTGAAAGTAGATGGTTTTATTAAGAGGATGTGAAGGACTAAAGGTTTATAGTGTCTTAGTCTAAATTTGGAGCCTTCAGGTGTGTGTGACTGCTTGTGCCAATAACGATAGCATGTTTGTGAATCATATCTTCATGTCTGTTATTTATAATTTAAACTGTGATCTTTATCCTTCATCCTGTATGTTTCCGGTACTTCTGAATTTGTTTCGACTTCTGAGCCCATCATCAGTTGTAATACACGGTGCACTATCTGTAATTTTGTACTATTACTACAACCTACAATATATAGCACACATCGTTTAAGGAAACCTTAATATTTTGTGCCACTTTGGGTACTCTTTTCGGAGTCTGGGCATTTCAATGTTCTATAAATTTTCCTCAGAAATTACAACAAGAACTGGTTGATAAGCCTGGCTCCCATCCTTTTGATGAGGTATTTGCTATTCCCTAACTCTCTTTTTACTCTTTGCATCATTACTTATGAAACTAATTATGTACTCTTCTCTGTTGGATGTCAGATACTTTATTGTAATATTGGAAAACTCTTCTCTCCATAGTGCAAATAATGAAGTTTTTATCAACTGCTTTAAGTTATTTGACTATTTCAACAGTTTGAAAGCAACGTATGATTTCCAGGTCCATATTATGTTGTTATTATTTTGCTAAATAAGAACTTTATTTCATTTACTATATCACCTGAAGATACATACTTCTCATTCCTTCCCCTGGCACATATTATGGATCAGATTCTAGTAACTTGCTGGAGATAATGAGATTTGTCATGTGTGTTATTGATTTCATTAATTTAATTATGTGCACAGTTATTTCCGTTTGTGAATATAAATTGTTATTATGTACCCAAAAATTAATATGTATGTCGTTTCTTCTTTTGTTGATATGACAGCTTTTAGATGACATAAATGAGGAGTAAACAAAAAACAGAGTATATACTATATGAAGTCACAAATTTTGGCAACAATGCGGTATTTTAGGAAGTTTTCATATTCTATGTTGAGAGTTTGAAGGGGGTTCAGCATGTTATCCTCTTATCTCAGGTAATCCTTCCATTTGCTTGCGACTACTTATATACGAATTTATGCCTAATAAGAGCCTGGAACATAAGTCAGGATGACTGGATTAATTATAAATTTGGGATGATTAATTATATTTTATCATTTTGTTTTTTATTAGGTTGACTGGATTGGGTAGGAAATCAAATTTATGCTGGTGAAGATCAATGCATAGAATATAACTTTTTCCTGAGCAGTCAGGATGAACCGCAATGACTCGTTCCGCAAGATAAGAAGCATTCTGAACAGTTGAGTTTTCGAGTGCACACATTTCCTCTCTTTTCTATGCATTTTAATCTACTACTGTTTGATTGAGGCCAAGTATGAAAACTCATTTGTTTCTTTTTCCCCTTTGTTGCAGGATATGCAAAACAGTTGGGAAACTATGTAATTTTATCAAACAAATATGCCACTCCTTGACAATGGGATGGTGTTGCAAAACTTAGAAAGTTGATGAAGGGCGGACAAATTACGAAAACTGATGGGATATACTCGGTACTCGGTGAAGTTTCAGCAAAGATGAAGCTTCAGCAGAGATGAAGCTTATTATTACAGATGACTTGGACTCCATGTTTGAAGAATAACGAATAGTACATGTGCTTGGTAAAGTTTGAATTGGCATAGTTTGAACTTAGAATTAGTGCATGTGCTTGGTATTAGTACATGTTGGTAAGAATTTGTAGAACTGTTAAGTATTTTTGTTTGGCTGCATCATTGCCTTGTGGTTGGTTTTTGAACCTTTAGTTATTATTGTCTTGGTTTGGACAGGATGGTTTTATGTACAAACAAAGCAGCCATTTCAAATTTTTTGTAAAAAAGTGTTGCATTTGACTATATATGATGTTGCATTATGGTATATTTAGTGTTGCTAAAAATACTTTTGATGTTGCAAAAAAAAAAAACAAATGATGTTGCATTAGACCAAACTAGTGTTGCATTAGATAGTGGTCTCCACTGCTGATGTGGCATCCTGTGGGATCCACTGCTGATGTGGCACCCCTAGTGGGCCCCAATGCTGACGTGGCATGGCCCCCAATTGTGATGTGGCACCTTGTGGGTCCCATTGCTGACATGGCATCTAGGTGGGCCTCACTATTGACGTGGCATCTTGCTGACGTGACACCTTGCTGATGTGGCACCTTGTGGGATCCAATGCTGATGTGGCATGTGAGCCCCACTGCTGACGTGGTACAATGGTGAGCCCCACTGATGAAATGGCTGAATATCTTATGCAACACCATTTGGTCTTGTCTTTACCTGCTTTTGGTGTTGCATAAGGCCTCTTATGCAATACTTTCGTGGTGTTGCAATAGCTTGGAAAAAGCGTTGCATTAGGGGTCTTACGCAACACCAATATTGGCAACGCCCCACTGGTGTTGCGTAAGACCTTACGCAACGCTTTTCAGGTCTTTGGCAACTTTATTTGGGGGTTGCGTATGTGCGTTTATGGCATAGTGTTTTTTTTAAATTTTTTTAAAATATATTTTGTGCTTTATTGGAAAATTTGTTGTTTATAATAAATAAGTTAATATTTTCAATATAAATTTTTAACTTGTTATTTTTAGGAGGTGTTAACTATTTTTTTTGAACCAATCAACTAACCAACTTGTCATTTTTAGGAAGGTGTTAACAATTTTTTTGGAAGGCGTTAACCAACGACCAACCAAATATATCCTTTTTTGCTTATAATAGTATATAGGTTATAACCCGTGCAAAGCACGAGCTATCATATTTATTATTATTATGAATTAATATATTATTAATTTGGTTTAATATAAAATTTTAATTTATTTTAATTTATTTTATTATTAATTTTTAAATTTACATATGTTCCATACTTAATTTCATGACATAAATAAATATCATTAATTTAACGATATTTTAAAATTTATTGTTAAATATCTTAAGAATTCAATAGATATTTTTAAAAAATTATTTAGTGTAACTTAAAATCGTATAAGACATGTGGTTTTTTATTTTTAATAAATTATATATAATTTAAATGAATTTGGAATTTTTAACACGTTTTTTAAATTTTTTTAAAAATATATTTTTTTACCTTAGCTCGTTGGTTAGTTGGTAATACATTCCTACAAATTTTGTTAACACCTCCAAAAAACAAAAAACAAATCAAAAGGTATTTAAACTTAATTAAAAAAGATAAACCACATATTTTACATACTCTGTTGATTATATTTCCATTAGAATTCTCCACCAACACCCAACTTCTCTTCAGACTCCTTCGAGAAACCAATATCTTTTAAAATTAATGTAAACAATTTCAGTATAAAAATTTATTAATAAGTAAAAGATTAAAAAAAAGGAAAATAAATATATTATCTATTTTAGTATACTTTTATAAGGAAAATAGGGTATAATTGGTTGGTTAGTTAAAATCTTTTTAAAAAACTTATTCGCACCTTGTAAAAAATAAATTAAATACATATTATAATTTAATAAAAAAAATATAACATATATTTTACATAAATACATACTTTATAAGTTATACTTCAACTGAAATGTAGCTACATACTCTTTTAATTATATTTATTTTTTTAACTTATTATTTTTAGGAAGGTGTTAACAATTTTTTTGGAAGGCGTTAACCAACCAAACAACTAATCAAATATACATGTTTTGCTTATAATAGTATAGTATAGATTTACATAAATGCATACTCTATAGTTATACTTCAACTGAAATTCAACTGCATACTTTTTTAAATTATATTTATTTTTTTACGTCAACTGAAATTCAATTACATACTCTTTTAATTATATTTATTTTTTTAACTTGTTATTTTTAGGAAGGTGTTAACAATTTTTTTGGAAGGCGTATATAGTTATAAATGTTTTTATAATAGTATTAAACATGTTTTATAATTAAATAAAAAATGGTAAATATTTCAAAATTCGATGAGCTCATATATAGCATTATCTTATGTTTTATTACCTGATTTTTTTGTGCTCATACATTAAAGTTGTTCAGATGAATTTAATGATTAGTGTCAAATCTCGAGTAAGTCAAAGTATTTGGCCCAAATGCAAAAATTTGGTAAAACACTAATATGTTACTGGTTCAGAAAAATCATAATTTATTGATAAATATTTAATCTCTTAATCTATTTGATTTGACGTGTGACTGGGATGATGACCGTCTAAACTTGTGCGCGTTTATGAGGGAGAGTCTGGGAAGAAACTTTATTTATATCGGAGTATAATTGAAAGAGCTCATAGTTGTAACTAAATAAAATATTAAATAAAATACCCTTTTTATTAAATAAAATATTGTTTAATTTATTTGGAAGGTATTTACCATTTTTTTAGGAAGGTGTTAACTAACCGACCAACCAACCAATTATATTTTGTTTCGCTTATAATAGTATAATATAGATAAGGATAGGGAAAATGGATTTTTTTGTCACTTAACTATTGGGGCTTTTTTAAAATTGCCATCAAACAAAATTTTATTTAAACATTATCATTAACGTTATGAACGTTTATAATTTCAATCATTCTGTTAAATTGTATAAGCGAACCATGTAAAAAGACTCCAGCGTGGACTACTGTGCTGATGTGGACTTGTGGCATGATCTAATAAAAAAGACAATTTGCTTACCTAATGTTAACTGTTCAGTACGTCAACCAAAAAATAAGTGATACCAGTTACTACTTTTATGTTTGAATGGTTTCAAAAAGTAATTACATCCTTTATTATGGCCATTAAACTCTATGCTAAGGAATGCATCCGATAATTTATCTCTTAATACAATATTGTTGGAGTATCTTCTCTTTTCTCTTTTTCATAAAGTCTGTACCATCATGTTGCTTGAACAAAATTTGAACAAGATAAATTATATATGTCTCTGGTAAAAATATATCACATGACTTGTCATTCGAGCAATTTCTGAGGAAGACGATAATATATCACTTCTAGAGCAAGGTATAAACCTGTCATCATTGACAAATAAATTGTAATTTATAAAGTACCAATGTTGAACAAAGTAAATGATAAATAGCTCTGGTGCATTCTGTTCAAACAGCCTAGAAGTAAACAGAAAGAAAAAAATCTCTACGAGATTCTTTTAATAATTTAAGTACAGCAGAGCCTAGAAGTCATATCCATAACAAAAGGTCCAAATTAACAAAAAATGAACATAAACAAAGGTTCATAAGCAAAGATTCATAGCTTAACTGAAATAAAAACATAAGACAAGCATTCATTTCTTGTTCAGCTCACTGCTTGGCACAACATTTCTACCATTCATCATCGGTGGTGATTTGACAGGTTGACTATAACTTGTAGGCCTAGCTGCACTTGTTGTTGCACCATGACTTGAACAATTTGGCTGTGAACTAGTGACTCTCACCGTGGATGTTGATGATGACAAGTATGTGTGGCCATCATCTCCCACATACACACCAACACCACCAGATGGTTTTTTGACCTTTTTAACTTGAGGAGCTGCCTTTGGTGGCCTTCCTCTTCTCTTTGGTTGTGCTGCTTGCTGTGTACCAGTACTTGGTGGCTCTGCAGATGAATTTGTATTTTCAATCCTTTTTTTTTTTACCTGAATTTACTGAGGAGTGTGTTTCTGTAGCCTGCAAATTGAAGAAATTGCACATATAAATGTCATGTACTTACAATAACCAGATAAGGATGTATATTTAAATGTGTTATACCTGATTTTTCTTCCTCACATTCTGCTTATTTCTCAAAGAATGTGCTTCAGCAGCTTCACTCTGTTCTTTTTTGGCCTCAGCTACCTTTTTCTGATTCTCGACTACCTCAGACTCAGGTGTTTTGCAGGTAGCTTTATTGTGACCAATCAACAAACACCTACTACACTTCATGACAATGCCTTTTTTGGACAATTTAGTACCAGACCCCCCCTCTTCATCTGCCTCTCTTCTTCTATGCTTTTTTGGCCTACCTGGCATTCTCCTCGTTTTGGGTGGCAATAACTTGACCTGTTGGGCTACTGGCCACTCTTTACTGCCTTTCATTGGACACATCAAATGTGAATAAGCTCTCATGTATGTGTTCTTCTTAAAACAATCATCTACATATGTTTCTGGCTCTGCATTTAGAGATAATATGGCTTGACAACCATGACAACATGGAATCCCTGTTAATTCCCATTTCCTACAACTGCAAGTCCTATTTTTCATATCAACTTCAAATTGATTTCCTTCCTTGTCTTTAACCTCACATTTATCCCCTCCATCCCAAGTAGATGAACACATCTTTGAGCCTTCAATACTAAAATTTAATCTTCTAATGATCCTAGGGCATAAATCAGAGTCCATTTTATCCATGTAATCCCTTTTAACATGTATTCTCTCCATACATTGTACCCTAATATGGTAAAGCATACTGATAATTGGTTTGTACCTAGCTTCCAATATCCATGAGTTAAAACACTCTGAAATGTTATTATCTACAACATCACAGTGTGTCATAGTTTGGAAATAGGCCCTGCTCCAATGTTTAGGATTAGTTTTCAGCAAGTCATTGTAAGCAAAGGGTGAAATTGACCTGATCTCATCCATACAGATATTGAAGTGTGCTACTGTTGATGCGTTGGCAGCTTTCCAAAATGCACATTTCAATGCCTGGCCAGGATTATTCTTCTTCCAATTAGCATAAATATGTCTGGCACAACACCTATGTTCAGCTGCTGGTAAGATGTCATCAATTGCATTCTTCAATCCCTAAAATATTAGTAAACAATATAAAAGTTAGATGTTAAAACACTAATACATGACAAGAATTTATATTTAAAAGTAAATTATTACTTTTTGTTGATCTGTAATGAGTGTGCAATTATAGCCATCAGAAAGATTCAGATCATCCTTCAATAATTCGATGAACCATGACCATGACTCTGTGCACTCCACTTCTACAACTGCCCAGGCAATAGGAAACATCTGGTTGTTTCCATCTCTCCCAATTGCTGTCAGCAGCTCACCTTTCACATATCCCTTTAAGAAACAACCATCCAGCCGTATAATTTTTCTACATCCATTTAAAAATCCCTTCATCAATGCATCGAAGCATATATACATTCTTTGGAATGTTGGATTTGGACAATCTTCACTTACTTCATCTTTGATGAAAACCGAACTACCAGGGTTAGTCCTTAAAATTTCAGCACCATAATCCCAGAGTCTACTATAGTGCTCTTGTAAAACAGACTCCAATTCAGACATAGCAATTTTTTTTGCCCACCAACATTGATTTAAAGAATAGATTATCTTGTACTTCTGATTTATTGCTTCTGCAAATTCTTTGAGTTTCCATCTAGAATTACTTCTTATTGTGCTACCAAATTTTTTTGCCAACCAGTCAGATTTGATCATCTTTTGCTTGCTCACAATGATGCAGTTATGTGACCTTTTATAAGTCTTTATCTGGAATGCCTCATCATTATTCAGTCTACTGGCCCATAGCTCCCATTTGCAACCTTCTCTGCATTTGGCTTGCATTCTTTTGAAGTCATTTCTTTTTATGAAGACTCTCCTTTGTCTAGCCACAACATAGTTCCTTATTGCTTCCTTCAATTGCTCCCTGGAAGTAAAGATCAAACCAGGTTGAAACTCTATGTGTTCAATACTTTTGTTTGGGTTGAATGTTGGGTAATTAGGCTGCTTTGTCTTCTTGTTTTTTTTTGTACTTACAACCTCTTCATTGTCACTTGTATCACTTGATTCCATACTTGGAACATCAAATGAGTCACTCTCCTCATTTTCATCTACCATTTTACCAACCTTACCAACACCAATCTCATTGTTCTCATTAAATTTGGAAAATGCTTCAGCTAACTGCTCATACTCATACTGCACAAAGCTATTCCATTCTGGTATTTCTCCCATGTGGCCATCATATTTTCTGTTACTCCTCATCTCATGCCTCTCATGCTGCTCTCTAGTATCATTCATAGCCTGTACTGACACATTATGACTGCCATTTCCTGTATGCATTTCAGTGAGATTACCATCTTTTAAAGGATCAATCTTTCCTTCCCTCAACATCTTTTTCTTCTCTCTGATTGCCTCTAATTCATCATCAACATCTGATTGCACATCGTTATCATCATCAAATTCCCACTCATCCTCCTCTCCACTATCACTATATTCATCATCCTCAAAATCAGGGTCATCTGATTCAACCTCATTACTCTCACCTGCAGTGTTCACTCCCTCCTCTACAACATTTTTTCTCTTCTCTTCACCACAGTGATCAACATATATATTAACAAAACCACATGTTTTAGCAACTTCTTGAAGCTCTTTAATTGATTCAAGATTCCAAATTAATTTATACCCGTCTTTGCCAATGACCTTAGGTGACTTATAGTACAATTTTAGACCATCACCATATCCAACTTCATTCAAAAATTTAAGTAATTTTTCTACAGATAGTGATCTAATATCAACATTGTAAACATTTTCGCTTGTACCTCCCATGTAGTAATAGATGCCTTCTCTCGATTTGAACTGACCCCCGTGATGAATCTCTAGTCTGATCGAATCCATGAGACCCTGAAGTATTTAAACAGAAAGAGTTACAAAACCCTGAATATCATGTAAAAAATATATTCAACAGAGATAATTACAATATAGATTAGAGTTTGTATACCTTACAATTCCAGCGACTGAAATGGTAACAACCCGCCTACGCCTGATTTCAAAATAGTAAAAAACCCTAGCTCCAAGACATGTCTTTGCCTATCTGTGTGTTTTGTGTCGATGAAACACTGAATATGATCAGGTCTCCTGTATGTATCCCCTTTTTTTCTTTTTATTCCTTATTCTTTTATATTAATGACATAATTATCCACCTAACTAGCCACGTGTTAAAAAAATGACAAATGGGACAGATAGTTAACATCCGTTAATTCCTTTTAACAGAATGATTAACTTCTAATTACATAATTAGTTGATGATTAATTATGAGAAACAATTTTGTTTGATGGAAAATTAAAAAAAGCCCCAGTAGTTAAGTGACAAAAAAATCCATTTTCCCATAAGGATATAATGTATTGTATTATTGATTTACTTTGTATACGAACAAAACTAAAATTAGACTTTAATTTATGGGTAATGATAGGTGCACATAATTGGTTACCTAATTTTTGCACCTAATGAGTTGGATTCCACTAATGTGGATTTTTATTGATTGATATTAATGTGAATGCAGGGGGCCCATTGAGTTATAACCAATCAAATTGAGACACTCATCATTTTATGAAACTTTATGTAACTCTAGTATTTTTCTTAATTTATACTTGTATTTGAGCACACAAACATGTAAATATGATTTTATTATCTTCGAGTTTATTTTTTGAGTACACGATAAAATATGAAATCAATTATCGTAACTTTTTAATTAACTATTCAAAAAAATTTATATTTGATCTGGTTTTAGCCAGAAATGTCTTACTCTGATATTATCACCATTTTTGCAAAATAAATAGAAGAATGTTCGAAATTTCGAATATCCCACCATTTATATATTTATATTTATATATTTATATACTTACAACGAAATATTCCTCTTTCCCCTTCATAAGCTCCTTAAGGTCTTCCTTAGAGCATCCCCGAGGGTAATCCCTATTTTAATTCCATAAATTATAATAAAATAATGATTACCTAAAATATTGGGAACCAAAAAGTGGTTTTACTCAACGGTATTACCTATAATTAAAAAAATAATATTTAATCAATAATTTTAGATAATATAGGGAATGATGAGAGTGTGGGAATAGATATATGTTGTATTATAAAGAAGGATGATGAGGTGACATTACAGGGGTTTGCTTTTCTCTCCCCCAAAAATTATAGGGGAGGAGCATGAATTTTTAAGCTAAACCCCTAATATACCTAGAACAAATAAAGGTAAGGAGTCTTTGCATTGGAATTGCTCTTAAACCCTCTATCCATCAAAATATCTTTTTCGCAAATGCTAACCCCATGTCCCTCAAAACTGCCCTAACCGCATTACACTCTTCAAAATTCTTCCTCACTCCCCTCAGGGTTGTCATATAAACAACAACCCTACTACCTCCATTAGGCGGACACAACTTTTCATGATAGTTGTGCCTACCTAATAAATCAAGGGTAGTTCTAGAAACAATATTTGAAGTTTAATTTATCAAGATCCCTAAGCGGAACACGCTTAGAGGGTTGTGAAGGGGGAAGAGGAGTGATCCGAAACCGAAAATTCCACTACTTGAAACCTCATTCTCAATTAGGCCAGCAAGCTCCCAAAAATTAATAACCTCAGGCGAAGCTGGTGGTTCATCTTTCATCGAAAGTACTGGACTAAGCGTGATTCGAGGAGGAGGAGTTGTCGTTGGATCAAGATTGAGAAGGTCATAAGTGGTGGAAGTGAGAGATACAATGTGGTGGCCAATCCCTATGGGGTTTAATTCATGGTTTTCGGTTAAAAGATTTGTCGAAACGCAGCCTCCTATTACTTAAACATGAGATCCTGACAAGTTACATTTGAATAATGCTAACGCATTGACCAGTACTAGTTAATTGAGTTGTAATAACTTTTCATTCAATTTTTGAATCTTTTCTGTCTGATTTTAAGTTTTGATTTTACCGCTCAAATATTTTAAACACATAGCTTTACCGTTACTTTTAATCGTGTTCTAAAATACGAAAATCGGCATTAGTTGGAATAGATAAAGGAAATTGAAAGTTTAGAAGAAACATTACACTTGCGAAACTCCATGAATTATAGTGGATGCAAAACAGAAAGAATTACATTGAAGTTAAAAATATGAAGCATTCGATGAACGCTTGGCTCATTATTTATTTAGTAAATAGGCACATATAATGTGACTACTTTTATTGTGTATCCGCTTCCATGCACGGGAGGTCAGCTTAGTTTACGCTGCAAAAGTGTTAAAGAAGGATAAAATTAGTCATTTAATCATAATTAAGAATAATGGGTAACAACAATCAATGAATCGAACTTACGTATTACAGTCGAATTTACGATCAGCTGAGTATATAAAAGGAAGTCCACATTTCCCTGGTAGAGCGTCGATTTTTGGAATACGACCATCTGGACCAGGAACACCAGCTCTGTTTCTGTTAGCACGTTCCTGAACGCAAAGGCACATCTCCCTCCTCTCTTCTGTAGTCTTGGCCATTTCACGGAATAGCTGTAAAGTACATATATTATTCCCATCTCTGTAAGATGTGTCGAATAGCTGTAATTTCCATTGCCTGTTCTCTGTTCCTCAGGTGCACCACATGTCAGAGCTTCACCTGGCCGCATCAACATAGCCACCATCACCAATACTACTGCCAAGTATACAATCCTTGCCATTTTTCTTACTATAAATATATATAAATTTTATAAATTTAAGTATATAAATGGTGGGTACTCGAATGCTCCAATTTGTAAAATTTCGCGATGTTTTATAAAAAAAAAAAATTGGGGTGACAAACTAATGATGACTCAAAAATTTCTCGTGAAGTAGAAAAATGTAGGAAAAAAAATGATTGGCGACGATAGAAGAAAAGAAGACCCAAGCAACACAATGAGCATAAACTATAGAATCCAGCCAATGTCCTCTTCTGTGCTTTCAACCTTGTTTTCCTTTTCCTTTTTTTGGTAGCTATACATTGATCAACCGGGTTTAGAGGGTATATAAAATCGAAAATGCCTTATTCTTCATACCTCCAAGATAAAGTTTTATGCTTCCATCCGATTTTGCACATAATTGGGTAAAGAGAAAATCTCCAGGACCGCATACGAATTATGTAAACTTTTCGAAAAAGTAAAGAATAAAATCAGGGTCCGTAAAAATTATTGGTTAATTTTGTTGATATAGGAACCTCAATTTACATAAGGCAGCTAGGATGTACCTGGAATATACTATTAGCACCAATGCACCATGGCTTCTATAAATAGAAGTTTGATACATGCACCAGTTCATCAAGTGTATGAATGCATATTACTGGGTAAATACTCCATTGGCAGTAGATTACTTTTCTTCGAAACTATTGAATGGTAAGTTTTACTGCCAAAGGAGATTTGCCCCGCAATTCTGTTCATACATTCATTGCAGATGCATAATTTTATGCATTGGTCTTCTTTCTTGATCTTGAGAAGGAGATTCGCAAAAGGTACAACTTTCTGACCATTTTGATTATTTCCAACTATTTTTACATTATTTTTTGAAAAACTTTCGGTAACTAGCTAATTCAACATGAATATTTGATTGCTATGTACATCTATTATCATCAGAGCCGAGCTACTCCGTATTCAGAGTAAGCCACAGCTCACCATGAACTTTTGCGTAATATTACATCTTATATGTACTAGCCGGTAACAAGCACGGACCGGACGGACACGTGTAAATTATCGATAATAAATATAATTAATGAATATTATTTTAATATGTATTTGTAAAAATTTGAATGATAAAAACATATAATAAATAAATACTATTAAATTATGTAATTATAGGGAATTGACTACGGATGAAATTAAAAAAATTAAAATAGATAAATAAATAAATATAATTAATAAGTTTTATTTCAATATAAACTTGTAAAAAATTGAATGGTAAAAGTATATAACAAATAAATGCTATTTAATTATGTGGTTATATGGAATCCTATACGGGGTGAAATTAAAGAAATTAAATTAAATAAATAAATCTTGTATAATTATGTAGTTGGAAGGAATCGAACCCCGAGTTAAGTGATAACCAAATTTGGTACTTTGGTATTTTGGTACTATTGTGTATCATTAAAACATGGTTTTGCACATTAATATAGAGTATAGATTGTATTATTGATTTCCGATAACTTTGTATACGAACAAAACTAAAATTAGATTTTAATTTATGAATAATGCTAGGTGCACATAATTGGTTACATAATGAGTTGGATTCCACTAATGTGGATTTTTATTGGTTGATATTAATGTGATATGCAGGGGGTTCATTGAATTATAACCAATCAAATTGAAACACTTATCATTTTGTGAAATTTTATGTACCTCTAGCATTTTTCTTAATTTATACTTGTATTTGAGCACACAAACATGTAAATATGATTATATTATGTTTGAGTTTATTTTTTGAGTACACGATAAAATATTAAAGCAATTATCGTAACTTTTTAATTGACTATTCAAAAAAAATTATATTTGATCTGGTTTTAGCCAGAAATGTCTTAATCTGATTATCACCATTTTTGCAAAATAAAATAGAAGAATGTTTAAAATTTCGAATATACCACCATTTATATACTTATATATTTATATACTTACAACGAAATATTCCTCTTTCCCCTTCATAAGCTCCTTAAGCTCTTCCTTAGAGCATCTCCAAGGGTAACTCCTATTTTTATTTCTTAAATTATAATAAAATAATGATTACCTAAAATATAGGGAACCAAAAAGTTGTTTTACTCCAACGGTATTACCTATAATTAAAAAAATAATATTTAATCAATATTTTTAGATAATATAGAGAATGATGAGAGTGTGGGAAAAGATATATGTTGTATTATAAAGAAGGATTGATGAGGTGACAATATAGGGGTTTGTTTTTCTCTCTCCCAAATAAGGGTTTGGATTTTCTCTCCCCTAAAAAATTATAGGGGATAGAAAGTCCGTTGGAGCATGAATTTTTAAGCTAAACCCCTAATATATGTATATCTAGAACAAATATAGGTAGGGAGTCTTTGCATTGGAGTTGCTCTTAAACCCTCTATCCATGACAATATCTTTCAAAACTGCCCTAACCGCATTACACTCCTCAAAAGTCTTCCTCACTCCCCTCTGGTTGTCATATAAACAACCCTAATACTTCCATTAGGCGGGCACAACTTTTCATGACAGTTGTACTCACCTAATGAATCAAGGGTAGTTCTAGAAAAAATATTTGAAATTTAATTAATCAGGATCCCTAAGCGGAACACGCTTAGAGGGTTGTGGAGGGGGAAGAGGAGTGATCCGAAACCGAGAACTCCCACTACCTGTAACCTCATTCTCAATTAGGCCTGCCATAAGCTCCCAAAAATTAATAACCTCAGGTGAAGTTGGTGGATCATCTTTCTTCGAAAGTACTGGACTAAGCGTGATTCGAGGAGGAGGAGTTGTCGTTGGATCAAGATTGAGAAGGCCATAAGTGGTGGAAAACAGAAAGAGTTACATTGAAGTTAAAAATATGAAGCATTCGATGAACACTTGGCTCATTTTTTTATTTAGTAAAGAGGCACATATAATGTGACCGTAGTTCTATTGTGTATCCGCTTCCATGCACGGGAGGTCAGCTTAGTTTACGCTGCAAAAGTGTCAAAGAAGGAAAAAATTAGTCATAAGGTAATCATAATTAAGAATAATGGGTAACAACAATCAACGAATCGAACTTACGTATTACAATCGAATTTACGATCAGCCGAGTATATAAAAGGAAGTCCACATTTCCCGGGCAGAGCGTCAATTTTTGGAATACGACCATCTGGGCCAGGAACACCAGCTCTGTTTCTGTTAGCACGTTCCTGCACGCAAAGGCACATCTCCCTCCTCTCTTCTCTAGTCTTGGCCATTTCACGGAATGCTTTTAATGCATTACAACACTCAGCAGATGGCTCCTGCTGGTCACCTCTGTGAAATGGATCACAGAGTGCTTTGGTACGTTCTTGTTGTGCTGTTCCGCATGTAAAAGCTTCCCCTTGCTCCACCATCATAAAAGCTCCTACCACCATTACAGTCAACATCACCAAGTATGGAATCCTTGCCATTTTTTCTTAGCTAGTAGTGCAGAAGTTTGTTGGAATTTGCTATGTAGACAAACTGTGTTAAGTACAGGTAGTTTCAGGATAGATTATGAAGGTCGACGCATTTATAGGGAGCTCGGAGAATTACTTCAGAAATCAATTAGCATTTTACTGAAGTTAGGACACCTAATGTGTCTTGATCACATAAATGCCTAGCAACTATTTGATGCATGCCTCTCTATTAATATGTCTAATTGTAGGGTTACTGTACTTAATAGGATTCATCTGAAAAACTTTCATCTCAAAAGATGTGACAGGAGATGAGGCAATTCTATCTGCTATGTTTTTTTATCAGTTTTCTGGGTTTCTTAGCACTTAGATATGCTCTACTTGTGTAACTTGTGGACAGTATTATTTAGACAATTTATTATCAACTTGCCTAATTGTCGGTTGCTTTGCCAAATTTGATTTAAAAACATGATGCTTATCAAGTCTGTGTAGTA
This sequence comes from Saposhnikovia divaricata, assembly GCA_036435485.1. Taxonomy (NCBI): domain Eukaryota; kingdom Viridiplantae; phylum Streptophyta; class Magnoliopsida; order Apiales; family Apiaceae; genus Saposhnikovia; species Saposhnikovia divaricata. The sequence goes on from CM071595.1 coordinate 20,547,882, forward strand.
TATAACAATTGTCTGCCTCTTTGCGTTATTTGATTTAAAGGCCTGATGCTTATCAAGATTACGCAGTATTATAACGGTACTTAGGCAAGCCTCTTAAGCATGTATTCAACAGCACCATTTTCACTAAATTAAGTGGTTGTACCATATTTGTGCACAACAGTCTAAACTCTGTAATTTGTAGAGGCCAAAAGAGAATAGCTCAAAAGAGCTGGCACTACAGGAGGCGGTTCCATTTTGGCTCGTTTATCTCATCAGTTTTGTCGGATTAAAAGCAATAAGATTTACTCCATTTATGTTACCGCCGCCCTTCTCCCTCTTATAAACCAAATTTGATCAGTTCTTACGACAACTTGGAATGATTTAAAAAAAAAAAGGTCTTTTAACCTGATTCCATAATACCTTGTAACACTCCAGGTCTTGAATTCAAATTTCCAGATATGAAGTGGTGAATATTTTGGCATTTGTTGCTATATGGTGTGATCTGTGTGCTCTTTGACCGGATTAGTATATAAGGTGATCAGGAACTCAGTCAGTTTGTTATCATGCTTGGTGGAAGCTTAATTTCTTTAAAATTCTTACAAATAGTTAACCAATTAGTACGGATAACCCGTGAGAAGCACGGATCGTAATAAATTATTTTAAATTTTAAAATTTTAACTTTTTTTAATAAAATAAAATTTTGAAGCACCAAGTTGTAATATAATATTTAATATTAAATTAATATTTAATATTGTTATTTTAATTAATTAAATTTACATAACTTTATTCTGGTAATATAATATAAGAGTAGCTATATTATTAATTGAATTTATTATTAATCTATTATAGATATTTTTAAATATTAATTAAAGGGGTCCTAAGTTCTATTTGATACTATATTCATGACTTTTATTTCAATTGTTAGTTAATAAACTCATAGTATATATAATTTCATTATTAAATTAAATTATTATATAATATTACAATTTTAATTAATATTTAATGGCATACCGTGCATACCGCGGTATACATAACATACCATTTAAAGGAGGTTTCTTCTTTTAATAAAGAGTACTAGCTTATAACCCATGCCAAGCACGGGTTTCTTTTGATAGGTTATAAAATTTATTTAACATTATAATTATGTTTTTATATAATCCTTTTTTTTAATAATTTTTTAATTTTAATTTAATATAAATTTATATAATGATATGCATGGTTTAAAATTTATTTTGTAAACTTATAAATTAAAAATGTCGTTGACGGGTTCGAACTTTGAATTTTTAGTAAACTAGTTTAATCATATAATATATCTTATTATTAGATCTAACGATTCTTATTTATTACTAAAAATAATGATTTGAATATATGGTGAGATATTTTGGGGTATATATTAGTGATCGCAAAATTAATTTTAAATTAAAAAGTAACGTGTTTTAATTACAAAAATTACTACTAAAAATAATTACGGAAAGATATGGTGTGATATTTTTGATATATATTAATTATTGTAATATTAGTTTTAAATTAAATGGTAAAGTTTTTTAATTAGAAGTAAAATCTTTAGAAAAAATGGGTAATTTAGTTGTTGGAGCAGAAAAAAGAGTCCAAGTAGAAGTTCAATGTGGATGAAGGAATTTTAATCGGAATATAATTACGTTAACATTAGTAATTAGCTTTTTGAATTGTTTTTGTAATTTAATTATTTATTTTAATAATTAGGATAAACAAACCGAAAACTAAAACTTTCAAAACTTTCAATGTTTCGGCTTAATATAATAGTATAGATAGATTGCTGAAGTTCAGAACAATAGCATTGTAGCCACACGTTTACCTCGATTATATTACTTTATACGCATGAGATGTGGAAAACTTTATAAATATTATTTAGATAAATTTTGATTATCAATAATTGACTTTATTCTATTTTTTTTCAAAAAATAATTTATTTTTCAACAAAATTTAATTTGGTGGTCATTCTTAATTTTCAAAAATTTATTATAGTAAAATTTTTTCACATTATTGCTACTATTTCTTATTTATTACATTTTTTTAATTATTATAAAATTATAAAAAGAATATTTAAAATATGTTAAACAATGTATGTTTACATGAATACTTTATTTTTCTTTAATTATAATTATAACATCGTTTCAAATCTTATGTTACAGCTTTTAACACCAAATGTATGTTTTTAATATGTGAGTGTTTTGATATAAATTTCTATTATAGGTTAAGGGAGGATATTTTCTAAAAATTACATTAAAGTGGGATCCGTTTGACTGTCAAACCATGCCAAACCATGCTATAAGATTTCTTTTACTCAAATTATATATTTCCTCCGTCCCATTTTACATATCTCATTTTACTTTTTAATGGTGAAATTGACCAATCTTTGATTAAATATTAAAAATTATTCGATTATTATTTTTGAAAAATAAAATTTGCATTATAAGATAGATTATATATATATATATATATATATATATATTAATGATATAATTTTTTATATTTTTTCAATAATATAATACATATAAATTTCAATCAAATTTGGATCAATTTGGCAGTTAAAAGAGACATGTAGACGGAGGTAGTAAGATATAGTTATGTGGTTGTATAAATCAAAATCAAGTGATAATTAAATTTGATAGTTGATACTTTGTACCATTGCACACGACACCTAAATAGTATTTTTCAAATTAATAAATAGTTAAATTCATGTACCTCAGTTAAATAGTATAAATACATGAACCTCAATTCTTATGTTTTTAACTTTATAAATGTACAAACATCCATTTTTAGAGTAAAACTTACCTTACTCAGTAGGGTAGCTGTACGCAGACCATGCCCCTATACAATAGGGAGGCTGTTTACGAAGGACCCCCGGCCATTACAAATACAGAAATACAAATACAGAAAGGAAACCTAATACAAACTAAGAAACTCACGCACACGTAGGAGTCGAACCCCTGACCTCCTTCAAAGGAGGTCAGTGGCTCAACCACTACACCAACATGTAGGCAACAAATTATCATTTGCCTGATGGTTTAGAGCAAATAGAATGGTGACGTGGGTAAAGGCCCTTTTTCCTTTATTTTAATATATGTTGTCTAAATTGCCTTTTGGCGGGATGGATGGCCGTAAATGCCCATTGTACACGCATTTGTATCATGCGCGGTTGTTGTTTACCATTTCTTAGTCATTTAGTTGTGTGTTTACCATTTCTTAGTTGTTTAGTTGTGTGTTTACCATTCTTAGTTGTTTAGTTGTCCATCACAGAAGAAGTAATAAAGTACACGCATCCATCATCAACGTGAACAATGTACATGCATCCTCCAACAACGTGTTTGGTCTAAAAATTTATACTAACAGGAGTGTACATATCTTCATCAAGCCGTGTACACACATTTCTGTGAAGTGTGGGCAAGGTACCAAACGAGTACACGCATACTAGTAATGCGTGGATTACACCCGACATATGTCGGAAAAGTGTATACCAGCTCGAAAAACAATCACCTGGATACATAATAATGATGCAGGTGGTCTCTTGTATGTGGATTAGTCAAAGGGTGGAGTATATTTTGACCAGGGGCGGAGCCACAGCAAAGTCTGTGCTGGGCAGTAGCCCAGGGTAAAATTTCTAATATCTATTAATTACTACTACAAATTTGTCAATTAATTGATGTAGCCCAGTTGAGTTAGGCGGTGGAACTTGGGCTAAGTTCGATTCCCAACAGCTGCATTTTTTCATTTTTCACTACATAATTGTCAAAACAAAGAAAAAGTAGTGTCAAAACAGAGCAAAAGACAGCTTTATAAGCAAATTAGTGTTGCCTCATTGGTTGAGGCGTTGGAAATCTTAACAGAAGGCACGGGTTCGATTCTCCCTAAAAATCCTTGCTCCGCCATTAATTTTGACATCAGTCCATAGCCTACCCTACTTCTAATAAATTTACTAAATATGTTAAAGGGGTATCACGTGGCTTGTTATCTTGCTTCAGATGTCCATGTTCCACACCACCTTCTCATGGAGTCGTAGATAAATCAATTTTCATTTGCCGCAATCCTTTTAATGTATATATGTAATGGTAATTGGCTGGCAGTGTCTTAGCTAACCTATACGCATGTGTGTGATGCGTAGGTGATGGGTAAAAAAGGCCACATTACCCGCCGATCAGTATTTTGATCCATTCACATTAAAAAGTAGGTATTTTTGGCAATTTCTCTGGTGGGGTGATGTCAAATATGTTTAATTATTAAATTTTGATATTAAAAAATGATTTTAAATATCAAAATAGAATTTGTATGTTAATGTACAATTTTAAAATAGTGCCAAACATATATAAATAAAACTAGATTTTAATTATCTAATTTTTAAAAGTACAATAATATTTATCACTATTACTTTAATTACCCATTTCTCATCGTATTCCCACTTTTATGTTTAGAAGAAAAAATATAGCAATTTTTATACCTATTCTATATTTAGCACCAAATGTATCATTTTACTAGCAATTTTTATATTTGTTTCTATATTTAGTACCAAATATATCATTTGTTGATACAAGAAATATATTTTGTATCCGATGGATAGGCCTGCATATTCGCGTCCAATGGTTATCTTTATATGGGCTTATATGGACCAAATAATGTCCCATTATTATTTATGGCCAAAGACTACATCAACATTGTATCCGGAGAAGACTTTATCAATGACCCAAAAATATATTGAGCCCAATCCACTGGAACAACCCATAAAGCCGAGCCCAATGCTTAAGGCGGTCTAAAGAAATTAGATGATCGGAAACCTAATTCTAGAAGGATCCAGATGCTCAGAATATCCTTTCAAATATGGACATTACTTGCCGCCAAAGACAAAAGACGTGGGCTAGGCCTAATATTACCAGAAATACAATATTAAATTGAATAGAACTACGTTACTTGATCCCTATAGATAGGGTACGTAGGCACCTTGAGAGGGATCCTAAAATCACACCCGATTACAAACTCTTAAGAGCAGTCCCAAACATCACAAAAACCCTAATTGTATTATTATATTTACATCTTTATTCTTATTATCTCTATTCGAATACCCAAATATAAATATAATCTTGAAGCTTTGTCCTTCACGAAAATCGGCTTCAACATTTGGCACCGTGTATGGGAATCGTTTAGAGAAAATTGAAGAAGAGATTCGTTAAATCTCCATTAAAGTTTCATAAAACGTTTCAAGCATTCATATTTTCTAGAAAATAGTCTTCGTCCACACCATCAGAAAGCGGTCACCAATGGCTCTTCAAACATCCTACAAGACTCCTCTTCGTACCTATAATCAATTCACCAACTCCATCATCGGTGGAACCTTTCAGCATGGCAAATCCACCGTCACTCGAATCGTCATGGACAATGACGGCCATCGTCATCGTCAACAAGTTGGACAACAACCCTCTATTAGGGATGCAAGAAATATCATCTTGGCATTAAGAGGCAAATCCAATACTCAGGAGAGGAGAGAAGATACACCTATAAGGGGGAGACACCTGGAAGCAGAGTTCAATCGTGCATCGGAAGACGTGTATCGAGAAGCATCGAAAGCAAGACAGCGTGAAATTGTAAGGCTCCATGATTTAGAAATCCAGAGGAGAATTAGAGAATTGGAAGATCGTGAAAACGAACTAGCCGACGAACGATGCCGACTTCGAGAGAACCTAGGCGAAAGAACATCCCCACGTGGTCGGTCACATAATCGACGATCCCCTGCAGGTGACTTATCACCATGGGGGTGAAGATCTAGATCAAGGGATCGACATCATACAGCACCTGGCGGCTTACCATCCCGTGGAGGCACTCCTTCCAATGATGATTATGATCGTAGAAACAATGGTCGAGGGAACAATGGAGGTCATGGTAATAGACGTTGTAATAATGGTGGAAATCAAAAAAATAAGATGTTGGTGGTTATAGAGGTGATGATGGTGACTACCATCGTCGACATAATGATTACGATAGGAGGAATTATGATGACGATTATAATGGATACGATAACAACCAATTTGATGAAGCATCCATCCTGCGAGAGCAAATAGCAAAGATGGAAAGAAGGACCCGACAAACTTATGTCAAACTAAGAAGTACCATACAAAATTTCGAGCATGCTACGTTTGGAAACTTGCAAAATAAAGACAATGACTATACAGACTCGTCTAAGCTGATGAAGTACTATAAATAGCTTATCATTGGCATCATCATTATCAGATAAGTTTATAATTTATCTATTTCAATAAGACATATATTCTAATATTTATTTGGATTTTCTTCTGTTTAATAATGCTATATAAGATAGTTATTAATAAAATTTTAATTTCTTTTATAAATGTTGATATGCATATGTGATTTATTTTTATGATATAACTTAGTGGTTTAATTTCCTTGTTAATGACAAGCCATTGGGGACTGAAAAATTTATCCAAACCAAAAAAGTGTTCACCGATGGTCACTGAGGGCAACAAATTCGATGGACTCCCGAATAAGTGACCATTCGTCAAACACTTGGGGGGCATCAAACTGATCTAATCCTAAACTTGTGACCTATTGACAATCAACTTGGGACAAAATTTAACCAAATCCAGACTTATGATCTATCGACACTCACAAGACTCGTGACCCATCGACAATCAATTGCGGGAAAATATCAATTCATTGTCCTAACTTTGATTTGTCGACACTCACTTGGGGACAAGAGAATCTTTGGTCCCAGACTAGTGATACACCACTTCAAAATAGAAGTACTGCATCACTTGGGGGGAAAGGAGATATAGGGGCTGATATATGCTTTAGTGCGAAGCTATGATGGTCCACCCGCCAACTTTTAAAGTTGGGAGATGAGATAGTGGTGATCTACAGTTTTTTAGATTTAACATTTTATAGATCACAGAGTATATCTCATCACTACACAATCCGACCAAGGGTACTCGTATGGACTTTTGATGATTGGACGTAGAAGTTGAACCGAAAAACTACGTTTAGTGCTATGATGGTTCAAAGCCACACAAAAGAATCTGATGGAACGTGGAATGATCACTTAACCATTGGATTAAAGATGATAGCAAACGAATCCAATCATACTCAATCTGATGCAAACACAAAGAAGATTATATCCAATCATGCTCGATTCGTTGCAAGTAGAAAGAAGATTATAACGCAAATGTTTGGAGTAATTTCGAAGAATTTTAAAGTATCAAAGAAAGAATTGGATCTGGCTATGTAAATGTTGCGTCGGCAACAATTGTCATTCCAAAACACCAAACTACATGAATGACATGACATTGATATCGAGACACTACAATTATATTACTTCCAATTACAAAATCATGGAAAATCTCCTTCTATAAAAAGTAAAATTAGTGGTGTTTTAAATGAAGGTATTCGAAAAAGATATGTCGTTGGATTCATTCAAAAAAGTATCTCTCCCAACCTCAAGACACAGATTAAATTTTCAAAGGATCTCATGGTGATATTGAAGCTTTATAGAAGCAAAAATCTACAATTTCAAGAAAAATTGGTATCCGATGACTAATCAATGTTAGAAAGCACAAGGAGAAAATGTATCCGATGGTTGATCAATACTACAAAGTATTGAAGGAAATAATATTCTCCACGATGTCCGTTAACAACATTCTATCAACAGTATCAACCGTGGGTTATGAAGATTACTCTACTATAAAGATATAGAATATCAAATAGTGGGCTTGTTTCATCCGTCCAAATATTTCTGCGTCCAATGACTTTGTTGTCTCCAATGACTTTGTTGTACGAAAACAAGGATATGTTTCGCCTACTTTCTGGATCCAATGGTGCTGATAAAAAATACTTGTCAATAATGAGGACGAAGGCTTCATCAACAAGAACAAAATCAATCACTTCATCACTCCGGAATTCAAATTAAGCTATGAGGACCAAAAATATTTCTTGAAGGCAAACCTCCAAAAAATATTGGGGACCTGTTGATACATATTACCGAAGACTAGAAGTGGTTGCCAAAGGTCATAGATGTTACCAAAGGCTAAACTATTCAATATTTGCACACAAAGGCTATGCTTGCTAATACTTGCTTCTAATGACTAGACTTGATGATATATGTTTCCGAAGGTCATTCACATATGGGTTCATGTTGTGCAATAATTATCACATCAAATATTGAACCCTCCGTGTACGGCCTGGAATATGTTGCGTCCAAGGGTTATACTTAGTTATTCAGCATCTGAAGGATATTATGCAGAATATGACTTTTCAGCATTTTGCCGCGTCCAATGACTTTTCAGCATTTTGTTGCGTCCGATGACTTTTTAGCATTGTGTTGCACCCGATGACTTTTCTACACGGCCTATTTTATTGATTCCAAAGGTAATGTCTCACACAAATATGGGATGATGTTTGCATATCTAAGGACCAAGGGATAGGAATTGATTGAAGGTGCATAAGAAGAAAGGTGAGCTGAAAATCTTTTAAGTATTTATTAAAGTCATCGTTTTCAACAAGTACTGGGGACCAAGGTGATTAAAAACAAAACAACTAAAGATAAGTGTTTTTGTTCAAATCACGTGAAGTATCCTATGCCTAAATATATTTAGCATGACCATATTTTGGTAAGGTGATTATAAAGCAAGTCATGTACCGACTAATCTGTAGCTTAATTCCAATCCGTGCTTACCAGCTCTGGCTTCGAGATCTATCCTGTGTAGGCTGCCTCATTGTTCTTATATGACTTGTAAGATGTAGACATCCACCCTTAATCCTAACTGAAAGGTTAGGGAAAATAAAGCAAGAGTGAGCCAAAAACGCTCAACAAGTGATCAATATAGTGAAACAACAATATTTCAATGATTCATTGATGAGCAATATCAATGACCAAACTATCTCAAGGGAATAACTCGATTTCTATCATAGAATAAAACATTCCATTTTTCTTTAAATCATAACCTTTTTCTCAAAAACGTTTCTTTCCATCAAAACATACTTTTCATAAATTTTTTTTTTTTAAAAAAACATTTAAGTTGATTGTATTATTATCCTGATTACGGACGATACGGGTGATCAGCCACGTAAAGTCCCCCTTCCTTTGAAATTAGGTTCCCAATTATGCAACACATTGGCCTTTAGTGCTGGACTAGGGGAACCACCCCTAGCCTCTTACGCTAAATAAAAAGTGCTGGACTAGGGGAACTACCCCTAGCCTCTTACGCTTCTCTAATCTATAAACAACTTTATTAACAATTAAAACATTTCACTTTTCAGTCCTTAAACTCACTGATAACAGATCAACCCAGCATAAGAAAATTTAAAAAAAACATATTTAATTAATTAAACCATTTTAATGAGCAACAACAAAAGCTTAAGGGTCAGGGAAGCATTCAATATAAGGAATCATAGATAACGAATCAATAGGATTTAACTAAGCAGGGTATAGTTCAGCAAAACAGTATCATATATCAACAAGGAAACATTAACCAATTAAGGAAAAGAGCAATTATCCAGGTTCTAGAATTGAACAATAATTTATAAAGGAATAATGGAACAATTTAAGAAATTCTTAATTACTCAATGTCTCACTTCTGTCGGCTAAGCATTCGTAGGCTTTAGCTGCCAAAAATGGCCTGACAATAATGAGTTTGAATAAATAAGAGATCTCAATTCATTCTCGGTTTTAACCGTTATCGAGCAACACATGCTTCAACGACAATATAAACTTTGAATTAGTTTACAACAATTTGAAGAAAACATTCCTTGAAGAATATTAATATAGACGAGGAATATTTAATTTAAAATCATTTTAAAAGAATCATCACCTGAACGATAGGTGAAGAGAATCACCAATTGAAAAATACTACGAGAGTTATTATTTGAATGCTAATTAAAAGAAAATGTCACATGAAACAAAGGAATGGGGTATAGACCCGAGAAAAAGATTTGGAAGAAAACCTTACAAATAATAAAAACAAGTTCATTTCATTCAAAATGAAAAGAAAGGGAATAGACACAAGCAAAATGATTTGAAATAAACATCGTATAAATAACGGAAACAATTTCACATCACTTGAACGATAAGTGAGGGATAGTATACTTGCCTCAATATACAGGGTTTCCATTTCCAATACTTTTAACTTCTCATCACTTTACATTCGTCTCCACTTCTTTATACATTGACCTTTCTTCGATCATACATCCATCTTTCCTTTACCACTTGTCAGTCCCGCTAATTAGCTCCTTCCTCTACATTCCATCTACACGTGCACGGGCTCTTAGCCGACCTCTTATTCGCACCTGTAAGAACACTCCCTCAAGGTAAACAAGAAGCTTAATTAAAGTTTTAATTCGAATATCCATGGTGGAAAAGAACTCAGACTGAGAAATATAAAATTGGTGAGAGGGAGGTGCGACCAAGGAGAAGAATCGGAGAGGGAGTGAGAGAACAGTCACGGGAGAGAGAGATGCGAGGGAGTGATTCCGAGAGATAATAGTTCGAGAGAGAGAGAGATTAAAAAGAATTGGTGGGAGAGATGAAAGAGAGAAATGAGAACTCTTAGGAACAATCTGGAAAAAAATGAGAGGTTGCGTGATTTGTTGAGGAGAAGATAAGGGTATTTTATTTTATTTTTTAATTTCCCTAAACTGAAAATCTATAAAAACTGTTTTTTTAAACAAAAATAAAAATTAAACTGTAATTTAGTAGAAAAATAAATTCTAAAATTCTAAAATAAATTTTATGAAATTACAAATATCCTCAAATTTTTAAAATATTTTTAGGATCAAAAATGAATTAACTATGAATTTTACAAGATAAGATCCTTTAAATACAATAAAACTCTTAAAAATCAATTTAAAATACTTAAACACCCAAAATAGTTCTCCCGATAATTTTAAAATCTAAATAATATAATAAAGATAATAAAACAAAAGATTTCGTGATTTTTAATAGCTCCGATGATTTTATAAAAATCTTCAAAGATTAATAATGCATAATTTAAATAGATTTCTAATCACAAAAATTCAAATAAAAAAAAGACACGGACCTACATGACACACATACATCACCATATAAACATGTAAACATGATGTCACATATATTTATGTAAAAAAAATTTACACTCTATAATCCACATTCAATATTAAATAATAATATTTATAATTACGAATTTTCTAAGGCGTTATATCAGATCTAGACGAAGTATTTAATGAAGTTAGAATCCCATGTTTTATCTCTCATAACTAATTCAGTTTTAATCACGTTAGTTAATTAATTCTTAGTATTTTTAAATTTCTTGTTAGTTCGATTAGTTAATCAAACCACAACTTTGATATTTGTCTTAGCAGTGAATAATAATCATACATTGTTGCATAAGTGCATAATCTGAAATATACCAGTCTCTATGGGAACGAACTCAACTTAACCTTAAATTACTTGTGACCGCGTATGCTTGCGTGATTTTGTGTGGACCAGTTTTTGGCGCCGCTGCCGGGGACTCGGTCTTTATTATAGTTTATGTGCTTGTCATTAGTGGTCTTTAAAGTTCACTGACTCGGATTATTTTCTTACTTATTTTGCTTTGTTCGGTGTGTTTCAGATACTTGAGTGTGTATGCGAACACGTTCTCAATCTCGTAAACTGGCAGAAGAAGAACGTGAAACAACAGTAGAGATGGGAGAACCAGTAGCAGCAACGAAGGCTTTGAAGGACTATTCTCAGCCGAAAATCAATGACATTCAATATAGCATTGTCAGACCAGCCATTGCAGCTAATACCTTTGAAATCAAGCCTGGTATGATTCAAATGGTACAGAATTCAATTCAGTTTGGGGATGCTCCAACGGAGGATCCTAATATGCACATCCGGAACTTTATCGAGATCTGCGACACTTTCAAGTTCAACGGTGTGTCGAAAGATACTGTGAAATTGAGACTTTTCCCATTTTCTCTGAGGGATAAGGCTAAGGGCTGGTTACACTCTTTACCAACGGGTTCTATTACGACATGGGAGGATCTTGCTAAGAAATTTCTAACTAAATTCTTCCCTATGGCAAAAACAGTAGCAATAAGAATCTTTATGTGAAGCTTGGGAGAGATACAAAGAGATGCTTAGATCATGCCTTCATCATGGCATGCCGGACTGGATGGTAATCAACTGTTTTTACAATGGATTGGGATGGCAGTCGAGACCGATGGTGGATTCAGCTTCAGGAGGAGCACTATGGGCTAAGAGCTATGAGGTGACTTATGATCTTATCGAGATGATGGCAGCAAATAAATATCAGAATTCAACTCAGAGAATGCCACAGCAAAAGGTGGCAGGACTTCTTGATGTTAATGCAGCCACAGCTCTAGCAGCTCAGCTAGAGGCATTGAATATGAAAATAGATTCTTTGGCAAATCATGGGATTCGTCAGGTAGCTAGTATTTGTGAGCTATGTGCAGGCGTACATGACACGAATCAATGTGCCATTTCTAATGAATCAGTGAAGTTTGTTAGCAACTTTCAGAATCAGCTGCCAGCCCCGAATACTTATCATCCGAGCAACAGAAATCATTCGAATTTCAGTTGCAGCAATAATCAAGGTGACATGCTACCATACCAGCAACAAAATCAGCAGTTTCAAGGTCAACAATATGGAGCAAGGCTTTACAATCCTCAGAATTTTCAACAGCAGCAGAACCAGCTTTTTCAGCAGCAGCAAGGGCAGAATTTTCAGTAACAGTATGCCCTTAGGCAATCTCAACCTCCGGGTTTTTAGAAACAACATTCACATGCAGGTTCTGGGCATTCCAATTCTGAAAAATCAGAAATAGAGGAGCTGAGATTGATGTGCAAAAGTCAAGCTGTCTCGCTAAAGATCTTGGAAAATCAGATTGGGCAAATTGCTACTGCTTTGCTAAATAGGCCACAGGGAGTGCTTCCTAGTGACACGGAGCCTAATCCAGGAAAGAAAGTTGTCCATGAACAGGTGAAAGCAGTAACTTTGAGATCTGGAAAAGTTAAAAATGATCAGAAATCTGCAGCTAGGGAAGACGAAGAAGTTCATAATCAGCAGGTTGAAAGATCTACAGGACCAAAAATTGAAAAATCTGATGTGGTGGCTGATCAGTTGGACGGTGAAGTGGAAAACAACAAGATTTCTACTGAAAAAGCTACTCCGGAGCAGTCTACAAAGAGGAATCAGATCTACCCGCCTCCTCCATATCCAAAAAGACTCCAGAAGCAGAGGCTAAACAAGCAGTTATGCAAATTCCTTGAGGTATTCAGAAAATTACAGATTAACATACCTTTGCAGGGGCATTTGAAAATATTCTTAGTTATGCACGGTTCATGAAGGGTATTCTCTCAAGAAAGTTGGAAATGGAAGAGTTAGAGACTGTTGCTTTGACAGAAGAGTGCAGTGCGGTGTTGCAACAGAAGTTGCCTCCTAAACTTAAAGATTCGGGAAGTTTCACCATACCGTGCACCATTGGCAACTTATCTTTTGACAAGTGTTTGTGTGACTTGGGATCTAGTATCAATCTGATGCCTCTGTCTGTTTTCATGCAACTTGGGTTGCCTGATCCTAAACTGGTTAATATGACCTTGCAGCTGGCTGATCGGTCGATCACATATCCGAGAGGTATAGTGGAGGATGTATTAGTGAAGGTGGAAAAGCTGATTTTTCCGGTTGATTTTGTTATTCTAGACTTTGAGGAGGATAAGAGGATTCCCATCATCTTGGGAAGGCCAATTCTAACTACAGGCCAAACTCTGATCGATGTGCAAAAAGGAGAGCTTACCATGAGAGTGCGTGATCAAAAAGTCACTTTCAATGTGTTCAAGGCAACAAAATATCCGTTAAATTCAGCAGAGTGTTTTAAGGTGGACGTTGTTGATAAGATTGTGAAGAAGGAGATGGAACAACTAAAAAAATCAGATTCCGTGGAAAAAGCTTCAAGAGAAATTTTTGGCATTGAGAACGAAGAAAGAAAGGGGCTATTTCAGTTGTTGGTTACAACTCCATGGAAAAGAAGAGTTGACATTCTGCATAAGTCTCGTGGGCTAGCTGATTCTAATAATTTTTAGGTGCTACGTAAGTTGTCAAGTGAGGAAGCTTTTGCACTTGAACTCAAGCCATTACCACCCGAGGAGCCACCACCAGATTCACCACCCGAGGAGGGTGTTCCTGCTGACAGTTAGGCAAGTTCTCTACTATCCTTTTTATTGCCTTCAATGAGGACATTGAATATTTTAAGTTTTGGGGTGATTTGGGGATAAGTAGTTAGTAGTAGAGTCTGTGTTCATATAGGAATAATATTGCATGTGTAGTAGTAGTTTTATTCATATTATTGCATGATTGTTTCATATAGAGCATGTTTGTTTGCATATTTGTTTATGAATTCCATGTGAGTCCATTTAGTTGCATTTGCATAGCATATTTCATGATCCCGTAGGATTTTGCTATTTCTGTTTGGTATGTCGATGTTGATTTGAGTGGGGTAATGATGAATAGAGGGTTGTTTTAAGTGCCTAGGAATTGACTTACATGCTTTAGAAACATAATCTTTACACAGTCACATTGTTTTCTTTTGGGCTAGTTCAGGTCATACTTTGTTTGGTTGTTGAAATTTAATCACCGGTTTATATTTAGAATGTTCTTTATTCCCTTGATGGCGTAGGAGCACTAAAATATAAGTTTGGGGGAAACCAGGGATTTCATGCTAGTTGTTAATAAAGGTTTGGTGTAAAAGGCTAGTAGCCACTCATATTTATGAGTAGTCTAGGGTTGGATGAGATGGAGCGAAATGCACTCATTCCAAATTAGTTTTGTGTGAAAAAAAAATAGAAAAAAAAGAAAGAAAAAAAAGAAAGAAAAAAAAGAGAAAAAAATGGAAAAAAAAGAGTTATGTGAATGTGTATGTGCAGAATTGGCCACGGGTGAGCTCTTTAATACTCGAGCAATTAAGTTCTAGGGGACTTTGTGCCTAGTGACCTAAGGCTTTTCCGGTCTGGGATACACTAACCTAACGCTCGCTACATGGGTATTATTGTATAAGCCTTTAGGGGTCTCATCCATTGCACGGTCAAATAAGCATGCGTGTTGTGTATAGTATTATGTGTCATGGTTTGTTTAGTAATAAAGCATGAATTCCTGTCTAACTCAAATGATGATGGCGGTGTATTTGAGTTATGAAGTGTTTAACGTTCATTCTATTTATAAACCTGTGATTGTTTTGGCGAAGAATAGGCTGTGCGTTTGATCTATTGTTTGGAGTATATCTGATGAGCATTGCACACACCCATGTTTCTGTTCAAGTAATGTTAGTATACGGGGATTTTGTAACAGCCCCAGATCCAGGGTCGGGGATCCAGTCGTCACGGTCTCCATTTCCATCCATAATATCAATATAAATAACCTACAACCTTGTGACCCCTAAACAACAACATAAAACACACCCGTTATAGTCCCAGAGATGAAATCAGAGTAACCAACAAATATTATTAATCACAAGTTTTGTGTTCATATAAGCCAAAAGAATTACATACTCTTTACCATCCATTTACATATGTCATATAAGTAAATACATCTGATAAATCAAAAGCTGACAGTCTAGCCTACTGGTTGCTTCTACCTCAGCAATGTAGTCCATGACATCAGTAGGCAACCCTATGACTGCTGTCCCTGCTTGCACCGAGTGCGCCTTGCGCCGGCCATCAGATCTAGCTGTTGCTTTGATATAATAAATAAAGCAAGGGTGAGCAATAGCCCACCAAAAATAATATGTAACTGAACAATAATATATAACAGTTCTGAAATATCTTCGAAACCATATGCCATGCATTAACGAACATAGTGCCAATATAATATAAACGATGAAGTTGCAAGGTAACTCGAATTATATCTTTCGTAAGAATATCTGCTATGCAAAGATAAGCGCCAGAAATCATCTCTTTTTCTTAAAATGGAAATTGAAGGAAAAATATACAATTCCAGTTTTGAACAATTTTCAGTCCTGCCAACACTGACAATGTTGCAGAAAATAAATAGATTCTGGATTGTGAACCAATACTAAAGTATGTCGCACCAGATGACACCGCCTTACGATCAGTAGCAGGTTGTGCATCTCAAGGTTTGTTTTACTATCGGTAGAAAGAAGAACATATGGACACCACCATACGCTGGATCTCCCTAGCCATCTTTGGGCTTAGACGGGACCGGCGCC
This sequence comes from Saposhnikovia divaricata, assembly GCA_036435485.1. Lineage (NCBI taxonomy): Eukaryota > Viridiplantae > Streptophyta > Magnoliopsida > Apiales > Apiaceae > Saposhnikovia > Saposhnikovia divaricata. The sequence continues at coordinate 20,564,094 of CM071595.1, forward strand.
ACTCGGACCCTACTTCTAGGATGGACGGTCTCACAGCCTCTTATACCAGTTTTAATGATGGACTGACCCACAGCCTCTTACACAAATACTCCTAGTTCGAATAAATCCATGATTCTGAAATGTAAAGTTCGTCCCCCTTTCCCCAAGTATAATACTTGTTGATAAGACTCCACGAAGTAGTCATATCTAGTTGGAAAGGAAAATTCACCGATATTTCCCAAGTTGATGCTTGTTAATGGATATTAACTTGTTCCAATAATCTTACCCCTCGAATGATGAGGAAGTAACAAACAGACTCAATTTGATGGTTAGCAACCAAGTTGCGAGTGAAAAGAATAGTTTAACAAGTATATGACCGGGCAGTCAAAGAAATAACATCTCTCAAGCAAGGTTCCCTTATATTTTAGAAGATAGATTCGAATGAAGAATGGAGTTTTGAGAACCTTCCTTGATAAAATAATAATAATACGACTCGGAGATAATTTACATAGTATTTGAATATCAAGGAAATTTTTGAATAAAACACCTCATCTTAGAACTAGTTGAAAGAATTAAATAAATATTCAAAGAATATTTAATAAATCAGAAATAGTTCAAGAATATTCTTAATATAAATACTGCTCATGATTAACCCTCGAATAAGTGTATATAAAATATGCATTAAATAAATAATTTCTCGAAAAAATATTCGAAATAATATCCAAGAATATAATTAAAACCTTAAATGAATATCCAAGATAATATTCGTTAAGTAAACAAGCTCAAATGAATATTCGAAAATAACCAATTAAACTCAAATGAATATTCGAAAATAACCAATTAAACTCAAATGAATATTCGAAATAATATTCATTTAAATAAATAAAGTTCGAATGAATATTAAAAATAATATTCACTAAATAAATAACTTTGAATGAATATTCCAAAATAATATTCATCTAAATCAATAGCCTCAAATGAATATTCAAAATAATATTCATTAAATAAATAATCCTGAATGAGTATTCAAATAACATTTCTCGAATAATTTCCAAGTACTTAATACTTATGGAAATATAAATAATGTTCATAAATAACATCCCTCAAATAATCTGTCACTGGAATCCCTCCGGGTTTCCATGACTATCTCTATATTACAAAGCACAAACTCCCGGTCTTTATTAAATGAATGAGATCATATGCCTTTCACTAAGGACCTTAGCAATATCCGGCTTATAATTAGTATATCTTGTACCTAACTTATAAGCCAATATCAATTCAGGGAACAAGTATCAAAATATCAATTTTGAAAGTAGGCATGCATGCAATGGCATATATATAACAATATCAAACATATATATATATTATCACAACAACAGCTTCAAATTGATTGAAGACTTGCCTGGTACTCCTGCTATACTAGTGGTATGACTCGGGGTGGTCCGGCAATCTATAAACAACCAAAATTATCCCGGGTTAATCACCTATCACTTTGAAACGCCAAGTAAATACTTTACTTAAGCTAAAGCATGTTTTCAAGTTATCGCTCATTATCACCGTTATGACCCGAGACTTGCTTGCTATCAAGGTATGTCATTACACTTACACTTGGTAGGTAGTTAAGCCATATAAGTTCTAAGGTAAAAAGATTATACCTCGAGATTTATCGATCGTTATCTAAGTGATTTTCCAAAGTTATAACCAAGTACGCTTTTAGGGGTTCGTTCGCGTTTAACCTCGATTCAAACATTTTTATAAAATTGAAAAACGATCCGTTTGACACGAGGTTTTCTCCTACACCTTCCTTATGATATCTATTATTTAATTACCGAGGTTCATCACTAACTTGCATATTTTACCGAGGGTCAATTTTAATAACGAACTCGTACTTACGGTTTCGAATGACTTTTAGTAAATCGGCCATAATTCCTAAACCGTAAGTCCGTTTCACATGATCTTTATATCAAAACGAAGCTTATAACATAATCTATCTTGCCATGGCAGAACATGAAACTGGAGGTTAACGAAAATCGGGCATTACGACGGCTATAAATCGATCGTTTCCAAATTTACCACAATCAAACCAAGCCACACCGGGCATACCATACATCTCATACACATAATATGCATCTCAACAAGTCCAAAACAGGCCTCTTTACAAACATGTTCATTATTTGTTAAATCACTAAATCAATCTCATAATCATGCTAGTTATTACACTATAATCATAACTTAACTAACAATCACCAAGAACATCCATAAACTTAAAGTAAGGGCTAGGGTTTTTGATGAGATATACCTTCCTTGGAGAGTTCTAGAGCCTTACTAAGCCTTGATCTAGTCCTTGTGTGGCCTAAGCTAGTTTAGATCAATCAAAAGAAACCAAGAAAACAAGGTTAATTCATGAAGAACACTATTCATCCTCCCCTTGGATGATTTATTTGAAAATGGATAACATGGAGATTGGAGCTAAGATTTCTAGGAGATTACTTTTGTGAAATTTAAGACTTACCATAAAAATTTTGAGATCAAATGATGGTGGGAGCTTGGACTTTGGATTTGGAATTTGTGAAATAGCCAAATGGCTTGTTCTTGAGAGAGAATGGGTTGGTTGCTTGGTTCTTTGCTCCTCTTGCATTATTGGATTGTCTTGTGATAATATCTAACCATAAAGCTACTTTAATAAAGTAGTGTGGTCATCCATGATGTAAGAATCAAGTGGGCAAGTGGTGGTTTAAGTGATATAATCTTGTGTCATTTGGTTTGTTTACAATCTTGCTAGTTAGCATTGTAACTAGCTTGGTTACTTGATCCTATCCACTTGCACATGCATGCATCTTGATCCACTGCTTGTTTCTTTGTCTGGTTACTGCTCAATTCATTGATCGTTCGGAGGAATACCTCGAAGATTTCTAATTAGGGTTTTACCGGAAACCGTCTTAATATTTATACTATCATTCTCCATTCTCTTTAATAATTCTTGAACCTATACTCCTTAAAACCTTTCAATCATTCCTTAAGTCTTTCAGTGTCCAGGAAAATCTCGGGGAAAATAAAAGTGCTATTTTTCAGAATCCGATAACTTTTACATACACTCTTTTTCCCCTTCGATCATTAATACGAACTCAGAAATCCGTTCCGGGTACTTCTATATAGTGTCGTCTAATATTATTCCTATTTCCATCAAAAACACTATTCATCACTTATTCTCTCTTTAATCCTTATAATTAGAAAAATGTCCTTGCGCTTTCCCAAGCATTCCTTAATCCTTTTACGGAATCACTGGACTTATACTAGATATCGATTTGGATGACATGAGACTACTTCCTCTGTTTGTATGCCATATCCTACTTTCTTGACGATAGATTATTCTTACCTAAGTTGCCAACCCATTGCATTCTTCATGACATATAAATATTGGAATCCATATCCATTCCATAATAAAAGTTTTAATTCCTACCAAAAATCAGGGTTCTTACAGATTTAGTCGAGCTCTGTTTGGATTTAGTTGCATTCTTGAAATATTTGCTTGCTTAGTGGTTTTGGTTAGTTCGAGGGGATCGTTTCATTTTCATTTAGTTGCATTCATGCATTGCATTGTATTTAGAGTCTGTTTATGCTTAAGGACAAGCATCGGTTTAAATTTTGGGGGTGTGATAAGTGGATTTCATATCCACTTAGAACGCTTCGTATCAGCTTGAATCGATTAACTTGGCCTCAAGTATTTGGTGTTTTGATGTGTTTTTAGTTTGTTTTTGTAGGACTAAAAAGCTGGAAGCAGGAAGTACATTTTAGTGTTTATTGGTGGTTTTGAGCTTAAGAATTGAAGGAAGGCAACACGCGAAGGAATCGGAGTCAAAACACGAACAATCTGACAAAAGCTGAAAAGGTTCCAGGCAAGTAGGGCACGGCCGCGCTACATTAGAGCGTGGGGGCGCTTGTCAGCATTTCATAGAGCGCGGGTGCGCTACATTAGAGCGCGGGGGTGCTTGTCAGCATTTCAGAGAGCGCGGGTCCGCTACATTAGAGCGCGGCTGCGCTGCTGCGGTTTGCTCAAAATCCTGATTTGTTTCTGAAACGTATTTTCTTGGAGGACAAGACGCTTGGGGCTATAAATACACATGTAGAAATCATTAGAAGGACATTTTTATTAGAGGGAGACGAGAGAGACTTGGAGAAGGATTCCCAACGCTCGTGACAGGCAACGGAGATCTGGATCTACTTCATCTTTCTATTTCTTTTAATTAGGCAATACTCTTGGATGTTTTTGTATTTGTTTTCTAAACCTTATTACTCTAGCATTATTATTTTTATTCAAACCTTGTTTATTATCATGTTATCTCTAGATCCCATGATGACGAGCCGTTCGATTATGAACTAATCGTTGTCATGGGATTTTAACGGATTTATTTACGGAGTTTAGTAGTTTGATTGCTTAAAAGATTTGTATGTGATGAATTATTGATATCCTTGTATGGTTATACTTAATGCTTTTGGATGCGTAGTTAACATCTTAATTGTTAATCTTTATTGAAGCGACAGTGGATATAAAGATTAGAACTTGCCATGCTAGCATTGGTTTATGAATGTTTTGACATCATGATTCGTAGTGTAATTTTAACCATCTTACGTTGCCCTATGTGATTTCAATGGATGACTTGTTCTTAAACCGTTATGTTTTCAAATCTTATAGACATATAGGGTCTAAACATAATTGGTGTCTGCTTAGCTTCTATCTCTTTTGTGGATGTTTGAGTAGTTTGGTATACGTATACTGACAGATAGCGTGTACTTGTTTCGTGTTATCCGATCATTTATCATAACCATCACATACATTGATTAAAGGCATCAGATCTAAACGAAGTATTTAATGAAGTTAGAATCCCATGTTTTATCTCTCATAAGTAATTCAGTTTTAATCACGTTAGTTAATTAATTCTTAGTATTGTTAAATTTCTTGTTAGTTAGATTAGTTAATCAAACCACAACTTTGATATTTGTCTTAGCAGTGAATAATAATCGTACATTGTTGCATAAGTGCATAATCTGAAATATACCAGTCTCTGTGAGAGCGGACTCAACTTAACCTTATATTACTTATGACCGCGTACGCATGCGTGATTTTGTGTGAACAGTAATATGTTTAATCTAAAAAAGGAAATTAATTAGTTAATAGGATGGATTTTATTTGTAATTAAGTAAGGGTAAATAAGTAAAATCAACAGGTACCGTACCTACCAACCAAACTTTTAATGTTTCTTAATTATGAAATATGGAAAAGATGATATGTTTTAGCTGAAAAAGGTAATAGGTAATTATTATTATTATAATATTTTTATTTATTTTATTAAATAGAACCACTCGTGATATAATTGGAAAAAGAGATATTTTAGTTACAGAATAGAGAAAAGATAACATGTTTTAGCTGAAAAGGATAATTGATTAGTTAACAGTAATTATAATATAATTATTCTATTTTATTAAACAAATTGCTCGTAGTATTTATAAGAAAGGAGAAATTTTTTTTCAGAAAGAAAGAAGAAATTTTAGTTAGATACAATATAAAAGATATTGTGTTTTACCTGAAAAGGGAAATTAATTAGTTAGTGAAAAATAGAAAAGGCAATATGTTTAATCTAAAAAAGGAAATTAATTAGTTAATATGATGGATTTTATTTGTAATTAAGTAAGGGTAAATAAGTAAAATCAACAGGTACCGTACCGACCAACCAAACTTTTAATATTTCGGATTTTATATAATAGTATAGATATGTTATTGATGGAAATGTTAGGCCGAATACACAATTAATAATCAAATTCGTATGAGAGTTTAACAAGTAAGATGATTATGCACTTTAAATCTTCTGATATTAAGAACCCTCTTCGTGATGTAAACTATCACAAAGAGCTGCTAGGTTACAATAAAGATAGTTCGATGCACGATACCCTTCTAGGGTTAACCTAACTGTATTTATAAAATATACAGGTTCGATACAATCTCTAATTGATATTCCTAATAATCAGCTATACAGTGATAACAATTACAGATTGTCACACGACTCCTAAGTCAACTCGATCTCTTTGATAGCTATCCAATCTCCAAAGATCTCGCTTCCATATCAATCTTCAATTGATCTCTAATATCTTCTGTTGACTTCGTACGGGCTGCTTCCAGACAGACTTTACTAAACTCTGTCCAGCTTCCGTCAGTCAGACTTTACTAAACTCTGACTTCCTTCCAGTTAAACTCTGATATTTCATTGTTACACTTAAACACTGAAATATTACATCAATTATATCTAACAATCTCCCCCAACTTGTTCATTAGCAAAAATGCACAAGTTAATAGATAATTGATGATGTAAAAAACAAATAATCATATACAGTGTTTAACAACTAAACAGAGTTTAAACTGATACTTAACAAAATTACAGAAAATATGAAAAACTTACAGAGCATAAATTACTTAATCCTTTCAACATCCCATGCTGTCCTCAAGTACTCCGTTAGCAATCTCTCTTCTGCAACTTCAAGTGCTCTCTCTATCTGTAGCTTGATCTCTCGAAGCTTAGAATCTGTACCATCTGTCTGATAAATAGCTGATCTCAAATAATAGATGTTGTTCTTCTTCATTTCATTTCCAAGTCTGATAAAGTATGATTTTTCTGATTCTGAATTGAATTCAAGCACAGTGATACCCAAATCAGTTCTCAACTTAGCACTGTTTCTCTTTATTTCAACCATTCTTCCTTTGTAATCTAAGTACTTTGGTACATATTCAGACTTGTCTTTAATTCCACAAATCATCTTTGATCTTTCCATCTGGTATCTAAGCACTTCTGCAGCTCGATAAGTACAACTGTTATTCACCTTGAAAATATGTAAGACATACTGCAGTTCTTCATACATTTTCAAATGAATATCATGCTCTCCAACTTTGTAAACAGTCCCATCCTCCATGAAATACAACAGAAAGTCTTTATTTAGACTTCTTTGATGAATCAACTGTACTGATTCCAGCTTGTCCAAATTAACTTGAAGGACACCCTTGCCTGGAGCAGCCAGTGATGAATGATCTCTAGGAGTAATATTCAAAGTCCTTTCTCTGTTTGATCCTAAACCAGCCAAATCATGAGGTTGCTTAGCAATCATTGCTCTGCTTTGAAAAATATCACCTCCTTGAACTTCTCATTATTATCAGGATTAGTAGGTCTCACAAAACCATGAATTGGAAGAGTAGTTTGTACAACATGTGTAGAAACCGAGGTTGTAACTTGCTTTAACTTCTTTGAACTCTTATCAGCTTCAACAACTTTTTCTTTAAGCTTCAATCTAACCTCATCTGCTGTTGGCTTTCTTGAATGAGACAATCTCTGATCAGCATTGACATTTTCATTGATCTTAATGCCTTTAACAACAGGTCTTGATGCCTTTTCATCTTTCTTCTTGAATTTTCCAGATTTAAGCTTTTTCTCATGTTCAGCTTTAAGCCTTAGCTCTTCAGCCTTTACATCTTCTAAAGTGACATCATTTCCATGTTCTTCAAGAAACATGTTTGCAGCTAACTCTGTATCATTCTTTGGACCTTCAGTAGTGTTTGCTTTAGCAGAGTTTACTGTTGTTCTTTTAGTTCTATCAGATCCACCTCCATCTGCAGCATCATCCTTCCTCTCAAAGGATTGAAATTGTTTGCAAGCAGTTTTTGCAACTTTCTCCCCCTTTTTGACATCATCAAGAATCAGAATGGAGGTTAGCAACTCCAAAGAGTTTGCAATGGAATCTATTTTAACAGACAAGGCAGACTAATTTTCTTCAACTTTACCCAGTCTGGCAAAGAGATTGTCTTGAGCTTTAGAAAATTTTGTATTCATGAGTTTAGACTCTCTTTCCATTTTCATTTCTCTAGATAGAATCTCAGTCCTCAAATCAGTGATTGCCTTTGTAGTTTCACCAAATCTATTATCCAGAGTTTTGACTTGAACTACAGTTGCTTTTAAGCAAGAAAGAATCTCTGGATTGGAGATAGTATCAGCAGTTTGCTTAACAAAATTAGCTGTTCTCCCTCTTGGAAAAATACAATCCTCTTTGTACCAGTCAGCAGTTTGTTTTGCAAGTTGTGCTTTCTCAATTTCATGAGAATTACAAGGTTGAGTGAAAGAGGTATGTTTATTGTCTGTTTGCACTGGTGCACTCAGAAAAGAATCAGAGTTTGCACTGCTTTCACCTTCAAGTTCAACACTTGCAGCTTTAGCATGTTCATCTCCAAGTAAAACCCTGTGTTGAGCATTGTCAACCACAGTTTCTGCAATTTCTTCTGCAGCCTTGTCAAGATTTTCTCCATGTTGCTCAGGCTCAGCAACAGAGTTTACATTTTTGTCATTAACAAGTATAGGCTGAGAAGTAACCTTGGTTGCTTGATCAACCCCATCTCCTCCTTCAACAGTCTAGTGAGCATCTGAGAGTAATTCTGTATGTGATGCTACAGTTCCAGAAAGGACAACTGTAGGTTGATCAGCTGCACTAGTTGCTTCAGATTGAGCAAAAATTGATGAGATAGGATCAGAGAATGGCATAAATGAATCAAGAATATTATCCATTGGAGAAAAGCCATCTCTAGTATCCTCTTCTGCAGGCATTTTGTCTTTTTCAACTTCAACAGTAGGTGTTTGCTGTGAAACCACCTCTGGAGCTTCAACATGTTCATCATCAGAAGCAGAGATTACTAATTTTCTTCTTTTAGCTAGAGGCACTTCATCTGAATCCTCTTTACTAGATTCTGCCACCACGGAGGGTGATTTAGGTCTCTTTGCTCTTTGATTCTTTCTTCTAGCATAAACAGCTCCAGGAGATGTCTGTTTTGCTTTGATATTTGTCTCTATTGTCTTCTTAACTCTTGCATGTCTTTCAGTGGTTGCTGCTGATTGCTTTACTCTGCCTCTTTGTGCTTTAGGTAGTGGTTGTGGTTGAGATTGTGATGGTTCAGTGTTTATTTGTGGAGTGTGTGAAGATTGTTTTGTGATTGGAGATTGAGGATTTTGGGTTGAAGCAGTGTTTGTGATTGGTGATGGAGGTTGTTGAGTAGGTACAGTGTGGGTAGGTGATGTAGGTGGTTCAGTGTTTAGGGTTTGAGTATGATCAGTGTTTAGTGGTTGAGGTTGTGGTTCTGGTTGTTGTTGGTCTTGAGGTTGGTTGAGAAAATTCTGCAAAGCAAGTGGCAGAACAAAGGCAGGTAGGTTTTCTTTACCAGCATCCTTATTAGTCATATCAGAGAATATTCTCTTGTTGACTCTAAAAGGCTGAATTTCATCAGTTTCAGCAATCTCTAAACCAGATACACAAGCAGTGAATAGCATTTGACAAAATCGAGCAAAATAAACTGTAGTAGACTCTGACAGTTTATCACCTAGATTCATTAGAACATATCTACCAAAATCAAAATTACTGTCATAAAGTAGAGAATACCCGATTTGTAGACTATCCATTGGAATAGCATCCCAGTTAGTGACCTTCTTCTGGAATGTCCTTGTAATGCAATCGAAGAAAAAATTCCATTCCTTCCTGAGATTAGGCCTCTTTACACTGCCAAGCTTGTCAAGAGAATCCATGTAGCCTATCTCCTGTAGCATCTGTCGCAATTGAGGTTCAGCAACGTAAGTATAAGAGGTGTGTGTATCAAACCCCATCGTTTCTCTGACAGTTTGTGGAGTAATCACAAACTCTTGTTCTTCATGAGTGAAGATGATGTTTGGAGTCCCATTCTCTCCTCCATCCACGTAGATTGAGTTTTGCCAAAAAGTGGCAATTTGAGATGCAGAAAGAGTACTAGGTTCAACCAGAGCTTGTCCAATTTATGAGTCTCTCAAGAAATTCTGCATAAGATGAAACGCTTCTGGAACACGTTCATAATTGAGTGGGGCTACATAATTGTTAGGGACAAAACGTAGACCAAGAACAGTGAATGGTTTAGAAGCCATTGAATCAAGAAATTGGCAAGGAATCCCAAAGAAAAGTGTATGTAGGAAAGGTGTTTGTGAAAATGCGCAAGTGAAAACTGAGAAAACTGTGAGATGTAAAAGTGAGTGGGTGAAAGTAAAACACAATCGTTTGGACACAAAAGTAAGTAGAGTTGTAATTAAAAATTAAAACTCAATCGTTTGTGTATTCAAACACTCAACAGTTCCTAGATTAATGTGTGAGTGGGACACAATAATGGGTGAGTGGGACACAATAATGGGTGAGTGGGGCACACGCACTCGTAATTTTAAGAAGTGTATTTGTGAATATAACAATAAAATATTTGATTTTAAAAAAAAAATCAAATAACACTCTCTTAAAATACCTGGAACCATTAAAAACCAGAATACGAAGCGTTTACCTGGAACCATTAAAAACCAGAATACGAAGCGTTTTAGTACTTCGTTACTTACCCATCTCTATTTAACGCCTAGAGACTTGTTCACTATCCCTTTAATCTTTCATTCTCTCCTGAAAATCAAAAACCCTTCACACAACACACCATTAAACAATGTCAAAACTTACCATCAAGGAAAAGAATCTCCATCTCGTAGAGAACAGAGATATCTTTAGTTATACTCGTGAAGAGTTTGATGCCTTTGACTGGGAAAGGTAGCTTGAAACTCTGTGGCTGCAGATGGATGCCAGTCTTCAAGAAATCGAGAGAGAAAAGCCTGCAAGAGTGATCGACATTGATGCTGCTCTTCAAGAAACATTAATATGGCTTTCCTCTAAGGCATCCTCATCCAACACCACCAACCATTGTTAATGAATATGTCAGCAAAAATAACTTTATCCCTTCAACTTCCACCCAAACAAAGTGGAAAAGATGGGATCTGGGATGGCTGCTAACAATGGAGTGGTTTGGACTTTACTTTTTATTTTGCTGTTGAATGGATTAGTAGATAGAGAGAACAAAAAGATGTAATACTTGCATGTAATCTCTTTCTTACTATTAATGAAGAATCCTATTTCTCTAATTTATTCAATGTGTTCTGCAAATTTTATGTTTATGAATTGTTCTTCAAAGAATTAAATCAAAGAAAATGAAAACTATTTAAAGTAATCATTTAAGTAACAAATTCATCAACAATAACCACAATTAAATCAGGAACAGAACAATTAGGGATTACTTGTAGTATACATACAGTGGATCAATTAGTCATGCGCATTAAAAATAGCAATTATCACCGCTGTATTCTCTTTCCTATTTCCAAGACACTTTAACACAATACACTTATTAACAGTTGTCAAAAGCACTATTTACTCCAAAATTTTCAAATTGTCCAAATGAAAATTTACCTCAGAGTACTAACCACAAATCAACAGCGTTTGTCAATTCTCCAACTTTATCAACGAAACCCTTTCAAAAATTGCACAGTTGTGAAAATATGTGTGTGTGAAGCAGAGTTTACTAAATCAATTTTTAGAGCATCTAATTTTTCATAAAATCCATAAAGTAAATCAATAAACACTGGATGCACAAACTCTCATAGTAAACACTGACTGTATGATGAAAGCTAAACTCTGTAGTAATCAATCTATATACAGTAACATTTAATTTATTTTATACCCCCTCTATTGCTTTTTTTTATTCTATTCATTCCAGTAATTAGAGGTTGGAGATAGTCACCAAAAATTCAAAAATTTTAGCCCTTATCATTTTGATAAGTTCATGGGTCATCCTAGTCTTTGACTAGTCACCAAAAATCAGAGAATTTTAGCCCATATTATATACCAATAAGTTCCTGGGTCATCCTAATTTCCAACATAATCTCAAAGGAGTATAGCAACCTATATACATTTTCTTTGGGGTATTGCAGTAAGCATTTTAATCTACCAGAGTATAACTAACAGAGTTTAGAGTTCATCAACATCAGTAGTTATTCATGAAAGGCAATGCACACAGTATTTATAGACTCAGAGTTTAGGACAAAATAAACTAAGAGATGCTATAAATATGAACCAGTATCATGCTGTGTTAACTTTCTGCACAATCTAAGATTAGATCACAATAACTCAGAAAGATTCATGATTAATTGCTGAGAATCATGCTTCATACATATTTCTTCATTGGTGTTTTCATTCAGACAAAAATCAACTCAGAGTTCACAGAGTTTATCAAACTTATTAACAGTGTATGACATACAGGCATGCTGACAGAATTTAACAGAGTTTGACAGAAAAACATGTTAACAGAGTATGCATAACAGAGTTTAATCAACAGAGTTCACTTAGCACTTAACAAATCAAGGAAATATGAGCAACACAATACATAAGTAAAATTTGAATCTAACCAACATTCCTAGTCAGAACCAGAGACCATCCCTAGTTCATTGACAAGTCTTGTAAATGTAGCTTCACTCAATGGTTTGGTGAAAATATCTGCAAGCTGTTGTTCTGTAGACACAAAATGTAGTTCAATATTCCCTTCTTCCACATGTTCTCTGATGAAATGGTACCTTATGCTGATGTGCTTGGTCATTGAATGCTGTACTGGATTACCTGTCATAGCAATAGCACTTTGATTATCACAGTAAATAGGAATCTTACTGTACCTCAATCCATAATCCAGCAACTGATTCTTCATCCACAAGATCTGTGCACAACAGCTACCAGCTGCAATATACTCTGCTTCAACTGTAGATGTAGAAATTGATTTCTGTTTCTTGCTGTACCAAGAGACAAGTCTATCACCAAGAAATTGACAACTTCCACTAATGCTTTTTCTGTCTATCTTGCAGCCTGCAAAGTCTGCATCAGAATACCAAAGTAGCTCGAAATCTGATTCTCTGGGGTACCACAGACCTAATGATATGGTGCCCTTGAGATACTTGAAGATTCTTTTCACAGCTGTCAGATGTGGCTCTCTAGGATCTGCCTGAAACCTTGCACAAAGACAGGTTGCATACATGATGTCAGGCCTACTAGCTGTCAAGTAAAGAAGAGATCCTATCATGCCCCTATAGTTTGTCATATCCACTGAAACTCCTGTGTCTTTGTCCAATTTAGTTGCAGTTGCCATGGGAGTTGATGCAGATGAACAGTCAAGCATACCAAATTTCTTGAGAAGATTTCTGGTATATTTTGCTTGATTAATGAAGATACCATCATCTGTTTGTTTCACCTGTAGGCCTAGAAAATAACAAAGCTCTCCCATCATGCTCATTTGATATCTGGACTGCATGAGCTTGGCAAACTTCTTACAGAGTTTATCATTAGTAGACCCAAAGATAATGTCATCAACATATATCTGAACTAAAAGCAAGTCACTCCCAGATTTGAAATAGAACAGAGTTTTGTCAATAGTACCTCTGTTGAATCCACTTTCTAAGAGGAATTGAGCCAGAGTTTCATACCATGCCCTTGGTGCTTGCTTAAGTCCATAGAGTGCTTTATCTAGCCTGTAGACATGGTCTAGATATTTTGGGTCCACACATCCTGGTGGTTGTTCAACAAACACTTCTTCTTCAAGCTTCCCATTCAGAAAAGCACTTTTCACATCCATCTGGAACACTTTGAATTTCTTGTGAGAGGCATATGCTAGAAAAATTCTGATTGCCTCCAATCTTGCAACTGGAGCAAATGTTTCATCATAGTCTATTCCCTCCTGTTGTGAATAGCCTTTTGCTACTAGTCTAGCCTTGTTCCTTATGATAACACCTTCACTGTCAATCTTGTTTCTAAAAACCCATTTAGTACCAATAATAGATCTATTCTTTGGCCTTGGTACAAGGGTCCAAACTTCATTCCTTTCAAATTCATTCAACTCTTCCTGCATTGCTGTTATCCAGTCAGCATCTTGAAGAGCTTCTTCCACTTTCTTTGGTTCATTCTTAGACAAGAATGCATGAAACAGACATTCACTTGCAGTGGCACTTCTTGTTTTCACTTTTGCATCTGGATCACCAATTATCAAATCAGGTGTATGTTATTTAGTCCATTTCCTAGCAGAAGGCAAATGACTTCTGTCAGCATGTGATCCTCCCCCTTGATCCATGCTCTCCAGATTTTGTTGTGGGATTTCTTCATTTTCTGAGACTCCCCTTGACCTTGACTGCCCAGAGTCAGAATTTGAATTTTCAGAGTTTGAATCATCAGAGTTTGATCCAGATTTTTCAGTTGACTCAGTATCAATGTTTGAGTCTTCATCTTGATCATGCTCCCCCTCAACTGGTTCTTCCCTTTGTTGTGGCTGAGAAGTTTCTCCAGTGTTTACCAGTAGAGGTTCAGAGTTTGTTTCAACAGAGTCTGTCAGAATAGTTTGATCAGAGTTTACTTCAACAGAGTTTAAATCTTCATTTTCAAAGTTCAGTTGATCATATTCATCTTTGTCTTCAAGTCCAGTTATCTTCTTGTCATCAAAAGACACATGTATAGATTCCATGATCACTTTAGTTCTCAGATTGTAAACTCTGAATGCCTTTGTTGACAGTGGATAGCCAACAAAAATTCCTTCATCTGCCTTTAGCTCAAACTTGGTCAACTGTTCAGGATGAGTCTTCAGAACAAAGCATTTGCACCCGAAAATATGAAAGTATTTCAGGTTAGGCTTCTTTTTTTTCACCATCTCATATGGTGTCTTTCCATGCTTATTGATCAGTGTAGCATTTTGAGTAAAACAAGCAGTTTGAACAGCTTCTGTCCAGAAATAAGTTGGCAATTTTGCTTCATCAAGCATAGTTCTGGCAGCTTCTATCAAGGTTCTATTTTTCCTTTCAACTACACCATTTTGTTGAGGTGTACCAGGTACTGAAAATTCTTGCTTCACTCCATTGTTCTTGCAGAATTCTTCCATTGTTGCATTCCTGAACTCAGTTCCATTATCACTTCTGATGATTCTGACTTTGTTACTTGATCCTTTGTCCAGAAGTTTCACATGCTCCATCAGAGTTAGTGTAGTTTCATCCTTCTTTGCTAGAAAATACACCCAAGTGAATCTATTGTATTCATCAACAATGACTAAAGCATATTTCTTCCTTGCTATAGACATAACATTTACTGGACCAAAGAGATCAACATGCAGAAGATGATAAGGATCAGTGATTGAAAATTCTGTCTTGCTCTTGAAAGATGACTTCCTTTGCTTGGCCTTTTGACATGAATCACATAGGCCATCAACATTTAACAGAGCCTTTGGGAGTCCTCTTACAAGATCCTTTCTGATCAATTCATTGATGTTGTTCAAGTTCAAATGTGAGAGTTTCTTGTGCCACTTCCAACTCTCTTCACTAGACATTCTTGTAGACAGGCAAACAGCTTTTCCAACAGAGTCTATTAAGAGCTTGATTTCATAAATGTTGTTTTGCCTCTGACCAACTAGAACAACCTTTCCTGTAGATTTGCTGATAACTTCACAATATTCAGGTTGAAAATCTACATGATATCCCTTGTCACAAATTTGACTCACAGATAACAAGTCATGCTTGAGTCCTGGGACATGAGCTACATTGTTGATGATGACATTTCCAAGATTAATATTGCCATATCCCAATGTTCTTCCTACATTGCCATCACCATAGGAAACTTTTGGGCCAGTCTTCTCCTCATAGTCTGATAGCAGGGCTTTATTTCCAGTCATGTGTCCTGAACATCCACTGTCCACAACTAGGGTTGCCTCCCTGTTGCCCTGCAATCACAAGCAATTACTGAGGATTAGATTTAAGGATCCAGACTTGCTTGGATCCTTTGACATTCTTAACTTTGTTAGCTTTAGCAGCGGAATTAACATTATCAGAGTTTGAGCTAACAGTGTCAGAGTTTACACTTGCAGTATTAACTTTAACCCATTTCAGATTGGGTTTAAGTTCATAGTAATTATGATAGACAGCATGATACTGTCTGCAAGTATAAATGGAATGCCAAGTGCTTCCACAGTGTGTGCATAAAGTCTGTGGCTTAGTTCTAGCAAAATCCTTCTTTACCTCAGACTTGGAAGGTAAAGAATTTATATTTTTGTTTTTCTTGTAGAAATTTGCAAGATGCTTAGTACTACCACAGTTATGACATGTCTTTCTTGGAGCATAACTAGCAAGCATTGGTTTATTTCCTGAAGTGATGCCTACTTTTCCATTTCTGTTCTTATTTGACACTCCCTGTTTCTTAACAGATTTTAACTCCTTCAGTTTCTGTTTGAGTTGTTTATCTGTCATTGAACGAATATTAACCTGTTTAACACTAGTTTTTACTGGTTCACTTCTAACAGCTTCTTTTTCATTATCAGACAAAAATTTACTGGTTCCATGTACAAAATGAGGTCTGATTTTAACTTGATTTTGAAATCTAAGTTCATCTCCCTCATTATAACCTAGACCAACAGTGTCTGTTTGAAAAATCTGTTGAGTGTCCTTTCCAGAATTAGTCCAAGTCCTAATTTTCTTATTTGCTTCCTCCAACTCAGATTCTAGTTTTTTATATTTATGAAGAAAATCTTGTTCTATAGAAACAGCATCATCTCTCTCTTTCTGAACTTGTTGCATATTTTCAAGTTTTTCTTCAACAAGTTTATTTCTAACCTTAAGTTCAGAATTTTCAGACTTTATCCTCTCATTCTCTAAAGTATGATCCCTATAACTTATATGCAATGACTTAAGATAAATTCTTAATTGAGAAATGTCATCAATATTATAAGCATAGGTAGTTAGAGGTACCTGATTTTCAGAAGTTTCTGATTCAGTAGTAGCCATGAGAGCATAGTTAATTTCTTCATCAGAATCTGAAGTGTCTGCCCAATCTCTGCCTTTAGTGTAGAGTACCTTTCCAGTTTTACCCTTCTTGCACTCAGGAGCATAGTGACCCATCTCCTTACACTTGTAGCATTGAATTTCAGACTTATCCTTCTTCCCAGACTTGGTCTCTTTTCTTTCAGACTTCCTGAACCTTTTTCTGTCTTCATTTGAATCTCTAGAAAACCTTTTTCCTTTCTTGAAATTCTTGAAACCCATTTTCTTGAAGTTCTTCACCATCAACACAGCCATTTTCCTCATTTCTTCTTCATCATCCTCAGAGTCAGATGATTCAGAAGAGTTTGAATCACAATCAGAGTTTGATGATTCACTTTCTGAGTGTATAACCAAAGCTTTTCCCTTCATTTTCCTTCTTGATGCCACTTTCTTCTGAGGCTTCTCTTCAACCTTAAGAGCAACAGACTTTGCCTTCCTGCTTGATCTCCTGTTTCTCTGTTCCATTTCCAATTCATGAGTTTTGAGCAGCCCATAGATTTTATCAATCTCTGTTTCAGCAAGTTCATAGTTGTCTCTAATAGTGGTTGTTTTCACATCCCACTTTTCAGGTAGAGAAAGAAGAAACTTGAGATTTGAGTCTTCTAGATCATACTCTTTGTTGACCAATGACAGATCATTGAGCAGTTTACAGAATCTATCAAATGTTTCTGTCATGGTCTCTTCAAGTTTAGCCTCGAAGTGCTCATACTCTTGTGTGAGTATGTTTCTCTTATTCTTCTTAATAGCAGCAGTTCCTTGACATCTGACTTCAAGAGCATCCCATATCTCCTTTGTAGTGGTGTAGTTAATCACTTTGTTAGACATAACATTGTCTAAAGCACTATGCAGTAAATGCCTAACCTTCGCATCCTTAGCAATTGATGATAGATCTTCAGGAGTCATGTCCTTCTTTTCCTTTGGAACTATTTTAGCTTCTTCACCAGCAGTTGCAGCAGATAGCTTTGTAGGATTGTGAGGGCCTTCATAAATCCTGTCAAGATATTCTGGATCTGTAGCCTCCAGAAACATAGTCATCTTGACCTTCCACATTTCATACTCTGATGGCCTGAGAATAGGAACCCTGATTGGTTCATGACGACTCACAGTAGTAGGAGCCTTTTCAGAACTAGTAGATGTTGGTGGAGGAATTGCTGACATGATTATTGTTGTGTTTGGATCTTAACCTGTAATAAAGTAACAGATTGGTTCTGATACCACTTGTTAGGCCGAATACACAATTAATAATCAAATTCGTATGAGAGTTTAACAAGTAAGATGATTATGCACTTTAAATCTTCTGATATTAAGAACCCTTTTCGTGATGTAAACTATCACAAAGAGCTGCTAGGTTACAATAAAGATAGTTCGATGCACGATACCCTTCTAGGGTTAACCTAACTGTATTTATAAAATATACAGCTTCGATACAATCTCTAATTGATATTCCTAATAATCAGCTATACAATGATATCAATTACAGATTGTCACACGTCTCCTAAGTCAACTCGATCTCTTTGATAACTATCCAATCTCCAAAGATCTCGCTTCCATATCAATCTTCAATTGATCTCTAATATCTTCTGTTGACTTCGTACGCGCTGCTTCCAGACAGACTTTACTAAACTCTGTCCAGCTTCCGTCAGTCAGACTTTACTAAACTCTGACTTCCTTCCAGTTAAACTCTGATATTTCACTGTTACACTTAAACACTGAAATATTACATCAATTATATCTAACAGGAAATTTTTGGGAGTAGTTTATAAGATAATATAAATGTATAATAATACTTTATTAAAATAATAATAATTTTTTTTGATTATAATATGATATTGACGGGAATAGAACCTTAAATTCTTAAGAATAGTTTATAAAATAAAATATATGTTTAATAAAGATATTTTAGTGGATTCGAACTTAACCAATGAGAATATTTTAAATATTAGAAAATGAATATTTTTTAGTATTAGATCCAACGGTTCTCACTAATCTGTCTCAAAATCCAACGATTGCTCTTGAGTGTACCAAAAAAATTGTACCAAACCGACAACCAAATATACCATATTTCGCTTATAATAGTATAGTATAGATGAGTATAGAAGTATATAGTATAGATAATATAGCATTCATAGCATTATTCTTTCAATAAAGTGTTAAATATGAATGTAAAATATTAAAATAGTAACGTTGAAGCCGATTTTCGTCAAGGACAAAGCTTCAAGATTATATTTATATTTGGGTATTCGAATAGAGATAATAAGAATAAAGATGTAAATATAATAATACAATTATGGTTTTTGTGATGTTTGGACTGCTCTTAAGAGTTTGTAATCGGGTGTGATTTTAGGATCCCTCTCAAGGTGCCTACGTACCCTATTTATAGTGATCAAGTCCACGTAGTTCTATTCAATTTAAGATTGTATTTCTGGTCCCTGTATCAAAGTTTATTTTATTATAAAATGTATATTTTCAGTATTGGGAAGTCAGGGCGATACAGGTTGGTATCAGAGCGACAGGTTATGGTCACTAAAACAATTTAAGATGATTAGGTGTACGTAATTAGGTTGGACGTTAGATAGAAAGATTTATGATAAGATTCGTCTTAGGATGTTGCGACGTTATTTGGTATTTCGACATATCGCGTGAGCAGAAATTCGATTCATCCGAAGACTCAATTTAGGACGAGGCAAATAATTCGGAATGACATACGCTAATTAGACGACCGGAGCTATCAGCTTGGAAGAATATACGTGTAGACCTTCGTGTACCTTCTAGAGTTTCTTTTGCGACTTTAGTTACCCTGCGAACGATATAGAAAATGCGAAATGATTGTAAACAAGATGTGAAATGCGATTCCTGGCATGGGTTGGAGGAATGGCGTGGTTATTCATTACTAGCCGTTGATTTCATTAAATTCATTGATTAAGGAGATTTAACCTTTCTTTCTGTTTCTTCTAATCTTGATAATACCCCATCACTTTTGATAATCAACTATAATTCAATTAATGATGAATTTTTCAGATTCATTTAAACACATTTTATTTTTAGAGATACCTCTATTTTCCAGGGGATCACTTGATTCAACATGATGCATATAAGTTATTGAGATCCTTGAATTCTTTCTATTTTCCCCGAATATTTGCTATTCCTTATTCAACATTGTATATATAAAAACTTTTGGAAACTTTTGAATTCTTTTTGTTTCTCTCTAAATACTTGACCTATTTATTCTGACTAGGATGAACAACCATATGTATATAAGGGATTCAGGGACATCTTATCTATGTGATAGAAGTCTGGTGGGACGCCACTGATTGTGTTTGTCATGAAAGTACAGAAGGCTGGCCCCCTTCTTGTGCTATGGCGGTTGACCTAAGTGACAAATGCAACCTGAAATTAGTTCAATGGTCATATTGATCTTTCAGAAAGGAATGTAGGATCTAGAAGATTTTGAAGACCAGAATAATGAGACAAGATAGCTACTCATGGGATATAAATTAAGGAGACCAGCAGGACCACCATTATCGGAAGATAAGATTTCGAGAGCAAGCGTATTTTAATTGTATTAAGATTACTGGGGGAAGCTGTAAGTATAAGCAGTAGGAATGTGATATGGGCTAAAAATAAGCCCTAAAGACACATTTAGTGTTGCATTAATTAGACCCGGTATGGTCCGAACGTGGGGCCCACCAACAGGGTCCAAAGTCCTATTTTTAATATTAATTTCGTAATTAATATTAGGGGTAATAAACAGCTCAGCAATAAGTGTCAGATAAGGACATTATCTCTACAAGACTTAGCCTCCAAGGCATCCAATTCGATATGGCAACAGACTCCTACAAGGAAGGAGTCTAGAACTTTCCTCAAGGAGGTGACTTATCTATTTAGTCTCCAACTCCTACCTTAATTCTAAGGCTTCTCAGCCTATATAAAGGGCCTGACCCCTCATTCTCAGAACTACGTTGGCTTGATTCTCTAGCAATACAGAGATACGTAGGCATCTTGTGAGGACCGATCAGTCTCGAACGCAAGAACAGCCATTAAAGCTCGAAGCTCACCATCCCTTGTATTTAATACGTACAAACCCTAGCCGCAATTTACAAACCCTCGTTTTTATTCCACAACATTTGGCGCCGTCTGTGGGAAGACAACATCAACCATGGTTCAAACACGAAGAACAACACCAGTTGCAACTGAGGCCATACCTCTCAGATCTGCTCCACCCATCACCGAACAGGTTCCCCCAGCATCAGGGGCGATTTCCCAACAAGCTCCGCCAGCATCAGGGGCGATCACCCAATCTCAAGTTTCTCAACAATCAGGGGCGATCCCCCACGTTGAGAGTACATTACCTCCGATTACCCGTACAAGACGAGAAACCAATCCTCTTCAGATGGTGGTCTCTCCTCTGATTGATCCGAACAACCCATCGCATGGG
The DNA here is from genome assembly GCA_036435485.1 of Saposhnikovia divaricata. Classification (NCBI taxonomy): domain Eukaryota; kingdom Viridiplantae; phylum Streptophyta; class Magnoliopsida; order Apiales; family Apiaceae; genus Saposhnikovia; species Saposhnikovia divaricata. The sequence continues at coordinate 20,585,244 of CM071595.1, forward strand.
GTCCAGATCCACACTACAGATCTCCCCGTGAGTACTAACCCGACATACGGGCTGCCTAATTATCCTCCTATCCAAGGGACAGGCCCAAGTAGTCACGCTTTGCAGATCCGAGATCGAGAGTATCACGATTATTCGGGTCCTTATACTGATGAAACCTCCTCCGACGATGAGGATGATGACCGTGATGAAGCCCCGAGGAGGCGACGTGCTAGTAGAGAACCTCGAACGAGGACTCAAGACATCCGTGATGGACAATCTTTGACAACTGCTGAAAGGATCAAGGCTTATGAGGCCGAGATCTTAAAATTGATGGAAGATATGGCAAGAGAACAAGCTAGGCTAAATCAAACTCAGCCTCCTCCAACTGCAGGAAGGATTCCCATCATTGATTTGGAGAGGTCTTCAAGGAGACAAAGAAGGGCTGATGCCTCATTCGGAAGAACAACCACAAGGATGGAAATTCCCAAGGGAAACCCCAAAGATCTGATGCCTCTCGGAGATCCTGATGATCCAACACCCCCGTTCACCGAGGAAGTGATGAATGCTCATATCTCTAGGAAGTTTAAGATGCCTACAATAAAGGCTTATGATGGAACGGGTGATCCCGCAAACCATGTGAGAACATTCTCGAACGCACTGCTGTTGCAGCCTGCTAGTGACGCTCTCAAGTGTAGGGCGTTCCCTCAAACCCTGTTGGGTATGGCTCAAAGGTGGTACAGCCGTTTGCCTGCAAATTCGATTGGATCTTTTAAGGAATTGAGCACTGCTTTTATCAGCCAATTCATTAGTGGAAGAGTTCATGAGAAGAGCTCTGCGTCTCTTATGTATGTGGTACAAGGAAAGAATGAAAATCTAAGGGATTACCTTAAGCGATTCACTAAGGAGACTCTAAATATCACTGACTTGGAGAATAAGGTGGCCATGGTAGCCCTGGAGCACGGAACCACTGACCTCTTCTTTAAAAGGTCATTAGCGAAGCATCCCCCAGAAAATATGGCTGAGCTCCAACGAAGGGCTGATAAGTATATTAAAGCTGAGTATAGCTTGAAGAAAGAAACCACCGTAGGTGGAGGAGGAGGTAACAATGACTCCAAGAAGCGAAAGCAATACCAAGACTATGATGATCAAGAGTATGATGTTAGGGACAAGTATCCCCGAACTAGCGAGGACTCCGACTCTGCCCCTAAGAAGAACCAAGGGTCAAGGTTCACTGAGTATGCAAGGTTGAATACTCCTAGGAGTCGAATCTTGTTGGACATTGAGAATGATAAGGATTTCAGATGGCCGAAGCCACTCAGGGGTGATCCCGCAAAGAGAAACCAGAATCAGTATTGCAGATTCCATAGAGACGTGGGGCATGACACTGACGATTGCAAGCAACTCAAAGATGAGATCGAGTTTTTGATCCGTAGAGGGAAGCTGAGACACTTCACTAAGGGTGAAGACCGTGATAATCAGAGAAGAGACTATAATAGAAGGGATGACGATCAAGATTGCAACCCACAGCCCCGAGGGCCAGTAATCAACATGATCTCAGGAGGCCCGACTGCGGCCGGGACAACTAGGAACTCTCGAAAGGCTTATGCCCGAGAGGTGTTGCACATCGTGGGAGAGGCCCCGAAGCGTGCAAAAACTGAGGTAGCAGTTAGTTTTGATGACTCAGACTTGGAAGGGGTGAAGTTCCCCCATGACGACCCATTGGTCATAACTCCTGTGATTGGAAACTCGGAGGTGAAGCGAGTCTTGATAGACAATGGAGCTTCCGTTGACATTCTGTTTCATGATGCGTTTGTGAAGATGGGATACAATGATTCTCAGTTGACCCCCAATAACATGCCTATATATGGATTCAATGAAGTAGAATCCAAAGTTGAAGGGACTATTCAGCTGCCTGTAACTATCGGGCAAGAGCCCAAGGAGGCCACTCAGATGTTGAACTTCCTGGTAATCAAGGCGGCTTCAACGTACAACGCTATCCTTGGAAGGACTGGACTTCATGCATTCAAGGCTGTTGCCTCAACCTATCATGTGAAGATCAAGTTCCCTACCAGGAATGGTGTTGGAGAACATAAAGGTGATCAGAAGATGGCACGAAGCTGTTATGTAGCCTCGTTAAGGCCTGACGGAGTCGGGGGGCAGGTCCTTCCGTTTGAAGACATGGATGTCCACAGTGGTAAGGAACACAAAGAAAGGTCAGCAGAGGACATCACACAGAAGCCTCGGACAGCCATTGAGGCTAAGGCATTAACTAACTTTGTGGTTGAGTGTACCATTGGCAACCAAGAAGTTGGGGGGCAGGAGGTAGTACCCCGAGCAGGAAGTGAACTGCAGAATAAGAATGAGGAGACCAGAAGGAGTGGCGGGTGCTCTATTTTGATGGAGCATCAAAAACAAAATCAAGTGGTGCATGCCTAGTCTTTCAAAGCCCCGATGGGCTCAAGTTATCCTAGTAGGACTTAGCTTCATAATTTATCTAGTAGAAGTAGAGATAAGGTTCGTTGAAACCATTGCAGAGCATGTTGCTCCAGTAGGATAGTAGTATTCCATGTAAGGGTTGAACCCATTTTAAGTTATTAATGCAAGTTTGTTTTCCATTCATTGATTGTGATTTTATTTATGTGCCAAGCACCTGATGTGTGAGTCAAAGAAGACCAAGTACCGAAAATAAAAGAATACACGAATGAAAACAAACAAATGCATACCCCGAGTGGTAGAGTTAGGTTACAGCAGATAAGAGTTTAAGTCCTCGAAGGACCCTGGATAAAGACAAACATTGAAGTCCTGATGGAACACCCGTTGAAGAAACATATTGCATAGCCCGAAAGCCAATGAAAGGCTCATAAAGTGGGCAATCAAACTAGGAGAATTCGATGTTAAGTACAAGCCTAGGACGGCCATCAAAGCCCAGGCTCTAGCTGACTTCGTGGTTGAATATACCATTGACAACCAAGAAGTCGGGGGGCAGGAGGTAATAGACCAGGAAGGTCAACAAGGTGAGGAACCCCTGGAAGAGAAGAAGGAATATTGGATGCTCTATTTTGATGGGGCATCAAAAACAAAAAGCTCTATTTTCATGGGGCATCAAAAACAAAAACCAGTGGTGCAGGTTAAGTTCTGCAAAGCCCCGATGGGTTCACACTCGAGTATGCCTTGAAGTTGGACTTCCAAACAACCTACAACGAGGCGGAGTATGAAGCTCTGATAGCCGACCTTAGACTGACAAGAGCCCTGAGGGTCAAGAACCTGAAAGTCTGTGGAGACTCAAAGTTGGTAGTCTCACAAGTCAATGGAGAGTTTGAGGTTAGAGAAAAGAATATGCCCAAATACTTGAGGATTGTGAAAGCTGCGATAGCCCAGTTAGATGAGTGCCAGGTATATCCCAAGGGAGGAGAATACAAAGGTCGATGCCTTATCTCAATTCAAGGGTCGAGACCCATTCTGGGAGCGTCTACTTCCAAGTCCTGAAGACCCCCACCATCAATTTGAAATTGGTAGCACCAGTTGATGTAAGCTGAAGGATAGACCCTCTTCGAGCTCATCTCGAGACTAGTTGGCTCCCTGATAATGCCTTGAAGGCACAGAAACAGTTAGTGAGAGTGTTGAGATGAGAGGTCCTTTGTCATTCCTTACTTAAAATCTTGAATCTCAAATCCCGACACAAAATTTTAGCCTTGATGGCCAAAAAGGCTGTCTGCCTCCAATCAAATTTGTCATTTGAAGTTTAAGGACTTGAATCAAGAGCCTTCAATCGAATATAAACCAAAGCAAGGTCCTGTGAGCATAAGAAGAAGGTTGGAAACCTAGAATCAAGAAAAGAAGGTTAACAACCAGCCAAGACACACCGGACTTGAAGTCAAATGCTGAGGAGCAAGTGAACTCCCTGAACGATCAACTGAAAAGTAAGACCTCCTCCGTATGAAGCAAGGGGGCAAGAACTAAGGGACTTCATCATTCCTACATCTTAGAATGAGAATCAAGGGAATCAAGGGTTGATAATAACATTAAAACCAAGGTCTCAGCAAATAAGTTAAGGCCCGGAAGGTCACAAGTCAAGGTTCACGAAACCATTTAAGGCATAACAAACACCTCATATTGACCTGAAACCTCGTGTTGGTGATCCAGAACACCAACATCAACCTTAGAATCCAGGCCTTGTGTTATAAATCAAGGGCTAAGGAACTAAGTTGAAGCCTTAGAAGGCCAACAAAGCTATCAGATCCAACCTTGGATCAAGAGATTCGTGAACAACTCAAGAATGAGTAACTGAATCAACATTTCAACAAGGTGGATGAAAGGTTCAAAGTAATTCTATGTAAGATTAGGCAAGCATGAAACCTTTGAAAGGATTTTGAAGCTTTCTCGTGGAAGGTTTGGAAACCCATTTACTATGTCACCAAGGTGCTTCATGAAGCTGACCTGAATCACTCTGCTATAGAGAAGTTTGCTTTAGGCACGGTCATGGGCTCAAGAAAATTGAGACCTTACTTTTTAGTCACGTAAAATCGAGGTCTTGACAGACCAAGCCATTAAAAGGCCATTAATTCGACCAGAATCCTGGTCGAAATGACCAAGAATCCTGGTCGAAAAATTGTTCGACTGAGCCACGAAAAAGGCCATTAATTCGACCAGAATCCTGGTCGAAATGACCAAGAATCCTGGTCGAAAAACTCTTCGACGAGGCCACGAATTTGGCCCTTAATTCGACCAGAATCCTGGTCGAAATGACTAGGAATTTTGATCGAAAATTCGTTCGACCAGGAGAAAAACTGAGGCCTTATTTCGACCAGAATCCTGGTCGAAACGACCAGGAATCCTGGTCGAAAATCCGTTCGACCAGGAGAAAATTGAGGCCTTATTTCGACCAGAATCCTGGTCGAAACGACCAAGAATCCTGGTCGAAAATCCGTTCGACCAGGAGAAAATTGAGGCCTTATTTCGACCAGAATCCTGGTCGAAACGACCAAGAATCCTGGTCGAAAATCCGTTCGACCAGGAGAAAATTGAGGCCTTATTTCGACCAGAATCCTGGTCGAAACGACCAGGAATCCTGGTCGAAAATCCGTTCGACCAGGAGAAAATTGAGACCTTATTTCGACCAGAATCCTGGTCGAAATGACCAGGAATCCTGGTCGAAAATCCGTTCGACCAGGAAAAAATTGAGACCTTATTTCGACCAGAATCCTGGTCGAAAAATGTGAAGTTTCCTGATCGAAATTTGTGATCAAAATTCAGAAATTTGAGTCGAAATGATAATTTCTGAATAGTACTAGCCCTTGGAAATAAAAAATTTGAGTCGAAATGATAATTTCTGAATAGCTCGACCCCAGCCAGGGGCTCTGCCCCTTGGACCCCGCCAGGGGCTGCCGCCCCTTGGACCCCGCCCGGGGGCTGCTGCCCCTGGACCCCCGCTAGTGCCGTTTAGCACCGTTTAGAATCGCTTAACATTGTTTAAGTGTCGTTCAAGGCTCGTTAGTGCCCATAAGCACCGATTAAGTGCCGATAGCACCGTTAGTGCCGATAAGCACCGATTAAGTGTCGATTAGCACCGTTAGTGCCGATAAGCACCGATTAAGTGCCGATAACACCGTCAGTGCCGATAAGCATCGATTAAGTGCCGATAGCACCGTTAGTGCCGATAAGCACCGATTAAGTGTCGATTAGCACCGTTAGTGCCGATAAGCACCGATTAAGTGCCGATAACACCGTCAGTGCCGATAAGCACCGATTAAGTACCGATTAGCACCGTTAGTGCCGATAGCACCGTTAGTGCCGATAAACACCGTTCAGTGTCGTTTAATGCCGGTTGGCGTCACTTAAACGTTGTTTAAGTGTCGTTTAAGGCTAGTTAGTACCGTTTAGTGCCGTTTTATGCCGTTCAACGTCGTTTAAACATTGTTTAAATGTCGTTAAGGCTGATTAGTGCCGATTAGCATCGAATTAACATTGTCGTAAACGCGTCGGTCGCTCCACGCTTTACATAAAGACAATACTCGTGAAACACTAGTGTATAAAGATGAACCCTGACCCGAGTCTTGGAAAGGACCGTTAAAACTTCAAGGAAAACCTGATCAGTTTTCCTAGAAGTTGGGGGGCAAATGATATGGGCTAAAAATAAGCCCTAAAGACACATTTAGTGTTGCATTAATTAGACCCGGTATGGTCCGAACGTGGGGCCCACCAACAGGGTCCAAAGTCCTATTTTTAATATTAATTTCGTAATTAATATTAGGGGTAATAAACAGCTCAGCAATAGGTATCAGATAAGGACATTATCTCTACAAGACTTAGCCTCCAAGGCATCCAATTCGATATGGCAACAGACTCCTACAAGGAAGGAGTCTAGAACTTTCCTCAAGAAGGTGACTTATCTATTAAGTCTCCAACTCCTACCTTAATTCTAAGGCTTCTCAGCCTATATAAAGGGCCTGACCCCTCATTCTCAGAACTACGTTGGCTTGATTCTCTAGCAATACAGAGATACGTAGGCATCTTGTGAGGACCGATCAGTCTCGAACGCAAGAACAGCCATTAAAACTCGAAGCTCACCATCCCTTGTATTTAATACGTACAAACCCTAGCCGCAATTTACAAACCCTCGTTTTTATTCCACAACAGAATGATATTGTAAGAAGGGATGGAATTAGAAACTAGAAGTTTATGTGATTATAAGTGATGTTGCTAAGAGTATGGATATGGTGACTTTGAAGAGAATATGGTGTGATTCTAAGATCGAATCAATTGATCGATTACGAGGTGCAAGAAAGATTGTAAGGACAAGTAAGTGAAGTTATGATTCCCAAGGAATGTAGCGGTTGTGTTTCGAGGCCGTAAGCAGACAAAGGAGTTCTAACGGTCACGCAGACCAAGAGGGTGTTACGTTAGGAGCCAAGATTCGCAAGGCATCTCAGGAAATTCAGGAACATGAGAAGAGCATATATACGATTGCTAAGTACGAGCTTTGCAATTGGAAGAACTATAATTTCAAGAGATGATGAAAGGATCAAAGTGAATGTCGTGATGATGAAGCAGTAATGACTCGGGAAAGGCTAAGATGCCAGTAAAGATCGAAAACTTTGAAGGACCAGCTAGGAATTATCGAAGGTTGTCAAAGGTTTTACCAAGATAGCTACCACAGTAGACACGCTTACCAAGAAAGATATGGATAAGTCAACGTGAAGAAAGTTTTCAGAAGCCAACGAAGATATTTAGAACTGCTCCAGTGCTAAGGCAACCAGACGAATGAGGAAGGATCAAATGTGCTTACAATGCTCAAAGAATGTGGAACGTTATAGATATATGATTTAAAGGTCTAGACTATTGTGAATGAATCGTTAGAGGAAAGTAGGAAGTACCAAGCGAAGTTGACGGGAACAGTAGGTAAAGTTGATGATTGTAGAAGAATGAAATAGTTCAAGGAAATGAGTTCTTGATAAATATGGGAGTTGTAATGTGCAGAGGTTAAATTTTGACGATTTGTAAGATAGTAATGGGTTGGAAGTAAAGTTTTGATATTAGGGGGTATTAGAGTTGGAGTTCAATTGGGTTGAAAGTTTAATTTGTGAATGGTATTGGAGGGTTGTGACCTCGGGATAATTTATGTTCCAAATAAGATATATATGTTTTAAAGTAAATGGTACCTCAGTAAAACAATGGGATTAAGGATAGATAGAAGTTTCCTAATTATTCCCTCCTTGAGTAACATTGTACGTTGAAAGGGGAGTAAGAATGATTAGGAGATCTCTTGATATTCTTTTTCTCAAAGTTTTATCTGGGGCAACCTGAATTATATATGAGTAGGAGCGTGGAAGAGGTATCAAATGTTTTTAGTCGCGTGGAATTCGTTTTAAAGATTTAATTATTTACCCATTTACTTCAAGTCAAGGCAGATTTCTTCGCTTATATGTTTGCTGCAGGTTAAGGCAGGCTCTATTTTATTATTTTATATGAATGAATCGTTTATGATGAGTGGATTAGTAATTGAAGTACTTTCATACAGAACATAGTCCATTATACGAATAGATCATATCCGATTTTTGGTAGAAAAGGGTCGTCACGTGTGAGTGATTAGTATCTAGAAGTAACGAGATTTGCAAACCAAAGGATTAAGTTGGAAATTCGAAGGCCTACAGAATGAGCCTATCGATATGTGAATTGATATAAAGGAATGTTAGTGTAAAAGAAATGACATGGAAATTGAAAGGGAAATGTTTGAGTAATACTATCATGAGTCTTCTTAAGACTGATTCTGAGGACAGAATCCTATTAAGGGGGAAGGATATAACGCCTTAGAAAATTCGTAATTATAAATATTATTATTTAATATTGAATGTGGATTATAGAGTGTAAATTTTTTTTAGATAAATATATGTGACATCATGTTTACATGTTTATATGGTGACATATGTGTGTCATGTAGGTCCGTGTATTTTTTTTATTTGAATTTTTTTGATTAGAAATCTATTTAAATTATGCATTATTAATCTTTGAAAATTTTTATAAAATCATCAGAGTTATTAAAAATCACGAAATCTTTTGTTTTATTATCTTTATTATATTATTCAGATTTTAAAATTATCGGGAGAACTATTTTGGGTGTTTAAGTATTTTAAATTGATTTTTAAGAGTTTTATTGTATTTAAAGGATCTTATCTTGTAAAATTCATATTTAATTCATTTTGATCTTAAAAATATTTTAAAAATATGGGGATATTTGTAATTTCATAAACTTTATTTTACAATTTTTAAATATATTTTTCTACTAAATTAAAATTTACTTTTGATTTTTGTTTAAAGAAAAATAGTTAAATCAGTTTTTATAGATTTTCAGTTAAGGGAAATTAAAAAATAAAATACCCTTATCTTCTCCTCAACAAATCACGCAGCCTCTCATTTTTTTCCAGATTGTTCATGAGAGTTCTCATTTCTCTCTTTCATCTCTCCCACCAATTCTTTTTAATCTCTCTCTCTCTCTCGAACTATTATCTCTCGGAATCACTCTCTCGCATCTCTCTCTCCTGTGACTGTTCTCTCACTCCCTCTCCGATTCTTCTCCTTGGCCGCACCTCCTTCTCACCGATTTTATATTTCTCGGTTTGAGTTCTTTTCCACCATGGATATTAGAATTAAAACTTTAATTAAGCTTCTTGTTTACCTTGGGGGAGTGTTCTTGCAGGTGCGAATAAGAGGTCGGCTAAGAGCCCGTGCACGTGTAGATGGAATGTAGAGGAAGGAGGTAATTAGTGGGACTGACAAGTGGTAAAGGAAAGATGGATGTGTGATCGAAGAAAGGTCAATGTATAAAGAAGTGGAGACGAATGTAAAGTGATGAGGAGTTAAAAGTATTGGAAATGGAAACCCTGTATATTGAGGCAAGTATACTATTTCTCACTTATCGTTCAAGTGATGTGAAACTGTTTCCGTTATTTATACGATGTTTATTTCAAATCATTTTGCTTGTGTCTATTCACTTTCTTTTCACTTTGAATGAAATGAACTTGTTTTTATTATTTGTAAGGTTTTCTTCCAAATCTTTTGCTCGGGTCTATACCCCATTCCTTTGTTTCATGTGACATTTTCCTTTAATTAGCATTCAAATAATAACTCTCCTATTTTTTTCAATTGGTGATTCTCTTCACCTATCGTTCAGGTGATGATTCTTTTAAAATGATTTTAAATTAAATATTCCTCGTCTATATTAATATTCTTCAAGGAATGTTTTCTTCAAATTGTTGTAAACTAATTCGAAGTTTATATTGTCGTTGGAGCATGTGTTGCTCGATGATGGTTAAAACCGAGAATGAATTGGGATCTTCTTATTTATTCAAACTCATTATTGTCGGGCCGGTTTTGGCAGCTAAAGCCTACGAGTGCTTAGCCGACAGGAGTGAGACATTGAGTAATTAAGAATTTCTTAAATTGTTCCATTATTCCTTTATAAATTGTTGTCCATTATTCCATTATTCAGGTTCTAGAATTGAACAACAATTTATAAAGGAATAATGGAACAATTTAAGAAATTCTTAATTACTCAATGTCTCACTCCTGTCGGCTAAGCATTCGTAGGCTTTAGCTGCCAAAACTTGCCTGACAATAATGAGTTTGAATAAATAAGAAGATCTCAATTCATTCTCGGTTTTAACCATCATCGAGCAACACATGCTCCAACGACAATATAAACTTCGAATTAGTTTACAACAATTTGAAGAAAACATTCCTTGAAGAAAATTAATATAGACGAGGAATATTTAATTTAAAATCATTTTAAAAGAATCATCACCTGAACGATAGGTGAATAGAATCACCAATTGAAAAATAATACGAGAGTTATTATTTGAATGCTAATTAAAGGAAAATGTCACATGAAACAAAGGAATGGGGTATAGACCCGAGCAAAAGATTTGGAAGAAAACCTTACAAATAATAAAAACAAGTTCATTTCATTTAAAATGAAAAGAAAGGGAATAGACACAAGCAAAATGATTTGAAATAAACATCGTATAAATAACGGAAACAGTTTCACATCACTTGAACGATAAGTGAGGGATAGTATACTTGCCTCAATGTACAGGGTTTCCATTTCCAATACTTTTAACTCCTCATCACTTTACATTCGTCTCCACTTCTTTATACATTGACCTTTGTTAACAATAAAACACGCAAGCGTACATGGTCACAAGTAATATAGATAGAAGTCAAGTTCGTTCCCACAGAGATCTGGTTAGGTTTCAATTCAGTTCATGCACCTATGCAACAATGTATGATTATTATTCACTGCTAAGACAAATAACAAGATTAAGTTTTTACTAACTATAATTAACTAAGATACAAATTAACAAACTAAAAATTACTAACTAATGAGAATTAAAATTGAATTACTTATATGCGAGAAATCATGGGATCCTAACTTCATTAAATACTTCGCTTAGAGTTGATGCCTTTAATCAATGCATGTGATGGTTTTGATATCTGATCAGACAACACGGAACAAGTATACACTACTTCTCAGTATACGAATACCAAACTAAACATACATCTACAAAAGAGATAGAAGATGAATAGACACCAATCATGCTTAGACCCTATATCTCTATAGAATTTGAAAACATAACGGTTGAAGAACAAGTTATCCATATTGATCACATAGGGCAACATAATATCTCTATTTACGCTACAAATCATGTTGTTAAAACATCAACCTATCCAATGCTAGCATGGCAAGTTCTAAATCTCAAGATCCACTCTCGTTTCGTAAGAGATTAACAAATTAGATGTTCATGACGCATCTAAACACATGAAACACAACCATACGAGGATATCAATTATTCACCACACATAAATCTTTAAAGCAATCAAACTACTAAGCTACAAAGATAAATCCGTTAGAATCCCATGACAACGATTAGCTCATAATCGAACCGCTCATCATCATGGGATCAAGTGAAACCATGATAAAAATAAAGTATGAAAAGATACAAATAAAACTAAGTAATTGATATGTAATGATGTTTTTTTATTACAATGGTAGGATGTGTTTAAATAGGCTCTAGAAGTCTTGCCCAGCAAGGAAACTACCAAAACAGACTTATAATAGAATTTCTGCGAAATACGTTTCCTAAACTGATTCTGTTTTGAAGGAAAATTCGTAGCTAACTTTTCCTCAATATTTCTGGGCCGTTCAAGTTGTATTTGGACATCTAGACCACTTTAGAATGATAGAGAATCTTGTTAGCTTCGCGTGGACTGTAAGATCGCCCAAAACGGACTTGTAGAACTCAAGATATGGCCAAAACAAGAATCAGAAATTCAGGCTGATTTTCCCCGCGCGCTGGCAGCGCCCCGGAGCCCGCTGGCAGCGCACTTGTGCGCGCAGGCAGCGCCCACCTGGCTGCCGTTTGCTAATTTTTGCTGATTTTCTTCGTTTTAACTCCTTTTTCCTTCATTTCTTTTGCAAATTTTCATTTTTCACTTCTAGAACTCAAATCCACCATAAAATATGTAATTTATAACATCCAACCTCAAGATAATAACCCTGTACAAACTCACTAAAACTCATCAAAAACACGACATACTTGAGACCAAGACATCAATTTAAGCCGAAATGGAACGCTCCAAGTGGATATAAAATCTACTTATCAACCTTTCTTCTATCACACATCCATCTTTTCTTTACCACTTATCAGTCCCGCTAATTACCTCCTTCCTCTACATTCCATCTACACGTGCACGGGCTCTTAGCCGACCTCTTATTCGCACCTGTAAGAACACTCCCCCAAGGTAAACAAGAAGCTTAATTAAAGTTTTAATTCGAATATCCATGGTGGAAAAGAACTCAGACCGAGAAATATAAAATTGGTGAGAGGGAGGTGCGGCCAAGGAGAAGAATCGGAGAGGGAGTGAGAGAACAGTCACGGGAGAGAGAGATGCGTGAGAGTGATTCCGAGAGATAATAGTTCGAGAGAGAGAGAGAGAGAGAGAGAGAGAGAGAGAGAGAGAGAGATTAAAAAGAATTGGTGGGAGAGATGAAAGAGAGAAATGAGAACTCTTAGGAACAATCTGGAAAAAAATGAGAGGTTGCGTGATTTGTTGAGGAGAAGATAAGGGTATTTTATTTTATTTTGTAATTTCCCTTAACTGAAAATCTATAAAAACTGATTTAACTGTTTTTTTAAACAAAAATCAAAATTAAACTGTAATTTAATAGAAAAATAAATTTAAAAATTCTAAAATAAAGTCTATGAAATTACAAATATCCCCATATTTTTAAAATATTTTTAGGATCAAAAATGAATTAACTATGAATTTTACAAGATAAGATCCTTTAAATACAATAAAACTCTTAAAAATCAATTTAAAATACTTAAACACCCAAAATACTTCTCCCGATAATTTTAAAATCTAAATAATATAATAAAGATAATAAAACAAAAGATTTCATGATTTTTAATAACTCCGATGATTTCATAAAAATCTTTAACTGTCAGAGTTTAACTAAACTCTGACTGCTTCCTGTTTAAACTCTGTTTTTCCCTACAAAACTTAAACACTGATATTAACTATATCAATTATATTTAACAATCTCCCCCAACTTGTTCATTAGTAAAAATGCACAAGTTAACAATAATTGATGATGTCAAAACAATTTCATACAAACACAGTGTTTATTAAAATAAGCAGAGTTTAAACTTGACTTAACAAAAATCTACAAATAACAAGAAAATTCTTACAGACTTTAATCTCTAATCTCTTCAAGATCTGGTGTTGTTCTGAGATAATCTATAAGCAATCTTCTCTCTGCATTCTCAAGTTCAATCTTCATAGCTTCCTTGATCTCTCTCAACTGAGGATCACTCTCATCAGTTTGATAAATAGCAGATCTTAGATCATAGATTTTGTTTCTTCTCATCTCATTTTCCAATCTGATAAATTTGACTTCTTCTGACTGTGAATTAAAGTCAAGTACTGTGATTCCCAAATCAATCTTTAATTTCGCAGTACCCTTCTTCATTTCAATAAGATTACCATTCCAGTCTCTGTACTTAGGAACATATCTGCTATTATACTTCATTCCTCTGATTGCCAAATTCTGGAGCATTTTCTTTCTGAGCACATTTGCAACTGATTGAGTCCTTTGACTATTCACCTTGAAAAGATATAGAACATATTCTAATTCTTCCCAATATTTCAAGCCAATATCATTCTCACCAATTCTAAATACTGTCCCATCAGCCATGAAGTACAAGAGAAAGTCCTTCTTTAAACTCTTCTGATAAACCAACTGTACTGATTCCAGTCTGTCCAAACTCTCTTGAGTGACACCACAACCTGGAACAGCCAGTGAAGAAGGATCTCTAGGACCAGTATATTTCCTTCTGTCCTTGTGTGAGCCTAGACCACCCTTATTGTTTCCAACCTTGCCAGACAAGGCTCTTCCATCAGAAAAATCCATAGAAACTCCAGATAATAGATTTGGATCATGAAGTGTTCCTTTCCCAAAAACTGATTGCAACTGAGAAGATAAAGGTCTAGACACAACTTGTGTAGCAACAGAGGTTGTGTTTTCTTTCTTCTGTACAACTTGTGTAGAAACAGAGGTTGTAACTTTCTTCTGTGAACTATCTCCTTCAATGCCTTTCAGCTTGAGTTTAGCTTCTGCTACCATTGTTTCCTTTGATAACTGTGATTTTTGACTTACATCAGCACTTTCCTTGATCATAATGCCTTTAAGAACAGGCCTAGGAGCTTTTCCTTTCTTTAACTTACCAGACTTTAAATCCTTGATATGTTCTTCTTGTAAACTCTTTTCTTCAGCTTTAATGTCCTCAATTGTAACTCCTTCCTCATTCTCTTCAATAAACAACTTAGCAGCCAATTCTTCATCAGTCTGTGGATTAGAAGATAATAGCAAACTCTTGGTCTTTGAAGTACCTTGAGTATCAGTGTTTATCCCAACAAACTGTGATTTAGAGGACTTGCTAGTTTTTAGAGTTTGAAATTCTTCAGTTTTGCCCTTTCCTTTACTACTTGCTCCTCCATCTCCAGCATTATCCTTTCTGATCAGAGTTTGAGATTGCTTGCATTTGTCTTTAGCAACTCTCTCCCCCTTTTTGACATCATCAGGCATAAGAATAGATGTGATTAACTCCAAGGAGGTAACAATAGAATCAATCTTTAAGGACATATCATTCTGATTTTCTTCAACTTTGCTCAGCCTGTGAGACAAAGTTTCTTGATTATGAGTAAGATAGTGAAATTTATTCTTGTTGTCAAGTTTAAGCATATCAGCTCCTCTAACAACATCACCTCAAACATCAGAGATTGCCTTTTGACACAGATCAAACCTCGAGTTGAGAGTTTTCACTTGTACAACTGTAGCCTTGAGACAAGATAGAATCTCTGGATTTGTAATTGTTCTGGAGGTTCTCTTGACAAATTCAGCTGCTCTTGCAGCAGGAAAGATACAAGTGTCCTTGTACCAGTCATTTGAGAATTGTTCAAGGTGTTCTTCTTCAGCATCTGCTTGATTTGAAGGACAAGCAAAATCCTTAACCTTAGCATCAGTCTGGACTGGTAAACTCTGAGAAGAGCTTGACTCAGTATTTCCTTCAGTTTCATCTCCAACCTCAGCTTCAACATGATGAGTGGATGGAGGAATTGGAATAGATGCATCAACAGTGTCAACAACATCCTCTGCAACAGTTTCAGTAGTAGAGTCAACAATAGGTTGTACAACATCCTCTGCAGATTGCACAATAGTCTCAGAGTTTATCTCCTTAGGTGGTTGATCAATTTCCTCACCCTGGTCAATAGATTGATGAGCATCAGAGATTAACTCAGTGTGGGAAGCCACTGTTTCTTCATGTACCAAGGTGGTTTGATGGACTGCATCAGTGGCCTCAGAGAATACAGCAGATGAAGAAATTGGAATTTCCATGTTCTCAGAGAATAGGAACAATGGTTCAAGAATTTCATCCATTTGAGCATCAGCGTTTCCATCTCTTTCTACCTCAACAGCAGGTATTTCCTTTGTGTGTTTGTGGTTGTAAAGATGAAAAAGTGAATAATGAAATGATTTTGATTAGATCTGTAATTGAAAAACAAAACCCAATCGTTTTAGACATTAAACACGCAACCAAATTCTTGTTAAGTGTGTGAGTGGGACACGTGTCACATAAACAGTGGAACAGTTATTTACACGCGCAATAATAATGCCTATTATTACTGCTGTTCTCTCTCCTATTTCCAATAAGCTTTAACTGTCTGACAAAAATAAACAACTGGCAAATATGATATGCAAATGTCAAAAACTCTTTGTGTACTCCAAGTATATATTCTGTCTGAAATAAAATATTACCTTAGAGTACTCAATAAAATCCATCAGTGTTTCTCAATTCTCCATCTTAATTACTGTTATCCTTTCAAACACTGCACAGTTGTGAATATACGTGTGTGTAGAGCAGAGTTTACTAGATCAGTATTTAGAGCATCTAGTATTTCATAAAATCCATAAAATAAATCAATAAACACTGGATGCACAAACTCTCATAGTAAACACTGAATATATGATGAATGCTAAACTCTGTATTAAATAGTTTATATACAGTAATAATTAACCTATAACCCCCAATTTTTTTTTTTACTTTCTCCAGTTATCAAAGGTTGAAACTAGTCACCAAAAATCCTATAATTTTAGCCCTTATCAATTTGATAAGTTCTTGGGTCTTCCTAGCTTTCGACTAGTCACCAAAAATTAGAGAATTTTAGCCCTTACTATGTACCAGTAAGTTCCTGGATCGTCCTAGTTACAAACATGATCTCAAAGGAGTTCTAAAAATCTATATAGTTTAGCTTTGGGGTTATACTAATAACAGAATCAAATTTAACATCAGAAACGAACAGAGTTTAGAGCTCATCAACATCAGAAATTATTTATGAGAGGCAATGCACACAGTATTTACAGACTCAGAGTTTAGGATAAATAAAGTAAGAGATGCTATAAATATAGAACAGTATCATGCTGTGTTACCTTTCTGCACAGTTTAAGATTAGATCACAGATAACTCAGAAAGATTCATGACTAATTACTGAGAATAATATTTCATACATGTATCTTCATCGGTGTTTATGTTCAGAAAGAAACATTATCAGAGTTTATCAGAGTTTATTCAACAGTTGACAGTGTATGACTTAAAAGCATGCTACCAGAGTTTAACATTCATTGAGCAGAGTTTGCATATCAGAGATTAACATACCACAGAAATATGAGCAACACAGTACATAAGTAGAGTTTTGAGTCTAACCAATATCTCTAGTCAAAACTAGAGACCATTCCTAGTTCATTTACCAGCCTTGTAAATACTGCTTCACTCAATGGCTTGGTGAAGATATCTGCAAGCTGTTGTTCTGTAGACACAAAATGAAGCTCAATGTTTCCTTCTTCTACATGTTCTCTGATAAAATGGTACCTTATGCTGATGTGCTTGGTCATTGAATGCTGTACTGGATTACCAGTCATAGCAGTAGCACTTTGATTATCACAGTAAATAGGTATTTTACTGTACCTCAATCCATAATCCAGTAATTGATTCTTCATCCACATAATCTGTGCACAACAGCTACCAGCAGTAATATACTCTGCTTCAGCTGTAGATGTAGAGATTGATTTCTGTTTCTTGCTGTACCAAGAAACAATTCTATCACCAAGAAATTGACAACTTCCACTAGTACTTTTTCTGTCTATCTTACAGCCTGCAAAGTCTGCATCAGAGTAACCAAGAAACTGGAAGTCTGATTCTCTTGGATACCACAAGCCTAAAGTTATGGTTCCCTTAAGATATTTGAAGATTCTCTTCACAGCTGTTAGATGTGGTTCTCTTGGATCTGCCTGAAATCTTGCACAAAGACATGTTGCATACATGATGTCAGGTCTGCTAGCTGTTAGATAAAGAAGTGACCCAATCATTCCTCTATAGTTTTTCATATCCACTGATGAGCCTGTGTCTCTATCCAACTTTGTTGTTGTTGCCATAGGAGTTGTTGCAGATGAGCAGTCAAGCATGCCAAATTTCTTTAGAAGATTTCTGGTATATTTTGCTTGATTAATAAAAATTCCATCATCTGTTTGCTTCACCTGTAGCCCTAGAAAATAACTAAGCTCTCCCATCATGCTCATTTGATACCTAGACTGCATGAGCTTGGCAAACTTCTTACAGAGTTTATCATTAGTAGATCCAAAGATTATGTCATCAACATATATTTGAACTAATAACAGATCACAACCAAGATTGAAATAGAACAAGGTTTTATCAATTGTACCTCTGTGGAGCCCACTTTCTAAAAGAAATTGAGCCAGAGTTTCATACCATGCTCTTGGTGCCTGTTTAAGTCCATAGAGTGCCTTGTCAAGCCTGTAGACATAATCTGGATACTTGGGATCTACAAATCCTGGTGGTTGTTCAACAAACACTTCTTCTTCAAGTTTTCCATTCAGAAAAGCACTCTTCACATCCATCTGAAAAACCTTGAATTTCGTGTGAGAAGCATATGCTAGAAAGATTCTTATTGCCTCCAATCTTGCAACTGGAGCAAAGTTTCATCATAGTCTATTCCTTCTTGCTGTGAATAGCCTTTGGCCACAAGTCTGGCTTTGTTTCTTATAACAACCCCATCACTGTCAGTTTTGTTTCTGAAAACCCATCTAGTACCAACAACAGATATATTCTTTGGTCTAGGTACAAGGGTCCATACTTCATTTCTCTCAAATTCATTTAACTCCTCCTGCATTGCTGTTATCCAGTCAGCATCTTGAAGAGCTTCTTCCACTTTCTTTGGTTCAGATTTGGACAGAAATGCATGGAACAGACATTCATTTGTTGTAGCACTTCTTGTCCTAACTTTTGCATCTAGATCTCCAATGATTAAATCAGGTGTATGTGATTTTGTCCATTTCCTAGCTGTAGGTAAATGACTTCTATCAATAGTTGATCCTCCCCCTTGATCAATGTTTTCCTGATTATCTTGATGCTCTTCTTCATTCGCTGAGGCTCCCCCTGAATTTGATCTCTCAGAGTTTGAACTGTCAGAATTTGGACTTTCAGAGTTTGAGTCATCAGAGTTTGAGTTTGATCCAGAATTTTCAGTTGACTCACTATCAGAATTTGAGTCATCACTATGATCATGCTCCTCCTCAACTGGTTCTCCTCTTTGTTCAGACTGTACTATTTCTTCTGTGTGTACCAGTAGAGGTTCAGAGTTTGCAGCAACAGAGTTTGTTGGACTAGTGTCATCAGAGTTTATTTCATCAGAGATTAGATCTTCATTTTCGAAATGCAATTGATCATGTTCATCAACATCTTCAAGTCCAGTGATTTTTCTGTCATCAAATGACACATGAATAAATTCCATAACCACCCTTGTTCTTAGATTGTAAACTCTGAATGCCTTGGTTGACACTGGATAGCCAACAAAAATTCCTTCATCTGCTTTCAACTCAAATTTGGTCAACTGTTCAGGATGAGTTTTTAGCACAAAGCATTTGCACCCAAAAATATGAAAATATTTCAGGTTTGGCTTCTTTTCCCTCACCATCTCATATGGTGTTTTTCCATGCTTGTTGATCAGTGTTGCATTTTGAGTAAAACAAGAAGTTTGAACTGCTTCTGCCCAGAAATAGGTTGGCAATTTTGCTTCATCAAGCATAGTTCTTGCAGCTTCTATCAAGGTTCTGTTCTTCCTCTCAACTACACCATTTTGCTGTGGTGTACCAGGTGCTGAAAATTCTTGCTTAACTCCTCTGTTCTTGCAGAATTCTTCCATTGTTGTATTTCTGAATTCAGTTCCATTATCACTTCTGATTATTTTGACTTTGTGTTTTGATCCTTTGTCCAGTAGCTTTACATGCTCCATTAGTGTTAATGCAGTTTCATCCTTCTTTGCTAGAAAATACACCCAAGTGTATCTGGTATATTCATCAACAATAACTAGAGCATATTTCTTTCTTCCAATTGACATGACATTTACTGGTCCAAAAAGATCAACATGTAACAGATGATATGGATCAACAATTGAAGATTCAGACTTGCTCTTGAAAGAGGTCTTCCTCTGTTTGGCCTTTTGACATGAATCACACAGACCATCGAAATTTAGTAAAGACTTTGGAAGTCCTCTAACAAGATCCTTTCTTATCAGCTCATTGATGTTGTTCAGATTCAAATGAGAAAGTTTCTTATGCCACTTCCAACTCTCCTCATTGGACATTCTTGTCGACATGCACATTGTTTTTCCATCAGAGTTTGTCAACAAGCTTGCTTCATAGATATTGTTGCGCCTTTGTCCAACTAAAACAACTTTCCCTATGGTTTTGCTGATAACCTCACAGTATTCAGGTTGAAAATCTACATGAAAACCTCTGTCACAGATTTGACTCACAGATAGCAGATCATGCTTGAGTCCTGGAACCAGAGCTACATTTGTGATGATGACACTTCCAAGATTAATGTTGCCATATCCCAGAGTATGTCCTATGTTGCCATCTCCATAGGAAACTTTTGGGCCAGCCTTCTCCACATACTCTGATAGCAGGGCTTTATTTCCTGTCATGTGTCCTGAACATCCACTGTCCACTACTAGGATGCTTTCCCTGATGCCCTGCAATCAAAAACAATTACTGAGGATTAGTTTTAAGGATCCAGACTTGCTTGGATCCTTTGGCTTTCTTAATTCTGTTAGCTTTAGCAGCGGAATTTTCATTTTCAGAGTTTAAGCTAACTTTATCAGAGTTTACACTTGCAGAATTAACTCTAACCCATTTTAGATTAGGTTTCAGTTCATAGTAATTATGCTAAATAGCATGATAATTTCTGCAAGTATAAATAGAATGCCAAGTGCTTCCACAGTGTTTGCATAAAGTCTGTGGTTTAGTTCTAACATTATCTTTCTTTACTTCAGACTTGGAAGGTAAAGAATTAATGTCTTTGTTCTTCCTGCAAAAACTAGCAAGATGGTTAGTACTACCACAGTTATGACATGTCTTTCTTAGAGCTAAAGTAGAAAGCATTGGATAGTTGCCTTGAGTAATGCCTACTTTACCATTTCTGTTCTTTCTAGACACTTTCTGTTTCTTAACAGATTTTAACTCCTTAAGCTTATGCTTAAGTTGTTTATCTGTCATTAAACCAATATTAACCTGTTTAACATTAGTTTTTACTGGTTCATTCTTAACAGCTTCTTTTTCACCTTAAAATCTAGGTTCATTCATTCCATTAACAAATGTTCCAAATTTCTTAGGTGGAAGAGGTGGTCTAATCTTAACTGTATTCTGAAATCTAAGTTCACCTTTCTCAGAATAACCTAGACCTACAGTGTCAGATTGAAAAACTTCTTGAGTGTCTTTTCCTGAGTGAGTCCAAGTTTTAATAATGTGATTTGCCTTTTCCAACTCAGATTCTAGTTGTTTATACTGACTTAACAACTCTTGTTCAAGATAGATAGCATCATCTCTCTCCTTTTGAACTTGCTGCATCTTAACAAGTTTCTCTTCTACAACCTTATTTCTCTCTTTGAGTTCAGAATTCTCAGTTTTGATTCTCTGATTCTCTAAAGTCTGATCCATATAACTGATATGCAAGGACTTAAGATAAATTCTTAATTCAGTTATATCATCAATGTTATAAGCATAGGTAGTTAGAGGTACCTTGTTTTCAGAATCTACAGCTTCATCAATAGTAGTAGCCATGAGAGCATAGTTTACATCCTCATCTGAGTCAAAGGTATCTGCCCAATCTCTGCCTTTAGTGAAGAGTACCTTCTCAGTTTTACCCTTCTTGCACTCAGGAGCATAATGACCCATCTCCTTACACTTGTAGCATTGAATCTCAGACTTGTCTCTTTTCCCAGATTTGGTATCCTTTCTCTCAGATTTTCTGAAATTCTTCTTGTCAAACTTTGAATCATTCTTGGAGAATTTCTTTCCTTTCTTGAAGTTCTTGAAACCCATCTTCTTGAAAGTCTTTACCATCAAAGCAGCCATTTCCATCATTTCCTCATCATCTTCAGAATCAGATGATTCATCTGCATTTGAGTCAACATCAGAGTTTGATGACTCACTTTCAGAATGAATGACCAAGGCTTTTCCTTTTGCCTTCTTCCTGAATGCCTCCTTCTTTGAGGGTCTTTCTTCAACTCTTAGAGCAACAGATTTTGACTTTCTACCTGATCTTCTGCTTCTCTGTTCCATTTCTAGTTCATGAGTTTTGAGCAGCCCATAGATCTCATCAATATCAGTATCAACCAGATCATAATTGTCTCTAATAGTGGTTGTTTTGACATCCCACTTTTCAGGTAGAGAAAGAAGAAACTTGAGATTTGAATCTTCTAGATCATATTCTTTATTAACCAGTGAAAGATCATTGAGTAGCTTACAGAATCTGTCAAAGGTTTCTGTCATTGATTCTTCAGATTTAGCCTCAAAGTGTTCATACTCCTGTATGAGTATGTTCCTTCTATTCTTCTTAATTGCAGCAGTTCCCTGACATCTAACCTCTAGAGCATCCCAAATCTCTTTTGCAGTTTTACAATTGATCACTTTGTTAGACATAACATTATCCAAAGAACTATGAAGGAGATGTCTAACCTTTGCATCCTTTCCAATGGATGAAATATCCTCATGAGTCAAATCTTTCTTCTCCTTTGGAATAGATTTAGCTTCCTGTCCAGCAACAACAACAAATAATTTTGTAGGCTTATGAGGGCCTTCATAAATTCTGTCAAGATATTCTGGATCTGTAGCTTCCAGAAACATAGCCATTTTCACCTTCCAGGTTGAGTATTCTGCTGGCTTAAGAATAGGAACCCTGATTGTTTCATATCGACTCACAGTTGCAGGTTGAGACTTCTCAGCACTAAAGCCTGATGTAGGAGGAGGAATTTCTGCCATTGATTATAGTTGTGTGTGTGTATGGATCTTAAACTGTATTAAATTAACAGATCAAGCTCTGATACCAATTGTTAGGCCGAATACACACTTATAATCAACTAAGTATGAGAGAATAACAATAAGTTCTTTAAAAACTGTTTGAAATTAACTTCTCTCTCAGTGATGTAAATTATCACAGAGAGCTGCTTAGGTTACAATGAATAATATGATATTACACGATCGATACCCTTCTAAGGTTAACCTAACTGTATTTATAAAGTATACAGCTGCTATACAATCGATAATTGATACTCCTATAAATTAGCTATACAATTGATATCAATTACGATTGCTACTCGTCTCCTTAGTCAACTCAATCTCTTTGACAGCTATCCAATCTTCAAAGATATTGCTTCCATAATAAATCTTCAATAATTCTTCAAACACTGTTGACCAGTAGACGCTGCCTCCAGACAGAGTTTAACAAACTCTGTCGAGCTTCCAACAATCAGCGTATAGCAAACTCTGTTTAGCTTCTAACTGTCAGAGTTTAACTAAACTCTGACTGCTTCCTGTTTAAACTCTGTTTTTCCCTGCAAAACTTAAACACTGATATTAACCATATCAATTATATTTAACAAATTAAATAAATATTCAAAGAATATTTAATAAACCAGAAATAGTTCAAGAATATTCTTAATATAAATACTGCTCATGATTAACCCTCGAATAAGTGTATATAAAATATGCATTAAATAAATAATTCCTCGAATAAATATTCGAAATAATATCCAAGAAAATAATTAAAACCTTATATGAATATCCAAGATAATATTCGTTAAGTAAATAAGCTCAAATGAATATTCGAAAATAACCAATTAAACTCAAATGAATATTCGAAAATAACC
This sequence comes from Saposhnikovia divaricata, assembly GCA_036435485.1. NCBI lineage: Eukaryota > Viridiplantae > Streptophyta > Magnoliopsida > Apiales > Apiaceae > Saposhnikovia > Saposhnikovia divaricata. The sequence continues at coordinate 20,608,560 of CM071595.1, forward strand.
AATTAAACTCAAATGAATATTTGAAATAATATTCATTTAAATAAATAAAGCTCGAATGAATATTAAAAATAATATTCAATAAATAAATAACTTCGAATGAATATTCCAAAATAATATTCATCTAAATCAATAGCCTCAAATGAATATTCAAAATAATATTCATTAAATAAATAATCCCGAATGAGTATTCAAATAACATTCCTCGAATAATTTCCAAGTACTTAATACTTATGGAAATATAAATAATGTTCATAAATAACATACCTCAAATAATCTGTCACTGGAATCCCTCCGGGTTTCCATGACTATCTCTATATTACAAAGCACAGACTCCCGGTCTTTATTAAATGAATGAGATCATATGCCCTTCACTAAGGACCTTAGCAATATCCGTCTTATAATTAATATATCTTGTACCTAACTTATAAGCCAATATCAATTCAGGGAACAAGTATCACAATATCAATTTTGAAAGTAGGCATGCATGCAATGGCATATGTATAACAATATCAAACATATATATATTATCACAACAACAACTTCAAATTGATTGAAGACTTGCCTGGTACTCCTGCTATACTAGTGGTATGACTCGGGGTGATCCGGAAATCTATAAACAATCAAAATTATCCCGGGTTAATCACCTATCACTTTGAAACGCCAAGTAAATACTTTACTTAAGCTAAAGAACGTTTTCAAGTTATCGCTCATTAACACCGTTATGACCCGACACTTGCTTGCTATCAAGGTATGTCATTAAACTTACACTTGGTAGGTAGTTAAGCCATATAAGTTCTAAGGTCAAAAGATTATACCTCAAGATTTATCGATCGTTATCTAAGTGATTTTCCAAAGTTATAACCAAGTACGCTTTTAGGGGTTCGTTCGCGTTTAACCTCGATTCAAACATTTTTATAAAATTGAAAAATGATCCGTTTGACACGAGGTTTTCTCCTACACCTTCCTTATGCTATCTATTATTTAATTACCATGGTTCATCACTAACTTGCATATTTTACCGAGGGTCAATTTTAATAACGAACTCGTACTTACGGTTTCGAACGACTTTTAGTAAATCGGCCATAATTCCTAAACCGTAAGTCCGTTTCACATGATCTTTATATCAAAACGAAGCTAACATAATCTATCTTGCCATGGCAGAACATGAAATCGGACAGTGACTTATAGCTACTGTCAAACACGATTTCTTAAGGTTAACGAAAATCGGGCATTACGACGGCTATAAATCGATCGTTTCCAAATTTACTACAATCAAACCAAGCCACACCGGGCATACCACACATCTCATACACATAATATGCATCTCAACAAGTCCAAAACAGGCCTCTTTACCAACATGTTTATTATTTCTTAAATCACTAAATCAATCTCATAATCATGCTAGTTATTACACCATAATCATAACTTAACTAACAATCACCAAGAACATCCATAAACTTAAAGAAAGGGCTAGGGTTTTTGATGAGATATACCATCCTTGGAGAGTTCTAGAGCCTTACTAAACCTTGATCTAGTCCTTGTGTGGCCTAAGCTAGCTTAGATCAATCAAAAGAAACCAAGAAAATAAGGTTAATTCATGAAGAACACTATTCATCCTCACCTTGGATGATTTATTTGAAAATGGAAAACATGGAGATTGGAGCTAAGATTTCTAGGAGATTACTTTCGTGAAATTTAAGACTTACCATAAATTTGGAGATCAAATTATGGTGGGAGCTTGGACTTTGGATTTGGAATTTATGAAATAGCCGAATGGCTTGTTCTTGAGAGAGAATGGGTTGGTTGCTTGGTTCTTTGCTCCTCTTGCATTATTGGATTGTCTTGTGATAATATCTAACCATAAAGCTACTTTAATAAAGTAGTGTGGTCATCCATGATGCAAGAATCAAGTGGGCAAGTGGTGGTTTAAGTGATATAATCTTGTGTCATTTGGTTTGTTTACAATCTTGCTAGTTAGAATTGTAACTAGCTTGGTTACTTGATCCTATCCACTTGCACATGCATGCATCTTGATCCACTGCTTGTTTCTTTGTCTGGTTACTGCTCAATTCATTGATCGTTCGGAGGAATACCTCGAAGATTTCTAATTAGGGTTTTACCGGAAACCGTCTTAATATTTATACTATCATTCTCCATTCTCTTTAATAATTCTTGAACCTATACTCCTTAAATCCTTTCAATCATTCCTTAAGTCTTTCAGTGTCCATGAAAATCTTGGGGAAAATAAAAGTGCTATTTTTCAGAATCCGATAACTTTTACATACACTCTTTTCCCCTTGGATCATTAATACGAACTCAGAAATCCGTTCCGGGTACTTCTATATAGTGTCGTCTAATATTATTCCTATTTCCATCAAAAACACTATTCATCACTTATTCTCTCTTTAATCCTTATAATTAGAAAAATGTCCTTGCACTTTCCCAAGCATTCCTTAACCCTTTTACGGAACCACTGGACTTATACCAGATATTGATTTGGATGACATGAGACTGCTTCCTCTGTTTGTATGCCATATCCTACTTTCTTGACGATAGATTATTCTTACCTAAGTTGTTAACCCATTGCATTCTTCATGACATATAAATATTGGAATCCATATCCATTCCATAATAAAAGTTTTAATTCCTACCAAAAATCAGGGTTCTTACAGATTTAGTCGAGCTCTGTTTGGATTTAGTTGCATTCTTTGAGATATTTGCTTGCTGAGTGGTTTTGGTTAGTTCGAGGGGATCGTTGCATTTTCATTTAATTGTATTCATGCATTGCATTGTATTTAGAGTCTGTTTATGCTTAAGGACAAGCATCGGTTTAAATTTGGGGGTGTGATAAGTTGATTTCATATCCACTTAGAACGCTTCGTATCGGCTTGAATCGATTAACTTGGCCTGAAGTATTTGGTGTTTTGATGTGTTTTTAGTTTTTTTGTAGGACTAAAAAGCTGGAAGCAGGAAGTACATTTTAGTGTTTATTGGTGGTTTTGAGCTTAAGAATTGAAGGAAGGCAATGCGCGAAGGAATCGGAGTCAAAACTCGAACAATCTGACAAAAGCTGAAAAGGTTCCAGGAAAATAGGGCACGGCCGCGCTACATTAGAGCGCGGGGGCGCTTGTCAGCATTTCAGAGAGCGCGGGTGCGCTACATTATAGCGCGGGGGTGCTTGTCAGCATTTCAGAGAGCGCGGGTGCGCTACATTAGAAATCCTGATTTGTTTCTGAAACGTATTTTCTTGGAGGACAAGATGCTTGGGGCTATAAATACACATGTAGAAATCATTAGAAGGACGTTTTTATTAGAGGGAGACGAGAGAGACTTGGAGAAGGATTCCCAACGCTCGTGACAAGCAACGGAGATCTAGATCTACTTCATCTTTCTATTTCTTCTAATTAGGCGATACTCTTGGATGTTTTTGGATTTGTTTTCTAAACCTTATTACTCTAGCACTATTCTTTTTATTCAAACCTTGTTTATTATCATGTTATCTCTAGATCCCATGATGACGAGCCGTTTGATTATGAACTAATCGTTGTCATGGGATTCTAGCGGATTTATTTACGGAGTTTAGTAGTTTGATTGCTTAAAAGATTTGTATGTGATGAATTATTGATATCCTTGTATGGTTATACTTAATGCTTTTGGATGCGTAGCTAACATCTAAATTGTTAATCTTTATTGAAGCGACAGTGGATATTAAGATTAGAACTTGCCATGCTAGCATTGGTTTATGAATGTTTTGACATCATGATTCGTAGTGTAATTTTAACCATCTTACGTTGCCCTATGTGATTTCAATGGATGACTTGTTTTTAAACCGTTATGTTTTCAAATCTTATAGACATATAGGGTCTAAACATAATTGGTGTCTGCTTAGCTTCTATCTCTTTTGTGGATGTTTGAGTAGTTTGGTATACGTATATTGATAGGTAGCGTGTACTTGTTTCGTGTTATTCGATCATTTATTATAACCATCACATACATTGATTAAAAGCATCAGATCTAGACGAAGTATTTAATGAAGTTAGAATCCCATGTTTTATCTCTCATAAGTAATTCAGTTTTAATCACGTTAGTTAATTAATTCTTAGTATTGTTAAATTTCTTGTTAGTTAGATTAGTTAATCAAACCACAACTTTGATATTTGTCTTAGCAGTGAATAATAATCGTACATTGTTGCATAAGTGCATAATCTGAAATATACCAGTCTCTGTGAGAGCGAACTCAACTTAACCTTATATTACTTGTGACCGTGTACGCATGCGTGATTTTTTGTGAACAGTAATATGTTTAATCTAAAAAAGGAAATTAATTAGTTAATAGGATGGATTTTATTTGTAATTAAGTAAGGGTAAATAAGTAAAATCAACAGGTACCGTACCGACCAACCAAACTTTTAATGTTTCTTAATTATGAAATATGGAAAAGATGATATGTTTTAGCTGAAAAAGGTAATAGGTAATTATTATGTTAGTCATAGAGGCATGCCTGAATACATTTATTAACAAGCCTAAGTTATTTGTAATGCTATGCATTACTTACATGACCTCTTAACTGAGGGAACCTCTAGTTGTAGAGTTTCTACTGGTTTTGTACTTTTAATAGGCATCAAATTCTAGCTGTGTAACTGTACTTATTAAGTCAAGAATAATGCTTGAAAGAAGTTCCAAGGTTCATGCCTCAAGCAAGGAGATAAAGACTGCCAAATAATCACAGTTGGGATTTGAAGAAATGAAGAATTTGCCTAAGTACCAATTCGAGAAGTATATTTGTCTATTCGAGAAGTCTAGCATTCTAGAAGTCAGGGGTTCGATATCTCAGAAGACACTATTCGATATCTCTGAATACACTGTTCGATATCTCATTCGATATCTCAGAGATTCGATATGTCTATTACTCTGTTCGAGAACTCAAGGAGTCAACAGGTCAAAGGTGATATTCGAGTTCTCAAAAGAGTCAACAAGTCAAAGCTACATTCGATATCTCAAAGACTCAAGATGCTATTCGATATCTCAGGGATTCGATATGTCAAAATGCTCTATTCGATATCTCAAGGACTCCCAGAGAAAAGAGCTATTCGAGAAGTGATTCGATATGTCAATATAACACTATTCGAGAACTCAGAGTTATCGATTAAGTCAATTCTAGTTCTCGAATCACACACTTAGACACTTCTCAAATACATTCTTGAAGACAAAATACTGAAGAATTGTACAAGTCAGAAACCTGCAACAAGCCAAGACGCTTTATTTGACTATGTACTATAAAGCACATTGGAAAGCCTACAAAGAAGCTTGGAGAGATAAGACAGGGGACAAGGAGCTAAAGAAGTGGATCTGAACAGGCTTTGCAAAGTCAAATCTGTAGCCGTTTGGACTCTTACTCAAATGAGATAGACAGACTGGAAAGTATTTTTTTACCTACCTTATTTTGTAGTAAGTAGGTGTATCCATGTCTATAAGGATACAACCTCACTTCCTTAGCAGATAAGTTTTTGAGAAACATCACAAGAAATATCTCTCTAAGAAAAACGAAGCTGAGAATACTATCATTTGTATTCACAGATTTTAGAAAAATCTTTATCTAATAAAATATTAGATTAAAGTAATATTGTGTTGTGTTTGTCTTTGTTATCCGCACTTACATATCTCACACACTCAACACATATCTTGCTACAAAAATTCAAGAACGAAGAAAAGATCAAGAATCCATTCACCCCCCTCTGTATTCTTTTACTGTATTCAATACTCAACAAGTGGTATCAGAGCAGGCTGTTTAATCTAAACAGAAAACGATCATGAGTTCGAATACACCAAAGACTACAGGTACGGTAAAGGTCCCTAAGTTCGACAAAGAGAATTACAACCTCTGGAAAATAAAAATGTTGTTGTTCATCAAAGCTGCCAATCCTCTCTACCCTGACATCCTCAAGAATGGTCCATTTGTACCACAACAAGAAATTGCTAAATCTACAGTGGGCACACTAGTCATTCCTAGATCATATGTTCCAAAAGAGCCATCCAAATGGACGGACTCAGAGAAGGAAAAGGTTGCCCTAGACAGTCATCTCATGTTGCTGATCATAGACTCCATGGATATGTCGATGTTTGCCAACATAGCATCATGCACATCAGCCAAGGACATGGGGAACCACATCGAGGTGTTACGTGAAGGGACAGAGGAGGTAAGAGAGAATAGGAAACAGATACTGGTCACACAGTATGAGGCTTTCATGGCACAGTCCAAAGAAAGTATTACTGATATGTTTGAGAGATTTCACAAGCTGGTGACTGAGCTTCAAATGAATGGGAAGGTTTACAGCACTAAGGAATTAAACATGAAGTTTCTACTATCTGCACCAAACCATCTAGAGCAAAGGGTCATATCTCTAAGAGAAAGAGATTTGAACAAAGTCACATATGATGTGCTCTATGGGGTTTTAAAGACTCATGAGCTTGAGCTGCTTCAGAAGAGGGCTATCCAAGCCAACCAAGGCAGAATGATAAACACATCCTGTGCCTTGATTGTCAACAAATCTGTTCAAGACCTGGAAGCATCTACAAGTCAGTTGAGAATAGAAGAGATAGTAGATGATGAAGAAACTGAAGAAGAAGTGACTGAACCTGTTGATGAAAAGGAAGAAGATGAGTTCTACACTCTTGAAGAGTTGGATGCCATGGAAAACACTTCATATGCTTTTATGGCTAGAAAATTCCCAAACATCAGATTTAAGAGGAATCAGCCCTTCAAGCCTAGATCTCAAAATCATTCATTCAACAAGAGCAAGGCACCTGTGAAAGCAAACAAAAACAGATTCAAAACCAGCTATGTGGATAGGTCATCTGTGAGATGTTATAGATGCAATGACCTAGGGCATTTTGCCAGTGAATGCAAGAAGCCTAAAAAGAAGGATAAGGAGTTTCTTGAGCTTGAAGCTAAGTATGAGGCTCTGCTAAAGAAGCATACACCAGGTAAGGCCTACATAGCTGAAGGGAAGTGTTGGGATGATTCTGATAGTGATGGAGAAGAACAAGAATTCTGCAACTATGCCTTGATGGCCAACTCCAAGGAAGAACAATCTGCATCAGACTCTCAGGTACCATCCCTCACTACCATAGACATGTCTGTTTCTGAATACAAATCTATGGTTGAACAACTATCTGTTGAGATGTTTAATATTCATACTAGTATGACTGCTGCTAATGAAGAAATTACTAAACTGTCTACTAAGAATGAACTATTGAACAAAAGAAATGAGGAACTAGAGCTAACTACTATGCAAGTAGAAAACCTTAAACAAGAAATTGAATATCTAAAGAATAAGGTTCTATGTGCTAGTCAAGTTGAGAAAGCTCTTAGGGATGAAATAGCTGAAAATGAATTTAAATTGAAAACATTTAAGAATTCCTCTAGTCTATTGCAGTCCTACCATGAGAAAAATCTAGCTAGACCTAAGGCTGCCATTGGACTTGATTATGACACTCTTAAACAGAAGAAAGGCTATGCAGTCATTGAAGATGACATTGTTGTTCAAGAGGAAGTGCCTCAGGTTTTGAAAAACACTGACAACCTAATATTTAAAACACCAACACTCGAGATTGATGAGGATGCCTTACTCATTAAGCAAATGTTGGATGATGAAGATAAGGCACAATCAAATGAACAACAAGCATCCTCTAAGAGTGAGAATGTCAAAACCAAAGCCAAGGAGCCAGTAGGAGGTAGACCTAGACCTGAGAAATTTGTGAAGTTTGTTTCAGCTGGGAATAATGAGTTTGAGAAGAAAGTGGCTAAAAAGAAACACAACAGGAATGGCAAATTGGGGATTAACAAGGACAACAACTATGCTTATGTGCCAAATGCCCCTAGGAAAGTTTGTCAAAACTGTTTTAGCACTAATCATTTAACTCATGCTTGTAAGAAACCATCTGGTAGTGTTGCTAAACCATTCTATGATTGCTTCTTGCCCTTATGACATATAGACTCTCCTTTCTCTGATAAACTTGATTGTATGCCTTGTAACATGAATGTAATGACTAGTTGTTTTAATTTGAGAAGACAATTCATGGAAGGTTGCATCAGTCACAATGTTCACACACACTACACAAGAACAAAGTCTTCAAGTCCTCCTAAAGTTAGGAAGGTACCTCTGTCACCTAAGTCTAAGAACCCTGATTCTAAGACTTCTAACAGTGACTCGAAGACTAACATCAAGAAAATTGATAAGCATGCTGTTTATGATAAAACTGTTACTAAGCCACATGGACCCAAACTTGTTTGGGTACCAAAGGAGAAGTAATACCTCTGTGTTTGCAGGGCAAAGAAAGTGAAAAGAAGGTCATATGGATTTTGGACAGTGGATGCTCAAACCATATGACTGGTGATATGGCCCTGCTATCACAGTATGAGGAGAAGGCTGGCCCAATGGTTGCTTTTGGAGATGACAGCATTGGCAACACATTGGGATATGGCAAGTTGGAAATTGGAAATGTCATCATTGAAAATGTAGCACTGGTCAAGGGGCTCAAGCACAATCTACTGAGTGTTGGTCAATTTACTGACAGAGGCTTCAAAGTGAATTTTGACAAAGATGAATGTTTGATCACCCACAAGAAGTCTGGTGACTTTGCTCTATCTGGAGTAAGGAAAGGAAGCCTGTTTGTAGCCAATATGAACTCTGCAAACAAGGACAAAATTTGTTGCTTTTACTCAAAAGCATCAAATGAAGATAGTTGGCTGTGGCACAAGAAGCTATCACACTTGAACTTCAAAGGCATTAATTCTCTAGTCAAAAGGGAGTTAGTGAGAGGCATGCCCACACTTGAATTCTGTCAAGAAGGAGTGTGTGAGGCTTGTCAAAAAGGAAAAATGAAAAGATCAAGCCACAAGTCAAAGACAGTGACATCAATAACCAAGCCCCTACAACTAATTCATATGGATTTGTTTGGGCCTGTCAATATTGTGTCACTAGGAAGGAAGAAGTATGCTCTAGTGATGGTTGATGATTTCACAAGGTATACATGGGTAGAATTTCTGGCATCAAAGGATGAGGCTCCACAAGTAATCATTGAGCATATAAAGAAAATTGACAAGGAAGCAAAGGCCAACAATGCAAGTGTGATTGCATTAAGAAGTGATATTGGAACAGAGTTCAAAAATGCCATGCTTGAAGCATTCTACAAAGAGAATGGTATTTCTCAACAATTCTCAGCTCCAAGGACTCCACAACAAAATTGAGTTGTTGAGAGAAAGAATAGAACTCTGATTGAGGCTGCTAGAACAATGCTACTTGATGCAAATATGCCTACATGTTTTTGGGCTGAGGCTGTGAGCACTGCATGCTATATCCAAAACAGAACCCTCATCAACAAAAACACTGGAAAGACACCTTACAACTTGATGACTGGAAAGAAGCCTACTCTAAAGTATGTTCATACTTTTGGAATCAAATGCTTTGTATTAAAAGACAATTCAAAATATGTTGGAAAGTTTGATGCAAAAGCATTTGAAGGAATTTTTCTTGGCTACTCTATGGAAAGAATTGCATACAAAGTTTATGTCATCAGTCAAAAGAAAGTTATGGAAAGCACAGATGTGACATTTGATGACAGCAAACTACCTGGATTAGAAGAAGCCAATGATGAAGATAAAGATCCTTTGAAGTTTGACAATCTAGATGATTCTGATGAGGAGATTGAAACTGAATTTAAGCCCACAATCCAACAAACTCAAGTGAATGAAGAACCTGTGTCAATCAACAATGAAGAAACAAGCATCCAAGACACACCTGTGATTAGTGGCAACTTCACAGGGGGAGGAAATGTAAATGATCATGATCTGGATGATGAAGCAACATCAAGGCTAAGAAATCAATCTGAACATACAAGGAAAAAGGATAGATCACATACTGCAGAACAGATAATTGGAGATCCAAAAGCAGGAGTGAGGACAAGGAGAGCAACTCTAAATGAATGTCTCTATGGTTGCTTTCTATCACAAGTTGAGCCTGAGAAACTTGATGATGCATTGTTGGATCCTGTTTGGATAATTGCTATGCAAGAGGAGCTAAATCAATTTGAAAGAAGCAAAGTATGGGAACTTGTGCCTACACCAAAGGATAGAACCATTGTTGGAACAAAATGGGTTCTAAGGAATAAGATGGATGAAAATGGTGTAGTCATAAGAAACAAAGCAAGGTTGGTTGCAAAAGGATACTCTCAACAGGAAGGCATTGACTATGATGAGACTTTTGCCCCTGTTGCTAGACTAGAGGCCATCAGAATTTTCTTGGCATTTGCTGCACATTCTAATTTCAAGGTTTATCAAATGGATGTCAAGAGTGCATTTCTGAATGGGGAGTTGGAAGAAGAAGTATATGTGCAACAGCCACCTGGCTTTGAGGATCCACAATTCCCTCACTTTGTCTACAGATTGCTTAAAGCATTGTATGGACTTAAGCAAGCTCCTAGGGCATGGTATGACACACTATCACAATTTCTACTGGAGAATCAATTCACTAGAGGCACACTGGACAAGACACTGTTTTACAAGAAACATGGTGATGATATTATCTTAGTTCAAATCTATGTGGATGATATCATATTTGGCTCTACAAATGAGAAGCTGTGTAAGAAATTCTCTAAGCTCATGCAGAGCAGATATGAGATGAGTATGATGGGAGAATTGACATTCTTTCTTGGGCTGCAAGTTAGTCAAAGGAAGGATGGCATTTTTATAAGTCAAACCAAATACATCAAGGATCTATTGAAGAAATTTGACTTGGAAGAATGCTCACCTGCAAAGACACCCATGGCCACTTCCACCAAGTTAGATGAAGATGTTAAGGGCAAGAAGGTAAATATTTCAATCTACAGAGGCATGGTTGGTTCTCTACTCTACCTCACTGCTAGTAGGCCAGACATCATGTTTGCAACATGCTTGTGTGCAAGGTTTCAATCAAATCCAAAGGAATCACATATGATAGCAATAAAGAGGATTTTTAAATATTTGAAGGGCACACCAGACTTGGGGTTATGGTATCCTAAGGACACAGGGTTCAATCTGGTTGGTTATTCTGATGCTGATTATGCTGGATGCAGAGTGGATAGGAAAAGCACCTCAGGTAGCTGCCAGTTTCTTGGACAAAGGTTAGTCTCTTGGTACAGCAAGAAACAACAATCTGTGTCAACTTCCACAGCTGAAGCTGAGTACATAGCTGCTGGAAGTTGCTGTGCTCAAGTGCTTTGGATCAGAAACCAACTTAGAGATTATGGACTTGTGTTGGAAAGGATTCCAATCATGTGTGACAACACAAGTGCAATCTCTGTAGTTTCCAATCCTGTCAATCATTCTAGGACAAAGCACATTGACATCATATATCACTTCATAAGGGAGCATGCAACTAATGGAACCATTGAGTTACATTATGTTCCCACAGAAAAACAACTAGCTGACATATTCACTAAACCATTAGATGAAGCCACCTTCACAAGGTTGGTTAGTGAGATTGGAATGCTGAATTCTTCAAATTCTGGCTAAGTGAATATATCAACTAGATTGCTGCAGCAGTAAATACTTACTTTACCAAATGCTCAATATTTTTGAAGTAAGTATTGGCTGGAGTATGATTTATAAATATTCCATAATACTGCATATGTTGAAAATCATATATCTTTAGCTTGAAATTTCTGTGAAATTTTGAGAGAATCACTATTTAATTTGGTAGAATATTCTTCAGTGAATAATTTTGGTAAATTTTAAAAGATAGTGAAAATTGAATTTTATGAGTGAAAAGTATAGTTCGATAAGTCAGACTTCTTGAATGGTTCATTGATATGTCATGGCTCGAGTTCTCGAATAGGCCTATCTAGAACCCTCTTGAGTTCTCGAATAGTGTCTTTTGGAGAAATCGAATAGCACACTCTGAGTTCTCGAATAGAGTATTTTAGCTCTCTAATGATGGAGTTCTCGAATACTGTATTTGAGTTATCGAATCATTTGAAAAGACTGATTTTTCGCTGACACTTAATCGCTTTTTGGATTTATATTCAAAATTTCATTTCGCTCATAAAAACATATTTTATTTAGATTAGAATTATTTTCTGAGTTAAATAACTGCCAGCTGTGAGTTACAAACTGCTTGAGATATTCAATAATCCTTTCTTGACTTATCGAATAGTTGTTTTATACTTCTCGAATGACTGACTTGTCGATACAAAACTTATATCTAATAGACAACTCAAGTCACTCACATATATACAATTCCACAACTGTTCAAATCATTTCATTCGATTTCTCAGGCAGCTAAAGTTCCAAAACCTCTGAAAACCCTAACGTCAAAAGCTAAATTTCTTCTTCAACCTTCATTCTCTTCTCATCTCTCTGTATAACAATGGCAAATACCCAACTCACAATTCTTACCCACACCAATTTCATAGCAATAACCAACGATGTCGAAGCACCCAATGCAAACTTTAAGTGCTTCGTTCGATGGATGGCTGAATCATACATCAAGGATGCACTCTCAGCCAACCCAACTCTGTATCTAGACCTACTACAACAGTTTTGGAGAACTACTACTTTGGAGGTCGTTCATACATAATCTATTGCAAGATTCAGGGCAAGGAAATCACCGTCACTACTGAAGACATGAATCAAGCACTGGGGTTACAACAAGAAGTGTATGACAGTCAAGCTACTGATCAGGAATTGGAAGACTTCTTTGATTTTATCAACTACTCAGATAGAATCAAGCTTGGTAATTTGAATAGGAAGTACTTGAGAAAATAATGGAGCTATGTCTTTGCCACTCTTCTTCAAGTCTTCACAGCAAGGAAGTCCAGCTTTGATCAAATCAGCACACCTGTTCAACAAATAGGCTATGCTCTAGCATATGGGAGAAAGATTGATGTTGGTTTGATCATAATGCAAGAATTGTATGGGAGACTTGGTAAGAACTCAGCCAAGAGAGGTAATGAAATTTTCTTCCCTCGCTTTCAATTTGTACTTAATTTCATAGATGCTAAATTGATTGAATTGCCTGGGTTAGACCAAAATAGAATAGGCTATCCGAAATCCATGACCAAACTCATTTTTGGTAGCTTGGAGACTAGGAATGATGTGGATGTAAGACTCAAAATAACTCCCCTTATGGAGAGTTTATTTAGGACTTACCCCCACAACATGCCAATATGTGCCTCAAAATCTGAGTTAGCTAGGCCCAAGCAAGTAGAGCAAAATGCTAACCCAGGGCCTGCTAACCAACCCTCTCAGCCAAACACTTTACCAAACACAGAGCCAACTGCATCATCCTCTCAAAAGGGTGATGTTAGTAAAAAGAAGAGAAAACAGGTTGCTTCTGAACCTCTAAAAATCTTAACTGAAGCAGCCTTGGTTGTAGAATTATGTATAGAAAGTGAGGAACCTGAGTCACCCTTACTAAGGCCAAAGAAGAAGAAGAAGAAATCTAAAACCACCTCTTCAGTCACACAAATGGCTGAAGTTGTAAAATCAGGGGCACACAGCTCACTAGATGTATCCTCTCAACAGGGTACATCTATAGAATCAAGCATCCTCCCCAATGCACCTACCTGTAAAGAGTCAGCACAAGGGAGTGATAAGGCTGGCATAACAATGAGTGGAGAGCACATCACACTTGAAACTCCCTCTATTTCTCAGGGGGAGTTGATAAAATCCATTCTACAACACTCTTCCCTTCCAGAATCTAACATAGAAATTTCTTTGGAGCCTGCAATTCAAGAAATTGAGGAGCAAGGCATTGATCACCAAGAATTCCATTCTCTTGGTGAGCCAATGGACTCAAGTGACTTAGTGCCTGACACTTTTCTCACCACCCAGGTACGACATTTAGATGGTCAGGGAATGCATGCTGGGGCATATCCTAATGACACCATCACAAACACAGAGGATTCACTAGTTTTCAATAGAGACTCTGTGCCTGTGTCACCTACTGTTGTAACTCATCCCACTCCTGTGGAGACAATAGTAGTAAAGTCTTTCCATCCGGTTACAGAAGTTGCATCTGTAACTGAGGAGTCTAGCTTGCCTAGCTCTAGCTCTGACTTTCTGTCACAATGGCTGAAGCCTGTGCAACATGACAGTGCTTCAGGATCAGGATCTGTTCCACCACAATTGACGGTTGAAGCACTTCAAAGCTTAGTTGTGGATCAGAATCCTGAGTTTGTAAAGATAGCCCAGAACTTGGTCACCTCCAATGTGCCAAATCCAGATTATGAAGCAATATTGCTCTGCCATAGAGATGATGTGGAGATGCAGAAAACAAAGATACTTGATGATGCTAAGAGAGATGGCAATGTAGATGCCTGGATGCAAGGAACTTATGAAATCACTCTCAATGAAGCCTTACAGTATCTGAGGGAGGAGTACATCACTTCACTAGGCTCCAATGCTAAATCCTTAACTCCTGGTGAAGTGTATGAAGCCATCAATGACTCATACAAGGGATTCCTTAAGGCTTCACACTACCTGGATAAAGGTGTCAAATCAGAAGTCAACAAGGTATGTGATGCAACAGCCCTAAAAGTGGGAGAACTAAAGAGGGACTTCGATGCCAAATTCCCTTAGTTGGAGTCTGTGATCAAGGACATTTTGGCATGCAAGGCTACATGCACCAGGATGGACAATGCTTTGGCTATTCTCATGGATGCTGTCACAAGTCTAGGGCACAAATTTCAATCCTTAACAGATCAGACAACTGAGGCCAATGCCATGCTCAGTACCCTCTTTGCAAATCAATATGGAGACAAGCTAGTCACTGAGGTCCCTGTGCATGAGATGTCAAGGTTTGAAGTGCAGAGACTGAAGGATCAATCCCTATCTGGTTTTAAGGCCAATGAGCTCTTCACTAAAGTGGATACTCTTGAAAAGGAGGTAGCTTCTCTCCAACAGTCTAATGCTCATCTTATAGACACTGTAACCACTCTGACTGAGCAGTTGAACACTCAAGCCACCACCACAGCTGATGTTCTTCTGCATCAACAATCATTATTGTCTGCAATGATGAAGCACATGGGTCTCCCTCTACCTGAAGAATCTTCAACCCCAAAGGTCACTCCTACAGCCTCTGTGCCTGACAACAAGCCTAAGGGGGAGAAGAGGATTTCAAGGGACTCAAATACAAATGGGGATAAACCACCAGTAAAGGGCATCAAATTCAATGAAGGTGGTCATCAAAGGGCTTCTAAATCTTTAACTCATGTGCCTGGCAAAGGAAAAGCCAAAGTTGGTGAGCCTACTTCTCTGCCAGTTGTCACTCTACCAACTGTGCACATCACTACTCCTAGTGGTCAAAAGCAATCTATCACAACCACAGTGGTTGCAGGGAGTATGCCATCTGACAAACCTCCATTCTCCATATCTAAGAGTGCCAAGCCAGTAGAGGTGAAGGTGGTCACTGAGGCCAAGCTATAAGAAATTGCAAACTCAAATGTCTATCATGAGGATGCATTCTTAGAGTTTCTGAAAGTCTCAAGAGAACAGGCTGGTGATGCTTTATCATATCATAGGAGTTTGAAGAGTCAGATTGACTATCTCACTGTAGTACCAAGAAGAGTTGATGGCCTATGGCTCAAAGAGATAATGATGGTAGGAAAGAATAAGATATGGCACTTAACCATCAACACTCTACAGGGTCTAAAGCACTCAGAAGTGGATGTGTTCCTTGGACTGATTGAAAAGAAGGATGAAAACTGCAAGAGTCTCTTTAATGAGTTAAGGGATGGTCAACCAGCAAGGCTACCTGAAGTATTCACAAATCCTAGAACCATCATCTATCAGGCTACAACAAGAATTGATGATATCAAGCAGCTGGTCATTCCTAAGCATCTAACTCCTCAGAACAAACCTCTCATTATTGCCATCATTGAGAAGCTGAACAAGAAGAAGGGTTTAAGAACAGCAGAAGAATTGGAAGCTATATCTTATCTCAGGTCATACATTGCAACTGGCATTGTACCTAAATCTGCTAAGTTCAACCCAAGCAAGGATGATGATCAAGACAAGGATGGAGACAGAAGTGATGGAAGGAGAAGACATCACAGGAGTGATAAGGGTGATGAAGATAAAAAAAGAAGAAAGATGATAAGGAGAAGAAGAATGATGATGACCAAGGTAAAGTCTCTGAGAGGAAAAGTGGAAGACAGCAAGCCTTAGGCATTGCTAACAGTAACCTCACCACAACACAAGACTCTAAGTCTAGGGTGAATACTGTTAGTAGTGACCTACCAAAATCTACATCTCTGGCTTCTACAACTGTCTTGCCACCTCAAGAAGAGAAGAAGATTCAAGTCAAGAAACCATCTGTATATTTCAAAAAGCAAAATGCTAATGGAATACTACAATGGTCTACAAAAAAAGGTCACATACTGCTGCCAAGTAATCATGTAAAAAGAATCAAATTCAAGCAAGCTGCAAGGAAATCAAAGCTATCCAAATCAAAGACCCTGACAATCTATCCAGGCTTAAAACTCCAACCACTAGATGAAGATTTTGATGAAGACCAACTGCAATACTTACAAGCTCAAAGAATCTACCATGTTTCCATTGTTGATAACTGCCTTGAGATCAAATATACTGATGGAAGGGAGGAGAAATTCAAACAAGGAGGATGTCAACACTGGGGCAAGCTATATGACATTGAAATAATCATTGCATTGTTGAGCTCAGAAGATAAGGTGGAAAGAGTATGGAAGCTGGAGCTAATTGATTTTGTGAAGATGAAGAGAGATCACGAGGAGAGAATCAGAAAAGAGTGTCTTGAGAAATGGATAGCAAGGGAGAAAGAAATTGAGAGACAGGAGATTGAAGCAGAAAAGCTAAGGGCAAAAGGATTGTGTAGAGTTCAGTTTAATCCCTATGTGGTGAAGTATAGGAGGAGAAATGGGGATCAGGTCCACATCAGAATGAACCTACTCAACCACTATCCTGCAAACATTCTGAAACCAGTACTTGAAAATTTCAAAGACTCAATTTTTCTTGAAGAATTGGATGCTATGGCAGAAATAATAAAAACTATGGATGAGAATACAAGGAAGGAGAAAGAAAGAAGACAGAAAACATATGATGATTTGCAAGCCAAAGCTATGGAAAGGGAAACAAATGACAATGGCTAGTACTTCATCATAGGATGTAAGATTACTCACCCTGTAGTTCTATCCACATTGCTAATCAAAATTCATACATGTACTGTCAAGTTTTATCTTTATGTATGTTAGGCTTGTTATCAGACATGAAATTGTGACTAAGGGTCTTACTCATAATTTGGGGGAGATTGTTAGTCACAGAGGCATGCCTGAATACATCTAATAACAAGCCTAAGTTATTTGTAATGCTATGCATTACTTACATGACCTCTTAACTGAGGGAACCTCTAGTTGTAGAGTTTCTACTGGTTTTATACTTGTAATAGGCATCAAATTCTAGCTGTGTAACTGTACTTATTAAGTCAAGAATAATGCTTGAAAGAAGTTCCAAGGTTCATGCCTCAAGCAAGGAGATAAAGACTGCCAAATAATCACAGTTGGGATTTGAAGAAATGAAGAATTTGCCTAAGTACCAATTCGAGAAGTACATTTGTCTATTCGAGAAGTCTAGCATTCGAGAAGTCAGGGGTTCGATATCTCAGAAGACACTATTCGATATCTCTGAATACACTGTTCGATATCTCATTCGATATCTCAGAGATTCGATATGTCTATTACTCTGTTCGAGAACTCAAGGAGTCAACAGTTCAAAGGTGATATTTGAGTTCTCAAAAGGGTCAACAAGTCAAAGCTACTTTCGATATCTCAAAGACACAAGATGCTATTCGACATCTCAGGGATTCGATATGTCAAAATGCTCTATTCGATATCTCAAGGACTCCCAGAGAAAAGAGCTATTCGAGAAGTGATTCGATATGTCAATATAACACTATTCGAGAACTCAGAGTTATCGATTAAGTCAATTATAGTTCTCGAATCACTCACTTAGACACTTCTCGAATACATTCTTGAAGACAAAATACTGAAGAATTGTACAAGTCAGAAACCTGCAACAAGCCAAGACGCTTTATTTGACTATGTACTATAAAGCACGTTGGAAAGCCTACAAAGAAGCTTGGAGAGATAAGACAAGGGACAAGGAGCTAAAGAAGTGGATCTGAACAGGCTTTGCAAAGTCAAATCTATAGCCTTTTGGACTCTTACTCAAATGAGATAGACAGACTGGAAAGTATTTTGTTTACCTACCTTATTTTGTAGTAAGTAGGTGTATCCATGTCTATAAGGATACAGCCTCACTTCTTTAGCAGATAAGTTTTTGAGAAACATCACAAGAAATATCTCTCTAAGAAAAACGAAGCTGAGAATACTATCATTTGTATTCACAGATTGTAGCAAAATCTTTATCTAATAAAATATTAGATTAAAGTAATATTGTGTTGTGTTTGTCTTTGTTATCCGCACTTACATATCTCACACACTCAACACATATCTTGCTACAAAGATTCAAGAACGAAGAAAAGTTCAAGAATCTATTCACCCCCCCCTCTGTATTCTTTTACTGTATTCAATACTCAACATATTATTATTATAATATTTTTATTTATTTTATTAAATAGAACCACTCGTGATATAATTGGAAAAAGAGATATTTTAGTTACAGAATAGAGAAAAGATAACATGTTTTAGCTGAAAAGGATAATTGATTAGTTAACAGTAATTATAATATAATTATTTTATTTTATTAAACAAAATTGCTCGTAGTATTTATAAGAAAGGAGAAATTTTTTATCAGAAAGAAAGGATAAATTTTAGTTAGATACAATATAAAAGATATTGTGTTTTACCTGAAAAGGGAAATTAATTAGTTAGTGAAAATAGAAAATGCAATATGTTTAATCTAAAAAAGGAAATTAATTAGTTAATATGATGGATTTTATTTGTAATAAAGTAAGGGTAAATAAGTAAAATCAACAGGTACCGTACCGACCAACCAAACTTTTAATGTTTCGGCTTTTATATAATAGTATAGATATGTTATTGATGGAAATTTTTGGGAGTAGTTTATAAGATAATATAAATGTATAATAATACTTTATTAAAAAAAGATAATAATTTTTTTTGATTATAATATGACATTGACGGGAATAGAACCTTAAATTCTTAAGAATAGTTTATAAAATAAAATATATGTTTAATAAATATATTTTAGTGGATTCGAACTTAACCAATGAGAATATTTTAAATATTAGAAAATGAATATTTTTTTAGTATTAGATCCAACGGTTCTCACTAATCTTTCTCAAAATCCAACGAATGCTATTGAGTGTACCAAAAAAATTGTACCAAACCGACAACCAAATATACCCTATTTCGCTTATAATAGTATAGTATAGATGAGTATAGAAGTATATAGTATAGATAATATAGCATTCATAGCATTATTCTTTCAATAAAGTGTTAAATATTAATGTAAAATATTAAAATAGTAATGTTGAAGCCGATTTTCGTCAAGGACAAAGCTTCAAGATTATATTTATATTTGGGTATTCGAATAGAGATAATAAGAATAAAGATGTAAATATAATAATACAATTAGGGTTTTTGTGATGTTTGGGCTGCTCTTAAGAGTTTGTAATCGGGTGTGATTTTAGGATCCCTCTCAAGGTGCCTACGTACCCTATTTATAGTGATCAAGTCCACGTAGTTCTATTCAATTTAAGATTGTATTTCTGGTCCCTGTATCAAAGTTTATTTTATTATAAAATGTATATTTTCAGTATTGGGAAGTCAGGGCGATACAGGTTGGTATCAGAACGACAGGCTATGGTCACTGAAACAATTTAAGATGATTAGGTATACGTAATTAGGTTAGATGTTAGATAGAAAGATTTGTGATAATATTCGTCTTAGGATGTTGTGACGTTATTTGGTATTTCGACATATCGCACGAGCAGAAATTCGATTCATCCGGAGACTCAATTTAGGACGAGGCAGATAATTCGGAATGGCATACGCTAATTAGACGACTGGAGCTATCAGCTTGGAAAACGCTACGTGTAGACCTTCGTGTACCTTCTAGAGTTTCTTTTGCGACTTTAGTTACCCTGCGAACGATATAGAAAATACGAAAGGATTGTAAACAAGATGTGAAATGCGATTCCTGGCATGGGTTGGAGGAATGGCGTGGTTATTCATTACTAGCCGTTGATTTCATTAAATTCATTGATTAAGGAGATTTAGCCTTTCTTTCTGTTTCTTCTTATCTTGATAATACCCCATCACCTTTGATAATCAACTATAATTCAATTAATGGTGAATTTTTCAAATTCATTTAAACACATTTTATTTTCAGAGATACCTCTATTTTCCAGGGGATCACTTGATTCAACATGATGCATATAAGTTATTGAGATCCTTGAATTCTTTATATTTTCCCCGAATATTTGCTATTCCTTATTTAACATTGTATATATATAAACTTTTGGAAACTTTTGAATTCTTTTTGTTTCTCTCTGAATACTTGACCTATTTATTCTGACTGGGATGAACAACCATATGTATATAGGGGATTCAGGGACATCTTATCTATGTGATAGAAGTCTGGTGGGACGCCACTGATTCTGTTTGTCATGAAAGTACAGAAGGCTGGCCCCCTTCTTGTGCTATGGTGGTTGACCTAAGTGACAAATGCAACCTGAAATTA
Source organism: Saposhnikovia divaricata (assembly GCA_036435485.1). NCBI lineage: Eukaryota > Viridiplantae > Streptophyta > Magnoliopsida > Apiales > Apiaceae > Saposhnikovia > Saposhnikovia divaricata. The sequence continues at coordinate 20,629,297 of CM071595.1, forward strand.
GTTCAATGGTCATATTGATCTTTCAGTTAAATTCTTTTATAAAATTCTTATCATACAAAACTCATCTTATATTCATACATGCTAATACATGTCTAGTACATTGATACCTTTGTTATAAACCCTTACCAGTTTTAAAGTTATCAAGGAGTTGAATGCAGTATAGATGGAGAGGATGATAGTTTAAGTGGTCTAAGATACGATTACGTTGAAGGAAAACTGGCCGATCAAGTTTAAGGAATTCATATTAAAGGAGAGATTGTATCTCGAGTTAGACTTCTGGTTGGATTGGCAACGAAGACATGAAATTATTAATTTTGTTAAAGTTGAAAATGGAACAAGATAGCAAGAAGAGGAAGACAGAGAGCCAGGAAACTTGCAGGAATTGTGTTAGCAGAGGACGTGAGATCTGCCCAGAAAGGAATGTAGGATCTAGAAGATTTTGAAGACCAGAATAACAAGACAAGATAGCTTATGTGATATTGTAAGAAGGGATGGAATTAGAAACTAGAAGTTTATGTGATTATAAGTGATGTTGCTAAGAGTATGGATATGGTGACTTTGAAGAGAATATGGTGTGATTCTAAGATCGAATCAATTGATCGACTACGAGGTGCAAGAAAGATTGTAAGGACAAGTAAGTGAAGTTATGATTCCCAAGGAATGTAGCGGTTGTGTTTCGAGGCCGCAAGCAGATAAAGGAGTTCTAACGGTCACGCAGACCAAGACGTTGTTACGTTAGGAGCCAAGATTCGCAAGGCATCTCAGGAAATTCAGGAACATGAGAAGAGCATATATACGATTGCTAAGTACGAGCTTTGTAATTGGAAGAACTATAATTTCAAGAGATGATGAAAGGATCAAAGTGAATGCCGTGACGATGAAGTAGTAATGAATCGGGAAAGGCTAAGATACCAGTAGAGATCGAAAACTTTGAAGGACCAACTAGGAATTATCGAAGGTTGTCAAAGGTTTTACCAAGATAGCTACAACAGTAGACACGCTTACCAAGAAAGAAATGGATAAGTCAACGTGAAGAAAGTTTTCAGAAGCCAACGGAGAGATTTAGAACTGCTCCAGTGCTAAGGCAACCAGACGAATGAGGAAGGATCAAATGTGCTTACAATGCTCAAAGAATGTGGAACGTTATAGATATATGATTTAAAGGTCTAGACTATTGTGAATGAATCATTAGAGGAAAGTAGGAAGTACCAAGAGAAGTTGACGGGAACAGTAGGTTAAGTTGATGATTGTAGAAGAATGAAATAGTTCAAGGAAATGAGTTCTTGATAAATATGGGAGTTGTAATGTGCAGAGGTTAAATTTTGACGATTTGTAAGATAGTAATGGGTTGGAAGTCAAGTTTTGATATTACGGGGTATTAGAGTTGGAGTTCAATTGGGTTGAAAGTTTAATTTGTGATTGGTATTGGAGGGTTGTGACCTCGGGATAATTTGTGTTCCAAATAAGATATATATGTTTTAAAGTAAATGGTGCCTCAGTAAAACAATGGGATTAAGGATAGATAGAAGTTTCATAATTATTCCCTCCTCGAGTAACATTGTACGTTGAAAGGGGAGTAAGAATGATTAGGAGATCTCTTGATATTCTTTTTCTCAAAGTTTTATCTGGGGTAACCTGAATTATGAGTAGGAGCGTGGAAGAGGTATCAAATGTTTTTAGTCGCGTGGAATTCGTTTTAAAGATTTAATTATTTACCCGTTTACTTCAAGTCAAGGCAGATTTCTTCGCTTATATGTTTGCTGCAGGTTAAAGCAGGCTCTATTTTATTATTGTATATGAATGAATCGTTTATGATGAGTGGATTAGTAATTGAAGTACTTTCATACAGGACATAGTCCATTATACGAATAGATCATATCCGATTTTCGGTAGAAAAGGGTCGTCACGTGCGAGTGATTAGTATTTAGAAGTAACGAGATATGCAAACCAAAGGATTAAGTTGGAAATTCGAAGGCCTACAGAATGAGCCTATCGATATGTGAATTGATATAAAGGAATGTTAGTGTAAAAGAAATGACATGGAAATTGAAAGGGAAATGTTTGAGTAATACTATCATGAGTCTTCTTAAGATTGATTCTGAGGACAGAATCCTATTAAGGAGGGAAGGATATAACGCCTTAGAAAATTCGTAATTATAAATATTATTATTTAATATTGAAGTGGATTATAGAGTGTAAAATTTTTTTAGATAAATATACGTGACATCATGTCTACATGTTCATATGGTGATGTATGTGTGTCATGTAGGTCCGTGTATTTTTTTATTTGAATTTTTGTGATTAGAAATCTATTTAAATTATGCATTATTAATCTTTGAAATTTTTTAAAAAATCATCGGAGTTATTAAAAATCACGAAATCTTTTGTTTTATTATCTTTACTATATTATTTAGATTTTAAAATTATCAGGAGAACTATTTTGGGTGTTTAAGTATTTTAAATTGATTTTTAAGAGTTTTATTGTATTTAGGGGTGTCAATCGGATAATACGGATACGGATACAGCCATATCAGAATTCGAAACCGGAAGTTTGAAACCGTATCCGAATCCGTATCCGAATCCGGGAATATACCAAAAATAATATTCGTATCCGAATCCGACGGATATTATCCGGATATGGATAATATCCGGATCCGAATCTATTTTCCAAAAAATGAATTTAAAAATTGGATATTCTCTTTTTTTGTCCTACTTACATCAAGAACATGAAGCAGCCAACACTTAAGCAAGAACTTAAAGAACATCCAAGAACACGGTCACTGGAGTTCATTTCCCGGCGACTCCAAACCAACCCCGAAAATTATGAAATTAATAAATATGTTTAAACACGACCCGATCTAAACATATATCAACCCAGAATTACAAAACAATTACGAACATGAGTTTTTCGTTCAATCAAACATTTTTCGGCGAGCCCAAACAATTATGAAAAATTATGAAATTAACATATACCTATTAGCATGCAACGATCTGCACAATGGCTAAAAGAAAATTTCGAACAAATATCATAGTGGCCGATTCCGGCCACCTCAAGCATTTTCCGACGAACCAAAACATGCCCAGAAAAATTCAAGATCAACATATATACACAAACATACAACGATCTACAACCTATCATGCTCAAAATCAAGCCCAAACTCGAATAAAATCGAATTATACAAAAATCACCCAAAAAAATTTCGTCTCAGAATCGAATGATATTTATATCAAAACGACGGTCTCGATTAGTAGAACTCGAATATGTAATCGGATTTTCAAACCGAGCTACGAATGATTTGATATATAATTTCAATGATTTATATATATATATATATATATATATATATATATATATATATATATATATATATATACAGTGTATATAACAGAGAGAGAGCAGACTGGGCTGGGGGTGTTCGGTTGACTATAAAAAAAAGGTTAAGTAAGTTTTGTTAAGTAAGCTAAAATTTTAATCGGGTATTAAAACTAACCCCAATTAAAAATTAACGAATCCATTAAGGACATAAAATAATTAAATAAAATTGATAATTATAATTTTATAAAATCACATTTAATAATTCAATGATTTTATATATATATATATATATATATATATATATATATATATATATATATATATATATATATATATATAGAGAGAGAGAGAGAGAGAGAGAGAGAAAAGTTCTATGGAGTACTAATTTAATTTGATTACTTGGCGTACATATACGTTCTGCATTCAAAATATTTTAAAATTTGTTATTTTGCAAACCTCTGTTATATGAATATCATAATTTCATTGATAATCTTGAAAATCATGTATGTTTTTCAATATGTTCATCGTGAAAATCGCTTATGTTTTGCAATCAGAGCATATATGTTTTGCAATCCAAATGTGTTTCGTAGAACAATTCGTTTTGCAATATTTTGTTTGCAAAACATACAAAATTTTCAAGATTTTCGATGAAATAGTGAAATAGTGATATTCAAGATTTTAGGGGTAGTAGTCAAAGTACTAGTTAACTGTTAAATTACCAAATCGGATAATTTATTTTTTTCTGAAATTTTGGGAATAACATTTAAAAGGATGGATCTTAACATCCGTACTAATCAAAGTAATAGTTGACCGTTAAATTACAAAATCAAATAAATTTATTTTTTTCTGAAATTTTGGAAATAACATTTAAAAAGATGGATCTTAACATCCGTACGGTTGGATCGTTTAGAAATATTTTTAAAAAAATCGAAAATCGAAACCCTAGAAACTCTAAACCCTAGTCAACCACCAAACTTAAAATTTCTAAAATTTTTAACATCCGTACTAGCTACTTAGAAAATTAGGTAATATCATCAAAAAATAGTTAGCATGAATACTTGGATGTGTATAAATTTTAAATTAAATTTAGGATATATATATCTTAATAAATATAAATTAAAAAAATTAAATACAATTTGTATTTAAAGGATCTTATCTTGTAAAATTCATATTTAATTCATTTTTTATCCTAAAAATATTTTAAAAATATGGAGATATTTATAATTTCATAAACTTTATTTTAGAATTTATAAATTTATTTTTCTACTAAATTACAGTTTAATTTTTATTTTTGTTTATAAAAAATAGTTAAATCAGTTTTTATAGATTTTCAGTTAAGGGAAATTACAAAATAAAATAAAATACCCTTATCCTCTCCTCAACAAATCACGTAGCCTCTCATTTTTTTCCAGATTGTTCCTGAGAGTTCTCATTTCTCTCTTTCATATCTCCCACCAATTCTTTTTAATCTCTCTCTCTCGAACTATTATCTCTCTGAATCACTCTCTCGCATCTCTCTCTTCCGTGACTGTTCTCTCACTCCCTCTCCGATTCTTCTCCTTGGCCGTACCTCCCACTCACCGATTTTATATTTCTCGGTCTAAGTTCTTTTCCACGATGGATATTAGAAATAAAACTTTAATTAAGCTTCTTGTTTACCTTAGGGGAGTGTTCTTACAGGTGCGAATAAGAGGTCGGCTAAGAGCCCGTGCACGTATAAATGGAACGTAGAGGAAAGAGGTAATTAGCGGGACTGACAAGTGGTAAAGGAAAGATGGATGTGTGATCGAAGAAAGGTCAATGTATAAAGAAGTGGAGACGAATGTAAAGTGATGAGGAGTTAAAAGTATTGGAAATGGAAACCCTGTATATTGATGCAAGTATACTGTCCCTCATTTATCTTTTAAGTGATGTAAAACTGTTTCCGATATTTATACGATGTTTATTTCAAATCATTTTGCATGTGTGTATTCCCTTTCGTTTCATTTTGAATGAAATGAACTTGTTTTTATTATCTGTAAGGTTTTCTTCCAAATCTTTTGCTCGGGTCTATACCCCATTCCTTTGTTTCATGTGACATTTTCCTTTAATTAGCATTCAAATAATAACTCTCGTATTATTTTTCAATTGGTGATTCTCTTCACCTATCGTTCAGGTGATGATTCTTTTATAATGATTTTAAATTAAATATTCCTCGTCTATATTAATGTTCTTCAAGGAATGTTTTCTTCAAATTGTTGTAAACTAATTCGAAGTTTATATTGTCGTTGAAGCATGTGTTGCTCGATGACGGTTAAAATCGAGAATGAATTGAGATCTTCTTATTTATTCAAACTCATTATTGTCAGGCCGGTTTTGGCAGCTAAAGCCTACGAGTGCTTAGCCGACAGGAGTGAGACATTGAGTAATTAAGAATTTTTTAAATTGTTCCATTATTCCTTTATAAATTGTTGTTCAATTCTAGAACCTGAATAATTGCTCTTTTCCTTAATTGGTTAATGTTTCCTTGTTGATATATGATTCTGTTTTGCTGAACTATACCCTGCTTAGTTAAATCCTATTGGTTTGTTATCTATGATTCCTTATATTGAATGCTTCCCTGACCCTTAAGCTCTTGTTGTTGCTCATTAAAATGGTTTAATTAATTAAATATGTTTTTTTAAAATTTCCTTATGCTGGGCTGATCTGTTATCAGTGAGTTTAAGGACTGAAAAGTGAAATGTTTTAATTGTTAATAAAGTTGTTTATAGATTGGAGAAGCGTAAGAGGCTAAGGGTGGTTCCCCTAGTCCAACACTTTTTATTTAGCGTAAGAGGCTAGGGATGGTTCCCCTAGTCCAGCATTAAAGGTCAATGTGTTGCCTAATTGGGAACCCAATTTCAAAGGAAGGGGGACTTTACGTGGCTGATCACCCGTATTGTCCGTAATCAGGATAATAATACAATCAACTTAAATGTTTTTTTTTAAAAAAAGTTTTATGAAAAGTATGTTTTGATGGAAAGAAACGTTTTTGAGAAAAATGTTATGATTTAAAGAAAAATGGAATGTTTTATTCTATGATAGAAATCGAGTTATTCCCTTGAGATAGTTTGGTCATTGATATTGCTCATCAATGAATCATTGAAATATTGTTGTTTCACTATATTGATTACTTGCTGAGCTTTGTTGGCTCACTCTTGCTTTATTTTCCCTAACCTTTCAGTTATGATTAAGGGTGGATGTCTACATCTTACAAGTCATATAAGAACAATGAGGCAGCCTACACAGGATAGATCTCGAAGCCAGAGCGGGTAAGCACGGATTGGAATTAAGCTACAGATTAGACGGTATAGTAATTGTATGCAGAGTAGTGAAAGAAATTGTAATAATTTGTATAGTTTAGATTTTTGTTTCATATCGTAACCTGGAATCGATCCTCGGTGAGGAATCGTTGGTGTATTAAGTTATATTTGTAATTGTCAATTAGAATTTGGTTTGGGTTGAAATACAGGTGGATAATCCGATTTACGAATACTTCATGCCGAATTTTTATAAAATTCCCCTGTATCAAAGTTTGTTTAATTATAAAAAGTATATTTTCAATATTGGGAAGTCAGGGCATTACATCTGATGCCTTTAATTAATGTATGTGATGGTTATGATAACTGATCGAACAACACGAAACAAGTACACGCTACTTGTCAGTATACGTATACCAAACTACTCAAACATCCACAAAAGAGATAGAAGCTAAGCAGACACTAATTATGTTTAGACCCTATATGTCTATAAGATTTGAAAACATAACGGTTTAAGAACAAGTCATCCATTGAGATCACATAGGGCAGCGTAAGATGGTTAAAATTACACTATGATTCATGATGTCAAAACATTCATAAACATATGCTAGCATGGCAAGTTCTAATCTTTATATCCACTGTCGCTTCAATAAAGATTAACAATTTAGATGTTAGCTACGCATCCAAAAGCATTAAGTATAACCATACAAGGATATCAATAATTCATCACACACAAATCTTTTAAACAATTAAACTACTAAACTTCGTAAATAAATCCGCTAGAATCCCATGACAACGATTAGTTCATAATTGAACGGCTCGTCATCATGGAATCTAGAGATAACATGATAATAAACAAGCTCTGAATAAAAATAATAGTGCTAGAGTAATAAGGTTTAGAAAACAAATCCAAAAACATCCAAGAGTATCACCTAATTAGAAGAAATAGAAAGATGAAGTAGATCTAGATCTCCGTTGCTTGTCATGAGCGTTGGGAATCCTTCTCCATGTCTCTCTCGTCTCCCTATGATAAAAACGTCCTTCTAATGATGTCTACATGTGTATTTATAGCCCCAAGCGACTTGTCCTCCAAGAAAATACGTTTCAGAAACAAATCAGGATTTTGAGCAAACCGCAGCAGCGCACCCGCACTCTAATGTAGCGCACCCGCGCTCTCTGAAATGCTGACAAGCGCCTCCGCGCTCTAATGTAGCGCGGCCGTGCCCTACTTGCCTGGAACTTCTTCAGCTTTTGTCAGATTGTTGTGTTTTGACTCCGATTCCTTCACGCGTTGCCTTCCTTCTATTCTTAAGCTCAAAACCACCAATAAACACAAAAATGTACTTCCTGCTTCCAGCTTTTTAGTCCTACAAAAACAAACTAAAAACACATCAAAACACCAAATACTTGAGGCCAAATTAATCGATTCAAGCCGATACGAAGCGTTCTAAGTGGATATGAAATCCACTTATCAATTACCTTTTCTATTTTTCACTAACTAATTAATTTCCCTTTTCAGGTAAAACACAATAACTTTTATATTGTATCTAACTAAAATTTCTCCTTTCTTATAAACACTACGAGCAATTTTGTTTAATAAAATAACATAATTATATTATAATTACTGTTAACTAATCAATTACCCATTTTTAGCCAAAACATGTTATCTTTTCTCTATTCTGTAACTAAAATATCTCTTTTTCCAATTATATCACGAGTGGTTCTATTTAATAAAATCAATAATAATATTATAATACTAATAATTACCTATTACCTTTTTCAGCTAAAACGTATCATCTTTTCCATATTTCATAATTAAAATTCCTTTTTTTCTAAAAATATCATGGCCAACATTAATTTCTCCCTATCTAAAGACATTACGAGCAATTTAATTTAATAAAATAACAAAAATTAAATTATAATTACCATAAACTAATCAATTACCTTTTTCACCTAAAAAATGTCATCTTTTTAATTTTCACATTGTCTTTTCTGGAAATATCACAGATAACATTTATATAATTATTATCAAATCATCTCATTTAAAAATGGGCTAAATGATTATATAGTTAATTATAGGAAAATTTTCTAAAGCTAACCACTCAAATGAAGACACATTACATAGTTTCCCAAATAAAATGACACATCATTAATGTCCCTGCGGGGCCCTTATAAATAAAAGGTAACAATCACATTATTTTAAATGTTAATTTTAAGAAATTCTCCTAAAGTTAACTGTAGGAACATTTTTCTCTTTAAAAATTTAAGCCTCCAAAATTCATATTTAAAAAAAGTAATTCAAATTAATAAAAAATCATATAATATTAAAAGAAATCCGTGTATCGCACGGGTTTTAAACTAGTTATAGTTAAAAATTAAAACACTATCCTTTAAAATACCATCAAAAAATGTATTATGATATTTTATTATCATAAAAAAAATTCCTACTAATTAAAAAAATATATATATGAAAATATGGGTAATAAAAAAAATATTAAAAAAAACATCCGTGCATCACACGAGTTATAAGTTATATAGTTAAAAATTACATAAAATCTGGAAAACACTTACAATATAGAAAATTTTGTATAAAAATCGAAAAAAGATCTACATGATTAGATAAATTTCACTCTTTCTACTAAATAAAAGATAAAAAATTTACTTTTATGTAATATATATATATATATATATATATATATATATATATATGTATTATAAAGTAATAATTAAAATACATAATTAGAATAATATTTATATTCATGAGATTTATAAAGTTAAAAATTATTTCAATAATAAAAACATATATTCAACTTAAAAGTTTAACAGTGAAATCTAATTAAATAGTTTACAAACAACCGTGCATGGCACGGGTTATAGGCTAGTATACTGTAATAAGCGAAAAGTGGTATAATTTTTAGTTTGGTTATCCCTCATTTTTTGTTATCCCCTTATTCACAACCTATCTTCAACTATCATGATAGTTAGATACAAAAATAATAAAAGTTGTTATATACAGAGGTCTAAGGTTCGATTTCTGCCAACAACATATTAATTTATATTTAATACTAAAAATTATTATATACAAAGATGTAAGGTTCGAATTTTTCCAATAACATATTAAAATTAATATTTATAATATTATATTATAAACAAATATTAAAAAATTAAAAGTAATGCCGAGTATAAGCTAGTAGATATAATATCTCTTTCGGCATTTATCTCCGCCCAAGGCAGTCATCAGTGCATTCTTGTATCTTTGGCATGGATAAATTGAAATTTTATATACTGGTAATGCCTGCGGCATGCTGGTTTAGTTCACTAGTTAATGGATGCATTAATCTCCGCCTAAGTGGCAGTTATTAGTGCATTTTTGTATCTTTTGGAATGAATATATAAAGAAAAATTGAAATTTTATAAGAAACATTCATATTAAAGCACTCCAGAAACGTACACTTGCGAAACTCCATGAATTACAGTGGATGCAAAACAGAAAGAGTTACATTGAAGTTAAAAATATTAACCATTTGATGAACACTTGACTCATTACTTTATTTAGTAAAAAGGCACATATAATGTGGTCATAGTTTTATTCTGTATCCGCTTCCATGCACGGGAGGTCAGCTTAGTTTACGCTGCAAAGGTGTTAAAGAAGGAAAAAATTAGTCATTTGGATCGCGTGTTGATAAGCTAATCATAATTAAGAATAACTGGTAACAACAATCAATGAATCGAACTTACGTATTACAGTCGAATTTACGATCAGCTGAGTATGTAAAAGGAAGTCCACATTTCCCTGGCAGAGCGTCGATTTTTGGAATACGACCATCTGGACCAGGAACACCAGCTCTGTTTCTGTTAGCACGTTCCTGTACGCAAAGGCACATCTCCCTCCTCTCTTCTGTAGTCTTGGCCATTTCACGGAATAGCTGTAAAGTACATATATTATTCCCATCTCTGTTCCTCAGGTGCACCACATGTCAGAGCTTCACCTGGCCGCATCAACATAGCCACCATCACCAATACTACTGCCAAGTATACAATCCTTGCCATTTTTCTTACTATATGCAAATGTTGAGGTTATAAATATATATAAATTTTATAAATTTAAGTATATAAATGGTGGGTACTCGAATGCTCCAATTTGTAAAATTTCGCGATGTTTTATAAAAAAAAAAAATTGGGGTGACAAACTAATGATGACTAAAAAATTTCTCGTGAAGTAGAAAAATGTAGGAAAAAAAAATGATTGGTGACGATAGAAGAAAAGAAGACCCAAGCAACACAATGAGCATAAACTATAGAATCCAGCCAATGTCCTCTTCTGCGCTTTCAACCTTGTTTTCCTTTTCCTATTTTTGGTAGCTATGCATTGATCAACCGGGTTTAGAGGGTATATAAAATCGAAAATGCCTTATTCTTCATACCTCCAAGATAAAGTTTTATGCTTCCATCCGATTTTGCACATAATTGGGTAAAGAGAAAATCTCCAGGACCGCATACGAATTTTGTAAACTTTTCGAAAAAGTGAAGAATAAAATCAGGGTCAGTAAAAATTATTGGTGAATTTTGTTGATATATATAGGAACCTCAATTCACATAAGGCAGCTAGGATGTACCTGGAATATACTATTAGCACCAATGCACCATGGCTTCTATAAATAGAAGTTTGATACATGCAGCAGTTCATCAAGTGTATGAATGCATTACTGGGTAAATACTCCATTGGCAGTAGAGGAAACTATTGAATGGTAAGTTTTACTGCCAAAGGAGATTTGCCCCGCAATTCTGTTCATACATTCATTGCAGATGCATAATTTTATGCGTTGGTCTTCTTTCTTGATCTTGAGAAGGAGATTCGCAACAGGTACAACTTTCTGACCATTTTGATTTTTTTTTTTTGTTTAATTGAAACCATTTTGATTTTTTCCAACTCTTTTTACATTATTTTTTGAAAAACTTTCGGTAACACGCTAATTCAACATGCATATTTGATTGCTATGTACATCTATTATCATCAGAGCCGAGCTACTCTGTATTCTGAGTAAGCCACAGCTCACCATGAACTTTTGCGTAATATTACATCTTATATATACAAGCTTAGGGCAACTCCAAGAGTTACTTAGCTTCCTCCTCATAAAAATTACTATTAAATTGGCTCTTATATGATTAGGATAAGCAAATGTCTCTCAACTCCAAGAACCTCCTCAAACTTTAATCTCCATCTAATATTTATCTATATTCTATTGTCAAACTGCTATATGTACTGTACTCATCTGAATTTGAAAGGAGGGAAATTGTGGTTGGAAAATGGTTTATTAATATAAAACTAAATGAAGAAACTAAATCTGCTCCTCAATGATGAGGAGAACTTTGAAGCTCTTAACATTATAGTGATAATTTAGGAGCCCACTGGAGAACATTTTTGTCCTAATTTCCTCAAAATTTGGTTTAAGAGCCCGTATAAAGCATTTCTTGGAGTTGCTCTTATAACCTATGCAATGCATGGCTCCTTTTTTAATATCTATACTTATATTAATTTTTTAATTTTATATGTTATTAATTTACATATCAAATTATTATTAAAAATTGATATATATATATATATATATATATAAGATTTTATACCTTCAATTTAATATTGGTACTCTATCTTAAATTTTTAAAATTTGATTTGGACGATTACTACCCACATGAAATTAACAAAATAATCTTTAATTTAGTGATGCTTTAATAAATTTTTTCTAATTAAATTTACGCAGAAACAAAGAAGAGAAGAAATCGATGATTTTTTATGCTGAAAAGTCTGTTGATTTATGAATTCTACTTATAATTTGTTTTGATTGTCAAAATACCCCTTTTTAGTTATATCCTTTTCAGATTATATTTTTCTTTTTCAAATTCAATTTTAAGACAACTTTTTCAATTATTTCCTTTTTAGATTATAATTTTCTTTTTAAAATTCACTTCTAATGCAACCTTTTCTAATTATATCCGTTTTAGATTATAATTTTTTTTTAATGTGATCTAATCTTGATTTAATCCAACGGATCATATGATTTTGATAGTACAGTAACCACACCAAAAATTTGGATAAGATCCCTCTTATGCTTATTATATACTAGCCTATAACCCGTGCAAAGCACGGACTATTATATATTATTATTATGAATTAATATATTAATGATTTGATTTAATTTAAAATTTTAATTTATTTTAGCAAATTTTATTATTAATTTTAAATTTACATATGTTCCACATTTATTTTCATGACAAAAATAAATATCATTAATTTAAAGTTATTTTTGAATTATTATTAAATATCTTAATAATTCAATACATATTTTCAAAAATTATTTAGTGTAACCTAAAATCGTAGCATAAAGAATTGTAGAAAGAAGTGTGTGCGGGCGATGATTATAATCGGGATATAATTGAAAACATTTATAATTCTATAAAACATGTGGTTTTTTATTTTTAATGAATTATATATAATTTAAAATTTTGAAAATTTTAACACGTTTCACTACGCCATAAGTGAGCATACGCAACCCTTTTTACAAAGCGTTGCACAGAAAGCGTTTCGTTTGATAGAAATTTTGGGTCTTTTGCAACTGAGCTGAACTGGTGTTGCGTTGGATATAATTTAGTGTTGCATATTACCCACGGTGTTTCACATCATGCAACACTAACTGCTGGTGTTGCGTTAGATATATATTTTTTTTAATAAATGGTGAGGTGGCAGAAGTGGGACTCACATGTGCTGATGTGGCAATTGTGGGATCCACAATTGCTGACGTGGCAGAAGTGGGACCCACATATGCTGACGTGGCATTTGCTGACGTGGCAGAAGCGTTGCATTAGATAACAGTAGTGTTGCATTTGCTGTTTGAAGTGTTGCAATAGATATATATATTTTTTAAAAAATATGACGTTGCAGGTGTGGGACCCACCACTGTTGATGTGGCAGTGTGGGACCCACAAGGGTGACGTGGCAGGAGGCCAACCAATACTGATGTGGCAATTGTGGGACCCACAATTGCTGACGTGGTAGAAGTAGGACCAACATATGCTGACGTGGCAGAAGCGTTGCTTTAGATAACAGTAGTGTTGCATTTGCTGTTTGAAGTGTTGCATTAGATATATATATATATATATATATATATATATATATATATATATTTTTAAAAATATGATGTGGCAGGTGTGGGATCCACCACTGCTGATGTGGTAGTGTGAGACCCCAAGGGTGACGTGGCAGGAGGCCCACCAATGCTGATGTGGCAATTGTGGGACCCACAATTGCTGACGTTGCAGAAGTGGGACCCACCTATGCTGACATGGCATTTGCTGACGTGGCAGAAGCGTTGTATTAGATAACAATAGTGTTGCATTTGCTGTCTGAAGTGTTGCATTAGATATTTATTTTATTTTATTAACTAGTCTTGTCCCGAATGATGAATAAATTTTTTTAAATTATTTTTTCGACGTTCCAATCGTACGGATGTCAAGATATAACGATTTTAGTGATGTGGTAATTTTAAAAAAAAAATCTATATTTCTTTGGTTTGGTTTTATAATGGTCAAACCGGTCAAAGTCGACCTTCCTTTTAACTAGTCTTGTCCCGAATGATGAATCTATTTTTTTTAAATTATTTTTTCGACGTTCCAATCGCACAGGTGTCAAGATATAATGATTTTAGTGATGTGGTAATTTTTAAAAAAATTTCCTACATGTATTTGGTTTGGTTTTCTAACGGTCAAACCGATCAAAGTCGACCTTCCTTTTAACTAGTCTTGTCCCGAATGATGAATCTATTTTTTTAACTTGTTTTTTCGACGTTCCAGTCGCACGGGTGTCAAGATATAACGATTTTAGTGATGTGATAATTTTTTAAAAAAATTTCTACATGTATTTTGTTTGGTTTGGTAACGGTTAAACCAGTCAAAGTCGACATTCCTTTTAACCAGTCTTGTCCTGAATGATGAATCTATTTTTCTAAATTATTTTTTCAAACGTTCCAATCGCACGGGTGTCAAGATATAACGGTTTATTGATGTGGTAATTTTTTTAAAAAAAATTCCTACATGTATTTGGTTTGGTTTTCTAACGGTCAAACCGGTCAAAGTCGACCTTCCTTTTAACTAGTCTTGTCCCGAATGATGAATCTATTTTTTTAACATATTTTTTCGACGTTCCAATCGCACGGGTGTCAAGATATAACGATTTTAGAGATGTGGTAATTTTTTAAAAAATTTCCTACATGTATTTGGTTTGGTTTGGTAACGGTCAAACCGGTTAAAGTCGACATTCCATTTAACTATTCCTGTCCTGAATGATGAATCTATTTTTTTAAATTATTTTTTTGACGTTCCAATCGCACGGGTGTCAAGATATAACGATTTTATTAATGTGGTAATTTTTTTTTAAAAATTTCCTACATGTATTTGGTTTGGTTTTCTAACGGTCAAACCGGTCAAAGTCGACCTTCCTTTTAACTAGTCTTGTCCCGAATGATGAATCTATTTTTTTAACTTATTTTTTCAACGTACCAATCGCACGGGTGTCAAGATATAACGATTTTAGTGATGTGGTAATTTTTTTAAAAAATTTCTTACATGTGTTTGGTTTGGTTTTCTAACGGTCAAACCGGTTAAAGTCGACCTTCCTTTTAACTAGTCTTGTCCCGAATGATGAATCTATTTTTTTAACTTATTTTTTCGACGTTTTAGTCGCACGGGTGTCAAGATATAACGATTTTAGGGATGTGATAATTTTTTAAAAAATTTCCTACATGTATTTGGTTTGGTTTGGTAACGGTCAAACTGGTCAAAGTCGACCTTCCTTTTAACAAGTCTTGTCCCGAATGAAGAATTAATTTTTCTAAATTATTTTTTCGACGTTCCAATCGTACGGGTGTCAAGATATAATGATTTTAGTGATGTGGTAATTTTTTAAAAAATTTCTTACATGTATTTGGTTTGGTTTTCTAACAGTCAAACCGGTCAAAGTCGACCTTCATCTTAACTAGTCTTGTCCCGAATGATGAATCTAGTTTTTTAACTTATTTTTTCGACGTTCCAATCACACGGGTGTCAAGATATAACGATTTTAGTGATGTGGTAATTTTTTAAAAAATATCCTACATGTATTTTGTTTTGTTTTCTAACGGTCAAACCGGTCAAAGTCGACCTTCCTTTTAACTATTCTTGTCCCGAATGATGAATCTATTTTTTTAACTTATTTTTTTGACGTTCCAATCGCACGGGTGTCAAGATATAACGATTTTAGTGATGTTGTAATTTTTAAAAAAATTTCCTACATGTATTTGGTTTGGTTTGGTAACGGTCAAACCGGTCAAAGTCGACCTTCCTTTTAACAAGTCTTGTCCCGAATGAAGAATCTATTTTTTTAAATTATTTTTTTCAACGTTCCAATCGCACGGGTGTCAAAATATAAATATTTTAGTGATGTGGTAATTTTTAAAAAAAATTCCTACATGTATTTGGTTTGGTAACAGTCAAACCGGTCAAAGTCGACCTTCGTTTTAACTAGTCTTGTCCCGAATGATGAATCTATTTTTTTCAATTATTTTTTCGACGTTCCAATCGCACGGGTGTCAAGATATAACGATTTTAGAGATGTGGTAATTTTTTTAAAAAATTCCTACATGTATTTGGTTTGGTTTGGTAACGGTCAAACCGGTCAAAGTCGACATTCCTTTTAACTATTCATGTCCTGAATGATGAATCTATTTTTTTAAATTATTTTTTCGACGTTCCAATCACATGGGTGTCAAGATATAACGATTTTATTGATGTGATAATTTTTTTAAAAAAAATTCCTACATATATTTGGTTTGGTTTTCTAACGGTCAAACCGGTCAAAGTCGACCTTCCTTTTAACTAGTCATGTCCCGAATGATGAATCTATTTTTTTAACTTATTTTTTCGACGTTCCAATCGCACGGGTGTCAAGATATAACGATTTTAGTGATGTGGTAATTTTTTAAAAAATTTCCTACATGTATTTGGTTTGGTTTTCTAACGGTCAAACCGATCAAAGTCGACCTTCCTTTTAACTAGTCTTGTCCCGAATGATAAATCTAATTTTTTAACTTATTTTTTCGACGTTCCAGTCGCACGGGTGTCAAGATTTAACGATTTTAGTGATGTGATAATTTTTTAAAAAATTTCCTACATGTATTTGGTTTGGTTTGGTAATGGTCAAACCGGTCAAAGTCGACCTTCCTTTTAACAAGTCTTGTCCCGAATGAAGAATCTATTTTTTAAATTATTTTTTCGACGTTCCAATCGCACGGGTGTCAAGATATAACGATTTTAGTGATGTGGTAATTTTTTAAAAAATTTCCTACATGTATTTGGTTTGGTTTTCTAACGGTCAAATCGTCAACGTCGCCTTCATTTGAACTAGTCTTGTCCCGAATGAAGAATCTATTTTTTTAAATTATTTTTTCGACGTTCCAATCGCACGGGTGTCAAAATATAAAGATTTTAGTGATGTGGTAATTTTTAAAAAAAATTCCTACATGTATTTGGTTTGGTAACGGTCAAACCGGTCAAATTCGACCTTCCTTTTAACTAGTCTTGTCCCGAATGATGAATCTATTTTTTTCAATTATTTTTTCGATGTTCCAATCGTACGGGTGTCAAGATATAACGATTTTAGAGATGTGGTAAATTTTTAAAAAATTTCCTTCATGTATTTGGTTTGGTTTGGTAACGGTCAAACCGGTCAAAGTCGACCTTTCTTTTAACTAGTCTTTTCCCAAATGATGAATCTATTTTTTTAAATTATTTTTTCAACGTTCCAATCGCACGGGTGTCAAGATATAACGATTTTAGTGATGTGGTAATTTTTAAAAAAAATTCCTACATGTATTTGGTTTGGTTTGATAACAGTAAAATTTGTCAAAGTCGACCTTTCTTTAAACTAGCACATGTAAACACTTATCATATTTTTTATTATTAAAATTTTATAAATTACAATTTACAATTAAATTTATCCCATTTTAAGACAAATAAATCACTTTTTATTTTTATTTTTACAATTTAGTAATGGATAATTACAAAATTAAATTTACATATTTCAAAACAAAATAAGTAATTAATAAAGTGCAGCACACACAACACAGAGGTGATACCAAACCCAAAATTTTGGGCGGCTTGTTTTCCCCCCTTAACGAAATAATTTCCCCCCCAAAACACTCTTCTTTTCCCCAATTCTCACAAAATTAGGACTTTCAATTTAGAACCAAATACTCTCCTCTCTCTCGCTTTTAGGGTTCTATATTCAAATTAGACAAAACAACAACAGACGCAAAAACTAGGTCGAGTCTTCTCTCTTCTCAACACACCTTCTCTCTTCAACACCTCTTCTCTCTCGTTTCTACTCCTGTTCAATCGCCTTAACACCACACCTTCTCACTCTATCACTCTCGATTTCATCAATCCCAAGGTATTTGCCTCTTAATTATTCAATTCCCGTGTGTTTCTCTTTTCTTAATTAATTGTCTGTGGTGAGATTGTTACTCTCGCTCAGGTATTAGCTCCAATTAGTTTTCATAAACTATAATTCCAGTAATTAGGCGATGTTCGATTGTGCTTTTATTTTACAGGCTACCAACTCCTAAGCCAGGGCAAGGTCTTGGTCTGGTTGGCACAAATGGCATCGGGAAGTCAACTGCCCTCAAAGTTTTAGCTGGGAAATTGAAACCTAATCTTGGTCGTTTCAATGTAAAGTTCATTCAATTCTGTTCCATTACCTAATCACACAGAGACAGTGAATTCCTTTCCGATTCTTATAATTTTTGTTTACTTGTTATTTTCCAGAACCCTCCTGATTGGAAAGAAATTTTGGCGTACTTCAGAAACAGTTGCAAAAATATTTCACCCGTATCCTAGAAGATGAATTTAAGGTACCTGTCATTTAAAAAATTCCTTAAATTAGTTTAAAGGGAATTAGTTCTGTATTTTCATGTGCTTGTTTCGAATTCAGGGTCTTTGCATTTGGGTTCTTTTGGTATATGGGGCATTAAATATATCAAAGATAAGCAAGAATTTCCTTGAATGTTTACTCTTAAGCTTTGAAAGTAGATGGTTTTATTAAGAGGATGTGAAGGACTAAAGGTTTATAGTGTCTTAGTCTAAATTTGGAGCCTTCAGGTGTGTGTGACTGCTTGTGCCAATAACGATAGCATGTTTGTGAATCATATCTTCATGTCTGTTATTTATAATTTAAACTGTGATCTTTATCCTTCATCCTGTATGTTTCCGGTACTTCTGAATTTGTTTCGACTTCTGAGCCCATCATCAGTTGTAATACACGGTGCACTATCTGTAATTTTGTACTATTACTACAACCTACAATATATAGCACACATCGTTTAAGGAAACCTTAATATTTTGTGCCACTTTGGGTACTCTTTTCGGAGTCTGGGCATTTCAATGTTCTATAAATTTTCCTCAGAAATTACAACAAGAACTGGTTGATAAGCCTGGCTCCCATCCTTTTGATGAGGTATTTGCTATTCCCTAACTCTCTTTTTACTCTTTGCATCATTACTTATGAAACTAATTATGTACTCTTCTCTGTTGGATGTCAGATACTTTATTGTAATATTGGAAAACTCTTCTCTCCATAGTGCAAATAATGAAGTTTTTATCAACTGCTTTAAGTTATTTGACTATTTCAACAGTTTGAAAGCAACGTATGATTTCCAGGTCCATATTATGTTGTTATTATTTTGCTAAATAAGAACTTTATTTCATTTACTATATCACCTGAAGATACATACTTCTCATTCCTTCCCCTGGCACATATTATGGATCAGATTCTAGTAACTTGCTGGAGATAATGAGATTTGTCATGTGTGTTATTGATTTCATTAATTTAATTATGTGCACAGTTATTTCCGTTTGTGAATATAAATTGTTATTATGTACCCAAAAATTAATATGTATGTCGTTTCTTCTTTTGTTGATATGACAGCTTTTAGATGACATAAATGAGGAGTAAACAAAAAACAGAGTATATACTATATGAAGTCACAAATTTTGGCAACAATGCGGTATTTTAGGAAGTTTTCATATTCTATGTTGAGAGTTTGAAGGGGGTTCAGCATGTTATCCTCTTATCTCAGGTAATCCTTCCATTTGCTTGCGACTACTTATATACGAATTTATGCCTAATAAGAGCCTGGAACATAAGTCAGGATGACTGGATTAATTATAAATTTGGGATGATTAATTATATTTTATCATTTTGTTTTTTATTAGGTTGACTGGATTGGGTAGGAAATCAAATTTATGCTGGTGAAGATCAATGCATAGAATATAACTTTTTCCTGAGCAGTCAGGATGAACCGCAATGACTCGTTCCGCAAGATAAGAAGCATTCTGAACAGTTGAGTTTTCGAGTGCACACATTTCCTCTCTTTTCTATGCATTTTAATCTACTACTGTTTGATTGAGGCCAAGTATGAAAACTCATTTGTTTCTTTTTCCCCTTTGTTGCAGGATATGCAAAACAGTTAGGAAACTATGTAATTTTATCAAACACATATGCCATTGCTTGACAATGGGATGGTGTTGCAAAACTTAGAAAGTTGATGAAGGGCGGACAAATTACGAAAACTGATGGGATATACTCGGTACTCGGTGAAGTTTCAGCAAAGATGAAGCTTCAGCAGAGATGAAGCTTATTATTACAGATGACTTGGACTCCATGTTTGAAGAATAACGAATAGTGCATGTGCTTGGTAAAGTTTGAATTGGCATAGTTTGAACTTAGAATTAGTGCATGTGCTTGGTATTAGTACATGTTGGTAAGAATTTGTAGAACTGTTAAGTATTTTTGTTTGGCTGCATCATTGCCTTGTGGTTGGTTTTTGAACCTTTAGTTATTATTGTCTTGGTTTGGACAGGATGGTTTTATGTATAAACAAAGCAGCCATTTCAAATTTTTTGTAAAAAAGTGTTGCATTTGACTATATATGATGTTGCATTATGGTATATTTAGTGTTGCTAAAAATACTTTTGATGTTGCAAAAAAAAAAAAAACAAATGATGTTGCATTAGACCAAACTAGTGTTGCATTAGATAGTGGTCTCCACTGCTGATGTGGCATCCTGTGGGATCCACTGCTGATGTGGCACCCCTAGTGGGCCCCAATGCTGACGTGGCATTGCCCCCCCCAATTGTGATGTGGCACCTTGTGGGTCCCACTGTTGACATGGCATCTAGGTGGGCCTCACTATTGACGTGGCATCTTGCTGACGTGACACCTTGCTGATGTGGCACCTTGTGGGATCCAATGCTGATGTGGCATGTGAGCCCCACTGCTGACGTGGTACAATGGTGAGCCCCACTGCTGAAATGGCTGAATATCTTATGCAACACCATTTGGTGTTGTCTTTACCTGCTTTTTGTGTTGCATAAGGCCTCTTATGCAATACTTTCGTGGTGTTGCAATAGCTTGGAAAAAGCGTTGCATTAGGGGTCTTACGCAACGCCAATATTGGCAACGCCCCACTGGTGTTGCGTAAGACCTTACGCAACGCTTTTCAGGTCTTTTGGCAACTTTATTTGGGGGTTGCGTATGTGCGTTTATGGCATAGTGTTTTTTTAAATTTTTTTAAAATATATTTTGTGCTTTATTGGAAAATTTGTTGTTTATAATAAATAAGTTAATATTTTCAATATAAATTTTTAACTTGTTATTTTTAGGAGGTGTTAACTATTTTTTTTGAACCAATCAACTAACCAACTTGTCATTTTTAGGAAGGTGTTAACAATTTTTTTGGAAGGCGTTAACCAACGACCAACCAAATATATCGTTTTTTGCTTATAATAGTATATAGGTTATAACCCGTGCAAAGCACGAGCTATCATATATTATTATTATTATGAATTAATATATTATTAATTTGGTTTAATATAAAATTTTAATTTATTTTAATTTATTTTATTATTAATTTTTAAATTTACATATGTTCCATACTTAATTTCATGACATAAATAAATATCATTAATTTAACGATATTTTAAAATTTATTGTTAAATATCTTAAGAATTCAATAGATATTTTTAAAAAATTATTTAGTGTAACTTAAAATCGTATAAGACATGTGGTTTTTTATTTTTAATAAATTATATATAATTTAAATGAATTTGGAATTTTTAACACGTTTTTTAAATTTTTTTAAAAATATATTTTTTTACCTTAGCTCGTTGGTTAGTTGGTAATACATTCCTACAAATTTTATTAACACCTCCAAAAAACAAAAAACAAATCAAAAGGTATTTAAACTTAATTAAAAAAGATAAACCACATATTTTACATACTCTGTTGATTATATTTCCATTAGAATTCTCCACCAACACCCAACTTCTCTTCAGACTCCTTCGAGAAACCAATATCTTTTAAAATTAATGTAAACAATTTCAGTATAAAAATTTATTAATAAGTAAAAGATTAAAAAAAGGAAAATAAATATATTATCTATTTTAGTATACTTTTATAAGGAAAATAGGGTATAATTGGTTGGTTAGTTAAAATCTTTTTAAAAAACTTATTCGCACCTTGTAAAAAATAAATTAAATACATATTATAATTTAATAAAAAAAATATAACATATATTTTACATAAATACATACTTTATAAGTTATACTTCAACTGAAATGTAGCTACATACTCTTTTAATTATATTTATTTTTTTAACTTATTATTTTTAGGAAGGTGTTAACAATTTTTTTGGAAGGCGTTAACCAACCAAACAACTAATCAAATATACATGTTTTGCTTATAACAGTATAGTATAGATTTACATAAATGCATACTCTATAGTTATACTTCAACTGAAATTCAACTGCATACTTTTTTAAATTATATTTATTTTTTTACGTCAACTGAAATTCAATTACATACTCTTTTAATTATATTTATTTTTTTAACTTGTTATTTTTAGGAAGGTGTTAACAATTTTTTTGGAAGGCGTATATAGTTATAAATGTTTTTATAATAGTATTAAACATGTTTTATAATTAAATAAAAAATGGTAAATATTTCAAAATTCGATGAGCTCATATATAGCATTATCTTATGTTTTATTACCTGATTTTTTTGTGCTCATACATTAAAGTTGTTCAGATGAATTTAATGATTAGTGTCAAATCTCGAGTAAGTCAAAGTATTTGGCCCAAATGCAAAAATTTGGTAAAACACTAATATGTTACTGGTTCAGAAAAATCATAATTTATTGATAAATATTTAATCTCTTAATATATTTGATTTGACGTGTGACTGGGATGATGACCGTCTAAACTTGTGCGCGTTTATGAGGGAGAGTCTGGGAAGAAACTTTATTTATATCGGAGTATAATTGAAAGAGCTCATAGTTGTAACTAAATAAAATATTAAATAAAATACCCTTTTTATTAAATAAAATATTGTTTAATTTATTTGGAAGGTATTTACCATTTTTTTAGGAAGGTGTTAACTAACCGACCAACCAACCAATTATATCTTGTTTCGCTTATAATAGTATAATATAGATAAGGATAGGGAAAATGGATTTTTTTGTCACTTAACTATTGGGGCTTTTTTAAAATTGCCATCAAACAAAATTTTATTTAAACATTATCATTAACATTATGAACGTTTATAATTTCAATCATTCTGTTAAATTGTATAAGCGAACCATGTAAAAAGACTCCAGCGTGGACTACTGTGCTGATGTGGACTTGTGGCATGATCTAATAAAAAAGACAATTTGCTTACCTAATGTTAACTGTTCAGTACGTCAACCAAAAAATAAGTGATACCAGTTACTACTTTTATGTTTGAATGGTTTCAAAAAGTAATTACATCCTTTATTATGGCCATTAAACTCTATGCTAAGGAATGCATCTGATAATTTATCTCTTAATACAATATTGTTGGAGTATCTTCTCTTTTCTCTTTTTCATAAAGTCTGTACCATCATGTTGCTTGAACAAAATTTGAACTAGATAAATTATATATGTCTCTGGTAAAAATATATCACATGACTTGTCATTCGAGCAATTTCTGAGGAAGACGATAATATATCACTTCCAGAGCAAGGTATAAACCTGTCATCATTGACAAATAAATTGTAATTTATAAAGTACCAATGTTGAACAAAGTAAATGATAAATAGCTCTGGTGCATTCTGTTCAAACAGCCTAGAAGTAAACAGAAAGAAAAAAATCTCTACGAGATTCTTTTAATAATTTAAGTACAGCAGAGCCTAGAAGTCATATCCATAACAAAAGGTCCAAATTAACAAAAAATGAACATAAACAAAGGTTCATAAGCAAAGATTCATAGCTTAACTGAAATAAAAACATAAGACAAGCATTCATTTCTTGTTCAGCTCACTGCTTGGCACAACATTTCTACCATTCATCATCGGTGGTGATTTGACAGGTTGACTATAACTTGTAGGCCTAGCTACACTTGTTGTTGCACCATGACTTGAACAATTTGGCTGTGAACTAGTGACTCTCACCGTGGATGTTGATGATGACAAGTATGTGTGGCCATCATCTCCCACATACACACCAACACCACCAGATGGTTTTTTGACCTTTTTAACTTGAGGAGCTGCCTTTGGTGGCATTCCTCTTCTCTTTGGTTGTGCTGCTTGCTGTGTACCAGTACTTGGTGGCTCTGCAGATGAATTT
Source organism: Saposhnikovia divaricata (assembly GCA_036435485.1). NCBI lineage: Eukaryota > Viridiplantae > Streptophyta > Magnoliopsida > Apiales > Apiaceae > Saposhnikovia > Saposhnikovia divaricata. The sequence continues at coordinate 20,653,615 of CM071595.1, forward strand.
GTATTTTCAATCCTTTTTTTTTTTTACCTGAATTTACTGAGGAGTGTGTTTCTGTAGCCTGCAAATTGAAGAAATTGCACATATAAATGTCATGTACTTACAATAACCAGATAAGGATGTATATTTAAATGTGTTATACCTGATTTTTCTTCCTCACATTCTGCTTATTTCTCAAAGAATGTGCTTTAGCAGCTTCACTCTGTTCTTTTTTGGCCTCAGCTACCTTTTTCTGATTCTCGACTACCTCAGACTCAGGTGTTTTGCAGGTAGCTTTATTGTGACCAATCAACAAACACCTACTACACTTCATGACAATGCCTTTTTTGGACAATTTAGTACCAGACCCCCCCTCTTCATCTGCCTCTCTTCTTCTAAGCTTTTTTGGCCTACCTGGCATTCTCCTCGTTTTGGGTGGCAATAACTTGACCTGTTGGGCTACTGGCCACTCTTTACTGCCTTTCATTGGACACATCAAATGTGAATAAGCTCTCATGTATGTGTTCTTCTTAAAACAATCATCTACATATGTTTCTGGCTCTGCATTTAGAGATAATATGGCTTGACAACCATGACAACATGGAATCCCTGTTAATTCCCATTTCCTACAACTGCAAGTCCTATTTTTCATATCAACTTCAAATTGATTTCCTTCCTTGTCTTTAACCTCACATTTATCCCCTCCATCCCAAGTAGATGAACACATCTTTGAGCCTTCAATACTAAAATCTAATCTTCTAATGATCCTAGGGCATAAATCAGAGTCCATTTTATCCATGTAATCCCTTTTAACATGTATTCTCTCCATACATTGTACCCTAATATGGTAAAGCATACTGATAATTGGTTTGTACCTAGCTTCCAATATCCATGAGTTAAAACACTCTGAAATGTTATTATCTACAACATCACAGTGTGTCATAGTTTGGAAATAGGCCCTGCTCCAATGTTTAGGATTAGTTTTCAGCAAGTCATTGTAAGCAAAGGGTGAAATTGACCTGATCTCATCCATACAGATATTGAAGTCTGCTACTGTTGATGCCTTGGCAGCTTTCCAAAATGCACATTTCAATGCCTGGCCAGGATTATTCTTCTTCCAATTAGCATAAATATGTCTGGCACAACACCTATGTTCAGCTGCTGGTAAGATGTCATCAATTGCATTCTTCAATCCCTAAAATATTAGTAAACAATATAAAAGTTAGATGTTAAAACACTAATACATGACAAGAATTTATATTTAAAAGTAAATTAGACACAAATTATTACTTTTTGTTGATCTGTAATGAGTGTGCAATTATAGCCATCAGAAAGATTCAGATCATCCTTCAATAATTCGATGAACCATGACCATGACTCTGTGCACTCCACTTCTACAACTGCCCAGGCAATAGGAAACATCTGGTTGTTTCCATCTCTCCCAATTGCTGTCAGCAGCTCACCTTTCACATATCCCTTTAAGAAACAACCATCCAGCCGTATAATTTTTCTACATCCATTTAAAAATCCCTTCATCAATGCATCGAAGCATATATACATTCTTTGGAATGTTGGATTTGGACAATCTTCACTTACTTCATCTTTGATGAAAACCGAACTACCAGGGTTAGTCCTTAAAATTTCAGCACCATAATCCCAGAGTCTACTATAGTGCTCTTGTAAAACAGACTCCAATTCAGACATAGCAATTTTTTTTGCCCACCAACATTGATTTAAAGAATAGATTATCTTGTACTTCTGATTTATTGCTTCTGCAAATTCTTTGAGTTTCCATCTAGAATTACATCTTATTGTGCTACCAAATTTTTTTGCCAACCAGTCAGATTTGATCATCTTTTGCTTGCTCACAATGATGCAGTTATGTGACCTTTTATAAGTCTTTATCTGGAATGCCTCATCATTATTCAGTCTACTGGCCCATAGCTCCCATTTGCAACCTTCTCTGCATTTGGCTTGCATTCTTTTGAAGTCATTTCTTTTTATGAAGACTCTCCTTTGTCTAGCCACAACATAGTTCCTTATTGCTTCCTTCAATTGCTCCCTGGAAGTAAAGATCAAACCAGGTTGAAACTCTATGTGTTCAATACTTTTGTTTGGGTTGAATGTTGGGTAATTAGGCTGCTTTGTCTTCTTGTTTTTTCTTGTACTTACAACCTCTTCATTGTCACTTGTATCACTTGATTCCATACTTGGAACATCAAATGAGTCACTCTCCTCATTTTCATCTACCATTTTACCAACCTTACCAACACCAATCTCATTGTTCTCATTAAATTTGGAAAATGCTTCAGCTAACTGCTCATACTCATACTGCACAAAGCTATTCCATTCTGGTATTTCTCCCATGTGGCCATCATATTTTCTGTTACTCCTCATCTCATGCCTCTCATGCTGCTCTCTAGTATCATTCATAGCCTGTACTGACACATTATGACTGCCATTTCCTGTATGCATTTCAGTGAGATTACCATCTTTTAAAGGATCAATCTTTCCTTCCCTCAACATCTTTTTCTTCTCTCTGATTGCCTCTAATTCATCATCAACATCTGATTGCACATTGTTATCATCATCAAATTCCCACTCATCCTCCTCTCCACTATCACTATATTCATCATCCTCAAAATCAGGGTCATCTGATTCAACCTCATTACTCTCACCTGCAGTGTTCACTCCCTCCTCTACAACATTTTTTCTCTTCTCTTCACCACAGTGATCAACATATATATTAACAAAACCACATGTTTTAGCAACTTCTTGAAGCTCTTTAATTGATTCAAGATTCCAAATTAATTTATACCCGTCTTTGCCAATGACCTTAGGTGACTTATAGTACAATTTTAGACCATCACCATATCCAACTTCATTCAAAAATTTAAGTAATTTTTCTACAGATAGTGATCTAATATCAACATTGTAAACATTTTCGCTTGTTCCTCCCATGTAGTAATAGATGCCTTCTCTCGATTTGAACTGACCCCCGTGATGAATCTCTAGTCTGATCGAATCCATGAGACCCTGAAGTATTTAAACAGAAAGAGTTACAAAACCCTGAATATCATGTAAAAAATATATTCAACAGAGATAATTACAATATAGATTAGAGTTTGTATACCTTACAATTCCAGCGACTGAAATGGTAACAACCCGCCTACGCCTGATTTCAAAATAGTAAAAAACCCTAGCTCCAAGACATGTCTTTGTCTATCTGTGTGTTTTGTGTCGATGAAACACTGAATATGATCAGGTCTCCTGTATGTATCCCCTTTTTTTCTTTTTATTCCTTATTCTTTTATATTAATGACATAATTATCCACCTAACTAGCCACGTGTTAAAAAAATGACAAATGGGACAGATAGTTAACATCCGTTAATTCCTTTTAACAGAATGATTAACTTCTAATTACATAATTAGTTGATGATTAATTATGAGAAACAATTTTGTTTGATGGCAAATTAAAAAAAGCCCCAGTAGTTAAGTGACAAAAAAATCCATTTTCCCGTAAGGATATAATGTATTGTATTATTGATTTACTTTGTATACGAACAAAACTAAAATTAGACTTTAATTTATGGGTAATGATAGGTGCACATAATTGGTTACCTAATTTTTGCACCTAATGAGTTGGATTCCACTAATGTGGATTTTTATTGAATGATATTAATGTGAATGCAGGGGGCCCATTGAGTTATAACCAATCAAATTGAGACACTCATCATTTTATGAAACTTTATGTAACTCTAGTATTTTTCTTAATTTATACTTGTATTTGAGCACACAAACATGTAAATATGATTATATTATCTTCGAGTTTATTTTTTGAGTACACGATAAAATATGAAATCAATTATCGTAACTTTTTAATTGACTATTCAAAAAAATTTATATTTGATCTGGTTTTAGCCAGAAATGTCTTACTCGGATATTATCACCATTTTTGCAAAATAAATAGAAGAATGTTCGAAATTTCGAATATCCCACCATTTATATACTTATATTTATATATTTATATACTTACAACGAAATATTCCTCTTTCCCCTTCATAAGCTCCTTAAGGTCTTCCTTAGAGCATCCCCGAGGGTAATCCCTATTTTAATTCCATAAATTATAATAAAATAATGATTACCTAAAATATTGGGAACCAAAAAGTGGTTTTACTCAACGGTATTACCTATAATTAAAAAAATAATATTTAATCAATAATTTTAGATAATATAGGGAATGATGAGAGTGTGGGAATAGATATATGTTGTATTATAAAGAAGGATGATGAGGTGGCATTACAGGGGTTTGCTTTTCTCTCCCCCAAAAATTATAGGGGAGGAGCATGAATTTTTAAGCTAAACCCCTAATATACCTAGAACAAATAAAGGTAAGGAGTCTTTGCATTGGAATTGCTCTTAAACCCTCTATCCATCAAAATATCTTTTTCGCAAATGCTAACCCCATGTCCCTCAAAACTGCCCTAACCGCATTACACTCTTCAAAATTCTTCCTCACTCCCCTCAGGGTTGTCATATAAACAACAACCCTACTACCTCCATTAGGCGGACATAACTTTTCATGATAGTTGTGCCTACCTAATAAATCAAGGGTAGTTCTAGAAACAATATTTGAAGTTTAATTTATCAAGATCCCTAAGCGGAACACGCTTAGAGGGTTGTGAAGGGGGAAGAGGAGTGATCCGAAACCGAAAATTCCACTACTTGAAACCTCATTCTCAATTAGGCCAGCAAGCTCCCAAAAATTAATAACCTCAGGCGAAGCTGGTGGTTCATCTTTCATCGAAAGTACTGGACTAAGCGTGATTCGAGGAGGAGGAGTTGTCGTTGGATCAAGATTGAGAAGGTCATAAGTGGTGGAAGTGAGAGATACAATGTGGTGGCCAATCCCTATGGGGTTTAATTCATGGTTTTCGGTTAAAAGATTTGTCGAAACGCAGCCTCCTATTACTTAAACATGAGATCCTGACAAGTTACATTTGAATAATGCTAACGCATTGACCAGTACTAGTTAATTGAGTTGTAATAACTTTTCATTCAATTTTTGAATCTTTTCTGTCTGATTTTAAGTTTTGATTTTACCGCTCAAATATTTTAAACACATAGCTTTACCGTTACTTTTAATCGTGTTCTAAAATACGAAAATCGGCATTAGTTGGAATAGATAAAGGAAATTGAAAGTTTAGAAGAAACATTACACTTGCGAAACTCCATGAATTATAGTGGATGCAAAACAGAAAGAATTACATTGAAGTTAAAAATATGAAGCATTCGATGAACGCTTGGCTCATTATTTATTTAGTAAATAGGCACATATAATGTGACTACTTTTATTGTGTATCCGCTTCCATGCACGGGAGGTCAGCTTAGTTTACGCTGCAAAAGTGTTAAAGAAGAATAAAATTAGTCATTTAATCATAATTAAGAATAATGGGTAACAACAATCAATGAATCGAACTTACGTATTACAATCGAATTTACGATCAGCTGAGTATATAAAAGGAAGTCCACATTTCCCTGGTAGAGCGTCGATTTTTGGAATACGACCATCTGGACCAGGAACACCAGCTCTGTTTCTGTTAGCACGTTCCTGAACGCAAAGGCACATCTCCCTCCTCTCTTCTGTAGTCTTGGCCATTTCACGGAATAGCTGTAAAGTACATATATTATTCCCATCTCTGTAAGATGTGTCGAATAGCTGTAATTTCCATTGCCTGTTCTCTGTTCCTCAGGTGCACCACATGTCAGAGCTTCACCTGGCCGCATCAACATAGCCACCATCACCAATACTACTGCCAAGTATACAATCCTTGCCATTTTTCTTACTATATGCAAATGTTGAGGTTATAAATATATATAAATTTAAGTATATAAATGGTGGGTACTCGAATGCTCCAATTTGTAAAATTTCGCGATGTTTTATAAAAAAAAAAAAAATTGGGGTGACAAACTAATGATGACTCAAAAATTTCTCGTGAAGTAGAAAAATGAAGGAAAAAAAAATGATTGGCGACGATAGAAGAAAAGAAGACCCAAGCAACACAATGAGCATAAACTATAGAATCCAGCCAATGTCCTCTTCTGTGCTTTCAACCTTGTTTTCCTTTTCCTTTTTTTGGTAGCTATGCATTGATCAACCGGGTTTAGAGGGTATATAAAATCGAAAATGCCTTATTCTTCATACCTCCAAGATAAAGTTTTATGCTTCCATCCGATTTTGCACATAATTGGGTAAAGAGAAAATCTCCAGGACCGCATACGAATTATGTAAACTTTTCGAAAAAGTAAAGAATAAAATCAGGGTCCGTAAAAATTATTGGTTAATTTTGTTGATATAGGAACCTCAATTTACATAAGGCAGCTAGGATGTACCTGGAATATACTATTAGCACCAATGCACCATGGCTTCTATAAATAGAAGCTTGATACATGCACCAGTTCATCAAGTGTATGAACGCATTACTGGGTAAATACTCCATTGGCAGTAGATTACTTTTCTTCGAAACTATTGAATGGTAAGTTTTACTGCCAAAGGAGATTTGCCCCGCAATGCAGTTCATACATTCATTGCAGATGCATAATTTTCTATGCATTGGTCTTCTTTCTTGATCTTGAGAAGGAGATTCGCAAAAGGTACAGCTTTCTAACCATTTTGATTATTTCCAACTCTTTTTACATTATTTTTTGAAAAACTTTCGGTAACACGCTAATTCAACATGCATATTTGATTGCTATGTACATCTATTATCATCACAGCCGAGCTACTACTAGAAAAGCAGCTAAATTCAACGGGTAAAATTCTGTTGAATTTATACTATTTACAACAAGATTCCGTTACATTTACCATAAATTCAACAGATTCCTTCCCGTTGAATATAAAACCGTTGAAATTAGCATTTCAGTTGAATTTAAGGTTAAATTCAACGACTTCCCGTTGATTTTGTTGGTCCCATTTTCAACTTGAAAATGTCCTTGAGCATTTTCGAAAAATTTGAAATTTCAATTTTGAATTTCACCAAAAAAAAACATTTTCCCGCCAACTGAAATTCAATTACATACTCAACGGAAAATTGTTGAATTTAATCCTACCATAATCAACCAATTTTTGTAGATTAATCATCTTGCCACGTGTCTCTGTGGATTAAATTCAACCGAATCTTGTTACATTTAATTCTATCAAAATCAACAAGATTTGGTTGATTAAAACTTTTTTCGTTGAACTTATAGATTCAACCGGTTTTCGTTGATTTTAAAAATTCAACCGAATTTTGTTGAATTTAACATGTCCCAGTTTCTTTTGAAAAGCAACAGATTACAGATCTACTATATTTACATCTAATTTTTTATGCAATTTGCTAACTTATGCAATATGTTGCTACGATTCCGACCAACAGTAATTATTTCGGACAAACTGAATTTTTTACAAAAAAATAAATAATAATACATAAGCATCTACAACCTAAGATCTATAAATTGGCTAAAACAAAATTTCGAAATACATATTAAAACTCAGATTCCGGTCACCTCATGAAATATCTGGCGAACAAAAACATTCTCAGAAAAATCTGAAAATAATCTACATGCAGTAACGGAACCCGACTTTTAACCTCGTGTGCTCGGAATCACCAAAATCATCCTCTAAATCAAGAACCAAATTAAAATAAAAAAAATAGCCCAAAAAAAAATTAGTTCGAAACTTGAAGATATATATATATCACTGGAAAGCTCTTGATTTGTAGAACATATATATATAAAAATCACTGATTTTCGATAAGTAGATTCAGAGATGTGGTTATTTGAAGATTAAATGTATGTATATGTGTGTGTATAGTGAGCCGAGAGAGAGAGAGAGAATTCTGTGGGGGGGGGGGGAGCTGTTGATAGATTAAGAAAAAAGGTTAGATAATATAATGGGGGTGGGTAGGTTAGTGACTTAGAGCAAGGCCAATGCTTGAAGCTAAAATGGCTATAGCTATAGCTATAATTTGAGACTAAAAAGTTGTTTTTGGTCTTAAAATACAACTATGCTCCAATGCTTTGTAGTAAAATAGGACCAACTACATTCAAATCTAACTAACATTTCACCAAACTCCTTTATTGCATTTAACTGTCACCACACAAACTTTGAACTTTGTCTTCACACCATTCTTCTCTGCAAATTATTACAAATTATTATCATGAGCAGCTTAAAGAAAAGAATACAGCACGGAGATTTCGAATCCAAAACTCGAATCCAAAACTGACTTCTTGGCTGTGAGGTTCCAATGAGTGGGTCTTCGGTGATGGCAAGATAGGCCCTGCATATAGCTTCATCTTGTTCTTGAGTGAATGATTTACCCCTAGTTGATATTGTTGCCATTTTTATGTGTCTAGCAGGTTTGTTTAAAATGAAAGATGCAGAAGGTTTTGAAGCACAAGGTTGTGAAGCAGAAGGTTTATAAATTTGTAGTTCAGTGTAAAATTTAATGTAGCAGTTGGATGACATTAATCATGTCAAGCTACCCAAAAACATTTAATATATAGATTATATAATTCATTTTCCTTCCATATTCTAGTTGGTAGGATGAGTTTTTAAAAATGGATATAGCCATTTTTAGTCCTAAATATAGGACTAACTATCCATTTATGCTATTATAGGACTAAGAATGGCTATGCATTGGAGTAATGAAATTGCAAACTTAGTTCCATATTATAGCTATAGGACTAACTATAGCTATGCATTGGCCTTGCTCTTAGTGTGTGTTTTTTGGCTTTTGTTGTATTGTTTTTTTTATATTATTAAATGTGGACCGTTGGATTTTGCTTCTTTAATTTTAATCAAAAGCTATAAATTGCCAAGAGTTGGCAATCCTTGTGCTAAGTTTTCAACCAATACCATCTTGCCACATGTCATTAACAGATTGTTTTTTTTTCATTTCACCAATAAAAAAGAAACAACTTAATATATTAAATAAATACCCATAAAATCAAAAATGCTCCAAAAATTATGAAATTTTGTCCAACACCTTAAAATATAAAGAAAACAATTCCCTCAAAATATGGTCGAATTTCGTTGAAGTTTGGTGAACCGTTTGATTTTTCTACTTACGAGCTATTCGGCTCTAAATTTGACTCCGGAAAAAGTATATCGAAAAATTACGAAAATTTAATAATGCCTAGAAAATATAAATTAAATAACCAATTCCAAGTTTCATGTTTTTTGTAGCATGGGAAAGCATTTATTTGAAATTGTCGAAGTTAAATAAGGATAAATGTCCAAATAAATACGATACACCTTAGATCAAAACCATACGGATGTCCCAGATTATTGTTTCTATTTTTAAAAAACATTTATCGACGATCCAACCATACGGATGTCAATATATATCTAAAATAATGATATTTCCAAATTTTTAAAAAATAAAAAATTAATTTGGTTGGAGATCTTAGTAGAACACTACTATATTGTCAAGAACTCGTAACTAGTGCTTTGTCCCAGATTATTGTTTCTATTTTTTTAAAAAACATTAATCGACGATCCAACCGTACGGATGTCAATATATATCTAAAATAATGATATTTCCAAATTTTTAAAAAATAAAAAATTAATTTGGTTGGAGATCTTAGTAGAACGCTACTATATTGTCTAGAACTCGTAACTATTGCTTTGTCCCAGATTATTATATCTATTTTTTAAAAAACATTTATCGACGATCCAACCGTACGGATGTCAATATATATCTAAAATAATGATATTTCCAAATTTTTAAAAAATAAAAAATTAATTTGGTTGGAGATCTTAGTAGAACGCTACTATATTATCTAGAACTCGTAACTATTCGTTTGTCCGAGATTATTATTTCTATTTTTTAAAAAACATTAATCGAAGATCCAACCGTACGGATGTCAATATATATCTTAAATAATGATATTCCCAAATTTTAAAAAAATAAAAATTAATTTGGTTGGAGATCTTAGTAGAACACTACTATATTGTCTAGAACTAGCAACTAGTGCTTTGTCCCAGATTATTGTTTCTTTTTAAAAACATTTATTGACGATCCAACTGAACGGATGTCAATATATATCTAAAATATTGATATTTCCAAATTTTTAAAAAATAAAAAAATAATTTGGTTGGAGATCTTAGTAGAACGCTACTATATTGTCTAGAACTCGTAACTATTGCTTTGTCCCAGATTATTATTTCTATTTTTTAAAAAACATTAATCGAAGATCCAACCGTACGGATGTCAATATATATCTTAAATAATGATATTCCCAAATGTTTAAAAAATAAAAAATTAATTTGGTTAGAGATCTTAGTAGAACACTACTATATTGTCTAGAACTAGCAACTATTGCTTTGTCTCAGATTATTGTTTCTATTTTTTAAAAAACATTTATTGACGATCCAACCGTACAGATGTCTATATATATATATATATATATATATATATATATATATATATATATATATATATATATATATATATATATATATATATATATATATCTTTTATTATAATACCTGAGTCTACCCAGGTATATAGTTAGATGCAGTTAACCAATCAGAAAACTATGAATTATTTTAGGACCAATCAAAGGTCATTCCTAAATTTTAGACCAATCACATTATATTGAAAGTTTTCCTTATTTACCATTCTCATCCTATTATACTAACTATGGTTAGTTAACAATTCTAATTTAAATAGAGTAACTTACTTGATTTAACATATCCAAATATTTCATATTTTTTAATGTCAAAAAATAATTATAATAACTTAATATTTAAACCAAAATCAATCAGGATTATACAAATATATGATATTAAGCGATTTTCGTAATATTAATTTTCCACACTTTTGATTTATAGTTAATCATAATAACATTATTATATATTACAGATTAATTTTCATAAATATATATAAGAGCCAATCAAAATTTACCACTAAAATTAAATTAATCGTAACATTCTCATCCTAATTTACTTATCGTGGTTACTTAACAATTTTTTTGAAATACAAAATTTATTTTATTTAGTACATGCATAAATTAAAAATTTTTTAAAGTGATAATTGTTTTACTAACTTATCAATCTTTTAATTTAGAATAAATTAAAATTATCCTATTATATATTACGAGCTAATATTCATAAATATCAACTAAAATCATATTGTAATATATGGTTGTATATTATGGATTAATTTTCATAAATACCTGTTAACTAATTGATCACAATTTTTAATTTAAAATCAATCATAATTATATTATTATATATAGGCATATCTGTTCTTTGCGCCCCTTTCAATGTACAGTAAAACCTCTATAAATTAATATTGTCGAGACTGGAAAATTCTATTAATTTAAAGAGATATTAGTTAATCGATAAATTAATAATTATTAACGAGATTCAAATTAAAAATTCATGTATATTTAAATGATATAAAAGATAAAACAACATTTTATGAACCTTAAAGCACTCGCAACATCAAAAATATTGATTAATAACTTTTTAATGCTTTACGAAAATATCACATTAGAACTTTTGGATGCAACAAAGAGGGTTAAGGATGAGTTTCATATAGATTCAAATTTTAAGAATCATAGAATCATATTTCACAAAAGGGTTATACATATATTTTTAAGATGATAAAGAACTTATTAATTTATAATATTATTTGGACCATAATTTTATATAGGGTTTTTCAAAAAAATTATAATCTTATTATCTTATCCAAATTAATCATTTTTTAAACTGGCCCAAGTTGGGACCGGAGAAAATTATTAACTTAAAGAGATTATTAATTTATCGAGTATTAATGTAACGAGGTTTTACTGTATATAGTCCTTTTCCAAAATTGTGTATTTCTTAATTGATTTTAATACAAATATATTATTTTAATACATGAATCTATATATTTATCAATATTCTATAATATAAAATTTTAATATGTCAAACTCTCGATCTACAAATATAACATGCAATCAAATTTGATTAAATCTACTATTACTAAATTAAAAATTAAAAAATATTTGTCACACTATTCTAAATACACATTCAAAATTAAGGTTATATAAACTTTTAAATTAATCAATTATATTTAAAAAGCTAGATTCATGCAATTAAAATATTAAAATGAATTTTAAACCAATTATCTTTAATTTTACTTATCAGTAATTTTTAGTTATGCAATAATTAATGGGACAAACAAATTGATCTGATGATATATTTGAATTATTCAAAATACTAAATATATTCTCAAATAGTATTAGACATTATTTGGTGTATAAATTAGCAATCAAAAAATTAAATTCATTACAAAGTCAATGAAAATATTGTTAGTGAATATTTTCATATCAAATTGATCAACTCACCGCAAAAATTCTTATAAATCACTATTTTTTTTAGATAATTAATTCATCAGTAAAATGGCATACGACATCTACAAAATAATACAAATTTCCTTATAAATCACTATTTTTTATAAGTAATTAATCCATCAATAAAAGGTCATACAACATCTAAAAAAATAATCAAGATTAGATAAACACATTAAAATATATCATATCAAGGTTTCCTTCATCCAAACTAGGATCGTTGATCAAATCTTAAATTGTAGTACATCCCTCGCTTATATCACTAAAATATATAGCCTTTTTGGCGAGATTATCCTACAATTTGTTATAGTCGTGAGGAAATATTTATCTGATTTGTCAAAACGTGTTCGAACAACCGACCATAAATGTGATTCTATACTATCCAAATCAATGAACCAATATAAGAAAATCCGGTATATCTAAGATCCCTAATTTTGAAATAAAAGAACCTACTCTCAAAAAGAAAAAGGACGAAACCCAATATAAGGGTAGACAAAATCCACTAAAGGGGTACTAGAATTTCACAAAAAAGATATATTATTTGAAAAACAAAGTAAAATCAAGGAAAAGAAACGGGAATTATCATTCATTAGGAGAAAGTACAGTAAATAAAACCCACCAATAAAAGGCAAAATGAAAACAATACAAGGGGGCTTATCATCAACCAAAACGCTGATGTCAACCCATAAACTTTAGTTTAGTATTTTTTGGGAGAGGAGGAGAGAGAGAAACGGTTAACAGCCTTCGTTATAAAATCACTATTATTGATAATTAGATAGTTCAATACATATAAAATTATATATTTCAAATAAAAGATGCTCTTTTTTATTTTGTATTCTTAAATTAAAGTAACGGTAATCAATTCTCAGATCCTAATCTAAGAGCAGACATATCGAATTTGTTTGGTTGGTTGATAATACTTATTTTTTTAATATCAACAAAATCTTAAATATAGATAAAAAAAACTTAATAACTTGGTAGATAGATTCTAAACAAACAGAGATATTTATTACCAATAAACAAATTTTAAAAAAAAAAAGAGTGCTATATTTTATATACTCTAATCTTAGTTTTGGTTTGTAGCATCTCAATGTTGTGTTAAATTATGTAGTAACATACTTAGATAACTTGGACCGAGAGTAAATTAGATGCATGTAATTGTCATATTTTTTTCTTTCTGCGTATTATTTTCGTTTCGTGTACGGAAAAAAATTTCATGTAGTTTAATATCGTTTTGTGTTCGAATTTTGGATACACAAAAAAATTAATGTCATTTTCATGGAAGACCCTGTAGACACACGACATGAATGTACACAACACAAATAATTTATCAGGTCTATATAAGCGCTTTCTTCTAATATATGTGAGAAAAATATACTCACTGTTAAAGAAAAATGAATTCAATGTTTTTTAACCCGATAATTAAATTAAAAGGACAAATATATAATAATATGATTATGTGTTTGTATATTACACATTTGATTTTAGTTTTATGTACAAATTTCTATTTTAACATGTTAGTCAAATAAAACAAAGATAGGTGATACTTATTGTCAAATGTCTTATTTTATTCATAGGGATGACAACGGCTTGGTTCGGTCCGAATTCTGTGAAATTCAAATCCATATCCAAATATTTTCGGATTTTAAAAATAAATCCAAATCCAAAACCCAATCTGCCGGGTTTCAGATTAGATCTGTTTTTTTTTGTATCCAACATTAGTAATAATGTAGTCAAATTTTAAAATAATTGAAGTAAGTAGTCAAATATAACATATTGTACGAATTGATATACTGTGTAAAATTTAAATTATGTTCAAAAAAAATTCGTCGTATACAACACAAATGAAAAATTTATGTAAAGTGAAGAAAATTACATCTTAAATATTTTAAGAAAACTTGAAACTGAGAAATAGAAGATCTGGTTATGATGAGTGTTTGATAAAATTAATAATATTAAGGAAAATGGTATAACTTGGAGAATAAGTAATTTTATACTTAAATTAGTTACATTCGAATGAAATTATCTTTTTTTTAAATAATGATTAAAATAATATGTTCGTATTAACTAATTAATAAATTTTACCGTTCGGTGTGTAGCACGGGTAGAACGCTAGTATATATATATATATATATATATATATATATATATATATATATATATATATATATATATATATAATAATGATATTCCCAATTTTTCAAAAAATAAAAAATTAATTTGGTTGGAGATCTTAGTAGAACACTACTATATTGTCTGGAACTCATAACTAGTGTTTTGTCCCAGATTATTGTTTCTATTTTTTTAAAAACATTTATCGACGATCCAACCGTACGAATGTTAAAATATATCTAATTAAATGGCATTCCTAAATTTTCAAAAAATAAAAAATTATTTTGGTTGGATATTTTACTAGAACACTAATATATTGTCTAGAACACGTAACTAGTGCTTTGTCCCAGATTATTGTTTCTATTTTTTAAAAAACATTTATCGACGATCCAACCGTACGGATGTAAATATATATATATATATATATATATATATATATATATATATATATATATATATATATATATATATATATATATATATATATAAAATAATGATATTCCCAAATTTTAAAAAAATAAAAATTAACTTTGTTGGAGATCTTAGTAGAACACTACTATATTGTCTAGAACTCGTAACTAGTGCTTTGTCCCAAATTGTTGTTTCTATTTTTTTAAAATATATTTATCGACGATCCAACCGTACTGACGTCAATAGATATCTAATTTAGTGATATTCCAATAATTAAAAAATAATAATTTGGATAGTGAAATTAGTAGTCAACTATTAATTTAAAATTTTACACATCTATCTGAGTAATAAAATAAATTCTAAAATGTTGGGTATGTAAATTTAACATTCTAGTGAATTTATAAATTATCGAGTATTTATAATATTTATTTAAAATTATATATCAAATAAATATTTATCGTTTTCTTAAAAATCAAAGATTAATTTGGCGCCTGGTGAAATAAAGGCAAAGGTAAATTCAACGTTGAATTTATTTCGGTTGAATTTATTCTGTTGAATTTAACTTTTGGTGGGAATTTTGCCGCCATATCAAATAAAGGCAAAAGTTAAATTCAACGAGATACAGTCGAATTTATTTCGGTTGAATTTATTCGGTTGAATTTAACTTTTGGTGGGAATTTTACCGCTAGATTAAATAAAGGCATAAATAAATTCAACGAGATACTGCTGAATTTAATTTCGGTTGAATTTAATCGATTGAATTTAGCGTCGGTTGAATTTGTTCCGTTGAAATTGAAGTTCGGTCAAAACTGACCATAAAATCAACGGGATATGGTTGATTTTATCATCCGTTGAATTTATTCAGTTGAATTTAGCCGCTTTTTCCAGTAGTGTAGTCCGTATTCAGAGTAAGCCACAGCTCATGAACTTTTGCGTAATATTACATCTTATATGTATTGTATTATTGATTTCCGATAACTTTGTATAGGAACAAAACAAAAATTAGACTTTAATTTATGAATAATGCTAGATGCACATAATTGCCTACATAATTTTTGTACATAATGAGTTAAATTTCACTAATGTGAATTTTTATTGGTTGATATTAATGTGAATGCATGGGATCCTTTCATTAATATGGATTTTTATTGGTTGATATTAATGTTAATGCAGGGGGCCCTTTGAGTTATAACCAATCAAATTGAAACACTTATCATTTTGTGAAATTTTATGTAACTCTAGCATTTTTCTTAATTTATACTTGTATTTGAGCACCCAAACATGTAAATATGATTATATTATGTTCGAGTTTATTTTTTGAGTACACGATAAAATATGAAAGCAATTATATTAACTTTTTAACTGACTATTAAAAAAAAAATTATATTTGATCTGGTTTTAGCCAGAAATGTCTTACTCTGATATTATCACCATTTTTGCAAAATAAAATAGAAGAATGTTCGAAATTTCGAATATCCCACCATTTATATACTTATATTTATAGAGATTAGGGAGTCTGACATATATCTCAGGTAAGTTTCCTGAGATATCTATTTTATATATGTAAAAATGGGGTGGGCGTTTTAGTAAATTCAGAATTTTTTAATTAGGCATGCGGGCCAAATAAAATTTAAAGTTTTTTTGTATTGTATCTCAGGAAAAGTTCCCTGAGATATATCTCAGGGTCCTTTTTCTCATATTTATATATTTATATACTTATAACAAAATATTCCTTTTTCCCCTTCGTAATCTTCTTAAGCTCTTCCTTAAAGCATCTTCAGGGTAACTCCTATTTTCATTTCTTAAATTATAATAAAATAATGATTACCTAAAATATAGGGAACCAAAAAGTTGTTTTACTCCAATGATATTATCTATAATTAAAAAAATAATATTTAATCTATATTTTTAGATAATATAGGGAATGATGAGGGTGTGGGAATAGATATATGTTGTATTATAAAGAAGAAATGATGAGGTGACGTTATAGGGGTTCCCCAAAAAAGGGGTTGATTTTCTCTCCCCTAAAAGTTATAGGGGATAGGGTGTCCGTTGGAGCATGAATTTTCAAGCTAAACCCCTAATATATGTACACCTAGGACAAATATAGGTAAGGAGCCTTTGCATTGAAGTTGCTCTTAAACCCTCTATCCATGAAAATATTTTTCTTGCAAATACTAACCCCATGTCCCTCAAAACTATCCTAACCGCATTACACTCCTCAAAAGTCTTCCTCACTCCCCTCAGGGTTGTCATATAAACAACAACCCTACTACCTTCATTAGGCGGGCATCAACAACCCTACTACCTTCATTAGGCGGGCACAACTTTTCATGACAGTTGTGCCCCCTAATGAATCAAGCGTAGTTCTAGAAACAATATTTGAATTTGAATTATCAAGATCCCTAAGTGGAACACACTTAGAGGGTTGTGGAGGAGGAAGAGGAGAGATCCGAAACCGAGAACTCCCACTACTCGTAACCTCATTCTCAATTAGGCCAGCCATAAGCTCCCAAAAATTAATAACCTCAGGTGAAGCTGGTGGATCATCTTTCTTCGAAAGTACTGGACTAAGCGTGATTCAAGGAGGAGTTGTCATTGGATCAAGATTGAGAAGGCCATAAGTGGTGGAAGTGAGAGATACAATGTGGTGGCCGATCCCTCTGGGGTTCAATTCATTGTTTTCGTTTAAAAGATTTGTCGAAACGCAGCCTCCCATTACTTACACCGGGGATTGAAAATTGAAATGTGTGTAGAGAGAAAGAGGTGAACAAGAAAATAATATAGAGATCCTGACAAGTTAAATTTGAATAATGCTAACGCATTGACCACTGACCAGTACTTGTTAATTGAGTTGTAATAACTTTTCATTCAATTTTCGAATCTTTTCTGTCTGATTTGAATTTTTGGTTTTACCGCTCAAATATTTTAAACACATAGCTTTACCTTTACTTTTAATCAGTGTTCTAAAATACGAAAATCGGCATTAGTTGGAATAGATAAAGGAAATTGAAAGTTTAGAAGAAACAATACACTTGCGAAACACCATGAATTACAGTGGATGCAAAACAGAAAGAATTACATTGAAGTTAAAAATATGAAGCATTCGATGAACACTTGGCTCATTATTTTATTTCGTAAAGAGGCACATATAATGTGACCATAGTTTTATTGTGTATCCGCTTCCATGCACGGGAGGTCAGCTTAGTTTACGCTGCAAAAGTGTTAAAGAAGGAAAAAATTAGTCGTATGGAAAGCATGTTGATAAGCTAATCATAATTAAGAATAATGGGTAACAACAATCAATGAATCGAACTTACGTATTACAGTCGAATTTACGATCAGCTGAGTATATGAAAGGAAGTCCACATTTCCCGGGTAGAGCGTCGATTTTTGGAATACGACCATCTGGACCAGGAACACCAGCTCTGTTTCTGTTAGCACGTTCCTGCACGCAAAGGCACATCTCCCTCCTCTCTTCTGTAGTCTTGGCCATTTCACGGAATGCTTTTAATGCGTTGCAACACTCGGCAGATGGTTCCTGCTCGTCACCTCTGTGAAATGGATCACAGAGTGCTTTGGTACGTTCTTGTTGTGCTGTTCCGCATGTAAAAGCTTCCCCTTGCTCCACCACCATAAAAGCCCCTACCACCATTACAGTCAACATCATCAAGTACGGAATCCTCGCCATTTTTTATTAGCTAGTAGTGTATAAGTTTGTTGGAATTTGCTATGTAGACAAGCTGTGTTAAGTACAGGTAGTTTCGATGATGAAGGTCGACGCATTTATAGGGAGCTCGGAGAATCACTTCAGAAATCAAATTAGCAATTTACTGAAGTTAGGACACCTAATGTGTCTCGATCACATAAATGCCTAGCAACTATTTGATGCATGCCTCTCTATTAATTTGTCTAATTGTAGGGTTACTGTACTTATTAGGTTTCACCTGAAAAACTTTCATCTCAAAAGATGTGACACGAGATGAGGCAATTCTATCTGCTATGTTTGTTTTATCAGTTTTCTGGGTTTCTTAGCACTTAGATTTGCTCTACTTGTGTAACGTGTGGACACTATTATTTAGACAATTTATTATCAACTTGCCTAATTGTCGGTTGGTTTGCCAAATTTGATTTAGTGCCCGTTTGGCTTAGCTTAAAAAAAGTAATTTATGACTTTAGAGCATCTCCAAGAGCTTCTTCATTTTGGCTCTTAAGTGAGATTTGAGGAGAGAGAAGAAAAAAAATGAGCTCCAAGAGACTCTTAGTCACTCCTAAATTCACTAAAAATGTAATCTCTCTGCTCAATTGTAAGAGCTCTTATCCACTCCTAACTAATATTTTATACTAATTTATAAGATACATTCTCTCTCTTCCCCACTTTTCTTTTGTCTTTTCATGAATTCCATTTACTTTTAATAATATAAAATTAAATAAGGAAGAGTATTGTTGGAGATGAATGTACATTAAGTTACTAAGAGCCAATATTTTATATTATATTTAAGAGTGAGTTAAGAGACTCTTGGAGATGCTCTTAAGCCCATAAGTTGATTATAATTGATAAGTAAATCAGAAATTTTATGTTAGTAAAGTGTTTGGTAAATCAGAACTTATAAATCAGTAGAGTGTTTGGTAAATCAGAACTTATAAGTTAACTTTTTTTATTAATTTCAAAATATTTATTTTTTAATATATAATAATGGATATCAATGGATAGATCTCGATGAGTAGAGAAATTTGATATATAAATATCAATTTTTTAATGAACGGATCAAAAGATATATGATTTTGAAGATTTGAAGAATATTATATATCACGTGTATCAAGAAATAAGTTAAGAAAAATAAGATGAATGTTGGGACTTTCTAACTTTCAACTTATGAACTTATAAGATCGTAAGTTAATAAAATAAGTTGGTAGGCAAACACTTGTAAATAAGCTGGACTGAACTTAAAGTCGAATAAGCTGGCTTATAAAGCCAGCCAAACAGCCCCTTAAAAACATGATGCTTATCAAGACTGTGTAGTATATAAGAATTGTCTGTCTCTTTGCCTTATTTGATTTAAAGGCCTGATGCTTATCAAGATTACGCAGTATTATAACGGTACTTAGGCAAGCCTCTTAAGCATGTATTCAACAGCACCATTTTCACTAAATTAAGTGATTGTACCATAATTGTGCACAACAGTCTAAACTCTGTAATTTGTAGAGGTCAAAAGAGAATAGCTCAAAAGAGCTGGCACTACAGGAGGCGGTTCCATTTTGGCTCGTTTATCTCATCAGTTTTGTGGGATTCAAAGCAATAAGATTTACTCCGTTTATGTTACCGATGATCAATGTCAACTTAACGTAATTAATTTTTATCTAAAATTCCCCCATCCGCCCTTCTCCCTCTTAAACCAAATTTGATCAGTTCTTACGGAAACTCAAAATGATTTTTTTTAAAAAAAGGTCTTTTAACCTGATTCCATAATACCTTGTAACACTCCAGGTCTTGAATTCAAAATTTGTCCCAGATATGAAGTGGTGAATATTTTGGCATTTGTTGCTATATGGTGTGATCTGTGTGCTCTTTGACCGGATTAGTATATATTATATACTCTCAAGTGAAAGGAGCATATAACTTTTTATTCTCTAATTTCAAAACACAAATTCAAATAAATGAAGAACATATATTTTATTATATATATTAGGAACGTAGATTGACTTAGATATCGGAACAAACACGTAACGAAATAAATAGCATATGAATTGATAGCTAATACACAAAAAATCTCATTACAAACACGTTAATGTAATCATAATTTTTAATCAAACACATATACGATATGTACAAGTTTTGAACCAAATTATTAAAAATAAGCATCGGAAACATTTATACAAGTATGTATATATTAAAGACACAAATTTTATTTGGGGCCCTGAGGTTAGTGGGCCCAGTGCGGTCGCACTGGTGGCACTGACTCAGGGCCACCCATGGTATATAAGGTGATCAGGAACTCGGTAAGTTTGTTATCATGCTTGGTGGAAGCTTAATTTCTTTAAAATTCTAAAATAACACACATTGTATCAATATCTTCTACGGAAGCATAATACATAGTTAAGAAGGGTTAATGCCGAGCTTGCTTTT
This sequence comes from Saposhnikovia divaricata, assembly GCA_036435485.1. Taxonomy (NCBI): domain Eukaryota; kingdom Viridiplantae; phylum Streptophyta; class Magnoliopsida; order Apiales; family Apiaceae; genus Saposhnikovia; species Saposhnikovia divaricata. The sequence continues at coordinate 20,674,623 of CM071595.1, forward strand.
ATTTATCCAGATTACTACGTGAAGGTTAAGTACAACATATAGGATCTGTAATGTGTCAAATAGCTGTAATTTCCATGGCCTAGAACCCAAGTTTTATGGAAGAACGGAAAACCTAGATTTGGATCGTCATTCTGTAAATTAAAAGGTAAATTTCCCGTGTCATTTCTCTATGTTTTATTCCTACTGGACACCAGTTAGCTGATGTGTTACTCACTGGAAGTTCAGAACAATAAATAGCATTGTAGCCACTCGTTTACCTCAATTATATAACTTTATACGCATGAGATGTGGAAAACTTTATAAATATTATTTAGATAAATTTTGATTATCATTGACTTTTATTCTATTTTTAAAAAAAATAATGTATTTTTCAACAAAATTTCATTTGGTGGTCATTTTTAATTTTCAAAAATTTATTATAGTTAAACTTTTTTCACATTATTGCTACTATGTCTTATTTATTACATTTCTTTCTTAATTATTATAAAATTGTAAAAACAAAAAAGAATATTTAAAATATGTTAAACAATGTATATTTACATGAATACTTTATTTTTCTTTAATTATAATTATTTTAACATCGTTTCAAATCTTATATTACAGTTTTTAACACCAAATGTATGTTTTTATTACGTGAGTGTTTTGATATAAATTTCTATTATAGGTTATGGGAGGATATTTTCTAAAAATTACATTAAAGTGGGATTCTGGCGATCACGCCAAACCATACTATAAAAATTCTTTACTCAAATTAAATATTTCTTCCTTCCCATTTTACATATCTCTCTTTACTTTTTAATGGTCAAATTGACCAATCTTTGACTAAATATTAAAAATTATTCAATTATTATTTTTGAAAAATAAAATTTGCATTATAACATAGATTTTATATATATATATATATATATATATATATATATACAAATATATATATATATATATATATATATATTAATGATATAATTTTTTATATTTTTTTCAATTATATAATACATATAAATTTCAATCAATTTTGATCAACTTTGTTAGTCAAAAGTTAAAAGGGACATGTAGACGGAGGTAGTGTAAAGATATAGTTATGTGGTTGTATAAATCAAAATGAAGTTTAATGATAATCAAACTTGATATTTGATATTTTGTACCATTGCATGGCATTTAAATATTATTTTTCACATTAATAAATAGTATAAATTCATGTACTTTAGTATAAATAGTATAAATTCATGTACCTCAATCATTATGTTTTAACTTTATAAATGTACAAACATCCATTTTTTAGTGTTTCAGTATAAATAGGCAACAAATTATCATTTGCCTGATGGTTTAGAGCAAATAGAATGGTGATGTCAAATATGTTTAATTATTATTATATTTTGATATTAAAAAATGATTTTAAATATTAAAATAGAATTTGTATGTTAATGTACAATTTTAAAATAGTGCCAAACATATTTAAATAAAACTAGATTTTAATTATCTAATTTTTAAAAGTAAAATAATATTTATCACTATTACTTTAATTACTCATTTCTCATCGTATTCCCACTTGTATGTTTAGATGAAAAAATATAGCAATTTTTATACTTATTCTATATTTAGCACCAAATGTATCATTTTACTAGCAATTTTTTATATTTGATTTTATATCTAGCACCAAATATATCATTTTCCTATTTTAATATTTTACATTCATATTTAACAAGAATAATGCTAAGTTATCTTTAATGAATGCTACATTATCTATATAGATTGGGGAGCCTGACTCAGGTTAATTATGGAATTTATATATGGGCATTCTAGTAAAAACAGAATTTTTTAATTAACCCTGCGGGCCCAATCAAATTTAAATTGTATTTTGTGAATATCTCATCAATCTCAGGTTCTTTTTCTCTTATCTATACTATCTATACCATATACTTATATACTTCTATACTATATATAATAAGTGAAAAGGGGTATAATAAAAGCTGTTACATACAGAGATCTAAGGTTCGATTCCTGCCAACAACATATTAATTTATATTTAATACTAAAAATTATAATATACAAAGATGTAAGTGACAAACTAAGATTCAGTTATAGAAGCTAACTAAGAGAAGTAATGAACAATGAAGAAGAACTCTGCAATTACTCTCATTAGAAGATGCTAAATGTTACAGATGAATGAAAATAGAAAATGAGGAATGATGATAGATCAGTCTCAACATTACAGCTGTATTTATACTGCTAGCATTCTATAACTAACTTGTAACAAACTAAGTCAACTCATCATGAGAAGGTATTGACTTTTGTTCACTGTCATTGACTATCACTACTAGATATAACAGCCCCCCTCAAGTTGGAAGGCTAAAAGTAATCACAGACTAGCAACTTGGAACTCAGATTGGTTAAGGTTGCAGCTCCAACAACCTTAGTAAACATATCAGCAGGTTGAGCAGTAGTTGAAATATGAGTAGGAACTAGAATGCCTTTGTCAAAGTTTTCACGCACCAAGTGACAATCAATCTCAATATGCTTGGTGCGTTCATGATATACAGGATTAACTGCTATATAAATGGCAGACTTTGAATCACAGTAAAAAGGAATTGGCAGCTTGTTAGAAATCAAGAAATCTTTAAGGACTGCAATTAGCCACAACACCTCACAACAAGTATCTGCCATTGTAACGCCCCGACTTCCCAATACTGATAATGTAATTTTTATAATAAAATACTCAATTATTGGAATTAATTAAATAAAATAGAATTTGATACAGGGGGATTTTTAAAAATTTCGGCATGAAGTATTCGTAATATGGACTATCCACCTGTATTTTTTTAAACCAACCAAATTTCAAAAAAAAAAAAACTAACAACTGCAATTCCAACTACTTAAGAAAAATAAACATTTGTTCAACCTGTCCTAACCGATCAGGTGAACCATACTACTATGCCCTCCCGATCATAAAACAAGATCGGGGCACCACAACCAAAATTAAATACATACGAGCTGATAACCAGACATTAAGTCATAATACAACACCCCACTACTAACCCGGATCTCTAACAAGTAGTGGTATGAAACAATCAACTACTAACTAAGTTATTACATTACAATACTAAATTCTTAATTAAAAGATACATACACTCCACAAATATAAATATAACCAACTATAACTATTACACAAATTTCTACTGATACCCAAAAGTCCAACCTTTTACTAGAGCCAAACTAGTCTGTCTACAGTCCACAACAAGTTCTTCTCCTGATATAGCTCCTACGTCGTATCCTTTTCTTCCTTAACTGAAAAAGGGTTATAAACAACAATAAGTGAGCCAAATGCTCAGCAAGTAACAATATAGGTGCCAAAATAAAATCAACAACAGGAGTACGGATACAACGATATAAGAATCATTCTCTGAGTTTTTCCAAATTTTGGCAATTTGTAATTCATTCCAAAAATAGGGAGAGAGAGAGAGAAATCAATTTCTCTTTTTATATAAAATTTCCCACCTTTAAAACATTTTAATTAAATTAAGCATTTTATTAAAATCCGACAATACGGGTGATCAGCCACGTAATGTCCCCATACCGGACACTAGGTCCCTCTGGACTTTGAAAATTGGGTTCCCAATTAGGCAACACATTGGCCTCTATTGCTGGACTAGGACCACCCTAGCCTCTTACGCCAAATTAAAGTGCTGGATTAGGACCACCCTAGCCTCTTACGCTAAATTATAATAATTAATTAAATGTCCTTAAAATAAAGAAATTTTCGATGAATAGAATTCTAATGCAATAATTCAGAGCAGGGGATTATTTAGTTTAATTGAAGGACAATTGGCCAAAGGTCAAATAAACAATTCGATTTAAATGCATAAGGCTCACAAGGTAGAGTTCAAGTGTCATTCACACGTATTTAACAATAAGGGTTTATCAAGCTGTTGTCAATTTAGAGGGGTTATACAAGGTGGTACCAAATATGTTATGGCTCGATAAAAGTAGGAATATAAACAACAAGGATTACTAATTAATTGAAAATAAAACAAGGATTAGGGATTTAAAGTTTAATTTAAGAGTTACAAGGCATAGATAAGCTAGTGTGGATTAAGGAAATAAATATGACATAAGGTTTAAGCTAGCACAAAAGGCATGTCATACAATAAGGTTTTCAGTTCAACAAGAGTTAAAATAAGTAGGGAAGTGCAATAGTTTAAACAGCAGTCTATAAGGATAAACACGAAGGTATAAAGGATTAAGCAATAGTTAGTATGATTTAACAGTCTAGTACAAAAGGTTTGACAATTAACTTGAAAGAAGCAACAATAAGTTATAAGAATTTTAAAAAACAATTCATGGATACTTGAAAGAATCTGAACTTCGATACAAGATTCGAGTTACTTGCCTTAACCAAATATTTCCACGCTAGTCACTTAGTTCAAAAACTCTCAGTCTTTGCCTTTCCTTTATCCTTTATGTCTATGTCCTTCGAACCTACACATATAAAAACACTATTTCAGCATTCTGTTCAATAATCGACGCTCCTCTACAAATGTCTAATCTAAATCTACCCTTGTGATAATCCTTAATTTTATTGACTTAATAATAATAATATCAACCCTAGTCCACTGACACACATGTAATGGCAACCGATAAACATTTAGCAGGAAATCATTTAAATAAAATATAGTCAAATACCACTCCAAATTAGAAGTATATATATATATATATATATATACATATATATACTCGAGAGTGTATAACTAGAATTTTAGGGAATCAATAATTATTTGAAAATTCGACAGCCTCTCCTTTGAATATTGAACTACCCGTCGGAATACAACAGACCCAAACAAGCTTTAACAACCAAATTTGAACTATTTATATTACCGAAACCAATAGCAAACAACAAAATTTATATCTGAAAACAGTATGTTACATAATTTAATCTCGGACTCCACCAATTTTCTAAACTACGAATGTAAACACAACAATATTAAACGGATAATCTCATCATTAACGAATCAATTATATTCGAATATACACAAACTTCGGGAAACCCCTCTTTCGGTTTCTTTGTGTACACAATAATCACGAAACAACTGCAACATATTACACCATCGACACTAGCAGTAATAATCCAAGATCCTAACCAAGAAATTCCAAATTTTCAACTAACAATTCGTATAATCTCACACACACACACAGAAAACACATACTCACACACACAGGCAATACACGCACACACGCTGTTATATCTATACACGCACGCACGCAGTCACAGCAACGCACGCAGCACACACATCATACGAAATCGAGAGGAAAACAGCGGGGGAAATAAATAACAGGGAAGGGGGAAAAACAGCGGGGAAAGGGAAGAGTTTTACCGAGAGATTGACGAGAAAGAGAGGGAGAGAAAACCGAGAGAGAGAGAGAGTCCGCGAGAGAGAGAGAGAGAGAGAGAGAGAGAGAGAGAGAGAGAGAGAGAGAGAGAGAGAGAGAGAGAGAGAGAGAGAGAGAGAGAGAGAGAGAGAGAGAGAGAAAGATCCTTCGAGAAGAACCGGGAGAGAGAGAGAGAGCAGGGCTGATGTTGTCTCCCTTCTTCAATTTAGGGATTTAAGTGATAAATATTTGGGGAAAAAGAATTAGCATTTTGTAAGAATTTTCTGATTAAAAGATTAAAAATGCACCTCGTAAAATAGAAAATAAATAGGTAACAATTGGGAAAAATCTAAATTTCATTTTTAAAATATGAAAAATAAATTTATCTATCTTCCCATATTTTTAAAATATTTTTGGGGTCAAAAACGAATTTAATATCATTTTTACAAGATTAAACCAATAAGACCCAAATAAATTCATAAAATCATTTTAAAATCCTTAAAAATCAAAATAAATCAATCTAATATTTTTAAAACTGAAATAAACTAATAAAGGTAATAATGCAAAAGATTTCGTAATTTTTACTAATCCCGGTGATTTTATAAACTTCTCAGAGTATAAATAAAACATGATTTAAATAGAATTTAATCCCCAAAAATAAAAATAAAAATACGTAGACTTATCTGACACATATAAATCATCAAATAAACCCACAAAACGAAATCACACATATTTCACTTCCTCAAAAATAATCACGTCACATAATTCACATTTAATATTAAATAAATAATTATAAATATTACAGAAATTTCTAAGACGTTATATCCTTCCCCCCTTAACGGGATTCTGTCCCCGGAATCTCACCTAATTAAATAGATGAGGATAATTCTCTAGCATCTCGCTCTCAAGTTCCCATGTTGATTCTTCAACTCTTAAGTTCCTCCACAAAACTTTTACCAACTTAACTGTCTTATTCCTTAGCTTCCTATCCATTCTGTCCTGAATTGCTACAGGCTGTTCTATATACGACAGATCCGGCTGTAACTCAATAGGCTCGTACTCGATCACATGACTCAAATCTGGATGATATTTCTTGAGCATTGACACATGGAAGACATTGTGGATATGACTCATATGTGGCGGTAAGGCTAACTCATACGCGACTTTTCCAACCAGTCTTAAGATCTCAAAAGGTCCTACGTATCTCGTACTGAGCTTTCCTTTCTTGCCAAACCTCGTAACTCCTTTCCAAGGTGACACTTTCAACAACACTTTCTCCTTCTTTAAAATTCATATCCTTCCTGGCTTGATCAGCATACTTCCTTTGTCTGTTCTGGGCAGCAATTAGCCTTTTCTGAATGATTTCAATCTTTTCCTTTGTTTGTTGTACTAGTTCTGATCCTAACACCTTACGCTCCCCAACCTCATCCCAATATACAGGAGATCTACAATTCCTTCCATATAAAGCTTCGTATGGCGGCATCCCAATACTCGCATGATAGCTATTGTTGTAAGAGAATTCCACCAAAGGTAGGTGCTCGTCCCAACTTCCTTTAAAATCCAATGCACACGTTCGTAGCATGTCTTCAATAGTTTGAATGGTTCGTTCACTCTGTCCGTCTGTCTGCGGATGATAGGCTGTACTCATCTTAAGCTCAGTTCCCAAGCATTTTTGAAATTGTTTCCAAAATCTGGAGTTGAAACGTGGATCTCGATCAGACACAATAGTTACTGGCACACCGTGACGCATAACCACTTCCTTCAAATACAGCTGTACCAACTTATCTAGGGAGAATCTTTCGTTGATCGGAAGAAAATGTGCAGACTTAGTCAAGCGGTCTATGATCACCCAAATCGCATCATGATTGGCTTTCGTTCTTGGTAATCCAACCACGAAATCCATAGCTAGATGCTCCCATTTCCACTCAGGAATATCTAACGGCTGTAGTAGTCCACTGGGCCTTTGATGTTCGGCTTTGACTCTTTGACATGTGTAACACTTACTAACCCACTCTGCAATCTCTCTTTTCATATCAGGCCACCAGAAATGTTCCTTCAGGTCTTGGTACATCTTCGTACTCCCCAGATGAATTGAATATCTTGAACTGTGAGCATCCCTCAAAATCTTGTTCTTTAATTCTGGCACATTTGGAATCCAAATCCTCGAAGAAAATCTTAAGATACCCTTTTCATCCTTCTGAGTGCAAATCTCTTCACCTGTCAATGTGTTCATATCTTGATTCATGATTTCCTCCTGACATCTTCGTATCTTTTCAAGTAACTCGGGTTGAAAGGTCATGGTATAACACTTACCACTGGTAGGCTCCGAGGTCTGGACTTCTAATCTCAACTTTTCAAACTCCTTGAACAATTCCTTTGAGATGGTAAACATGTTCAGTCTCTCCTTTCTACTTAATGCGTCAGCCACTACATTCGCTCTCCCTGGGTGATAATTAATTGTGCCGTCATAATCCTTAATCAACTCTAACCATCGCCTTTGTCTCATGTTAAGCTCTCGTTGAGTGAAGATATACTTCAAACTTTTGTGGTCCGTGTAAATCTCACATTTTTCACCATATAGATAGTGTCTCCAAATCTTTAGTGCAAATACAATTGCTGCTAACTCCAAATCGTGAGTCGGGTACTTCTGCTCATGAGGCTTTAATTGTCGAGACGCATACGCAATCACCTTTCCATGTTGCATCAATACACACCCTAATCCCTTGTATGAAGCATCACTATAGATCACAAAGTTTCCTTGACTGTCTGGTAAGACTAACACTGGTGCTGTTACTAATCTTTTCTTTAATTCCTGGAAACTCTCTTCACACTTCTCATTCCATATGAACTTCTCATTTTTCCTAGTCAACCTGGTCAATGGTGTAAGAACCCAGATTTTGGGTGGGATTAAAACTTTTATGTATTTAATGATGTAAGAATGAATAGTGGTTATGACTGCGATGTAACGAAGATCTATTAAATAAATGGAACGGATTTGAATTCAATTACTTACATGTCATGCAGAATACTTTTGGTTGACGGCATAGGTAAGAATGATCTATCTCCTAAGGATATAAGTATATTACTTCAAGTAAGATTATTCTTGTGTCATCCAAATCAATATCTATTATAAGTCCAGCGGTTCCGTAAAAAGGTTAAGAAGCACTCGAGAGTGAACCAGGTTCATTTTCCTAATTATAGGAATTAAATAAAAATAAGTGATGAATAGTGATTTTGGTGGAATTTGGAATATTATTATAATAATGATATACCCGGTATTCGGAACGGATTTCTGAGTTCGTATTAGTGATCCAGGAAGAAAATAAGTGTATGTAAAAGCCGTCGGATTCAGAAAAAGAGCACTTTTATTTTCTCCGAGATTTCCCTGGACACTACAAGACTTAAGGAGTTATAAAAGGGAATTAAGGAATTTAAATTCGAGAAGTATTAAGTAAGATGAAGAATAGTATTAGAAATATTAAGAAGGTTTTCGGTAAAACCCTAACTAGAAACGAATGAGTTATTCCCTCGAACGATCAACGAACAAGCAAGGAAATTGAGTAATACCCGGACAAAGGAACGAATAAATAACCAAGAGACAAACAAGTGCAATTGGTGGGAAAAGGAGAAACCCAAGTAACATCCTTATAAGTCAACTACAAGATGAGTGGTGTAATTGCATTCTTGCAAAAATGGAGTTGTTTGTTGTAGTGCCAACACTTGGCCCAATGAGGAAGCAACAAGTGGCACCATTGGATTGCCAACAACACATTAAAAGAGATGCATCCATTATATATGCAAGGGTTATACATGTATTAGCCATAAATCACCAAAACAAAACAAACCACCACCATTTTTCTCCATTTCTTCATAAAAATCTGCCCATTCTTAGCTAATTGGAAGTCCAACTTCCAACCATCACTTGTTCTTCAAATTTTTATGGTAAGTACTACATATCATGGTAATGATCTCCTAGAAATTTCAGCTTCAAATTCATCTTTTATCATTTTCAAATAAATCATCAAAGATGATGATGAATAGTGTTCTTCATAAACTAACTTTTATTTCTTGATTTCTTTTGATTATTCAAGCTATACTAAGGCTAGATAAGGGCTAAACAAGGCTTGATAAGTTCATACATACACCAAGGAAGGTATACCACTCTTGAAAACCAAGCTCTTAGTTTAAGTTTTGGTATTTTAGATGAGTTATATGGATTTAATGCATGTTTAGGACCTTAAGATTATGATTGGGATTTATTAAATGTGAAATTAGTTTAGATGAACGGAAAGACATTGCTTGGTCTTAGTTCATGGTTGAATAACATGTAAATGTTGTTTGGAGTGGAAACTATAATTATTGGATGGTTTGAAATTTGGAAATCATGTAAACATAGCCGTCGTAATGCCCGATTGTCGTTAGCCTTAAGAAACCGTGATTAGCAGTAGCATGAACACACTGTCCAGTCTCGGATTTTGCCATGAAAGGCTAGATTATGTTATAAGCTTCGTTTTGATATAAAGATCACGTGAAACGGACTTACGGTTTAGGATTTATGACTAAATTACTAAAAGTAGTTCGAATCCGTAAACAAAAGTTCGTAACTGAAATTGAACCCTCGTAAGCAATGTAACGTCATGGCGAATCTTGGTAAATAAATACTAGGGGTAAGAAGGAAGGTGTGAAAGAAAATCGTATGTCAAAAAGAGCATTTTTCGATTTATTAAAAATGTTCGAGTCAAGGTTAAACGCGAACGAACCCCTAAAAGACGACTCTTTTGTAACTTTGGTAAAACACTTAGAAAACGGGCGATAAAACTCGGAGTATAAGATTGGTTCGTAACGATCAACCTTAGAACTCGTATGACTCAAGTATGTCCCAAGTATAAGTGCAGTGACATGTCGTATTAACGAACGAATGTCGGGTCGGATCAGTGATAATAAGTAATCCACTAATAGGGGTATAACGAGATAACTCGAGAACGTGTTTCGATTTAAGTATAACTTAACTTTTAATATGTTAAGTGATTAATCCCGAATGCCTTGGCTATTTATAGATCACCAGGCTGAACCGGGACCCGCTACCACTACCCCTTACCGTACTCGACTACCAGGCAAGTTTCAATTCCCTTCTTTTAGGCTGTTGTTGTGATTGAATAAATATATATATATATGATTGCTGATATACATATGCCATTGCATGCATGCCTACTTTCAAGTTGAATTGATATACTTGTTCCCTGAATGTTATTGTTGGCTTATAAGCTAGATAGTTATATATCAGTTATAAGCCGGTTATTATAAGACCCTCATAGAAGGGCGTATATATCTTATTAATCAAAAATAGACCGGGAGTCAATATTCCTTGATATATCGAGATTACCTCGGAAGAAGATATTTAAGTAAATATTTTCTATTATTTGGGCGACGAATATTATTTGAATATTTGTTCGAGACTAATTATTTTAACGATCCTTACTTCAAATAATTATTTGAACGTAACTATTCAACGAATAATATTTCTCAATATTCATTCAGAGTCGAACTGATTATCGACTATTATTTCGAATATTCTTCTAAAGATGAGACTATTAAATGAATATTATTTTGGATATTCTTTTAGATTATTATTTTATTAAATCAATATTACTTTTGAATATTCATTTAAGATATTAAATACTTGATGAATATTATTTTAATATTCATCTGAAGCTTGATTTAATTATCGAATATTATTTCGAATATTCCTTAAGGCTTGGATTACTAAATGAATATTACTTGATATTCATTTAGGATATTATTCATTAAATGAATATTACTTTTGAATATTCATTTAAATTCCTAATTAATCATGAATATTACCTTAAATATTCTTTTCAGGTCTTATTAATTAATGAATATTGTTTTGAATATTCATTTAAATATTTATTTATTCAATAAATATTCTCCTGATATTTCTTCAGGGATTATTTTGAGAAATACTCTGATTAAAAATATTCTTTCATATTCCCAAATATTCTTTCAATATTTTAACTCAATAAATATTCTCTGAATATTTATTCCATACTTAGAATAATCTCGATAAGGTTAATCTTCTTCGATTATTACAGAAAATATTTCGAAGTCATATTATTATTAATCTTATATCAAGAAAGGTTCCCAGACATCATTCATCTTTGAGTCTATCTTCTTAATAATAAGGGAACCTTACTTGGAAAAATGTTATTTATCTTGTCGACTTCCCGGTCATAAAGTATTCCCTTCACCCGCAACTCGGGTGCCGTTGACTTATTAAGTCGTTGTTTACCTTCTCATCTTTCGAGGGGTAAGATTACTGGAACAAGTTGATATCCGTTACCAAGTAATAGCTTGGGAGTTATTGGTAAATTTTCCTTTCCAACTAGATACGACTACTTTGTGGAGTCTTATTAACAAGTATTATACTTGGGGAAAGGGGGACGAACGTTATATTCAGAATCATGAACTCTATTTGAACTAGGAGTCGTGTAAGAGGCCGAGTAGCGCCGGTCCATCCCCTTGGCCCAACCGTTGGCCGGGGAGAGCTAGCACGGCGGTATACAAGTAAAGCCGTCAGTTCTTCCTTCTACCGGTAGTAAATCTAAATTGAGCTGTACGATCTCGACTGATCATCAAGATTGGAACAGCGGGCGCGGTGAATACTCCATCATTGGTTCATCATCCAAATTCATTTATTTCCTGCAACATGATTACTGTTGGCAGAGTTGGAAAAGAGTCATAACTGGAATTGCAACCCTTTCTTGCAAGTTCCTCTTCTTAATAACGATAATAATATCTCGCTTACTTTGATGTAGCAGATATTCCTTCAAACAAATACTTTAAGTTACCTTGTAACTTCATCGTTCATATTATACTGGCATCATTTCCGTAAATGCATGGCATATGGTTTAAAAGATAGCTTTGAACTGTTTTAAATTATCGTTCAGTTATATATTTGTTGGTGGGCTTTCGCTCACCCTTGCTTTGTTTATATTATGTCACAACAACAGCTAGGACAGATGGCTCGCGTCAGGCGCACTCGGCGCAAGCAGGTTACCCGACCCACCGGACTACCCGCTGAGATGCTAGCCGCCATTGCTGAGGTAGCATAGTTAGACAGCTTTTGTTTCCTGTTTAACTATATGTATAATTAATGTAATCAACGGCAAAACTTTTAAATGTATGATGTTATCCTTTTGGGATTGTAATAACTTTTATTCGTAACCCTTTAATGTAAGACTTATTTCAATTTCATCTCTGGGACTATAACTGTTGTGTGTGTGAGTGGTAATTATTGTGGGGTCACAGCATGTGATTTATTTATTGTGGACTCAAGTCAAGTATTATGAATGGATGTAAGACCGTAACCACCAGATCCCTGACCCCGGATCTGGGGGTGTTACAGAGATGGTATCAAAGCGAGAGTTATATATCCCAAGAGATGATACGACGTTATATAATAATAAATTCAATAATATAATAAGAACCCTTGCCAGGTTCACCTAAAACCCTTACGGGAACTTTTTAAGTATCATGATAGTAACATAGTTCGTCTTGTGTAGGCGAGCGACTTGTCGGCCCAGGAGGCAGCTGCGAGACAGCATGATGAGGACATGTTCCGGACTAGGGACCCATACTATGAGCACTTGCCTGAGGATGATACTGAGCCTGAGGAGGAGGACGCTGAGGAGGTCCAGGTTGAGGCTGATACTGATGTGATCGAGTCTGAGGAGGAGGACCCTGAGGAGGTCCAGGATGATGCTGACACAGATGTTGTTGAGACTGAGGGGGAGGAGGACCCGGAGGGGGTCCAGACAGGACAGGACGCTGAGTTAGTGGTTGAGGATGATGATTATTGGGTTATGACTGAGTTCAGGACTATGGGAGATGACACTGACATGACCACGGATCAGGTGGTGCCGGTGGATGAGGGTGTTGAGGGAGATATAGATGAGCCAGTAGTTGGTGCTGTAGGGAGTCCTGGACTTTTTGTGCCACTCCTCCCTGTTGAGAGAGCCCCTACCCCACCACCACTACCTGTGAGCCCCTACCCCGGGGAGTTTGAGGAGCTTACCCCAGAGCCCCAGCAGACAGAGACTGCCGCTCCAGCTGAGCCATCCACCCCACCTCATGCCCCGATAGGAGGAGTCCCAGTATGTGTTCACAACTTGATTGTGAACGGGCTTTATAGAGAGTTGTCTGTGGCAGATGCCAGGTTGGCAGAGTCTAGGAGTGAGTTAGCAGCAGAGAGAGCCGCCCGGATGAGGGTGCAGGGCAGGAGGACTATCAGAGACAGAGTTGGGTATAGGGCTGTGACCCGCATCGAGCTGAGGGCTCGGGTGAGGGTGCGACAGTTGCCTACTGATGGGCATGGTAGGGTAGACAGAGCAGCGGCTGAGGAGGTTTTCCGCATCGCCATGGGGAGGGTTCGGAGGATGTTTCGTCGTGACGGCTGATTTCAGATGTAGTGATGCAGTGGTCTAGTTGTCTAGTCATGTACGGACATAGTGGTGCCGGCTTTTGTAGGGATGGTTTTCTTGTACTTGTTTTCCCTTTTTGCAGACTAGACAGATAGACAGCATATTTCACTTTTGACTTGTTGTTGTTGTTAGGATGGTTGTACTTTAAACTATTGTTGTAACTCGGATGTTGTACCTTTTCGGTACCTGGTATATATTTGTTTCCATTTCAGTCATTACAATTTTGTTGGGATGTGATCACGAGTTTATTAGCATATGTATTACTTTTCGATTAAGTTGCCATGAGATATAAAACTGTGGGATTTTAAACCCAATCATGTAAAGAAATGTGCAAGGAAAAATCCTCTAAAACAGATCAGTGAACCTAATGTATAACTTTCCAAATTTTCAGTAAAATGCCTCCAAGACGAATGGGCACTAGGGCTAACCCCCGCGAATCTACTGACCAAGAAAGTCACAACCAACACGAGGAAAACCGTGGAAGTAGTGAGGAACAAGATCAGGACTATAATGAGCAAGAAGATTCCCAGTATGGAGCAGAGGATGAACCCCTGTACTCTGAAGAATTTGAAAGGGAAATAGAGGGTGGAGAAACTGAAGTAGAACAGGAAGGGGAGAACCAGGGCGGAAACCCCATGGGCCAGTTTATGGATCTACTTAGGCAGAATTTGAACCAATACCCCCAACCACCGCCAAGCAACAACACTTCAGTGGCAAATTCCTTTAGGGCCTTTAAGTCCCTTAAGCCCCCAGAGTTCCACGGATCGGCTGATCCCGTTGAGGCGAGGGCCTGGATCAAAGAAATGGAAAAGTCTTTTGAGATTCTGAGTATCAATGAGGCTCAGAAGACTGTTTTTGCTACTTACCTACTAAAGGGAGAGGCCAATTATTGGTGGGAAGCCAAGAAAAACATGGAGACTGATGCTGTCATAGCCTGGGAAAGGTTCAAACAATTATTCCTGGAGAAGTACTTCCCGAAGTTCATGAAAACCCAGATGGAACTTAAGTTCTTGGAACTGAAACAGAACAATATGTCAGTGGCTGACTATGAGGCTAAATTTACTGAGCTATCAAGATTTGTGCCAGAGTTTGTAGACACAGAAGAGAAGAAAGCTAACAGGTTTCAACAAGGGCTGAAACAGTGGATCCAGAATAGGGTGGCTGTTTTAGAGATTACAGATTATGCCACCTTGGTGCAGAAGGCAACCATTGTGGAGGCTGGTAGTGATCAGATGCAGAGAGAGAGAGAGAGAGAAAGGGGGGATAAAGAGAAAGCATGTTAGTATGGGCGGAAGATCCGCTGGAGGAAAACCCCCAACCAAGTTTAATCGAGGAGCGGTTTCCCTACCAGGGAGGAGTGTAGGGTTTAAACCATCTGCGAGTGTGAGTGTGAGCCAGGGCGGCCACCAATCAGGAATGTCCCGTTCCAACCCTTCTCGACCTCCATTGCCATTGTGTGCTACTTGTGGGAAGAGGCACTCCGGGGTGTGCAACCTGAAGCAGATAAACTGTTATAAGTGTGGGCGAGCTGGGCATTATGCTACCGCTTGCACCACGGTCATCCCTAACAGCACAACCTGTTTCCAGTGTGGACAGCGAGGGCACATGAGGAAGGATTGCCCAAAGAGCAAACCAGCAGCATCAGGAGCAAGCAAGGTTGCCTCAAATAGGCCACCAACTGCTAGGACTTTCAATATGTCAGTACAAGATGCCGTGAGGGACACAGATGTGATAGCAGGTACTTTTTCTCTTAATTCAGTCAGTGCAAATGTCTTATTTGATTCAGGAGCAACTAAGTCTTTTATATCTAGAGATTTTGCGCATAACTTGAAACTTAAAACCCAGCAACTAAGAGATTCCTTACAAGTAGAAATAGCTAATCAGGAAATCGTACCGGTTAATCAAATTCACCCCGATTGTAAGCTAGAAATAGGAGGACGATCCTTCTATGTCGATTTAATTCCTTTTAAGCTAGGGGAATTCGATGTCATTTTGGGTATGGATTGGTTGTCTCGCAATGATGCGCAGATAGATTGTAAAGGGAAAAAGGTTAAGTTGAAAACCCCAGGGAAGAAAGAAATAGTGTTTAAAGGGATGCGACAGACCCAGAAAATTCTGACCATGGCGCAAACCAAGAGATTGTTACGAAAAGGGAACGAGGCTTATTTAGCCTACGTTATAGATACTCAGAAGGAAGTGCCAAGATTGCAGGACATTCTGGTAGTTAATGAGTTCGAGGACGTGTTCCCACAAGATCTTCCTGGACTACCACCTGATAGGGTAATTGAGTTTGCCATCGAATTAGCCCCGGGGACGGCGCCAGTTTCGAAGGCCCCGTACCGACTAGCCCCAGTAGAAATGAAGGAGCTAGCTAAACAATTACAGGAATTGTTGGATAAGGGCATGATAAGGCCCAGTGTGTCGCCTTGGGGCGCACCAGTGTTGTTTGTTAAGAAAAAGGATGGAAGTATGAGGTTATGCATCGACTACAGAGAATTGAACAAGCTAACCATAAAGAATAAGTATCCATTGCCCAGGATAGACGATTTGTTTGACCAGCTAAGAGGAGCTGAATACTTCTCTAAGATTGATTTGAGAACGGGATATCACCAACTGAAGATCAAACCTGAAGATATCCCGAAGACTGCATTCCGCACCAGATATGGACATTATGAGTTCTTAGTTATGTCGTTTGGATTGACCAACGCCCCAGCAGCCTTCATGGACCTAATGAATAGGGTGTTCAAGGAATATTTGGACAAATTCGTGATAGTTTTCATTGATGATATTCTCATCTACTCAAAGACAGAGGCAGAACACGCTGAACATTTAAGGATAACCTTAGAAATACTCAGGAAGGAGCAGTTATATGCCAAGTTCTCCAAGTGTGAGTTTTGGAAAAATGAGGTACAATTCTTAGGGCACGTGATCAATAGAGAAGGAGTGTTGGTTGACCCCTCCAAGATAGAAGCAGTTTCAAACTGGGAACGGCCAACTACTCCAACCGAGGTGAGGAGTTTCATTGGACTGGCCGGATATTACAGGAGATTTGTCCAAGACTTTGCGAAACTCGCAGCTCCATTAACTCGACTTACCCGTAAAACCGAGAAATTTGAATGGACTGAGAAATGCGAGAAGAGTTTCCAGGAGTTAAAGAAGAGGCTGGTGACAGCCCCAGTGCTGGCATTACCTGATGGAAAAGGAGATTTCGTGATTTACAGTGACGCTTCGCATAAAGGACTGGGATGCGTGCTTATGCAGCACGGCAAGGTAATAGCGTATGCGTCTAGGCAATTGAAGGATTATGAAGTCAGATATCCCACGCATGATCTAGAACTAGCAGCCATAGTCTTCGCTTTAAAGATTTGGAGACACTACCTGTATGGGGAAAAATGCGAGATTTACACAGACCATAAGAGCCTCAAATACATTTTCACTCAGAAAGAGCTTAACATGCGCCAGAGGAGGTGGTTAGAGTTAATCAAGGATTACGACTGTGAAATTCGATATCACCCGGGTAAAGCCAATGTGGTGGCTGACCCCCTTAGTCGGAAAGAGAAACTCAAGATGATAACTTCAGAGAAAGAGCTAGTGAAGGATTTTGAGAAGTTGGAAATCGAGGTTAAGTTACCTGAAGAGGGCCAAGAAAAGTTGATGGAAATTAGAATCCAACCTCCATTGCTAGAAAAGATTAGACTGTGCCAGGAACGGATGATGGAGGAAGAAAAGAACTCCACAGAAGAGCTAATGACCGGGAAGGAAATTAAGTGCGAAAGAGACAAGGAAGGGATCATGAGGTACACGTACAGGATATGGATCCCAAATGTTCAGGAGCTCAAGGATGAGATTTTAAATGAGGCACACAACTCAAGATACTCAGTGCACCCCGGTAGCACTAAAATGTATAGGGATTTGAAGGAGTATTACTGGTGGCCCAATATGAAAAAGGACGTAGCAGAGTGGGTAAGCAGATGCTTGACCTGCCAACGAGTGAAGGCAGAGCACCAGAGACCCAGCGGACTTCTACATCCCTTAGAGATTCCAGAATGGAAATGGGAACATATAGCCATGGATTTCGTAGTAGGTTTACCCAGGACCAAGGCTAATCATGACACCATATGGGTAATTGTAGATCGACTGACGAAATCGGCTCACTTTCTCCCGATCAACGAAAGGTACACGGTCGATAGACTAGTGGACATCTACTTAAAAGAGATAGTGGCGCGACATGGAGTCCCAGTCGCAATAGTATCCGATCAAGATCCTAGATTTAACTCCAGGTTTTGGAGAAGTTTTCAAGAATGTGTAGGGACCCGGCTGAACATGAGCACAGCCTACCACCCCCAGACAGATGGGCAAAGTGAAAGGACCATCCAAACACTAGAGGATATGTTGAGAGTCTGCGCGATAGACTTCAAGGGGAGTTGGGATGATCACTTGCCATTGGTTGAGTTCTCCTATAATAACAGTTATCATTCAAGCATTGGGATGCCACCTTATGAGGCCCTTTATGGAAGAAAATGTCGATCTCCCTTGTATTGGGATGAAGTTGGAGAGCGAAAGATGCTCGGGCCCGAAGTGGTCCAACGAACTAAAGATGCAGTAGATCTAATCAGAGGACGGTTGGTAGCAGCCCAGGATCGACAAAAGAAATATGCCGACTTAGCTCGGAAAGGCAAGGAATACGAGGTAGGGGACCTAGTGTTCTTGAAAGTGTCACCTTGGAAAGGTTTAATGAGATTTGGGAAGAAAGGAAAGCTGAGTCCCAGATACATTGGACCATTTGAGATCTTGAGACGGATTGGGGAACTAGCTTATGAACTCGCATTGCCCCCGAATCTACAGCAGGTGCACAATGTGTTTCATGTTTCGATGCTGAGGAAGTATAATCCGGATGCAAAGCATATTGTAGAGTATGAGCAAGTGGATATGCAACCAGACCTGACCTATGTGGAGCAACCTGTGGAAATCATAGACCGGAAAGAGCAAGTGCTCCGAAACAAGGTCATTCAGATAGTCAGAGTTTTGTGGCAGAACCACAATGTAGAAGAATCCACCTGGGAACTTGAAAGCGCAATGCAAGAAAAGTACCCCCACTTATTTTCAAACTGATTCCGGGACGGAATCCTTTTAAGGAGGGGAGACTGTAAGAACCCAGATTTTGGGTGGGATTAAAACTTTTATGTATTTAATGATGTAAGAATGAATAGTGGTTATGACTGCGATGTAACGAAGATCTATTAAATAAATGGAACGGATTTGAATTCAATTACTTACATGTCATGCAGAATACTTTTGGTTGACGGCATAGGTAAGAATGATCTATCTCCTAAGGATATAAGTATATTACTTCAAGTAAGATTATTCTTGTGTCATCCAAATCAATATCTATTATAAGTCCAGCGGTTCCGTAAAAAGGTTAAGAAGCACTCGAGAGTGAACCAGGTTCATTTTCCTAATTATAGGAATTAAATAAAAATAAGTGATGAATAGTGATTTTGGTGGAATTTGGAATATTATTATAATAATGATATACCCGGTATTCGGAACGGATTTCTGAGTTCGTATTAGTGATCCAGGAAGAAAATAAGTGTATGTAAAAGCCGTCGGATTCAGAAAAAGAGCACTTTTATTTTCTCCGAGATTTCCCTGGACACTACAAGACTTAAGGAGTTATAAAAGGGAATTAAGGAATTTAAATTCGAGAAGTATTAAGTAAGATGAAGAATAGTATTAGAAATATTAAGAAGGTTTTCGGTAAAACCCTAACTAGAAACGAATGAGTTATTCCCTCGAACGATCAACGAACAAGCAAGGAAATTGAGTAATACCCGGACAAAGGAACGAATAAATAACCAAGAGACAAACAAGTGCAATTGGTGGGAAAAGGAGAAACCCAAGTAACATCCTTATAAGTCAACTACAAGATGAGTGGTGTAATTGCATTCTTGCAAAAATGGAGTTGTTTGTTGTAGTGCCAACACTTGGCCCAATGAGGAAGCAACAAGTGGCACCATTGGATTGCCAACAACACATTAAAAGAGATGCATCCATTATATATGCAAGGGTTATACATGTATTAGCCATAAATCACCAAAACAAAACAAACCACCACCATTTTTCTCCATTTCTTCATAAAAATCTGCCCATTCTTAGCTAATTGGAAGTCCAACTTCCAACCATCACTTGTTCTTCAAATTTTTATGGTAAGTACTACATATCATGGTAATGATCTCCTAGAAATTTCAGCTTCAAATTCATCTTTTATCATTTTCAAATAAATCATCAAAGATGATGATGAATAGTGTTCTTCATAAACTAACTTTTATTTCTTGATTTCTTTTGATTATTCAAGCTATACTAAGGCTAGATAAGGGCTAAACAAGGCTTGATAAGTTCATACATACACCAAGGAAGGTATACCACTCTTGAAAACCAAGCTCTTAGTTTAAGTTTTGGTATTTTAGATGAGTTATATGGATTTAATGCATGTTTAGGACCTTAAGATTATGATTGGGATTTATTAAATGTGAAATTAGTTTAGATGAACGGAAAGACATTGCTTGGTCTTAGTTCATGGTTGAATAACATGTAAATGTTGTTTGGAGTGGAAACTATAATTATTGGATGGTTTGAAATTTGGAAATCATGTAAACATAGCCGTCGTAATGCCCGATTGTCGTTAGCCTTAAGAAACCGTGATTAGCAGTAGCATGAACACACTGTCCAGTCTCGGATTTTGCCATGAAAGGCTAGATTATGTTATAAGCTTCGTTTTGATATAAAGATCACGTGAAACGGACTTACGGTTTAGGATTTATGACTAAATTACTAAAAGTAGTTCGAATCCGTAAACAAAAGTTCGTAACTGAAATTGAACCCTCGTAAGCAATGTAACGTCATGGCGAATCTTGGTAAATAAATACTAGGGGTAAGAAGGAAGGTGTGAAAGAAAACCGTATGTCAAAAAGAGCATTTTTCGATTTATTAAAAATGTTCGAGTCAAGGTTAAACGCGAACGAACCCCTAAAAGACGACTCTTTTGTAACTTTGGTAAAACACTTAGAAAACGGGCGATAAAACTCGGAGTATAAGATTGGTTCGTAACGATCAACCTTAGAACTCGTATGACTCAAGTATGTCCCAAGTATAAGTGCAGTGACATGTCGTATTAACGAACGAATGTCGGGTCGGATCAGTGATAATAAGTAATCCACTAATAGGGGTATAACGAGATAACTCGAGAACGTGTTTCGATTTAAGTATAACTTAACTTTTAATATGTTAAGTGATTAATCCCGAATGCCTTGGCTATTTATAGATCACCAGGCTGAACCGGGACCCGCTACCACTACCCCTTACCGTACTCGACTACCAGGCAAGTTTCAATTCCCTTCTTTTAGGCTGTTGTTGTGATTGAATAAATATATATATATGATTGCTGATATACATATGCCATTGCATGCATGCCTACTTTCAAGTTGAATTGATATACTTGTTCCCTGAATGTTATTGTTGGCTTATAAGCTAGATAGTTATATATCAGTTATAAGCCGGTTATTATAAGACCCTCATAGAAGGGCGTATATATCTTATTAATCAAAAATAGACCGGGAGTCAATATTCCTTGATATATCGAGATTACCTCGGAAGAAGATATTTAAGTAAATATTTTCTATTATTTGGGCGACGAATATTATTTGAATATTCGTTCGAGACTAATTATTTTAACGATCCTTACTTCAAATAATTATTTGAACGTAACTATTCAACGAATAATATTTCTCAATATTCATTCAGAGTCGAACTGATTATCGACTATTATTTCGAATATTCTTCTAAAGATGAGACTATTAAATGAATATTATTTTGGATATTCTTTTAGATTATTATTTTATTAAATCAATATTACTTTTGAATATTCATTTAAGATATTAAATACTTGATGAATATTATTTTAATATTCATCTGAAGCTTGATTTAATTATCGAATATTATTTCGAATATTCCTTAAGGCTTGGATTACTAAATGAATATTACTTGATATTCATTTAGGATATTATTCATTAAATGAATATTACTTTTGAATATTCATTTAAATTCCTAATTAATCATGAATATTACCTTAAATATTCTTTTCAGGTCTTATTAATTAATGAATATTGTTTTGAATATTCATTTAAATATTTATTTATTCAATAAATATTCTCCTGATATTTCTTCAGGGATTATTTTGAGAAATACTCTGATTAAAAATATTCTTTCATATTCCCAAATATTCTTTCAATATTTTAACTCAATAAATATTCTCTGAATATTTATTCCATACTTAGAATAATCTCGATAAGGTTAATCTTCTTCGATTATTACAGAAAATATTTCGAAGTCATATTATTATTAATCTTATATCAAGAAAGGTTCCCAGACATCATTCATCTTTGAGTCTATCTTCTTAATAATAAGGGAACCTTACTTGGAAAAATGTTATTTATCTTGTCGACTTCCCGGTCATAAAGTATTCCCTTCACCCGCAACTCGGGTGCCGTTGACTTATTAAGTCGTTGTTTACCTTCTCATCTTTCGAGGGGTAAGATTACTGGAACAAGTTGATATCCGTTACCAAGTAATAGCTTGGGAGTTATTGGTAAATTTTCCTTTCCAACTAGATACGACTACTTTGTGGAGTCTTATTAACAAGTATTATACTTGGGGAAAGGGGGACGAACGTTATATTCAGAATCATGAACTCTATTTGAACTAGGAGTCGTGTAAGAGGCCGAGTAGCGCCGGTCCATCCCCTTGGCCCAACCGTTGGCCGGGGAGAGCTAGCACGGCGGTATACAAGTAAAGCCGTCAGTTCTTCCTTCTACCGGTAGTAAATCTAAATTGAGCTGTACGATCTCGACTGATCATCAAGATTGGAACAGCGGGCGCGGTGAATACTCCATCATTGGTTCATCATCCAAATTCATTTATTTCCTGCAACATGATTACTGTTGGCAGAGTTGGAAAAGAGTCATAACTGGAATTGCAACCCTTTCTTGCAAGTTCCTCTTCTTAATAACGATAATAATATCTCGCTTACTTTGATGTAGCAGATATTCCTTCAAACAAATACTTTAAGTTACCTTGTAACTTCATCGTTCATATTATACTGGCATCATTTCCGTAAATGCATGGCATATGGTTTAAAAGATAGCTTTGAACTGTTTTAAATTATCGTTCAGTTATATATTTGTTGGTGGGCTTTCGCTCACCCTTGCTTTGTTTATATTATGTCACAACAACAGCTAGGACAGATGGCTCGCGTCAGGCGCACTCGGCGCAAGCAGGTTACCCGACCCACCGGACTACCCGCTGAGATGCTAGCCGCCATTGCTGAGGTAGCATAGTTAGACAGCTTTTGTTTCCTGTTTAACTATATGTATAATTAATGTAATCAACGGCAAAACTTTTAAACGTATGATGTTATCCTTTTGGGATTGTAATAACTTTTATTCGTAACCCTTTAATGTAAGACTTATTTCAATTTCATCTCTGGGACTATAACTGTTGTGTGTGTGAGTGGTAATTATTGTGGGGTCACAGCATGTGATTTATTTATTGTGGACTCAAGTCAAGTATTATGAATGGATGTAAGACCGTAACCACCAGATCCCTGACCCCGGATCTGGGGGTGTTACAAATGGTGAGGCGATCTTAGAAAAATCTTGAACAAACCTCCTATAATAACCAGCCAATCCCAAGAAACTCCTCACTTCGGTGGGCGTTCTCGGTCTGCTCCAATTCACCACAGCTTCTATCTTTGCGGGGTCAACTCTAATTCCTTCACTACTGATTATATGGCCTAGAAACTGCACCTCTTCCAACCAAAACTCACATTTTGAAAACTTGGCATACAACTTCTCTGCTCTCAATATTTCTAACGCACTCCTTAAATGTTATGCATGTTCTTCCCGGGTCTTGGAATATATCAAGATATCGTCAATGAAAACTATCACAAATTTATCCAGATGCTTCCTAAAGACTCAATTCATAAGATCCATAAATGCTGCTGGGGCATTGGTTAATCCAAATGGCATCACTAAGAATTCGTAATGTCCATACCTTGTGCGAAATGCCGTCTTTGGAATGTCTTCAGGTTTGATCTTTAATTGATGATAGCCCGATCTTATATCAATCTTCGAGAAATAAGCTGCTCCCTTAAGTTGATCAAACAAATCATCGATTCTAGGTAAGGGATATCTATTCTTGATGGTCAGCTTGTTGAGTTCTCGATAATCAATACACAATCTCATACTACTATCCTTTTTCTTGACAAACAGCACAGGAGCTCCCCACGGTGATACACTTGGTCTTATGACTCCCTTATCAATAAGTTCTTGTAATTGTGTTGCTAACTCTTTCATCTCCACCGGTGCCATCCTATATGGTGCTTTGGACACGAGTTCTGCTCCAGGTACTAGGTCTATAGCAAACTCCACTTCTCGATCTGGAGGTAAACCGGGTAATTCTTCTGGAAAAACGTCGGGGAACTCGTTAACAATTGGTATATCTTCTATCTTCGGTGCTTGCTTCTCTACATCCGTCACGTGTGCTAAATACGCTTCACAACCTTGTCTAAGTAACCTCTTGGCTTGCATAATACTCAGAAATTTCTTCACCTGCCTTTGTCCTTGAAATATCACTTCCTTATCATCCTCCGCCTTTAATCTCACATGTTTCGTTCTACACTCAATCTGTGTATCATAATCAGCCAACCAATCCATTCCTAAGATTACATCGAATTCTCCCATTTCGAAGGGTATCAAATTGGCATAGAAAAGGTAACCACCTATCTCTATATTACACTGAGGACACACTTGATTGACAGGGACTCTATCTTGGTTTGGCACCTCTATCACTAAAGCTTGCTCTAAAGGTCGAATTTCACATTGCAATTTACTAACAAACTTGTTGGAAATGAAAGACTTAGTAGCTCCAGAGTCAATTAAAACTTTAACGTCTATTGAATTCACAGGAAGCGTACCTGCGACAACATCCATTTCTTGAACAGCATCCTGCATAGTCATGTTAAAGGTTCTGGCTCTAGGTTGAGACATCTGGGTCTGAGATGGAGGTCCCGTTATCCTCAGGGCATTTGCCGATGGGGGTCCGGCTATCCTCAAAACATTTCCTGACTGAACTGCCTCCTTGCAATCCTTAGCAATATGACCAATTTTCCCGCAGTTGTAGCATGTTATCCCTGATTTTGAAGTCGGGCACTCTCCCGCGTAATGTCCCTTCTTGTTGCATTTAAAACAAGTAATACTTAGTCTGTGGCAAACTCCCGAGTGCTTCTTCCCAAAAGTTGTACATTCAGGTAAAGCTGGTCTGATTGCAAGCTGCTGATTGGTATTCTGAAGACGTTTACCTTGGCCACCGTTTCCATTCTTCGGTTTCTGAAAACCTCAGTTCCTGTCAACCCGACCCTCATTCCTTGGCTTGAACTTGTTATTATTATTATTACCTTTTGGGTTCTGACTTCCCTCAGTACTTTCTATCTTCCTTTTCTTCCCTGCCTTCTCCTTCTGATACAATTCACTTTCACCTTCAACAATCATAGCCTTCTCCACTACCATTGCATAGTTCTCTAACTGAAACACCACCACCTTACTACGTATCCATGGCTTTAGACCCTGTTGAAATCTTTTAGCTTTCTTTGCCTCAGTATTGACATACTCAGGAACAAACCTTGCTAACTCTGTGAATTTTGCCTCGTATTCTGCCACGTTCATGTTTTCTTGTTTTAATTCTAAAAACTGAATCTCCAGCTGATCTTGCATATACCTTGGAAGATACTTCTCGAGAAATAACCCGGTGAATCTCTACCATGTGATCACTCCATCACCTTGCAACAGTTTTGTTGACTCCCACCAATAATTTGCTTCAGCTTTCAAGAAGTAACTAGCATATTCCGTCTTCTGATCTTCTCCTACCCTAACCAACGCAAAAGCTTTTTCCATTTCATTAAGCCAAGCCCTAGCTTCTATAGGGTTGACAGTACCTTTGAACTCTGGAGGGTGTACGACATGAAAAGCTTTGAAGGTCACAATTGGTTGGGTGGGTCGTTGCTGAGCTAGTGCGGCTGTCTGTTGTTGAAGAAGTTGGAGAATTTGAGTCATAGTCGGGTCAACTGGATTTTGATTTCCAGTATTCTGGTTTTCAGGATTTGCAGTAGGTGTTTTCTTCTTTGGAGGCATGATTTTGATAAGAAGATAAATAGTTCATTAAACAACAGGTAAATAAACAACAAGCAATTATGTATAGAGATAAGGTTTTCAAATCCTGAATTTTGAGTTATCTGTGATCACAAGAGTTATAACGATATATAGAAACAAGGAAGCATAGATATTATCTTGAGCAAGTAATTCTAACAGGAGATATTTAGGCAACTCAGAAATGTAATAAAAGATATGCAGATAACGAAAAATAAAAGTCATGGTACCAACAAAGTTAATATAACACAACAATTTCAGAGTTCAAGGTACACTGTTAACCATCCTACTACAAAAATAAATACCGTGGATAATCTCAATCATTCACCATCTGCGATAACGATATAGCGAGTATAGAAATTACTAAAGCGATAAAAGAATATCCTAAACCTACTACCTACTATCCTAATGCTAACCTACACCTATCGCTCCTATCCTATGCCTATAAGGGTTCAAATCCTATCCTACACCTATCCTATACCTATTCCTGGCTTGTTTCAGTGACCAAAACCTGACGGCTCTGATACCAACCTGTAACGCCCCGACTTCCCAATACTGATAATGTAATTTCTATAATAAAATACTCAATTATTGGAATTAATTAAATAAAATAGAATTTGATACAGGGGGATTTTTAAAAATTTCGGCATGAAGTATTCGTAATATGGACTATCCATCTGTATTTTTTAAACCAACCAAATTTCAAAAAAAACAAACAACTGCAATTCCAACTACTTAAGAAAAATAAACATTTGTTTAACCTGTCCTAACCGATCCGGTGAACCATACTACTATGCCCTCCCGATCATAAAACAAGATCGGGGCACCACAACCAAAATTAAATACATACGAGCTGATAACCAGACATTAAGTCATAATACAACACCCCACTACTAACCCGAATCTCTAACAGGTAGTGGTATGAAACAAGCAACTACTAACTAAGTTATTACATTACAATACTAAATTCTTAATTAAAAGATACATACACTCCACAAATATAAATACAACCAACTATAACTATTACACAAATTTCTACTGATACCCAAAAGTCCAACCTTTTACTAGAGCCAAACTAGTCTGTCTACAGTCCACAACAAGTTCTTCTCCTGATATAGCTCCTACGTCGTATCCTTTTCTTCCTTAACTGAAAAAGGGTTATAAACAACAATAAGTGAGCCAAATGCTCAGCAAGTAACAATATAGGTGCCAAAATAAAATCAACAACATGAGTACGGATACAACGATATAAGAATCATTCTTTGAGTTTTTCCAAATTTTGGCAATTTGTAATTCATTCCAAAAATAGGGAGAGAGAGAGAGAGAAATCAATTTCTCTTTTTATATCAAATTTCCCACCTTTAAAACATTTTAATTAAATTAAACATTTTATTAAAATCGGACAATACGGGTGATCAGCCACGTAATGTCCCCATACCGGACACTAGGTCCCTCTGGACTTTGAAAATTGGGTTCCCAATTAGGCAACACATTGGCCTCTATTGCTGGACTAGGACCACCCTAGCCTCTTATGCCAAATTAAAGTGCTGGACTAGGACCACCCTAGCCTCTTACGCTAAATTATAATAATTAATTAAATGTCCTTAAAATAAAGAAATTTTCGATGAATAGAATTCTTATGCAATAATTCAGAGCAGGGGATTATTCTGTTTAATTGAAGGATAATTGGCTAAAGGTCAAATAAACAATTCGATTTAAATGCATAAGGCTCAAAAGGTAGAGTTCAAGTGTCATTCACACGTATTTAACAATAAGGGTTTATCAAGTTGTTGTCAATTTAGAGGGGTAATACAAGGTGGTACCAAATATGTTATGGCTCGGTAAAAGTAGGAATATAAACAACAAGGATTACTAATTAATTGAAAATAAAACAAGGATTAGGGATTTAAAGTTTTATTTAAGAGTTACAAGGCATAGATAAGCTAGTGTGGATTAAGGAAATAAATATGACATAAGGTTTAAGCTAGCACAAAAGGCATGTCATACAATAAGGTTTTCAGTTCAACAAGAGTTAAAATAAGTAGGGAAGTGCAATAGTTTAAACAGCAGTCTATAAGGATAAACACGAAGGTATAAAGGATTAAGCAATAGTTAGTATGATTTAACAGTCTAGTACAAAAGGTTCGACAATTAACTTGAAAGAAGCAACAATAAGTTATAAGAATTTTAAACAACAATTCATGGATAATTGAAAGAATCTGAACTTCGATACAAGATTCGAGTTACTTGCCTTAACCAAATATTTCCACGCTAGTCACTTAGTTCAAAAACTCTCAGTCTTTGCCTTTCCTTTATCCTTTATGTCTATGTCCTTCGAACCTACACATATAAAAACACTATTTCAGCATTCTGTTCAATAATCGATGCTCCACTACAAATGTCTAATCTAAATCTACCCTTGCGA
Source organism: Saposhnikovia divaricata (assembly GCA_036435485.1). Taxonomy (NCBI): domain Eukaryota; kingdom Viridiplantae; phylum Streptophyta; class Magnoliopsida; order Apiales; family Apiaceae; genus Saposhnikovia; species Saposhnikovia divaricata. The sequence goes on from CM071595.1 coordinate 20,703,164, forward strand.
TAATCCTTAATTTTATTGACTTAATAATAATAATATCAACCCTAGTCCACTGACACACATGTAATGGCAACCGATAAACATTTAGCAGGAAATCATTTAAATAAAATATAGTCAAATACCACTCCAAATTAGAAGTATATATATATATATATATACATATATATACTCGAGAGTGTATAACTAGAATTTTAGGGAATCAATAATTATTTGAAAATTCGACAGCCTCTCCTTTGAATATTGAACTACCCGTCGGAATACAACCGACCCAAACAAGCTTTAACAACCAAATTTGAACTATTTATATTACCGAAACCAATAGCAAACAACAAAATTTATATCTGAAAACAGTATGTTACATAATTTAATCTCGGACTCCACCAATTTTCTAAACTACGAATGTAAACACAGCAATATTAAACGGATAATCTCATCATTAACGAATCAATTATATTCGAATATACACAAACTTCGGGAAACCCCTCTTTCGGTTTCTTTGTGTACACAATAATCACGAAACAACTGCAACATATTACACCATCGACACCAGCAGTAATAATCCAAGATCCTAACCAAGAAATTCCAAATTTTCAGCTAACAATTCGTATAATCTCACACACACACAGAAAACACATACTCACACACACAGGCAATACACGCACACACCCTGTTATATCTATACATGCACGCACGCAGTCACAGCAACGCACGCAGCACACACATCATACGAAATCGAGAGGAAAACAGCGGGGGAAATAAATAAAAGGGAAGGGGGAAAATCAGCGGGGAAAGGGAAGAGTTTTACCGAGAGAGTGACGAGAAAGAGAGGGAGAGAAAACCGAGAGAGAGAGTCCGCGAGAGAGAGAGAGAGAGAGAGAGAGAGAGAGTCCGAGAGAGAGAGAGATCCTTCGAGAAGAACCAGGAGAGAGAGAGAGAGAGAGAGAGAGAGAGAGAGAGAGAGAGAGAGAGAGAGCATGGCGTATGTTGTCTCCCTTCTTCAATTTAGGGATTTAAGTGATAAATATTTGGGGAAAAAGAATTATCATTTTGTAAGAATTTTCTGATTAAAAGATTAAAAATGCACCTCGTAAAATAGAAAATAAATAGGTAACAATTGGGAAAAATCTAAATTTCATTTTTAAAATATAAAAAATAAATTTATCTATCTTCCCAAATTTTTAAAATATTTTTGGGGTCAAAAACGAATTTAATATCATTTTTACAAGATTAAACCAATAAGACCCAAATAAATTCATAAAATCATTTTAAAATCCTTAAAAATTAAAATAAATCCATCTAATATTTTTAAAACTCAAATAAACTAATAAAGTTAATAATGCAAAAGATTTCGTAATTTTTACTAATCCCGGTGATTTTATAAAATTCTAAGAGTATAAATAAAACATGATTTAAATAGAATTTAATCCCCAAAAATAAAAATAAAAATACGTAAAATTATCTGACACATATAAATCATCAAATAAACCCACAAAACGAAATCACACATATTTCACTTCCTCAAAAATAATCACGTCACATAATTCACATCTAATATTAAATAAATAATTATAAATATTACATAAACTTCTAAGACGTTATAGCCATGGCTCGATATTCAGCCTCAGCTGAAGATCTAGAAACAGTATTGTTGTGGAATAAAATCGAGGGTTTGTAAATTGCGGCTAGAGTTTGTATGTATTAAATACAAGGGATGGTGAGCTTCGAGCTTTAATGGCTGTTCTTGCGTTCGAGACTAATCGGTCCTCACAAGATGCCTACGTACTTCGATGAATATCAAAGATCAAGCCAAAAACGTAGTTCTGAGAATGAGGGGTCAGGCCCTTTATATAGGTTGCGGGAGCCTTAGAATTATGGTAGGATTCGGAGACTAGGTGGGCAAGCCACCTCCTTGAGGAAGGTTCTAGACTCCTTCCTTGTAGGAATCAGTTTCCATGTTGAATTGGGTGCCTTGGAGGCTAAGTCAGGCAGGAGTAATATCCTTGTTTGACTCTTATTGCTGAGCTATTTTTCACCTCCAATATTAATTACGAAATTAATATTTAAAATAGGATTTTGGACCCTGTTGGTGGGCCCCACGTTCGGACCATACCGGGTCTAATTAATGCAACACTAAATGTGTCTTTAGGGCTTATTTTTAGCCCATATCATTTGCCCCCAACTTCTAGGAAAACTGATCAGGTTTTCCTTGAAGTTTTAACGGTCCTTTCCAAGACTCGGGTCAGGGTTCATCTTTATACACTAGTGTTTCACGAGTATTGTCTTTATGTAAAGCGTGGAGCGACCGACGCGTTTACGACAATGTTAATTCGATGCTAATCGGCACTAATCAGCCTTAACGACATTTAAACAATGTTTAAACGACGTTGAACGGCATAAAACGGTACTAAACGGTACTAACTAGCCTTAAACGACACTTAAACAACGTTTAAGTGACGCCAACTGGCATTAAACAACACTGAACGGTGCTTATCGGCACTAACGGTGCTATCGGCACTAACGGTGCTTATCGGCACTAACAAGCCTTGAACGACACTTAAACAATGTTAAGCGATTCTAAACGGCGCTAAACGGTGCTAAACGGCACTAGCTGGGGTCCGGGGGCAGCAGCCCCCCGGCGGGGTCCAAGGGGCGGTAGCCCCTGGCGGGGTCCAAGGGGCAGAGCCCCTGGCTGGGGTCCAGGTCAGCTTGGAAATTTTTTATTTCAAAGGGCTAGTACTATTCAGAATTTATCATTTCGACTCAAATTTCTGAGTTTTAATCACAAATTTCGATCAGGAAACTTCACATTTTTCGACCAGGATTTCGACCAGGATTCTGGTCGAAATAAGGTCTGATTTTTCGAGCTCAAACTAGAGCCAGGTCGCAGCTTTTGGTCACAGTTTTTAGTTCAAAAACGACCTGGGTTCAACGACCTCAAATTGGGGTACACACGACCTCATTTCATGTCCTGGTCGCATGGTTTTCTCCATTTTTCTAGTTCATTTTCGACTAGGATGCAACGAGCTCAACGTAAGCTTTTTCTATGTCCAGGTCGCACGTTACGAGCCCTATTCGTAGTTCAACTACGATTTCAAACGTACGACCTCACTTCATGATCTAACTGAAAATACACCTAGAGGGGGGGTGAATAGGTGTTATGACTAACAATGATCAAATAAGAAATCTGTCTAAAAAATTACTCTGGCAGCTAGCTGGATGAAATAAATTAGTGAATAAGCAGCTAGCTGAGTTAACTTGATTTGGCAGATTAACAAATAAGCAGCTAGCTGTGATATGTAATGCAGAAGGACAAAAGTGCAGTAAGTAAAGAACACCAAGAATTTTAGCTAGGTTCGACCCCTAATCTTCTATGGTCTACGTCCTAGTCCCTTACCAACTTGGTAAGAGAATATATTATTGATCACAATTAAATCCAATTACAAGACACAATAATATATCTCCCTTATCACCCAGTTACTGACTGCAGCTAGCTGGAACCCCTTGTTTCTTGAACACAGTTCTCTAAGCTCTATACTAAACCAAGTATAAACTTCTCTAGCCTAATGCTCCTTGAACCCTGGTTCCACAAGCTTGACAAACCAGCAACTACCAACTTTACAAGTTGAACAATACAAGGATGAATTAAATAAATACAACTCAAAAGATTTGAACTCTCTAAACTGTATATACGATATAATACACGAGCTCTTTTGAAGTATATGTGCTGAGTTGTTTTCTTGACACTTGAATATTGCTTGTATGTTTTTCTCTTGGTTCGTACCTGTGAAGAACATTCATACAAGTATATATAGTGAAGTAAAGAAACTAGAATTAAAGATGCAAACTTGTAACGGTCTTGAATAGCATTTCTCACGTTTCAAGATTTGTTCCATTAATTCTACTTCTAACGTTCACAATCAGTTTAAACAATAATTCTTACTCAGAAAATAATTTAGTTTAGAAATGGAGAGATAAGAATGTTTAAGAATGAAAGAAACCGTTAGAGAGAAACTTTGAAGAAGATAAAGAATATGAAAGAATATGATAATGAGTGCATGTAATTCTTTACAATCTTTAACCAAGACAACAGTTGGTGGAGGATAGGAATAAAGCATAAATGATATTAAATAAGAGCATGCTTGGAAAGTAAGCACATGGGTTGCCTTTTTTAAGAACATTAAAGAATTCAAAGATTCCTTTTTCTAATAAAGTATTGTTTTAGAAATACTTTTGAAATTATGTCATGTTATTAATGTATAAAAAACCGTTCATGCCACTTTTGCAATTATAAGCATAATAAAATCATTTATTCGAATACTTGTGAAACTGGACAGACTGCCAGCCAGCTTGCTGAGTTGAACTGTCAGCTAGCTGAGTTACCCTGTTTTTCTCATAAAATTTTATATGAAGTAATCCTGCAAAACAAAATTAGTCTAATGCAGAATCCAGCTTGCTTACTAAGTATGATCATCAAAATCATAGAGTTTCAATCTCCCCCTTTTTGATGATTATACACCAATTTTAGGAGAGATGAAAACAAACTCCCCCTGAGTCTAGCAACCTTATAAACATATAACAATTTGATAAAGACCAAGGGTAATACACAAGGATAACTTAAGAAAGATCAAAACCAACACATGACAGATAAGCACTTAAGAAAGATCAAAACCAACACATGACAGATAAGCACATAAATAACACATGTTCTCAAACCAAAATATCCCACATAATAGGTTCAGACATACATAATTCTTAAACACATAAACAGGTTCATAGGTTCTTAAAAACTTAAACAAGTTCACAGGTGCATAGACATCATATCATATCATCCTAAAAAGTTCTCCCCCTTAATCATAAAAAGGAAAAACTTAAGAGTCCTTATCCTCATCATCCACTTGAGCATTCTCAGCTTGAACCACCCCAGAAGCAGCCACAGTTGGAGCATCCACACTTTCTTTGAGCACATCTTCAGTAGCAGCATTTGCAAGGTCATTAAGCCCTTGTGCATCAGAGACAGTGGCAGAGAATAAACCAGTGCGAGTTGAGGTAGACGGACGTGGACCAGCAACGATGTCACGAAGGAAAGAAAGTTCATCGGCCACATCAGTTACTTTATCAGTCAACACTTTCAGGGCAGCTCGAATTTCCTTCATGTTTTCAGAATGACCAGCCTCAGTCATACTCTCACTTTCCAACAGAGCAGGGGATGGGATTGGAGGTGGAGGAGGTTCCATTCGAATTACATTACCATCAGAATCCAACTTCAAATGAGATTGCAACAAGCTCTTAGCATCCAGAAATTCTTTAGCAAGCTCACACTCTTCATTTTTTAAGTCAATACCATACCATTCAAAAATTCTAGTCAATAAACAGCCATAAGGGAGGCTTGGAGAGGTATGTGGCTCGAATACATCAAACATATTTTTCAAGATAAGTCCAGCCAGGTTGAATGGCTTCTCAGAGAGCAACATAGCCACCACAGAAACATCTTGACCCGCAAAATTCGATCGACTTCCAGTACGAGGGTTTACATTATTGATACACATCTTAAACAACACATGACTGATAGGGGTCACAATGGAAGTAGTTGGAGGGGCATAAACAAGTAAACCATCTAAACCACGAATTAATCTCAACTGGTCCAATTCAGTAAAATTTGGAAATTCAGTAGGACCCTTTTTGGTTGTGATAGAAACAGACGATGGTTTCTCAATACCAAGGATATCATTCAAAACATTAGTAGTTAACATTAGTTTTTGACCACGAACTACCGAAGAAAAGACCATTGGTTTGACAATAACAAGGTTTGAATAAAACTCATAGACAAGAGATGGATAACATTCTCGGGGTAAATCTTTGATAAAGGAATCAAACCCTAATTTAGAGAAATAAGCAAGAGCCCCGCATTTGGCATAGGAATTACCTGCAATCGGGCGTCCAAAAACGATTCGACGGTTGGCCAAGTCGAGTTGCTTGAATTTGGATTCTAGTTCTTCACTTGTAAACTTAATTCCATACTTGGTTCTCTTAGCAGACGAGCAACCTTTAAGCCCTGATTTTTGAACTTCCGACATTTCATCTCCGCTGTCGACTTGAACCCTATCAATGTCATCTTCTTCATCAAAGAGCCTTTTGTTCTGCCCTTTCTAAGTTTTGGGGACAGAGATTGGAGTTTTCTTGGAGGATCTAGTTTTGCCAATGGTGAAATTTGGTGTCGATGAGAGAGAGAGATAGAGAAATGGTAAGAGCGGCTAGAAACCCTAAACTTGATTTGGGAATGGTTTGATGATATCTCAAGAGTCGGATTGGAATGTATTAAGTAATTCTCTTCTATTAATTAAGGGGAAAAACTTACTTATTAAAATAAAAAATCATTTTATCCCGACATATAACATATTTCACCAATAGCATAGAATAAGGTACTAAGTATAAATAAATAAAAAGAAATCACAGAGACATATTTCAATGCATAAATTAAACAATTAACTTTAACTCAACACTTAAAAAAATAAACAAATAGCACAAAACCATTGAGCATGAAATTGTACATAATATCATAAGAATATACCGAATTTCCATGGCAGCTAGCTGGTTAGACATAAAAGATTTCCATCCTTCCATAGCAGCTGGCTGGCTAGACATTACACATGCCTAATTCTCTACGCAGCACAGAGAAACGCTCCTCAGCTAGTGGCTTTGTGAAGATGTCAGCTAGCTGGTACTCTGTACTTACAAAGATTAGCTCAATTTTTCCCTTTGCAACATTGTCTCTCAAGAAATGATGTCGAACATCAATGTGCTTTGTTCTTGAGTGATTCACTGGATTCTTTGATATGTTGATAGTGCTTGTATTGTCACAATAAATGGGGACTTTGCCACATTTAATTCCAAAATCTAGAAGTGTTTGTCTCATCCATAGCATTTGAGAGCAACAACTTCCAGCTGCTAGATACTCCCCTTCAGCTGTGGATAATGCAACAGAAGTTTGCTTCTTGCTTTGCCAAGATACTAAACTCTGTCCTAAAAATGCACAAACACCACTTGTACTCTTACGATCAGTTTGACAACCTGCTTAATCTGCATCACTATACCCAACAAGATCAAATGCATTTGTGATGGGATAAAATAAACCAAGAGTAGTAGTTCCACTTAAATATTTAAAAATTCTTTTAATAGCATTCAAGTGAGATTCTTTTGGTTGAGCTTGAAACCTAGCACACACACATACACTATACATAATATCAGGTCTAGAGGCTGTAAGATATAATAAACTACCAATCATACCTCTATACTTTCGAACATCTACATCTTTACCTCGTTCATCTGCAGCCAGCTTGCTGGCAGAACCCATAGGTGTAGATTTTGCCTTGATATTCTCATATCCAAACTTCTTTATCAAGTTCTTGATGTACTTGGACTGATATACATATATCCCATCTTGGGTTTGCTTGATTTGGAGCCCCAAAAAGTAGTTGAGCTCACCCATCATACTCATGTCAAACTCACTATGCATACACTTAGAAAACCACTTGCACATTTTATCATTAGTTGATCCAAATATAATATCATCTACATATATTTGCACAACTAGAATATCATTACCAGTAAGTTTAGTAAACAATGTAGGATCGATTTTACCTCGAATGAACCCATTCTTTATCAAAAACTTACTTAGCCTTTCATACCAAGATCTAGGAGCTTGTCGTAATCCATATAGTGCCTTCTTTAATTTGAAAGCATAATTAGGAAATTTATCACTCTCAAATCCAGGAAGTTGCTTGACATATACTTCTTCTTTCAAGTATCCATTAAGAAATGCACTTTTCACGTCCATTTGATGTAGCTTGAACTTCTTGAAGCATGCAAATGAGATTAGCATCCTTATTGACTCTAGCCTTGCAACCGGGGCATAAGTTTCATCAAAATCGATTCTTTCTTGTTGATTATATCCTTGTGCAACAAGCCTTGCTTTATTCCTAGTAACCGTTCCTTCTTCATCAACTTTGTTCTTTAAAACCCATTTAGTACCAATGATTGAAGCATCTTTAGGTGGCTCTACAAGTTCCCAAACATCACATCTTTCAAATTGATTAAGTTCTTCTTGCATTGCCATGATCCAATTTTCATCTTTCAGTGCTTCATTGACATTCTTTGGTTCTTCTTGAGCTAGGAAGGCAGAAAATGCACAAAAGTTAGCTTGGCTTCTCCTTGTCTTGATGCCTTCTGATTTATCACCAATAATCAACTCTGGAGGATGGTTCTTTACTGTCCTTGTTGACTTTTGAAAATGATGATGAGCCATAACCTCTTCATTGGCTCTAATTCTCTTGGATGGAGGAGGGGATTCATCCCCATTATAAATTGGCATCTTTTCTTGTGATCTCTGGCCTCTAGAATCTTCCAAGGTGAGTTTTGACACCTTATCACAAGTTTCATCTACTGGAGGAGAGATTTCAGCTTGATTATCATTAGCTGAACTTGATTCAGTTTCTACTGCAGCTCGCTGGGTTGCTGCATTTCCTGATTCTGCTTCATTGGCAGCTCGCTGAGTTACTGTATTTTTGGAATCTGCTTCTTTGTCAGCTCGCTGAGTTGCTGTATCTGACCTTGGCAGCTCGCTGGCACCATCTGAACCTGCAATATCTTCCTCATCTCTTGACAGATCAACATTAGATTCTTGAAATGAGACATCAATTGACTCTTCAACGGTACGTTTAGATATATTATAAACTCTATATGCACGACTTGTTGTAGAATAACCCAAAAATATAGCTTCATATGATTTAGCATCAAATTTACCATCTCTATCAATGGATTTGAGTACAAAGCACCTGGATCCAAAGACCTTGAAGTAGCCTATGTTTGGCTTCTTGTTCTTTAGCAAATCATAAGGAGTCTTGTTGAGAATAGGCCTGATTAGTACTCTGTTAAGAACGTAGCTAGCTGTGTTGACTGCTTCTGCCCAGAAACTTCTTGGCAGCTTGCTCTCTTGCAGCAATGTTCTAGCTGTTTCTTGCAATGACCTGCTCTTTCTCTCCACAACTCCATTTTGTTGTGGGGTTCTTGGAGCAGAGAATTCATGTGAAATGCCTCTATCTTCACAATATGAGATAAAGTTTTTTTGGAATTCACCACCTTGATCACTCCTTATACTTACAAGTCTTAACTTAAACTTGTTCTCAAGTAACTTAATTAGATTTTCAAATTCACTGAAAGCACAATCTTTAGTACGAAGAAACAATACCAAAGTATATCTAGAATAATCATCTACTATAACAAATGCATATTGTTTACCTCCAATGCTTTTATATGCTTCCGGACCAAATAAATCTAAATGAAGTAGCTCTAAAGGTTTAGAAGTTGATACCATTTTCTTTGATTTATGAGGAGTCTTGATTTGTTTGCCTAATTGGCAAGCCGAACAAGTTTCCATTTTGACATACTTCAATTTTGGCAATCCTCTAACTAGCTTCTTTGAAGACAGCTTGCTGAGTAAGTCCATATGAGCATGTCCAAGCCTTCTATGCCAAATTTCTGGATTTAAATCAACAGCAGCTAGACAACAATATGAATCCTGCATTTCAAAGTCTAAAATATATATATATTTCCTTCCCTTCTAGCAACTAGGGGGACTTTGTTAGTGCCAACAATAATAGTACACTTTTCTTTATCAAAAAGAACAGAATGTCCATCATCATATAACTGACTTACACTAAGCAAATTATATTTAAGACCTTGAACATATTGTACTTTATCAATAGAAATGACACTATTACCAATCTTCCCTTTCCCAAGAATCTGAAGTGTTTTGCTATCACCAATGGTGACATTTCCACCCCTTTTCTTACTGAGAGACAGGAATTGAGATTTATCACCACTCATATGTCTTGTGCATCCACTATCCAAAATCCATTGATTTGATCTCACTTTGACAACAAGACATACCTACAAAACAAATAAAAAGCCAACTCAACGTTTTGGTACCCATATTTGCTTGGGTCCAGAATGGTTAGTTGATAGAACATATAAAACATTTAAATCAGATTTCTTGATCCACATTTGGACCACTTTAGAAGCTGTATTTCTTGTTCCAACTGTTCTGTCAGCTAGCTGCCTGTGACCTGTCTGTCTGTTCCAGCTAGCTGGGTTGGCATTCTGAATTTTGCAATGATTTGCCAAATGACCTTTATTTCCACATTTATGGCAGATTCTCCATGTCATGGCATAGTCATAAGGGATTCCATGTTTGCCATCATACTTTAGAGGTGTTTTGGAAGCCGATCCAACTCCTTCTCTTTCGATTGGAACTTTTGCATATCTCATCATTGTTTTGAGAGTATCTTCTCCTTGAATGAACTTTCCCATTCCTTTCTGGAGATCCTTGATTTCAGTTTCCAATTCTTTGATTCTTTCATCTTGTTGAGATATTTCCATTGAGCATGATTCCCTTGGACTAAATGCTTCTAAACATGCATCTTGAGCCTCTATTTCTGTTCTCAGCTCGCTGAGTTCCTTCATAAGTGTATCATTTCTCTTGACAAGCACTTTGTTTATCCCTTCAAGCTGGGATATCTCAGCCTTAAGATCAGTAAGCTTTTGAGCATGATTTGTAGCAGGTGTCTTCTCATCCATTAACTAAGATATGATCTTCTTAAGTTGAATATTTTTCTTTTTGAGTTTATCATTCTCATATCTTAATTCTTCAACCACTTCATTTGATAGATTACTATGATCCTGCATGGTTAATTCATCTAACTTTGAAGAATGAGAATTCATATCAGAAAAATAATTTACCTCACTATTGTTGTCATCCGAATCCGAGACATCACTATCTACAAGGCCATCTTGAAAAATTCCTTGAGCATTATTCTCATCATCAAGACCAACAAGAGCTAGGTTCACCATCTCATTACTTGACTCATTATCAGAATCTGAATTTTCATCATCACTCCATGTCAAAAATGCCTTAGCTTTCTTTTTGTCTTTAGAGGCAGCTAGCTGCTTCTGCTTATTTTTCAGCTTGTAGCAGTCTCTTTTGTAGTGACCTATCTTGCCACATTCAAAACATGCTTCCTCTTTGACATCTTTCTTTGTTCCAGAAGCTCTACCTTTCTCCTTCTTTAGCTTGTTCCTTAAGTCAAGCATCTTCTTGATTTTTCTGGATAAAAGTGCTAATTCTTCATCAGAATCTGATTCTGAATCCAGCTTGCTGCTACTGGAGTGCAAAGCTAAATTCTTCATCTTTTCAACTGGAGCCTTGACTGATTCCATCTTGCTACTATTGATTTTGCTTTCAAATTGTTCCAATTCTGCAAATACGGCCAAATGATCCATAGAATCAATGGAGGGACTTGATTTCAATGCAGTGACTTTAGCTTCGAATATAAATGGAACTGCACTTAGAATTTTCATGTTGATTTCATCTTGAGGAATGGTTTTTCCAAGTCTCTTCAGAGTGTTGATAGTGATTTGAAACCTTGTTTGGCTCTCTTTGATAGTTTCACCATTCTTGAGCTTGAAATTTCCGAAGTCATTCATTAATTTGCTAAGTTTAACTTTTCTCAAAGTTTTCGAACCTTCATGATAGGATTCCAAAGCATCCCACATTTCTTTTGCTGTTTTTAGAGAGGATACCTTGTCATATTCAGATTGATCAAGTGCATTCATTATGGAGTTTCTTGCTTCTCCATTATAGCCACACTTGATAATCTCATCGAGAGTGAGATCATCAACATCTTTTGGTTCGTTTTTGTCGTTGAGAAATTCATAGTTCCCTTTCTGCACAACTCTTAGAACCAGAGGTTTCTTGGACAAATAAGTCTCCATTCTGCATTTCCACCAACTATAGTTCTCTGAACCAGTGAGAAGTGGAGCCTTATAATCCGACCTGCCTTCTAGATAATTGTCAGCCATTTGATCGATACTTTTCCTGTTATAGAAATATTAGTATACCAAAGCTCTGATACCAAATGAAAATACACCTAGAGGGGGGGTGAATAGGTGTTATGACTAACAATGATCAAATAAAAAATCTGTCTAAAAAATTACTCTGGCAGCTAGCTGGATGAAATAAATTAGTGAATAAGCAGCTAGCTGAGTTAACTTGATTTGGCAGATTAACAAATAAGCAGCTAGCTGTGATATGCAATACAGAAGGACAAAAGTGCAGTAAGTAAAGAACACCAAGAATTTTAGCTAGGTTCGACCCCTAATCTTCTATGGTCTACGTCCTAGTCCCTTACCAACTTGGTAAGAGAATATATTATTGATCACAATTAAATCCAATTACAAGACACAATAATATATCTCCCTTATCACCCAGTTACTGACTGCAGCTAGCTGGAACCCCTTGTTTCTTGAACACAGCTCTCTAAGCTCTATACTAAACGAAGTATAAACTTCCCTAGCCTAATGCTCCTTGAACCCTGGTTCCACAAGCTTGACAAACCAGCAACTACCAACTTTACAAGTTGAACAATACAAGGATGAATTAAATAAATACAACTCAAAAGATTTGAACTCTCTAAACTGTATATACGATATAATACACGAGCTCTTTTGAAGTATATGTGCTGAGTTGTTTTCTTGACACTTGAATATTGCTTGTATGTTTTTCTCTTGGTTCGTACCTGTGAAGAACATTCATACAAGTATATATAGTGAAGTAAAGAAACTAGAATTAAAGATGCAAACTTGTAACGGTCTTGAATAGCATTTCTCACGTTTCAAGATTTGTTCCATTAATTCTACTTCTAACGTTCACAATCAGTTTAAACAATAATTCTTACTCAGAAAATAATTTAGTTTAGAAATGGAGAGATAAGAATGTTTAAGAATGAAAGAAACCGTTAGAGAGAAACTTTGAAGAAGATAAAGAATATGAAAGAATATGATAATGAGTGCATGTAATTCTTTACAATCTTTAACCAAGACAACAGTTGGTGGAGGATAGGAATAAAGCATAAATGATATTAAATAAGAGCATGCTTGGAAAGTAAGCACATGGGTTGCCTTTTTTAAGAACATTAAAGAATTCAAAGATTCCTTTTTCTAAGAAAGTATTGTTTTAGAAATACTTTTGAAATTATGTCATGTTATTAATGTATAAAAAACCGTTCATGCCACTTTTGCAATTATAAACATAATAAAATCATTTATTCGAATACTTGTGAAACTGGACAGACTTCCAGCCAGCTTGCTGAGTTGAACTGTCAGCTAGCTGAGTTACCCTGTTTTTCTCATAAAATTTTATATGAAGTAATCCTGCAAAACAAAATTAGTCTAATGCAGAATCCAGCTTGCTTACTAAGTATGATCATCAAAATCATAGAGTTTCACTAACAACCTCAAATGAGACATTGGTCGTGCTCGACGACTTCATTTTACTGTTGATATTCGACCAGGATTGCACGACTTCGACCCAAGGTTATCTCGACTTCATTCTGGGCTTTAGTTTACACCTAGGTCGCACATTTTCGTATTCACTTTTAGTTCAAGTACGAGCTCGATGCTTCGACTTGGAATCGATATAACCATGACCTCATCTCTTAGGTCGTTTACGACCTCAAATGGGAGTGAGGTCGCTCACATGACTTGAGATTGCTAGTTCTTTTTCGAGCAGATTCGCACGAGCTTATCTTATCACATTTACGACCTCAACCCAGGGTTTTAATCGACTTCTTGGTCGTTTGAACGAGTTCGAAAACATGCTGCAAAACGAGGTCGTTGGTCTCGACCTCAGACAACTTCGTTTGGGACCTTTTTTTTTTTTTTTTGGGCCTTTCCTCTGTTTCGGGCCTTAGACTCATCAGAGTTTGGGGCCTTTCCTCGTGAACCCAATCGTATATTTGGGCTCTTCATCTTGAAGTCCTAATTGATTTTGACTTGGGCCTTAACAGGCCTTGTTACTCAAGTCCAACTAAAAGTTTGTTAGGCTTTCGTGCCTTTGTTATCAACTTTCGCCATTCATTTTTGTCTGGACCTTATCAGGCCTTTAGTTTGGGCTTGATCCAAGATGGGCCTACATAATTTATTAAGCTTACTATCACTTGTTCCTTCATTCTTGAGTCATTTGCTTGACTTGGGCTTTGTAGAGCCTTTAGGCCACTTTTAATCATTTCAGCCTTTTGGGATTTCTACAGAAATTTGATTGGGCCATGTTAGGCCTTGATTGCGTCATGGTGTTTAGCCTTTAAGACTAAACCTAATTAATTTCCGGCCTTTTGTTCGACGTGGGCCTCACATTTCAACTGTTTTTCGACCTCATCCGTAGGTTATTAACGACCTCAAGGTTTCGTCCGCACAGGGATGTAGATCATCGTGTTTTACCTTACCTCTGCATGTATTTTCGAGCTCAAACTTGCGAGCTCAAACCTTTATTTTTCGACCTCATTCCAAGGCCTTTCACGATCTCATTTCGCCGTGAGGTCGAAGCATTCAAACCCCTTTTGTGGTATAATTTCGACTTTACCTCTGCGACTTGGAATTAGCACTAATTCGACTTTAAAATATTGAGTGCTCCTTTCGGGAGTTTATTCTGTTGGACATGATCCGTTTGGGGTTTTGGCCTAGCCAGCATGTGCCTTGATTGAACTAGGCCTAACCTGGCCTAAATTCATTGCCTCGCTTTGAGCTTAGAGTTTTCTGGGCCCAATCTTCATTTATTGAAGATTTTTTGGGTTCGATCTTCATCCCTTGATGATTTCTTGAAGACTTGAAGAACTTCTGGGATTAAAATGGCTGATCATGCTTCCCAACATCCATGATAATGCACTAAGATTTCATAGAAATTATACTGGTCTTTTTCGAGACTTGGGATCTTATTTCGGCTTCAAGCCTTACATTGAGCATATCGAATGATGGGGTTTGGACTGAATGTCTTAGGTTCATGGGGTTTCAACCCTTTAGTCCATTTCGGATAATTCAATTTGCAACCTCAGCTTGCCCATCTGCTTGAGGATGGGTAACAGAAGTGAAACGTGATTGGATATCATTCTCTTCACAATACTTCTTGAACTCATCATTGTTAAACTGAGTTCCATTGTCCGTAACCAGGATTCGTGGAATTTCACATCTGCATATTACACTTTTCCAGAAGTGCATTACTTGTTTGGTGGTTATCTTGGCTGAAGGTTTAGCCTCAATCCACTTGGTGAGCCTTCCATTATCTTTCGGGCTATGAAATATGTTTCTTTCAGCGGGTGTTCCATCAGGGCTTCAACGTTTGTCTTTATCCAGGGTCCTTCAAGGACTTAAACTCTTATCTACTGTAACCTAACTCTACCATTCGGGGTATGCATTCGTTTGTTTTCATTCGTGTATTCTTTTATTTTCGGTACTTGGTCTTCTTTGACTCACACATCAGGTGCTTGGCACATAAATAAAATCACAATCAATGAATGGAAAACAAACTTGCATTAATAACTTGAAATGGGTTCAACCCTTACATAGAGTACTACTGTCCTACTCGGAGCAACATGCTCTGCAATGGTTTTAATGAACCTTATTTCTACTTCTACTATATAAATATGAAGCTAAGTCCTACTAGGATAACTTAAGCTCAATCGGGGTTTTGCAAGACTAGGCCTGCACCACTTGATTTTGTTTTTGATGCTCCATCAAAATAGAGCACCCGCCTCTCCTTCTGGTCTCCTCATTCTTATTCTGCAGTTCACTTCCTGCTCGGGGTACTACCTCCTGCCCCCCAACTTCTTGGTTGCCAATGGTACACTCAACCACAAAGTCAGTTAACGCCTTAGCCTTAATGGCTGTCTGAGGCTTCTATGTGATGTCCTCTGCTAACCTTTCTTTGTGTTCCTTACCACTGTGGACTTCCATGTCTTCAATCGGAAGGACCTGCCCCCCGACTCCATCAGGCCTTAACGAGGCTACATAACAGCTTCGTGCCATCTTCTGATCACCTTTATGTTCTCCAACACCATTCCTGGTAGGGAACTTGATCTTCACATGATAGGTTGAGGCAACAGCCTTGAATGCATGAAGTCCAGTCCTTCCGAGGATAGCGTTGTACGTTGAAGACGCCTTGATTACCAGGAAGTTCAACATCCGAGTGGCCTCCTTGGGCTCTTGCCCTATAGTTACAGGCAGCTGAATAGTCCCTTCAACTTTGGATTTTATTCCATTAAATCCGTATATAGGCATGTTATTGGGGGTTAACTGAGAATCAGTGTATCCCATCTTCACAAACGCATCATGAAATAGAATGTCAACGGAAGCTCCATTGTCTATCAAGACTCGCTTCACCTCCGAGTTTCCAATCACAGGAGTTATGACCAACGGGTCATCATGGGGGAACTTCACCCCTTCCAAGTCTGAGTCATCAAAGCTAATCGCTACCTTAGTTTTTGCACGCTTCGGGGCCTCTCCCACGATGTGCAACACCTCTCGAGCATAAGCCTTTCGAGAGTTCCTAGTTGTCCCGGCCGCAGTCGGGCCTCCTGAGATCATGTTGATTACTGGCCCTCGGGGCTGTGGGTTGCGATCTTGATCGTCATCCCTTCTATTATAGTCTCTTCTATGGTTACCACGGTCTTCACCCTTAGTGAAGTGCCTCAGCTTCCCTCTACGGATCAAAAACTCGATCTCATCTTTGAGTTGTTTGCAATCGTCAGTGTCATGCCCCACGTCTCTATGGAATCTGCAATACTGATTCTGGTTTCTCTTTGCGGGATCACCCCTGAGTGGCTTCGACCATCTGAAATCCTTATCATTCTCAATGTCCAACAAGATTCGACTCCTAGGAGTATTCAACCTTGCATACTCAGTGAACCTTGACCCTTGGTTCTTCTTAGGGGCAGAGTCGAAATCCTCGCTAGTTCGGGGATACTTGTCCCTAGCATCATACTCTTGATCATCATAGTCATGGTCTTGCTTTCGCTTCTTGGAGTCATTGTTACCTCCTCTTCCACCTACGGTGGTTTCTTTCTTCAAGCTATCCTCAGCTTTAATATACTTATCAGCCCTTCGTTGGAGCTCAGCCATGTTCTCAGGGGGATGCTTCGCCAATGATCTCTTGAAGAAGAGGTCAGTGGTTCCGTGTTCCAGGGCTACCATTGCCACCTTATTTTCCAAATCAGTGATATTCAGGGTCTCCTTAGTGAATCGCTTGAGGTAATCCCTCAGATTTTCATTCTTTCCTTGCACTACATACATAAGAGATGTGGAGCTCTTCTCATGCACCCTTCCGCTAATGAATTGGATAACGAAAGCGGCACTCAACTCCTTAAAAGAGCCTATAGAGTTCGCAGGCAATCGGCTATACCATCTCTGAGCCATGCCCGACAGGGTTTGGGGGAACGCTCTGCACTTTAGGGCATCACTTGCAGGCTGCAGTAGCAGTGCGTTTGAGAACATCCTGACGTGATTTACGGGATCACCCGTTCCATCATAAGCCTTAATTGTCAGCATCTTAAACTTCCTAGAAATATGAGCATTCATCACCTCCTCAGTAAACGGGGGTGTGGGATCATCAGGATCTCCAAGTGGCATGAGATCCTTGGGGTTACTCCTGGGGGTTTCCACCCTCATAGCTTCTCTTGTTGGGACATCATCCCTCTTCTGTCTTCTTGAGGACCTCTCCAAATCTATAACGGGAATCCTTCCTGAGATTGGAGGGGGTCGAATTATTCTCTGTCTTGCCTGTTCCCTTGCCATATCTTCCTTCAATTTTAAGATCTCGGCCTCATAAGCCTTGATCCTTTCAGTAGTTGTCAAAGATTGTCCATCACGGATGTCTTGAGTCCTCCTTCGATGTTCTCTACTAGCACGTCGCCTCCTCGGGGATTCATCACGGTCATCATCCTCATCGTCGGAGGAGGTTTCATCAGTATAAGGACCCGAATAATCGTGATACTCTCGATCTCGGATCTGCAAAGCGTGACCACTTGGGCCTGTCCCTTGGATAGGAGGATAATTAGGCAGCCCGTATGTCGGGTTAGTACTCACGGGGAGATCTGTAGTGTGGATCTGGACCCCATGCGATGGGTTGTTCGGA
Source organism: Saposhnikovia divaricata (assembly GCA_036435485.1). Classification (NCBI taxonomy): domain Eukaryota; kingdom Viridiplantae; phylum Streptophyta; class Magnoliopsida; order Apiales; family Apiaceae; genus Saposhnikovia; species Saposhnikovia divaricata. Next base: position 20,721,174 of record CM071595.1, read on the forward strand.
TCAATCAGAGGAGAGACCACCATCTGAAGAGGATTGGTTTCTCGTCTTGTACGGGTAATCGGAGGTAATGTACTCTCAACGTAGGGGATCGCCCCTGATTGTTGAGAAACTTGAGATTGGGTGATCGCCCCTGATGCTGGCGGAGCTTGTTGGGCAATCGCCCCTGATGCTGGGGGAACCTGTTCGGTGATGGGTGGAACAGATCTGAGAGGTATGGCCTCAGTTGCAACTGGTGTTGTTCTTCGTGTTTGAACCATGGTTGATGTTGTCTTCCCACAGACGGCGCCAAATGTTGTGGAATAAAATCGAGGGTTTGTAAATTGCGGCTAGAGTTTGTATGTATTAAATACAAGGGATGGTGAGCTTCGAGCTTTAATGGCTGTTCTTGCATTCGAGACTAATCGGTCCTCACAAGATGCCTACGTACTTCGATGAATATCAAAGATCAAGCCAAAAACGTAGTTCTGAGAATGAGGGGTCAGGCCCTTTACATAGGCTGCGGGAGCCTTAGAATTATGGTAGGATTCGGAGACTAGGTGGGCAAGCCACCTCCTTGAGGAAGGTTCTAGACTCCTTCCTTGTAGGAATCAGTTTCCATGTTGAATTGGGTGCCTTGGAGGCTAAGTCAGGCAGGAGTAATATCCTTGTTTGACTCTTATTGCTGAGCTATTTTTCATCACCTCCAATATTAATTACGAAATTAATATTTATAATATGATTTTGGACCCTGTTGGTGGGCCCCACGTTCGGACCATACCGGGTCTAATTAATGCAACACTAAATGTGTCTTTAGGGCTTATTTTTAGCCCATATCAAGTATGCTGCTTCTTACATTTCCAGGAGACAAGAGAATCACGAAGCAATACACAATAACCAGTCAAAGAGTGACGAGTAGTGGGATCACCCCCCCCAGTCTGAGTCACAGAAGGCACGAAGTTTGAGAGAGGAAGATGCAGAAATGAACAAACCTTTGCCTGGAGACTGTTTGATGTATCTTAGAGCCTTGAAAATAGCTTGCATATGAATCACCCTAGGAGAATTCATAAACTGAGATAAGATATGAACTGTATAAGCTAAATCAGGACGAGTGATAGTCAAGTAAATCAAACGACCAATCAATTGTCTGTAATTAGTTGCATCAGCAGGAGATAACAAAGGATAAGTATTGTCAAGTAAGTGATGATTTTGTTCAAGGGGAATGAAAGAAGGCTTTGCTGCAGTCAAGCCAGTATCATGAAGCAAGTCCAAAGCATATTTCCTCTGGTTTAAGTAAAACCCTTGAGCTGAACGAGCCACTTCTATACCAAGGAAATATTTAACAGGATCAAGAGCTTTGATTTTGAATTGAGTATTGAGATACAACTTCACATCTCGAATGAGAGATTCAGATGATCCAGTAAACAAAATGTCATAAACATATACTAGAATAGCTAGAAAATGACCATTGGATTGAAGAGTGAAAAGGCTATTATCACTTTGAGACCGTGAAAACCCATACTGTTTTAGGGAAGCAGAGAATTTAGCAAACCAGCAACGGGGAGCTTGCCTGAGCCCATATAAAGACTTGCACAGTTTACAAACCTAATCTTGAAGATTAGCAGGGCAGGAATTAGATAGAAAATAGTAACCTGGAGGCAAGTTCATGTAAACAGTCTCTTGAAGATCACCATTAAGAAAAGCATCGTTGACATCAAGCTGATAGACATTCCAATGTTTAGCAGTAGCTATAGTAAAAAACAATTGAACTGTAACCATCTTAGCTACTGGAGCATATGTATCATAATAGTTGTTGATGGAGGAATTTGGTAACAACAAAATTCGAGGTACCGGAAATCACCGCCTTCGAGATAACCGGAACCATCTTTTTGCAGTAGCAGCCTAAAAATCAGTTCACCTTCAGATCTTGTTCGAACCCCTGCCAGAAATCGCCATCCTTGGATCTTCTCCGTTGTTGCAGATCTGCAACCCTATCGAGGGCTATTCCTTAAATCTTGCTTGTCGTTTCTTAAGAACCTTCATCGTGGTGAGAAATCCATCCTCCTTGGATTATGATCTTAATCAGCACCCCTCCTTCTAGCGCCAATTTGTTGACGGAGGAATTTGGTAACAACAAAATTCGAGGTACATCGCCGGAATCAAGATCTATGACGGTGGTTCTTCGCCGGATAAGTCACCGGAGTGTGGTGGCTGTGATGAATTGGGGGCTGAGATTGAGAGGGTTCTTGGTGGTGGCTCGTAGCTCTTCGCTTCCATCCCCCTCAATTTGCCTACGTACCTCTATATTTATAGAGGATCAAGCCCACGTAGTTCTTGGAGAGCAAGAAACCCAAATGGGCTTGGATTGACGAACTAGCTTCCAGAATGTTCTACTATGAGGCCTAACCACAAAAGGCCCAAGGCTCATCCAAGATCTCAAGACTTCACAGATAAGGAAACTTCCCCCGTCGAGGACTAGTCCTATCTGCTACCAGCTATTTCTTGATTTCAAGGATGCAGATATAGCCGTGGTTTACCCCAAGTGCAGAACGCATCCCTGTCCCCCGAATGAGAAGTACCCACCAGATAGCAGGACAGGTGATCCAGAGCTTTTGGGTGCAAAGTGCAGGATTACTCCAAAGTTCCCCAATGAGGACGCGCCCATTGGCTACATGAACAGAGCTCCCAAAGCACACACCAGAAAGTCCCCATCTTTCCACCTTAGGGCGCGCCCTTTGTGTCTAAGATGGGTCCTTATATCCAGGCATACCCCTGGAGGCCTTCTGCGACGGACATCCCCCTCCTGAGATACGACAGGAGGGAATTCTTCAATATCTCCTGGAATCCAAGCCTAAGTGGAATCCAAGCTTGAGTGGAATCCAAGTTTGAGTGGAATCCAAGCTTGAGTAGAAATCTCTGATATGGAAGTATCAATTAGGGCGCGCCCTCCCTATAAGGAAAGTGAGGGCGCGGCCTGGTTTCTTCAATATGTGCCAAAACCCTAATTTATCATGAAAATCCCCAAATTGAACCCGTATCTGACCCGGATCCATTTTAGAATACCCGAACCAAATTTTGGGCATAACAACTACCCCCCAATTCCATGTAAAATCAAAGATAAAGCATGGAATTTCAATCTTAAACAACACCAAAATTTCTTTGTAGCTTTTCTTCTCAAGGGCACGTCCTCGTTCTTCTCATCTTCAAGATTCTACGCAGAGGGCGCGTCCTTCAATTCTTCAATCTTATCTCCCTGACAACTCTAGTTTCAATTTTTTTTTTAGAGGAATAACACAAATGCACCACATCTCTAAGCTTACATGAGCTAACTCGGCGTAAGAAACAAGTATAAACCTCTCACAGGGCTCGTACTAAAGCTAAATATTTACATATATTTACAGAGGATGAGCCTTATGATATTAAGGCGTACGGACCCCTTCAGCTGTTATCCACATACACTACCATGGTCTTTTCAAGTTCCTTCTGCATTAATCAAGCCAAAGGGCATTCCAATGTAGCGGTATAATCCTCTATCATGCTGTTGCATCTTCCAACTGACCAATCCGAGGAAGAGGAAAACTATCATTTGGGCAAGCCTTTGTTCATATCACTGAAATCTACACAAGTCCTCCATTTCCCATTAGGCTTCATAACGAGAACCGGGTTAGGTAGCCACTCCGGGTAGTAAAATCTTTAATTAAGCCAACGTTTAACAATCTATCAACTTCTTCCTTCAATGCAATAGCTCTTTCTTCAATTACCGGACATCGATTCTGCCTAATACCCTTCCTGTCAGGATTTATACTCAAGTGATGACACATGACCTTTGGGTCAATGTCCACCATACTAGCATGACTCCAAGCAAAAACATCTCAATTTGGCAAAAGAAAGCTTGTGTGCATATCTCTCTACTCAGAATTCAACTAAGAACCGATCTTCAAAATTTTACTTGAATCTCTAGCATCGACCAAAATTGAGATTGTATCTTCTGTCGAATCTGTCTTTTCCACGGTTGAGGCATTCTTCGATCAATATCAAAATCAAGACTTTGAGGGTCTTCAATCATGACACCATCCTTGGAGGGCACATCCTCTTTGAGAGGGAAGTCTTCCTCGACAAGGGCATTCACCATGCCTTCTAGTAACATTCTTCTTTCCTTGATCTTTTCACCTTTAATGCTGAGGGCGCGCCCTCTGGGTGGATGCCTCCTCATCCTCTGATTCTTGAATAAAATAGTGAGCATGAATTCATCCCTTGATGTTGTTCATGATTCCTCCAGAACTTCTTTCAATGAGGGCGCGCCCTCCATCCCTTTATTCTCCTGAAACCTTTAATTGCCTTGTGGTAGCACTCCCTTGAATCATGTTGCGATCCCCGAACAGTGCCCACATCATTTGGTGTGGGAAATTTCATAGTAAGATGAAAAATGGACGTCACTACCTTCATTTCTTTCCACAAGGGGCGCCCTACTAGGGCATTGTGAGATGACTTCTGATCCAAACCATGAATTCCATCATCTGAGTTACTGAGAGAGAACCTTCTCCAAGAGTTACTGGTAACCTGATTGCACCGATCACTTTCACAACTTCTCCTGAAAAATCATAAATCCATGCATTGTTTAGTGCCATGTCCATGTCTAGGAATCCCAACTTCTTGTAAGTGTTGTAGTACGAAATATTGATTGAGCTTCCGTTGTCAACAAACACCCGATGCACACTATTAGAACTAATCTGAATGGCCACCAACCAGGCATCATTATGAGGGTGGTGAACCCATCTTGACTCATCTTCAGTGAAAGTAATATCCACGCATTATCCTTTGAACATCTTTGGCGGTCTCAAATCCAAGCTGTTCACATTGGTCAGGGGCCTATGCCTTGCTTCTCTGGCGTATCTTTCCAAAGCATTGTTACTGTCACCCCCCAAGTAATGTCCTCCAAAGATAGTGTGTACACTTCCTTTCTTGATAAATTTCTTCTCTTCGGGCTTGTCATCACCACGGAGGGCGCGCCCTCCGTTCCTTCTATCAGGATTTTCCTTGTACTTCTTCACTTTTCTAAGAATCCACTCAATCGGGTATCCTTCCTTGATCAAATCTTCGATTTCATCTTTCAACTGACGGCACTCATGAATGTTCTGCCCTGAAGACTCGTGGAATTCACAATACCTATTTTTGTCTTTGTTCTGCCAAGGAGATAAAGGTTCTGGCTTCCTGAAAAATATTTTGTTTTTGTTCACTTCGAAGATGTGTTCAATGGAAGCTGCCAGAGGAATATAATTACCCGGTCTTTGATCGTAGATGTAAGTATCTAGAGGACCTCAATTTCTTCCAGCTTCAGCTGAATTCACCCGATTAGCACCAATTCGCTGTACGACGTGTAGGACTAGGAGACCTATCCTTCCTCTTATTAGTCTTTCTATTAGAGCCACTCTGAACATCTGACTTTCGATTATCTGCCAAGGATTGCTCTACGATCTTGAAAGACTCAGTCTGTGCAAACACATCGTCTAGCGTAGGTGGATCTCGTCCTTGAAGGATTGCAAACCTTCTCCTTCCTTCTACTTAATATTGGCCAAGTTGTAACAGGAGGAGAATATTTCACTGCTGCTTGGAACTTAGTCAAAAACAAAGTCCTCATCACCTGCCAAGATGTAATTACTCCTGGCCCAAGTTTTTAAAACCATTGCTGAGCACTCTCCCTGAAAGTTGCCGCCAACAATCGACAGCTAGCCAATTCCGTCACCTGATAAACATCCATCTCGATGTCAAAGTGTCCAAGGAATTCTATAGGGTCTGTGTTTCCATGAAAGCGCAAATCATTCGTCATAGATCTAAACCCAGCAGGGAGCTGTGCCTCTGTAACCTCTGTTGAAAGTGGAGAAGGAGTTTGTGCCGTAGCAGATATCCTTCCTCTATCCAAGTGAGAAAGAAGCCTCTTCAAGTCGACGACATTAAAAATGCCCACACCTGGAATATTTTGAACATTTGGTGGCACAGTTGTTTTGAGTACCCCCCAAGGGTGAAGGTTGAGTTGTCGTCTGAGCATTTCCTGGAACTCCGACATGAAGTTGTGTGATAGTCATCTCTTGAGTTTGAGTTTGTTCCTTTTGACCTTGAGCTTGTGGATTCTCTTCAATATGTGGATTCCTCTGAGGTCGTGGATTCCCCTAAGAACCTCCTTGATTCTTTCCTTTAGAGGGAGGGCACGCCCTCGACCTCACTTCACAAGTACTTGAAGGAATTTAAGTGATACGAGGAGATCTATTTCCTGAGGGCGTGCCCTCTTTGTTCTGAAAGCGCCTCTCCTTGATACTTCTCTATCCTTCAATCTCCATGGTCTCGGCTACTTTTTCTTCCAGCATCTCCTTGAGGGGAGGCTTGTTAATATCCAAGGGGCCTCGACCTGTGATCAGGGGGCGCGCGCTGTGGATCACCATCTCGAGGAAGGGCTCGCTCATGTCCAAGGGGCCTCGACCTGTGATCAAGGGGCGCGCGCTATGGATCACGGGGCCTCGATACCAAGTGCTTCTCTTTCTTCTAATGCTCAAGGAGTACCATCCTTAGACCGTCCTCACTAAGCATTCCTTCAAGCTTGCAAAGTCTTTCTTCATCACGTTGAGTCTCACTGGAAGCGCGCCCTGAGAGATGTGGGTGAGGGTGCGCTCTCTCTTGAACATCTGACATACAATTGAAACCTCCGTTCTTGCACTTCTTCACCTCTTTGATCTTCATCTCTTCAAGAACTTTCTTCAACTTGAAGTGCTTCCCCTGTTCACTGATGATTTTGTGGGATGCTCCAAGATTTTCTCCTACTTTCTCTTGTTGAACATAAGCTTCATGGTGGGCTTGGTTACCCCCCAAGCTGAGGGTGCGCCCTCTAAGAAGTGAATTGATGACTTTAGAGTTCGGGAAGCTACAACAATCAAATCTAAGAAAACCGCACAAGGGCTTCAAAAGGCTGTGGAGATGAAGGGCGCACCTTCAAATGAGGGATGGCTTGCAGGCTTACAAGGAAAAGTTCCTCATCACATCTTCTACCTGAGGGCGCGTCCTCCATTGTACAAGAACTATTCAAACTCACCCTTCAGGGCGCGCCCTACATGTATAATCTTGCATTCTCGAAAAATTTGAAAATTTCACTGAACTAAAACTAGGAAAAGTGTACATAAAGTGTACATGGACTACCCCCCTAGACTAGGAGGTAATTAATTTACCTTGTAGTCTACTATTCAGGCATTGCTCTACTTAAATCAACTTCTGGTAGAATGAGTGCATTCTCCGGTTACGGGCTACTTCAAATCTCATCCCATGAAGGGGCATCTCAAAATGAGGCATCCTATGAATAACATCTCTCGAAGAGGCATCTCACTGGGAGGCATCCAATAAAGGGCATCTCACGAAGAGGCATCTCACAAGGAGGCATCCTATGAAAGGCATCTCACGAATAGGCATCCCCGTGGGGGTATTCCGCTGTTCACACAAATTGTCATGAAATACATGTATACGTAGGGCTAGGGAGGTGCATCAATACTACCCCCCAGCATCAGAATATCATTCCTTAAAGAAGCGTATCTTAAAGAGGCATCCCAAGAGGGGAATTTTAAGAGAGAGCCGTTGGAGTTGCTGAGGACGCGCCCTATTGCTTAGGGCGCGCCCTATATGGACGTGGGCAATGACAAAGTCTCTTCTAGTCCGGAAGAATGTCATTCTTGGGTAGAGGGGCTCACTCATGACCTTGGGGCCTCAACCTGCCTATCAGGGGGTACATCCTAAGATTCATGGGGCCGCACATCAATACAATTTTCTTCAAACAAAAGATATGCCATGGATCGTTGCGATCATACTTGCGGACGAAGCCACAACATGAGGTTGTTAAGTTAGGGTGCGCCCTGATACCTATCATTCAGGTCATTGTAGATACGAGGGCGCGTCCTCTGTAGCAAAGTTTTGTTTCTCCATAGAGGGGCTCGCTCACGACCTTGGGGCCTCGACCTGATGATCAGGGGGCACACACTATGGTTCGTGGGGCCGCAACTCAACAGCTTCTCTGGAGTCTAAGCAGTAAACTATCCTCGTAGATATTGGAGTCCGCTTGAGTATTTGCATATTTCTTTGAGGGCGCGCCCTAACCAGAAAGGTCCTCTGATAAAAAAGTTCCTTGAGGGTGCGTCCTATGTTGGAGGATTTTCCTGAAGTCGTGCATTTCCTTGAAGCGGAGTCCTGATGTAGAGCATCGCCCTGGGGTTGAGAATTCTCACCCTATCTTCAAACAGTTGCACTATGAGAAATCAAGGGAACAATTGTAGGGCCTCTCTCTCTAGAGGGCGCGTCATTTGAAACATGTCGAGGACTATTCCTCACTTGGTGATTAGGCCAAACAATGTCATTCCTACATCCTTAGCTTCGTTATCTTCCAACGAAATCTCAAGGAAGGGTTCACTCATATCCTTGGGGCCTCGACCTGTAATCAGGGGGTACGCTCTGTGGATCATTATCCCGAGGAAGGGCTCGCTCATGTCCAAGGGGCCTCGACCTGTAATCAGAGGGCACGCGCTGTGGATCACGGGGCCTCGATTCCAAGTGTTCCCCTTTCTTCTGACCAGGCAAACCCATGTAGGCCTTCTCATCAGGTAAACCCCTGTAACTTTATACATGCAAAATATATAGAGCAAAATAATATAGAGGTTGGATATTACCTGGAGGCGCGCCCAGTCAGGGGAAGGCGCGCTTCTTAATAATCTTCTGTGGCATGCTCTGCTTGTATTAGCAAAACCCACCATTTGCAGCTTCCTCTTCTATATCATCTTTCATGGGTGTGCTCTATGGCGCATCCTGCAGTGCGCCCTTGATAAGAGATGTTGCGCCTTTTTAGAAAATCTTTGAGGCTTTTATTGATGTGACCTCCTTCCTGTGAGGACGCCATGTCAGAGGGAGGCGCACCTCTCAAACATACTTGAAACTTTTCTCTTATATGGTAGCCCTCCTTCAAAGACCTGGGGACGCGCCCTGAGAGATGATGATGAGAGATGAATATGCAGCTTCATGTGTTTCTCCACTTGAAAGTAGAATACTGGTAGGCGCCCCTTGAGATAAAGATGCAACTCCTGATAATTATGTCATATACGTAAGACTCCATCTTCATGTGTTTGCATCCCAACTTTCTCTTGTGCTAACTTTCACTATAACCACCTCAGAATAGGATGTGGATTTCATCCTAAACCAATTACCAATAGGTTTCCTAAACCAAGTAGAATTCTTCATTAAAAATTCGTAATTGTTTTTTCTCTCCAGTTTCGGACTGATTCCAGCCAAATTCTTCAGATTGTAACACCTTTGGGTCAACGAGAATTTAATAAGCTTCGCGTGGGCTGTAAAATCGTCCAAATCAGACTTCTAGAACTCAAGATATGACCCAAACAGTATAGGTAGCGCGTGCAGCACAATACATACGAATTTTCATATATTTTAACTCCAAGATCAATGACCCATCATCAATTAAGCCATACTAGAGACCATATCTTTCAAACCATGATGAAAATCGTAACCTGGAGGAGGCATCCTAGAGATGAGGGCGTCTTTAGTCATTGAATTCTCCCAGAACTTGTTGGAAATATCTGAACCTTGAATACCACCCTTAGGGCGCGCCCTGAGATTTCTTGAGTATGCATCCTGATAGTGAGGGCGCGCCCTCCGTGATGAGGACGAGATCTCAATAACTGCGTCTCTTTCTTGGAACATCCTTCTTTGAATCATATTTGGAATCTCCCCTTGAAAAACTTGGTTCAAAGCTGCTGATCGGAAATCACCGTCTTCGAGATAACCGGAACCATCTTTTTGCAGTAGCAGCCTAAAAATCAGTTCACCTTCAGATCTTGTTCGAACCCCTGCCAGAAATCGCCATCCTTGGATCTTCTCCGTTGTTGCAGATCTGCAACCCTATCGAGGGCTATTCCTTAGATCTTGCTTGTCGTTTCTTAAGAACCTTCATCGTGGTGAGAAATCCATCCTCCTTGGATTATGATCTTAATCAGCACCCCTCCTTCTAGCGCCAATTTGTTGACGGAGGAATTTGGTAACAACAAAATTCGAGGTACATCGCCGGAATCAAGATCTATGACGGTGGTTCTTCGCCGGATAAGTCACCGGAGTGTGGTGGCTGTGATGAATTGGGGGTTGAGATTGAGAGGGTTCTTGGTGGTGGCTCGTAGCTCTTCGCTTCCATCCCCCTCAATTTGCCTACGTACCTCTATATTTATAGAGGATCAAGCCCACATAGTTCTTGGAGAGCAAGAAACCCAAATGGGCTTGGATTGACGAACTAGCTTCCAGAATGTTCTACTATGAGGCCTAACCACAAAAGGCCCAAGGCTCATCCAAGATCTCAAGACTTCACAGATAAGGAAACTTCCCCCGTCGAGGACTAGTCCTATCTGCTACCAGCTATTTCTTGATTTCAAGGATGCAGGTATAGCCGTGGTTTACCCCAAGTGCAGAACACATCCCTGTCCCCCGAATGAGAAGCACCCACCAGATAGCAGGACAGGTGATCCAGAGCTTTTGGGTGCAAAGTGCAGGATTACTCCAAAGTTCCCCAATGAGGACGCGCCCATTGGCTACAGGAACAGAGCTCCCAAAGCACACACCAGAAAGTCCCCATCTTTCCACCTTAGGGCGCGCCCTTTGTGTCTAAGATGGGTCCTTATATCCAGGCATACCCCTGGAGGCCTTCTGCGACGGACATCCCCCTCCTGAGATACGACAGGAGGGAATTCTTCAATATCTCCTGGAATCCAAGCCTAAGTGGAATCCAAGCTTGAGTGGAATCCAAGTTTGAGTGGAATCCAAGCTTGAGTAGAAATCTCTGATATGGAAGTATCAATTAGGGCGCGCCCTCCCTATAAGGAAAGTGAGGGCGCGGCCTGGTTTCTTCAATATGTGCCAAAACCCTAATTTATCATGAAAATCCCCAAATTGAACCCGTATCTGACCCGGATCCATTTTAGAATACCCGAACCAAATTTTGGGCATAACAATAGTCAACACCCAATGTTTGAGTGAATCCACGAGCTAAAGTCTAGCTTTATAGCGTTCCACAGTGCCATCAGAGTGGTATTTCACTTTAAACAACCATCTTCAATCCAATATATGCTGATTTGCAGGTCTTCAACCAGGTCCCGTGTATGATTTTTCTCCAAAGCCAAAATTTCATCTTTCATAGCTTGAAACCATTTAGGATGAGGAGCAGCTTGGTGAAAGGTGTAAGGGATAGGAATTTGAGAGACAGCAGTAAGGTATGCACGATAGATAGGAGTAAATTTCTGATAAGAAATATGAGTTTGAATTGGATAAGGATGAGGACTTATACATGTTGCAGGAGAAGGAGAAGAGAGATTTGTAGTCACTGCATTGATAGATGGAAGACCTGTAAATTCTCGAAAGCGAGCAGGTAATTTTTTTTGTCCTAATAGGTCTAGAATAAGGAACAAACACAACAGGAGTATTACTCCTGTTCTCTGAAGTGTTAGAAGAGACAGGAGTGTTCTCTGACTCAGAATAAACTGAATGATCCTCTGTTAGCACTGAGGAAAATAGGAGGGTCAGAATTAACAGGCTGAGAAACAGGAAATAAAGGTGTTTGATCCACAGTAGAAATGGTAGATGAAGATGTATGAAAAGGGAAAACTGTTTAAACAAAAGTAACATCTCTAGAATAAACACATTTCTTGGAAGTAAGATCAAACACTTTATATCCTTTTTTACCAAACGGATAACCCAGAAACACCCCCTTAGTAGCCTTAGGCTCAAGCTTATCAGTAACATGAAGATTGGTTGCATAGCATAAACAACCAAAAGTCTTAAGGTGGGAATAATTTGGTAACTGTTTATACAACAACTCAAAAGGAGTTTGAAACTTCAGGGATTTAACAGGTAAAAGGTTGATAATATGGGTAGCAGTAAGAACAAAATCTCCCCAAAAAGTGTTAGGAAGATTAGATTGGAATTTTAAATCTCTAGCTACATTTAGAATGTGTTGATGCTTTCTTTCAACTTGGCCATTTTGTTGGGGAGTGGCTGGGCAAGAAGTATGATGAACAATACCAAGAGAAGTAAGGTAGGATTGAATATCAGTATTAGTAAACTCTGTCCCATTATCTGAGCGTATGACCTTTACTAATTTTGTAAACTGATTTTGAACATAAGCAATGAAATTTTTGATAAGAGATGGTACCTGAGTTTTAGATGTAAACAAAAAAACCCAAGTAGCTTTAGAAAAGTCATCTACAACTGTTAAGAAGTATCTGTAATTATTGTGAGTAATTTGTTTGTATGGACCCCAAACATCAAGATGTATAAGATCAAAAATATATGTACTATGGTGAAGACTAGTAGGAAATGCATGTCTGTGTTGTTTAGAAAAATGACAAATTTCACAGTCATCAAAAGACATAGAATGATGAGGAATTACAGAAATTTTATTAAGAATAGCTGTAGAGGGATGTCCCAATCAACAATGCCACAACTGAGTATCAGCATCAAGCACAGTATTACAAACAGATTTATGTAAAGATGTTTCAACAGTAACAGGGGTACAAGTACTAGTACTAACACTAGGTTTGTCTGGATATAGGTTTGGAACAATGAACTTGTACAGGCCATCTTGCAGACTACCAATCTCTCTCCCCTTCTTCAAGGTAAGGTCCTGCAAAACACAGGTGTTGGCATAGAAAACAAGGGCAAGTGAAGGGTGAGAAATTAATTTGGCAACAGAAATAAGGTTACAATTAAAATCAGGTACACAAAGAACATCAGAAAGACAAATGTCCTTGGTTAACTACAATGAGCCTGAATGAGTAATAACAACTGTTTTACCATCAGGTAAAAACAATTCAGCCTGTAAAGGCTTCAGATCATGCAAAATGTGTTTATGACAAGTGATGTGATTTCTGGCTCCTGAATTTAGGATCCAGGTATGACACTGAGAAGTATCTGGAGTAACAACAGAATGAACAGTGACAATTGAACATGAATATGATGATTGAAGGTTACAGAAATCAGTACCAGTCATCTGAGATGAAGAATTCGTACTCCAATTATTTGTTTGCCTGATAGTGTCTTGGATCATTTTAGACAATTGCTGGCACTGAGCATCTGTAAATGGCATAGACTGTTTCAAAGGTTCAGGTACACTTTCAGTTGAACTAGCGTGAGGAGATTGAGTTGAGACTTGTGCTGCAGACTTATGACCAGAACCAGGAGGATTTTGTGCCTTTCTTGGCTTAGGTTTTGGTTTGCCATAAAGCTTATGCCAGTCAAGATATCCATGCAAGCAGAAACACTTGTCTCGAGTATGTCCAGCAGTATTGCAATAGTCACAAACAACATCTGATGCTTGTTTCTTCTGAGAGTTGGAAGATACAGTCTGAGCACCAGTCTTGTATTTTGCTAGATTATTATACTTGACATTCATAGCCATGCTATCAGCAAGAGGTGACTGACTCTGTTTAGTGAATTCTCTCTGAGATTCCTCTTGCAGCAGTAGAGAGAAGGCTTGACTAATAGTAGGTATAGGATGCATCATCAATAGTTGCCCCCTAACCGCAGTATACTGATCACTAAGTTCCATGAGAAACTGACTAAATTTAAGTGTGTCTTCAAATTTGTCAAGTTTTTGAGCACTTTCACAAGTACAATTATGAGTCACACATACAAACTTAGGCATTGGATTTAAAGTGTCGATTTCAGCAATGAGAGTACGAAATTTAGTAAAATAAGCATTAATACTCATATTACCCTGAACCAGAGAGCTGAGTTCTTTCCTAAGATGAAAAACATGAGGCATGTTTGATTGTGAAAATCTAACAGATCATCCCAAATTTCTTTTGCTGTTGAAAAATAAGCAACACTATTACGAATTTCAACAGACATTGAGTTTAACAGCCAGGAAAGCACCATATCATTGCAACGAGACCACACAGCAAAATGTACAGATGCAGATAAAGGTTTAGGCAAAGATCCATCAATCATACCAAGTTTCATCTTAGCAGATAAGGAAATAGACATAGATCGACTCCATTGATAGTAATTCTTCTCAGTAAGAACTTGAGTAACCAAAGGAGTACCTGGATTATCTGAAGTTTGTAGAAAGTAAGGATGATTTACATCAATAACACCAGAAACAGTAGAAGTAGATGCTCCTGTGGTGCCAATTGTTGCAGCAGCATAAGACGCCATAGCAAATTACACAAGAACACACAGATAACAATGATCAATTAAGAGAAAGAGCTGACAGAGATTGTACAATCGATATAACGATCAAAAGCTATCAAACCAAACGAGAGAGATTGTAGATCGAGAGAGATAGAGATTGTAACTGAATATATCAGGTAGAAATGCGGAAGAATCGAGCTTGTGGCTCTGATACCATGACAAACTAAGATTCAGTTACAAAAGCTAACTAAGAGAAGTAATGAACAATGAAGAAGAACTCTGCAATTTATTTTTTTTTGACACAAAGAAAGGATTAGTTCATATTCAAATCAGACGAAATACAATTCTTAACTTCCGTGGGAATATCCATCCCACTGAAGATTCGATCAGGAAAAGAAAAGGATGCCCTAGCCAGACTATGAGCAGCCCTATTAGCTGACCGCTTAACAAAAAGCAAACTAACGTTGCTTAGACCAAGGAGCAATTCACGACACTCCTCTATAATTCTCCCTACTGGAGAAACCATTGGAACCTTACTTCGAATCAGTTGCACCACCACCAAGCAATCTGACTCCACTTCTATACCTTGCTCAACCTGTGCCTTGCTCCAACTTAAGGCTTCCTTTATGGCTACCACTTCTGCAAACTCCAACTGCCTTGTACCCCAATACCTCCATGTCCGTGCATATATCACCTCTCCATTCGAATTTCTGGCCACTAAACCAATTCCATAAGCATCGTTCTCTGTAAACGTAGCTGCGTCAACCGAGATTTTATTCACCTGCGGCTTGACCCATCGCAAAGCTCCATCACTGGCATTGTGAACCGGGAATAGAGCAATTTCACCTATTGCTTGGGCATTTTTCCATTGCACAAAGTAACTTTTGGTTGAATTAATAACGCTTTCAACTTGAGAACGCTTTTGCTGCCATACAAAGCAATTTCTAGCCTTCCAGATCGCCCAGCAAAACATGAGAACCTCACCACACTTCTCGTTACCAAAAGAGGCCAGGATGTGTAAAAACCAGTCCTTAAACGTTGCAAAGGAGGCAGCAGAAAAACCACTTACAACTGATTCCCAGCATTTCGAAGCGAACGGGCACGATACCAAAGCATGGATTATAGTTTCCTCTCCTGTGTTGCATACTGGGCAGGTGAGTTGTACGGGAACATATCTTGAATAAAGCTGGGTCATTGTAGGTAAGCAATTAGTGAGAGCTCTCCAGCAGACATGCGCCACCTTAGAAGGAACTTTAATCTTCCAAAACTTCTTCCACATTTCATTATTAACTGAGTCATTCCGGACCCCTTTCTGCATCTGTAACATTTTATATGCACTCTTGACCGAGTATACCCCAGTAGACTCCTCTTTCCAGTACAGACGATCATCATCCCATCTGTGGCTCAGAGGCACATTCAAAATACATTGCTTATCTCTATCATTAAACCAATCAGAAATTATCTTCTCATTCCATATTCTGTTACCAACTTGCATCAATTTTTCTACCTTATTCTCCCCTAGGAGCTGCAAGTCTGTCGTGACATACGGATTGTCTTGATCAATCAGCCATGGTTGATTAAGAATATCTATATTTCTACCTGCACCCACATTCCATCTCACCCCTGATTTAAGCAGGTTTTTCGCCTCCAAAATGCTTCTCCAGGTATAGTATAGCTAGGGTTGTTTCCTAACGATGCATTCAAGAGATCACAGTGTGGGTAGTATTTGGCTTTATACATCCGGCTAGCCAAACTTGATTGGTTAGTTAGTAACCGCCACCCCTGTTTACCCAACATGCTTACATTAAAGTCGCGAAGATCCTTAAATCCCATCCCTCCCGCTGACTTATGCACCGTTAACCTCCTCCATTCCATCCAATGAATCCCCTTATGTTGACTGCTTGAGGATTGCCACCAAAATTTGCTCATAAGCTTTTCTATCTCTCTAATAATCCCAACTGGGAGCAAGAACACGCTCATCGCAAACATGGGGAGAGCCTGAACCACCATTTTGATCAGAATCTCCTTTCCCCCCTTCGACAAGATAGACCCATTCCAGCTTTGGATACGATTCTTGACTCTTTCTTTGAGAAAACCCAATATAGACTTCTTGTTCCTTCCGAGAATGTTTGGTAAGCCAAGGTAAGAGCTGTTATCATTACCCTCAGGCATTCGGAGCACTCCACTGATTTCCTCCCTATTATACGCAATCGTATTAGAGCTAAAAAATACCGTAGATTTCTGCAAGTTGACCCTCTGTCCCGAGGCCTTCTCAAACTTTTCCAGGAGCTCAAGAACCTTACCTGCCTCCTCTCGACTCGCTTTGCAATAAACATAGCTATAATAGCTATCATCCGCAAACAACATATGTGTAATAGCAGGGCCCCCCTACACACCTTCACTCCATGAATCCATCTGTTTGCCTCGTACTGTCGAATCGCTGCAGATAAACCCTCTGCACATATAATGAAAAGATACGGGGCCCTTGCCGTAAACCTCGACCAGGGATGATTGTATCCATATCGTAGCCCCCATGGACGAAATCGTACGACACTGACTCTCATTAGAAGATGCTAAATGTTACAGATGAATGAAAACAGAAAATGAAGAATGATGATAGATCGGTCTCAATTTATACTGCTAGCATTCTATAACTAACTTGTAACAAACTAAGTCAACTCATCGTATTGATTTTTGTTGACTATCACTACTAGATATAACAGTAAGATTCATCTCATGAACACTTGCATCTAAGTTAATCTCAGGAAGACAAACAAATTAATGGATGCATTAATCTCCGCCTAAGGCAGTCATTAGTGCATTTTTGTATCTTTTGGCATGAATAGATAAAGGAAAAATGAAATTTTATAAAAAACATTCATGATAAAGCACTCCAGAAACAATACACTTGCGAAACTCAATGAATTACAGTGGATGCAAAACAGAAAGAGTTACATTGAAGTTAAAAATATGAACCATTTGATGAACACGTGGCTCATTACTTTATTAAGTAAAAAGTCACATATAATGTGACCATAGTTTTATTCTGTATCCGCTTCCATGCACGGGAGGTCAGCTTAGTTTACGCTGCAAAGATGTTAAAGAAGGAAAAATTAGTCATTTGGATCGCCAGTTGATAAGCTAATCATAATTAAGAATAACTGGTAACAACAATCAATGAATCGAACTTACGTATTACAGTCGAATTTACGATCAGCTGAGTATATAAAAGGAAGTCCACATTTCCCTGGTAGAGCGTCGATTTTTGGAATACGACCATCTGGACCAGGAACACCAGCTCTGTTTCTGTTAGCACGTTCCTGCACGCAAAGACACATCTCCCTCCTCTCTTCTCTAGTCTTGGCCATTTCACGGAATGCTTTTAATGCATTACAACACTCAGCAGATGGCTCCTGCTGGTCACCTCTATGAAATGGATCACAGAGTGCTTTGGTACGTTCTTGTTGTGCTGTTCCGCATGTAAAAGCTTCCCCTTGCTCCACCATCATAAAAGCCCCTACCACCATTACAGTCAACATAGTCAAGTATGCAATCCTCGCCATTTTTTTCTTAGCTAGTAGTGTATAAGTTTGTTGGAATGTGTTATGTAGATAAACTGTGTACAGGTATTTTGAGGATAGATTATGAAGGTCGACGCATTTATAGGCAGGCTGGTAAACTTAGGATGCCTAATCTGTCTTGATCTCAAAAATGCGTAGCAACTATTTGATGCATGCCTCTCTCATAAATGTCTAATTTTACTCGTTAGGCTTCATCTGAAAAATTTTCATCTCAAAAGATGTGACACAAGATGAGGCAATTCCATCTGCTATGTTTGTTTTTATCAGTTATCTGGGTTTCCTAGCACTGAGATTTTCTCTACTTGT
Source organism: Saposhnikovia divaricata (assembly GCA_036435485.1). Taxonomy (NCBI): domain Eukaryota; kingdom Viridiplantae; phylum Streptophyta; class Magnoliopsida; order Apiales; family Apiaceae; genus Saposhnikovia; species Saposhnikovia divaricata. The sequence goes on from CM071595.1 coordinate 20,739,245, forward strand.
GTAACTTGTGAACAATATTATTTAGACAATTTATTATCAACTTTCCTAATTTATCGGTTGCTAATTTGCCTAATTTGATTTAAAAACATGATGCTTATCAAGACTGCGTAGTATGTAACATTGTCTGTTTCTTTGCCTTATTTGATATAAAGGCTTGATGCTTATCATGATTATGCAGTATTATAATGGTACTTAGGCAAGCCTTTAAGTATGTGTGTACTCAAGAGCACCATTCTCACTAAATTAAGTAACTTTACCATAATTGTGCACAACAGTGTAAACTCTTTAATTTGTAGAGGCCATAAGAGAATAGCTCAAAAGAGCTGGCACTACATTTGAGGCGGTTCAATTTTGGCTCGTTTATCTCATCAGTTTTCTGGGATTCAAAGCAATGAGATTTACTCCATTTCTGTTACCGACGATCAATGTCAACTTAACCTAATTTAAGTTTTATCAAAAATTCCCCCATCTGCCCATCTCCCTTTCAAAACTACATACGATCAGTTCTTTCGACAACTTAGAATTATAAAAAACATGATCTGTTAACCTGAGTCCATGCAACCTTGCGACACTCAAGGTCTTGAATTCAAAATTTGTTCGACGTTCCAATCTCACGGGTGTCTAGATATAATGATTTTAGTGATGTGGTAATTTTTTAAAAAATTTCCTACATGTATTTGGTTTGGTTTTCTAACGGTCAAACCGGTCAAAGTCGACCTTCCTTTTAACTAATCTTGTCCCGAATAATGAATCTATTTTTTTAACTTATTTTTTCGACTTTCCAATAGCACGGGTGTCAAGATATAACGATTTTAGTTATGTGGTAATTTTTTAAAAAAATTCCTACATGTATTTGGTTTGGTTTTCTAACGGTCAAACCGGTCAAAGTCGACCTTCATTTTAACTAGTCTTGTCCCGAATGATGAATCTATTTTTTTAACTTATTTTTTCGACGTTCCAATCACACGGGTGTCAAGATATAACGATTTTAGTGATGTGGTAATTTTTCAAAAATTTCCTACATGTATTGGGTTTGGTTTGGTAACGGTCAAACCGGTCAAAGTCGACCTTCCTTTTAAGAAGTCTTGTCCCGAATGAAGAATCTATTTTTTTAAATTATTTTTTCGACGTTCCAATCGCACGGGTGTCAAGATATAACGATTTTACTAATGTGGTAATTTTTAAAAAAAATTCCTACATGTATTTGGTTTGGTTTGGTAACGGTCAAACCGGTCAAGATATAATGATGGTTTGGTTTGGTAACTAGTCTTGTCCCGAATGATGAATCTATTTTTTTCAATTATTTTTTCGACATTCCAATCGTACGGGTGTCAAGATATAATGATTTTAGAGATGTGGTAAATTTTTAAAAAATTTCCTACATGTATTTGGTTTGGTTTGGTAGCGGTCAAAGTCGACCTTTCTTTTAACTAGTCTTTTCCCGAATGATGAATCTATTTTTTTAAATTATTTTTTCAACGTTCCAATCGCACGGGTGTCATGATATAACGATTTTAGTGATGTGGTAATTTTTAAAAAAAATTCCTACATGTATTTGGTTTGGTTTGATAACAGTCAAACTGGTCAAAGTTGACTTTCCTTTAAACTAGTACATGTAAACACTTAACATATTTTTTATTATTAAAATTTTATAAATTACAATTTACAATTAAATTTATCCCATTTTAAGACAAATAAATCGCTTTTTAAATTTTTTTTTTACAATTTAGTAATAGATAATTACAAAATTAAATTTACTTATTTCAAAACAAAATAAGTAATTAATAAAGTGCAACACACACAACACAGAGGTGATACCAAACCCAAAATTTTGGGCGGCTTGTTTTCCCCCCTTAACGAAATAATTTCCCCCCCAAGACACTCTGCTTTTCCCCCAATTCTCACAAAATTAGGACTTTCAATTTAGAACCAAATACTCTCCTTTCTCTCGCTTTTAGGGTTCTATATTCAAATTAGACAAAACAACAACAGCCGCAAAAACTAGGACGAGTCTTCTCTCTTCTAAAAACCAGCGGTGGCAGTAGCAGCTTTACAGACCCCGCCTCTTCAACACCTCTTCTTTCTCGTTTCTACTCCTGTTCAATCGCATTAACACCACGCCTTCTCACTCTATCACTCTCGATTTCATCAATCCCAAGGTATTTGCCTCTTAATTATTCAATTCCCTTGTGTTTCTCTTTTCTTAATTAATTGTCCGTGGTGAGATTGTTACTCTCGCTCATGTATAAACTCCAATTAGTTTTCATAAACTATACTTCCAGTAATTAGGTGATGTTCGATTATGCTTTTATTTTACAGGCTACCAATTCCTAAGCCAGGGCAAGTTCTTGGTCTGGTTGGCACAAATGGCATCGGGAAGTCAACTGCCCTCAAAGTTTTAGCTGGGAAATTGAAACCTAATCTTGGTCGTTTCAATGTAAAGTTCATTCAATTATGTTCCATTACCTCATCACACAGAGATAGTGAATTCCTTTCCGATTCTTATAATTTTTGTTTACTTGTTATTTTCCAGAACCCTCCTGATTGGAAAGAAATTTTGGCGTACTTCAGAAACAGTTTCAAAAATATTTCACCCGTATCCTGGAAGATGAATTTAAGGTACCTGTCATTTAAAAAAATCCTTAAATTTGTTTGAAGGGAATCAGTTGTGTATTTTCATGTGCTTGTTTCGAAGTCAGGGTCTTTGCATTTGGGTTCTTTTGGTATATGGGGCATTAAATATATCAAAGATAAGCAAGAATTTGCTTGAATGTTTACTCTTAAGCTTTGAAAGTAGATGGTTTTATTAAGAGGATGTGAAGGACTAAAGGTTTATAGTGTCTTAGTCTAAATTTGAAGCCTTCAGGTGTGTGACTTCTTGTGCCAATAACGATAGCATGTTTGTGAATCATATCTTCATGTCTGTTATTTATATTTAAACTGTGATCTTGATCCTTCATCCTGTATGTTTCCTGTACTTCTGAATTTGTTTCGACTTCTGAGCCCATCATCAGTTGTAATACACGGTGCACTATCTGTAATTTTTTACTATTACTACAACCTACAATATATAGCACGCATCGTTTAAGGAAACCTTAATATTTTGTGCCACTTTGGGTACTTCTTTCGGAGTCTGGGCACTTCAATGTTCTATAAATTTTCCTCAGAAATTACAACAAGAACTGGTTGATAAGCCTGGTTCCCATCCTTTTGATGAGGTATTTGCTATTCCCTAACTCTATTTTTACTCTTTGCATCCTTACTTATGAAACTAATTATGTACTCTTCTCTGTTGGATGTCATATACTTTATTGTAATATTGGAAAACTCTTCTCTCCATAGTGCAAATAATGAAGTTTTTATCAACTGCTTTAAGTTATTTGACTATTTCAACAGTTTGAAAGCAACGTATGATTTCCAGGTCCATATTATGTTGTTATTATTTTGCTAAATAAGAACTTTATTTCATTTACTATATCACCTGAAGATACATACTTCTCATTCCTTCCCTTGGCACATATTATGGATCAGATTCTAGTAACTTGCTGGAGATAATGAGATTTGTCAGGTGTGTTATTGATTTCATTAATTTAATTATGTGCACAGTTATTTCTATTTGTGAATATAAATTGTTATTATGTACCCGAAAATTAATATGTATGTCGTTTCTTCTTTTGTTGATATGACAGCTTTTAGATGACATAAATGAGCAGTAAACAAAAAACAGAGTATATACTATATGAAGTCACAAATTTTGGCAACAATGCGGTATTTTAAGAAGTTTTCATATTCTATGTTGAGAGTTTGAAGGGGGTTCAGCATGTTATCCTCTTATCTCAGGTTATCCTTCCATTTGCTTGCGACTACTTATATACGAATTCATGCCTAATAAGAGCCTGGAACATAAGTCAGGATGACTGGATTAATTATAAATTTGGGATGATTAATTATATTTTATCATTTTGTTTTTTATTAGGTTGACTGGATTGGGCAGGAAATCAAATTTATGCTGGTGAAGATCACTGCATAGAATATAACTTTTTCCTGAGCAGGCAGGATGAACCGCAATGACTCGTTCCGCAAAATAAGAAGCATTCTCAACAGTTGAGTTTTCGAGTGCACACATCACCTCTCTTTTCCATGCATTTTAATCTACTACTGTTTGATTGAGGCCAAGTATGAAAACGCATTTGTTTCTTTTTCCCCTTTGTTGCAGGATATGCAAAACAGTTAGGAAACTATGTAATTTTATCAAACATATATGCCATTGTTGGACGATGGGATGGTGTTGCAAAACCTAGAAAGTTGATGAAGGGCGGACAAATTACGAAAACTGATGGGATATACTCGGTACTCGGTGAAGTTTCAGCAAAGATGAAGCTTTAGCAGAGATGAAGCTTATTATTACAGATGACCTGGACTCCATGTTTGAAGAATAATGAATAGTGCATGTGCTTGGTAAAGTTTGAATTGGCATAGTTTGAACTTAGAATTAGTGCATGTGCTTGGTATTAGTACATGTTGGTAAGAATTTGTAGAACTGTTAAGTATTTTTGATAGGCTGCATCATTGCCTTGTGGTTGGTTTTTGAACCTTTAGTTATTATTGTCTTGGTTTGGACAGGATGGTCTATGTATAAACAAAGCAGCCATTTCAAATTTTTTGTAAAAAAGTGTTGCATTTGACTATATATGATGTTGCATTATGGTATATTTAGTGTTGCTAAAAATACTTTTGATGTTGCAAAAAAAAACAAATGATGTTGCATTAGACCAAACTAGTGTTGCATTAGATAGTGGTCTACACTGCTGATGTGGCATCCTGAGGGACCCACTGCTGATATGGCACCCCTACTGGGCCCAATGCTGACATGGCATGGCCCCCCCAGTTGTGACATGGCACCTTGTGGGTCCCACTACTGACGTGGGTCTCACTGTTGACGTGGCATCTTATTGACGTGGCACCTTGCTGATGTGGCACCTTGTGGGATCCAATGCTGATGTGGCATGTGGGCCCCACTGCTGACGTGGCACCATGGTGAGCCCCACTGCTGAAATGGCTAAATATCTTATGCAACACCATTTGGTGTTACCTTTACCTGCTTTTGGTGTTGCATAAGGCCTCTTAAGCAATACTTTCGTGGTGTTGCAATATCTTGGAAAAAGCGTTGCATTAGGGTCTTACGCAACGCCGGTATTGGCAACGCCCCTCTGGGGTTGCGTAAGACCTTACGCAACGCTTTTCAGGTCTTTTGCAACTTTATTTGGGGGTTGCGTATGTGCGTTTATGGCGTAGTGTTTTTATAAATTTTTTTAAAAAATATTTTGTGCTTTATTGGAAAATTTGTTGTTTATAATAAATAAGTTTATATTTTTAATATAATTTTTTAACTTGATATTTTTAGGAGGTGTTAACTATTTTTTTTTAACCAATCAACTAACCAACTTGTCATTTTTAGGAAGGTGTTAACAATTTTTTTGGAAGGCGTTAACCAACGACCAACCAAATATATCCTTTTTTGCTTATAATAGTATATAGGCTATAACCCGTGCAAAGCACGAGCTATCATATATTATTATTATTATGAACTAATATATTATTAATTTGATTTAATATAAAATTTTAATTTATTTTAATAAATTTTATTATTAATTTTTAAATTTACATATGTTCCATACTTAATTTCATGACATAAATAAATATCATTAATTTAACGTTATTTTAAAATTTATTGTTAAATATCTTAAGAATTCAATAGATATTTTTAAAAAATTATTTAGTGTAACTTAAAATCGTATAAGACATGTGGTTTTTTATTTTTAATAAATTATATATAATTTAAATGAATTTGGAATTTTTAACACGTTTTTTAAATTTTTTAAAAATATATTTTTTTACCTTAGCTCGTTAGTTAGTTGGTAATACATTCCTAAAAATTTTGTTAACACCTTCCAAAAAATAAAAAACAAATCAAAAGGTATTTAAACTTAATTAAAAAAAATAAACCACATATTTTACATACTCTGTTGATTATATTTCCATTAGAATTCTCCACCAACACCCAACTTCACTTCAGACTCCTTCGAGAAACCAATATCTTTTAAAATTAATGTAAACAATTTCAGTATAAAAATTTATTAATAAGTAAAAAAATTAAAAAAAGGAAAATAAATATATTATCTATTTTAGTATACTTTTATAAGGAAAATAGGGTATAATTGGTTGGTTAGTTAAAATCTTTTTAAAAAACTTATTCGCACCTTGTAAAAAATAAATTAAATACATATTATAATTTACTAAAAAAGATATAACATATATTTTACATAATTACATACTTTATAAGTTATACTTCAACTGAAATTTAGCTACATACACTTTTAATTATATTTATTTTTTTAACTTATTATTTTTAGGAAGGTGTTAACAATTTTTTTGGAAGGCGTTAACCAACCAAACAACTAATCAAATATACATGTTTTGCTTATAATAGTATAGTATAGATTTACATAAATGCATACTCTATAGTTATACTTCAACTGAAATTCAACTGCATACTCTTTTAAATTATATTTATTTTTTTACGTCAACTGAAATTCAATTACATACTCTTTTAATTATATTTATTTTTTTAACTTGTTATTTTTAGGAAGGTGTTAACAATTTTTTTGAAAGACGTATATAATTATAAATGTTTTTATAATAGTATTAAACATGTTTTATAATTAAATAAAAAATGGTAAATATTTCAAAATTCGATGAGCTCATATATAGCATTATCTTATGTTTTATTACCTGATTTTTTTGTGGTCATACATTAAAGTTGTTCAGATGAATTTAATGATTAGTGTCAAATCTCGAGTAAGTCAAAGTATTTGGCCCAAATGCAAAAATTTGGTAACACACTAATATGTTACTGGTTCAGAAAAATCATAATTTATTGATAAATATTTAATCTCTTAATCTATTTGATTTGATGTGTGACTGGGATGATGACCGTCTAAACTTGTGTGCGTTTGTGAGGGAGAGTCTGGGAAGAAACTTTATTTATATCGGAGTATAATTGAAAGAGCTCATAGTTGTAACTAAATAAAATATTAAATAAAATACCCTTTTTATTAAATAAAATATTGTTTAATTTATTTGGAAGGTATTTACCATTTTTTTAGGAAGGTGTTAACTAACCGACCAACCAACCAATTATATCTTGTTTCGCTTATAATAGTATAGTATAGATAAGGATATAATGTATTGTATTATTGATTTACTTTGTATACGAACAAAACTAAAATTAGACTTTAATTTATGGGTAATGATAGGTGCACATAATTGGTTACATAATTTTTGCACCTAATGAGTTGGATTCCACTAATGTGGATTTTTATTGATTGATATTAATGTGAATGCAGGGAGCCCATTGAGTTATAACCAATCAAATTGAGATATTCATCATTTTGTGAAACTTTATGTAACTCTAGCATTTTTCTTAATTTATACTTGTATTTGAGCACACAAACATGTAAATATGATTATATTATCTTCGAGTTTATTTTTTGAGTACACGATAAAATATGAAATCAATTATCGTAACTTTTTAATTGACTATTCAAAAAAATTTATATTTGATCTGGTTTTAGCCAGAAATGTCTTACTCTGATATTATCACCATTTTTGCAAAATAAATAGAAGAATGTTCGAAATTTGGAATATCCCACCATTTATATACTTATATTTATATATTTATATACTTACAACGAAATATTCCTCTTTCGCCTTCATAAGCTCCTTAAGGTCTTCCTTAGAGGGGTAATCCCTATTTTAATTCCTTAAATTATAATAAAATAATGATTACCTAAAATATTGGGAACCAAAAAGTGGTTTTACTCAATGGTTACCTATAATTAAAAAAATAATATTTAATCAATAATTTTAGATAATATAGGGAATGATGAGAGTGTGGGAATAGATATATGTTGTATTATAAAGAAAGATGATGAGGTGGCATTACAGGGTTTGCTTTTCTCTCTCCCCAAATAAAGGATTGGATTTTCTCTCCCCTAAAAATTATAGGGGAGGAACATGAATTTTTAAGCTAAACCCCTAATATACCTAGGACAAATAAAGGTAAGGAGTCTTTGCATTGGAGTTGCTCTTAAACCCTCTATCCATCAAAATATCTTTTTCGCAAATGCTAACCCCATGTCCCTCAAAACTGCCCTAACCGCATTACACTCTTCAAAAGTCTTCCTCACTCCCCTCAGGGTTGTCATATAAACAACAACCCTACTACCTCCATTAGGAGGACACAACTTTTCATGATAGTTGTGCCTACCTAATAAATCAAGGGTAGTTCTAGAAACAATATTTGAAACTTAATTTATCAAGATCCCTAAGCGGAACACGCTTAGAGGGTTGTGAAGGGGGAAGAGGAGTGATCCGAAACCGAAAATTCCACTACTTGAAACCTCATTCTCAATTAGGCCAGCAAGCTCCCAAAAATTAATAACCTCAGGCGAAGCTGGTGGTTCATCTTTCTTCGAAAGTACTGGACTAAGCGTGATTCGAGGAGGAGGAGTTGTCGTTGGATCAAGATTGAGAAGGTCATAAGTGGTGGAAGTGAGAGATACAATGTGGTGGCCAATCCCTATGGGGTTTAATTCATGGTTCTCGGTTAAAAGATTTGTCGAAACGAAGCCTCCTATTACTTAAACAAGGGATTGAAAATTGAAATTTGTGTAGAGAGAAAGAGGTGAACAAGAAAAGAATATAGAGATCCTGACAAGTTACATTTGAATAATGCTAACGCATTGACCAGTACTAGTTTTTTTGAATAAATCGTACTTGCATTACTTAAAAATTACAAAATACATGATTACTAAAAATAGGAGGAGTGACAGACCACTCTCCATAGCCTGACATAGAATATATGCAGCATTTGCAAGCAAAAAAGCCACACGATTCGCAGACTAATCGAACTGGTAGCACTTGATAATTGTGCTTTAAAGATTTTGTCGAAGAAATGGCTTCTTGACAACAACTCGCTCCCACCTGCTCTTCCCTCCAACCCTCGAACAAATTCCGAATCCAGTGTTCAGAAGCCTCAGTTGCATAAACTATGGTTAGAGGACCGACATTCCAGCTATCTACATGCCGGATACCAGCTATAGACATGCCGAAAAATAAAACCTTCACAGGAAGCGCAATACCCCAGCTATCTACATGCCGGATACCAGCTATAGACATGCCGCAAGTGAAGACCCCCCACAGACAATGAGCAATCTTTAATTGTGAGTTGTGAGCTCTTGCAGTAATCCAGATCTCCCAAAACATAAACAAAATCATTCTCAACGAGTGTGATCTATTGCAGACCGTCATCAAACCAAACAAACAAAACAAACTCTCACAAGGAGAGACAAAACAAACTCTCACAAGGAGAGACAAATAAATCCAATTAATGGATAAACAAGTCCAAAAAACTCACAATCCTCGTAGAAGGAGGATGATTATTGAAAGAAGTAGAGAAACTAGATAAGACAAGGCCCTCCGGTCGGTGGATAAACCACCGCCGGAGGATGAGCAACCGACGATGAAGAAGAAGAAGATGAAAGCTCTTTCGGTGGAAAAGAGAGAAAAAGTAGACTTAGTGCTTGATTAATTGACCAGTACTAGTTAATTGAGTTGTAATAACTTTTCATTCAATTTTTGAATCTTTTCTGTCTGATTTTAATTTTTGATTTTACCGCTCAAATATTTTAAACACATAGCTTTACCTTTACTTTTAATCGGTGTTCTAAAATACGAAAATCGGCATTAGTTGGAGAGTAGATAAAGGAAATTGAAAGTTTAGAAGAAACAATACACTTGCGAAACACCATGAATTACAGTGGATGCAAAACAGAAAGAGTTACATTAAAGTTAAAAATATGAAGCATTCGATGAACACTTGGCTCATTATTTTATTTCGTAAAGAGGCACATATAATGTGACCATAGTTTTATTGTGTATCCGCTTCCATGCACGGGAGGTCAGCTTAGTTTACGCTGCAAAGGTGTTAAAGAAGGAAAAAATTAGTCATTTGGATCGCGGGTTGATAAGCTAATCATAATTAAGAATAACTGGTAACAACAATCAATGAATCGAACTTACGTATTACAGTCGAATTTACGATCAGCTGAGTATATAAAAGGAAGTCCACATTTCCCTGGTAGAGCGTCGATTTTTGGAATACGACCATCTGGACCAGGAACGCCAGCTCTGTTTCTGTTAGCACGTTCCTGCACGCAAAGGCACATCTCCCTCCTCTCTTCTCTAGTCTTGGCCATTTCACGGAATGCTTTTAATGCGTTGCAACACTCGGCAGATGGTTCCTGCTGGTCACCTCTGTGAAATGGATCACAGAGTGCTTTGGTACGTTCTTGTTGTGCTGTTCCGCATGTAAAAGCTTCCCCTTGCTCCACCATCATAAAAGCCCCTACCACCATTACAGTCAACATAGTCAAGTATGCAATCTTCGCCATTTTTTTCTTAGCTAGTAGTGTATAAGTTTGTTGGAATGTGTTACGTAGATAAACTGTGTACAGGTAGTCTGAGGATAGGTTATGAAGGTCGACGCATTTATAGGCAGGCCGGTGAAGTACTTTAGAAATAAATTCAGCAATTGAACTAAAGTTAGGATGCCTAATCTGTCTTGATCTCAAAAATTCCTAGCAACTATTTGATGCACGCCTCTCTATTTTTATGTCTAATTTTATGGTTACTGTACCCGTTAGGTTTCATCTGAAAAACTTTCATCTCAAAAGATGTGACACAAGATGAGGCAATTCCATCTGCTATGTTTGTTTTTATCAGTTTTCTGGGTTTCCTGGCACTGAGATTTGCTTTATTCGTGTAACTTGTGAACAATATTATTTAGACAATTTATTATCAACTTGCCTAATTTATCGGTTGCTAATTTGCCTAATTTGATTTAAAAACATGATGCTTATCAAGACTGCGTAGTATGTAACATTGTCTGTTTGTTTGCCTTATTTGATATAAAGGCTTGATGCTTATCAAGATTATGCAGTATTATAACGGTACTTAGGCAAGCCTTTAAGTATGTGTGTACTCAAGAGCACCATTCTCACTAAATTAAGTAACTTTACCATAATTGTGCACAACAGTGTAAACTCTTTAATTTGTAGAGGCCATAAGAGAATAGCTCAAAAGAGCTGGCATTACATTTGAGGCGGTTCAATTTTGGCTCGTTTATCTCATCAGTTTGCTGGAATTCAAAGCAATGAGATTTACTCCATTTCTGTTACCGACAATCAATGTCAACTTAACCTAATTTAAGTTCTTATGACAACTTAGAATTATAAAAAACCTGGTCTGTTAACCTGATTCCATGCAACCTTGCGACACTAAAGGTCTTGAATTCAAAATTTGTCACAGATATGAAGTTGTGGATATTTTGGCATTTGTTGCTACGTGGTCTGATCTGTGCTCTTTGACCGGATTACTACATATAGTGGTCAGGAACTCTGTAAGTTAGTTATAATGCTTGGTGGAAGCTTAAGTTTTTTGACACTTCAAATGAAACACATTGTATCATTATCTTCTGCGGAAGCATAAAACAAATAGTTAAGAAGGGTAAATGCCGAGCTTGCTTTAACTTATCCGGATTACTACAGGAATGTAAAGTCCATATATTATTCCCATCTCTGTAAGATGTGTCAAATTCCATTGCCTAGAAGGCTAGAACCCAATATTTAATGAATGAGCAGAAAACCTAGATTTGGATTGTCATTCTATGGATGAAAAGGTGAATTTCTGGTATCATTTCTCTATGTTACACTCCTACTGCAGACCAGTTAGCTGATGTGTTAACCAAGACACTTACTGAAGTTCGGAACAATAGCATTATAGCCAAGTTGGGCTTTTTTATACAACTATGAAGTCTTTATACATATTATGTTCCTCTTGTAACAAGTTAGGTATTGCACATTTCTTTTCTTTATATCTCGTTAATGTTTATTTATTAAGTAAAAACTTCTCCAGTACTCTTCTTTGTTTTTCTGTAAAATTTAAGTTTTTCTGCAAACTTTCACAAACAAGACCAACAATACGATCTTTGCCATCTTCTGTCTTTGGTAGTAACTAGTAACATATACTCTGTTTTCTCTACATGGATACAGATTGTGTGTCGATTAGTTATGGATATGTTTTGCAACTAGACCCCGGCGTTCTGTGAGTAACTGAGTATATAGGCAACTTAGGGGACTTCTTTAGGTACTTGTCAAGTAATTAAATTATTCATGTACCTAAGTATTTCATTTTTCATCTTTGATTTGCTGAAATTTCATAAACTGATTCGTACTTGTTGACATATTATTATGATGCAATACGGGAAGTTACCGTAATTATTATTATTAGAAAAAATGGATAGTTTCATATATTATGATTAGTTATTGGCTATATAAACGATCATATTATATTATAAACGAATTAAGGCATATGCCTTCATGATTCAGTAAGACGATTATTTACGAATAGTTTATCATGGGTATCAGAGTCCATGGTTATTAACGAAGATGACGAATAGACGAAATCACAATAATGATTGATGGGTTTGTGGTAGAGACTATACAAATCCTACGCGACGACTTATAACAAGATCAGATTATCGTTTTTCGATTCAAAACAATGACGCTGAACAACTATATGATGACCCAATGTTTGTTTCTCGATAGGAAACAACAACAATGACGACGACCCATTCATCGTTTCTCGATGGAAACGACAACAAATGATAAACGACGAACGACAATGACCGTTTCTCGATTAGAAATGATGACGGCTTTTTCAAGTTTTTTTTTTTGTTCTTACTATTTTACAAGCTCTCGATACTTTGAGAGGGATGTTAACATATTATTATGATGTAATACGGGAAGTTGTCGTAATTATTATTATTAGGTAATATGGATAGTTTCCTTTATTACGATTAGGTATTGGCTATATAAGTTATATTGTAAACGAATTAAGGCTTATGCCTTTATGATTGAATAAGACGAATATTTACGAATACTTTATCACTACTTTTCATGGATTCATGGAGAAGATTATCTTTTAAATGCATGCATAAGTGGTAAAAAGTAACTGGAAATCTAGGAAGTCGCTGTCCTAGATTAGTGACTCTCATTGTATCCGACCTGTTGTTCTTGCTATTCAGGGGTGTCGAGTGGTGGCCACATCAATATCTATCCATTTACCCGTAATGTAGATGGAATGCATGAAAGGATCAGATGAGGTGTTGCATTTTTTATTTATCTGAATTCATTGCAACAGTACATTACCCGGATACATTAATCATCTTTTATTATGTTATGAATAAAGCACGGATACAATAGTAAGCTTAGCATAATTGTTTGTCTTCCAACTGCTTTTCCTCGCAAGAAAGTGGCATCAATTCACACTGCATATATTGTTCAAGAAAAAATTAGGAAGCCATATGCGAAGATCAAGTTTATTAATGTGCATGGTTTGCCTTTAAAGATGGAAAACCAATGAAACTCAAAAGTGATTAGAGTTACTTACGTGTTGCAGTCGAATTTAGGATCAGCAGAGAACAGAAAAGTAAGTCCACATTTTTCTGATAGAGAATCAAATCTTGGAATACGAGCAGCGGGATTAGCAGTAGCACCACGGTTATATCTACTTTGAGAAGTTGCTTCCTGGACGCAAGAGCACAATTTCCGTCTTTCTGCTTGTGACTTGGCCAGTGCGCGTAATGCTCTATACGCATTGCAGCACTCACCAGATGGCTCAGGTTGATCACCTCTGGTAAAAACGTTGCACAGGGCTCCTGTTCTCTGTTCCTCAGGTGCACCACATGTCAGAGCTTCACCTGGCCGCATCAACATAGCCACCATCACTAATACTACTGCCAAGTATACAACCCTTGCCATTTTTCTTACTATATGCAAATGTTGAGGTTATAAGTTGCAGATAGATCAAGGAAGTATTTATAGGATAGCTGGGGAGAATAATCTATAATGAATTAGCTTTAACTAACAATTAGGACGCCAAATGTGGTTTAATAATAGTAGCAATTAACTATTTCATGCATGTGTAACCATGTATTATATTTCTTATTTTGAACTACATTCGGTCGGGAGCTAAATAGGGCCATTTGCGTGGAAATCAGAAATCTAGAATTTGCTCTGCATTTTTACCCAATTGATCATATTGAGGGCATGTTTGCAAAAACTTAAAATAAGTCCTTATGGACTTAAAATAACTACTCAAAGTTGTTGAATTGGATCAGTATACTTCGATTTAATTCAAATTCGAATATAAGATTCAATTCATTTTTTGAGAAATTTATAATTTTGATTATGGTTGTCACATGAATTCCAAGAAAACAAAGAAAAATATGATTTATGAATTTTTTACACCCTTAAAAGAATATCTAAAACACTCTTAAGAAATGTCATTTGCTTCATTAACATTGGAAAACACCTCTACTCTTTCATTTCACTTGGAACTAATAAATTTGTCATTTTTTTTCACATTCCGTAACTACTTTTCCTACCTTTTCTTTTTCTTCCCACAGCATTTTTCTCTTTTGCACCGGTCAAAAAGCAATTTACGCACGCATAGGTTATTCTGGGTGTAAACTGTAATAACATGCATGGTGGTCTTCGATAGCAATAAATATTGGAGGTTGATGGTCATCAGTAAATTTGTTACAAATAAATTGTGTTGTAGAAAGTTTTTGTGGTATATAAAAAAATGCGAGCCCATGCCCATGCTGCATATGTGAAATGGATATCACCAAACACACCGTCCCAACAACAAGAAGTTATTGTTTCAATAAAATGTCGTTATGCTGTTGCATCATCGAACACATGCATGCCTTAATATTCGGGATCCTTTAGCCTTTTCCCAGACTCTCATTATAGTATTGGATCTTTTTAGGTATGTACAAATTCATACATTAATCACTTACTTTTATGACATTTTTATGAATTGATTTATTTTTACTAGTAGGATTTTTTGTGTATACAATGAGTTCATTATCATTAATAACCTTTCATGACACTTTTATGAGTTAGTTTATTTTTTAGTGGAATTTTTTGTGCATACACAAAATCCATTATCATTAAAAGTAGTAATTAATCAAAATTTGACAATTCTTATTCGCCCTTCAACACACATTAGAAAAACCTTATAATATTCTACTGTCTTTATAATAAAAATCAAAATAATAAGACATACCAAAAATTTTAATACGTTCTTTGCATCTCAATCACTCGCTGTAATAAAAATCAGATATTTCTTACACCAAAAATTAGTTGTTTTAATGTGAATTTAGGAGATCACCTATGAGAAAAAGGACCCTGAGATACATTTCAGGGAACTTTTCCTAAGATACATATAAAATATTCTTTAAATCTTGCTGGGCCCGTAGGGCTAATTAAAAATCTTTGAAATTACTAAAATACCCTCCTCATTTTTATATATAAAAAGCAGTTATCTCAGAAAACTTACCAGAGATATATCTCAGGCTCCCTACTCTCATCACCTATTTTATCTACATTAAAAAAATATTTTAAAATATAGCGGGAGATATGTTGCAAACAATCACTAACCAACTTTCAATATATATATTAGTCGATAAAGTCATGTTTCGCGGTGACATTATAATTTTTCTAAAAACAAATTTAATATATATATATATATATATATATATATATATATTTATTTATTTATTTATTTTAATATTATATATATATATATATATTTATTTTATGTATTATATTTTTTAAAAACAAATTTTAATAGTTACACAATTTTCTTTAATTAACTGCTTTCTTGTTAAACACGATTCTTTCCATTAAAACCGAAATCCCAACATTTACATATATTATAAGTATTTGAAAACTAATTTTTATCCATAAAAATCGAATCCTAAAATAAATTAAAATTTATAACATTAATATCAAATTCTAATATTTAATACGATCTTTTCTAGTGAGCTGCATTTTCGCTAAATACATTTTGAGTCGCTCTTATCTAGAACCGATTCCTTACATATTATTGATGATACTTATCTTATACAATAACTTTTTTCCTTAAAATTTGAAACCTAAAATGAATATGAATTCCGATTTTTATGTTTTTTTAATTTTATAATATTTATGGAGTTTCTAAAAATAAAAATACATCTCATTTTTTCAGTATATTATATATACTAGCTTAAACTCGTGCAAAGCACGAGTTTCTTTTAAAATTTCTCTAATCTACTTATAATATAGTATATGTAATATTATAGATATTAATTTTAATAGTTTAGGAGAATTCAAACCTTTGACCTTTGTATATGAACAACTTTTAATATTAAATCTAAATTAATATGTTATTGGCGGGAATCGAACCTTCAACCTTTCTATATAGCATCTTTTAGTATTAATTTTAAATTAAAATTTTATTGACAGGATTTTAACCTTAGACCTTTATATAGAATAATTTTTACTATTGTGTCCAACGATCATCTACTATTTAAATCGTAGATCTAACCGTTGTGTACGAAAAGATAATCAACAATAAGGGTAACAAAATGAACCAAATTATCCCCTAGTTTGCTTATTATAGTAATGTATATATTCTTATATTTATCTATGAATGTAAATGTTTTTTTATTATGTTAATACATCAATTCTTTTTATTTTTAAATACGAAGATTTTTCTTTATGTGAACAATATTGTATTCATGTATATATATTTTTAATGCAAGTATAATAACTTGTATTTAAAAAAAATAAAAATAAAGGATTTATGATTATTTTTACCTTGATGGTTGTTGATATTTTTATACTAAATTTTTGGAAATTTACCAAGAATACTAGATTTAAAGTTTCTATTTGCAAAAATACCATCTCCTTGAATTAATTGCAATTTTACCAACCTAAGTTTCAAAATTGCAAAAATACCAACCCTAACCCTAACCCTCCCCCCTTTCCCCTTTCCCCTTTATCCTTTCTGCGTTCATCAACCTGTGTACTCTTTTTTTTTTTTAAGGTGGGGTGCTATTTTGGTGGATTTGGGTTGCAAGGCCCCGCAGGGGCATATTCAACTGAATGCAACCACATTCAACTTTATTTTTTTTTAAGGTGGGGTGATTTTGGTGGATTTGGGTTGCAAGGCCCCGCCAGGGGCAATATACAACCAAATGCAACCACATTCAACTTTTTTTTAGGTGGGGTGATTTTGGTGGATTTGGGTTGCAAGGCCCCGCCAGGGACAATATACAACCAAATGCAACCACATTCAACTTTCTTTTTTTTAAGGTGGGGTGATTTTGGGTTGCAAGGCCCCGCTAGGGGCAATATTCAACTGAATGCAACTGAAATCAGAAATTTAGTTGCATATGGTTGCATTCAGTTGCTGATTTCAAGTTCCATTTTTCAGTTGTCATTTTCGACATCATTTTTGAATTTTATATATATATATATATATATATATAGAGAGAGAGAGAGTTCAAAAATGAGGTCGAAAATGACAACTGAAAAATGGAACTTGAAATCAGAAATTTAGTTGCATGTGATTGCATTCAGTTGCAAATTTAGTTGAATATGCCCCTGCGAGGCCATGCAACCTAAATCCACCAAAATATTATCACCTTATATATTTATATATATATAGTTCAAAAATGAGGTCGAAAGACAAATGACAAATGGAACTTAAAATCAGAAATTTAGTTGCATGTGGTTGCATTTGGTTGCATTTAGTTGCAATTAGTTGCATGTGGTTGCAATTAGTTGAATGTGGTTGCATTCAGTTGAATATGCCCCTGCGAGGCCGTGCAAACCAAATCCACAAAAATATCCCCACCTTAAAAAAAAGAAGTTGAATTCAGTTGAATGTGGTTGCATTAAGTTGAATATGCCTCTACGGGGCCTTGCAACACAAATGAACAAAAATAGAACCCCACCTTAAAAAAAAAAAAAAGTACAACCGCCGCCTGCGTATAAAGAAAGAGGGGGGAGGAGGAGGGGGCTAGGGTTAGTATTTTTGCAATTTTGAAACTTAGTTAGTAAAATTGTAAATAGCTATTCTTAACAAAAGTAAATGTGCAAAAATTTACTTTTTCTTATTTATTTATCAAAAAAACCCTAAATTTTTTATACTAAATAGAAGACATTTTCTTTGTGACAAGAGTATTTATTAGAAGATGAAAAAGATAGTGCATGAAGGATTTAAAAATATCTATTCCGTATTTTTCAAAAAATTTAAGAAATATAGACAATAATTTCCAAATAATTTATGGTAGCAGCACTTGCACCAGTACTGCAGGAGATTTAAGACAAATTTGACCAGAGTGAGTTTGGTCAATTACAAGTCTAAGAAAAGTCCAAATCTTCTGTTGATGCTAACAAGAAAAGCGTCAAGCACAAAATATGCTCAAGAGTTGAGATACAGCTAGATAGCGCGCGTTACAACAAAACACTCATCTCAGACATACAATTATATAAATAATGTCGAGGAGAAGACTGAGCCACTGAGGTGACATAGTATCGTACTGGTACCTGCTGAGCATAACACGTGAAAGACGTAAAGACCGTTCAGCTTGCTACTTATACATGTATATATAATTACATGAGCTCGGTCAATGACAAATGATTATTACAATCAGTGTTGTAGATTTTGGAAATCGGAACTATTCGATTTGAGATATCGATTTACAATTTATCAGGTAATTCGATTGAAATCGACCGATTCTAAATTTTGGCCGATTTATCGGCGATTTTTCTGAAATCGATTCTAAATTTTGGCCGATTTATCGGCAATTTTTCAGAAATCGGCCAATTTCAATAACAAAGGTTACAATGTATTAATCGATGATTAATGCGGTAAGATTAGATTCTAGATATTTTGTTTTAACGGCTCAGAGTCGATGAACTCCCTCTATTTACAATATAAAACCAGATGTTACACCTTATAACAGATAATAAAGATGATAAAATATATTGCAACAATTATATGGAATGGTATGTATGGTATGTGTATTCCTAGTATGTTCTTATTAAACAGCAGCCTGCTGACATAGTAACATTACATTACTATTATATCACAAAACTACCCACAATGTATGTGCATAATGTATTCTGTTAACTTTGGATTCTGGTGTCACTGCTCCCATTTGCGTACAACACTTGTTTATGGTTGTGTATACTCCTCCCGTTCCATTTTATTTGATTCACTTATTTTTGCATGCATTTCAATATGCTTGGATGAGGTATTTATAAATGATATTTTTCTAATTTTCTTTGTTAGAATATCTTGAATCTGTAGTCGCCGGACTTGACTTATGTAGCCGCCGCCGGCACCACCTACCAACCTAACACCACCTACCACACCTAACCCCTTAGATTGTGTCTATAAATAGAAATGCATGTAAAGATTGTGATGCATCTGGAAAAAAAAATCTGTAATCTGTTTATCCTCAAGATCAATATAAACTATTTCTCTTATGCATATATTTTTCTCTTTACGTTTATCATCTTTCTTGCTTCCGTTATAACAAACTGGTATCAGAGCTTTGGTTGAAGCTGCTGTGTTTTTTTCTAAAATTTTCACCTAAATTTTTTCAAGCTCCTCGGAGAAGACGACACTATTCAGACGGAGTTATTGTTCATCACCGGAGAAGAAGACACTGTTCACGACACTGTTCACAAATACGCTACTGTTCATAAATACGGTACTGTTCACAAATATGGTATTGTTCACGTATACGGTTCTGGGAGAAAGATGTCTGGTGGTATTAACGTTAAGGTCGACAAATTTACTGGGCGAAATAGTTTTAGTCTATGGCAAATCAAGATGCGTGCCTTGTTAAAACAACAGGGGCTCTGGGCGCCGTTGAACACAAAAACGACTGCTTCTGGAAGCGTTGAAAAGGCACACTTAACAATTCTGTTGTGCCTTGAAGATGATATTATTACTGAAATTGTGGAGGAGGATACCGCGTCTGGTTTATGGTTAAAGCTTGAAAGTCTCTACATGACAAAGTCTTTAACAAATAAGTTGCTTCTGAAGCAAGGTCTGTTCAGTCTGCGAATGCAGGAAGGTATGCCTCTTCGAGATCACTTAGATCAATTAAACACAATTTTATTAGAATTGCGTAATATTGATGTTAAAGTTGAAGATGAGGATGCTGCTTTGATTCTGTTAGTTTCTTTACCGTTATCGTATGAGAACTTTGTGTAATCGTTTATTGTTGGTAAAGATACAATTTCTATAGAGGAGGTTAGATGTTCTCTTCATTCTAGAGAGCTGCGCCATAAGGCGGCTGGTACAGGTACAGATAATCATGCTGCTGGGTTGGTAGCTAGCGGGAGTACCAGACATGGAAAGTCGGGGAAGTATAAATCCAAGAAACCAGCTACTAAGGGTTCGAGAGCTAATGATGTTTGCAATTATTGTAAAGAGAAGGGACACTGGAAATCTGACTATCCCAAGAAAAAGAAGCAACAGGATAAATTGGTGGATACTACTGCAGGAACTTCTGCTGTAGCTGATGCCAATTCCGAAGAAGATATTGCTCTAGTTGCTATCAAGGACACGCATCAATCTGATGTGTGGATCCTTGACTCTGGAGCGTCTTACCATATATGTCCGCGCAGGGAGTGGTTCACAACCTATGAAAAAGTAGACAGTGGAAAAATTTCTATGGCTAACAGTTTTGTTTGTGAGACTGTTGGAATAGGCTCGATTAAACTTCGGACACATGATGGTAATTTTTACACATTGAATGATGTTAGGCATGTTCCACTTATGACGAAGAATCTGATATCTCTAAATATGTTAGACAACAATGGTTTTAGTTTTAAAGTGAAGGTGGAGTTTTACATGTCCGCAAGGGTTCTGATGTGGTTCTGAAAGGTGTTAAACGTGGTACCTTGTATCTTCTTCAAGGTTCTACGTTAACAGGTTTTGTTGTTGTTGCGTCTTCGGAAATTGAAAAGGAAAATATGACCAGGTTGTGGCACATGAGGCTTGGTCACATGAGTGAAAGGGGGATGCAGATTCTATCAAAAGCTGATCTTCTTTGTGGTCATAAGGTCACAGGTCTCGAGTTTTGTGAACATTGTGTTTTTGGAAAGCTACATCGCAGCAAGTTTTCTAAAGCAACCCACAGAACAAAAGGCACGCTTGATTACATCCATTCTGATTGTTGGGGTCCTTCCCGGGTGGAGTCTTTAGGGGGTCACAGATATTTTGTGTCAATGATCGATGATTTCTCAAGAATGACTTGGTTGTTCATCATAAAGCACAAAAGTGAAGCTTTTAAGATTTTCAAGTAGTGGAAGACGCTAGTGGAGAATCAAACAGGGAAGAAGATTAAGAGGCTGCGAATAGATAATGGCCTGGAATTTTGCTCGTCCGAGTTTGCAGATTTCTGAAAGAATGAGGAGATTGCTAGGCATCATACAGTCAGTGATACACCACAGCAGAATGGTGTAGCAGAGCGTATGAATCAGACACTTCTGGAGAGAGCTAGGTTTATGCTTTCTAATGCTGGACTAACTAGAAGATTCTGGGCAGAGGCGGTTAGTACAGCATGTTTTTGATTAATCGTGGACCTCACACAGGTATCCATCTCAAAACTCCTATTGAGAAATGGTCTGGTAAGCCTGCTGATTACTCAAATTTAAGAGTTTTTGGTTGTACTATTTATTATCATGTAAATGAGGGTAAATTGGAGCCACGAGCTAAAAAGGGAGTATTTGTAGGCTATGGGGATGGAGTTAAGGGTTATAGAATCTGGTCTCCATCTGAAAATAGGGTTATACTGAGTAGAAATTTAGTCTTTGATGAAAATTCTATGTTTGACCCTACTGTGAAGTCTACGATTGTTTTAGAAAGTGGTGGTGTTGAGAAACAGGTGGAGCAGGAAGTCACTCAAGATGAGAGTGAACCACAACAAGAAGTTCAACAACCACAGTCAGAATCATCAGTACCAGTAGTAAATCAGCACAGTTTGGCTCTTGATCGATCGAGGAGAGCTAAGTATGGAGTGCCTCCAAAGAAATAAGGTTTTGAAGATATGTTGGCATATGCACTACAGGTAGCTGAAGAAGTGGATCCTAGCTCTAATGAGCCATCCACTTACAAAGAAGCGGTGACATGTACTGAATCTACAAAATGGTTTGCTACAATGGGAGATGAAATGGAGTCACTTCAGAAGAATAAGACTTGAGCATTAGTCAAGCGGCCTCGAGACATAAAGATTGTTACTTATAAATGGGTCTACAAGAAGAAGGAAGGAGAAACATCGGTTGAGGGTATCAAGTATAAAGCTCGGTTAGTAGCTCGAGGGTTCACTCAGAAAGAGGGAGTAGATTATAATGAAATTTTTTCACCAGTAGTTAGACACACTTCCATCAGGGTGCTACTAGCGATAGTTGCACATCAGAATCTGAAGCTTGAACAACTCGATGTGAAGACAGCTTTTCTGCATGGAAAGCTGGAAGAGGAGATATACATGACTCAGCCAGGTGGTTTTCAGGTTCCTAGTAAAGAAGACTATGTGTGCAAGTTATTGAAGTCCTTGTATGGGCTAAAGCAATCTCCGAGGCAGTGGTACAAGAAATTTGATAGCTATATGCACTACTACAAAAATGACTTTTAGCGTCGGTCAAAAAAGGCTTTTAGCGTCGGTTTTTGGGCGTAGTACATGAAGGCGACGCTAAAGGTATGGGTCTTCAGCGTCGGTTAAATATGCGACGCCTATTAGTTGTTAATAGCGTCGGTTGCCTAAAGAACCGACGCTCAAAGTCAGGTTATAAGCTTCAGTTGCTTAAAGAACCGACGCTTAAAGTCAGGTTCAGGCGTCGGTTGCCTAAAGAACCGACGCTCAAAGTCAGGGTATAAGCGTCGGTTGCTTAAAGAACCGACGCTTAAAGTCAGGTTAAGGCGTCAGTTGCCTAAAGAACCGATGCTTAAAATCAAGTTAAAAGCGTCAGTCAATTAAAAGACCGACGCTTAAAGCCATGTTAGAAGTGTCGGGTTTTTCAAGAACCGACGCTTAAAGCCAATTTTTTTTTAAAAAAAATTTGAAATTTCAATTTTAGTAACCTTTACATCATGCCAACAAATACCACATTATAGCATATAACAATTGCAATTATCCCATGCCAACAAATATCATATTTTATTATCTAAAAAACTAATCTCAAACAACAAAAGAGAAGAGAACACATTCAATCTTAATAATGATAGAAAATATCACATAACAATTCTCTACATCAATTTAATCACCACCAAGTACACATACAATTGAACACCATTAAGAAAAAGTAGTGTTCCTGCATATTGCTAACAATCCTTATCACATGAATCAAACATTTACTGAACTTCCTGCCCAAGCCAACAATTATATATTCCTTTACGATTCTCTTTATATTCTTGGCAATAGTAAACCCATGACCTCTATCTCCATTGTCCAATATATAGAACTAGTCTGACTTCTTTGTGAGCATTGGATCCAACATGTTCACCGATAATTAATATTCTGTATCAGCCTATCAGGGAACCAGCCGAGTTGCAGATGTGTTAAACCTTTATGAAAAACATTACACAAGTTTAACATGTTAGTCCTTTCCGTTTCTACACCAAAATCCATTACGAATAAAACAACTGACAGTAAAAGCATAGATGTAAAGACGCTTCAAAATTTTAAAGGCTGTAAAAGCATACCCGAGATAACCAATAGCACATAAATTAAAAGTTACCTGAGAAGACGCTTCAAAAATTTAAAAGCACGCACACAAATTTCGTATCAGACACTAACATAAAGTATCTGTTTCAACATCTGAACACAATAAAAAGGATAAATTAGTCCTCCAAGGACGTAAGTTTCTGACTGCCCGGGTACGGCAGACAAATCATAAGACTGTGACCACTAATGAGAAAAAAACAGCAATTGATACTCCGGAATGTCCAGCTGCATCCTCATTGGTAATTTCAGGTTGAGCAACAGCATGGTGAGGTTTAGAAGATGCAGACGAGGGCAAAGTTTCTTTATTTTCATTTGGTACAACAGGGAATGAACCACTACTCCTAGTACCAAGAAGAGCAATTTTAATGGGTTCTGCTGTAGAAACACTGTTGGCAACATTTTGTCTATTGTTCTCTCTGTTGACTAGGGATCGTTTAGATAACCTGATATATTTTGTCACCATTAAATCATCAATACATAAATTAAATTACAATGTAATTGATTGTACACTTACAATAACTCAACAAGTATAGATGAACCGTTTTGTTTTTCTGTTTTAAAATGTTAGTTTGGAGATGGTGATTGTTTCTTTCCTTGTGAACCATAAGATATCTGATCATGTAACACATTAAACATCTTTTTACAATGTAAAATACTTGTGGAAGCAATTATTTAAGAGCACACACACACACACACAAGAAAACTATCTAAATACTTGAACTAATAGAAGAACTGTTTTAATGCTTAACCGGAAGGTTAGTTAACATATTTAGACTAAGGTCCACATAAATTCAGAGTTTTGCGAAAACATTCAATTTTAACATCTATGTTTTTGATTAGGATGATAATGCAGGTCGACCATGCCTTTGCTTTCTAATCTTAGGGTGCACATATTATAAAATTATGTGGACTATTTCAGTATTTATAAGGAAAGCTAACAATATCCAATCGTGAAAGCATAAAGAGCTGTAATCACATACCTTTCATGATCTGATTACCTCTAATACAAATCTCTCCCCATTGATTCCTTGGAAGAGAGACAGACGTATCAGGATCAACAATCTTCATCTCTGCATTTCTTACCACAGTCCCACACGCACCCGATTTGATCTCGAATGGTTCTTTAGCAAAGGCCAAACACATTGCTAATATTGGCCTTGCCTCTGTTAGTCCGTACCCCTGCATTATTATTTTTCATGCATTTGATACCAAAATAATACATTAATACCATTATTTAATACAAGTTAAATAATGTCTTTACATATTGGGAGGGTATGTGGGTACTTATGTCTACCTCTGTGATGTTTGTTTTGATACCAGCCCGATCAACCCATATTGGGGGAACTTCATCCATCCCTGGTACTCAAGTTTGAATGCAAGATCATCCTGCAGACAGATAACCATTCTATAGTAAATAAATTTATGAGGTAAGCGTACTAGTGATAATCTTAATCTTATAGTATGTAGCTAAATAAACTAACCTGAGGATTCAGAAAGTTAATGGTCGTGACTGAACCAAGAAGTGACCTATTTAATCCTTTGAGATTTCGATGATCAAATGAAACAGTCCCCCCTGGCTGAATTGAGGCTTAGACAGTAAATAGATAGAAAACAGGATTTAGCAGCAGTTAAACCTAAGAAAAATCTAGTTGGACTGATCACTACAATAACTAAAAAACACTAAGTATAATATATACCAGAGTAGGAAGACCTCCACATCCAGGAACTATACTCCATTCTGTGCTAACTTCAGCAAACTGTTGTTCCAGTTCTTTGAGTTTAATTTCAACCACAATCCCACCCTCACTTTTTTCATCAGGGCGTGGATTGACTTTTTTCACCCTCCCAAATATCCAGAAGAAAAGAATTCATGCTATTATATATATATATATATATATATATATATATATATATCTAATTCTTAAAAATGCAATTGCTTTAACTATAATACCATCTTACTTAAAAACTAAGTTATTGGTTATTGGTGAGAGTACTATGATCATTTCTTTAGATTTTTTATAATCTATGCATCATATATTGTTTTAAATAAACAGAAGATCATTAATAACAATAAGGAGCATCATGCCATCGTTCAGCAAATTCTAGGGCTCAATTCTTTTAAGCGGACTATCTCTAGAAATTAGTCGGATAACCAATCTGTTTAAACTCCCGTACCTATTTAGCAAGTGAAGAGGGATATCAACCAGGTTAACAGCGATAAGTAATTGATACACAATATGAGCTAAAATAAAGTATGTACCTGACCAAGTTTGGCATTAGGGAAGTTGGCTCGAACGGCATCTTCAAGATCTTTACCTAAAAGGGCAGCACCTGACGTCCTGACATGACTGTTCTAACCGACGACAGATCATAATTATCAACCACTGGACTTTTAGCTATAGCCAAAACAATTGGCGGAACAAATGGTCCAATTGTCACCTTGTACTTTTAATTGCAGCTTCTAATTGGCAAAACTCAGGTCAATCGGAGGAAGTACGGTTTGAACGAGGAACACACAAGACGGGGATGGAGATATGGAAAGATGGAGACGTAGTGAGATCCGAAATTAGGGCTGGAGGGATGAGTTAGTCCCGTGCAAAATTGGGGATGGGATATTGGGGTGGGATATAAATAATTGGGTAACAGATTTAAAACATATATTCCTTTTAAAAAAAAATATTTTGTATATTGGATTATTTTATAATTAATTTATCAGTATTGAATTTATACAAACAAATTAAAATAAAAAATTTAAAAAAATTTTGTTTCAAATAATTCTATGCTATAGACAATAAAACGAAAATATATAAATGATTTTTATTTATTAATTAATATTATATAAAATTTCAAATTTTTTAAAAACTCACTTAGATAAAAATGTAATTTTTTAATAATACAATTTACATTATAATGAAGCAAGATCCGAATATAATTTTATCATAAATAATGGTTCAAGATATATAAGTAGGAATGAATACATATTATTTATTTGTGTATTGAAAATATTTAAATGTAATTTTTTATAAAATGTTGTTTGATTTGTATAAATCTTATTTTAATAATATTATTCAATTTAATTTTTTTTAATAGACTGGTATAATATAAAATAACGTATAATTTGTATAAAAATATTATTTGTATATAATTTAGTTTTTTTTTAATTATTATACTTTTAGCGTCGGTCAAATGTAAGGCGACACATAAAGTACAAACGGGTCAGTTTAGGCGTCGGTTGGGTAAAGGCCGACGCTAAAGGATCAGTTTTAGGCGTCGGTTGTTTATGACCAACGCTAAAGGTTAGGTTTTAGGCGTCGGTTGAGTAAAGACCGACGCTAAAGGGTTAGTTTTAGGCGTCGGTTGTTTCTGACCGACGCTAAAGGTCCGTTTTAGGCGTCGGTTAAGTAAAAACCGACGCTAAAAGGTCAGTTTTAGGCGTCGGTTGTTTCATCACCGACGCCAAAGGTCCAACACAAATGACTTTATGTGTCGGTTAAGCTAGCAACCGACGCCTAAAGCATGTATAGGCCACGACTCTCTTAATAACCGACGCTAAAAGTGCGACGCTAAAAGATAGTTCTGTACTAGTGATGATAGGTATTGGCTACACTAGGAGTCCGTATGATTGCTGTGTTTATCACAGTAAGACAAGAAATGGTTCTTTCATTTATCTGGTCCTGTATGTAGATGATATGTTGATAGCTGCAGAGAACAAGTCTGATATTCAGAAGTTGAAAGGTCTCCCCAGTGCTGAGTTTGAAATGAAAGATTTGGGTGCGGCTCGGAAAATTCTGGGAATGGAGATTTATAGGGAAAGAAGCAAAAGAAAGCTCTTCTTGTCACAGAAGGGATACATTCAGAAGATTTTGTCAAGGTTTGGCATGTCTACAGCAAAGCCCATTGATACTTCTAGTGTTACAAATTCACATCTGTCTGTCACTTTTGCACCTAAGTCTGTTGAGGAAAAAGAGTACATGTCTCGAGTTCCTTATGCTATTGCAGTAGGAAGCTTGATGTATGCAATGGTCTGTACTAGACCCGATCTTGCACAGCCTATCATTATTGTTAGTAGGTTCATGGGTGATCCAGACAAGGAGCATTGGCAAGCTGTGAAGAGGGTTTTTCGATACTTAAAAGGTACGTCTGATGTTGGTCTCATTTATGGAGGTGATACTGAGTGTTTGGTGACAGGGTTTTCAGACTCTGATTATGCTGGAGATGTTGACAGTAGAAGATCTATGACTGGTTATGCTTTCACTCTGGGTGGTTCGATTGTCAGTTGGAAAGCTACTCTGCAGCCTACAATGACTTTGTCTACTACAGAAGCAAAGTACATGGCATTGACAGAAGCCGCAAAAGAAGGAATCTGGTTGAAAGGATTGATCAGCGATCTGGGTCTACATCATGATCAGGCTACATTATTTTGTGACAGTCTCAGTGCAATCTGTTTAGCCAAGGATCAATTCCATCATGAGCGGACTAAGCACATAGATGTGAGATATCATTTTCTAACAAGTGAGAAGAGAATCAAGGTGAGCAAAGTTGATACTGCCGATAACCTAGCTGATATACTCACCAAGCCGATTCCACATAGCAAGTTTCCGCATTGTTTGAACTTGCTAAATGTTCGGAGTTATTGGTTGCCCTTTTAGGGCAAAATATGAGGCAGAAGAGTTTTTTTTTATATGGTACATCTGGCATTATTATGATGCATCTAGTACATCTGTTATCTATTTTTTGTGAGAGGATTCAAGTCAAGGTGGAGATTTGTTAGAATGCCTTGAATCTGTAGCCGCCGGACTTGACTTATGTAGCCGCCGCCGGCACCACCTACCACACCTAACACCACCTACCACACCTAACCCCTTAGATTGTGTCTATAAATAAAAATGCATGTAAAGATTGTGATGCATTTGAAAAAAAATCTATAATCTGTTTATTCTCAAGATCAATATAAACTATTTCTCTTCTGCATATATTTTTCTCTTTACGTTTATCATCTTTCTTGTTTCCGTTATAACATTTTTCCTTTATATAAAAATATAGATTCTATACTTTTATACAAATAAAAAAAAATTGAAAAATATAATTCACAAGTATACACTCCAAACACATTGAAATGCATAAAAAAAATCTTATGTGTGTTCTCTTCCGCAAACGTTGTCCATCTCTATTTGTGGCTGTTTCTCGGACCAACTTCACTATTCCCCACAAGTACTACAAATGAAAAACAAGGGCAATTAATTGCTTATATAGTTCATTAACTCTCCCAAAATATTAGAGCATCTTCAATCCTAGTAGGTAAATTTGTTAGCTAAAATAGCATATACTAATTAGTTATATAGATGATAAAAAAGTGATTTTGCTCCAATAATATTAGCTATATTTGTTAGCGATGTTTCAAAGACAATATCTTATTATTATAATTATTGGAAAGAGATGAACTAAATATGTAATAAATATAATATATTAATATAAAATTGGAGGGAGATGAGGTGGACATTTACATATAAGGAAAATACTAGAGATCCCAAATTGGGTATAAAAAAATTTACAAAATGTCATGTGTCTTAATTTGATTGGTTATAATTAACTGGGTCCCCCTATATACACGTAACTTCACCAATTAAATCTTTCCATACTGCCAAATCACCCATGCCATGTCATTTTATAACTCTTTTTTGTATCTATTTTCGGTTACCTAACACTACCTACCTATATATAATGATAGTGGATCAACAAATATAGAAAATCAAGTATGGTTATCTAAAATTTTTATTGCTAAGAAATTGTGATTGAAAAAGACAGTATATGGCTACCAACTGGGTATATGCTCTTAGAGATTAATATAAAAGGAGTTTAATATGTATGTAATACTTGCAGGGAGATGGCAGCATACCATACCTTCCCCTGAT
Organism: Saposhnikovia divaricata; assembly: GCA_036435485.1. NCBI lineage: Eukaryota > Viridiplantae > Streptophyta > Magnoliopsida > Apiales > Apiaceae > Saposhnikovia > Saposhnikovia divaricata. Next base: position 20,768,918 of record CM071595.1, read on the forward strand.
ACGTATAAAAATGGGCTTTCTGTGTATACATGCACATCAAAAATTTTACTATACGTAAAAAAATTCCGCTGATATGTTACAATAATCGCTTACCCCCTATCGGATTTCATACCTATTTATTGATACACTCCTCCTTCGAAAATCATTTTACTTAAAAATTGGGGACACTGGATTTGCCGATATATCAAATTTTTTGTGAATCGCAAATTTTTCTGGATTTGAGCTCGATATTAGTCGGTCAAAAGAATGCTCATATCATGTCAAGTTACTTGACTCTTGCCAATGTTTTAAGATTGCTTAATATTACTATTTCCTTCGTCTCTTATTACTTTTCCTTCTTGGACTGGACATGTTTGTCAACGTACATTTTTTATCGTTAATATATTTAATTTCATATTAGTATTAAATATAAAAACTTCATTGTATTAAAGTACTAACAAATACGAATCCAACAAAATCATTCATGATTATATTTTGTCTTATAAATTAGATGTAAATTAATAATTTATCTAATGTAATGAACAAAATCAACATTTCGAATGGGAACGATACGAGGGAGTAGTATTTTATGCTGCTAAGCTCTAAATTGGCTGTGACTAGCTATTTAATGTGCCTGTACGGGTGATGCCCTCTCTCTCTCTCTGCCTGATAGCAGCAACTAGTACAGTACTACTCTTCTTTCTTTATCTTTCTCACTCATTGCTCTAGTGCCCAAGCTGCCTAGGTTTCTAATTTCTTCTCTTCATTTTCACCTCTCTCTTTTCTCTTTCCCTTTTTAACCAGTTCCACATCTCACACATACACATAATACATCACTTTCTTCATGGGGAAAAAAGGAGCTTCTTCATGGTTCTCTGCAGTCAAGAGAGCCTTCATGTCTCCAACCAAGGATAATAATAAGAGTACCAGAAGAAGAGAGTTTGAGGAACCTAACCAAGAAGATGAACAAAAGGTTAGCTATTTTACTCTTGCCTTCAATGCCTTGCCTACTAGTAGTATTACTTTTTGGTTATGTACTCTAAACGCAAAAAAATTATGTACACACTTCATTATATCTTTAACATATTTTCCATCTGCAGAAGAAAGACAAGCGTAGATGGATATTTAGAATATCTACACAAAACGCTCAACAAAGCCAAACAAAGAACACAACAATCAATATTCCACAGGCAAATCTCTCCTCGTTTGATGCGGACCATAAGCATGCCATTGCAATTGCACTAGCACAACCTCACGAAGCGAAAGCTGCTGTGGCATCGGTCCAATCCCCTGTTGAGTTTATTACTTTGACAAGGCCACCTTCATATTCGCTTAAGCACCACTACGCTGCTATAATCATTCAAACAGCCTTCAGACGTTACCTGGTGAGTAACCATGCTCGCGCTTTGCTTCGTACTTACACATACGTTAAGTTAGAGGTTTTAGGAGAACGGGTAATTTAACAATATCAGTTCAATTTGGTCCGGTACCAAAGAAACTTTATTTAATATGGGATAAACCAAACCAAACTTATCTATTATATCCTGCTTGTAGAGCGAGATACGAGAAATTAAGATGTACTCATACTTTATCTCTAAGAGTAGTTAACCAGGAGTTGACCCACAGGTCAAATAAGGCAATAGCAGTAATAAACACACAGAACAACTAATAATTACAAGTATATGAGAATTTAAGATCAATTTTACTGACTGCTTTATATGGTTAAAAAGGCAAGAAAAGCTCGACGTGCGCTTCAGGGAATTGTAATGCTTCAAGCTTTGATTAGAGGACAAAACGTTCGTAAACAAGCAAAGATGACACTGAGATGTATGACAGCTCTTCTTCGCGTCCAGGCTCGGGTTCGTGATCACAGAGCAAGGTATTCACATGATGCAGGCAGAAATTCTATGTTTGCCGAGACCAATAACTTGTGGGAGTCTGGATATCTACAAGACATCCGAGCAAGGAAGTCCCAAGTAAGTAGTTCACCAGTTTCATGTCATGAAAATCTACACGTCGCAAATTATTGAACGAATTGGTATGTATTTCAGTCTAGAGAAGGAAGTAGCATTGTGGATAGCTGGGATGAAAGACCACATACACTTCAAGAGCTTGAAGCTATATTGCATAGCAGAAAGGAAGCTGCTTTTATGCGTGACACTTCTCTGTCTAGTTCTTTCTCCCAACAGGTCCATGACACTTTGAGTTTATGCACAATAACTTTTTGTGTTAAATTTCAATCTACTTGCATATTCATTGTAATTTGCACCGATGCTGACTATATGAAAATCTCGCAGTCTAGAAGGAACACGAGTGTTGATGAGAAAGACACAGGGGACAGAACAAAATGGCTCGAACAATGGATGGCAAAAAAGCAATGGGAGCTTAGTAACAGAGCTTCCACCGATAGAAGAGAAGCCACAAGGACTACAGAAGTTGATACATGCAGGGCCTATTCTCACTCAGCTGCAAATGGACTCCAATCTCAGTATATAGACCAATATCAAAGACAGCCTAGCTCGTGTCCCGTGGCTTCACCTCGTTATAGGGAAACTTACAGCCCCTCTCATCGTCTACCTGTCACTCCTTTATCTAAAACCAAGTCAGTGCAGGTGCGTTCAGCAAGCCCTCGTCGCACAAAAGAAGACAGGAGCTACTCCACAGCAAATACCCCAAGTTTACATTTCACGCCTCGTGCCAGTTTTGGTGCAGCTAGATATAGTACCTGTGGAAATGATGGTCCACTTAGTGCTCCCGTGCCCAATTATATGGCTGCCACTGAGTCAGCAAAAGCTCGAGCTCGATCACATAGTGCACCGAGACAGAGTCGCCCATCAACACCAGAAAGGGAGCAACGCGGGGCAGCAAAGAAACGACTATCGTATCCAGTTGCTGATCAATGTATCAATGCAGGCGTTGGATGCCCAAGTTTTAGCCAAAACTTGAGAAGCCCGAGTTTCAAAAGCGTTCAAGCTGGATATGTTGGAATGGGACAGCAATCATGTTATACAGACAGTACTGGTGGAGAGATATCCCCATGTTCAACTACTGACCTGAGGAAGTGGCTCAGATGAAGCTTTGTAGTTGCAGGAATTAGCAAGTCCAAGTTAGTGATGATGAAAAGGGGTGAACCTAGTTTCACATTGCCTTAATTTTGCACCTAGAACCTATAGGTACATGACATTTTGTTGTGCAAAGTGATAGGAGAGGAAAATTTGGAATAAGTTGAGGTTTTGTATGTGGGATGTTCTTTAGCCTAATGGACATGTTGGTGGCTTCTTGCAATCAAAACTACAATTTAAGACAAAACCAACAAAGAAAAAAATCTCCTTCCCCTTTCAACACATAATGGTATAACAGTGTATAATATTCCTTACTGGCAATTTATTTGGTGTTTCTCATAACTCAAAACAATTGTTTTCAGAATTTTATGTTTAGTTATGCCCTGATTCATTGATAAAGATCTCCAGATATACACAAGCAATAGTACTAGTAAAGGCCGGAATGACAAAATTAAAGAGCTACCAGAAAGATACTACTCAAACTAATACAACTTAAGCTGAGATACTAATTTCCATAAGGGACTAACAAGGGAAAGCAAAACAAGGACAAGGGAATTAAGAACATTTCTGTTCAATTACCACATGACAGCATTTGGTATCTTAGAATCACAGTGACCTCGGACTCTTGGAGTCTTCAGATGTCAATAAGCTTGTTCACTTCAGATGCATGCACATTGAGTTCCATCGATGAGTTCAAGAAACAGTCCAGGGACAGGCTTATCCATTTTTCCTTCACAACCTCTCATTCAAAGGCAGTATTCCTGGCCACCACACAATTATTGAAGTGAATCAACTTCACTACCTATATGGTAGCATACACTCATTGATGCATTTAACAAGACATCTAATTTCAGACATACAAATAGGAAGTTTTCACACATGTTCTGTTCTCTGTGTGAGTAGAACTAAGAAATGTGGATAACTTGCAACAGAAAAAGAAAACAAAATGATTCTGGGACTGGTTTGTCAAATTCACAAATCTTATATAAACAACACTAGAGAAATACCTATCGAAAAACAAATTTGAAAGCAATTTAAGAGTAATGAAACTATCTTGGTTATTCAAGGAAGAAAGTTAAGTGGCCAAAAAACTCATACAATGCAATACTTGAAGTTTACAGTGACTTGCTAAACTTCAAAACAATAAAAGGAAATTGTACTAAAATTCTATCATAGAAACTCAACAGTTACAAAATCAACAATCTATACCTACCCCTGCAACAAATTTCTGGGTAGTCATGATCATATCTAAGCAGTTATTAGCGTAGAAGCCCTCTTTAAAAACCTCGCTTGCCTTTTAAAAAAAACACATCTTATTAAGTGCTTTCCGAACATGTAAAGATCATGTTCTTCATGTTAACTCAATTAGGTTGTTGGATCGCATTATGCTCTTCTGCTTGAGTAGTATCATGAGTTGAGACTTCTGGCACTCCAACTTTGTCCCAATATGCCTACTTTTGGATCCAATTGCTCGAACCACTTTTGGGAATTCAACAAAACCTCTGATCCCACGTTTGATATGCGGATTTTCTGCCTCTACACTGGAGGCTCTCCGTTGCACCCATTGTACCGTCTCACTCTCACCTGTCTTTTCATAATCACTGACAATAGTGTCTTTAGCAGTGCAGTGACTAGTTGATTCTCCATAAAAAGTGTGTGTCACTTCGTTTATTTGATGTACATCGTCTTCTTCATACTTGGGTTGACTCCTGTAAGGAGAATCAATTTGTAGTCTCTTCATAGCTTCTAATTCAAGAAATTTCTCTTCTAACATGAACTTAGCCTCAGCTAATTTCATCTGAACCCTCTCTTCTCTCAAAACCTCGGAAACACGTAACATCTTCCTTTCCTCCTGCAGTTCTAGCTTAGCGCGATTAATCTCTTCTTTATTCAACGATATCTCCTTACACACCTCCGAACAAACTCTTTCAGCTTCTTCTCTTCCTTTCTTCTCCTCAGAAAGTTCTTTTACCAGCCTTTTATTAATCAACTCCAATTTCTTGCGAGCCTTGCGCTCACGCTCAACATTAGCCTTTAGTTCCATGATCTGGGCTCGAGCAACATCAAGCTCGGATTCCATGAATGGTTTTATGAAGGTGAGATCCCAGAATGCAGATGCAATTTTACGTGTTGATATAGGGAGGGTAATACGATGACTGTTAGGAGGCTTTTGAATGTGTGCTTCTACTTGCTTTTCTTGTTGATGCTTAGGTTGTTGAAGTGGCGAACTATAATATGGGTTCTCGTACAATTTCCAGGTTGGGCTAGTGGAAAGCTCATCACTCAAATTTTCTTTGCTTCTGATCATCATCATTATCATCAAAGTCTCCACTATTAGGCTTTCATTCACAAATATTTGCTTTTATATCCATCTATATATGACTTTTCTTGAGTGACTATGGAGCAAGCTTGGCATTTTGCATTGGCTTTTTCTTTTTCTTTAGCTTTTTAGTTTCTTGTAGGTCCGATTATTATTTGCTGTCGTGCGAAGTGCTTGGTATGGATATTGGGATTGTAAAGGTGAAATGCATCATGTGAAAAATTTAATTCTCTATCCTTATTTATTATCTGCGGCAAATGATGGAGGTGCCTACGACAAGTCTCTATATCTCTAAACAAAACCTTACCCAGTTATAATACCACTCAAAGTGGTGTGGGGAGTCGAACCCCTGACCTTCTTCAAATGGCTCAACCACTGCACCAATTTATTGTTGGCAAGTCTGTATATCTCTGAATCTCCGATAACTGCAGTTAATAAAATGCTTAAGATAACATAAATTGCTAACTAGCTAGCCGATCAGCAACCAATAAATTGAAGAGTTTAACCCGAATACTCAGCATCAATCAGAAGAAAACCACACGTAGCTAGTGTATACATTGTAAAGCACGAGTACAGTTCGAGAGGGTAAAATGTACGTAGCCTTAATTATAACAAGGCTCAAATCAACCCGAGGCAGAACAGGTAGATCGAGTAAACTATGATGCGACATGTGACAGACTAACAACCTCTTTGATGTTTTCAATCCCAATACAAGTGAATCAGTCATTATTTATAAACATAACTGGAGCATGATTCAATACTCATCATCTTCTCTTTAGAACATTGTGGGCTCCTAAACCATTATAGCAATAAGAGTTTCTTTTACTTAATTATGCAATACAACTTTCTTTTATGTAACCATGAATATATCATTTAAATTTCACAAGGCTCCCGCGTGAACAGAGCTTACTCTTCATTTCAATATAGAGGTTCGCTTTGGGAATTTGAACCCTAAACCTTGCGGATAACGAAAATCGAAAAACAAGTAGACATTTATCTATCACACCATACAACCTTTTACTTCCTCTGTCGGCGTGACACGCATTTTAAGACTCCTAACTACTATAGTTACATAACTTATTTTTACTAATTTTTTTTTGTGTAAAAATAGAACAATCCTATTTTTATACAAAAAAAAAGAAAATTTTAAAAATAAGTTATGGAACTATACTAGTTATGCACCTTAAAATGCGTGTCAGATACTCTGAAAAAAACGTATAGAAATGAATGGGACAGAGGGGAATACTAATTTGGCAATTAGAAAGTAGTAATGATCCATCCTTCAAGAATTTACGAAATTAAGAACTAATAAGTTGAGTCATTTTATCTGTCATTTCGAAACCATATCCAGCTCAGAGTGCCTGTCCCTGGAGAAGCTGTCCCCTTGAATTGAGTGTTTGCTCTAATCACATCATTACTGACACTAATCACCAAAGGCTACTACCAAATTATACCAATTGCATGCGCAATTTTCTAAATAACAGATAAGATCAGAATTATTATGAACAGTGCAGTACTTAAATAAGTATGGTGATACAGTAATTAATTTCATATGCAATGCCTGTGAGACAGATAGATTGGACCATCACAATGGACCACAGGCACAAGCATGGACAGTCCTGCAATAATAATGGCTCCTGCAAAACAAAAAACTGAGCAGCATTAGTCATTGCTGAACATATTTACAGCAAAAACCAAAATGCAACCCAAGAAGCTGTTTGTTCAAATCCATGAATCTAACACATGACTAAAACTCTGATACCATGTTAAGTTACCAATTCTCCTAAAACCTCAAGATATTAACAGACTAGAGTTCTGATATCATGTTAAGTTAACAATTCTACTAAAATCTGAAGATATTACGAGTTGGATTTACCAAAATCGTATATTTATTTTAACATAAGCAGAAGGGAGAATACTATGCTTTGACCATGGACTAGTCAATTTCACTCGGGCTGTCCAACCTAGTATTCTTTGGAGTGGACATTTTCTTTCGATCCGGCATTTTAGAAAATTCACATTCCACATACAGTATCTCGATTTTTCAGTATCTCGCGGAAGGAAAAAGAACAGTACACTAGACCAAACGTAACTAAATCTTATTGTTATATAAATGTGTTTCTTATTATCTCCTTAGCATATTTTTGAAATACAGTAGAAACTCTCGCAAATTTTGAGAGTTGATTAATAAGCTATATTAATCGGACTTGGCTGAAAGTGTCCAAAATGATACGCATCAAGTGTCGGATTCAACAATATTTTGAAAAAAATACATGTTTTTAGTCTAAAATTCATGTCCGAGTATTCATATCTATATTTGAGTGTCTAGTTCGACATGAATATTTGAGGCAAAATGAAGGATAACATAGTTAATAATAGTTAATAAGTGTGAGAGAAGTATCATCTAAGAGTTCATTCGATGGCGATAAATCATTTTTAATTTGTTGAGAGCCTAGATAGAATAATTAGGCACTCTATGAATCAAATTTATAAGAGTCACGTTCTAGATAAAATTAAAACCTTTAAGAACATGGCTTACAATGAAAAAGCAGAAATCATATCTAATATATATTCTAAAGTTGCAATACCCATTAATTTATAATAAAAACATTCATATCAACAAGCAACCTAACTAATGGACCACCAACATTGCTATAATAATACGGTAGAATGTAATTATAAATCAAGTGTGTATCAAGTATAGAACACACATTGCTATGATAATACAGTAGAATGTAATTATAAATCAAGTGTGTATCAAGTATAGAACACACACATCTTGATTACTCTGATAACAGTGTGATCTATGTTGTTTAGTCATGTTAATTATAATTCAAGTTAATATTACAGGTAAAAATCTACCAATCTAAAAATGTCTGCTCAAATTCTTGTAATAACATAGTTTTAAGTAAGTTTGGTGTTGAATCAGAGAATGAAGGAATATCAACACTCCTAATAGAAGGTGACAATATTAACATGTGAATAATTAATTATATTAATTTGTATTATCTTGCAAATTCTTGTAATAGAAGGGGGCAATATTTTTACACTCTTCAAATTACTTCACAAGAAAAGTTAAGATGTTGATGAGAAGTAGGCAACAACTCCTACAAAGGGTGCGTTGACATATGTTGCAGGCTCAGTTTGTTGATGGTTATTCCGATCATCGGAGAAATTGTCATTATTATCAGGACCTCCAACAATAGCTCCATCGTGGATATTTGGATTCTCTGTGGTAGCTTGTAAGTACTGGAATCCATCTTTGCAACCAATGTGACCAGGCCTTTTATGTACAGATGGTATGGAAGATCCCCTGTGGTGGATTTTCTTCGGAAAATTATTTCCAAACCCAACCATATACGACATTTTTCGTGGATTATCTCCTAATATGTAATCCACCTGCTGCTTTGCCAATGCTCGGAGCTTGTCCGCTGCATATGTTGTTGTTCCACAGTGTGCAACACCATGGGTTGTATCTAGATACTTGGCATATATTAAAAGGAGTAAAGTTGAGGTAGTGACGTACTGGAGATTGACATCTTGCGCTTTGTAAAGAAGCCCCCCTGAAAGCCAGATGGAAAACATGTTCAATCCTTAATTTTGCATTACATTATGTTCGTAGATTTTAAGCCATATCTAACAAATAAAACCAAACAAAAACTATACCTGGTTACTAGAGCAAGATATTATGTGCAAGCAACAAAATTAGGGGGAAAAAAAAATGTGAAAGTAGCTGACCTGGGGTATACTGGGCCTGGAAATTAGGTGATCCTGGAATCAAAGAACATATATAATTGTCGGAGTGTGTTTTATATTCCTGTAGACCTTGTATTCTTGCCTCCAGAAAACTCTGAGTGATAGCAAAGAAAATAAATACTTCATGAGGTTGGTTCTGAGTTTAAAGATTAGATGAAAAAACTTTTTTGTGAAACAGTACCTTCGAAAGAAGAATCTTGGTTCCAGGTCGCTTGTCATCCCAACTGAATGAATAGTCATCATCCTCTGCACCTAGTATGCGTCCATTATACTGGATGTATTTCAAATATGTGGGATTCTTTGTAGCTTGATAAATCCACGACGCTCCCCATAATAGCTCATCCTAGTTAAAAAACAAAGTTATATTAATAACAATGTTTGACAGTCAATTGTGAAAGAAACCGCAAATTGATCCTTACTTCATATCCAGAGTACGAGCAGTAAAATGGACAGACTATTGAACTCAGTGAGTCACTGTATTTTCCCCTGTGTTCGTCTGCAAACTTAAAGACCTGCATGTAAAAAGATGCAACTCTTTCACGAGGATCAGATAAGAAAAATTGAAGTATCAAGTGTGGTTTGGATACCTTAATGGCAGTCTGAAGTAATTTTGCTGAATAAGAAGGATCAGAGTTTTTGAACACAATTGATGAGGCTGCCAATGCAGCAGCTGTTTCTGCAGCAACATCAGAGCCTGGATTATTAGAAGACACTTTATAAACAGCTCGTGATGTATCCATGTCTTCGGGTCTCTCCCAACACTGGTGATCATTATATGGATCCCCGACCTGTTCATAATATTTTCAATGAAAAATTCAAATCAATAAGCACTCCAGCTTCAAAATTCATGCGCTATTAACCTATTGTATTTACATGCTGATGTTGATGAAGTTAAATTAACTGTATTTAATTTTAAAAGTACAAGACTTAGTGTAAAAAATCAGTGTCATCAGTTGAAATACTTGCTGACCTTTGGAAATTTCTGACCTGATTATTGACGCGATTACACAAACAACAGGACATGACTTCATCAACCCGAATACAAGTCAATATGACTCGATTAAAAAACCTTCCGTAAGAATTGATACTACATGAAACTGACAATTTTCGAAGACAACCAGAAACCCCAAATTGTTACGATGACATGGTCTATATAAATAATTAGGTAATTAGGTAATGAGAACCTACTGGTATTGTTACGATGACAACCATACGAATGAAAAGATTAACGCAAAAAATAATTTTATGGTATATCCCATCTTAAGATTGAGAAAGCAGTTCCGAATTTTCTTACATGAACATAGAGCGTATCAGGAGAAGCAGTAGCTGCTTTCAGAAGATAGTCCGAGCCCCAACGGACCGCAGCTCTGGCATTTTCGAGTTGATTCTGCATGGAACTCCCGAACTCTATCACACTCCAAGCTAGCATCGTAGTCGTAAAAGCCATTGGCAACCCAAACTTCAAATTATCACCAGCATCATAATATCCTCCAGCAAGATCCACCTTCAAAAGATTCACACAACCACATCAAAACAATATACGACAAATAAAAAGATACCATAGCGTTAAAACACTTAATAGTACATATTTGTATGTGCAAGTGTGTGTTTTAATATTACATTAGCAGCAGATCCATCAGATAATCCTGAATCACCCCGCCATGTTACGCGTTGATTCGCAGGAAGTTTACCGGACCTCTGGCCTTCGAAAAACAGCAAAGATTTTTCGAGAGCATTATAATAATCTTGACGAGTGAAGGCGGATTTTTCAAGGGCATTCGAAAAATAGTAATCTTGAGGAGTGATGGCAGATGCACATAGGAGAACAGAACACAAGATTATTAGAGGGCAGAAGTGCAAAGTTGTCTGCATGGTTAAATACTAATGGTTAGTGATGAGTTTTTAATTTTTTTGGTGTGGCGTTGCGGTATTTATAGAGAGAGGTGTTTGGATGTATTTATGTCCCTATACAAGTAATTAGGTAGTTGCTGTAAGAAAGAATGAGATTCACGGGATCAAATGCACCAAATGGGTGATTCTGTTGAAAAACATTACTATAAAATCTAACAAAATCAAAGAAAAAAAAAGATAAAAATTAACAATATTGTAATCTAATATTTTGTTTCCAAATCATTTCTACGGAAAGTTTAAAAAAATAACGTAGTAACATTTTTTTTTAGTTCATTATAATTCTCAAAAAGAAAAATGTTCCTATAATTAACTTTAGGTAATTTTCCAAAAGTTAACTTTTAAAATCATGCATTTGTTATCTTTTATTTATAAGGGTCCAGCACATAATATATCTTTTTATTCAATAAACTATGTGATGTGTCTTGATTTCACTGGTTAACTTTAGGAAATTCTCCTACAGTTAACAATAGGATCGTTAAGCCCATTCTCAAAAACGTTTCCAAAATTATCGTCGAATACTAAGTTTTGGAATTTATTTTTTTTGGAAATATATAACACTACTCATTTTTTAATCTAATATTGTGTTTCCAAATCATTTCTACGGAAAGTTTAAAGAAATAACGTAGTAACATTTTTTTTAGTTCATTATAATTCTCAAAAACATTTCCAAAATTATTGTCGCATACTGAGTTTTGGATTTTTTTTTTTTTTTTTTTTGGGAATATATAACATACTCATTTTGTGGTCATATGATAAGCGTCTAAATCCAATATAATAGAATATTGTATCATTAAATAATGAGATTTACACTTGTGCACATGAAAATTATCAATACATGTATGGGAATATTCTTTGTGATATTTCTTTTTTGCTAAATAGATAAGGATTATAATAAGATAAAAATGTTTTTACAGTTAACTTTATGAGAATTTCCTAAAATCGACATTTAAAATCATGTGATTGTTACCTTTTATTTATAAAAGCCCTTAATAAGAGCCCCACAGGAACATTAATGATGTGCCTTTTTATTTTAGAAATTGTATGATGTATCTTGATTTCAATGGTTAATTTTAGAAAATTCTTCTATAGTTAAATTATTAAACCCAATAATAATATTATTATTATTTCCAAATATTACAAATATTTGGAAAACAAACAAAGGAAAGCAATGATTACGACATCTGGTTTCATGAGCACGTAATACATCTGTGGGGAAGTGTACGAGTTTGGGTTAAGTTAAAAGGGTGAAAATCTCTAATAACCAAATTTGAGGGAATATTGTTCAAAATGATCAGAGGTAAATTCATTTGAAGAATGCATATATCGGATATGCATTTCGATTATGCGTATCTCGTGTTAAATTTTTTTTTTTTTTTTAATTTTCTCGTAAATATATGCATTGAAGAAATGCGTGGGCTGCTAATGCATAGTTGTTCATTTCTTTATTTTTTTTTTTTAAATATTTCAAACTATATGATTCATGCGTTATTCATTTTTTTTTTTTTAATTTTAACAAGCATATGATTCATGCGTAGCTGAAAAAACACACGTAGGAAATTTGTGGGTGGGAGGGAGCCATGCGTAGGTTTTTTTATTTTTTTATTTTTACGAAATTTCTTTAAAATAAATAAAAATCTACCTGATCTAAAACCCAAAATGGAATTGTTGAACCCCAAAGGTTAACTATTGAACCTCCAAGAGAATGCACATTTTAAATTAAAAAATTGAATATTTCTTATTGAGTATGGTGTTCTGATTTTTAAAAAATCGGGGGTCAGCCCCCATTTTCTAAAAATCAGGATAAGTTAGTGTTTAGGATCTAGGATTTAGGGTTGTAAACAACCCTAAACCTTAAGTTCGTATAAACTTTATTCGTCATTTTGAATATTTCTAAAATCCAAAATGAAATTGTTGAACCCCAAAAGTTAATTGTTGAAACCCGTTAAACCCCAAATGGAAAATATTTAATCCCAAAAGAAATATCGATAAAATTTTAAAATATTAAATATAAAAAATAATATTAAATGGAAAGTATTTAACCTCTCATATGTATATTACGCATAAGCCACATGCGTAGTCTTTGTTTTTTTTGTTTTTGTTGTTTGTTTCTTAGGTAGAAAGATACGTACTGTGCATTTAAAAAAAAAAGATATACGCATTCTAAAGGATATACGCATTCTTTGTCTCATGGTCAGAAAGGGTAGTCCTCCCGACAAATGTTAATTTGGGCAATTGATACATGAAATGTAGTTATTTCGGGCATTTTCTCTAAGTTAAAATCCGTTATTATAATTTGAAGCAAATGTAAAATTTTTACTTTAAATTAAATGTATCTGTTTAGTTGATTGTATTTAAAGTAAATAATTTGGTAAATTTTAGTATAAAAATTTGTTATCAATTTAATTAGAATAAATATATAAATTATATGAACAATAAATAATATATAAATTAAAGATATATTTAATAAATGTATTTATATTAGAGTCTAGAAGAAATCTATACTATATTATAATAAGCGAAAGAGGTATAATTTGTAGTTGGTTACCCTTTTTTTGGTTATCCCTCATTTTTGGTTATCCCTCATTCACAACCGTTAGATCTTCAACTCAAATAGATCATGACCGTTACATGCAATAATACTAAAAGTTGTTATATACAGAGGTCTAAGATTCGATTCCTTTCGACAACATTAATTTATATTTAATACTAAAAATTATTATTTACAAAAGATGTAAGGTTCGAATTTTTCCAATAACATATTAAAATTAATATTTATTATATTATTATAGTATACCATAAGCAAATTATGAAAAATTAAAAGTAACCCGTGCTTTGCACGGGTTATAAGCTAGTAGATAATAATATGAGAAGAAAAAATCAACTTAAAGCCGATGAAGCAGATTATAATGTCAAGTTTGGATACAGTTCTAACGATGGTAAGTATAATGTCAAGTCTCGATACATATTTTGGAGTGATCAAAATGTGAGAAGTACTATAGTTACTCAGTCGAGGGGTTGGAGCAGATTATGGAAGTTATCTTTGTCCCATAAGATGAAAATTTTTCTCTGGCATTTCTGTCGAAACAACCTTCCAGTTAGGAACAGGCTCAAGGCAAAAGGAGTCTCGTTACCTATTTAGGACGAGAAAACAATCACTGCAAGTGCTGCTATGGATAATAGTTTTGATCCTGTTAAAGAGTGGTAGGAAGCTAGAGCAAGGAATGAGGATAGAGGATCAGCTCAGCAACAGTGTGATATGAAAAGCAGGAAGAAATGGAAACCACCAGTTGGGAACTCGTATAAGGTTAATGTAGATGCGTCAGTCTTCCCAGGAGCTTCAGTTTTCACAGTTGGAATGATCATTCGTGATCACAAGGGTGTTGTCATGGAGGGGAAAAACTTAGCTCTACCTTGTCCTTCGTCAGTGTTTGATGCAGAATGCATTGGGGTTAGGGAGGCATTGTCGTGGATGATGAGTCGACAGGAATGAAAAGTGGAGGTAGAAACAGATTCGCTCCTCACTGTCAAGGCATTACAGTGCTCAAATGGAAACTTGCTGGAAGTTGGTCATGTTATTGATCAATGTAAAGCTATGCTAGGAGTATTGCCGGAGTTTAGCGTCATTCATATTTGTAAGCAAGCCAACAAGGTGGCTCATGGTCTAGCTCGATTACCTTGTTTGATTAATTGCTTTAATACTTTTACGTCTTCTCATACACACTTGTTGGAGACCATTTTGTATGATACTTCTTTTTAATGAAATATTTCCTTTGATTTCAAAAAACTTAAAGCCGATGGAGTTGTATACTATATTGTTTTTATTTCAATTAAAAACTATCATTTCATTTGACCATTTGGGAAATCAAAATAATATAATAATTTAACATTTCATAAACAATTTGATTAATGAAATACTTTAATATTATCATTTAATTTAGGATGACACTAGTAAAGAAAAATACTACAAAATTCAAAAAATTGTTCCAAAAAATCTCACAAATGCTTATTTATTTTTGTTTAATTGATAAATTTTGTAATAAAAATATGAAATCCGCGTATATACATACACACACACACACACACACACATATATATATATATATAAAATTATAACATGTGTCAATCACGTCACGTCATTTATATCATTTTGGGAGATATTTTTTGGATTATTTAGCATTATTTCTAGTAAAATCATGAGAATTGAGAAAAGCCAATTATAAAAAGATGTAAATGGCCCGCAAGGGTTGTCTCAGTTGGTTAAAGAGAGGACATCTCACCTCTTGGTCACAGGTTCGACTTCCATGGAAGGCGGATTTGTGATTATGCCATCCTGTGGCAGAGTCTGTCGCATTTGTGTGGTTTGCCTTGGATCACGTAGTTTGCAGGCTATTGCGTGAGCCCATGGGTTTACCCAGAGCACACCTGAAGGGTAGCGGCTGCGGGTTCCCATGTTAAAAAAAAAAAAAAGATGTAAATGAAAATTTCCCTTAAAAAGTATTTGAGAAATGAGCCAACCAACATTTCAAACAATATAGAAATATTTAACTTTTAGAAATGAGATTAATGACCATATTCTCAAAGATTAACGTGTAAATACAAGTGGGTTTATTTTTTTCAAAACTAAAGCAGATTTCATTAATAATTTGAAAGGGGCATAATTGGGATAAACAATCAGGTTGAAAAACAAATAAACGAGCTATTCTGAAAATTAAAAATGACTTCAAATCCAACTTACATCTTCTCTAAAAATAGTAGCTTCAACTTCGCAATTGACCCTCACAGTATTTCTGTAAATTGTGCGATGTTCAGAGAAATCAGTTGTAAAAACTTAGTTAAGAAGCCTCATGTTATGAACCAACTTTTTTGTAAAAAATAAGTACATGTGATTTTCACCAAGGTCTCAAGTGTATCTCAGCTGTCTACATGTCGAACACCAGCTATAAACATTTTGAAAAGTGTTGTCGATATGGGATATTCAGATCTCCCAATATACCATATAATTCATTTTCAATAACACTCGCATAAATGATACAATTAATAACAAAACAAACTCCCATAAAGAGATACGAAAATCCTAAAAATTTAAATAATCCTATTTCTTAAGAGAGAGGATGGAACATCCAAAGGGGCTTAATTGATGAAGAATTTGAAAAAAAAAATAAAAAATGGAAGAAGATGCGGTTAGAATTCTAAATCCGAAATTGGGAGGCGATTCTCGTTACACAAAGAGAGAGAATTTTTGCTTTGGCACATGATTGAATAATTGAATAAGTCTCATTGCTGTAAGAAGAAAAAACGACAATCACGGGATCAACTGTGCCCAACTGCCAAACCGGTTACTCTGTTGAAGACGCCAAAGTTACTTTTCAAAAGACGCCAAAGTTGCTTAAACAAACAGGTTCTTATAAACATTAAAATATGGTGATAAAATTATAGTATAATATATGAACAGAACTTATAATTATAAAAAGAAAAATATTATGGAACAAAATCGATTTTTGAAATAATTTTTAATTTAATTAATAGTAGATGATAACCCGTGCGAAGCACGGACGAAGAGAATATATAAATTAATCACTAATTTAATATTGAAAAATCATCATAGATATTATTCATTTTTTTTTTGCGATTTACTATTTTCTAAAAGTATTTGTGAAAATACGATTTGCGACAAAAAACAAGTGCAACTTTGTTTTACATTTTTTCTGGAAAATAATTGGAATTATCTAATATTTAATTAATAATATTTTAAGAAAATTAGGAAAACACAACGTACATGGTATCAGTAGATACATTATTTGTGCAATTCAGTATGATTATGATAAAAAAATTATAATATAATAGAATTTTAATAATTTATTAAAAATAACATATGATTATAGAAATAGGAATTTAGGAGTGTAATCAAATTTGGTACCGAAATACAATTAAAAAATAGTTTATCTTATTAATAATGATTTTGTGCAAATCAATAGGTTATATAATATACGAATTGTAATTATAAGTGAATTACAACAATTATGGGAGATACGTATATGTTACAAAATTATTATAGAGATGAAATCAAATATAGTATCGAGATACCATTCAAACAGGATTCAATTAATAATTTAAACTAATTTTTTTAATTTAATGAAGAATATTTTAAAAAATAAGAAAACACGATTCCGAAAGATATATTATTTGTGCAATTCAGTAAGACTATAATTACAGAATTACAATTATAATATCATTTCAATAATTTAGTTAAAAGATAATAAAAAATCTTAGGGAAAATAGGAATTTAGGATGAACCAGTGGTTGAACCAAATACAATTAAAAAGAGTTTCGCTTATTAATAAATGTTATTATAAATTTGATAAATCTATTATATCTATATAATACCACAACATGTTCCATTTTAATCCACCTCCAATTACTATTTTGACTCTCTGCATTCATTAATACACTTTAATTAAAATTTTGTATTTAATATGTTTATTTATTACTATCTACTTAATTATGACAATTTAATTACATTGTAATTAAATATATCTAACTAATTATACATGAGTGTGTGTATATATATATATATATATATATATATATATATATATATATATATATATATATATATATATATATATATATATTTTTATGGAGACCAACATTT
Source organism: Saposhnikovia divaricata (assembly GCA_036435485.1). NCBI lineage: Eukaryota > Viridiplantae > Streptophyta > Magnoliopsida > Apiales > Apiaceae > Saposhnikovia > Saposhnikovia divaricata. The sequence goes on from CM071595.1 coordinate 20,786,598, forward strand.
GAGTGGAGACCGTGGAGACCATATACATTATGCACTAAAAACTTTGCAATATATATATATTTGCAAAGAATGTTCAATAAACATTATTATTTTATTCAAAATCTTAAAAATTATATATGATTTGCAAGCAGAATATGTTTTGGAGAACAATACGTTCTGCAATATTTTATTTGTAGAACATGCATGATTGTCAAGATTTTTAATGAAATTTGCATGTAAAACATATATGATTTCAAGATTTTCGATGAAATAAATGAAATAGTGATATTTGTAGAACATGATTTTCAAAGAATAAGTTTTTGCAACGTTTTGATTGATATATGGTCTCGGGTCTCCACTAAAAATGTCGGTCTCCACAGAACTTAATTCTATATATATAATCAATATTTATTTAAAATCACATTAAAAATTAAAATTTTATAATCACTTTACATATTTTTCTGCAAAATATAATATATTTACGTAATAATTAAGCATTTGAAGAAGTTCGTGTCTTATACGGGTATAGAAGGCTTAGAACTTATTATAAGTGATCTAACATTATTAAAAAAAAGAATAAAAGGACACTGAGATTAATCTCACGAAAGTTTCCTGAGATACTTTAAAAAACAAGCTATTTATTGGGCCCGCAGGGCTAATTAATAATATTTTTAACAAATCTTGATTTTACAAAAACGTCCCCCCATATTTGCATATAAAATTGTATATCTTAGGCAACTTACCTAAGAACATCTCCAACCCAAGACACCAAAATAGTGTTCCAAGAACACTATTTTGGCGACAAAATTACACCATTTACAAAATGCACTCCAACCCATGGTTACTATACTTGACACTAAAAAGAATCTTTCACCAATAATATAGAATATTCTAATTTTGTTCAATTTTTACATTATTAAAATTATTATCTTGTAACTTTTTGCCAACAACATGTTGGTGCAGTGGTTGAGCCACTGGCCTCCTTTGAAGGAGGTCAGGGGTTCGACTCCTGCGTGTGCGTGAGTTTCTTAGTTTGTATTAGGTTTCCTTTATGTATTTGTATTTCTGTATTTGTAATGGCCGGGGGTCCTTCGGAAACAGCCTCCCTATTGTATAGGGGCATGGTCTGCGTACAGCTACCCTCCTCAGACACCACTTTGAGTGGTATTATAACTGAGTAAGCTAAGTTTTTTATTATCTTGTAACTTTTTATTTATCATTATGATGTTATTTTTATAATTAAATTTGGTCTGTTGTTTATAATTCATGATTAAGAATTTTTTTTCAAGGTTTTGTGTGAAAGTGTAAAGTAAAAAAAAAAATTAGAATTAACAAGAGTTAAGAAGAAAAGAAGTTTCAATTGATAAAAATTCAAAGTTAAAAATTACAAGAACAAATAAGTTTAGAAGGACATAGATGGAAAAAAATTGTTTTGTTAACAAATATATGGACATAATTGGAATTTTGAAAGTCACCAAATTTGGTGACCAAGGATCACCAAATGTACTTTTGTCATCAAATTTGGTGACCCAAAACTCATTTGGTGATCTTGGGTCACTATTTTAGTGTTGTATTAAATATATTTGACACTATATCCATCACTATTATAGTGATTTAGTGTTGGGTTGGAGTTGCTCTAAAACATATCTTAGGCTCCCTAATCTCTTAAAAAATTAATATTGGAACATTAACTTCATATTGCTAACTAGGTATTTTTGCTATGCAACCTACGGAATAAATTAATTTTGTCTGTCATAATTTAGGATTTTCACTTTATAGAAATGTGTCTAAGATAATGTTTTTTATTATATTTTCTTGGCTCTTGTGCATTACTTCACATTTTGTAATATCAAATACAACAAATACATAACTCTAAGCACTTTGGGAAAATAAATTTTGAAAAAAAAATAAGGACACGTCTAAATATTTTAATCAAAATGGGAGATCTCGAAAAAGAAACAAAATAAACGTTGGTTAAAAAAGAATGAGATAAACTAAAGAATTTTAATCATTACAATATCAATTGCTAATATTAATATCAAAATGTAACGAGAAAAATTGCAATATCAATTATAAATTAGAGCAATTCCGTTTCTTGCACGGATATTGAAGCTAATATTTAGTAAAATGGAAAACTGCATTTGTAGTTTTTTTTTCTTTTGCATAAATGAAACAATTTCATTTAAAAAATATAAAGAGTTCGCATATGTTTCATTTTTTATAAAAAATATATGTGGTGTCAAAGGCATAGGCAGAAAAGACTTGTGCTTCGATTCAAAAGGTAATTACAAGGTGTTTGAAAAACTATTTACTGGTGAGAAAAGAATAAAAAACGAAAAATATCTATCTTTTCATTTCATTTTGTTACTAAACAGTTTTTTTGAAAGAAAAGGATAAGAGATAAAATTTGAAAGAATATCTCTATTGGGTTTCATGTGTCACATCAGGTTAGAATCTTGAGGTTAAAACAAATCAATACAAATTTAAGAGTATTTTTGTAAATTATTGATAAAAATTTAATATTTACAAATATGCTCCTATGAGACCCCTTACTTTATAGGTAATATTTCTCATAACCTTAGGGGAGATCATGAGGTTCTCTTCAGGCCCAATTTTCTCTATTTCTATTTTTGTTTTCGAAATTTTCTTCCTATTTCTAAAAAAATTAGAAAAGTAATAAAAATAAATCAATTTCTTTTTTTCTCCCATCCAAGACTAGGGAAGGCAGTGTAAACGTTTCCTACTTCAATAAATGTACAGGAATAAAATTTTTAGGTGTAATTATATTTTGATGATAGGCGTATACTTTTTGTTCAAATATATTTTATGTTATATCTAGTGAGTCCAAATTCTACGTGTCACATTTTCACCAATGAGAAAAAGTAAAAACAATGACTTTGTACCTTTTTTTTTTTTTTTCAGGATGATTTTGTACCGTTTTAAAAGTGAGTAAAAACAAGTTTTGCACGGGATCCCAAATATATTCCCAAATGACATATGTCATATTTATATTTGTGGGACTCATATTTATGAACAAAGGATCTATCGCATTTATAATAAAATATCCAATATAAACACCTTATTATTCGAAAATCGTTTTGGAAACGGTTTTGGGGCCTCTAACGTTCCTTATTACACATTAGCCTCACTTCCTCACATTCTAAAATTCTAATTTAGCGGCTGATCAATATAGGCTAAACAGTATCGACAAGTTTGTTTATTTTTCTCTAATGGAATTACGGAAGTGCGTTCTTTTCTGTTTTAAAGATTCGAAGGAAATCCTCTGGCGCAATTAGAGGATATGATTAGCTCACAAGAATTATGTGCTAATTTGTCATTACCCGAAGGACAAATTTGAAGGTGACTTTTGAATAACTGGAAACTGAAATTTCTATGAATAAAATATGCATATAAAATTGAACGTGACATCAAAATTTCCAACTATATCCGCATGAATTGAGTGTTGTTAAAGACTTTCCAAATTAGGTGCCTTTGAAACTTGGCTTAAAATGAGCAATACTAGGAAATTCGAATTTTTAAGAAGATTTGCCAGTTAAAATTGAAGATTTTAGTTAATGAAATTAATATGAATATACGCGGATCCATCCTATTAATTTGCGAGAGTTTTAGTTAAAATAATTTTGTAGTTCTGTTGCTGCAACATGAGAGTTCGGCGCCTTGGGATGTTCCAAACTTCTAGGGTTGACTTCCTAATAGCAATTTTTGTAAAGAGAAATGCTAGTGTTCCTAAAAAAATTCCCAAAACTCCCAATGCTTAGTTGACAATATATGATTGGATATGTAATTTAAAAATTAAAAGGCCCTCCATATATTAATATGCGCTCCACGAATGAAAAAATAATACTTAGCATTCGGAAATAATTTCGGGAATCATTTCGAGATCCCTAACATTGCTTTTTTATAAATAAATGCATGAACAGTTATTACTATGCATATAAATAGTTTTTACCAATAGGGCAGTAACTACTATTTTAATGTTCGGTTGTTGTGCAAATCAACAAGCTTCTTGTTGTTAAGTAACTAATTGCTTTAAAATTGTAAGATGTTAAAGAAAAATGTAATTGAATCTATTTTATATTGTATTTTAACACTTGTTACTCCGAACTTGTTAGATGCTTTTAGAAACAAATTTTTTTTTGCTACCTGCAATTCTAATTTTGATTAACAATTTAACACGTAATGAGTAATGAATATAGATTAGGAACCAACATGAAGATTAGGGGCACTTGCTGCCTAATCTGCAATTGCTGCCTAATCAACTTGATGTCATGTTGAGTACTTAAAAGTTAAAATTATTCACATTCCAATCAAAATTTGGGCAATAGATCAAATACATTAAATTTTTCGATTTCATTTCAGTAAACAACAGAATTTTCTAGCTACTAAACAGTTGTCGAGAATCGCTGACAAGGGACAGATCCTGAAATTTTGGTATAACTGCCAATTTTTACAAAAATAATACCGAACAATATACCACGTGACGTCGTTTTATTCGTGGTTCGTGTATATCACGTGACATCGATTTATTCGTGATTTTGTAAGATTCATATTAATATACGAAAGCCCATCTTACTAATGAAAATATAACCAATTATATGATGACAATTTAGCATTCGAAAATGGTTTTGGGAATGCTTTTGGGAACTCTAGCATTTCTCGAACATCAACTCATAAATCAAGGAGCAAAATTGCCTCACATACTTATAGTCTGTGTCTTTACGGTAGAATAACGTAACGTACATGTATTCTGTAATGTATAAACTTGTATAAATCTAGTGTATTCCAACTCCTTGTGCAAGCGTATGCATACGACAATGGTTTCTGGCCTCGTTCCTAATGTGTGTTAAAGTGAACAAGGAATATTTTGTGCAACTCTTTTAATCAAGTTCTTATAAATTATTAATGTACAGATCTATTGAAAAGCTGTGTGATTACCAAGTCCTCTTGCCAATAGCATATCAAGTTTTTGTGTTGTGTAATACTAGGTTTTTAGCAGCTTCGATGACTGTCATGGGACAATAAGTTCTTCTCAAGCTTGTAATTTTGGACAGATGGTGGAGTTGACATTCGCAACTGGACCTGCAATATCTTGTCATTAGTTCATCATAGCAATTTTGTTCAAATAACAAAATTTAATAAAATAAATAAACTTACATATATCTGCAAAACATGGTTGTTTTGCCACTGGATCCTCTTCAAATGGAGGCGGGACTTGACCATACACCATCTCACAGCTCATATCTTCGAAGTCTGAATTTAAAATTTTTTAGTAGTTGTCTTCATATTGAACTAAGCTTTATTTTTAACTAAGCTCGTCAGGATATGTGTTTTTGTGAGCTGTGCGCGTTGTACTCATTGAATCTCCTTCGTGATATTAGTGATCATCTTCATCTTGTGTTGTGCTTTGTGTTTTATGCAGTTAATAATAATGCGGAAGACCATTTGATAGAAAAACCGCAGAGGGAGAATCTTACTTGGTATCATAGTTAGAGGAAGACCAAATTCATTGGTGAAGAAATCTTGAGTCGGAATCTTGCACATATTTACACATTGTCCCACACATCCGCTATTCTCCAAGTATCTTCATAAGCAGATGTCAGATTTTAAAATCAGTCCTTTGAAGCTTGCATTACAGAAATAAAAAATATAGCAGCATGTTTCTAAGACTTGTATAATCATGGTCGACCTTCATAAACTTAAAGTATGTTTAGATGATTGATTACCTGCATTTCTTTATGAGCACTCCACTTCTTTGCTTCATCCCATTAATCTCAACTTCCACAACCTAGTAGATGATGCTATCAGTTCTAAGTAATTTACAAGTCCATACCAAGAAGAAAAGAAGAAAAGTACTGCTATGATCTATTGATCTTGTTCAAGGTGCACAAAATCTCCAGTAATATGGCGAATCAGGTACATTCATGCAGTCCTTTAAAATTCATCAACCCGACCATAACGGTGGCAAAGTAAGTTTAAAGACGCAAGTTTTTGCTTATACTATCTATTGAACTATCCTGAAGCTCCTAAACAGATGTCTGGATCACGTAATTATGTAGCTATCCTTACACCCTTAATTTTCTGAATCTTGCAAATGATAAGGAGAAGAACAATAGGTTCAGCTATGTATCTAAAGCCCGCAAGAGTTTACAAGTGTACTAGTACAATACTGAAAGGGTATTCAATCAATTAATTAATGTCTAGAGACAAAGTTACAAAGACAATGGGCGGTTAAACCATGTATATATGACAGATTTAAAACAGCTTACCTCAGATGGCCCGACTAACCAGTGGAAAAAAGGCACAGTTAGAGCAGCATTGAACTCCTCAGCCCACTTGGTAGGTGGAAACAATTTTCTGAACTGCAAACAACCAAGAAAAAAAAAAGTTTTTTAAGCGATAAGCCTCATCTCTTGATTGGTTACTTTACATGATTTTAAACTAAATTACTGAAGACAACATTCGGGAGATCAAATGCAGGAGAAATCTAATTTTCTGAAACTATGTAAACGACTGAACATGTTGCAGTTAACTTCGAATGGACTTTGATGCTCATAATCCATCAAATCCTTATGTAACTCTCATTTCACAGAAGATATATACTACTCTATTTTTTTTTCAAACTCTACCTAGAAAAACGAAAAGTATATATTGAGATTTTAAGAAAGATATAACAGTTTAAATCCTATTTGAAAGAGGTTATATAAAGAATACCTGAGCAGGGGCACCAGGAGGAAGCATGGACAACAGAACCTCTCTGACCACTTCTTGCTGCTGCATCCGGTTCCTTCCCTGCATCACTCTCCTGGACACATCCACAAAACTATCGTAATCATAATCGAAAAATCCCTTTTCCTTCTGGCCTATTTGCTCTTTATTCACTGCTGCAAATTTCTCCATCTTTCTAGCAAAAAGTGTCATGAATGCCTTCTCAAACAGCCCATCATTGTACTTAGTCTTCTGTCCCATTGGTGCTGGCTGTCCTGATGGCTCAGCTATTCCACACCGAATTCTAACATTGCTCCCACTACACCGTCGGTAGCAATTATCAAGACCTCCTTTTATTGGGAATTGTACAGCTTGAATGCTTAGAACCACCATGAATAAAAACTACTCAACCTGATAACCAAACCGCTACTAGATAATTTAATCTGTGTTTCTTTCACCTGGACAATAACGAAAGATGCATGCTGACACTGAGATGTATATAAAGAGGAAAGGATCATAAAAATGCCTGAGTATAATTAAAAGGTTTGTCGAGCTAAAATTTCTTGGATTAAACCATAGCCATAAAAGCAAACCATATCCAAGAGCTTTATATGTTGTCATAAGGATACATCTTGTGAAATTACTTTAATAACCCAATATTTTTTGAACCTCAAATCCATTTTTCTTGAACCACAATATGGCAACCAGTGTTTTCAACACTGACTATGAAGGGCACACAGGGTACAAAGATGAAGTTGAGGTGATAAACATGCCACGCATGGGCCTATGTTAGGCCACCATTCTTCCCCATTCATAGTTTGATATTTAGTGAATGCTTCTACTAAAATGCCAGAAATTTCTATATATATTCGTTATTAAATACCATACATAATGTATATTGCACATTTATATCAGAAATTCAAAAAGTTAAGACTAATTTGTTTGTTCACATCAGATGCAAAATACGATCAACTCATAAGTGCTTCACCTTCTTTTTTTGCTGAACTACTGCATTTTCTTCTATGAATATTAAAGTAGAAAAATATGCCTAGTAATGCTTCTTCTCAAATCGCACTCTTGCCGTATCTTAAGTTTCTTTCGGCAATTTGAAAGACAACAAATCCATAAGCAGGCAGCTGCAGGGTAAAATGCATACGTAGGAAAAAGTAAAATTATTCTGAAACAATTAGCTAAAAAGAAACAATTGTGAAACATTTATTAGAGAGCAGACTCTAATAGTCTTAATGCTAGCTATATTTCAACAGACACTGTCAGGAGCGCATAGTGTAAATTAGAGTAACATTATGCAGCTGAAACAAGGTACATAATACACATGATCTTTTCTGATGGTTTTGGATTAGAGTAACATGATGCTGCTGAAGCTGAGTACAAAATTCACAAACTTCTAAAAAGTGAGTATAGTTCTTAAGCAGACTACACATCGTGAAAATTCTTCACTTACAAAATGCAACCATAACACGTTTTTGGCAAATAGGATAGCTTAAAAATTCTACTCTGCAGCCTCAGCTTGATTTGTACCCTCGCGCACATCATCTTGATTCACAGCCTCAACCTGATCCGTAGCCTCTGCCTGTTTTATAGCCTCAGCCTGCTTTGTAGCCTCCATTTCCTTAAACTTCTCTAATGCCGATATACGTCCATTCAAGGAGTCATGAAGGCTGTTCATCTGATATAAAAGCAAAACACAAGGTTTCAGCTTGTTTCAATTTTCATATAGTAGATTAACTGCATGTTGTTATAAAATATAATGATGGCCAAGGATAACTAATACAACAGAATTTCAGATCTTAATCACCTATTAGGCAGTGGATTCATTTCAAGAGTTGGACAAAAAACTTACATCAATACAAAGTTTATATCCCATGCAATACAGATTACTCATATATTTTAATTTAAGATATACTATATAATAGCACTGTAATATTTACTGTACTCCTTTTTTTAATATTATAATAAAAATATACTCCATTTAATTGTCAAATTTCAATCTTTTGACCACTCTTATTACACATGTAATGATATTCCTTCTGCTTATGTGTAGTTGTCAAGTATCAAGTATCTCTCTCATGCTTGTTATATGTAGGACATAATGCAACCCACACAAATAGAGATTACTATAAAGCCTAGCATCCCAAAATGGCATAAACAATCTTACTTCTGTAAACATTTAATAATCGTTCTTTAGCCACTCCTTACTACAAGGACATTCTTCTGCAAGAGTACGTTAACTGCAATAGTTCCAAATAAGACCATATTAAAACAGATACCCACACTGTCCAAGACCTATAAGCTCCAACTATTAGGTCATCCTAAGTCATCGACATGTGTTTTATATCTCCTCTAAATCTCTAATGCATTGTAAGCATTAGATTCCATACACTCACCAAACAAATAAATAAGCAAATCAACTTCATGATGAACGATTATGGTCCACAAGATCTGTGGCATGCTATTAATTAGGAACTACCATATTATTAGCGATGTATAGTGTATACTCCACACAAATGCATGACTTACTCTGTAAAGCACTATGCATGCACCCCTTGTGTTACATTAAGGTACATGAGCATAAAATCTGACTATTGATTTATATATGAGCTGAATTCTTTAACATCATTTCCTTTACACTCTGTTAGGTTTTAAGGAATGAAATGGGGTGAGAATGGACTGACATTTTTACTACTTTATAGACATTTAGTCATTTATTCCTAAACTCCATTCCTGCATATTTAAACTAGAGCTCAAATGCTTCACCCCATCAATTTACTATTAAAGGCTTATTCGCTCTTGCTAATCATATCCTTAACTTTTTCATAGATTTTCACTTATTATCTTCACACTTCTTTAATCTTTCTCTTTCATAGATTTTCACATTTTCATAGATTTTCACTTTTTTAATTTATACTTTTTATCTCCCATCCAATTCTTTCTAACCAAACAGAGTGTAATAATATGTCTACATTCTACATCGTTTAGAACTGATTCAAGTAGTGGATAATTGGTATGATACTACCATCTAGCAGATCACTATCCTCCACCATAACTACAACTAGTGCAACAGATTCTACGAAAGTGAGACTATAATTATACTTAACCTGGTTTCCTATAAGATCATGGAGTGATTTTTGAAAGAATTCCTGTAGGAACTTGTAAATCGATTATGAATTCACAAGATGTAGGGCGTGATATACGAATAAAGTATTTTACTATTTTACATACCCTGGCGGAACTTTTCTCTCTCTGCAACTATTTTTTGTTAAAACAGAACACTGCAAAAACCACCATTAGGAACCACCATGTCTCATATTCTTTCCAATGAATACTTAATACTAATGAATAACTTACCCTGTAAAGCAATTTGGCATGTAAGTATGTAACCCTTACATTATATGAACTGATATGGGTATGAGTCCGACCATAGGTGTACAAATGTGTTGAATTTTGTAATATCAGTTGCTTTGTGGTCCGTTTTTCTTTAAGTTTTTTTTTCATTGTCTCACCCCATTCATTCCAATTAAAAGAGTGTTGTAAGCGTCCTATTACACAAAACCCCACTTACAGCAACCAAAACTGATTAGGTACTATCTATGCCGTAGGTGGTATGCAACTTCACTAGTCGATCAAGTGATCACCTACCTGCAACTAGTCACTAGTGCAAACCAATTCAGCAAAATGAAAACTACATAATAAGAAACTGGTGCTATAACTATAAAGTTAAAAATTTTATGCCCGTCCAAGCTTCTAGAAATTTTCACCTCTATTGATTTATAAATTATACAAAAGTATATAATACATGACATTGACATATCTTGCCACCTAGGCTTATAAATAATACATAGGTATAGAATAGAGGACATAGATTTAATACATAAGTTTATATCTCTATAGATATAATATAGTGTTCCCATCCCTCCACTCGGCTGTCAACCTAAGTAAAGTGTCTCAAATAGGATAGGAACATATATATATAACTGAGACATGTACCAACTACATTGCTTTCTTTGGGAAAACAATGTTATGATAAGCATCAACATGAACATGAAGATATAAATTGTAGTAGTGAAGTTAAGAAATCTTTTTCACTTGTCTTTAACTATGCAAGAACCCGAAAAAGAAACCTCGCCTAGTCTCTGGAAAACACTAAACAGGTAACCTATTTCTTGAGCAGTTTCTGAACCAAGTCAGTTAAACCTCATATAAGTCAAGCCCGGTTGAGATCATTTTTAGATAAGCTTAGTTTATCGGTGATATACTGATATCCATTTTTCTACTAGCAGCATTTCAGCTTAAACTTGAAAAACAAACTAGCTTTGTCTTAAAAAATCTCAACCCTAATTTAAATTCAGATACAGTTCAACTAGAGATCTTGAATACACAGCATTCGCCATTCGGCTTATCTTTTATTTAAAACTCTTCGAATCATTGAACTCAAATTCCTTTATCGCAAAAGCTCACCTCAACCCTATTTTAAATTCAGATAGAGTTCAACTAGAGATCTTGATCACACAGCATTTGCCATTCGGCTTATCTTTTATTTAAAACTCTTCGAATCATTAAACTCAAATTCCTTTATCGCAAAAGCTCACCTAAAGTCTTCCCACACAAAACCTTCAATTCTTTAAACTCGGGTTTATCTATTCTCCGTAAAACCACAGCATACCCAAATCCCATTCTCAGCTAAAAGTGTAAATCATAAATTTTAAAAATTTAAAAAAAAAAAAAAAAAAACTAAAAGCTCATTTAGTCCCAATATCAAACACAAACATATCCAAATCATACTCACATTTCCAATAAAGGGATTCACTAAACCTAACCCAAAAACCAAAATCAAGAATTATCAGTTTATACAATTAATCTTCACTACCCTAATATCATTTCAGGTCAAATTCAAGAAAGATTCAAAAAAATAAATAAATTAATAAATTAAATAAATAAATAAAAGATATACCTTGTGGGAAATGGATTGATGGGCGGCAGTGTAATCATTATGAAGAGTGTAAAGTCCGGCCATCGACGCCACCGCCGCTCCGGCGAAAAATGATGCCAATCTTACCCTTAGTACGTACCCCATCCTTTTTTATTTTTATTATTATTTTGTTTTTTTGCTTATAAAAAAATGACCTTAAAAATTAAGAAAAAGGAGAATATATGAGTCGAAGTGCATTTGGGCCTTTGGATAATTTTAATGAGTAGGGCTAGCTTTGATGGATCATGGGCAATTATTTTTGTCACTATTCATGTGGAGTAACTACATTTTAAAGGTTACACTTTTGGGCTACTTTTGTGCTACTAACACTTCAAATCTAGAGCCCAACATAAGGTAAATTTAAAAATGATTTATTTTTTGTTTAGATTTCTTTAAAAGATTTTTAAAAAAAAAATAATATTGAGTTTTATTAATGAATAAGTAAAATTTGTTGATTTTCAATTTTTATTTGTTTGGAAGAACTTTTTTGTTGATCGATAACTTATGACTTATAAAAATTAAAATTTGTGATCAATTTAACTTTATCAATGAAATTACAAAAAATAGTCAAAAAATTTCTTACTATCAAGTTTTAAATTTAAACTATTAATATTATCTTAAATAAATTTTTCCATATTTATAATTGCCTTTTTTTGAAATTAAAGTTAAAATATGAAGTTTTCTTAAAACAAACCCAAAAACCCAAACTGCCCTTAATTCTTAGTTTCTATTTGGGATTGTTGTTACAAAGTGATGAATTGTTGAAAAAATTGCTGGTAAAATAAATGTTGTTCCAAAATTTGATAACTGTTTGGTAAATTATTGATATACATATATTTTGGTATATAATTTATAAAAAATAATGTTTTTGATGATTTTTGATATTGAAATTAGTAATTATTTTTCCCAAAAGCTCATAAGCATCTTTATTCCAAAAACATGGAGAACATACCGTTTCTATAAGTACCTCTTTAACGAAAAGCGCTTTTGAGAGAAAAATTGCTTTTGAAATTTACTAAACAATTAAAACGATCAATACCAAGGCCTTAAGCCTCCTTTATCATGCTCCAGCAATCAAACCTAATCACCCTGACGTACTTAATATCACATGGTTAGCTAGGAGCTCATTATGAACCAGATCGACCAAATTTTTATGTTGAATTTTACGCGCGTATGGTAGATTTGTACTCCAGAAAAATTTTCGCCATATGATCACATCAATCATTTACTATATATATTTATAATCCTTTTGTTGTAAATATTTACAATAAAACATAGAGATCATATTCATGATACATCGTACTCTCTAAGGAGTGATCAACTCTAAATATGTACCGAATACATTTTATTCTCTACAGAGTGCGCGCAGATCCTAAATAGTAAATTCCTAATGCACAAGTGTGATAGGTTCCTTTAGTTTTCTTTTTATGCAACAAGATCAACAAATTTTCGCAAAGAAATATGCGTTGAGTCATCCTTCGATGACTGAAGTGGAACCTAAAACATGAAAGTGGTTATGCAACAGTTTTGATCAATTTGCTGTAAAAGGGTCCATGGCAAATAACTCTATATAGTTCAGGCAATGTTCTAAAAATCCCCGATTCAACCGATTAATCTCCGATTAATCTTCTGGAAGGTAGGCAACCGATTCGATTTTTGAAATCCGATTAATCCTGTTAATTTATTTAAAATTATATATTTAATTGTAAATTAGACTAATATATTAAATATTATTATAATATCCGATTAATGCTTCGATTAATCCGTCCGATTAATCCCTGCCTACCCGATTAGGCGCTAGGCGGTACCCCAACCGCCCCGGACCGTCTAGCGATTTCTGGAACACTGAGTTCAGGACCATTTATTTATGTTGCTCTCGTATACTTTAATCCACTAACATAAATAACAGGATTCTGCAGTACCTTTTGCATACTGCTGGGAGTAGGTTATATATGTGATAAATTTAGCTGAAATTAAACCTCAAAAGTAACTTATATACACTACTAGTACTGTTTCGAGTATCTCATACTGGTGAAATAGTGTAGGTAGATACTGTGTCTGTGTGTATCCATGCTAACTAACCAAAAGCCTAATAAATGGTGATGCATGGAGAACAGCACATCATGATTCATGACCTCTCACTTTCTTCCTTGTCTAGCTAACAACTATTCAGTGAAAGCCATCATTTATTTCTTCATGTAAGTTTGTAGTATTGTATATGTTATGAACTCTAGAGTTGTTGAGTACTTATTGCAACATGGACTTGCATATGCATGGCTATACTATTTGACAAAAAATTATTCAAATATTTTGTTTATTATCGCATAATTCAGGTGAGAACAATTTAGATGAGGATAGTGAAAACTTGTTCTGCACTCTCGTAGAAGTGCAAAAAAATTATTTTACTGCAGATCGATATTGTTTTCATGTTAATTACATGTGTTCTCAATAGAATGTGATCCTCATTTATTATTCGATGAACGGAGTACCTATTATGATCATATCGAACTAGTTATTCATTTGTATTGTGTTATCTAATCTTGATATTATTCCCGCAGTTTGATAATTAAGAACAGGATATATGATCACGATTACTTACTCCAAAAATCATTACTTATATACATTTAGTGACAAAACTAGAAATATGATAGACTCGGAACAAAAACAATTTAGAACAAGTTCCACATATTTTTATGAGAAATGCTAGAGTGCCCGGAATCGTTCCCGAAATCGTTTGTGGATGCCGAATTGTTAAGATATTATTGGTTATTCTTTCATAAATAAAATGGATCCTCGTGCATACATATAAATCTCACAAATAAAATTTCTGCCATATTTCGTTTGAAAATATTTTTGGGATCCATTTCGAGGTATTTTTAAATGTGAGCGGGCATAGATATGTAAATATATGTTGACTCTCCTATCTATCTTCTCAGTGTTGGCATTTGAAATCTATAGGTCAATGAGCAAATTTATGCAAGGACAAGAGTTATAGTAATTTTTAGGTTGGTAGTCGTTGCCCTAATAACTACTATACTATATATATGCTACTGCGTATTAACAGGGCATGTAACTAATTAAGTGTTGTGGGAGGAATTTCGTAACACGAAATCGGAGGTTTGCTGGAATTGTAGAGCGAAATTATGAGTATGTGACTGTTTTAGAGGATTTAGGGTTTATGGAAAAAGAGGGGGCTGGACTTGGCAGGTGTCTCGATTTGTCTCGTATATCGGATTCCATAATGCCAAGATGCCTACGTACCTATATGTTTATATAGGATCAAGCCCACGTAGTTCTATGAAATTGATTTGTGTCTATCCCTTAGAGACTTTAGGGATAAACTTCGTTAATCTTGGTGATTACTGATTTTATCTGATTTAATCTTATCGTTGTGATATTTTCCTGATTTGAAGAATATCGTTTGGAGATATTTTCCGTTATTGATTGATTGAGATTGATTCTTTCCTCGTTTCAGAGAGAGGATAAAACTTAGCGGTTAAGTAATAATTATTAATAATTAATATTATTAGAAATTTGGGAGTTATTAGACATGCCAAAACTATGGCATAACAACTAGCCCCCAGTTCTTCAGTGTAGCTTGCTGCAGTGAAGAACTAAACATTCTTCAAGCTTCCAAATTTCTTGAGTCGTTGAAAAAAAAACTGAAAATAGATGATTAGAAAAATACTTAGAGCACCACTGTGCTCGTTAGAGTGTGATAGCATGCGATGACCATTATAGGATAAATATATTTTTGCCAAGGTTTTCAAATGTGCGAGCATAAATAATATTTTTGAAATCCTTTGCGATCCTTGTTGTCTAGTTAGGACCTTGGCGTTTGTATATATCCCGAATTGGCATACACGCTTTTCAAGTGTCTGATGCAACCACATAAGGATGTGTTTGATGTAATCACATAATGATGTGTCTCGCGGAGTCTTCGATGTAGATAAGATGTAGATGTACATGTACATGTACATGTAGTTGTGCATAGGGATGCCTCCACCCATGCGATCTTGAGAGATCTGGCCATGGACCTTCAATGTAATTGTGCATAGGGATGCCTCCACCCATGCGATCTTGAGAGATCTGGCCATGGGCCTTCAATAAAGATAGCTTGCATAGGGATGCCTCCACCCATTCGATATAGTGATATCTCATGGGCCTTCAATAATCCAGATGGTGTTGCACTGCACTTTACTAAGCATGTAGCATTGCGAGATTTATAGCTTGTCCAGGCTACCCTACTTGACAATTTAGTTCGCAAGTTTGAAAATATTTTTGACATATATGCGCGACGACATATGAAAAATTATTTTACAAGCAATCCAAACGCAATAATAAATATGCTCTTTTAAGAATGTCACGATATTTATTTTCTTCGAAAATAATGCTCCGTTGTTTGTAGAAAATCTTTTACAAAATTATGCGTCTCGTATATGTAATTTTTTTTTCGAAACATGCAACTCGTACGGGATTGTAAAATATCCGCAATCAATCAACATAAATATCCGCAATTCATCAACATAAATATCTCGTACAATATTTTTTAAATCGCAATAATTTTACAAGCATAAAAATATAGCTCGCACGAATTTTTTGAATAATAAATATTTTATTGTAAAAATATTAAAAAACATAATCTTGTATGCATGACATGGCATAATATTTGTACAATTTGCAAAAAATTAAATTGAGAAAAAAGGACTTATCTTTCAATACTAAAGTCGAGACGATTGATTTCCATGTGTTTTGACTTTTTTTTTTGTCTTTTCTCCCGTGTCACTTCGTGCTTGCATTTTTTTTTTAGTTCCTCTCAACTGTTGCTGTGCTTCTTTTCTTTTTTGCCGTCCACCCTGTATGTGTTGATAAAAACCCAAAAGTCCCCGTGTAAATTTTTTGGTATTCGTTTGTCCTCCATAAACGAAAAATTATCCCCTCCTTCTTGCGCCAAATGTTGTTGGAGGAATTTCGTAACAACACGAAATCGGAAATTTGCTGGAATTGTAGAGCGAAATTATGAGTATGTGACTGTTTTAGAGGATTTAGGGTTTTTGGAAAAAGAGGGGGCTGGACTTGGCAGGTATCTCGATTTGTCTCGTATATCGGATTCCATAATGCCAAGATGCCTACGTACCTATATGTTTATATAGGATCAAGCCCACGTAGTTCTGTGAAATTGATTTGTGTCTATCCCTTAGAGACTTTAGGGATAAATTTCGTTAATCTTGGTGATTACTGATTTTATCTGATTTAATCTTATCGTTGTGATATCTTCCTGATTTGAAGAATATCGTTTGGAGATATTTTCCGTTATTGATTGATTGAGATTAATTATTTCCTCGTTTTAGAGAGAGGATAAAACTTAGCGGTTAAGTAATAATTATTAATAATATTAATAATTAATATTATTAGAAATTTGGGAGTTATTAGACATGCCAAAAATATGGCATAATTAACTATTGAGACTTTCTTATTGTCTTGCAGGAAATCCAGCTGATTATCTCCGTGTGCCCATACTCGGGTCCTTTGGAACTGAATTACTACTATATCCATATATGAGAGATGGCATTTTAATGTCAAAATTTTGTATAAATCCAATTCTCATCGAAATTGCATTACAATCTATACAGTTTGTGCAGAGTATATTGTTTGGTGATTTTAGAACTTGTACATCATATTCCCGATTCTAAATATTAGATATTTAGTCGTTCTACGGACTATTTCATGAAAAAAATAATTGAGCCCATTTTCTAAAAGGATTATGTACAGTGTAGCTGTTTTTAGGTGAAAATTGATGATAGTTTGACATTGCTAAGCTGTAACTCGCGAGTGGGGAGTTTCAGAGCAGATCAGTCAGATTCCTCTACTTATGCTGAGAATCTATCGGTGTGCATGAGTTGACTTTTTTAAAAATATTTTAAAACTGTATTATTTTATCTTGTTCTAGCTGGTGATCATAACTGCACTTACAGTTGAGCTCAGTGGTTTGATAATGTTTTTTATGAGTTCACTTCATAGTAGAGTTAAATTGTTGCTCTTGAGAGGCGAAAGTTCAGTATTTTTTTAATAAAACTTGCTTCGAAGTAGATATATATTACAAAATTTAGTATCGAAATAGGTATATTTTCTGCGCATTTCCGACCCATTTTTCGTAGATCATAAACCATACCAAACCGCCCGCGTCGCACCAAACCGCACCACATTGCATGATTTTTATTTTCTATGGTGCGGTTTCAAAATTTGACAAACCGCACGGTGCGGTGTGAATTGCGATTTTAGTTTTTTAAAATGCGCACTAGTACAGACTGGACCTATTGCGTCGGTCAAAATGACCTATTGCGTTGGTTAAATGGCGTAGTACATGTGAGCGACGCAATAGATTTACCCCTATAGCGTCGGTCAAATAGCCGTCGCTAAAAACCTTTTGCATCGGTTAAAAATCCATCGTAAAAAACCTGTTAACCGACGCTTTAAGTCTCTATCTATAGCGTCGGTTAGTTGAAGGCGACGCTAATGCGAGTACGTTTGTGCCTATAGCGTCGGTTGTTAAACAACCGACGCTTTTTATTCCTATCTATAGCGTCGCCTGTCTAAACAACCGACGCTTTTTATAACTATCTATAGCGTCGCCTGTGTAAACAACCGACACTATAAGTTAAAAAAAAACCAATTTTTCAATATTTTTATTTTAATCTATTTTTTAAAACCTACTTTACTTTTAAACTAAACACACAGCAACTATAACACAAATTTAACCTGAACTAATAGAAAATATAAATTACAACACAAATTTGATTAAAATTTAAATTAAAGTATACAATTGGAATAAAAAAAGTGCATTAATGCTCAAAATACTAAAAAAATCCTATCAAGTTTACATGCCATAACTACAAAGTTCAAGTTTATATGCTCTCGCCAATTCCATTATCGACTTCCAGAATTCTATCCGCCTCAAACAAGGTTTCCATGCTTGACCAATCTCTGAAAGGAAGAACAGAAGTTGCAAAGGAAGAACAAAAATAGTTGCAGTTTTTGTATATAGATCGTGACTCAAAACCGACATGCTTGCATCACTTTTAACATTAATGTTAAAAAGACTCACGAGAATATATTTGTAGAAAGGTGACAAACCAGCAAATACATTTGTGGAAAAAAGATTAGTAAGAGATTCAAGTTGAACTAGAAATCAGTGGTGTAGTGAAAGAATCACGGAAAGAAAAATGTGAACTTATTTGGTAAATTTGGCAAATGCATTGCTGCAAACGATCCTCTTCCACAGATTCCACTTCAAAAATCAATAAAAGTAATAAATGCACAGCTAAAAAGAAAAAATTACAGCAATGCATTACAACAGAAATAACAGATCTGATGATAACAATTACGTAAATAATAGCAATGCACGGCTAAATTAATATTTTCACTTTTAACATTTTTCCAAATGTTAAATTCATTTCATGCTAGATTTAGCCACAACATTCCGATTTAGATGTACAGCAGGAGAGGTAGGGTGCTCGTACAGCAGGAGAGGATTTTCTAAAGATATTAATGGTGTGTTCTTTCCCAATTGAAGTGCAACCAAAAGAGACTTCATAATAAGAGGGTCGTTTAAAAGCCAGACAAGTCCAAAATGATTTTAATAATCTGTTTAAATGGGGCTAAATTTGGGGTCTATTCAGGCGGTGCCATATTTAGGATCATTGCTCTACTTAATAACAATTGTAATCTATTGTTCTCACACATGTAGACTAGTACATACATAGTTTTAGATTTACATCGTTTGATCTTTCTTTTCACTTATTACAGCAGGTAATGTTAAATTTAAAAAACTATATATGGTTCCACTTTATCTGTTAAGCCAAAGGCCAATCCCACAAATAACAAACTACAGGTTCTGAATTGAATCCATAATCAGGGGTTAAAAACCTAAATGACGCACCCCTGGAAACAATAGACTAAACAATTTTATACGACTATTTTACATGCAACACCCTCCTAAATTTCAAAACTACACAAATAAATAAACTAAGTGAATACCTAACACAAAAGTTTATGCAATTAGAATACTGAAGCACTACCAATACCCACCAGACCACCATTAGATTGAAGGAAAGGTATCACTGGGTAAATTTTCTATCTTTACTCGCCTTAACATCTAAATCGGAATGTTGTGGATAAATCTATACTATGATTCGTGTGGCTAAAGAAACTATCTATAGAATAAGTCAAATATTATAAAATATTTTATTACCTGATTATAGACATTCTCGGATAAAATATTTTGCCCAGAGCTCTCGTATGTCATTGATTTCCTTTTTTGTATAGCTTCTTGAACCAAGAACCTTCAAAATATAGAAGATTACATATTTTTAAAAATCTTTACTCCAATATTTGTAAAACAATGCTAACTAGTTTTGTCTCTTCCCACTTTCCAATTCAGATCCGTTTTTTCTGAGAATGCATGATTATGTCATGCATGTACCTCATAACAAAAAAACCACACTCCGTACCTCCTTGTTGTTGAGGACACTACGAAAAAGCCAACAAATATATTAAGTACAAAAAATAAATCAATTGACGAATTTAAATGTATATTTCAAGTAGGTTATACCTGAACCTCGTCGTGAATAAAGAGAAATTCTTTTCTATTATTCCTCAATCCAACTTCTGATGTGTATAATTTAAATGCACTGTGAAATAAGTATACGTCACATTTCACATCTCTAACAAAGGCGGACTACGTTAAATGTAAATTCATATTTAACTTACATTTGTACGGGTGTCTTCAAGCGTATATCCCTTGCTCTTTTCAAAGAATTAAACACATAAATAATACTTTCTTTGAGACTGAAAAGGAGCAACATCCAGTGGTTGCTACAACAAAAACACATACATACACTATATTATATAGTATATATTCAGTTAAAATATGCACGTGTAGTATATAGTAGTATGTACAATTAAATTTTAATTCGTTCTTACTCTTGGACATAAGGAGCTAGAATGAAATGCCTCTCTTTATTTGTAATCAAATCATGGCACGCAAAGTGAAATTTGTTTGACTGTATGCATCGTATATCCTCTCACCTTGATTCCATAATAACAACAGATCTTCAATAAGTGGTTGAAGATAAACATCTATTTTATTTCCGGGTTCTTTGGGACCGGGAATTAACAATGTCAACATGATATACTTGCGCTTCATGCATAACCAAGGAGGCAAGTTATAAATTGTCAGAAGAACCGGCCAAGTGCTATGTGAAGAGCTGAGAGTGCGATACAGATTCATGCCATCCGCGCAAAGTCCAAGCCGTAAGCTTCTTGCTTCTCCACCAAAGTCCGGGAACTTTCTGTCAATGGTTCTCCACTGTGGAGAGTCAGCAGGGTGTTTGAGCATCCCATCTGATTTTCTCCCTTCCAATGCCACCTCATAAGCTTTACATCATTAATATTTGCAAAGAGGCATTTGAATCGTTCCACTATGGGTAGATACCGCAACACCTTGCGCGGAGGCCATTTCTTGTCATCACTTGAAGAGTCATTTTCCTCTCGCTTATACCTAGAGGCTCCGTACTTTGGACATGTATGTAGATGTTCATACTCATTACGAAACAACACACAATCATATGGACAAGCATGTATCTTCTTTACATTCATACCAATGGGACACAATATCTTCTTCGCCTCATAGGTGGAAGTTGGAAGCTCATTATTCGAAGGAAGTATGTCTGATACAAGTTTCAGCAATTCTGTGAAACTCTTGTTAATCCACCCGCTCTTTACTTTGAGCTTACACAACTTCAAGGTTGTTGATAACCTAGTTACTGATCGTTGCACCCAGGATAAAGAAGTTTTTTAGAATCATCGACCCAGATCTCAAGAGTTTTCGGTTGGTGCATCAAAATTTCTTCAACATCTTGGATCATCTCATCAAATCTATCATTTTCCTCATCATCTTCTTTATTGGTAGGATTACCATCTCCACAGCTTTCAGAATTCCCACTAAATGATTCTGCCTTTCGAGTGTATTCCCTCACCATGCCAGATCCACTTGGTATAATTATCCATGAAACCATGTCGAAATAAATGTTCGCGCATTGTATCGACATTAGAATACTTTTATAAATTATAACAATCGTGACATGGACATGTCATCCTTTCTTTTCCATGTCCGGTCTTCTTTAGATTTTTCTTCGCAAATTCAATGAAGTCATTAACACGGCTATTATACTCATGGGATGTTCGTGATATTTTATACATCCACGTAAGGCGGTCCATGTTATATACGCAGAAGCAGGAAACTATTGTAATTAAAAGATATAATAAGTTGTACCAAAATATATGTTGTCTAGATAGAATTATGTTTACATGATTATGATGAGAGCAATTACAAAGA
Source organism: Saposhnikovia divaricata (assembly GCA_036435485.1). Lineage (NCBI taxonomy): Eukaryota > Viridiplantae > Streptophyta > Magnoliopsida > Apiales > Apiaceae > Saposhnikovia > Saposhnikovia divaricata. The sequence goes on from CM071595.1 coordinate 20,808,686, forward strand.
AACAGAGCAGAAATATAAATGCAAGTGAAATAGAAACTACAAAAATAGAGCAGTCTATACAACGATGTTATACCAGGATACTTCACTCACTGTCGCTGACTTCTGAGTGGTTTAGAGTTTCTACACAGGTTATAAAACAGATCCAATCCACGATTAATAAACAAACTCAGATGTATGCAAACAAATTCAATTAGCAGACACAATGAAAATAATGAACAAGGATTATGGAAAATTATGATTAGTAAAAAACAATAATTGTAAAAAGCCCAAAACTGCAAATGAATCAAACATCAATACTTGAATTTCTTAAAACAATCAAAATGTACTAATTTACATTCAAGAATTCAATTTTAACACAACTATTAATACCCATGAGTTCAACACTGAGTTTGATATAAATATATACACACACCCATGTAAATGTATACCTGATACGATAAATTTTATCACCACTGCCTTGTTCTTGTCCTCCTGTATAATCTTCGCTGAGCAGCTTCTGGTGGTGAGTAGAAACTGAGTAGAATTTGAGTATAGAGTGGTGAGTGGCTAGCTGTGAGTTAAAAGGGTCTTGTCACCGTACGTTTTAGTGAGGGAGAAAGGGGGAGAGAGAGCTCAATTACGAGAGAGAGAGGGAGGGAGAGAGGGCTCAATTACGAGAGAGGTTTGCGAGAGAGGTTTGTGAGAGAGGCATGCGAGAGAGGTTTGTGAGATGAGAGTTCCGTGAGAGAGAGATTTGTGAGATGAGAGTGTGCGCGTAGATAGAAAAATTGGGGATTTGAACCCGTTACTTCAAAACCCAACCCGTGATATCCCAAATTTAGTTTCTGTAAAAACTTTAAAAAATTGTGCATAAATTTTTGGTAAAAAATAATAAATTTATTCGATTTCTATTAGTTAAGTCGATTAATTATATTAATTTTCAGAATAGAATATAATTTTATGATAAAAATACGATTTTATTTATATTTTATATTTTCAAAATTAACGATTAATTGGCCGGAAGTAATTGCTAGACCTTAATAATCGATTCAATTTTTTTAAAATTGGATCAAAATTTATTTTTTATAAATCGAGATTTTAAAAATTGACAAATATATATCCATAAAAAATTGACAAAATCAAGCAAATAATAGAATATTTTTAAATATATTTATATTAATATAAAGTGATTACATTAACAAAAATTTAACCAAATTATTATTTATAATTACTTAATTTAAAAATATTTTTTTTTATTTATTATCGAAATTAAAATAATATTTTAGAAATCTCATTTATGTAATATTACTCGTTTTAACATTTTTTTAAAAGGAAATTATATTTATATAATTATATAATATAAAACATTATAATATTTGTTAAATATTAAAAAAAAGGAACATACCTATAGCGTCGGTTAGGAGAGGGCGACACTAAAAGATATAACCTATAGTGTCGGTTAAAGAAACAACGATGCTACAAGAAAACCTTTAGCGTCGGTTAAGTGCATACTGACGCTATAGGCACAACCTTTAGCGTCGATTTTTAAGAGAGCGACGCAACTAAGTGTTTTAAGCGTCGATTGTTAAAAAGAACCCATGCTAAATCTATTGACAAATCACATTAAGCGTCAGTTGTTGCAAAGAACCGACGCTATAGGTGCGACGCAAAAAATCAATTCTGTACTAGTGGCGGTTAATCCACCACAAGAAACAGGGCCTTTTCCGACCACAACAATAACGACGCACCGGAACAGTGGACAATACCGACCGTAAAACAAGGCAGGTCGAAATAGCAATAGTAATCAACGACCGCCCACAAAAAATGGTCGGTATTAACTATTTACCGACCGATTATTATGACCGCTAGTCAAAGTGAGCCCCACTTTTGAAATGTGATCGATGACAAGGCGTCCACATTAGTTATTACCAACCGGTTTTACGACCGTTAACTCATTCGGTATTTGGTGGTTCCGTTTTTTATTTGTGACCGTTGACCGCGTGTCCACCTTAGATATTACCGACCGGTTTTACGACCGTCAACTTGGTCATTATTGTGTTTTAATGATCGTCTGGATCTGATTTGAGGTTGATCAAGAATATCTATTAAAAATTACGATCACTTTTACGACCGCTTATTTGGTCGTTATTGTGTTTAGAAATACTAATTTTATGATTGTCAGGATCTGTTATGAGGCAGATCAGGATTTGTTAGAAATTACGACCGCTTATCGATCGTAAATAGACATGCATTTAATTTTTCCACCAACCTGTCGGACAGCTGTGCTAGTAAACATTTTTTATTGTTCTTTTACTTCATTTTTCTTCAAGTCTTCATTTTCTTAATTTTTCTTCAACTCTTCAATTCTCTTCAACTCTTCAATTAATACACACACACACACACACACACACACACACACACACACACACACACATATATATATATATATATATATATATATATATATATATATATATCTTGATTTTGTGCACATTTATATTAAAGAACCCAACTTAAGATCGAAGATTGAGAGCTTAAATTGTAAGTTTTTACATATTTATAAATTGTGTATGTGTAATAAATTTGTATGCACTACTAGAAATATCGCAATAGACATCAGTTTCTGGCTGATGTTTATGTAAATTTTGGACCGATGTCTTTGTCGGTGATGATAAAAGTCACCCTCATAGACATCAGTTTTTACCGATGTCTAAACAACATTTTTACATCAATTTTGTTTTAATTAAATATCCATTTTTTGAACTTACATTAGACATTAGTTTGTTGTAAATAATCGTTGTTTAAACCTACATTGGACATCGATTAATTTCGACAAACTGGTGCAGTTTTTGTTTTTCTACATCATCTTTCTCCTAATTAACCGTTGTCTTTTATTGTGTCAGACATCTCTTTTATTTTATTAAACTGTTATTGTTGACTTACTTGAACATCAATTTTGTGCTACGTAGTCAATTTATCATTGACAAAATATCTAACCAATATCATTCAAACAACCATAATCTAATAATTCATACCATCCAAAACATTCATATCATAAGCCAAACTAATCTATAATGTCTAAGCAACTAGCCCAACCCAAAGCATCACAATACTACACATTAAATCCGCAAAACCAACAAAAATTTTACTACTCGCTACCATCCACAAAAATAACTAAACTCCTTGCACGCTTTGACTGAGCTTGTCTCATTCACTCAATGATGTCCTTGGTAGACCCAAAAGGTGAGCAAGTTGCCACTCAAGCAGGTTTTCTACCTGCAATTTTATAAAAAAAAATTTCATATGTGGTTACTTAAAAAAAATTAGCAAGTGTATATAGTAATTTTTTTAGAAAAAAGGAACTTGCAAAGATATCCTAAAAAGGCCCGATATCATAAGAACAATGGCAGTGTGGTATCCACTAGGCTACATTGCTAGATATAGGAAATATATTTGACTGCACATTATTTACTATCATAACAAGAATGAAAATATTAACTTGATGCCTAGTTAGACTATGGTCACGATCCTAATAGTTTAGTGCTTCGATGCAACTTCCTAAATGTGTTAGCAGTGAAGTAATATATTCAACCATGTGAATTTCCTATAAGATAGCAAAATTAATATGTAAGTGATAGCCATATATATAAAGGCTGTGTTGGTGTCACTTAAAGGTTGTGTTGAGAGTTTAACTGTTGGTGATTCTTTGCAACTGTAGTGTCTTCACTTTAACTCATGCAATTCTTCTAAGCACTGATCTATCCTTCTGATTCTCATCACACTTCACAATTAGGTGTCTAAGTATAGAACGTAGATAATCTCTAATCTGAAAAAGGTTCAAAATATATGCTTACGTCAATGGAAGTAACAGCGAAGAAGGGTTGACTACAAAAAGAGTTATGGCTTAATCATCAGTGTTAGGAATAAAGCTGCAAACTGAACCAATCAATGGTGATCACATGGTAAATACATTAGGCTTCAAATAAAGCATGAGTGTCACACAAAACTACTTAGTCCTTTTAACAGTTAAAACCAATAATCCCTATTGCCAATCTTTTAAAATGTAAAAAAGAGGAACATAAATGGTTAGTAATAAAATCCAATTCAAAGATATCTCAATTATTATTACAGAGCTTAAGTTTAATATAAACCAGGCTGACACTATCGAGGCTAAATTACTTGAACTTTTGATGATGACATTAGCAGTTAACATCTATATATACTTCCATATAGTCGCGTTTGGCAGAATAATACCTACATTGAATAGGCCATTGGTAGTAGAGTATTTGGGTTGATCACATCCTCAGGAAAATTGTGCAAAGCATGTATGAGTTTCTCAAAGGTATTGAGTAGGTGTTCCCATACTAGCTGTTCAAACTGACAAAGGTGTTATTGCACGAGAGGGAACCTCGCCTACCCAAAACCAGAAAATAATACTATTTCAGAAATGTAAGTGCTAAGTACAGTAGAAATTATAAATAAAAAGTAGCCTTATTGTAGACATGATATATATATATTAAACAAGTGTTAGCAACAAACAACCATAACATATAAATATCATATGTTATGACATTCCAAATAATTAGAAGCATCAGTGTTATAACTTCCTAATATCACTATCACTTTTATGTATGAGCAATTATCTAATGAGAAAAGCAAATAAACAACTGCTCGCCTGCGAGTTCTAAACAAAACTCCATAGAGTAAGACCCATATTAAAGAACATAATGCATCTAAATAATCTGATATTGCAGCATTGAAAAAAAATTCCGTAATCAATAAACGTTTAAGTCACGTATAAATATAAGAGAGATGGGCACATGCTATTTGCTAATGATGGACAAAGTCAAGGAACATATTTTTATAAAATATCAATAAATACCAAACTATTAGGAAATGAGACAAGCTACAAAAGTTATGGATCAAATTACAGAATACAATGACATGAAATCAATGTGTTATGGAGAACAAGAATTACCAAATATAACCCTTCCATTGGGCATGAACAACTTCTTATAGTAATGCAACCATCAGCCAAAATGCATATTCTTCGCACATATAAAAAAACAAATAATAGCTATCAAATAAACAAACATTCAAATACAAAATAAACAATTAATATCAAACAATAGCTATAAACAATCACACCATAAAAAAATGTTCAATAAAATAAACACTTACCACTTCGAGTTTTGGAGCACTACCCAAACAAAATTCTCCATCCTATACAAAAAACAAATTAAAACTGTAGTAACTAAAAATTAAAATAACTAACTAATTGAATAATCAATATATTCTAAATAAGTGCTAGCATTAGCATTTTAAAATTACATATTCTGTCCTTCCTCTTTTTACTCCTCCTATATATCTTTACAGGTTTTTTGGTCATTTCACATTAAAATTACTTAATCTATCCTTCAACTTTTTAAACATCCAATGTATGTGTACAGGTTTTTTGGTCATTATACTAGGTCATCCAAATCAAAATGAGTCATATCCATATCTAATTCTAACTGCGTCAGTTTTCAAAATATTGTTATGGTAACTTCTTTTCAAAATCTTCCTATAATCATGTCGTCTGTTTATTTGGATTCATAATTTCTTCTTTGGTGGAGATATTTTTGTCAATTAGTGATTATTGTTTACTGTCTGTAATCCTCTAATTTGGGTTAATCTAAATCGTTGTTATCGCCTCCATTGAAGAACACCATTATGGACAAATCCGGTATGTTCTGTTCTGTGTTCTTTGTCAATATGCTTTGATGGATACATTGTTATGTGTTCTGTTATGTAGTTATTGATTGTATATACATTGCAGGTCGTAAACGAATTCCGCTTTCATCCCTATCCCCTTCTGCTTCGTCCAAACATGGTCAATTTTCTGTTATTTTTTCGACGTATCATCAGACTTTAATGTGTTTTTTATACTATTGTCAACTATTTTTAGTGTTATTTATTCAGTTTCTAAGAGACGAGCACGTTGTGAGAGTTACAATGGTGGCGGTCATGTTAATTTCAAGGCCAATAATAATGTTTGTGGTGATCAAAATTCAGTGATCTCCAATGTTACTAATGAGAATCAGAATCCTAATGTTTCCAGTCACACGTTGAATCATACAGGTAACTTATGATATAGTACTCCTCCACGATTATTTTACATTCTTATCATATTTATGTTCCAGGTTCATCCATTTCAAGTCGTTCCTCACGAAAACTATTCCAAACTGGATATACCCTTCAAGGTAGTCTTCTTTCTGTCAGTCTGTAACATAATATGATTTACATATACTTTCTAATCATCATGTTTGTCAGAATAGAGGATAATGTCAAAGATCCTAATGTCAATATTTTTACCCCAAAGCAACCCGTTGTTAACAGGATTAACACTTCAGGTATATCTTTGTTTATTTATTTGTACATATTTATGATGTCCTCTGGCAAAATATTTATATTTTTTTTTTCATTTTTGCATAAGCTTCAAATCCAAGTGTTGAATCTCAAAAGTCCATGGCTGTACCCGGTTCAGGTAAACATTTCCGAGTATGTCTCATAATAGTAATATTAATTATCATCAATCATGTTAATTCCATGAACCATGTTTCATGATTTATAATGTATTTCTCATTATAATCATGTTTGTTCCAGGAACCACATTTCAGACTCCAGTTTCAAGACTTATTACAAAAAGTTCTCAAAACAATAACAAACTAAACAAGTTCCATTTGCCGACATCCAGAATTACCCAAAGCAACTCACTAAATGGTGAAATAAATCATCAAAAACTTTTGAATTCGTACAATCGTGGTACGTTTCCTAAATTATAATGTACTATTACAAATCAAAATCTATTTTTTTAGTTAACTATTTTTTCTGCAGATCGAGGTTTACACTTTGTTCCAAAATCCAATTTGAACAATTATAAGACTCGAATGGATACTCGCATTCTAGAAAGTTCTGCTTCAGCAAAAAAGAAAGAAAACCAGCGTTTCATTACAGTAACTGTTCCAGATCCTGAACAGATTGGTGTAAAGCTTCCAGGTCAAACAATATACATATTGTTTAATTTCTTACATTTTTATATTATTAACTTTTGGTAGTTTTTTATTCTGTAGAATGGTTCCAGCCAATGTCAAGTAAGTGTTTGTAATTGTGTGTTTTAAAATTCAGTTGTTAAGTGCATTCTAATCCTCTTATGCTATTATAACCAAATCAGGTGTACAGAATAATATTAAAGCAGTTCATGATTCAGTTTGTGGTGAATCGTCAAGTTCCGGTGTTAAAAATTTGATGTCGGAATTCAATGAGGCTGATGATCATCTTATTGGAAACAATCATCTTGATGATAATATCATGAATCCAGAAAAACAAGTATATGAAGCAGTTGTATCTGGTAACTTTATTGTATTTCATTTTTGTTAAATGTATGCATATTTATGTAATAATTTTTATTATTTATTTTAATTGATTACAGACGGAGAAATCGATGAAGATGCTGCACATCGAGGACAATATATATTTGATGATGAATATTATAATGATTTGGAAACTATTGGTAACATATTCATTAAATTTTATCTTTATTTAATGAATATAATGTTTTAGCTTTTTGTTCATATCTTTTTTAATGTACTCCAGATTTGTGGAAAGGTTATATGAATCTTAGTCCTCCATCTGCAATTTGTCAAAAGTGCAAGGCAAGAATGTGGAATGAGGAAAGGAACAATAAATCATCCAGGAACAATCAACCAACATTCTCAATATGTTGTAAGGATGGACAAATTAAACTTCCAGAAGAGAGGCCACCTCCTCCATATTTAGCGTCATTATTGTATGGTAGTGAAAAATCTGCTCACTTCAAACAAAACATAAGGACTTACAATTCGCTATTCCAGTTTACTTCACTTGGTGGAAAGATTGATCGTAAAATTAACAATGGCGGTGGTCCCTATTGTTTTAAATTGTATGGCCAGAATTACCATTTGATTGGTAGTCTTAAACCCAAAGAAGGTGTTTCACCAAAGTTTTGTCAACTTTATGTTTATGATACGGAAAATGAGGTTCAGAATAGAATGAATGCAGTTCCTGGTACAAATGAATTGGATCCTGAAATTGTTGAAAGCCTCTTACATATGTTAGATGAAAACAATAAGATGGCTCAAAGCTTTCGTATGACGCGTGATCGAATCAATCAAAATCAGCCTGATGAGTTCGACTTGCTTTTGGTTTCTTCTAAATCAGTATCTGGTCGGAAAAATATGATAGGCCCATCAAATGAAGTAGCTGCTTTAATTGTTGGCGATTCTGACGATAATTGTCCTTTTAGAGATATTGTTGTAGAGACCAAACAGAGGTATCTGAAAAGGGTTTTTGAAACGTGTAAGCACTATATGCAGCTTCAGTATCCCTTGCTATTTCCTTATGGCGATGATGGTTTTCACCTTGACATTCCACTGCATAATAAAAAACAGAAAGTTCCAGTTCAAGACGTGAACGATCAACATCCAGATGAAGTCAAACATAGGTCTACAGTCTCAATGAGGGAATTCTATGCATATAAGCTTATGATACGTCCTGATGAAGGTATAAATATTTGTTTAAATTTAAATCATGTTATTTATTATGTTATTTAATATTTTTTTACCTTTTTTTAACATTGTGTTTAATCTTAGGGAAAACTCTCCACCTTGGTGGTCGTTTGTGGCAACAATATGTTGTTGATGCTTTTGCTGCAGTTGAGCAATATAGATTGGATTGGCTAAGAGGACACCAACATATTATTCGTTCAGAACTCTATAAGTCAATCCGAGATTCTATTCAAAAAGGTGATACAGATTCTAATAACAAGGGCAAGAAAGTTATTTTACCAGCTACGCACACAGGTTCTCAAAGATACATGAATCAATATTTCAAAGATTCATTGGCCATTTGTCGAACCATTGGTCATCCATCATTATTTTTGACTATGACATGCAATACACAATGGCCTGAGATCAAAAGCATGTTAGAATTTTTGCCTGGAGTTGGTGTCGAGGATGCACCTGATATTGTGGCTAGAGTGTTTAAGTTAAAGCTTGACCAATTGATGGACTTAATAAAGAAACAGGATTATTTTGGAAAATGTATTGGAGTAAATATTCTTTAATTATTTCCACTATTTCTTTACTTTAACTTAATTGCAATATTTTCTACATTTTTAATCTACCTAATTTGGTTTTATGAAACAATTTACCTCCAGTTATGCATGTAATTGAATTCCAAAAACGTGGTCTTCCTCACTGTCACATGTTAATATGGTTGCATCCAAGTGATCGACCAAAAAATGTTGAAGACATAGACAAATTAATATCTGCAGAGATTCCAAAGCAAGAAACTGATCCAATTGGTTATCACGTTGTTAACAATTTCATGATACATGGTCCATGTGGAAAGGATTACACATATTCTCCATGCATGGTAAAAGGGAAATGCGGTCGTCATTTTCCTAAAAAGTATGTTTTTTTTAATTATATTCTGCTTACACTCTTTAGATTTCAGATATAATTCTTTGTAACATTTCCAAATTTTTAATCATGCAGGTATAATGCAAATACATTTTTTGACGACTGTGGTTTTCCAGTCTACCGCAGACGTCGTACGGATTTTAATGTCAAGAAAAAGGGTATTATACTTGACAACCAATTTGTTGTTCCATATAATAGGGATTTATTAGTCCGCTTTCAGTGTCATATTAATCTTGAGGTATGTAACAGTTCTCGATCATTGAAGTATTTATTTAAATACTGTTTAAAAGGCCATGACACCGCTACCATGCTTTTAAGAAAGAAAAAAGCTACTGGTTGTGAGAGTTCTGCAGGTTCTAAAACAAAATCCCGAGATGAAATAAAGAATTATCTTGATGGTCGATATATATGTGCCGCGGAGGCTGCCTGGAGACTTTTGGGTTTTGACATCCACTATCGTTTTCCGTCTGTAGAGCGTTTACCAGTACATTTGGAGGGTGAAAAGAATGTGAACTTTAAGCAAACTTCTAATTTGGAAGAAGTTGCTGAAAAGGCCAAAAAAAAAAAATAGCAAGCTTGAAGGTTGGTTTGAAGCAAACACAATGTTTCCAGAGGCAAGACATCTTACATATGCTGAATTTCCTCAGAATTTCACTTGGAATCCAGACTTATGTAAATGGAAAATAAGAGAAAGAGGGACTGTTTTTGGTCGATTAACCGATGTACATGCTTCTTCTGGTGAGTCTTTTTTTTTGAGGATGTTATTGCTACATAGCAAAGGAGCAACTTCTTACAAAGATCTGAAAACTGTAAATGGTATCGTTCATAATTCTTTCAAGGAAGCCTGTGATGCTCTTGGACTTCTTAAGGATGACAGGCAGTGGCACCTTACTATGTCTGAAAATGCGGTTCACGCCATGCCTCAACAACTTAGGGAGTTGTTTGTTCACATTTTATCAAATAATCAAGTTGCTGATCCTCTAAAGTTATGGGAACAACATTGGGTAGCCATGTCAGATGATATTCTCTACTCTAAGCGTAAAATGTGCAATAATGTAAGACTCCAGTTAAGCGAATCTGAAATTCAGAGCTTAACATTGTTAGGTATTGTACACATTTTACCCATGTAATTGTTAATTGATGGCTTTCTTTATAATGTTCTAACTATTTATTTGCGACATTCTACCAATATCTCATTTTTTATACTTTAATGCAGAAATTGAAAAACTATTCAATGATGTTGCTAAAAGCTTGAGAGATTTTTCCACATTGCCTTTTCCTGATGAGAGATATATTCAAGATTTGGATAACAGGTTAGTGTCTGAAGAGTTTTCTTATGATCGGGATGATATGCAACAACGTCATGAAGCAATGCACAAGAATTTAAACAAAGAACAACTTAATGCATATAATTCCATATTAAGCAGTGTTGAGAAAAACGATGGTGGAGTATTCTTTGTTTATGGAAGTGGAGGATGTGGTAAGACATTCCTTTGGAATACTATTTGTTGCAAATTACGGAGTGAAGGAAAAATTGTACTCCCAGTAGCTTCCTCTGGCATTGCTGCGACATTGTTGCCCGGTGGTAGGACAGCTCATTCAAGGTTTCATATTCCGTTAAAAATTGACCAACATTCCATTGCTGGTATTAAGCACGGATCTGAACTTGCCGAGTTAATGAAGCAAACAAGTCTAATTATTTGGGATGAAGCTCCTATGCAACATCGTCATGCATTTGAGAGTGTTGATCGTAGTTTAAGAGATATTATGTCTTCTGTTGATCCTTTGAGAGGTGGTAAACCATTTGGTGGGATATCTATTGTTTTTGGTGGTGACTTTAGGCAGATTCTTCCAGTTATTCCAAAAGCAACAAGAGCAGAAGTTGTAAATTCTTCTCTTAATCGTTCAAAGTTGTGGGAACATTGTGTTGTGTTTTTGTTGAAGCAAAACATGCGTTTGTCAAATGGAAAGACGATGCAAGAAATCCAAGATATAGCAGAGTTCAGCAAGTGGGTACTTGATGTTGGAGATGGAACTCTACCTAATGTTCATGCTGATGATACTATCAATGATCCAGATGTTGTTATCCCGGATAAATTTTTAATTCATTCATCAAGTCAGCCAATAAAGGATATTGTTGATGTTATTTATCCAGATTTAAAATTCAACATTACAAATCCAGAGTTCTTGAAGCAACGTTCTATTCTGACTCCAACAAATGCTATTGTGAGTGATGTGAATTCCTACATTCTCGACCAGATTCCAGGTTCTTCCCACACATACTTCAGTCAAGATTCACTTTGTGACAATGTTGATGAGAATAACGATTATGAAGCAGGTTTTCCTGTTGAGTATTTGAATTCAATTAATATGCCATGTCTACCAAGACATGATTTAACTATCAAAGTTGGTTCTGTTATTATGCTCATGCGAAATTTAAATCAGCTCATGGGACTCTGTAACGGAACCAGAATGATTGTGAAGAAGTGTTTACCAAATAGCATTCTTTGTGAAATATTGACTGGTTCTGAAGCTGGTACAATGCACATTATTCCTAGAATTGAGATGGAACCAACAGATTCAAAATGGCCAATTGAGTTTAAGAGGGTTCAATTTCCAGTACAGCTATGTTTTGCCATGACAATTAATAAAAGCCAAGGACAATCCTTGGATAAAGTTGGTTTATACTTGCCGAGGTCGGTTTTCACTCATGGTCAGTTGTATGTAGCTGTATCTAGAGTGACGTCTCCTTTTGGATTGCATGTACTAATTGATAGTGATCGCGGAGGTTCAACTAATGTAACAGCTAATGTTGTATTTGAGGAAGTTTTCTACAATTTACCAACATAACACAATGACCAATTATATTTTTTAATATGTTTGTAATTACCTTATTCATTGTGGGTTCTTGGAATGCCTATTTATATGTACTCTTTAATATTTTTGCATTTTATATAAATATTCATGTATATTTTGTATTTTCAACATTGCTAAAGACATATGAACTATTGTGGAAATATATATTAAAGTTAAATTCTGTACAATGTAACGACATATTTTTTAAATTAGCCTTATTAGTGTCCATCATTTTCATAATTTTGGACTACTGTTCAACCTGTACCAATTGAACTTACTTCAATCTGTAGACATAAATTTGAATGTGTTGATCTGAGTGAACTATATAATTCGCCAAAATTATTCTCTACAGATGACACACCTGAGTTCTCTACAAAACTTGGAATCCAAAACTAAAAAACTCTCAAATAAACTATGTTTTCCAAAGACATTATTTTAAAGTCATACCATGTCAAGTACCTTATTTGCGTAGAGGACCACATATATCTCATTAAAGATCAAAGCAGGACTTTAAAAGATATAAACAAAAGGAAACATGATAGTTTTCTAATAAGAAAAATATATCTTCAACATCTTAGAGATTGATAGAATCTAATACACTAATATTCTAAGGAATCTGAACGTCAAAGACTATTCCATCTTCATCCTCCAACAAAGTGAAAACCAGATTCTGATTGGCCTTGAACTTATAATATCTCGAAAATTGGTTCCAACCAGCTGAAAATCGTGGAATTCCATTGTTAAATACTATCTTAACTGTCCAAGTACCAGCTGCAGTTCTTAATCTCACATGCTCACCAGCTTTCCAACCTCTGTTTAGCGGCTTCACATTTCTTGGTATATGCTGCATAAGCATATTAGACAAGCGATTAAATTTACATAGTTGGAACTACTAAATTCAATAATCATAATTATAAATTATAAATTATAAATTTACAAATTACCACTCCATGTGATGACTGATTCACATTTGAAATTGTTAATGATGTAGTGAATTCCATGATTATTTGTTCCATTCCTTCTTCAGCCATTTCCTCTTGCTCTCCATTGACAATATCTTCCATCTCTTCATCATCCATTTCTTCCTCTTCACCATTATCAGATATAGGTGCTTCTATCATCAAATTCTGTTCAACATTATTCTTGAGCTGAACTTCCATATCCATATTTGATACTACGTTAAGAGATAAGATTAATCAATAATCTTACATTCATGTCATATTAGATAAATAGAAACTTTAAATTCTACAAAAGTTAAAATATTAATGAAGCAATCTGTGAATGCCAAATTTACCAGTTTGAGCTTCATTTTCAGCTTCAAAACAAGGGAAAAACTTCTCACCCTTTGACTTATCGAAAATACAAAGTTCAAATTTTCCATTGCCACAATAGGTAAACAGCAAATTATCTCTTTTCTCAAGCTGTTTTATACCAATTATCTCAAGCAATCCAAGAATTTTCTTCTCATTTTCCACATAGATGCCATTGAAAATTTCCCCATTTTGTAGTTCAAACTTAATTGCAGCAGGTATATGCTTTCCGAAACGTTCATAAAAAGATTCCGGGATCTCCTAGAAACAACGAAAAATATGCAATTCATACAACAAACATGCATCATATATAATGTTTCCAAAACAGTCATTTAACATGCTTCATACAAGACAGTTGTAATTAATTCGATACCATAATTTGTTTTACACCATACCATTTCTCCATATTCAATTATTCGACCTGAGACATATTGTAGGAATTTCATTCCAACTCCAGAATTCTTATCTGCAAAATAACATAAAAGTACTTAAAAGCTACATTATAAAATTCCAGTTTTAATTATTATCCAATTTTTTTCCAATTTTAAAATTTAACTTGCCTTGATGGTATAAAGTAGCTCTTCGAACTGTTCTGATTGGTAAATATTCTACCTCTGATGAATCATCATTCAACACATGAACCATAAAAATACCTTTTCCCTTATAACCAAATACCAAAATGGAACCGGACAATTTTATAATTTCCTTAAAGAAGACTGATAAATGATATAGATATAGATAATGCTGAGTCTTCTCAAATTTAGCATTTATTTGACGTCCCGTTGGTAACTGTAGTGTGACACTTAAAGGTATTTGGTAACCATATTCCAGAAAGAATTTGTCTGGCATTGTCTGATAACAATTCATGAAGAAAATTAATTAATGAGTATAATTTATATATTTAAATGTTGAATATTTTTGAATTACTGAATGTATAAAAAGTAATACCAGCCTGCATTCCTCAAACTGTTTAGGCTTTAAAGCAATGATAAATTGCCGATAGATCCCGTCTTCAATATTATTCTACAAAATTAAAGAGTAACATTCAAATATAGTAATCAAAGATTCACAGTCAACTGAGGTAAGTAGATAAACATGAATAAAGTTAAATGTGATAGATACCAAACCAACAATGGCATGATCTCTTCGTACTTCATCCTCTTTAATGACATTATCACTTTCCTCCTCAGAATCTGTAAAAGAAATGATCATGGTAATTGTTTTAATTGTTACTCTAACTGTTAACACATACATTTGTTAAGAATTTATGCATTTGTGTATCTCTAAGTAAGATAAGTTGAGTGTACCAGAATCTGAAATCCAATCAACATTCCAGAACCAGTTGCTAATTCCATTAATTGAAAGCTTGGAGGAACTTCTTGAATAATTTATTTCTTTCCCATCTTCCTCAAAGATCCTTCCGTACAACACCTCACTGTTATTCATGGTGAAAATTACAGTCTCCCTTGGTGTCAATTTTAATTTTTCCATCATTGCTTTAAGGTCTGTGAGGTATCCTTCAATGTAATTGTAAGAAATGCCCCACTCTTTGCCACCAATTTCAAGTTTTTTTATCCGTTTAAGCTTTTCACTGTAGATTTCCTTAATCCATTTTGGGACATACTGATTAACATAAAATATATTAACAGGTAAGTAATATGTACTATCAAGGTAAATGGCACAAAGTTTATAAGTTTTAATGAAGTTACGTTAGAGCAGAGAGTGCATTTGACAGATTTATGCATAAGGAATTGAAAACAGAAACACATACCACAAGTCCTTCAGTTAAACAAGGCTCTGTAACAACTTTTAGAAAAGATTTTCTCCACTCTTGACTTTCTGTTTATATTTTCAATAATGTCAAGAGGAATGTAACTGCTATATAAAAACAAAGTAGAACATTATATTAATTAAAATGTTTTCTTTTACCAGGATTGTCATCAATAATTGTATCTTCATCTTTAAAAATGCAGACATTGACAATGTTGGATCCAGCAGAAGGTACTTTAAACAACACCAATCTATCGCCAACCTTGAGTTCGGTTTCTAAAGCAAAATCATACCATCCTTTTCCCAACATACATGTACCATCCTTCCACTCAATATCAATCTCCCATAATGTTTCAATAAACCTTAGTAATACCTTTTTACCATCCGTCCAATCTTTGTAAAATCTTTCCACTTCTGTATTTACTTTCTGATTTCCAAAAGTAAAAGAACCAGAAATGAGTTAGTACAAACTGAAGATGCATAGTTTTCCAGCTAACAAAACAATTTTAAAATATGACTCACCAGAGATAAGATATTCTTATCAAGATCAGCATTACCAACATGGATATCGAATGATTGAACATAATTCTCATAGCAGTTAAACTTCCAAAGCGCATAAGCTTTCTGATATTCCAATGACAAACAGTTGATGATATATTGCTCTTTTTTCCAAGTATTTATATTGTCATCCTTAAAAAACTCTTCTGGATTCTTGATTGGATAGTTACACTCAACAGCAGTATCTTTGAAGATTTTCACTTTAAACAAATCATTCCCATAGTAATCAAACTGAACAAGGTTGTAAAGTTTTATCTCATAGAATCTCATGAAATTTATTAAGCCATAAATTTCTTTACTTTCATCATCTAATTTCCCTGTCCAAACTAATTTTTTGCACCTAATGATCAGCTTTGGAGATAGTTGATTTCCATATTCATCAAAAAACGATTTAGGCATTCTCTGTACAAAAAAGTAAAAATGTAAATGTCATTTGTTCCTGGTCAAGATTAGTAGTTCAATTTTATCACAATGTAAAATCTTTTACTTTACAGATCATACTTACAAATGATCCATAGCCATGCTTATCATTATTGGCTGAAACAAAACTTGACAATATGGGTCTATCTCCTGTTACATTAAAAGTCGTTTATTGATTGAAACTCTAAATCACAATAACTTAATAAAAATCATTATTATCAGTACTGTATTTGAGTAATTGATTTCCAGAAAATATGTCATACCAGTACAAAAGGCTTTATCTCGACTCCTGTAAGTCACAATTGTACCCTGTATTTAAAGTAAATAGAACTATTGTAATGCAGAATCTGTTTTACAAGAAACAGTATGATAACAAGGTTGTAATTAGTTTAAGCAAGTACAAAAGAAAACTATGCAAACAAGTTTGATAGAAATTACCAATTACAAAGAATTCGTACAAGTAGCAAGAGAGAGCCTTTGTATAATCATATAATATTATGTAAACAAACATATAATACAAACAGAGTTATGATTGGGCTTATCACCATTTCCAATTGATTGACCAAACATTCATACACCGTAATCAGAAATCAACAAAATATGCAAAAAACTAAGCCCAAGTAATGATATATATGATTGATAACAATTGAAATATACAATTACAAACTAAATCCAAATCAATACATACAATCAATACATGCGAATTCCGGAGATTAATTAATTATCGCGGAAATCAGAGATTAAGAAGATGAGTAATGCGATTTGTTACCTCCATTTGATGAATGTCAGTCTTCTACAGAGTTTGCACAGAACCGGTATTCTCTTCCCACAATTGAGATATGTATATATTCTGCATGCAACTACAATTTTGGGATTTTTTGTTACCTATATTATTTTCATGTTTTTCTAAATTTAGGTAATGGACATATCTCTAACGGTCTTACTTTTATCATAAATACCCCTAATAAGTTTTTATTAAGACAAGCATTAAATTAAGTTTTTATTAAGACAAGCATTAAATTGTATAAGTGTCTCAACTACTACCTGTTTTGTGTATATCAAGAAGTATTTTATTTTAAATTCTTAAAATTTTTTAAATATCTTACCCATTATTAAAATAAGTGATTTAAAAAAAATAACACTATTGAATCGTTATATTTTCTTTTTAAAAATAATAAAACTTTTTGTCAATCTATGAATAGAATTTTAATGCCATATTCTTTTACGAGCTAACATCGTTTAATGTTACTAACATTTTCGTTTAAATTAAACATGTAAAATGTAATACAGCAAAAGCAAAACCTTTTGTTATTTTTATCAACCACCCCACAATGATGAATATGATTAACACCGTCTAATAATTACAAAAAAATACAGATTTATTTAAATTTAAAATTTATTTTTAAATAATTTTTAAAATTAGAATTTTTAAAAAGATTTAAAAAATAGGATAAATCCGTTTAATAATGTTTTTTATATTTCATAATTTTGTTTGTAATAATATTACGGAAAAGAAACATAATTATCAAATAATAGTTCAACATTTTTTATTTTTCCATATTTTTGTTTGTAATAATATTACGGAAAAGAGACATAATTATCAAATATTTTAAAATTATTATTTAAATGTAAAATCACCGGAAAGATTTAAACATTTTAAATAATTTAACTTGCCGAGGTCGTTTCACTCATGGTCAGTTGTATGTATAGTGAAATCTCTATAAATTAATATCATTGCTACTGGCAAATTTTATTAATTTTTTTCGATTATTACTTAAGTGAGTTAAAATCTATATTGTTGCTATTATGTTTAACCAAATATCTATATTCAAAATATAGTTTTTTCGTCGATATAAATTTTAATATAGTTGTTTATGGAGTTACGTATCCTTCTGGATTGGACATACTATTTTATAGTTATCTCGGAGTTTTAACTAATTTAATTGCTAATGTTGTATGTTAGGAATTTTTAATATATTATGAAAATATATTTCGGTTTGTGATCACATTAATTTTATAAAAATGAAATACATGTAATTGCTTTGCAACCAAAAGTCCATTATCTGGGTACAAGAATTGTGAATGTTAGTAACATTTTCGTTTAAATTAAAATGTAAAATGTAATACAGCAAAAGCAAGACCTTTCGTTATTTTTATTGACCACCTTCTGGCCACAATGATGAATATGATTAACACCGTTTAATAATTACAAAAAAATACAGATTTATTTAAATTTAAGATTTACTTTTAAATAAATTTTAAAATTAGATTTTTTAAAAAGATTTAAAAAATTGGATAAATCCGTTTAATAATGTTTTTTATATTTCCATAATTTTGTTTGTAATAATATTACGGAAAAGAAACATAATTATCAAATAATAGTTTAACATTTTTTATATTTCCATAATTTTGTTTGTAATAATATTACGGAAAAGAGACATAATTATCAAATATTTTAAAATTATTATTTAAATTTCAAATCACCACAAAGGTTTAAACATTTTAACTATTTTAACTTGCCGAGGTCGTTTCACTCATGGTCAGTTGTATGTACAGTAAAATCTCTATAAATTAATATCATTGTTACCGACAAATTTGAAAAAAAAATTCTCGATTATTAATTAAGTGAGTTAAAATCTATATTGTTGCTATTATGTTTAACCAAATATCTATATTCAAAATATAGATTTTTTGTCGATATAAATTTTAATATAGTTGTTTATGGAGTTACGTATCCTTCTGGATTGGACATACTATTTTATAGTTATCGCCGAGGTTTAACTAATTTAATTGCTAATGTTGTATGTTTGGAATTTTTAATATATTATGAAAATATATTTCGGTTTGTGATCACATTCATTTTAAAGAGGAAAATTTATAGTTTATTGTATATAATGATAATATGATATTTTCACACTAAATATTATAGGCTTAAGAAGATTTATATATTCTTGCAGTTTTGTAATGCTGACATTTCATGTATTGATTTTGTTTAACTTTACAAGTTACTTATATTGTCCGAATCTATAATGAGATTCATTTATTCAACATTGAACTAATATTAAAAAACAGAAATATTTAAGACATATGGGAGATGAATGGTCGTTTCATTCTTGCATGCGTGCTGTTAACTACAACTCCAGTTTATATTCACTCCATCCTTTCACATTCTCCAATACTTTCATCTCCAGACATTGGCCTGTACCTCTGTTCAGAATCATTTAAAATTGCTTTCATCTCTAAGCCAAATCCATAATACCATATAGACTTATAACCAAAGCCATGGATGCTAACAACATTCTAAATTTAAGAGCTGATGTTATTAGTCAAGTTCTCAATTTCATTATACTGGAGGACAATAATTTCTCTGGTTTTTCAAAGCTACTAATCGTTTGGGCAATGGGTCAATCAAGGCAAACGATTAAGTTTGTTCTAGAGAGTCTGAACTGGGATGTATTGTACCAGTTTCATAATGAACCTATTGAAGTAGTTCGTGATTGTTTTGAGGGGTTTATACAATTTGCTGTTCGGTTTGATGTTGAGCAAACAAAATTTTACAATTCTACTCGAAAACTCTTCTTGAGAGAGGATGTTCAGCAACATCTATCTGTTTTAAGTGATCTATCAGGTAACCATTTCCCATCTAGATTCTCATACTTATTTTTTAAAGCCATTTATAGAACATTTCAGAGAAATGAAACTGCTATGGAGATGAATACCTTGCTGAATAATACTTATCTGAGGAATCGTATAATCGAGCAAATGTCATTCATGCAAGATATGTATTTTAACATTTCCGAGGTCGATTATCTTTTGCCTGTATTCAAGTTTTGCCCAAGTGCAAGGAATCCAAATCCAATGTATCAGGTAGATGGTGTTCCGCTAGGAGATGAAACATGGTACTCACTCTGTCCGAGAACTGTTGAAGAGTTTTACATTGATGACAACCATCCATGGGGAAAATCCATCACCATGAAACACATGTGGGAAACTGATTGTATTTACTGCAAACTCCAGATAATTCTCTACAAAATTCTGCTTTCTTATGTTCAGACTTAATCTTTTATGTTTCAAGAATATTTTGGCCTAAATTTGATCAATGTAATATAACTATTGTTGTTCATTTTCAACTTTTTCTCCACCTGGAGATGGATTTAATATCTGTTTGTTAGTGTTTTTCATATGTTTTACTGAATGCATGCTGTTTCTATCACTTTAACTTATACCTCTGTTACAAATTATTGAAACAGATTAATGAATCAAGGATACAACTTATTGGTCCAGATTCAAATGTTAGGAATTTTTCAACTATTATTGTCACTAAACAGTTAAGCATTGCATGTAGAGCAGTTAAATCCCTGTTTAGTAGTTCAATTTACAACTATACTCCTTATAGTTTCTTAGTTCTTTGCTATATGTTGCCAATGGTTTAACAATAGTCTTTAAGCCTGTATGTTCATCTCTGTTTTGCTCAATATCCTTTTTACACAACTTATCCATTTATAAACGATGTAGCACTATTGTACTTATGTTGCATTTTATATCATTAGCAATAACATACTTTTAGTTGGAAACATTACACAAGCAAACATACAGGCTAAACCAAGACAAGACGTTTTTATTTACATGTACACAACATGATTACAACATTAGTAAATGACATGAACATGTCTTCATTGAATTAGACTAAACCAAACACTAAAATAGACATTCCCAATACTATACAGGCTTGCCTATATATTACAGATGGAATCCACACGTTGAACTATATGTTACGGATGAAATCCACAAGTCTACCACCCATCTTTAGTCTCTGTTCTTCAAGTTCCTCAGACTTTGCTTTCCAATCATTTATCTTTTCAATCCATCCTGCTTGAAATGTCTGAAAACCTGTTAACATTTCATCCAATTGTTCTTTCAACTGTTTTACATGGCCAACAATTGATGTGTTTGTATCTTCCACAAATTTTCTTTCATTTTCAGAATACGCAGTGTTAAGTAGAACATTTTGCTGGGAAGATTCTCCTACACTTCCATGTCCGTTACCTTCCAACACCTCGATAATGTTCCTACAATTTAAACAATGTAATTGTATCCTTATAATAAATTTGAAAATAGGTAGCAATAACATTTTTTCGTACCCGTATTTTTCCTCTAGGCCAATGGTTTGAGCAAATAACAAAGATTGTCTGTCAAACATGCTCTTGAAAAATAAACCAAAGTCTTCATTTGCTACACGAATTTCTTCATTCAAATCTGCTGATGTCATGTTAATGTTATTCAGGTCATTCACCAACAGATTCTTGATACTTGAGTATCTTCTTCTCTTTGAAGATCTTGAACTCATTTCTGAATTAAGGATTAGGAAAAGAAGGAAAGAATGTTGTATATGTTTTTTCTAAATATTGATATCTATTTTTATAGGACTTTTTGGACGGTTTTGCATTAGGTGGTGGTTTTAAAACCGCCATGTCACGTCCAATGTAACCTCTTGGTTAGTTATTTTAATTAGTTTAAGTTAACCTCTCGGTTAGTTATTTTAATTAGTAGTAACAAATAAAATTTTAGTAGTACATTGCAGTATAGCAATCTATTGATAAAATTTAATATGTTCTTTTTTCTTAGTGTTTTTTCCCGTCAATAAGATATAGTATAAATTTGGTTTATATAGTAAAAGTTTAATTTATTTAATTTTTTTAAATTGGTCTTTTATGTTTTGAGATCTTATATCAAGCATGAATCATCAATCATATCATTAAATTTAATTTTGAATAATTTGTTAAGATGATTCATAAACTAATTTGATTTAAAGTGATTACCTCCTAATTTAAAGATAACTCCTAATTTAAAGATTTTATCTGTTAACTAACTTTATGCATGAATCATCAATCATATCATTAATTTTAAGTTATAATATTTTGTTAACATGAGTGATAAAATCATTTTATTTTAAGTAGGATACCTCATAATTAAAAGATTATATTTGGTAACTAACTGATAGACTCTATAAGCAAAAAAACACGTTTAAACTATCCTACTAATCCAGAAACACAGTAGCTATTGTCAAATATCTCCAAAGGTTCATGTTTCTTCCATTTCAATGGTTTTTTCATTACTTTTTGTATATCATATCAAGGCTCATTAGAAGTTTTTAGTATTTATTGTTTTTTAATCTTTTAATATAATCATTATTGCAAACAGTTATGGACATGCACGATCATCTTTCCACACTGAATGAAACTACAGTTGGGTGGACACTTAAGGTCCGTGTAACAAGGATTTGGAATACGATTTCCAATAATGGTGCTATCCTTTGTTACAATATGCTTCTCTTAGATTGTTTGGTAAGATTCCTTTTCCTCTATAAGTTTGTTTTAAATCAATAGTTGTTTTCACTTTGATATATTAGAAAATTTCATTAATCATGATATGGTTTATAATCAGAACACTCATATGCATGCAATGGTCACTCCTGCTATATGGAATACTTTTCAAAATCCTATATTGGAAGGAGAATTATATCAGATTATCAATGTTCGTGTTCGTCAAGCTTTTGGATTTTACAGGCCTGTTCGCACAGATAAATGCCTTACATTTGTTCCTTCTACTATGATAATTGCTTATCCTCATGATGACTTTATAATTCCAATGCACAAATTTGAGTTTAAACCGCTCCGAGATCTTTATGATATCGTTTCGTCATACGTTCCTTTTCAGAAACCAAACTATTCTACAGGTAAATTTTATGTTTTCATTATGTATCAATAACTCCAGTATTGTTGCAAGTTTTAATATTTTTTCCTAAAATCCAAGATGTTATTGGAGTTTTGGAAGATCTTCAACCATTGCAGACAGTTGACACACATTTTGGTCAAAGACAGTATGTGCGATTTAGAATAATGGATGGAAGGTATAATACTCTTCAAGTTTCAGGTAAATTAATATTATATAAATGTCACACTTAATTGACATTTGTTTTGTTCAGTGTTTCTATCCGAGTTTGTTTCTGGGGTCCGTTGAATGCAAATACTGAACCTTTGTATGCAAACCACAACATGATGCCAGTAATTCTAATTCTGGCAAGTATCAAGCTTTCTGTTTTCCAAGGTTTGTGATGTATGATATTTTTTTTAATACATCATATGTTGTCCTATGTACACAATTTTAATATTGTTGTTCAAACCAGGAAGACCACATATTTGTAGCTTGCCTTCTTCTAAGATTTATATTAATCTTCCACATCCGGATGTTTTCATGATGAGGAATAGGTATGAGTTTTTTTCTTATTTTTTTTTCTATTACATATGAAACTTGATAATCACAATGTATTTAATACTTATTAATAATCGTGACCTATTATGTTTTGCAGGTTGGTTAATCAAGATTTTCAGGGTAACTTACATGATCATTAGAATATTATCAAATCATTTAGGGCACAGTTGCGTTTATCACAAAACAATATGATTTCAGTCATTCAAGATGACGGTTTTATAATTTGTTATTAAGGAATGCTTTTATTGTTTTAACCAATGTTTGGATTTACAAAATTTTGTTATTCTCAGTTTAATAATAAAGATTTGTTCTGTTCCATAGTATGCTATTTATCCATCCTTATCAGCTGCCAAATTAAAGGAATCATAATTTCAAGATCACATATATACATATTTGCTGTAACTCAGGCCTGATAAATCTTCCATGTAATACATTTCATGAGTTCACCGAGAGGATTACATGTAACCTCTTCGTTAATATTTATTAACATATGAAAAGTTTTTCAACGTTTATACAGTTTTGTGTTACATAAAATGTTTAAAATTTCGTGTTACATAAGTACTTTTTTTAAAAACAAAATGGGATCATGATACTATGAATTATCATTACAATACAGTTATAATTAAAAAAACCTGCTAACAAACTATTACGAAATAACTTTTAAGGAAACTGAACTTCATTTAAAACTAAATTATCCAAATTCATTACATAATCAGACGGTTCAAATGGACAAACTACAATGAAGTAAACACTTAATTTGTTGGAGAGATTAAAAAATACTTTGAAAGATGATTGTTTGTTCTTAATGATCCTTAAGAGTAATCTATTTTATGGTAGTTGAACATCAAAAGCAATTCCATTAGGATATTCAACAAGAGTAAAGACTAAATTCTGGTTTTGTTGTAATCCATTGTCTTTTGCAAAAAGGTTCCACCCAGCAGAAAATCTTGGGATTTTATGGTTGTATACTATTCCAACTGACCAAGATCCATTTGTAGTCCTCATCAAAACCTTTTCACCAGCTATCCATTGTCTACCATGTGGAATTATAGTTTTAGGAATATGCTGCAAAACCATATAATAACTTAATAAGAACAATCATGCATTGCAAATGTTTATTATAACAAATAATAGGTAATTCTGATTTTATGACCTACCACTCCATGTGATGTTTTGTTAACATTGCACAATGTTAGGCAGACATTGAAAGATATTGCTGCATTATTAATCTGGTTCTCATCAAGTCCATGTTCTTCCCCGGCTAGATCTTCAACATCCATATCTATATGAATTGTGGCATAAACATTTATTACAAAATATATGCAATTATGTCTTAATAATAATTTACAAAGTGTTGTAGCTTTAAATTTTTTAAGGCATAGCTGAATCACAAGAGAAATAACTAAATTTGAGAATTACATTACCTTCTTCATTGTTTTCAGGTTCAACTACTTTTTCAACTAGGCTTGAGCTATCAGCATTGCTCGATTTGCGTCCATTTTTTTTTTTGACTTGCACTATGATTCCCCAGTTCTGTACATAACATTCAGAAAGTGTTGTATTAGTCATAAACTTACAAGTTTGGTTTAATTTACCAAGATTATGTTAGGTGCAGGAAACCTGTTGTTGATAGAAAGTTTACATCCCAAACCGAACTGTAGATTGCAGTATTTGATATTTCAAACTTCCTATTTGCGTAATCTATTTCCTTCCCATCCTCTTGATATATCCTTGCACACAACACCTTACTTCTATTCATTGTAAATATGATAGTATCCTTTGCCCTCAAAGAGAAATGGTTGATTATTTCTTTCAAGTTTGACACATATCCTCCTATATAATTGTAATTGATGTACCAACTTTCCCCGTTAATTTCAATTTTTCTGGTGTTAATCATCTTTTCTTTGTAGAATTCCTTAATTAGTCTTGGAACAACCTGTATTTCATGAAAATTACCATTGTAATGACATATTATATTTGTCAAGTAAGTAGAAGCAAACTGAGAACCAAGTATAGTATATACCAGAAATCCTCCAGTGATGAATTCTTCCGAAACAACTTTGAAAAAACCTCTTTTCCATTCTTTACAAACTGTTGTCAAATTTAAAAAAATTAATTTAAAGTCATAATTATAATGAGTAGATATATTTCATACTATAAAGCTGTATTATGTTATACCTTTGTTTTCATCGAATCCTTCATCAGTAGCTTCAAAAACGCATGCATTAATTCTGTTGTTCTCATAATCTGGCAATCTATAGAGCACCAATGTATCGCCGTCTTTCATATTTATTATCTGTGAAAAGTCATACCATCCTTTTCCAGGTATGCATTTTCCATCATTCCTGTGAACATCAATCACAAATAAGAGCTCACCAAATGTTACAAACAACTTTTCACCATGTTTCTAGTGTTTGTACAGTTCTTCCAATTCTGGACTCAAAATCTGCATTAGTAGAAGAAAACTGTATCAAATTTTGTATTTAAAAAAAACTGAAAAAAACTCTCATATTTGACAAAGTAGTGTAATATTAGTTAACATGTGCTTACCAGATGTTTTGTTTTCAGATCAATATCAGAATTTCTAATGTTGATATTGAAATAAAGAACACAATTTTGACAAGCATTGAATGACCACAATTCTTGAGATTTGTCGTATTCCATCGAAAACCGGTCAATAACATACTCATCCTTAATCCAAGTGGTCATGTCTTCGTTTTTATAATTTTCATTGGGATTAGTAGTTGGATACTTGCACTCGATTGCTGTCTCCCTGTAAATGCTAACTACAAACAGGTTTTGACCATAGTAATCAAACTGGATAAGATTGTATAACTTTATTTTGTAGAATAGCATTAAACTCTCCAATCCATAAAATCTCTTTTTGCCATTGTCAAAGCTTGCTTTCCATGCTATTTTTTTGCACTTTATAATCACATTTGAAGATAGTTGACATCCAAATGCTTCGCAAAATGATTTTGGAATCCTCTGTGTCATATTTTCACAATACAATTGTTATACTAAAAGTATTGCTCATAAGCATTAGTACTGGTAAAGTACAAGAAAACTTAAAATGTCATACTTACAACGGATCCAAAACATTCATTATCTGTGTTAGGCGATATAAAACTTCCCAAGATTTGTCTATCTCCTGTTAAGTCGTAACATATTGAGCAACATATGCTGTATAAGAATGTGAGTTTGCAAAACCAATAGATTCATGTTGAAACATTGTATCCTTATGTCATATGGAAACAAGTTTAGATATACCAGTGTAGTACGCTTGATCTTTGGTCCCAAATGTTAAAGTTATACTCTGTTATACACAGGCAATTAATTAAATCATTATTATCAAATCAAGATACGATCATCAGCAATTTACTCATGTAGATTATTAAGAAACAACAAAACTTAGAGAACCCATATTAGTAACCAATCTTTAAGGTTTTAAGTAGGTGATTCATAGTACAGAAATAATAAAATTAACTTATGCAAAAGTGTAATTGAAACACAAATTCAACATATCAAGCATAACAAGAATTTTCGGTAAATATAACCATACAATTAAGCATGTTACATTTAGAACAACATTGAGATATGTTTATATACCTCCATAGTTGTAGATCACTCTGAGTAAATCGTTTACTAAATTGGATTCTTAGTCTTAGAAAGGAAAAACCCCAATTTGTACGCCGATGCATGCAATTAAATTTCTCACCCTGGTTGGAGTTTTTGTAGTGTTTGTTCGTTTTAGGATCCTTTTAAGATCATCTTTAGTGAACCAAATATTGCTCCACTTTTAATAAGAACCAAATATTTACAATTCTTAAAAAGAAGTAGAATGTTTTTTAAAAAACATTCATAATTTTATAATTAATGTCGTAATAAATATTTTATAATTTTCACAGATATCGTCGCTGTTGACAACAATTACAAAACAACGTCATTTAATGGTACGCTACTGTTATTTTATCCAATTTTCATAAATACTATTCTTTTATTTTAAAAAAGTTGAAAAGATTAAAAGAAATTATTATTTAAAATAATAAAAGATCTATTCTTAGTCTTTCATTCTAAAATCTATAATACTTTATTATACGACCTACATGCATTTTTAAGTTTTATATAAGAATTTATTAAGGAAGGAATTAAATTATTTTTACTCCTTCACCATTATATTTTTCGTATTTAAAATTCCATCAATTTCGCCATTTAAATTATTCGGTCGGCCAAATTTGAAATCATATATATTTGGACAATAAACAATACTATCAAGATGATTTATAAATCAAATCTTTTATAAAAATCAAACAATATAGATTTGTGTTTGATTGATATGGCAATTAAAATAAAACGATATAAATTTCAAATATATCGTATATCTTTTTAATTATAGACAAATTTTTGTGGCAAGACTTTTAAGTAATGAACATCCTAAATTTAATACATCCTAAATTTAATACAGGAGTATATTAAGATATTTTGTTAGTATGATGGTAGAAATCAACTCTAACAATATCTTTTCAACCATATATATCCCTGAAATCAAGGCTCTTCAAATTTGTTAAAAAGGATATACTACAGAAACAACTAATTGTTTTGCTATATAACCACTATCCCACGTAATTCTATCCCACGATAACCACTGAACAATTACTGTGAATCATTAAGCCATAGACGACAACCTTACTGGTATGTTCTCCTGTTTGCTTAAATGTTCATCTATTTTCTTATGCAATTCCAGGTTTACTATGCCGTACAGTGTTTAATACATATATCTTAACTTTGTTTTTCTTATTCATTAAGTAAATTCAACTATTAACATTACTTCTTAGGTGTATATTTGCTGCAGTATTTTGAAGTGGGTAACGAATTTTTATATGTTTCAGAATCGCAGTAAACATGTTCGATCAATTGTCTTCTCTCGATACTACGAGGACCACGTGGAGAATCAAAGTTAGAGTAACAAGAATGTGGCCTTCCATATCAAACGCATCCAGTGGAACTCAAACTCTCAAAGGATATAATCTTATCTTACTAGATGATGATGTGAGTATTACTATGCTTTAATTTCCACCGAAAGCCTTTTCTAAAACCAGTTTTTTTTTTCTGAATATAGTATATATTCTCAGAGTAGTATATTTTGATTTCTCAACAGGATTGTCATGTCCATGCCTTCATCTATGCTAATGACTGGAAAACACATGCTGATACACTAAGGGAGGGTGCAATTTATGTTGTGTCAAACTTTTATACCAAAGAAGCTTTATCTAATCTTAAGCCAGTCTCCTCGCCTATTATCATTAACTTCTCACCTTCAACACATGTGGAAAAAGTGGAGGAGGATGACTTTATGATACCAACACATAAGTTTGAGTTTGTTGATTTAAGCGACTTATTCAGTTTGGCAAGTTCTTATGCAAATGCTGAATACCCTGAATTTTCAACAGGTTTTTCTTGAACTATAATCTAGAATCTTAATATGGACTTTAATATAAGTACTCTTTCAATTTTGTGAATGCAAAATTATCTGTTTCGTTTTGGTAATGTTTCATATATTTTTCTTATTCTTTTTTTTTGTTTACAATTTGTGAAAGATGTTATTGGTGTGCTTGAGGATTTTGAATACGTATCAAAAATCAGCACTATGTATGGCGAAAAGGACATCGCGAAGTTTAGGATTACTGATGGGAGGTTAATATACCATAGCTTATGTTTTTTGTGCCTATAGATTATTATATTCCTTTTTTTATACATATTATGTCATTTGTTACCTATACATGTAGACATTCATCCAAGGTTACTGTTTGGGGAAATCTTGCTGTGAATACGGATGCTGCATATAGAGCAACTGTGGAGCGACCTATTATTGTCATATGCTCCAGTGTGAAGCTTAGAACTTTTCGTAGTAAGTTAGCATATATTGTTAGCCAGTTTGATAATGTTACTTTCACTTAATTTTAATTCATCATGTTTAACATTATTCATTGCAGCCTCAGTTCAGATTAGCACCTTACCTTCTTCAAAAATTTATATCAACCTTGATAATGAAGTGGTGCATGCAATGAAACAAAGGTTTTATATTCTGTTTCGAATTGTTAAAAATTAACTAAATTGCATGTCGGTTTTACCTATGTTAACTACTTAAATACATTCTATTAAAGAATGCCTTTTTTCCTTATAGACTTGATGAAGAAGGTTATGTTACATCAGAAAAAGCTGCAGAATCCCCAGCACAAACTAATACTGTGTATGCACCTGCAACTGTGATTCAAACTTTAACTTTGAAGGAATTAAGCGGAAAAACAAGCACTGATTTCCTTAAGGTATTATAAGGTTCATTTGTACTTACACGTTAAAGAGCATGTTAGCACTCTTTTGCATTACTAAAAGATTACTGGTGGAGTTTTTATAATTTGTGACATAGATTTGTTTTAATGTTCAAACTTAATTGTCATTCAACTGTTAATCATACCATTAATTTTACATGTTTTGTAGCAAAATTTTTTTTGCAAAGTTAAAGTGAATAAGGTAGAAGAAGCTGATTGTTGGTGGTACAACGGTTGTCACAAAAACAAATGCAATGAGGAGGTTTCTAAATTGGAAGGAAAGTACAGGTGCTTCAAATGCACCAGAAACTTTCCACTTCCACAAAAGAGGTAGTATTTCTAATTAATATGTAAATTATCATGTACCATAATGTGACATTTTTTTAAAATGTTTGTCTTTTATAATGCATTTACATATGATTATCAGGTATCGGATTGTTGTTTTGGCTGAAGATGATACTGAAGCTTTCAACTTTGTACTATTGGATCGTGCAGCAAAAAGACTGATTGGGAAAACAGCAACAAAATTGATTGCTGAGGGAATTAATGTAAGCTATATTTCTAGGTTTTAAATATCTTAGATGGTTATATAAGATTTACAACTAATTTGCATTATATATTTCATATACATTTGTAGGATAAGACAGACAAAACATATCCTGCTGAAATCAAGGAGATTTGCGGCAAAGAAGTAACTCTACAAATTGAACTGAATGATGACAACATTCTACTCAATAGTAATGTTTATCATGCTGTTGATGCATATGAAGCTGGCAATGCAAATCCATCAAAGTCTGAGACCACAGTATCTGGTTTTGATTCTTCTGCTTTTGACAATGTGAGTTTGGAATTCATTAATTTAATCTATATACATATTCACAAATTCACTTCAAATGCAAGATGCTTTTTGTAACCCATGTATTGATTAGTTATTATATGTTATATGTAGATTAATATCATTGAGGTTCAAGATTCTGTGAATACGCCAGGTTCTGCCACATCATGCACAAAGAAAATTAAAATGGTTACATATATTTTTCATTATCATTATTATACTAATTGCTTTAGCAAAACATTTCTTTAGTTTGATAAATCGTTTTATATTTGCAGGAAAATTTAAAAGAAAGTTAGCTATAAGAAGCAGTGCAGTTATGGAGTCAGTGAGGAAGAATTTGGCCAGAATTTCATTCTGAGAATTTGTTTATCATTTTGTTAAGGAATAATTTGTTGTTAGCTTACAACAAACGTTTTGTTTGAATTAGTTCTGAATTTATATTCTACTTCCAAGACTTTCTTAATGTTTTTTCCCCTGGTTTTAAACCATGTTGGATGTGTTTTAAACATATGAAAAATTGATTCATCTCCATTTATAGTCAGTTCAACACTTAATCGTTCCTCTATGTTTTCGTTATCGCTTTTAAAATGTCGTCGTTAAATGACTATATGTACTTTACGTTTTAGACATGAATCGCTTAGTACTTATTCATGGCTATTGACAATGTTTGTATCAATTGCAACGAGCTTATCAAATTTAAAAAATGAAAAGATAGAAAATAATTCTCGTGTGCGAAGCACGGGCAATATTACTAGTTAGTAATTAATTCTTACCCAAACAAATTCTCTGTAACACCCCCAGATCCGGGGTCCGGGATCCGGTGGTTACGGTTTCCAATTCTATCCACAACAATTGAACTTTCCTTAACATAAAATAAATTACGTCTCTATAACCCAACACAACAATATAAAATACACCCGTTATAGTCCCAGAGATGAAATCAGAGTAACAATCAAAGTTTTATTAATCACATTATGAGTTCTTACAATCCAAAAGAATTTCAATATAAATACATACTCTTTGCCATCCATTTACATAAGTCATATTAGACCATATTCTTGGTACCGAAAGAATAAATATACTCTACCAATAGCTTCTTCTTCAGCTCTGGTAGTCTCATCGTCCTCGCCCGCGTCGAGTGCACCTTTTGCGAGTCATCTGGTCTAGCTGTTGTTGTGATATAATAATAAAGCAAGGGTGAGCAATAGCCCACCAACAATAATATATAACTGAACGATAATACAGAACAGTTCAAAAGTATTTTTCAAACCATATGCCATGCATTTACGGAAATGATGCCAGTATAATATGAACGATGAAGTTACAAGGTAACTTAAAGTATTTGTTTGTAGAAATATCTGCTACGTCAAAAGTAAGCGAGATATTCTCATTGTTATTAAGAAGAGGAACTTGCATGAAAAGGTTGCAATTCCAGTTATGAACATTTTTCCAGCTCTGCCAACAGTAATCATGTTGCAGGAAATAAATAAATTTGGATGATGAACCAATGATGGAGTATTCACCGCGCCCGCTGTTCCAATCTTGATGATCAGTCGAGATCGTACAGCTCAATTTAGATTTACTACCGGTAGAAGGAAGAACTGACGGCTTTACTTGTATACCGCCTTACTAGCTCTCCCCGGCCAACGGTTGGGCCAAAGGGGATGGACCGGCGCTACTCGGCCTCTTACACGACTCCTAGTTCAAATAGAATTCATGATTCTGAATGTAACGTTCGTCCCCCTTTCCCCAAGTATATTACTTGTTGATAAGACTCCACAAAGTAGTCGTATCTAGTTGGAAAGGAAAATTTACCAATAACTCCCAAGCCATTACTTGGTAACGGATATCAACTTGTTCCAGTAATCTTACCCCTCGAAAGATGAGAAGGTAAGCAATGACTTAATAAGTCAACAGCACCCGAGTTGCGAGTGAAGGGAATACTTTATGACCGGGAAGTCGACAAGATAAATAACATCTTCCAAGTAAGGTTCCCTTATTATTAAGGAGATAGACTCAAATAAGAATGATGTCTGAGAACCTTTCTTGATATAAGATTAATAATAATATGACTCCGATATATTTTCTGTAATAATCGAAGAAGATAAACCTTATCGATGTTATTCTAAGCATGGAATAAATATTCAGAGAATATTTATTGAATTAAAATATTTTACAGATTATTTAGGAATATGAAAGAATATCTTTAATCAGAGTATTTCCCAAATAATTCTTGAAGAAATATCGAGAGAATATTTATTGCCCAATTAAATAATCAAATGAATATTCAAAATAATATTCATTACTTAATAAGTCCTGAAAGGAATATTTAAAATATTTAAAATAATATTCGATGATTAAATAGAACCCTGGATGAATATTCAAAATGATATTCATAATTAATTAGGAATTTAAATGAATATCGATAAAGTAATATTCATTTAATGAATAATATTCTAAATGAATATCCAGTAATATTCATTTAGTAATCCAAGCTTTAAAGGAATATTCGATATAATATTCGATAAATAAATCAAGCTTCAGATGAATATTGAAGATAATATTCATCAAGTACTAAATATCTTAAATGAATATTCAAAAGTAATATTTATTTAATAAAATAATATTCTAAAAGAATATCCAAATAATATTCATTTAGTATTCTCATCTTTAGAAGAATATTCGAAATAATAATCGATAATCAATTCGACTCTGAATGAATATTGACAAATATTATTCGTCGAATGATTACGTTCAAATAATTATTTGAAGTAAGGATCATTAAATAAATAATCCCGAACGAATATTCAAATAATATTCGTTGCCTGAATAATGGAAAATATTTACTTAAATATTTTCCTTCGAGGTAATCTCGATATATCAAGAAATATTGACTCCCGGTCTATAATGATGAATAAGATGTATACGCCCTTCTATGAGGGTCTTACAATAATCCGGCTTATAACTGATACGATAGCTTTCTAATTTATAAGCCAATAACAATCAAGGAACAAGCATAGTGATATAACTTTGAAAGCAGGCATGCATGCTATGGCATATGTATATCAGAAAACATATATATATTTATTCAATCACAACAACAGCCTAAAGAAGGGAATTGAAACTTGCCTGGTTGTCGAGTACGGTAAGGGGTAGTGGTAGCGGGTCCCGGTTCAGCTTGGTGATCTATAAATAGCCAAGGCATTCGGGATTAATCACTTAACATATTAAAAGTTAAGTTATATTTAAATCGAAACACGTTCTCGAGTTATCTCGTTATACCCCTTTTAGTGGATTACTTATTATCACTGATCCGACCCGACATTCGTTCGTTAATACGACATGTCACTGCACTTATACTTGGGACATACTTAAGTCATATGAGTTCTAAGGTTGATCGTTACGAACCAATATTATACTCCGAGTTTTATCGCCCGTTTTCTAAGTGTTTTACCGAAGTTATAAAAGAGTCGTCTTTTAGGGGTTCGTTCGCGTTTAACCTCGACTCGAACATTTTTAATAAATCGAAAAATGATCCTTTTGACATACGGTTTTCTTTCACACCTTCCTTTTTACCTCTAGTATTTATTTACCAAGATTCGCCATGACGTTACATAGTTTACGAGGGTTCAATTATAGTTACGAACTTTCTTTTACGGATTCGAACTACTTTTAGTAAACCGGCCGTAATTCCTAAACCGTAAGTCCGTTTCACGTGATCTTTATATCAAAACGAAGCTTATAACATAAGCTATCCTAACATGGCAGAAAAGGTTCTGGACAGTAGGGTCTTGATGTGAAAAATGGCATACAAAACATGATATTATAAAATCGGGCATTATAACGGCTATGTTTACACGCTTTTCCAAATTTTTATCATCATCAAATCATCCTCCAACAACAACCAAGTCAAGACCTAAAGTTTATCATCTATTCTAAGTCATGATATCTCAAGAACAACTCAAATCCAACAAGTATGAAATATCAATAACAACCAATTATGCATACATGGATCTAAGCATACTAACACCTCTCCATCATATATCCATCCAAAAAGATCCATAAACTCAAAGTAGTACTAAGGGTTCTTGAGCTTTATACCTTCCTTGGAGAGTGAATAACACTTGTTAAGCCTTGAATGATCCTTAAGTAGCCTTGGTATACTTGAATCAATCAAAAGAAAACAAGAACACAAAGTTAATACTTAAAAGTTACTATTCATCATCATCTTCTTGATTTTATATCTCAAGATTGGTATGGAATTTAAAGATGAAATTCATAGGATATCTTAGTTATGAAATATAGGACTCACCTTAATTTTCTTGAGATTTAACAATGGTTGGAAGTTGGACTTTGGATCTTGAATTATGCAAGAAGTCGAATGGAATTTTCAAGGGGGGGGGGGAGTTGCTTGGTTTATGTTGTTTTAATCTCATCCACTCTCATCTATTATCAAGATAATATCTTGCATAAATTCACTTTATTAAAGTGATGAGGTGTTGGATGAGGAAATACCATGACAAGTGTTGAAAATGTGGTGGTTTTAGCCTAACTACATGGTTGCCTTGCTAAGTACTTAGTTGCATTCTCTAGGGTGCTAGTTCCTTGATTCTAGTTTGGTTACTAGATATTTTATACTAGTAGTTTGCACAAGACTCTTGCTTCCTCTGCTTGTTTCTGTGTCCGGTTATTGCCCGTTTCGATTGATCGTTCGTAGGAATATTTCACGGATTTCTAATTAGGGTTTACCGGGAATCCTTTTTAATATTAATACTTTCATTCTCCATCTTTCATTCCAACTTTCCAATTTATATTCCTTAAATCCATTCGTTAAATACTTAAGGCTATCAGTGTCCAGGGAACTCTCGGAGAAAATAAAAGTGCGGTTTTTCAGAATCCGACAGCTTTTACATACACTTATTTTCCCCCTGGATCACTAATACGAACTCGGAAATCCGTTCCGAATGCTTCTATATAGTGTCGTCTCATATTATTATATACTCCCACCAAAACACTATTCATTCTGTATTCTTTACTTGTTCTCTTAGGGTGGTACAATTGTCCGTATTCTCTTTCGATCGTTCCTTATCCTTTTTACGGAACTACTGGATTAATCGTTACCGATCTGGATGACATGAGAATATTCTCCTGCTTGAAATTGCCATATCTTATTCCCTTATAAGATAGATTATTCTTACCTATGTTGTTACCCTTTAGCATTCTTCAAGACATAGAAATAATAAAGTCGAATTCCATTCATTCTTTCCAAATATCAATTATTACATTGTAGCCATAACCACTCCTCAGTGGTTTCCTACCTTCATCCTTAAATCAATATAATGACATCCCAAAATATCAAATCCTCAAAGTTAATATCTCAATTCTTGGATTATAATAATATTTAATCCACTGCCCGGTCAAATATTATACCGAAAAGAATTTGGAATTTCTGAATTCCGATCGTCTCTGCATTCACTTATTTCCTCCGCGTATCACTAATATGACTTCGAAACATCCATATCACGTCCCGTACATAGGGTGGCGTGAAAAGTTTTCCAACTTACAAAATCACTATTCATCCACCAAATTACTATGCACGTACAGGAAACACTATGCACGTACGGGAAATACTATGCACGTATGGGAAACACTATGCACGTACTCATTTCCCTTCAAGGATCCATTAGCTCCTTCCTGGATGATAGATTATTCTTATCTAGGTCCTCAACCATCGAATTACTCTATTCTGACAATATACCAATGCATCAGGATCATTGTCCAAAGCAATATCCATTCATTACAATCATTGTTCTTTGAAACCACCATTCATTAGAGCTGGTGACCTTGTTGTCGGAATCATTGTTCCTCATTTTATCATTACTTAATAAAAAGTTTTAATTATATCCAAAATTTGGGGTTCTTACATTCTCTTTCCCCAATTAAAAATAAGAAAAAACAAATAAAAAAATTAGGGTTTTGAGTTCAAAAATCCCAAATTGAAAACTAAATCGAACTAATTGAAGTTTACATACAAATGCAAGCTTACCCACTTACCAATTCGAATTTTGTAGCTTCCACCAAATCGAATTAGGCTTTGAAAAAAAGGTTTACAACTTTGTTTCTCGAGTTTGTTTCGAAGAAAACCAGTTGAGAGAGAGAGATAGAGAGGGATAGATATATAGAGAGATGAGTGAGAGAAAGAGAGATTCGTGTAACTTGGAGATTTTAGTCGAGTGAGAGGCGAGGAGATTTAGGGTTCTTGAGAAGGGGGTGAGCCTAAGTCGAGAGATTTATGTTAATGTTTTGATTTTAGTTTATTGTTTTTATGTTTTTTAATTTTATTTACTTTGTGAAGTGTTTGTTAACTACAGGGAAATCAAAAATTGGCTAATGGGAAAACATTTCGCATTATAAAAAAAATGGGATGAAGAGAGACAAAACAAGGTGTTCATGTAACAAATGTAAAAATGGGTATTTGTCAAACATTGATGAAGTTGAATATCACTTGATTTCTGAAGGTTTTCTGAAAACCTATAAAGTGTGGACGTTACATGTTGAAAAAAAGATAGAAAGTAAAAGGCGGAACAACGGAAAAACCTTTTGATATAGAGACAATGTTACGAGATTTTAGTGGACCAAATAATGATGATGGAGAAACTGGAGGTAGTAGTAACGCCGAAGAACCGCCAAACTCAAATGCTTCTCAATTTTATAAGGATGTTATTGAAGCAGGAGCTCCTATTTATCCCGGTAACGAAAAATACTTAAAGATGACACTTAGTGGTAAATTGTTACATTTTAAAAATATGTCAAAATGCTCCGAGAAAATGTTTAACTCTTTGCTTGTATTGCTTGCCGATGTTCTTCCAAAAGATAATACATTGCCTCTTACTTACTATAGTATGAAGACAATGATGTCAAAATTAAGTTAGGGGTATGAAAAAATTGATGCATGTCAAAATGCTTGTATGTTGTACTACGGGAATGATGCATCAAAACTTGTTTGTGATATTTTTGGTGAGTATCGTTACAAAAGTCAAAAGAAGAAAAATGGAAAAGGCATACCAAACAAGATCTTAAGGTATTTTTCACTTATCCCTCGTTTGCAAAGATTATATATGTCCGAACATATGTCCGAACATATGGCAAAATATATGATATGGTACAAGAATAGAGAGACAAAATTCGGAGAACTTATTCATCCCGTGGATGGAGATGATTGGAAATAGTTTGGTTGGTATTATTCCTCATTTGCAAGAGAGAGTCAGAATATACATCTTGGCATTGGATACGATGGTTTCAATCCCTTTGACAATTCGGGAAAAAAATGTACACATTTTGGCCATTGGTAGTGGTTATTTACAATCTTTCACCTTCTATGGGGATGGAAAAACCATTCACATTTCTTACTCTTCTAGTCTCTGCGGGTGAAAAGAGTCCGAGACAAGATCTTAATGTTTATCTTCGCCCTTTAATAGATGAATTAAAATTTTTATGGGGAGTAGATGTGGAGACATTTGACAAATCCAAGAAGCAAAATTTCATGATGAAGGCGGCGGTTATGTGGACAATAACGGATTTTCCAGGGTTAGGGATGATTAATGGGTGGTCAACACATGGAAAGCTCTCATGTCCTATTTGTGTTGGAGATATTCAAGGTACTCAATTGAAAAATTATGGAAAAGTCAATTTTTTTGGTACAAATCATTGTTTTTTACATAAAGACGATCCCGTACATCTGCCAAGTGCTAGGTTTGCAATTGCTAAGACCAGAGTGTTTAAAGGTAGATCGAGTGGCGCATCTTTGAAGAATTTATTGAAAATTTGGATTTCCCACCACCCGGAAAAAAAACAAGAAAAGGAAGGCTCCTAGTTTGGGAGTTACTCACAATTGGACACATGAATCAATGTTTTATGAGTTACCATATTGGTCATCACTTTCTATGCGTCATTGTATCGATGTCATGCACACCGAAAAATGTGTTTGACAATGTATTTTACACAATTATAAATGATTCTAAAAAGTCAAAAGATGACCTCAAGTCAAGAAAAGATTGCAAATTGTTTAATGTGCACCCCGAATTGTGGATCACCGATAAAGGAAAGAAACCAAAGGCATGTTTCACACTTACGAAAAAGCAACTCAAACAATTTATGAATGGTTTTGTTCATTGAAACTTCCTGAAGGATATGCATCAAATGTAGGTAGTTATTGTAACACCCTCACTAGCCAACAATAATATTATAAACTCTTATATTCAATTAAACATTGGTATAGGAGAAATTTTAGAAATTTCGGCATGATGTAATCATAAACCGGACTAATCACCTGCTCAAGCAACTAAGTATAACTAAAACAGTCCACATGCACAAGATATACTAAACCATAAGGAAATAAAACCAAATCAACCCAGACCGCACACAGGTCACTGTATGAAACAACTATCAATAGCTATTACAACCCAGAACTGAATCAAATAATATACAACCCATTAAATAAGATAATCTGCCTACAAATACAGATATAATATAAACCAAGGTATATGTCACTACCCAACCAACCGCCTCGACCCTCTGACTGCCTCGGTGACTACCCCAACCCGACGGGCCACTTCTTCTAGACATCTCCTGGCTTAGCTGAGGAAACAGAATTAGCAAGCAAGTGAGCCAAAACGCTCAGCAAGTATATATGTATGAAATTAAAACATCAACAACTGATATATCTGCAAGATTTTCAAGAATTAACAATCAACAATATATATCTCAATTAAAGGTTCATCTTTTATCTGAATCATAGAATAGAAGCGGATTGGACTATCATGCATTTTATAAATAAAAACATTTATAAGGTTAGGCTGCTGATCAGTCACGCACTAACCCCGGACAAACGCACACAGCAATGTCCTTAATGGATCCACGGCACACATTGGCCTTAATAATTTCTGACCACGAATCTGGTCCGACCCTTACGGTCCACATTTTTTTAAAACTAACAGTCCAATCCTATAACTAGACGTCAGGTGTCGGAACAATCGACCACCTCAACTGCCAAACACCCTGGACACTTTCGTTCCAGGTCAACATCTCAAATCACACCAAATAGAACAAGGTCGGGTAATCTCTGAATTAAATATCGACAAGTTCGATATGGCAAAAAGGGGTATTGATTTAAGTCAAGCTACTAAAAGGATCAACGAAAACGATATAATCAACTTGGAGCATAACAATTGAATATTCACAATTAATGAAAATTATCAGAGCAGTTATATCAAGGATAAATCGAATGCATAGGAATCAGGTTAAGATAGTCACAATTCGCTGGAAATATAAGTGAAGTGGTTTACTTAAAAGAAAAGTGGAATAATATACTTGCAAGGAATATGGATGTAAATCATTTCATTAATAGCATCAACAACTCAGTTGAACCAATTTGGGGCATAACGATTAAGTATTCAAGATTTCGGGAAATTACTGGAACAATTATAGCAAGAGTAATTCGAATAAACATATGAATCAGGTTTTTGTAATCATAACTCATTTAAGAGATAATTGAAGCAATTTACTTGCCTTAAATAGAAAATCACAGAATCCGAAGCGTCTTTACGTCCTCAGCTTTAGCCTTTCCTTTATCCACGGAATCTACACACAATATAACACTATTTCAGAATCCTGTTTAATACTCGCTAATCAATATAAACATTCCACTTAGTCTACCCCTGCGAATAGTTCCCTAATTTATGTTTATTTAATCGTATAATATCAATACATAAACTACAGACAAAAGTATTTAATCACATAGCCACATAAGCACATACCATATAGATTTTAAAATATGAAGCCCGACTCACAACTCGTATAAGTTAAATAATTATACATACTCGTCATCAAGAAATGATTTTAATATTTTAGAAAAATTTTGACGGCATCCCCTTTATACGGGGGACTGCCAGTCGGGATACAGCCGACACAACCAACACAATTACCAATTACCAATCGAATCCATAATTATTATTCAATCCCAATACACATTCCAATTCGCATTTTCAATTCTTCGATTCATAATTTAATACCATTTAAGCAATTAATACCAACTCGATAATAAATTACAATTTATTAGATAAATAACAAATATTAAATATTAAATAATTTTCGGCTCAGAAAATAATCATCATCGCCAATGATATACCCTCGACTCAAATTAAATCACCGTCGAGGGGGCAAAATCCCGAGGGTGCCCAAAATTAGGGTTTCCAACTCGGAATTCCACACTTACTATTTATTCGAATATTAAACAATTAATTTCACGAAAATAATCAAATAAATGTTCACAAGAATTCCAGAATTTTGGAACCACAATAATCGAACAATAGCCATCACAATTTTTAATTAGAACAGTCGGACCATTCTGCAGAGACAACACACTTCGAACCACACTATCAACACAACTACACATTACTCACACTCCTGGGCAACACCACACACACACGCATACACACACACACACCATACGCACACACACCCTTCCCAATTTCACATCACTGCTACCCTTTACCCCCCCCAACTGCACAGTTAACCAGCAAATACACACCCGCCAATTGCTGTACTAACACCCACCACACAAATAACAAACACACGCACACATTGCTACCCACGCAAACTGACCTCGGCGTACCCACACCATCACAAAGACACTTGCGCACACGACCACCGCTGTACACACTCACACGGTTTTGCAGTGAACACAGAGAAGAGAATTAAGTACTTTACCACCAAAAACCGAGCCGTTAACAGTGCCAAGAACGATTGGATAAAAACGAGAGAGAGAGAACTGGTCGTCTAGAAAACTCGAGAGAGGAGACTGATGTTTATGCCCGGTTTTGAGGAAATTAAATTAGGGATTTGGACTTAAAGGATTTGGGGGAAAAAAAAGAATGGGAAATAAAGTGAGTTAAGGATTATACAATTCTGAAAAAAATAAATAAAACCTTCCCTAAAATCGACATCAATTATAAAAATGGATAGGACATTAAATTTTAAAATTTTGAAATAAAGAATGTAAAATTACGATCACCCACATATTTTTAAAATATTTTTAGGATTTAAAACGAATTAAATACGAATTTTACAAGATTAAACCATTAAATTGGAAAATAATTCGTAAAATCATTTTAAAATCCTTGAAACCCAAAAAGAATTCACCCAATATTTTTAAAAGTCATGTAAACTAATAAAATCAATAATGAAAAAGATTTCAGGATTTCTGCTAATCCCGAGAATTTTATAAAATTCAAAGAAGGTAATTATAACACAAATAAATAGGAAATAAATCCCAAAAATATAATTAAAATAGTCGGGCTTACATAACACATATAAAATATCAATCTGACTTCCAAATATTATTCCACAATATAATACTTCCTCAACCAATTCACACACCACATAATTCACATTTAATAATAAAATAAATAACTTTTAGTAATTAAATATTCTGAAATTTCTAAGGCGTTATAACCTTCCCCCCTTAAAAGGATTCTGTCCCCAGAATCTCACCTAAGAGAATAATTGAGGATACTTCTCCAACATATCGCTTTCCAACTCCCAAGTTGATTCTTCCACCTTGGGGTTTCTCCACAAAACTCTCACTATAGGAATTGCTTTATTCCTCAAAACCTTTTCTTTTCGATCTAGTATTTTGATAGGCTGCTCCACATAAGATAAATCTGGCTGAATCTCTATCGGCTCATATTCAATGACGTGTTTAGAATCCAGATGGTACTTCTTAAGCATAGATACATGGAACACGTTATGGATATGTTGCATATGAGGCGGTAAAGCTAACTCGTAGGCGACTTTCCCGACTTTCTTCAATACCTCGAAAGGCCCAACAAATCTTGGACTTAATTTTCCTTTCTTGCCAAATCTTACTAATCCTTTCCACGGAGATACTTTCAACAGTACTTGCTCTCCTTCTTCGAATTCCATATCCTTTCTGGCCAAATCAGCATACTTCTTCTGTCGGTTCTGAGCTGTCACTAACCGTTTCTGAATAAGTTGAACTATTTCCTTGGTTTGCTGCACTAACTCAGGTCCGAGTATCTTTCGCTCGCCAACTTCTTCCCAGTATACTGGAGACCGACACTTTCGTCCATATAATGCTTCATACGGTGGCATACCGATACTAGCATGAAAGCTATTATTGTATGAAAATTCCACTAACGGCAAGTGTTCATCCCAACTTCCTGCAAAATCCAATGCACAAACTCGGAGCATGTCTTCAATTGTTTGAATCGTTCTTTCACTCTGTCCATCAGTCTGAGGATGGTAAGCAGTACTCATTTTTAATTCGGTGCCCAAACATTCTTGAAAACTCCTCCAGAATCTCGAATTAAATCTTGGATCTCGATCTGAGACTATTGATACTGGAACTCCATGTCGCACCACAATTTCTTTTATGTATAGATGAACTAATTTGTCTAATGAAAACCTCTCATTTATTGGGAGAAAGTGTGCAGATTTCGTTAAGCGATCAACAATTACCCAGATAGCATCATGATTAGCTCTCGTCCTTGGCAATCCAACCACAAAGTCCATGGCAATATGTTCCCATTTCCACTCGGGAATCTCTAATGGTTGTAGCATCCCACTTGGCCTCTGATGCTCTGCTTTTACTTTCTGACAGGTCAAACACTTACTTACCCATTCAGCAATATCTCTCTTCATATCCGGCCACCAGAAGTTTCTTTTCAAATCTCGATACATTTTCGTACTTCCTGGATGAATCGAATATTTCGAACTGTGGGCTTCCTGTAGGATCTCATTCTTCAACTCTGTCACATTGGGTATCCAAATACGTGAAGAAAATCTTAATATCCCCTTGTCATCTACCTGTGTGCATATTTCCTCACCGGTTAACTTGTTCACATCTCCGCTCATGACTTCCTCCTGGCATCTGCGAATCCTTTCTAACAATTCTGGCTGAAACGTCATAGTGTACACCGTGTCTGAACTACTTGCAGGCATACATACCTCTATCTCCAACCTTTCAAACTCTTTGTATAATTCCACAGGCATTGTCAACATACTGATTTTCTCCTTCCTACTTAAAGCGTCCGCCACCACGTTCGCCTTCCCAGGGTGATAGTTGATGGTACAATCATAATCCTTGAGTAATTCCAACCATCTTCTCTGTCTCATATTTAGCTCCTTCTGGGTGAAGATATACTTCAAGCTCTTATGGTCTGTATAAATTTCACACTTTTCCCCATACAAATAATGTCTCCAAATCTTCAAGGCGAAAACAATCGCGGCTAATTCTAAGTCATGAGTAGGATATTTCTGTTCGTGAGGTTTCAATTGTCTCGAAGCGTAAGCAATTACCTTTCCGTGCTGCATCAGTACACATCCCAAACCTTTGTGAGATGCATCACTGTAGATCACAAAATTTCCCTTTTCATCTGGAAGTGTCAATACAGGCGCAGTCACCAATCTCTTCTTCAATTCATGGAAACTTTCTTCACACTTCTCATTCCACACAAACTTTTCATTCTTCCTTGTCAACTTTGTTAGTGGGGTAGCTATTTTCGCAAAGTCTTGAACAAATCTTCGATAATATCCCGCCAATCCTAAGAAACTTCGAACCTCTGTGGGTGTTTTAGGTCGGTCC
The DNA here is from genome assembly GCA_036435485.1 of Saposhnikovia divaricata. Lineage (NCBI taxonomy): Eukaryota > Viridiplantae > Streptophyta > Magnoliopsida > Apiales > Apiaceae > Saposhnikovia > Saposhnikovia divaricata. Next base: position 20,853,178 of record CM071595.1, read on the forward strand.
CAATTCATCACGGCTTCAATTTTAGCAGGATCCACCTTAATCCCTTCACTGCTGATGACATGCCCTAAAAACTGCACTTCTTTCAGCCAAAACTCACATTTGGAGAATTTCGCATACAATTTCTCTTTCCTCAACGTTTCTAAGGCTATTCTCAAATGCCCTGCATGCTCTTCTTCGGTCTTCGAGTATATCAGAATATCATCTATAAACACAATCACAAACTTATCCAAATACTTCTTGAAGACTCTATTCATTAGGTCCATGAACGCTGCTGGTGCATTAGTTAACCCAAAGGCCATCACTAAGAACTCGTAGTGCCCATACCTAGTCCGAAACGCTGTTTTTGGAACGTCTTCCGGTCTAATCTTTAATTGAAAATATCCTGACCGCAAATCAATCTTCGAGAAACAAGTTGCTCCTTTTAATTGATCAAACAAATCGTCAATTCTTGGCAAAGGGTATTTATTCTTAATGGTCAACTTATTTAATTCCCGATAATCGATACACAGTCTCATACTTCCATCCTTCTTCTTTACAAATAATACCGGAGCTCCCCACGGCGATACACTAGGTCTAATAATACCTTTCTCCAGAAGATCTTGCAATTGAACTGCCAATTCCTTCATCTCTACAGGTGCCATTCGATAGGGAGCCTTTGACACTGGTTCAGTTCCTGGGGCTAAATCGATGGTAAATTCTATTTCTCTATCCGGAGGTAAACCGGGAAGTTCATCTGGAAAAACATCGAGAAACTCATTCACCACTGGTATTTCCTCTATTTTAGGTACCTCTTGACTAGTATCCATGACATAAGCCATATAGCCCTCGCATCCTTGCCTCAACAACCTCTTTGTTTGAATGATCGTTAAAAATCTCCTAGTCTGCCTCTGACCCCTAAAGGTAACTACTACATTATCAGAGGGTTTAAGGATCACCTTCTTATTCTTACAATCAATTTGGGCATTATTCTCTGTTAACCAATCCATTCCTAAGATAACATCAAATTCACCTAACTGAAATGGTATCAAATTAGCGTAGAAACAATGCCCTGAAATATCAATCTTGCAACGGGGACACACTTGAGTAACCGGAATTCGTTCTGAATTAGCTATTTCTATAACTATAGCTTCACGTAACATGCATACCTCACAATTTAACTTTTGAACAAATTCTTTGGATATAAAGGATTTCGTAGCCCCAGAATCAATTAACACTTTAGCTTGAACAGAATTTACAGGGAGCGTACCTGCTACCACATCCGAATTCTTAATAGCTTCGTTCAGAGTCATGTTGAAAGTCCTCGCCATTGGTCTGATACTTGATGTTGGGGGTGCTTCAATTGCTTGCAGTATTGGATTAGCCAGAACTGGAGGTTTCACTACAGGTACTTTACAGTCTTTCATTATATGCCCTGACTTCCCACAACGGTGACACACAATTCCTGCCTTGCATTCCCGAGCATAATGACCTTTTTGATTACATTTGAAACACGTCACCTCCAACTTTGTACACACCCCCGGATGCCTCTTCCCACAAGTTTTGCATTCTGCCAAGGGTGGCCTAACCAATTTCTGTTGACTCGCATCTTGAATTCTATTTCCTTGGCCCCCATTCCCTGATCCCGGCTTCTTAGGGTTCCCATACTTTCCTGGCTGGAATCCTGGCTTTTTATTTGGCACATTATGAGAACTGCCTTGCTCTTGTCGTTCCCCCATTGACCCAGCCTTCCTTTTCTTTCCTTCTTTTTCCTTGAAGTATAATTCGCTTTCCCCTTCAGCTATCATGGCCTTTTGCACCACTGCTGCATAAGTCTCCAACTCCAAAACTGCTAGTTTAGTACGAATCCACGGTTTCAATCCTTGTTGAAACCTCTTAGCCTTCTTCCTCTCCGTATCCACATAGGCCGGAGCAAACCTAGCTAGTTCCGTAAACTTGGTTTCATATTCTGTCACCGACATTTTCCCTTGTTTCAGCTCCAAAAACTTCATCTCCATCTGGTCTTTCATATAGTCGGGGAAATACTTTTCCAAAAATAGCTCTGTGAACCTCTCCCAAGGAATCACCTCAGTAGCTTCCAACATCTTCACCGACTCCCACCAGTAAGTAGCTTCATTCTTCAAGAAATAACTTACATATTCAGTTTGTTTGTCTGCTGGGACCCCCACCAGTGCAATGGCTTTTTCCATCTCCTTTAACCAAGATCTCGCCTCCACCGGGTCCGCTGTCCCTTTAAACTCAGGAGGTTTTACTGCCTGGAAAGACTTAAAAGTAACCACCGGAGGGACAGGTGGCTGCTGCTGCTGCTGCTGTTGTTGCTGTTGTTGCTGTTGTTGCTGTTGTTGCTGTTGTGCCAACAACTGCTGCTGTAATTGCTGCTGTTGCTGTGCCAGAGTAGCAGTCTGTTGAACAAGAGTTTGTAATATTTGTGCTAAGGCAGGGTCCATCTGACCAACAGGAGGTGGATTAGCTTGCTCACCCTGTTCGGGGGTTCGGGTATTTTGTTTCTTCTTTTTGGGTGGCATATTTCTGAAATCAATGAACAATTATATTAGATTCAGGTTCAGAAAATAATAGCTCAAAATGATCCAACTTAAACAAACAATGCATATATTACTGAAAGGTAATTCGAGGTCTCCAACCAATATTCCGGTCAACAATTGATTCACAGGGTGCAATAGGATATTAATCCAAGGTTACACAAGGTATTCACAAACGTTCAACAGGTGCTATAAAGAAACAATAGTCATAATGCTAAGGTCAAACATAGTATCGAAAGTAAAAACTATGCTAGAAGGAAATGATGCTGAAGGTAAATATGAAACGAGCAGTAAATAAGATGCTTAAGTAAATGACAGTATAAAGGAATTTAACACAGTTCTGCGAAAGTGATAATGATATATATAGATAGATCAGATACAAGCGTAAGAACAACGCTTCGATAAGGGTACAACATAATGCTAAAAGAGGAGACTGCTAGCATCTAGTCACAGTACAACAGATATATACAACAAAACTGGTCGCACTGCGAATCCTGACGTACTACTACTGCCATAATATGCCTCTAAATACCACATCACCATACTACCCTAATCATCACTGGTCATCATCGTCATCCGACTCTCCCCGCCAAGCTGATCCCAAAATGCTCTCCAGCTCTGCCGTCACCAGACCTAGGGTCACCTGCTGTGTCACAAATGCCGGCTCATCTCGGGATCTCATCCGTCCCCGCCTAATGACAACACGTCTAAGAGCTCGTACTCGCCTCCGGACATCCTCCAGCTCAGCCACCGCTCTATCTCTATCTCTAGCCCGCTCCTCCTCCCCAGCCCTCATAGCCCTCCACTCTGCCATCTGCCCTAAGAGATAGTCCCTCTCTCGGGCCACTCGCTCGTACACATGATATGGAACAGGCTGAGGTGTATACTGGTATGCTGGCCCATTCACTGAGCCCTGCGATCCTACCAACGGCTGCATAACCCCTGGGGAAATCTGCTGCGGTACAGAAGCCCCTCCTTCCGGATCCTCGTCCGGGTCTGAATCGGAACCAGAAGCAGGTGCCTGGAGTATACACGCATATATATATATATATATATAATTAGACTTCCTATCTCTCACGAAACAATCCTAACCTTTCTTATAACTCTACCCCGACTCCCCACCTAATTGTTTCAGTGACTGTGACCTGTGGCTCTGATACCAACTTGTAACACCCTCACTAGCCAACAATAATATTATAAACTCTTATATTCAATTAAACATTGGTATAGGAGAAATTTTAGAAATTTCGGCATGATGTAATCATAAACCGGACTAATCACCTGCTCAAGCAACTAAGTATAACTAAAACAGTCCACATGCACAAGATATACTAAACCATAAGGAAATAAAACCAAATCAACCCAGACCGCACACAGGTCACTGTATGAAACAACTATCAATAGCTATTACAACCCAGAACTGAATCAAATAATATACAACCCATTAAATAAGATAATCTGCCTACAAATACAGATATAATATAAACCAAGGTATATGTCACTACCCAACCAACCGCCTCGACCCTCTGACTGCCTCGGTGACTACCCCAACCCGACGGGCCACTTCTTCTAGACATCTCCTGGCTTAGCTGAGGAAACAGAATTAGCAAGCAAGTGAGCCAAAACGCTCAGCAAGTATATATGTATGAAATTAAAACATCAACAACTGATATATCTGCAAGATTTTCAAGAATTAACAATCAACAATATATATCTCAATTAAAGGTTCATCTTTTATCTGAATCATAGAATAGAAGCGGATTGGACTATCATGCATTTTATAAATAAAAACATTTATAAGGTTAGGCTGCTGATCAGTCACGCACTAACCCCGGACAAACGCACACAGCAATGTCCTTAATGGATCCACGGCACACATTGGCCTTAATAATTTCTGACCACGAATCTGGTCCGACCCTTACGGTCCACATTTTTTTAAAACTAACAGTCCAATCCTATAACTAGACGTCAGGTGTCGGAACAATCGACCACCTCAACTGCCAAACACCCTGGACACTTTCGTTCCAGGTCAACATCTCAAATCACACCAAATAGAACAAGGTCGGGTAATCTCTGAATTAAATATCGACAAGTTCGATATGGCAAAAAGGGGTATTGATTTAAGTCAAGCTACTAAAAGGATCAACGAAAACGATATAATCAACTTGGAGCATAACAATTGAATATTCACAATTAATGAAAATTATCAGAGCAGTTATATCAAGGATAAATCGAATGCATAGGAATCAGGTTAAGATAGTCACAATTCGCTGGAAATATAAGTGAAGTGGTTTACTTAAAAGAAAAGTGGAATAATATACTTGCAAGGAATATGGATGTAAATCATTTCATTAATAGCATCAACAACTCAGTTGAACCAATTTGGGGCATAACGATTAAGTGTTCAAGATTTCGGGAAATTACTGGAACAATTATAGCAAGAGTAATTCGAATAAACATATGAATCAGGTTTTTGTAATCATAACTCATTTAAGAGATAATTGAAGCAATTTACTTGCCTTAAATAGAAAATCACAGAATCCGAAGCGTCTTTACGTCCTCAGCTTTAGCCTTTCCTTTATCCACGGAATCTACACACAATATAACACTATTTCAGAATCCTGTTTAATACTCGCTAATCAATATAAACATTCCACTTAGTCTACCCCTGCGAATAGTTCCCTAATTTATGTTTATTTAATCGTATAATATCAATACATAAACTACAGACAAAAGTATTTAATCACATAGCCACATAAGCACATACCATATAGATTTTAAAATATGAAGCCCGACTCACAACTCGTATAAGTTAAATAATTATACATACTCGTCATCAAGAAATGATTTTAATATTTTAGAAAAATTTTGACGGCATCCCCTTTATACGGGGGACTGCCAGTCGGGATACAGCCGACACAACCAACACAATTACCAATTACCAATCGAATCCATAATTATTATTCAATCCCAATACACATTCCAATTCGCATTTTCAATTCTTCGATTCATAATTTAATACCATTTAAGCAATTAATACCAACTCGATAATAAATTACAATTTATTAGATAAATAACAAATATTAAATATTAAATAATTTTCGGCTCAGAAAATAATCATCATCGCCAATGATATACCCTCGACTCAAATTAAATCACCGTCGAGGGGGCAAAATCCCGAGGGTGCCCAAAATTAGGGTTTCCAACTCGGAATTCCACACTTACTATTTATTCGAATATTAAACAATTAATTTCACGAAAATAATCAAATAAATGTTCACAAGAATTCCAGAATTTTGGAACCACAATAATCGAACAATAGCCATCACAATTTTTAATTAGAACAGTCGGACCATTCTGCAGAGACAACACACTTCGAACCACACTATCAACACAACTACACATTACTCACACTCCTGGGCAACACCACACACACACGCATACACACACACACACACCATACGCACACACACCCTTCCCAATTTCACATCACTGCTACCCTTTACCCCCCCCCAACTGCACAGTTAACCAGCAAATACACACCCGCCAATTGCTGTACTAACACCCACCACACAAATAACAAACACACGTACACATTGCTACCCACGCAAACTGACCTCGGCGTACCCACACCATCACAAAGACACTTGCGCACACGACCACCGCTGTACACACTCACACGGTTTTGCAGTGAACACAGAGAAGAGAATTAAGTACTTTACCACCAAAAACCGAGCCGTTAACAGTGCCAAGAACGATTGGATAAAAACGAGAGAGAGAGAACTGGTCGTCTAGAAAACTCGAGAGAGGAGACTGATGTTTATGCCCGGTTTTGAGGAAATTAAATTAGGGATTTGGACTTAAAGGATTTGGGGAAAAAAAAAGAATGGGAAATAAAGTGAGTTAAGGATTATACAATTCTGAAAAAAATAAATAAAACCTTCCCTAAAATCGACATCAATTATAAAAATGGATAGGACATTAAATTTTAAAATTTTGAAATAAAGAATGTAAAATTACGATCACCCACATATTTTTAAAATATTTTTAGGATTTAAAACGAATTAAATACGAATTTTACAAGATTAAACCATTAAATTGGAAAATAATTCGTAAAATCATTTTAAAATCCTTGAAACCCAAAAAGAATTCACCCAATATTTTTAAAAGTCATGTAAACTAATAAAATCAATAATGAAAAAGATTTCAGGATTTCTGCTAATCCCGAGAATTTTATAAAATTCAAAGAAGGTAATTATAACACAAATAAATAGGAAATAAATCCCAAAAATATAATTAAAATAGTCGGGCTTACATAACACATATAAAATATCAATCTGACTTCCAAATATTATTCCACAATATAATACTTCCTCAACCAATTCACACACCACATAATTCACATTTAATAATAAAATAAATAACTTTTAGTAATTAAATATTCTGAAATTTCTAAGGCGTTATAGTTATGTTAAAGACAATTGCAAGTTTTCGGGGTTCAAGTCCCACGATTGTCATATTATAATGCAAAGATTGTTGCCACTTGCAATTCGTGACCTTTTACCATAAGATGTGGTGGATGCACTGTTAGGCCGAATACACACTTATAATCAACTAAGTATGAGAGAATAACAATAAGTTCTTTAAAAGCTTTAAAAACTGTTTGAAATTAACTTCTCTCTCAGTGATGTAAATTATCACAGAGAGCTGCTTAGGTTACAATGAATGATATGATATTACACGATCGATACCCTTCTAGGGTTAACCTAACTGTATTTATAAAGTATACAGCTGCTATACAATCGATAATTGATACTCCTATAAATTAGCTATACAATTGATATCAATTACGATTGCTACTCGTCTCCTTAGTTAACTCAATCTCTTTGACAGCTATCCAATCTTCAAAGATATTGCTTCCATAATAAATCTTCAAACATTGTTGACCAGTAGACGCTGCCTCCAGACAGAGTTTAACAAACTCTGTCGAGCTTCCAATAGTCAGCGTATAGCAAACTCTGTTTAGCTTCTAACTGTCAGAGTTTAACTAAACTCTGACTGCTTCCTGTTTAAACTCTGTTTTTCCCTGCAAAACTTAAACACTGATATTAACCATATCAATTATATTTAACAATCTCCCCCAACTTGTTCATTAGTTAAAATGCATAAGTTAACAATAATTGATGATGTCAAAACAATTTCATACAAATACAGTGTTTATTAAAATAAGCAGAGTTTAAACTTGACTTAACAAAAGTCTACAAATAACAAGAAAATTCTTACAGACTTTAATCTCTAATCTCTTCAAGATCTGGCATTGTTCTGAGATAATCTATGAGTAATCTTCTTTCTGCATTTTTAAGCTCAATCTCCATAGCTTCTTTAATCTCTCTTAGCTGAGGATCACTCTCATCTGTCTGATAGATAGCAGATCTAAGATCATAGATTTTGTTTCTTCTCATCTCATTTCCCAGTCTAATAAATTTGACTTCTTCTGACTGTGAATTGAAGTCAAGTACTGTGATTCCTAAATCAGTCTTTAATTTCGCAGTACCCTTCTTCATTTCAATAAGATTTCCATTCCAATCTCTGTACTTAGGAACATATCTGCTATTGCACTTCATCCCTCTGATTGCCAAATTCTGGAGCATTTTCTTTCTGAGCACATTTGCAACTGATTGAATCCTTTGACTATTCACCTTGAAAAGATATAGAACATATTCTAATTCTTCCCAATATTTTAAGCCAATATCATTCTCACCAATTCTAAATACTGTCCCATCAGCCATGAAATACAAGAGAAAGTCCTTTTTTAAACTCTTCTAATAAACTAACTGTATTGATTCCAGTCTATCCAAACTCTCTTGAGTGACACCACGACCTGGAACAGCCAGTGAAGAAGGATCTCTAGGACCAGTATATTGCCTTTTGTCCTTGTGTGAGCCTAGACCATCCTTATTGTTTCCAACCTTACCAGACAAGGCTCTTCCATCAGAAAAATCCATAGAAACTCCAGATAATAGATTTGGATCATGAAGTGTTCCTTTCCCAAAAACTGATTGCAACTGAGAAGATAAAGGTCTAGACACAACTTGTGTAGCAACAGAGGTTGTGTTTTCTTTCTTCTGTACAACTTGTGTAGAAACAGAGGTTGTAACTTTCTTCTGTGAACTTTCTCCTTCAATGCCTTTCAGCTAGAGTTTAGCTTCTACTGCCATTGTTTCCTTTGATAACTGTGATTTTTGACTAACATCAGCACTTTCCTTGATCACAATGCCTTTAAGAACAGGCCTAGGAGCTTTTCCTTTCTTTAACTTACCAGACTTTAAAGCCTTGAGATGTTCTTCTTGTAAACTCTTTTCTTCAGCTTTAATGTCCTCAATTGTAACTCCTTCCTCATTTTCTTCAATAAACAACTTAGCAGCCAATTCTTCATCAGTCTGTGGATTAGAAGATAATAGCAAACTCTTGGTCTTTGAAGTACCTTGAGTATCAGTGTTTATCCCAACAAACTGTGATTTAGAGGACTTGCTAGTTTTCAGAGTTTGAAATTCTTCAGTTTTGCCCCTTCCTTTATTACTTGCTCCTCCATCTCCAGCATTATCCTTTCTGATCAGAGTTTGAGATTGCTTGCATTTGTCTTTAGCAACTCTCTCCCCCTTTTTAACATCATCAGGAATCAAGATAGAAGTGATCAGCTCCAAGGAGGTAGCAATAGAATCAATTTTCCCAGACAATATATTCTGATTTTGTTCAACTTGACCCAGCCTCTGAAACAAAGTTTCTTGAGCTTTAGAAATGGTCTTAAACTTTGTCTGATTATCCCTCTGCATAGTCATATCTCTAGCAACAACATCAGCTCTCAATTCATTAATAGCTTTTTAAGACTCATCAAATCTTCCATTCAGAGTTTTGACTTGAACAATGGTTGCTTGCAGACTTGAGATAATATCAGGATTTGAGATCTTCGTGGCAGATTGATGAACAAATTTAGCTGCTCTTTCAACAGGAAAAATACAGTCTGACTTATACCAATCCCTTGAATTCTTGGCAAAGTGCTCAGCTTCAACGTTATGTTGATCTGAAGGTTTAGAGAAAGGTGTGTGCTTAGCATCAGTTTGAACCGGTATACTCTGAGAAGAGTTTGACTCTGCACTTGCTTCATCTTCAACATCAACAGCTGTATTTTCAACTTGATCAGTATGCACTGCAACATTTTCTTCAACAATCTCTGCAGTTTCAGTAACATTCACTGCAGTTGTGTCTCTAGCCTCAACAGACTTTGGAACTTCAACTTGTTCAACCTCTTCACCTTGTTCAAGAACCTGGTGAGCATCAGAGAATAACTCAGTGTGTGATGCCACTGTTTCATCAAGTACTACAGTTGGCTGATCAGCTGCACCAGTTTCTTCAGAATTTTCAAGGATAGGGTGAAAGAGGAACAGTAATGTGATCAGAGAATGGTATAAATGTTTCAACAAAATCATCCATAGCAGTAAAACCTTCTCTGTTGTCCTCATCCATTTGTACATTGACAGGTACTTTGACAGCTTCTTCTGCAGTATATGTCTCAACAGTAGGTATATCCTTGGAAATCACCTCTGGAGCTTCAAAATTAACATCTTCATCAGATTCATCAAGAATTAATCTCCTTCTCTTAGCTGGAGAATTCACTTCTGCTCTCTCTTCTGCTGAAACAGAATCATCAGGTATAGAAGGAGATTTAGGTTTGTTTGCCCGTTCCTTATACTTCTTTGGCTTAGAAGCTTCAGCCATCCTCTCTTTTCTTGATGGCCTTATAGCCTTGCTTTTCTTTGGCTTCTTAGGTTTGGATTGTGGTTGAGGTTGAGGGTGTGATGAAGATTGTGGTTGTGGAGATGTAGTTGTAGTGATTGGCTCAGTGTTTATGGTTTGAGGTGGGTCAGTGTTTGTGGGTTGAGGTGGTGACTGTGGAGGTTCAATGATTGGTTCATTTTGTGGTTCTTGTTGTTCTTGTGGTTGGTTGAGGAAGTTTCTGAGAGCAAGAGGATAGATAAACTATGGTAGTTGCTCTTTGTTAGCATCTTTATTTGTTAGATCAGAGAACATTCTCTTATGACATTGGAAAGGTTGAATAACATCCTCAACAGCAATTGTCAAATTTGGTAAACAAGCAGAGAATAAAGACTGACAAAAACGTGAGAAGTATACAGTTGTACTAGACTCTGCAAGTTTTTCACCTAAATTCATAAGTACAAGACGACCAAAATCAAAGTTACTCCCATTAAGAAGAGAGTACCCGATTTGAAGACTTTCACCTGGAATTGAATCCCAGTTGGTGACCTTCTTGCCAAATGCACGAGTAATGCAATCGAAGAAGAAGCTCCACTCCTTCCTGAGCCCTGGCCGTTTGACATCCCCAATCTTATCCAATGAACCAGAAAACCGTATTTGTTGTAACATTTCTTTCAATTGACCCACAACAGCCACAGAGTATGAAGTGTGAGTGTCAAAGTCCAAAACCTCACGAACAGTTGCAGGAGTTATGACAAACTCTTGGTCTTCATAGGTAAACACAATTGATGGAGTCCCATTCTCTCCACCATCATCATAAACAGAGTTTTTCCAGAAGATTGAGATTTGTGTGGCTGAGAGTGTCTCTGGTTGAACAAGAGCCTTACCAATCTCAAAGTCTCTTAAAAAGTTTTGGATCAGATGAAATGATGCTGGAGCTTTAGCAGTGTCTAGAATTGCAGCATAATTGTTGGTAACAAAAGTTAATCCCTGAGCCACAAAGTTCTTGGTTGCCATTAGAACAGTATAAGACAGAAGAGAGTATATGGAAAAGTGTTTGTGAAAATGTTTAAGTGAAAGTAACAGAGAAATTATGTGTGATGTTGTGTGTTTGTGGTTGTAAAGATGAAAAAGTGAATAATGAAATGACTTTGATTAGATCTGTAATTGAAAAACAAAACCCAATCATTTTAGACATTAAACACGAAACCAATTTCTTGTTAAGTGTGTGAGTGGGACACATGTCACATAAACAGTGGAACAGTTATTTACACGCGCAGTAATAATACCTATTATTACTGCTGTTCTCTCTCCTATTTCCAATAAGCTTTAACTGTCTGACACAATTAAACAACTGGCAAATATTACATGCAAATGTCAAAAACTCTTTGTGTACTCCAAGTATATATTCTGTCTGAAATAAAATATTACCTTAGAGTACTCAACAAAATCCATCAGTGTTTATCAATTCTCCAACTTAATTACTGTTATCCTTTCAAACACTGCATAGTTGTGAATATACGTGTGTGTAGAGCAGAGTTTACTAGATCAGTATTTAGAGCATCTAGTATTTCATAAAATCCATAAAATAAATCAGTAAACACTGGATGCACAAACTCTCATAGTAAACACTGAATATATGATGAATGCTAAACTCTGTATTAAATAGTTTATATACAGTAATAATTAACCTATAACCCCCATTTTTTTTTTACTTTCTCCAGTAATCAGAGGTTGAAACTAGTCACCAAAAATCCTATAATTTTAGCCCTTATCAATTTGATAAGTTCTTGGGTCTTCCTAGCTTTCGACTAGTCACCAAAAATTAGAGAATTTTAGCCCTTACTATGTACCTGTAAGTTCCTGGATCGTCCTAGTTACAAACATGATCTCAAAGGAGTTCTAAAAATCTATATAGTTTAGCTTTGGGGTTATTCTAATAACAAAATCAAATTTAACATCAGAAACGAACAGAGTTTAGAGCTCATCAACATCAGAAATTATTTATGAGAGGCAATGCACACAGTATTTACAGACTCAGAGTTTAGGATAAATAAAGTAAGAGATGCTATAAATATAGAACAGTATCATGCTGTGTGAACTTTCTGCACAGTTTAAGATTAGATCACAGATAACTTAGAAAGATTTATGACTAATTACTGAGAATAATATTTCATACATGTATCTTCATCGGTGTTTATGTTCAGAAAGAAACATTTATCAGAGTTTCTCAGTGTTTATTCAACAGTGAACAGTGTATGACTTAAAAGCATGCTATCAGAGTTTAACATTCATTGAGCAGAGTTTGCATATCAGAGATTAACATACCACAGAAATATGAGCAACACAGTACATAAGTAGAGTTTTGAGTCTAACCAATATCTCTAGTCAAAACTAGAGACCATTCCTAGTTCATTTACCAGCCTTGTAAATACTGCTTCACTCAATGGCTTGGTGAAGATATCTGCAAGCTGTTGTTCTGTAGACACAAAATGAAGCTCAATGTTTCCTTCTTCTACATGTTCTCTGATAAAATGGTACCTTATGCTGATTAGCTTGGTCATTGAATGATGTACTGGATTACCTGTCATAGCAATAGCACTTTGATTATCACAGTAAATAGGTATTTTACTGTACCTCAATCCATAATCCAGTAATTGATTCTTCATCCAAAGAATCTGTGCACAACAGCTACCAGCAGCAATATACTCTGCTTCATCTGTAGATGTAGAGATTGATTTCCGTTTCTTGCTGTACCAAGAAACAATTCTATCACCAAGAAATTGACAACTTCCACTAATACTTTTTCTGTCTATCTTACAGCCTGCAAAGTCTGCATCAGAGTAACCAAGAAGCTGGAAGTCTGATTCTCTTGGATACCACAAGCCTAAAGTTATGGTTCCCTTAAGATATTTGAAGATTCTCTTCACAGCTGTTAGATGTGGTTCTCTTGGATCTGCCTGAAATCTTGCACAAAGACATGTTGCATACATGATGTCAGGTCTGCTAGCTGTTAGATAAAGAAGTGACCCAATCATTCCTCTATAGTTTGTCATATCCACTGGTGAGCCTGTGTCTCTATCCAACTTTGTTGCTGTTGCCATATGAGTTGTTGAAGATGAGCAGTCAAGCATGCCAAATTTCTTTAGAAGATTTCTGGTATATTTTGCTTGATTGATAAAAATTCCATCATTTGTTTGCTTCACCTGTAGCCCTAGAAAATAACTGAGCTCTCCCATCATGCTCATTTGATACCTAGACTACATGAGCTTGGCAAACTTCTTACAGAGTTTATCATTAGTAGATCCAAAGATTATGTCATCTACATATATTTGAACTAATAACAGATCACTACCAAGATTGAAATAAAACACGGTTTTATCAATTGTACCTCTGTGGAACCCACTTTCTAAAAAAAATTGAGCCAGAGTTTCATACCATGCTCTTGGTGCCTGTTTAAGTCCATAGAGTGCCTTGTCAAGCCTGTAGACATAATCTGGATACTTGGGATCTACAAATCCTGGTGGTTGTTCAACAAACACTTCTTCTTCAAGTTTTCCATTCAGAAAAGCACTCTTCAAATCCATCTGAAAAACCTTGAATTTCTTGTGAGAAGCATATGCTAGAAAGATTCTTATTGCCTCAAATCTTGCAACTGGAGCAAAAGTTTCATCATAGTCTATTCCTTCTTGCCGTGAATAGCCTTTGGCCACAAGTCTGGCTTTGTTTCTTGTAACAACCCCATCACTGTCAGTTTTGTTTCTGAAAACCCATCTAGTACCAACAACAGATCTATTCTTTGGTCTAGGTACAAGGGTCCATACTTCATTTCTCTCAAATTCATTTAACTCCTCCTGCATTGCTGTTATCCAGTCAGCATCTTGAAGAGCTTCTTCCAATTTCTTTGGTTCAGATTTGGACAGAAATGCATGGAACAGACATTCATTTGTTGTAGCACTTCTTTTCCTAACTTTTGCATCTGGATCTCCAATGATTAAATCAGGTGTATTTGATTTTGTCCATTTCCTAGCTGTAGGTAAATGACTTCTATCAATAGTTGATCCTCCCCCTTGATCAATGTTCTCCTGATTATCTTGATGCTTTTCTTCATTCGCTGAGGATCCCCCTGAATTTGATCTCTCAGAGTTTGAACTGTCAGAATTTGGACTTTCAGAGTTTGAGTCATCAGAGTTTGAGTTTGATCCAGAATTTTCAGTTGACTCACTATCAGAATTTGAGTCATCACTCTGATCATGCTCCCCCTCAACTGGTTCTCCTCTTTGTTCAAACTGTACTATTTCTTCTGTGTGTACCAGTAGAGGTTCAGAGTTTGCAGCAACATAGTTTGTTGGACTAGTGTCATCAGAGTTTATTACATCAGAGATTAGATCTTCATTTTCGAAATGCAATTGATCATGTTCATCAACATCTTCAAGTCCAGTGATTTTTCTGTCATCAAATGACACATGAATAGATTCCATAATCACCCTTGTTCTCAGATTGTAAACTCTGAATGCCTTGGTTGACACTGGATAGCCAACAAAAATTCCTTCATCTGCTTTCAACTCAAACTTGGTCAACTGTTCAGGATGAGTTTTCAGCACAAAGCATTTGCACCCAAAAATATGAAAATATTTCAGGTTTGGCTTCTTTTCCCCCACCATCTCATATGGTGTTTTTCCATGCTTGTTGATCAGTGTTGCATTTTGAGTAAAACAAGTAGTTTGAACTGCTTCTGCCCAGAAATAGGTTGGCAATTTTGCTTCATCTAGCATAGTTCTTGCAGCTTCTATCAAGGTTCTGTTCTTCCTCTCAACTACACCATTTTGCTGTGGTGTACCTGGTGCAGAAAATTCTTGCTTAACTCCTCTGTTCTTGCAGAATTCTTCCATTGTTGTATTTCTGAATTCAGTTCCATTATCACTTCTGATTATTTTGACTTTGTGTTTTGATCCTTTGTCCAGTAGCTTTACATGCTCCATCAGTGTTAATGCAGTTTCATCCTTCTTTCCTATAAAATACACCCAAGTGTATCTGGTATATTCATCAATAATAACTAGAGCATATTTCTTTCTTCCAATTGACAAGACATTTACTGGTCCAAAAAGATCAACATGTAACAGATGATATGGATCAACAATTGAAGATTCAGACTTGCTCTTGAAAGAGGTCTTCCTCTGTTTGGCCTTTTGACATGAATCACACAGACCATTGACATTTAGTAAAGACTTTGGAAGTCCTCTAACAAGATCCTTTCTTATCAGCTCATTGATGTTGTTCAGATTCAAATGAGAAAGTTTCTTATGCCAATTCCAACTCTCTTCATTTGACATTCTTGTTGACATGCACATTGTTTTTCCATCAGAGTTTGTCAACAAGCTTGCTTCATAGATATTGTTGCACCTTTGTCCAACTAAAACAACTTTCCCTGTGGTTTTGCTGATAACCTCACAGTATTCAGGTTGAAAATCTACATGAAAACCTCTGTCACAGATTTGACTCACAGATAGCAGATCATGCTTGAGTCCTGGAACCAGAGCTACATTTGTGATGATGACACTTCCAAGATTAATATTGCCATATCCCAGAGTATGTCCTATGTTGCCATCTCCATAGGAAACTTTGGGCCAGCCTTCTCCACATACTCTGATAGCAGGGCTTTATTTCCAGTCATGTGTCCTGAACATCCACCATCCACTACTAGGATGCTTTCCCTGATGCCCTGCAATCACAAACAATTACTGAGGATTAGATTTAAGGATCCAGACTTGCTTGGATCCTTTGGCTTTCTTAAATCTGTTAGCTTTAGCAGCGGAATTTTCATTATCAGAGTTTAAGCTAACTTTATCAGAGTTTACACTTGCAGAATTAACTCTAACCCATTTCAGATTAGGTTTTAGTTCATAGTAATTATGATAAATAGCATGATAATTTCTGCAAGTATAAATAGAATGCCAAGTGCTTCCACAGTGTTTGCATAAAGTCTGTGGTCTAGTTCTAACATTATCTTTCTTTACTTCAGCCTTGGAAGGTAAAGAATTAATGTCTTTGTTCTTTCTGCAAAAGCTAGCAAGATGGTTAGTACTACCACTGTTATGACATGTCTTTCTTGGAGCTAAAGTAGCAAGCATTGGATAGTTGCCTTGAGTAATGCCTACTTTACCATTTCTGTTCTTTCTAGACACTTTCTGTTTCTTAACAGATTTTAACTCCTTAAGCTTATGCTTAAGTTGTTTATCTGTCATTAAACCAATATTAACCTGTTTAACATTAGTTTTTACTGGTTCATTCTTAACAGCTTCTTTTCCACCTTCAAATCTAGGTTCATTTATTCCATTAACAAATGTTCCAAATTTCTTAGGTGGAAGAGGTGGTCTAATCTTAACTGTATTCTAAAATCTAAGTTCATCTTTCTCAGAATAACCTAGACCTACAGTGTCAGATTGAAAAACTTCTTGAGTGTCTTTTCCTGAGTGAGTCCAAGTTTTAATAATGTGATTTGCCTTTTCCAACTCAGATTCTAGTTGTTTATACTGACTTAACAACTCATGTTCAAGATAGACAGCATCATCTCTCTCCTTTTGAACTTGCTGCATCTTAACAAGTTTCTCTTCTACAACCTTATTTCTCTCTTTGAGTTCAGAATTCTCAGTTTTGATTCTCTCATTCTCTAAAGTCTGATCCCTATAACTGATATGTAAGGACTTAAGATAAATTCTTAATTCAGTTATATCATCAATGTTATAAGCATAGGTAGTTAGAAGTACCTTGTTTTCAGAATCTACAGCTTCATCAACAGTAGTAGCCATAAGAGCATAGTTTACATCCTCATCTGAGTCATAGGTATCTGCCCAATCTCTACCTTTAGTGAAGAGTGCCTTCTCAGTTTTACCCTTCTTGCACTCAGGAGCATAATGACCCATCTCCTTACACTTGTAGCATTGAATCTCAGACTTGTCTCTTTTCCCAGATTTGGTATCCTTTCTCTCAGATTTTCTGAAATTCTTCTTGTCAAACTTTGAATCATTCTTGGAGAATTTCTTTCCTTTCTTGAAGTTCTTGAAACCCATCTTCTTGAAAGTCTTTACCATCAAGGCAGCCATTTCCATCATTTCCTCATCATCTTCAGAATCAGATGATTCATCTGCATTTGAGTCAACATCAGAGTTTGATGACTCATTTTCAGAATGAATGACCAAGGCTTTTCCTTTTGCCTTCTTCCTGAATGCTTCCTTCTTTGAGGGTCTTTCTTCAACTCTTAGAGCAATAGATTTTGACTTTCTACCTGATCTTCTGCTTCTCTGTTCCATTTCTAGTTCATGAGTTTTGAGCAGCCCATAGATCTCATCAATATCAGTATCAGCCAGATCATAATTGTCTCTAATAGTAGTTGTTTTGACATCCCACTTTTCAGGTAGAGAAAGAAGAAACTTGATATTTGAATCTTCTAGATCATATTCTTTATTAACCAGTGACAGATCATTAAGTAGCTTACAGAATCTGTCAAAGGTTTCTGTCATTGATTCTTCAGATTTAGCCTCAAAGTGTTCATACTCCTGTGTGAGTATGTTCCTTCTTTTCTTCTTAATTGCAGCAGTTCCCTGACATCTAACCTCTAGAGCATCCCAAATCTCTTTTGCAGTTTTACAATTGATCACTTTGTTAGACATAACATTATCCAAAGAACTATGAAGGAGATGTCTAACCTTTGCATCCTTTCCAATGGATGAAATATCCTCCGGAGTCAAATCTTTCTTCTCCTTTGGAATAGATTTAGCTTCCTGTCCAGCAGCAACAACAGAAAATTTTGTAGGCTTATGAGGGCCTTCATAAATTCTGTCAAGATATTCTGGATCTGTAGCTTCCAGAAACATAGCCATTTTCACCTTCCAGGTTGAGTATTCTGCTGGCTTAAGAATAGGAACCCTGATTGTTTCATATCGACTCACAGTTGTAGGTTGAGCCTTCTCAGCACTAGAGCCTGATGTAGGAGGAGGAATTTCCGCCATTGATTATAGTTGTGTGTGTGTGTGTGTGGATCTTAAACTGTATTAAATTAACAGATCAAGCTCTGATACCAATTGTTAGGCCGAATACACACTTATAATCAACTAAGTATGAGAGAATAACAATAAGTTCTTTAAAAGCTTTAAAAACTGTTTGAAATTAACTTCTCTCTCAGTGATGTAAATTATCACAGAGAGCTGCTTAGGTTACAATGAATGATATGATATTACACGATCGATACCCTTCTAGGGTTAACCTAACTGTATTTATAAAGTATACAGCTGCTATACAATCGATAATTGATACTCCTATAAATTAGCTATACAATTGATATCAATTACGATTGCTACTCATCTCCTTAGTCAACTCAATCTCTTTGACAGCTATCCAATCTTCAAAGATATTGCTTCCATAATAAATCTTCAAACATTGTTGACCAGTAGACGCTGTCTCCAGACAGAGTTTAACAAACTCTGTCGAGCTTCCAATAGTCAGCGTATAGCAAACTCTGTTTAGCTTCTAATTGTCAGAGTTTAACTAAACTCTGACTGCTTCCTGTTTAAACTCTGTTTTTCCCTGCAAAACTTAAACACTGATATTAACCATATCAATTATATTTAACATGCACTTTCAGCCCTTTCAAATTTTTTTAGTGACATTTACTCTTCTGTCCTAATTCGCGATGATTTAAAAGTTTTGGAGAAGTTTATAGTCCAAGTATTGACTTTGCTAGAAACCATCTTTTCGGTCGGTTGGTTTGATTTATTAAAACACGTGATATTACACTTGACGGAAGAATGTAGGTTGGATGGACCCGTTCATTATCATTGGATGTCTTTTGTTGAGAGAGTGATCGGGTTTACGAAGCAAAAGATTTGTAATAAGGCAAGGGTTGAAGGTTCTATTGCGGAATGATATATTGAGGAGGAAATGTTGAATTTTTTCTCATTTTACTTTGATATAAATTCGACACCGTTCATAATAAATTAGGTCATAACGAGGTTTTGTTTGGTACACATGGTGATAATGAATAAGAAGTGTTCACATATTCGGCTTGGATTCAAGGAATCCATAAAACTCGAAATTTGAGTGACTGTGAACGATTGATGGCGGAAGAATATGTTTTGTTGAATTCACAGGAAATTCAACTTTACATAAATGAATACGAAGGTCATATCAAAGCAAATGAACCAAATATAACACCATATGAAATGGAGAGAGCGATAAAAACTGGATTCAAAATTTTGGACGAAGTCGAAGATTATGACTGATGATGATGTCAATGGTTTGCGTTTCAAGAATTTGCTAGCGGGGCCGATAAAATTGGTATTATTGTATGAAACTTGTGTTGTTAATGGATATAAATTTCATACTATGTCTAATTCGGCACTCAGTTCGGGAGTTATGGTGAAATGTAGCTCTAATGACAATATTTTGAGCAACTATTATGGTCAGTTACAAGAAATCATAAAACTTGTGTTTCAAGGCAGAAAACATGTAATCTTGTTCTAATGTGATTGGTTTGATGTCGGATCCAGTATGCGAGTTGACAAGAATCGCGTAGTAACCGTCGATATAAATTCACGGTTAAGATCGAATGAGGTTTTTGTCTTGGCTAGTCAAGCTAATCAAGTGTACTATGGTCCGATTGTATTATTACCACAAAGTAGTATACATACGGTTGTCAAAAGTAAACGCCATCCTCTTGATGAATCTATAAGTGCACCTAGAGAAGACATTTTTTCAAGAAGACCAATCTAGACCCGTGCCATCATTTTCTTTGTTCGTTGATTTGTCACATTATGCAAATGTTTCAGTTACACATAATGTTGAAGAAGATAATGATAGAAATGAAGAAGACGAGGAAAGCGATGAAGAAAGCGAAGAGTACAAAGATGATTCATAATTTTTTATAAATTAATTTAGATATGTTTTAATATGTGTTCAATGTTGGTTTAGATGAAATGTTTGTGGATCATGGATGTTTATTTAGGATTTTAAAGTTATTGTGAATGTTGGTTGTTGTGTATATTGGTTGGTATATGTTATGTATGTTGCTTATGACAATTGTTGCAAGGAAAAAAACTCTGTGCACAATTTCGACCACCGGAACAAAGTACGACCGAAAATGACAATTATTGGGCAACAAAAAGCGACCGTCAACAGCAAATAATGACCGTGCTCATTCAAAAAGCGACTGAATTAATAAAGTATCGATCGTTATATTTTCGTCGGTATTTAGGCTACTCCAATACCCTACTGGAGATGTAACGACAAAACCGGTCAGAAAGTAATAACGATCGGTTTCATACTAAATCGGTCGTTATTCTTTTTAGAAATACTGATTCAATGATCGTCAGGATCTATTATGAAGCTGATTAGGAACTGATGGGTGAATCAAGAATTGATCAGGATTATACCATTAGGATCGAAACTTAACCTAGCGGTCATTATTGATGATGTCGTAATTCCTATGAATATAATAAATTAAAAATTAATGTAATTCTATTTTTACAATTTCTTGTCACCATTTTAGTATCAATAATGATATTACATGTATAGAAAATTAAAAAAAATTGGCACATGAAAATTTGGCGAAACAACGAAGTTTTACAGTATTTGTTTAGACTAAACGTAAAACAGAACATTTCGATTAACTCTAGGGTTCGTATTTTGCGTTTAGTTTTGACGATCCAATCGTACGAATGATGATTTCATCGTCAAATTAACTATAGTGGAAAAATAAATTTATAATAACCTACAGAACATAACGATTTCAACGATTCCGGTCTAGGGTTCGTTTAGTTAGTGTTTATCGATATCCGTGCTATAATTTTCAAATATGAAATTATAAAATATAATTTATAATTTTACATGCTACATGATTAATAGTACCTCATAAAAATATCAAATTATTATTAATATTTTTTTTAATTAAAATCCTATATTTTTTATAATTATTTAACAAAATATATTCAAGAAATTATATTAAATAAAAAAATGTTGGTTATAAATATTTTTGAAATTTTAAAAAATTTAAAAATATCGATACAAGATATTTATCAACAAAAAGCAAGTAAAAATTATTCAAAAATATGTTAAATAAAATATTTTTATTTGGGGAAAAAATATAAAATAACGTGGCACTGTTGAATAACTGACCGATTCCGTCGATAATAATCTTTTAAAATGATTTAGTTAATCTTTTCACATGTCTTATGATAATTTGTGTGGTAATTTAAGAGGTTTGACTACTGAATATACCGATCCTTAATACGGACCGCTTTTCAATAGAGCGATCGGTTTTTAGTACTGAAAAATTGATGTTCACTGCTTCTTGTAATCTGTGCGTTTATGGAAAATGAAGGGCAGACTTGAAAGGACATTTATGACTGGAAATGAAGGGTTAATCTGTGCCTATATATATCACGCATATGTAATAAATTTTTTATAAGTTACATTTCTTCTCTTTTTATTTTATTCTCTTGCTCTTGAGGTAATGCATATATATATATATGTTGTAATATGTTGTAATATATATATATATACAAGATATGTATATATATATACAAGATATGTATATATATATACAAGATATATATATATATATATATATATATATATATATATATATATATATTACAACATATTACAAGATATGTATATATATATATATATATATATATCTTGTAATATGTTGTAATATGTTTTTTTTACAGTCATGAAAGCTAAAAATGAGAAGGAGGTTATTTTAAAAACCAAGTTGAAAGAAGCCAAGGTAGATATCAAGATGCTGGAAGACCAGATCGTTGATCTTGAGGTGAAGGTGGAGGATCTCCAAAAAGCCTTGCAAGAGGCTCGCATGGAGATTCATCATTTAAAGAAATTTTATGGTCACGTTGATCCGTAGACCATAGATCATGTAATTTTTATTTGTTTTTTATAAATTTTTATTCAAATTAATGTTATTGTAATTCAAACTTTTTGAGGCTTGGCCTCTTTATATGAATTAATTAATTATATTATTGCATTTTGGTTATTCGCTCCTTAATTAACGAATTATGTTGTTCCGTATGTTGTTCCTTAAATTGGTTGTTGCAAGTGTATGTTGTGTTCGTATGTTGGTTTGTGCTCAGAACATTTTTTTTACTGCTGCAGCAGTAAAAAAAATTATCCGAGCACAATTCCGATCGCATTTCAAAATTTTGACCGAAAATGACCATTCTGGACAGGCAATATCGACATTCATATTAAATCGGTCGTTATTCTTGTTAGAAATATTGATTCGATGACCGTCAGGATCTGTTATGAGGCTTATCAGGAACTGATTGTTGACGACATACAATTTCGATCAACACTTATCCTAGCGGTCGTTATAGAAATATAAAATCATTTTTAATTTATATGGTAGTCTTTTAAGCACAAAATAAAAATAAATAAGAAGACAAACACTACAAAACATTAAATAAAAATAATAAACTGTACAAAAATATTTATAGTAAATTAATAAAACCATGTATTTCCTAATATTTTCTAGAGAAAATATGTCTATAAATGTAATATTAAAATATAAAAATATATGATATTTATCAACAAAAAGCAAGTAAAAAGTATTCAAATATATGTTAACTAAAATTTTTTCATTTGGGGAATTTTTTTTAATAATTCGGTAGCACTAAAGTTAAACTGACCGATTCGGTCGGTTGCGTTGTGAAAGGAAAATTAAAAATTGTAAATTTTTCACCAAAAATTAGGCACGAATTCTAATACCGACCGATGTATTCCTACCAGGTTGTTACTAGGCGGTCGGTATAGAGCCTATCAATTTGGTTAAAACTGGTTTTTCCCTCTTTCACTTTACTATTTTCTTTTTAATCACAAACCCTATACCTCTCTCTCTCTCTCTCTCTCTCTCTCTCTCTCTCTCTCTCTCTCTCTCTCTCCCTCCCTCCCTCCCTCTCCCTCTCCCTCTCTCTCTATTATACCACCAATTAATACGCTCTCTATTACATCTCCATCTCTCGATTTTTATGGTTCTTTAATCAATCTTACACTTGTTGCTTACTCTGATTACACTCTCTCTTCACTCAATATACCTTTGTCTAATTTGTAACGTGTTTAATTTGTTTGTCTAATTTTTAGTATCAAGGACTCCGATGCCAAGAAGACTTTTAAACAAGTCTTGAGAGTACATCGGCCACGTGGAACGCTCAAATATACCGATATTGTGAACATGGATCCAGACTTTGTCAAGGAAGTGTTTAAGGAGTTTAATGCAAGTTATACATATATGTGTGTGAGTGATGTGTGTTATTTCATTTTTCATTAATTATGATGCGTTTATGTTTTCATAATCATAATTGTGATGTTGTAATATTTTTTTTATAGCATTATTACAAGTTGTATAAGAGTCTAGATTGGGCGACGGCTTACAATGATATGATAAAGCACATGAAGAATCTAATAAAGAAAACAATAAATGAGGTCGAAAAGAAGGCATGCGAAGATGCCAAGAAGTATAAAAAGACCCTTCTCGAAGTCAATCCCGGTGATTGGGAGGATGAATGGTGGAAGGATGCAGTAAAGTATTGGGAAGGTGAAGCGTACAAACATCACTCAACTGTTGCTAACCGGTCGAAAAATAATAACGACCGGTTTCATACTAAATTGGTCGTTCTTCTTGTTAGAAATACTGATTCAATGATCCTCAGATCTGTTATGAAGCTGATCAAGAACTGATCAGGATCTGTTATGAAGCGGATCAGGAACTGATCGGTCTTTAACCTTCCGTCAGTATTGTTTATTATACTTTTTTAAATTCTGACGTGTCATGACACGTGTCTGTGGGGTCCACAAGACGTTGCATTACACGTCAGCAAGTGGACCCCTCCACGTCAGATGGGTCTCGTTTACGTGTATCATAGACGTGGCATTAAGTCTTCAGCCAGTCAACGTGATTGCGACCGGAAGAGTTAATAACGACCAGGTTTTGTACGACCGATATGTATCGATCGTTACTGTCTAATAACGATTGATTATATAAGAACTACGACCGATTTGGCGGTCAGAAGGAGCCCTATTTCTTGAAGTGATTGCACCGTACCATAATACTTAATATATTATATAATTATAAACATATTAATTATATATAATCAAATATAATACATATATATATATATATATATATATATATATATATATATATATATATATATATATATATATATATGGGGCTACTGCAATACAAACATTCTTAGAATACAAACCTAAAAACCAAATTTCAAGCTAATCTAATGACCAAACTAATGATCAAACTAGGAGTACCCGAATACAAAAAATGTATAATAATCTACCCTCTATTCAGTTAAAAAAAAATCACTATTCACTGTGCTAACGAGGTAGTGACGTCAGCGTGAACAGTGATTTTTTATTTTTTATTTTTTTTTTGCTGGACGTTGGTGAGTTAATTTAGGACATTTTTTGTGAAGATGCCCCTGGCAGGGGCCCTTATAATAGATGAAATATAATATATTTAGTGTTGGTTTGTAGTTCTCATTTTAAGAATGGTTTGTATTTTAGCAAAAGCCTATATATATATATATATATATATATATATATATATATATATATATATATATATATATATATATATATAATGTAAGTATTTTGTTAAGGATTTAAGGGATAGTTTTCAAGTTATTTGCTTCGTTAGCGACTACTGCGTAGTACTAGTTTATTTTAGAGGCTTATGATGGGACTGTACTTATCAATTGTAATGAATTAGCCCATCTTTCTTTATTTTAGTATCACAATATTTCATACTACAGTGTTTATAGTTCATTAAGCCTATAGTGGTCATGGTCTGCATAAAAAAAAAGAAATGTGGTTGAGTAAGAACTTTAAAAATTAATATCACATGCATGAAAATTAATATTTTAGATTTATAATAACTTTTTTTATCGAATGTGTAAGTCATAATGAACTGCACCGCACCGTATTTTCATGGTTCATGCGATTTTAAAATCGCGATGCGATTGCGATTTAAAAATTTGATCAAATCACATGCGTGTGAATTGATCCGCGTTTTTGAAGAAAAACCGCACCACACACCGCAATAATTTTTCGTATACCTTCTAAACGTTATTCTTGTAATGTAAGGGTAACATGAGTACATACATCATATCAATGTTTTTAAAACATGGTGTTCAATTAGGTGATATATTAGTACTTCTAAACCCTTTAAGCATCGTAGTATCATGCTGGACTTCGCTGATAGAGAAAAAAAACTGTAAAGCGTACATTATTAACTCCAGAGAATAAAGATGACAAAATATCCATATATGAAAAAATGGAGAAATGATGACGGCATAATAATGCTATAAATTTGTACGACTTATACATTGTAAACATTGCACGGTTAGTAACTTAGTACCCTGTATCCATATCTAACAACAATCACAGCTATTAATATGTTATATGGCGGCAAAAAAATTTCTTCACCCGTAACCGCCCGGCCAGCTGGTCTTCACCAACATATAGAATTTATGTGCAGAAGTTGTTGAAATTATAATCTAGGGCCAGTCATAAAAGATTAGAGTGAGATATATAGGTCCATTAAGAAAAGTCTGTGAACTCGATCGAATTCATCCATTATATGTCATATCTTAATTAATATCTGCCATATGGCAAATAAATCCCGAATAATTTCCGAAAACTAATTGATTTCTATTTCGCAATGCTAGAAATACTGAAATGATTTCCGAAATTGTTTCCCAATTATAAGTATTTTTTTTTTATAATTAGTGGAATGCATATGAAAACATGGAAAGCCTCTTTATTTTTAAAATATATATTCAATCACATCTTGCCAACTAAGGAAACGGTTTTAAGTTTTTTTTGAAAACCATAACATTTCTCTTTCAAATTTGGGGCTTGTATGCTTCTTGCACATTCTAATTTACAGTCCCAACACAAAAAGAGCTAGACACGCACATTACATTATGCAAGCATCATATAAGAGGAGAACTAAATCACATTCTAATTTACGGTCCCAATAAAAAAAAGTTGAAACACGCACACAAGCATGTATAATCACATTGCATTATTCACGCATCATACAAGAGGAAGAACTAAATCAAGGATGAAGAGGACAATATAAACTAAATTATGGGAATTTCTAGTGTGTATATTTTTAAAACTGAATTAAAAAATATAACATAGTTCATGATAAGTTGGGTTCTTTATCGAAATTAAAATTGGTTTTTCTTTTTAATCAAATGAAAATGGTAAAAATATGAACTTTTAATAATTTGTTGATTCTAAAAAATTATTTAGTGATCTGTCTAATTATAATTTTTCAAATTTCTTAAAAAATAATCTATCCTATATTTAAAATATTGACTCATAATTAATTTTGAAAGCATTTTCAGTTTTCTTATATATTTTATATCTTTTTAACAATACATGATTAGTAAATCGAAATTTCACTCATAATGTATTAAGAAAAATACAAATATGTTATTATTAAATAATTACAAATAGAAAAATTAATCAAAATATATTATATATGTATACACATTTTATATTATATACATAAATATTATGAATAAAGCTATTTTCGAGCCCAATAAATTAATTTTTACATTTAATAGGAACCAAAAAATTGTAGTTGAATTAATATGTAATTATATAATAAAAAATATTTTAAAAAATATTATATAAGAATCAATATTAGGACAAATCCTAGAAGGACCATGGCCACTTTGATCCCTATATAGCCTTGTCCGGCTAAATGTTCAGAAGGATTATCATACATATATATTGCTGAAAGGTTTTAAAACGAACTTTAATTGTCATTGTACAAAGCAATCTTAAATCCAAATCTCGTGTGCGTTGTGTGCATATGCATGTATATCATACTATCAATTATGAACCAGAAAATTAGCTGAAAAAACTATAAACAAGAAATCGAACATATTATACGATCAATCTTTAGCTAAAAATAGCCATTTATTAATAATAATATTGCAAGTGTGTTAATATTCTTGATCATTCTTTAATTTTCTCATTCGATTCCAACTACACGAAATGTAACTCATGCATGTATCATGAATCATGAAAAAAATGAAAATCGTATTTATGTTAGTCCCAGTCACTCAGTCAGGTGTATGGTTTAACTAAAAACAGAATAGTATACTAATACATGAATAATGAGTTGATAAAGATTTTATGTTACCTACCAATGGCGGCTTTTGAATATGTTTGGCCATATAATTGTACATATATCAATATCAAATTAGAATGGTGATAGAGTTAATGATTTCGGTGCATGACTAATTGGGCACCTATATTGGCGTCTGATTACGGTTAAGGTTGTGATGATGGGATGTGTTGATTGCTAGTGACCAAGTAGTGAAATCAGTACATAATTTTTGTTTTGGACACATCACTAGTGGTGAATTACGTGCTTAGAATTAACAGCACAACTTTGACGAATTTGGCCGACCAAGTCGCCATTGATGCATGAGACTGAGGCTCATCTGTAATGTGACATGTTTAGCTTTATTTTGATCAGGTCATAAAATATCCCTACATGTATAGGAACGAGAAAGGAAGGGTGCGATGCTACTTGCATGAGATTTATTTTGACCGATCAATAGCGTACAATGAAGAAATATTCCAATTCTTTTTTCTATTGAAGTATATATATATAGAGTCCTACTCTACTACAAATTAAAATTAATTACAAACTACAAACTAAACACTAATTCAATATTTCATGCTAATCTAATGATCAAACTAGGGGTACCCCAATACAAAAAGTGTTTAAAATAATTGGCTCCATTCAGCAAAAAAATAAATAAAAAAATAAAAAAATTTCACTGTTCACGTGATGACGTGGCAGTGGATTTCACTGGTTAACGGTACTTCGCACCTTCTTGTACGGCGCTTCGCGCCTTTATCATTCTAAAGTTGTAAGGAACGGCAATCAATGGTAAAGGCAATAGACGATTGACGGGTGTGTCGAGGGCCTGCGGCCCTCATGACTACCTAACTCATCCGTTTATTGTCGTAAATGCTTCGCATTTCCACGGTAAGTTTTTTTTTTTTTTTTTTTTTGGTGGATAGAGCCAATTATTTTAAGCATTTTTTGTGAAGGTACCCTTGGCGGGAACCTTAGAATAAATGAAATATAATTAATCTAGTGTTAGTTTGTAGTTTGTATTTAAGGATTTGTTTGTATTTAAGTAAAAGCATATATATATATATATATATATATATAGTATATTAATTAAGGATAGATGTGTTTGTGGTAACATATACAGTATATTATATAATATGAAAATTTATTTTCACTAATGATGTTAGCGAAATAGAGAAAATCCCTTTCATATTAGTTTCATTATTATTAATTAAGGATCATTATTTAAATAATTGTGATATTGTAAATGAATTACAACTTATAATTTTACTATTGTTATTATAGAAGAAATTGAGTGTGGGGTTCGTTTTCTCGAATCCCCATTTATTTCATCTAATACTTATTTGTCAATTATTTATCTACTTCTTACAATCAATCTTGTAGATATTTATTGTACAATTGACTAAGAATATAGAATAATATAAAATTTTGTTTGAATTTTTTATGATACCTTGAAGTATTTAATGAATTTGTTTTTGTAATGATATTAAGAGTCTAAATTATTACCATGAAAAGAAAAAATGAAATTTTACAAAAATTTGTAGATGTAAAATTTCTTTTACAAAAAGTTGTAGGCCGGTGTGAGAAAATATCCTATATAAGTAGATACTATGTGGGAACAAGCATGAAAGGGCGGGAAACTACTTGGACGAATAATCAAGCTAATCAATAGCGTGCAATGAAGAAAGTTGGTGTGTACACGGTTCGGGTTGGAGGAGTTCGAAGAATTTTTTGACCCAATTCAATTTAATTGGTTAAATAAATTTTCAACCCAACCCAATCCATTAAAATTAAATTCATAATCCAATCCAATCCAATCCAATCGGTTTGGACGGGTTATGAATAAATATTAAAAAAAATTGCATAAAAAATTGTTATCATTTTTGTGGTTGCAGAAAGAATGAAAGGTTTCTGCATATGTTAAATACATTTCAGCATAACATGATTGAGATAAAAATTTAACATACAACTTGCATCTCATAGTTTCTATAACAGATAACATACGACTTGCATCTCATAATTTCTATAACAGATAAAATGTTGCTACTTTCTCTTAGTAAGCTTCATGTATTTTAATGGTTTGCATGACAAAATACATGAATATACATGGCAGGTACAAAGACCAGTTAGCACTACTGCTATGCGATACTGCAGAGGCACTCTGCTTTCAATTTTGATATAAATGTAAATGGGCCAACGTAATAATGGATCATGGATATAAAAAATATTTTATTAAATTAATTTATTTTTTAATCGGGTTGGGTTGGTTCGGGTAAAAAAAATTAAAACCCGTACCCAACCCATTTAAATCGGGTTAATGTTTTTTCAATCCATTATTATATATCGATTTTAAAAAAATCTGTTTGAATCGGGTGAAATAATGTCGGTTTGAATGGGGTTGGTCGGTACATCCCTGGAAGAAAGAGTCCAACTCGTTTTCGAATGAAATATGTATTAATTTTTGATTATGTTAAGTTGATGAGGGAATAATGAATTTGAATACTATGATATTGCATTGATGTTCAATTAGAATCGATGTCTTTATTTTAAATTTTTCCACACCGAATCATATATTTCTAAATCAATAGCGTTGAGCATTTCGAATACTTTTTCAACATAGGGGTGTAGGATATTTAATCTTAATAATGATAATCGGACTGATATTTAGTAGTACCTATTAATTATTTGTATGATATACGAATTGATTATCCACCATCCAAAATGGATTATTGGAACAGAATTATGTATTAGTATTTTGACTTGGCTTCCTACGTATTATTGTTGAATCAGATTCAACCAAATTAAATATTGAACATAATTACGGAAGCCTGTAATATTTGTCAATAATAATATAAAATAACCAACTAATGAAAATTACAAATAAAATAATTTTAGAAAACATGCAATAATTATACTCTAATAAAAGTAAATTTAGCTTATAGTTGAATGCGATTAATTCAAATAAAATTTTTAATTAATTAGATTTGGATAACTTCTGGTAGTGGACATTACTTTAGACGGAGCCAAATTAAGCAAAGACAATCAAAATCAAAACTACCATCAGGGAGTGCTAGAACTTTTAAACAAAAAATAACAAATTTTTTAAATAAGCCTGTGGTGAAAGTCTGCACTCTGCACCTCAACAATTTTATTTATTTATAGATGAAGACAAGTTTCTATAGTGATATGGGTGAAAAACAACCCTTAAAGACATAATTAATGTGACATTTATTGGCCCGTAAATATGGCCCGAAACCCTAGTTGGGCACTAAATTCGTAATTAATGGTCAGACCCAAAAGAACGGCCCAAACTGGGGACGCCCGGTAAAAGCCTATCTCTAATATGGGTCTGATCCACAAACCAGGAACGTTCTAGAAACTAAGAACGTCCTAGAATATCCCCAGGATATTGTGTAGCCTCCAAGGCACCAAATTCGACATGGAAACTAATTCCTAAAAGGAAGGAGTCAGAACCTTCCTCAATTACGGTGACTTATCCACCAAGTCTCCAAAACCTACTATAATTCTAAGGCTTTCACAGCCTATATAAAGGGCCAGGCCCCTCATCCTAGAACTACGTTGGCTTGATTCTCAACTCTGAGATACGTAGGCATCTTGTGAGGACCCAAATTAGGTCACGATAACGCAAGCGCAGCCATTAAAGCAAGAAGCTCACGAACCCTAGCCGCCATTTGATAACCCTACTTTTATTCCACAACATTTGGCGCCGTCTGTGGGACCAGGATATCAACCATGGTTAACACACGAAGAACATCAACCGAGAACGTTCCTGTTACATCTGACCCACCAATCATCTCCTCTACACCGCCCCTTGTTACGGAGCAAGGGCTTGTGCCCCCATCGACTGAGACTATTACACAACCCCAAGTTTCTCAGACTACAGGGACGAATCCCCATGCTGAGAGAACCTTACCGGTGATTGATCACCCGGGACAAGAGACTAATCAACTTCAGATGGTTGTTGCTCCATTGACTAGCCGTCCCCCGCTCTCAGGAGTTCAGATCTCCACCACTACACTCCCAGTGAATACCGATCCGTTATACGGGTTGCCAAACTATCCCCCAAATCGAAGGGATCCTGGACCAAGTGGACACGCTTTACGGATTCCCGAGTCGTATCAGCCACCCTATATTAGGGGTCTAGCCCCCCCCTGAGCAAGGATATTACGATTACTCTGGACCTTACTCCGATGATTCATCATCCGAGGATGATGAACGTGATATAGCCCCGAGGAGGCGACGTACAAGCAAAGAACCCATGTGGAGGACTCAAAGGGTCAATGATAGACCCGTTCAAACAGCTGCTGAAAGAATCAAGGCTTTTGAAGCCGAGATCCAAAAGCTGAAGGATGATATAACCAGAGAACAAGCAAGGCAAAATCTGAATAGGCCTCCTCCAATCCCAAGGGAGATCCCCATCGTTGATTTGGAAGGGTCCTTAAGAAGACCGAGAAGGGCTGATGCCCCAACTGGAGGAATTACGAGGGTAGAAACCCCTAGGAGTGATCCCAAAGACCTGATACCGCTTTGGGACCCCGACGACCCCATACCTCCATTCACGGACGAAGTGATGAACGCTCATGTTTCCCGAAAATTCAAGATGCCCACGATAAAAGCATATGATGGGACGGGCGATCCTTCGAATCACGTCAGGACATTCTCGAACGCTCTACTGTTACAACCCGCTAGTGACGCTCTTAAGTGTAGGGCGTTTCCTCAAACCTTGGCAGGCATGGCTCAAAGATGGTACAGCCGATTGCCCGCAAACTCGATTGGTTCTTTTAAGGAGTTGAGTACTGCCTTTATCAATCAATTTGTTAGTGGAAAGGTCCACGAAAAAAGCTCTGCTTCTCTCATGCAAGTAAAACAAGGAAAGAACGAGAACCTGAGGGATTACCTCAAGCGTTTCACTAAGGAGACGTTGAATGTCCCGGATCTGGAGAACAAAGTAGCTATGATAGCCTTGGAGAATGGAACGACGAACCCCTACTTTCAGATGTCGTTGGCAAAACATCCCCCTGAGAGCATGACTGAGCTCCAAAGGAGGGCAAGTAAATACATAAAAGCAGAAGAAAGCATGAAGAAGACGGAAGCTCCCACCACTAATGGAGGAAACGGAAACTCCCGGAAGCGAAGGCAAGAGCAGGAGTATGACACAAGGGACAAATACCCCCGGACAAGCAAGGACTCCGATTCTGCTTCCAAGAAGAATTTGGGGCCAAGGTTCTCTGAATATGCAAGGTTGAATGCTCCTCGAAGTCAAATCCTGATGGATATTGAAAAAGATGCGGATTTCCGATGGCCGAAGCCACTTAGGGGAGATCCCGCAAGGAGAAACAAAGATCAATACTGCAGGTTCCATAAGGACGTTGGACATGACACTGATGACTGTAGACAGCTCAAGGACGACATTGAATTCTTGATCCGCAAGGGAAAGCTGAGCAAATTCACAAAGGGTGAAGGTCGTGGAAACCAAAGAAGAGATTATGATAGAAGAGATTATAATGATAGAAAGGATAACGATCGTGATCGCAACCCCCAGCCACGAGGGCCTGTCATCAACATGATTTGGGGAGGTCCTACTGCGGCCGGAACAACAAGGAACTCTCGAAAGGCATATGCCAGGGAGGTGATGCATATCGTGGGAGAAGCCCCGAAGAGGGCAAAGACTGAAGTAGTGATCGGATTTGATGACTCGGACTTAGAAGGGGTAAAGTTCCCCCATGACGACCCGTTGGTCATAACTCCTGTAATTGGAAATTCGGAGGTCAAGCGAGTCTTGATAGACAATGGTGCTTCTGTTGACATCCTGTTTCATGATGCGTTTGTGAAGATGGGATACAATGATTCCCAGCTGACTCCAAATAACATGCCCATATATGGGTTCAATGGAGTCGAATCTAGCGTTGAAGGAACTATCCAACTCCCGGTTACTATTGGAAAGGAGCCTAAGGAGGCCACACAGATGTTGAACTTCTTGGTAATTAAGGCCGCCTCCACATATAACGCGATCCTCGGAAGGACCGGACTCCACGCGTTCAAGGCTGTTGCCTCTAGTTATCACATGAAAGTCATGTTTCCAACCAGGAATGGTGTTGGAGAACAGAAGGGTGATCAAAGGATGGCCCGAAGTTGTTATGTGGCCGCGTTAAGAGCTGATGGAGTCGGGGGGCAGGTCCTCCCGATTGAGGACATGGATATTCGGGATGACGAACACCGGGGGAAACCAGCAGAGGATTTGGTTCCTGTACCCCTGGACAGTAAGGACCCTGAAAAGGTCACGTACATAGGAGCGTCGCTGAAAGAACCCATGAAGGGCAGGTTAATTGAATTCCTACAAGAAAATAAGGATGTGTTCGCTTGGACAGCAGCTGATATGCCAGGGATTGATCCCCAACTCATAACTCACAGGTTGAATGTCGACCCTAAGCGGAAGACCGTTAAGCAGAAGAAGAGGAATTTTGCTCCAGAAAGGCAAGAGGCCATTAAACAAGAGGTGGACAAACTCTTGGAGGCTGGTTCCTTCCTGATCAGAAGGAAGTCCTGTTTTTTAGGGTGTTTTCATGACCCTCCAGAATGCTCAAAAATGCTCCGTTTGAGCTCAAATTTGAGATTCAAGAACCTTGTGAGGTCCTCTACAAGCCTATGCAGGTGGCCAAGTGTTTCCATGAAATTTGGAAGGTGTTATGATCATGTACGAGACCTGGTCTGAAAATCAGCTAAAAATGGGGTATTTCGCCTCCAGAACGTTCAAAAATGCATGTTTTCATGTGATTCTTCTTCATACCAGGAGATTATAAGAATCCCCATCATATAAGCTCAACTTCAAAGTTTGGGTTTGGAGATGCCAGGGGTGTTCAGAAAACCAAGGATATTGAAAGACCCTGGAACACCTTCTAGGGGATAGTATTTCTTCCCTAGACAACTCAAAAATGAGAATTTTCACGTGATTCTTTTTGCAACCAGGAGGTTATAAGAAGCTCTACTTAACTAACTTGACTCCAAAATTTGGGGTTAGGACTTCGCTAATCGCAATTAGGGGGTGATTAGCCTCAATTATCAACGTTTAAGGACTTCCACTCAAGAATTAACCTATCCAAAGGTTAAAAGTGGATATCCTAATAGTAATTACATCAAGTATGAACTTGTTGGCCTAAGTCAAGACCTTTATAACCCCGTTTAGGGTTGTTTAGCCCCGATTAGGGCCAAAATAGCGTCTTCTACTTAAAAATTAGCCCTTATCAAAGCTTATGAGCAATGACCGCCTGATATTGACCCTAACTTAGATAAGTTGAGGGAAATAAAGCACTAATGAATTTATGATAAAGGATCCTATGCACGAATTGCACTTGGATTAGTGTCTACGAGCTCAAAACGGCACTAATCCTATTCCCGAAAGGCCCAGAAATCTTAAGAAAAAGGTTCGAGAGGCCAAGGAACGTTTAACTTTCTTAAGTATTAACTTGGGAGAGAATTTTAGTCATTGTGAATGTGTAGGTCGCTCTACACTTCACTGTAAGACGATACCCTGGTAGGGCCGGTGTGACCTTAAACTTCTACGAAATCAAGTTTTCCTAGAAGTTGGGGGGCAAATGATATGGGTGAAAAGTAACCCTTAAAGACATAATTAATGTGACATTTATTGGCCCGTAAATATGGCCCGAAACCCTAGTTGGGCACTAAATTCGTAATTAATGGTCAGGCCCAAAAGAACGGCCCAAACTGGGGACGCCCGGTAAAAGCCTATCTCTAACATGGGTCTGATCCACAAAACAGGAACGTTCTAGAAACTAAGAACGTCCTAGAATATCCCCAGGATATTGTGTAGCCTCCAAGGCACCAAATTCGACATGGAAACTAATTCCTAAAAGGAAGGAGTCAGAACCTTCCTCAATTACGGTGACTTATCCACCAAGTCTCCAAAACCTACTATAATTCTAAGGCTTCCACAGCCTATATAAAGGGCCAGACCCCTCATCTCAGAACTACGTCTTGGCTTGATTCTCAACTCTGAGATACGTAGGAATCTTGTGAGGACCCGAATTAGGTCACGATAACACAAGCGCAGCCATTAAAGCACGAAGCTCACGAACCCTAGCCGCAATTCGATAACCTTACTTTTTATTCCACAACATTATACTTTCCCCTAAGGGATGAGAGTTGGTCCTCCGAGGTGAAATACTTAGCCTCCCATTCTTCAGACTCCTTCTGAAGCTTCTCTACAGCCTTGAGGGCAGTTCTCTCCTTGTCCTTGTAGGATCTCCCGAGTTGGATAGCATTCTGGAAGTGAGCATTTAGCTACCAAAACAAAAACGCCATAAGAAAATGTGTTAAGCCACGACGGCCAATATACAACCATAACAATGAAAAGGAAGAGGAGATCGACTTACGTTATATGGCATGATATGCCCCCATGCTTTCATTTTCCTCTAAATCTGTTGCTGTTGCAAAATGGACCTTGTCGGCCGGGGCTATGGCGTTCCGAGACCACTCTCGAGCAAGGAGGTGGCTGTCCCTGATAGCATCCTGCTCACATATCCCCCAATCAGGCATGAATGTTGTCTTCATGCTCCCATCCGAACTCCTAATTCTCTTCCCCGCCTTCGAACAATGCTGAAGGAACTCAGGGGCCGGTACGTCTTCAGGATTAGCTTCTTTCTCAGCTTTCTTAATCATCCTTTTGGTGATATGGGGAAGTCGGCTCGGATGGTTGTCAATTTCCTCAGCAACTGCAAACAAAGCAAAGGAAACGATGTTGGAATAAGAACAAGTACGATGAAAGAAAAGAAGTTAAAGTAAGAATTACCCTCGAGAGGGATATAACTAAGCCCGGCCTCCAATAAGGCACGTTCAGTCACAACTTCACGATAGTGGGTTTTCTGAAAGACTGGAATAAGCCAATCCCGTTGGGATATTTCTTCAGTTGTGAGTTGAAGCTCACTAACACCCTCATCAGTCACGTGATTGAATTTAGACCTGAAGAAGTTACCCCAGTCACCTCATTTCCATCTAAGGATGAAAAATTCGTGCCTCCAGTTGTGGCAAGAATCAGGCACAGAAGAAGCGTCAATAATCATCCTAGACTTTATGCGGTGTTGGATGCTCACCCATCCTTTCCTAGTGATAGGGCTATTCTTAAAAGCAAATAGATGCCTAAACAACGGGATGCTAAGGCGGATGCCTCCTCTGATGCATTCAACCATGAAAATGAAGATGAATTTCCAGGAGTTGGGGTATAGTTGACAGGGGTTGATTTTAACCTCAGCTAATAACCTAACAAGCCAAGGGTGAATTGGAAACCTAAGGCCAGCATCAATGGCACCTTTGCACCACTAGACTTTGTTTTTGATGCTCCATCAAAATAGAGCACCCAATACTCCTTCTGATCAGGTTCAAGCTCCTTAGCTTTATCTTCATCTTCCTTGTTTAATACTACCTCTTGCCCCCCGACTTCTTGGTTGATGGTACATTCAACCACGAAGTCAGCTAAAACCTGAGCCTTAATGGCTGTCCTAGGCTTATACGTGATATCAAACTCCCCGAGTTCGATCGCCCACTTGATTATCCTTCCACTGGCCTTCGGGCTATGCAATATACTTCGTAACTGTTGGTCCGTCAGGACTTCAATCTTGTGTGCCTGGAAATAAGGTCGTAGTTTCCTTGAGGCTGTCACTAGTGCGAGAGCAAATTTTTCAATGGTCGAGTAATTCAATTCAGCTCCATGCAGCACCTTGCTCACGTAGTAGATGGGCTTCTGAACCTTTTTCTCCTCTCGAATGAGGACGGCACTCAGTGCTTGTTCAGATACCGCCAGATATAGGTATAGGGTCTCTCCAGAACTAGGTTTGGCCAACAACGGGGCCTTGGTCATGTATTTCTTCAATTGTTCAAAGGCCTCTTGGCTTTCTGATGTCCACTCAAAATTTTTTACTTTCTTCATGGCCTGAAAGAAAGGTAAACATTTATCGCCAGACTTTGAGATGAATCTTCCCAAGGCAGCTATTCTACCAGTTAATTTCTGCACGTCTTTCACGGAACGTGGTGGTTCCATGTCGAGAATTGCTTTGATTTTATCTGGGTTGGCTTCAATGCCTCTTTTTGAGACCATCAGGCCTAAGAACTTCCCTGACCCAACGCCAAAAGCACATTTGGCTGGGTTCAGCATCATCTTATGGTGCCTCAGCACTTCAAACGCCTCCCTTAGGTGTTCAATATGGTCAGCTGTAAGCAAGCTCTTGACCAACATATCATCAACATATACCTCCATGGTTTTCCCAATCAGGTGGGCAAATATCTTATTTACCAGTCGTTGATAAGTAGCTCATGCATTCTTTAGTCCAAAAGCCATGACAAGGTAACAAAAAACACCAAAGTCAGTTATGAAAGATACCTTTGGGATGTCATCCTTGTGCATCAAATGTTGTGGAATAAAAAGTAGGGTTATCGAATGGCGGCTAGGGTTCGTGAGCTTCTTGCTTTAATGGCTGCGCTTGTGTTATCGTGACCTAATTCGGGTCCTCACAAGATGCCTACGTATCTCTGTATTAGAGAATCAAGCCAAAAACGTAGTCCTAGGATGAGGGGTCTGGCCATTAATTACGAATTTAGTGCCCAACTAGGGTTTCGGGCCATATTTACGGGCCAATAAATGTCACATTAATTATGTCTTTAAGGGTTATTTTTTACCCATATCATTTGCCCCCCAACTTCTAGGAAAACTTGATTTCGTAGAAGTTTAAGGTCATATCAGCCCTGCAAGGGTATCGTCTTATAGTAAAGTGTGGAGCGACCTACACATTTACTACGACTAAAATCCTTTCCCAAGTTAATACTTAAGAAAGTTAAACGTTCCTTGGCCTCTCGAATCTTTCTCTCAAGATTTCCGAGCCTTTCGGGAATAGGATTAGTGCCGTTTTGAGCTCATAGACACTAATCCGAGTGCAATTCGTGCATAGGATCCTTTATCATCAATTCACTAATGATTCATTCCCCTCAACGTATCTAAGTTGGGGTTAATGCCGGGTGGTCGCTGCTCATAAGCCTTGATAAGGGTTAATTTTTGAGCAGAAGACGCTATTTTGGCCCTAATCGGGGCTAAACAACCCTAAACGGGGTTATAAAGGTCTTGATTTAGGCCAACAAGTTCACACTTGATGTAGTCACTATTAGGATATCCACCTTTAACCTTTGGATAGGTTAATTCTTGAGTGGAAGTCCTTAAACGTTGATAATTGAGGCTAATCACCCCCTAATTGCGATTAGCGAAGTCCTAACCCCAAATTTTGGAGTCAAGTTAGTTAAGTAGAGCTTCTTATAACCTCCTGGTTTCAAAAAGAATCACGTGAAAATTCTCATTTTTGAGTCGTCTAGGGAAGAAATACTATCCCCTAGAAGGTGTTTCAGGGTCTTTCAATATCCTTGGTTTTCTGAACACCCCTGGCATCTCCAAACCCAAACTTTGAAGTTGAGCTTATATGATGGGGATTCTTATAATCTCCTGGTATGAAGAAGAATCACATGAAAACATGCATTTTTGAACGTTCTGGAGGCGAAATACCCCATTTTTAGCTGATTTTCAGACCAGGTCTCGCACATGATCATAACACCTTTCCAATTTCATGGAAACACTTGGCCACCTGCATAGGCTTGTAGAGGACCTCACAAGGTTCTTGAATCTCAAACTTGAGCTCAAACGGAGCGTTTTTGAGCGTTCTGGAGGGTCATGAAAACACCCTAAAAAACAGGTCCTCCGAAAGCCCTCCAAACACCCTACCAAGGTGGCCTGGTCGGCTCACCCTGGTCGGCCATTCGGCCCATGGTGCCTGGTCGGCTAGGGCTGGTCGGCTGGGTCCCCCAACACATTTTTTTTTTTTTTGAATTTTGGCCATTTTTTGGCTAGTTGACTTTGACTTTGACTTTGACTTTTGACTTTGACTTTGACCAAAATCAAAACTTGTCTTAAACTCCCTTACTTGTTCCTAGAAAGGATTTAGTGATACCTTGGTTGGTTTGATGACCCTTGGCCTCAAACAACCTATTTCTTGGTTTTCAGGACCTTCCGGGTCTAAACCTCTCTTGAACTCTCGATATCAAATAACCTTTGGTTAAACTATTTCCCTTGGCTTCCAGGCATTCTCATGTACCTATAATAGAGTGTTTTAAACAACCTTAACCTTGCCCCCCTTGTGTTGAGGGTCTTTACTTCTTTATTTGAAGATGTGGGGACTTCTCTTGTTTTCAACACCTGACTTCGAGTCTAGGATATCGTAGTTAGTTTCTCATCCTAGGATTTAAGCTTAAGGTTTTCACATCTCCTTCCTTGTTTGTAGGATCTTGTCCTATCTTAAGCTAATCATCCTTAGGCTAGCCTCAGGCCTTAGGCTTAAGCAATCAGCTTGATTCAGGACAATCAACCTCGTTGGCCATCTGGGCTTATATTTTGTGCTGGGATTCAAAACCCACACTCCATACTCTAGAGTAGGTCTTCTCATATCCTTAAAGATGTTAGCCTTTTAGCTAATCATCCTACTTAGCGGCTTTAATCGTGGTTTTTAGCTTAATCCCCTGTTTAGGCTTGATAAGCATATATTAGTCAACCTGGGAGGTTGTTAATTATATTGTTGCTCTTGCCTGTATTTCCATTCGTTTCTTTCACATATTTTTACGAATTAGATCGTTTATCTGACCCAATTCCGAGTTCACGGAGCCCTTTTCCTGCTATCTTCGGCTATTTAACCTGTAAACGCGGGTCGTTGGAAAGACGACCTGCTATTGAGGGTCATCATTTTTCTTATAAAAGAGTGTGGATTGAAGTCATTCTTCACATTTCCTTCTTCTTTCAAAGAAAATTTCTCTCTGTGAGCTCCCAAGTTTCAAGCACTTCTTTCAGTTTCAGACAAGGCTGTAATGGCAAGTGAGGGTGGTCAGAACGCCTTAGTCCCTTCCAAGGGCCTTCTTCAGGCGATTAACAGGAGAAACAAAGACAAGAACAGAAAAGGTAAGGTCTTTCCTCCTCGTTATCAATTATCTTTATCTGAGCTCTTAGATGAGCCCGGGGATGTGTTTCCGAACAACGCGGAATTCGACTCTTTTATGTTCCCTAGTACTTTGGATGCGGGAGATATCAGAAACTTACTCAAATATGAATTCCCTGCTGAGATGAAGCTTAGAATTCCCACACCAGGGGACAGAACTTGTAACTGGCATCCTGAGAACTTGTTTGTGTACAAAGGTGCCATTGATGCTGGCCTTAGGTTTCCAATTCACCCTTGGCTTGTTAGGTTATTAGCTGAGGTTAAAATCAACCCCTGTCAACTATACCCCAACTCCTGGAAATTCATCTTCATTTTCATGGTTGAATGCATCAGAGGAGGCATCCGCCTTAGCATCCCGTTGTTTAGGCATCTATTTGCTTTTAAGAATAGCCCTATCACTAGGAAAGGATGGGTGAGCATCCAACACCGCATAAAATCTAGGATGATTATTGATGCTTCTTCTGTGCCTGATTCTTGCCACAACTGGAGGCACGAATTTTTCATCCTTAGATGGAAAGGAGGAGACTGGGGTAACTTTTTTAGGTCTAAATTCAATCACGTGACTGATGAGGGTGTTAGTGAGCTTCAACTCACAACTGAAGAAATATCCCAACGGGATTGGCTTATTTCAGTCTTTTAGAAAACCCACTATCGTGAAGTTGTGACTGAACGTGCCTTGTTGGAGGCCAGGCTTAGTTATATCCCTCTCGAGGGTAATTCTTACTTTAACTTCTTTTCTTTCATCGTACTTGTTCTTATTCCAACATCGTTTCCTTTGCTTTGTTTGCAGTTGCTGAGGAAATTGACAACCATCCGAGCCGACTTCCCCATATCACCAAAAGGATGATTAAGAAAGCTGAGAAAGAAGCTAATCATGAAGACGTACCGGCCCCTGAGTTCCTTCAGCATTGTTCGAAGGTGGGGAAGAGAATTAGGAGTTCGGATGGGAGCATGAAAACAGCATTCATGCCTGATTGGGGGATATATGAGCAGGATGCTATCAAGGACAGCCACCTCCTTGCTCGAGAGTGGTCTCGGAACGCCATAGCCCCGGCCGACAAGGTCCATTTTGCAACAGCAACAGATTTAGAGGAAAATGAAAGCATGGGGGCATATCATGCCTATAACGTAAGTCGATCTCCTCTTCCTTTTCATTGTTATGGTTGTATATTGGCCGTCGTGGCTTAACACATTTTCTTATGGTGTTTTTGTTTTGGTAGCTAAATGCTCACTTCCAGAATGCTATCCAACTCGGGAGGTCCAACAAGGACAAGGAGAGAACTGCCCTCAAGGCTGTAGAGAAGCTTCAGAAGGAGTCTGAAGAATGGGAGGCTAAGTATTTCACCTCGGAGGACCAACTCTCATCCCTTAGGGGAAAGTATACGGCTCTGGAAAACAGGACCCAGAATAATGAGAATTCCATCATTCAGAACTACTTAGGTTCAGACACTTTTCTTGCCTTCATTGATGAGCATGACAGGGAGGTCCAGCCGGACAGCATGACCATAGGTTGGGAGAAGGCTTTGAACAGGATTAGCCAAGATCATAAGGGAGTTGTCTTTCCTTCCTTTTATCCGAGTCCCTGGAAGGTGACAGAAGACGATGACCTTGTTGAAGGTGTTGGGACTTCCCCTGGGAGCAAACGTGCTTCTGGTTCTGGGACAAAGGGCATTCCTCAACAATCAGGGTCTAGTTCTGGGAAACGTCCCTCAAGATCCCATCAGAGCGGGAGTTCAGAATGCCCCTTAGCGGGACGAATCCGTGAACCCAAGTCGGTTAGTATCAGTAGCTCCTCAACCTCAACTTCCAGGAGCGAAGAAGAAGGTGAAGAGAAGTCCCTGCTCAGACTGCTCCTCCAAAAACCAAGAAGCGGTTGGTGAAGACTGCTTCTATCAAGAAGTGATTGAGCCTTGCATGGCCTGTGTTAGCCTCGTGCGGCTTTAGTTCTTTTAATATCCCGTCTTTGATTATGGTCCTTCATGAACTTGTACTTTTATTCGTATGTGTGTAACTTAAACCTTGATTGTGCCCTCCTGGGTATTTTATCTACGTGCTTGTTTTCTATGTTTCATATGTTCTTTTATTTTCGGTACTTGGTCATCTTAGACTTACACACATCTGGTGCTCGGTACATCACAAGGATTTACAGAATCATAGAACAGAAAACAAGCTTGTATTGATAACGCAAAATGGGCTCAGCCCTTACATAGAATATTATGTCCTACTAGGAGCAACATGCTCTGCAATGTTTGACCCCCTGGGAAGTCCTCGTGTTGCACCCCTATGAATAGCATCAGCATGAAGAACAACATTTTCCACCAGGTAAACAGGTTCCAAAAGGCGTGGCTTGGCAGTTAATTGTGAAGCATAGATGACCCTCCTTGCAGTTGGGATAACCTAGCCACCACCTCTGTGAATTTGCTCAGCTTTCCTTTTC
Organism: Saposhnikovia divaricata; assembly: GCA_036435485.1. Taxonomy (NCBI): domain Eukaryota; kingdom Viridiplantae; phylum Streptophyta; class Magnoliopsida; order Apiales; family Apiaceae; genus Saposhnikovia; species Saposhnikovia divaricata. The sequence continues at coordinate 20,896,189 of CM071595.1, forward strand.
GGATCAAGAATTCAATCTCGTCCTTGAGCTGTCTACAGTCATCAGTGTCATGTCCAACATCCTTATGGAACCTGCAGTATTGATCTTTGTTTCTCCTTGCGGGATCACCCCTAAGTGGCTTCGGCCATCGGAAATCCGCATCTTTTTCAATATCCATCAGGATTTGACTTCTAGGAGCATTCAACCTTGCATATTCAGAGAACCTTGGCCCCAAATTCTTCTTGGAAGCAGAATCGGAGTCCTTGCTTGTCCGGGGGTATTTGTCCCTTGTGTCATACTCCTGCTCTTGCCTTCGCTTCCGGGAGTTTCCGTTTCCTCCATTAGTGGTGGGAGCTTCCGTCTTCTTCATGCTTTCTTCTGCTTTTATGTATTTAATTGCCCTCCTTTGGAGCTCAGTCATGCTCTCAGGGGGATGTTTTGCTAATGACATCTGAAAGTAGGGGTTCGTCGTTCCATTCTCCAAGGCTATCATAGCTACTTTGTTCTCCAGATCCGGGACATTCAACGTCTCCTTAGTGAAACGCTTGAGGTAATCCCTCAGGTTCTCATTCTTTCCTTGTTTTACTTGCATGAGAGAAGTAGAGCTTTTTTCGTGGACCTTTCCACTAACAAATTGATTGATAAAGGCAGTACTCAACTCCTTAAAAGAACCAATCGAGATTGCGGGCAATCGGCTGTACCATCTTTGAGCCATGCATGCCAAGGTTTGAGGAAACGCCCTACACTTAAGAGCGTCACTAGCGGGTTGTAACAGCAGAGCGTTCGAGAATGTCCTGACGTGATTCGAAGGATCGCCCGTCCCATCATATGCTTTTATCGTGGGCATCTTGAATTTTCGGGAAACATGAGCGTTCATCACTTCGTCCGTGAATGGAGGTGTGGGGTCGTCAGGGTCCCCAAGCGGCATCAGGTCTTTGGGATCACTCCTAGGGGTTTCTACCCTCGTAATTCCTCCAGTTGGGGCATCAGCCCTTCTCAGTCTTCTTGAGGACCCTTCCAAATCAATGAAGGGGATCTCCCTTGGGATTGGAGGAGGCCTATTCAGATTTTGCCTGGCTTGTTCTCTGGTTATATCATCCTTCAGCTTTTGGATCTCAGCTTCAAAAGCCTTGATTCTCTCAGCAGCTGTTTGAACGGGTCTATCATTGATCCTTTGAGTCCTCCTCATGGGTTCTTTGCTTGTACGTCGCCTCCTCGGGGCTATATCACGTTCATCATCCTCGGATGATGAATCATCGGAGTAAGGTCCAGAGTAATCGTAATATCCTTGCTCAAGGGGGGCTAGACCCCTAATATAGGGTGGCTGATACGACTCGGGTATCCGTAAAGCGTGTCCACTTGGTCCAGGATCCCTTCGATTTGGGGGATAGTTTGGCAACCCGTATAACGGATCGGTATTCACGGGGAGTGTAGTGGTGGAGATCTGAACTCCTGAGAGCGGGGGACGGCTAGTCAATGGAGCAACCACCATCTGAAGTTGATTAGTCTCTTGTCCCGGGTGATCAATCACCGGTAAGGTTCTCTCAGCATGGGGATTCGTCCCTGTGGTCTGAGAAACTTGAGGTTGTGTAATAGTCTCAGTCGATGGGGGCACAAGCCCTTGCTCCGTAACAACGGGCGGTGTAGAGGAGACGATTGGTGGGTCAGATGTAACAGGAACGTTCTCGGTTGATGTTCTTCGTGTGTTAACCATGGTTGATATCCTCTTCCCACAGACGGCGCCAAATGTTGTGGAATAAAAAGTAGGGTTATCGAATGGCGGCTAGGGTTCATGAGCTTCTTGCTTTAATGGCTGCGCTTGTGTTATCGTGACCTAATTCGGGTCCTCACAAGATGCCTAGGGGGGCAGGGCCCTAGCTCATAAGATCACCCGCCTGGGATTTTATTGGCCAGGAATGTTGGCTGACGCCAAAAGCTATGTTAAAAAGTGTGACAGATGCCAGAAACACGCTCCAATTGTTAGGCAGCCACCAGAGATGCTAACGTCAATTAACTCTCCCATTCCGTTTGCCATGTGGGGGATGGACATACTTGGTCCTTTTCCCGTGGCCTCAGCGCAAAGGAAGTTCCTAATAGTGGCTATCGATTATTTTACCAAGTGGATTGAAGCCAAGCCGCTAGCAAAAATAACCACCCAACAAGTTGCCCAGTTTTTCTGGGAGAACATAATTTGTAGATATGGGATCCCACGAATCCTAGTGACGGACAACGGACGCCAATTCAACAACGAGGAGTTTAAGAAATACTGTGAGGAGAACGCCATTGAACTTCGTTTTACTTCAGTAGCTCACCCCCAGGCTAATGGCCAAGCTGAGGTAGTAAATCGAATTATCCTTGATGGACTTAAGAAGAGGGTCGAACGATCTCGAAACACGTGGGTTGATGAATTACTGCCTATACTGTGGGCGTATCGTACTACCTGCAAGGTAACGACAGAAGCTACTCCATTTTTGCTAGCCTACGGGGCAGAAGCAGTTGTCCCTTTGGAAATTTCGCATGTATCTCCAAGGGTGGAAGCATATGAGCAAGAAACCAATGAGGAAGGCATGAGACTTGCTCTTGATTTAATCGATGAGGTCAGAGATGAAGCAAATGCCCGTAATATTGAGCATGGGGGCATATCATGGGGGCATATCATGCCTATAACGGAATTCAATTAACCTGCCCTTCATGGGCTCTTTCAGTGACGCTCCTATGTACGTGACCTTTTCAGGGTCCCTACTGTCCAGGGGTACAGGAACCAAATCCTCTGCTGGTTTCCCCCGGTATTCATCATCCCGAATATCCATGTCCTCAATCGGGAGGACCTGCCCCCCGACTCCATCAGCTCTTAACGCGGCCACATAACAACTTCGGGCCATCCTTTGATCACCCTTCTGTTCTCCAACACCATTCCTGGTTGGAAACTTGACTTTCATGTGATAACTAGAGGCAACGGCCTTAAACGCGTGGAGTCCGGTCCTTCCAAGGATCGCGTTATATGTGGAGGCCGCCTTAATTACCAAGAAGTTCAACATCTGTGTGGCCTCCTTGGGCTCCTCTCCAATAGTAACCGGCAGTTGAATAGTCCCTTCAACGCTAGATTCGACTCCATTGAACCCATATATAGGCATGTTATTTGGGGTCAGCTGGGAATCATTGTATCCCATTTTTACAAGCGCATCATGAAACAGGATGTCAACAGAAGCACCATTGTCTATCAAGACTCGCTTCACCTCCGAATTTCCAATTACAGGAGTTATGACCAACGGGTCGTCATGGGGGAACTTTACCCCCTCTAAGTCCGAGTCATCAAATCCGATCACTACTTCAGTCTTTGCCCTTTTCGGGGCTTCTCCCACGATATGCATCACCTCCCTGGCATATGCCTTTCGAGAGTTCCTTGTTGTTCCGGCCGCAGTAGGACCTCCCCAAATCATGTTGATGACAGGCCCTCGTGGCTGGGGGTTGCGATCACGATCGTTATCCCTTCTATCATTATCATCTCTTCTATCATAATCTCTTCTTTGGTTTCCACGACCTTCACCCTTTGTGAATTTGCTCAGCTTTCCTTTTCGGATCAAGAATTCAATCTCGTCCTTGAGCTGTCTACAGTCATCAGTGTCATGTCCAACGTCCTTATGGAACCTGTAGTATTGATCTTTGTTTCTCCTTGCGGGATCACCCCTAAGTGGCTTCGGCCATCGGAAATCCGCATCTTTTTCAATATCCATCAGGATTTGACTTCTAGGAGCATTCAACCTTGCATATTCAGAGAACCTTGGCCCCAAATTCTTCTTGGAAGCAGAATCGGAGTCCTTGCTTGTCCGGGGGTATTTGTCCCTTGTGTCATACTCCTGCTCTTGCCTTCGCTTCCGGGAGTTTCCGTTTCCTCCATTAGTGGTGGGAGCCTCCGTCTTCTTCATGCTTTCTTCTGCTAGGCTTGGCCAGAATACTGAGAGTCAAGAACCTTAAAGTCTGCGGGGATTCGAGACTCGTAGTATCACAAGTGAATGGTGAATTTGAAGCCAAGGATGAAACTATGGCAAAATACCTAAGGGTTGTAAAAGCTGTTATGACTCAGTTTGATGAATGCTGTATAGAGCATATCCCAAGGGAGGAGAATGTCAAGGCCGATGCCTTATCAAAGTTCGCCTCTTCTGAAATAGAGAATTATGCAGGGAACGTCTATTACCAGGTCCTGAAGGCCCCGACCATCAACTCAAAATTGGTGGCACCTATTGAAGTAGGAAGCTGTTGGATTGATCCTATCAAGGCTCATCTGGAAACTGGTTGGCTCCCCGAAGATGCCTCGGAGGCACGAAAACTATCGGTGAGGGCATTGAGATATGCTTTGATTGAAGGCATCCTTTATAAGAGGTCTTTTGTTATCCCATACTTGAAATGCTTGAGGCCTCAAGAGGCGGAAGAGGCATTAAGGGAAGTTCATGAAGGGATCTGTGGGCAGCACCTGGGGGGCAGGGCCCTAGCTCATAAGATCACCCGCCTGGGATTTTATTGGCCAGGAATGTTGGCTGACGCCAAAAGCTATGTTAAAAAGTGTGACAGATGCCAGAAACACGCTCCAATTGTTAGGCAGCCACCAGAGATGCTAACGTCAATTAACTCTCCCATTCCGTTTGCCATGTGGGGGATGGACATACTTGGTCCTTTTCCCGTGGCCTCAGCGCAAAGGAAGTTCCTAATAGTGGCTATCGATTATTTTACCAAGTGGATTGAAGCCAAGCCGCTAGCAAAAATAACCACCCAACAAGTTGCCCAGTTCTTCTGGGAGAACATAATTTGTAGATATGGGATCCCACGAATCCTAGTGACGGACAACGGACGCCAATTCAACAATGAGGAGTTTAAGAAATACTGTGAGGAGAACGCCATTGAACTTCGTTTTACTTCAGTAGCTCACCCCCAGGCTAATGGCCAAGCTGAGGTAGTAAATCGAATTATCCTTGATGGACTTAAGAAGAGGGTCGAACGATCTCGAAACACGTGGGTTGATGAATTACTGCCTATACTGTGGGCGTATCGTACTACCTGCAAGGTAACGACAGAAGCTACTCCATTTTTGCTAGCCTACGGGGCAGAAGCAGTTGTCCCTTTGGAAATTTCGCATGTATCTCCAAGGGTGGAAGCATATGAGCAAGAAACCAATGAGGAAGGCATGAGACTTGCTCTTGATTTAATCGATGAGGTCAGAGATGAAGCAAATGCCCGTAATATTGAGCACCAAAAAAGAGCAGCCTTTCACTACAACCATAGGGTTAAAGGAAGGTTCTTCAAACAAGGCGACTTGGTTTTGAGAAAAATTGAAGCCTCTGGAGTTGGACAGACAGGAAAGTTGGCCCCTAATTGGGAAGGACCATATAGAGTGAGAAAGACGTTGGGGAGAGGCTCTTATAAGCTGGAAATCGTGGATGGAAACGAGGTACCCCGCTCCTGGCACGCCTCGAATCTCAAGGTTTACTATGTTTAAAGCTCTCCTATAAAGGACTTAGCTTTTAGCCTATCTAATAGAAGTAGAAATAAGGTTCATATGAAACCATTGCAGAGCATGTTGCTCCTAGTAGGACATAATATTCTATGTAAGGGCTGAGCCCATTTTGCGTTATCAATACAAGCTTGTTTTCTGTTCTATGATTCTGTAAATCCTTGTGATGTTTCGAGCACCAGATGTGTGTAAGTCTAAGATGACCAAGTACCGGAAATAAAAGAACATATGAAACATAGAAAACAAGCACGTAGATAAAATACCCAGGACGGCACAATCAAAGTTTAAGTTACACACATACGAATAAAAGTACAAGTTCATGAAGGACCATAATCGAAGACGGAATATTAAAAGAACTAAAGCCACACGAGGCTAACACAGGCCATGCAAGGCTCAATCACTTCTTGATAGAAGCAGTCTTCACCAACCGCTTCTTGGTTTTTGGAGGAGCAGTCTGAGCAGGGACTTCTTCTTCACCTACTTCTTCGCTCCGAGAAGTTGAGGTTGAGGAGCTACTGATACTAACCGACTTGGGTTCACGGATTCGTCCCGCTAAGGGGCATTCTGAACTCCCGCTCTGATGGGATCTTGAGGGACGTCTCCCAGAACTAGACCCTGCTTGTTGAGGAATGCCCTTTGTCCCAGAACCAGAAGCACGTTTGCTCACAGGGGAAGTCCCAACACCTTCAACAAGGTCATCGTCTTCTGTCACCTTCCAGGGACTCGGATAAAAGGAAGGAAAGACAACTCCCTTATGATCTTGGCTAATCCGGTTCACAGCCTTCTCCCAACCTATGGTCATGCTGTCCGGCTGGACCTCCCTGTCATGCTCATCAATGAAGGCAAGAAAAGTGTCTGAACCTAAGTAGTTCTGAATGATGGAGTTCTCATTATTCTGGGTCCGGTTTTCCAGAGCCGCATACTTTCCCCTAAGGGACGAGAGTTGGTCCTCTGAGGTGAAATACTTAGCCTCCCATTCTTCAGACTCCTTCTGAAGCTTCTCTACAGCCTTGAGGGCAGTTCTCTCCTTGTCCTTGTAGGATCTCTCGAGTTGGATAGCATTCTGGAAGTGAGCATTTAGCTACCAAAACAAAAACGCCATAAGAAAATGTGTTAAGCCACGACGGCCAATATACAACCATAACAATGAAAAGGAAGAGGAGATCTACTTACGTTATAGGCATGATATGCCCCCATGCTTTCATTTTCCTCTAAATCTGTTGCTGTTGCAAAATGGACCTTGTCGGCCGGGGCTATGGCGTTCCGAGACCACTCTCGAGCAAGGAGGTGGCTGTCCTTGATAGCATCCTGCTCACATATCCCCCAATCAGGCATGAATGCTGTCTTCATGCTCCCATCCGAACTCCTAATTCTCCTCCCCGCCTTCGAACAATGCTGAAGGAACTCAGGGGCCGGCACGTCTTCAGGATTAGCTTCTTTCTCAGCTTTCTTAATCATCCTTTTGGTGATATGGGGAAGTCGGCTCGGATGGTTGTCAATTTCCTCAGCAACTGCAAACAAAGCAAAGGAAACGATGTTGGAATAAGAACAAGTACGATGAAAGAAAAGAAGTTAAAGTAAGAATTACCCTCGAGAGGGATATAACTAAGCCCGGCCTCCAACAAGGCACGTTCAGTTACAACTTCACGATAGTGGGTTTTCTGAAAGACTGAAATAAGCCAATCCCGTTGGGATATTTCTTCAGTTGTGAGTTGAAGCTCACTAACACCCTCATCAGTCACGTGATTGAATTTAGACCTGAAAAAGTTACCCCAGTCTCCTCCTTTCCATCTAAGGATGAAAAATTCGTGCCTCCAGTTGTGGGAAGAATCAGGCACAGAAGAAGCGTCAATAATCATCCTAGATTTTATGCGGTGTTGGATACTCACCCATCATTTCCTAGTGATAGGGCTATTCTTAAAAGCAAATAGATGCCTAAACAACGGGATGCTAAGGCGGATGCCTCCTCTGATGCATTCAACCATGAAAATGAAGATGAATTTCCAGGAGTTGGGGTATAGTTGACAGGGGTTGATTTTAACCTCAGCTAATAACCTAACAAGCCAAGGGTGAATTGGAAACCTAAGGCCAGCATCAATGGCACCCTTGTACACAAACAAGTTCTCAGGATGCCAGTTACAAGTTCTGTCCCCTGGTGTGGGAATTCTAAGCTTCATCTCAGCAGGGAATTCATATTTGAGTAAGTTCCTGATATCTCCCGCATCCAAAGTGCTAGGGAACATAAAAGAGTCGAATTCCGCGTTGTTCGGAAACACATCCCCGGGCTCGTCTAAGAGCTCAGATAAAGATAATTGATAACGAGGAGGAAAGACCTTACCTTTTCTGTTCTTGTCTTTGGTTCTCCTGTTAATCGCCTGAAGAAGGCCCTTGGAAGGAACTAAGGCGCTCTGACCACCCTCACTTGCCATTACAGCCTTGTCTGAAACTGAAAGAAGTGCTTGAAACTTGGGAGCTCCTCAGAGAGAAATTTTCTTTGAAAGAAGAAGGAAATGTGAAGAATGACTTCAATCCACACTCTTTTATAAGAAAAATGATGACCCTCGATAGCAGGTCGACTTTCCAACGACCCGCGTTTAAAGGTTAAATAGCCGAAAATAGCAGGAAAAGGGCTCTGTGAACCCGGAATTGGGTCAAATAAACAATCTAATTCATAAAATATGTGAAAGAAACGAATGGAAATACAGGCAGGAGCAACAATATAATTAACAACCTCCCAGGTTGATTAATATATGCTTATCAAGCCTAAACAGGGGATTAAGCTAAAAACCACGGTTAAAGCCACTAAGAAGGATGATTAGCTAAAAGGCTAACATCTTTAAGGATATGAGAAGACCTACTCTAGAGTATGGAGTGTGGGTTTTGAATCCCAGCACAAAATATAAGCCTAGATGGCCAACGAGGTTGATTGTCCTGAATCAAGCTGATTGCTTAAGCCTAAGGCCTGAGGCTAGCCTAAGGATGATGAGCTTAAGATAGGACAAGATCCTACAAACAAGGAAGGAGATGTGAAGACCTTAAGCTTAAAACCTAGGATGAGAAACTAACTACGATATCCTAGACTCGAAGTCAGGTGTTGAGAACAAGGGAAGTCCCCACATCTTCAAATAAAGAAGTAAAGACCCTCAACACAAGGGGGGCAAGGCTAAGGTTGTTTAAAACACTCTATTATAGGTACATGAGAATGCCTGGAAGCCAAGGGAGATAGTTTAACCAAAGGTTATTTGATATCAAGAGTTCAAGAAAGGTTTAGACCCGGAAGGTCCTGAAAACCAAGAAGTAGGTTGTTTGAGGCCAAGGGTCATCAAACCAACCAAGGTATCACTAAATCCTTTCTAGGAACAAGGAAGGGAGTTTAAGACAAGTTTTGATTTTGGTCAAAGTCAAAGTCAAAAGTCAAAGTCAAAAGTCAAAGTCAACTAGCCAAAAAATGGCCAAAATTCAAAAAAAAAAAAAATATTGGGGGGCCCCAGCCGACCAGCCCTAGCCGACCAGGCACCATGGGCCGAATGGCCGACCAGGGTGAGCCGACCAGGCCACCTTGGTAGGGTGTTTGGAAGGCTTTCGGAGGACCTGTTTTTTAGGGTGTTTTCATGACCCTCCAGAACGCTCAAAAACGCTCCATTTGAGCTCAAATTTGAGATTCAAGAACCTTATGAGGTCCTCTACAAGCCTATGTAGGTGACCAAGTGTTTCCATGAAATTTGGAAGGTGTTATGATCATGTGCGAGACCTGGTCTGAAAATCAGCTAAAAATGGGGTATTTCGCCTCCAGAACGTTCAAAAATGCATGTTTTCATGTGATTCTTCTTCATACCAGGAGATTATAAGAATCCCCATCATATAAGCTCAACTTCAAAGTTTGGGTTTGGAGATGCCAGGGGTGTTCAGAAAACCAAGGATATTGAAAGACCTTGAAACACCTTCTAGGGGATAGTATTTCTTCCCTAGACAACTCAAAAATGAGAATTTGCACGTGATTCTTTTTGCAACCAGGAGGTTATAAGAAGCTCTACTTAACTAACTTGACTCCAAAATTTGGGGTTAGGACTTCGCTAATCGCAATTAGGGGGTGATTAGCCTCAATTATCAACATTTAAGGACTTCCACTCAAGAATTAGCCTATCCAAAGGTTAAAGGTGGATATCCTAATAGTAATTACATCGGGTATGAACTTGTTGGCCTAAATCAAGACCTTTATAACCCCGTTTAGGGTTGTTTAGCCCCGATTAGGGCCAAAATAGCGTCTTCTGCTCAAAAATTAGCCCTTATCAAAGCTTATGAGCAATGACCGCCTGATATTGACCCTAACTTAGATAAGTTGAGGGAAATAGAGCACTAATGAATTTATGATAAAGGATCCTATGCACGAATTGCACTTGGATTAGTGTCTACGAGCTCGGAACGGCACTAATCCTATTCCCGAAAGGCCCAGAAATCTTAAGAAAAAGGTTCGAGAGGCCAAGGAACATTTAACTTTCTTAAGTATTAACTTGGGAGAGAATTTTAGTCGTTGTGCATGTGTAGGTCGCTCCACACTTCATTGTAAGACGATACCTTGGAAGGGCCGGTGTGACCTTAAACTTCTACGAAATCAAGTTTTCCTAGAAGTTGGGGGGCAAATGATATGGGTGAAAAACAACCCTTAAAGACATAATTAATGTGACATTTATTGGCCCGTAAATATGGCCCGAAACCCTAGTTGGGCACTAAATTCGTAATTAATGGTCAGGCCCAAAAGAACGGCCCAAACTGGGGACGCCCGGTAAAAGCCTATCTCTAATATGGGTCTGATCCACAAACCAGGAACGTTCTAGAAACCAAGAACGTCCTAGAATATCCCCAGGATATTGTGTAGCCTCCAAGGCACCAAATTCGACATGGAAACTAATTCCTAAAAGGAAGGAGTCAGAACCTTCCTCAATTACGGTGACTTATCCACCAAGTCTCCAAAACCTACTATAATTCTAAGGCTTCCATAGCCTATATAAAGGGCCAGGCCCCTCATCCTAGAACTACGTTGGCTTGATTCTCAACTCTGAGATATGTAGGCATCTTGTGAGGACCCAAATTAGGTCACGATAACGCAAGCGCAGCCATTAAAGCAAGAAGCTCACGAACCCTAGCCGCCATTTGATAACCCTACTTTTATTCCACAACATATAGCATGTATCTATAACTTACCTATATGTCACAATGGCATCTATCTATATCCTTGTACTAAAATAAAATCCCTATCTCCATTTTTCTTTTCCAAATTTCCCTCCGCTCTTTCCCCTCTTTCATTTAATTATTATTTTTTCTTCTATCTTTCCTACCCTTCTTTTTCCTCCCTCCTCTTACTATTTTTCCCTCCTACCCCTCTCTCCTCTTCTTTTATTATATTTCTCTTTTCTCTCTCCTCCCCCATCATTTAAATAATTTTTTTTCATTTCTTCTTTTCTCACTTTATTCAAAACTCATATTATAACTAATATTATTTAATTTTCCTCCTAATTTTCCTTTATTTTCTTCCCTTCTCTCTCTTTCCCACCCACTCTCCATTATAATTTAATTATTTATTACTTTTTATATATTTAGCTTTCTTTTTTAATTATTTCACCCATTTTCACTCCTATTATTTTATTCATTCTATTATATCTCTATTACTCTTTGCTTTATTTAAATTTCACTCACACCTTTTATACCTATGACTTCAAAAATATTTTTTTTATATCTATGTTAATTATCTTTGAATTGTGCAAAGTAAATCAAATTTTATGGATATTTACATTTCACTCTTATGCATATATACATATGTAATACTTTCGACATAAAATAGATATTCATCAAATCATTATTTAAATTATTCGTAGCATTTTATCACATGCTAATATAATTAAGTAATATTTTTAAATAATATATATGGTTTTTAAAACTAATTTTATTAAATATATGAAGGTCATTAAAAACTTGAAAGATTAGAGCATAAAAAATATGTCATTAGAAAATAATTTATCTAACATAAACGAGTTGAGATGTTTCTTATGGATGAAAATTTTAATGACCACATATTAAAAAGTTTCAACATAATTTAAAATTAATTTTTGTTTGTTATTATTTCGCAATTGTAAATGAATTTTTTTTGAACATGTACTCTACATACATAAAGTCATTATTTTTTTTAGATCATAAGGTCATTATTTGATTACATGAATTTAAAAACTCAAATTTAGTCTTCAAATATGAAAATTTAATAATATTTTTGTATTGTATCATGCATGATTTGATAATATTAAGCCATACAAATTTGATAACATTTTTGATTATAAAATTCGTAATGTTATCTACACTAAAGAGTAAAATATATTTTATATTATTTTCTTATTTTTGTTATATTTAATAACATAACTGAAAGTAAACTAATATTTTTTTATATAAATAGGAAATTCAACTAAATATAATTTAAAATATTAAATAACAAACATAAATATAAATAATGAAAATAAATAATTTTTTCATACAAAAATATTAACACCTAATCAATCAAATTATTTTTTATTAGAAAATCGAGAAATTTACTAACCTAATGTTAAAATAATCATTATAATTTTTATAAAAATCTCAATTGCTTCTAATTAATTTAATTTTAATAAGAACACAAATAATTAGATTAAAGTGAACAATATTAATAATTTATTTATGTTTTACATTAAAATTTTATAATATTTAAATATATATTCAAATAAATATATTTAAGAAATCATGCATATGCACCGGTATTATCTAGTTTAGATTAAAGGTTAACAAAATAGTGTTTTCTGAAATGTAAAAGAGTAATGATTATATTTATATTTATTTAACGGTCAGTTTAAAATATACTCCCTCCGTCCGTTATTTATTTACATGTTTGGGCATGGAGACCAATGATAGTTGGTATAATATTATTAAAATAAATGAAGTAGTAGGTGTAATAGTGATTTTATTGTTAAAATAAGTGAAGTAGTGGGTCTAATAATGTAAAGTGTTGAAAAAGTGGAGTGAAGTAATGGATGTAATAATATATTTTATTGCTAAAAGTTACTATTTTTAGTAATGTAAAGAATTGGTGGGACGTCCCAAAAAGTAAAGTGTAAAAAAATGAGAAGTACAGAGGGAATATTATTTTGACTATTTTATAAATTATTGTAATTATTTGTTAGTTTGCAAAATATTACTTTGACTACTTTATATGGAATTGTAATAATTTGTTCTTTACTTTTTCTCAACTAATCTTAAAATTGATTCACATATTTTAGAAATGATTAAAGAAAATATTGTAATGTCATCCCAAATTTTAATAGACTAATAACTGTAAATATTATTTTATGCTAAAAATTTTAAGTTCAACCTATTATATTGTATAATTATTAAAACACGTATTATTCTTTTAGGGAAAAAACATAAATAAAATTTCAAAATATAAAACTAAACTAATTGCAAGTGAAAAATTACCCTATTATTGAGTATAAATAATGTTCGAAATAAAAGGATAATATAGTTCAAATGATAAGTAAGGGCAGTGTCTTTCTTGATGTCCCCAATTCATTATCGCTCAACTGAAATTTGTTAGAATATATACTCATATAATAAGTTTAATCATTCAAAAAAAAGAGTATGAAATTAATTATTTTAATGTCTGTTACTAAATAGATGTTTTCTTAATTAATTTACTTAGTTAATACATCCTCAAATATCTTTAAAAAGTGTGTAATAAAATTTTGAAAGCATGACATAGCACAAAATTTGAACCCAGGGCATAGCACGGAATAAATTCTAATCGAAGTAATATTCTAGTAGAAATAATAGGAGGATGTAGTGTCTTATGATTAAATTTAGCTTATAATAGCTTGGCAAAAAAAAAAAATTACCTTATAATTAAATGCGATTCATTCAAATAAAAATATTTAACTAGATTTGGGTATATAATTACAGTTTGTCGTTTTTTAAGCTTCTACGCAGTGGACATTACCAATCAAAATCATTCCCATGGACAAAGACAAGATAAACACATACACCATTCTTTTTGGGGAAAAAAAAAATTGCAACAATTTACATTTTACGTAAACCAAAAAAGGACCACTAGTTGAATTTTGGCTAATATTCTGTTAAAACCTTATTTGTATTTTTGTTTCTGTATTTGGCCTACTAATAATGTTTCTAATTTTTTTTAATTGAGTCCCTACTGTATAGGAGGACCTTCCCCCATCGGTTAAAAACAATTTAGTAAACCAATTCATTGTGTTCTTTATAGACTATAATTAACAATCTCTGCGTTTAAAGGTCATTAATTTTGAGAAGTATGACCTAACAATAATTTATCACAAAAATAGATAAATGTTCGGTTGATATCTTAAAATTTTAGAGTCACTATTTACTTAACATAATATCAGAGATTAGGTTGGTCGGGGATTCAGTTTCGACTCCCTGCCACCCCTAAAATTCTCACAATTTATTTTGAACGGATAATTTAATAATTTAAGATTTTAGAACAACTGACTCAATTTTTTTACCCTTCTCACATAATTTCAAGGTGATGTAGGAGGGTTTTTGGTATCAATCAAGGTTGCAATGAATGGTGAGAAGGTCTAGAACGAAAGCATGATCATGTTGAGGATCTTGGATCATGCAAAACAAGGAAATATACAGGGACGGAATGAGGAATATATATCGGGGGGCCAAATTTTCCGGTCATCGAAAAATGATCGGATCAGAATTTTTTTGTAAAAAACAAGGAACTAAGTGAAGATTTTTGTAAAAAAATAGGGGATTAAATGAAGATTTTTGTAAAAAAATATGAGGACTAAATGAAGATTTTGAAAAAAAATTAGAAGACTAAATGAATATTTTTGTAAAAATGGGGGACTAATGAAGATTTTTGAATTATATACATATAAAAATTTTAGATTTTAAAATTTTGGGGGAGACGGCCGCCACCTCGTGCCCCCCTCCTTCCGTCTCTGAAAATATGGTATTAGATATTATGCATGCTCATGTTGCTGAATTGTTTGACCATGCCAAATTGGAAAATATTGGTAGAGACTTCTAGCGAGATGATGAAGAGATTGTGCATGACCATGCTCAAACCTGCATGATCACGCTTGCTTTAAAATAAATATTTTATTTTAATTAGGATTAGTTTTTATTCACAATCATGCTCAAACCTGCATGATCAAGCTTTCTTTATTTATTTGTTTTTGTTTAACGGTTTTATATCCTTACATATATCAACATTATGTTGTATTGGATTATTATCTTTTTATTGAAATTGAAATCCTATATATTTTTCTCTTCTTTCTTGTAGATTCAAGAAACTCCTTGTGGATTCAAGGATCGCCTTGTGGATTAAAGGTTTTTAAGGATTTCTCGTGTAAGAGTCCTTTAAGGTTTAACGCTTGTTTTTCCTTGGCTTCCGTGCTGTTTGCTTTTCTTTGGCTTCCGTACTGCATCAGTTGGCATCAGAGCAGGTTTTATCCTGTCTTTTCGCTACTTGATTCACTATAGGAGACGAACCAATTACCAAAAAATATCTTATAGAGATTACAACGGCATTTATCGCAACTCTCAAGGTTTTGATAGGCAGGATGACTTCGTTGACGGATAACATGATAACAATAACAAGCAACGTAGATGTGAAAGAGAAGATCAGACTCGAGTCCCTCGAGGCAAGAAATATCATGTTGGTGAGAATTTTGGCTCGGAGTTAAATATGGGTAATCGGCGTAATAACAATAATTTTGTAAAGGCTGATATACCATTATTTGATGGAACCATGGGAGTATATGAGTTCTTGGATTGGCAAATTGATGTTGATCATTTCTTTGATGTTATGGGTGTTCCATAGAGTAAGATGGTGAAGATGGTAGCTATTAGGCTAAAGAGTATTACTGCAATTAGATGGGATAAGCTGGTTATACAGAGAAAGAGGCAAAGAAAGGAACCAATCAAGATTGGAGGCGGATGAAGCGATTGATGTTTAAGAGGTTTTTACCAGAGGGCTATGAGTCTAAGATGCATACAAATCAAAAGCAAGACGATGACATGGTTAAATATTATGAGTTTGATTGTGTCAATAAGGTGTTCGATAAAAGTCCTCAACCAAAATAGGGTAGCTTATTGGGTGTCAATAAGGTGTTTGATAAAAGTTCTCAGCCAAAATCGAGTAGCTTGTTGGGTGTGGGAGATAGAAAAGTGTTAGAATTTGCTAATGCCGAAAATTTGAAAGTAGTGGAGATAGTCGAAAAAGGGTGTGCGATTGTGCATTCTGAAAACTGTATGTCAACAAATTATGATAGATTTGACATGGTCAAACAAGAAGAAGAGGAGGATGATTTACAAGAATAAAACAAAGAAAAACTTGAGAAGGTCTATAAATATGAGAATGATAGTGATAATGAACATCATGTTAAAGGTGAGCAAACATTATCCTTGGACACTCATAGATCGCTAGATGATTCGTAACATCATATCTTGGTTCAATCGTTATGCAAAATGAGTTCTCAAACTATTGGGATTGTGGTAGGTTTTGAATATCTTGATAATTTTAATTTTTGGGAGATGGTTAATGAAATCAAGTTGCCTTTACAAATTTATGCAGCATCATATAATGTTGTTTGGGATTCATTGATTGGCACTTACGTAAGTGAAAATTATGTAATTGACATCCTAGTTTGAAGTACAAGGATGCTACACCTTTTGATAATCTTGATGTTGATGCATGCGAGTTAGTACTGGGTAGACCAAATCAGTTTTATTTGAATTTATGCCACAAGAGTATGGAAAAACCAATTGAGTTTATCGATGATAATGATGATGTTAGGTATGTTTTGTATCTGTTGGAAGATAAGGGTGTCTTGAAGCAACCATATAAATGTGTCCTGTCTCTTGGTACAACAAAAGAGTTTAGAGTTGTTGAAGGACATTCAATTTCTGGCTTGACAATGGTTAATCAAGATGTCGTAGGCTCAATTCAATAGTTGTCATTGCAATATGTTGAATTTGTCGAAAACTTCAGGTACAAAGTTTCTCGAAGGTGTTTTCCTATTAAAATACCACCATGGCGAGATAAACAAGTAGATGTATTTTCATTTCTATATGTGAGAACTCGGGGTTGAGTTCTTTCGAAGTGAAGGAAATAGATGTAAGAGGGTTTTTGGTGTCAATCAAGGTTGTAATGAATGGTGAGAAGGTAGTTCTAGAACGAAAGCATGATCATGTCGAGGATCGTGTGATCATGCCAAAACAAGGAAATATATTAGTTGATATTATGCTGGATTGTTTGATCATGCCAAGGTGGAAAATATTGACATAGACTTTTAGCAAGAGGATAGGGAGATTGTTCATGATCATGCTCAAACTTGCATGATCATGCTTGCTTTAAAATAAATATTTTATTTTAATTACGATTAGGTTTTATTTATTTTTGTTTAAGGGTTTTATATCCTTACATATATAAACAAAATTATGATGTATTAGATTATTATCTTTTTATTGAAATTTAAACCCTAGAAATTTTTCTCTTCTTTATTAATTGTGGATTCAAGAAACTCCTTGTGGATTCAAGGATCGCCTTGTGGATTCAAAGTTTTTAAGGATTTCTCGTGTAAGAGTCCTTTAAAATTTAGCGATTTTTTTTCTTGGCTTCTGTGCTACATCAGTTGGCATCAGAGCAGGCTTTATCCTGTGTTTTCGCTACTTGATTCACTATGGGAGATGAACCAATTACCAAAAAAGATCTTGCAGAGATTACGACGGCTTTTACCGCGACTCTCAAGGTGTTGACGGACATGATGACTACGTTGATGGACAACATGAATAACAATAACAAGCAACGTAGATGTGAAAGAGAAGATCAGACTCGAGTCTCAAGGCAAGAAATATCAAGTTGGTGAAAATTCTGGCTCGGAGTTAAATATGGGTAATCGGCGTAATAATAATGATTTTGAAAAGGCTGATATACCATTATTTGATGGAACTATTGGAGTAGATGAGTTCTGGGATTGCCAAATTGATGTTGATCTTTTCTTTGATGGTATGGGTGTTCCAAGGAATAAGCAGGTGAAGATGGTAGCTATTAGGCGAAACAGTATTTGATAAACCACTCCAGTGAATGCCGGTATATCCACCATGTCCACTACCTGACTTGCTTAGATATAGGTCATGTTCTCATTTATTTTCCTTAACTAATAGGTATGATTGTAGTCACTAGCAGTTAGTACATTAGTGTGCTATTTCTTTGTGATGTGATTCTAGAATTTAGGAGCAGTTGCTTTCTTTCTTTTTTATTTAAACTCATCTATTATTAATTCAATGGCAAGTCTTAATCCTGTAAGTTGCAATTGTTTGTGGTTCATTCTCACCCTAAGAGAATAATTATCTTCACATTATAATAAATTTTATTGGGACCAATCATTTGGTATCAGATCTATGACAACTAATTACAAGGAAAGGATCAAAAATCTTGAATCTGGACTAGGAAGCATTCAGTATGAGCCGCATGGAGGTTGCTGGGTCGCATGGAGGTTGCTGTGGCTGACAAGTTCTCTCAAATAGAAACGACCATCAACAAAATTTCAGAAATCTTACAGGCCAACAAAACTACTTCCTCAAGTAATAATTCTGATCCACATACTAACCCTCCTACCAGGCGATTTCGTAACACCAAAGAGGAATTTAGAGATAGTAGTGATGGAGGAAGGCCATAATTCACTTCAAAACTAGTAAAGATAGAGTTTCCTCGTTTCTCTAGAGATGATTTGATCGAATGATTCACAAGGGTAGAACAATTCTTTGACTACCAGGCCACTCCTGAAGTATAAAACGTGTCTTTGACTTCCTTTCATCTTGAAAGAGAAGCCAACCAATGGTGGCAATGGCTTAAAAGATCGTACAAGGGAGAGGGAAAAGAGATTTCCTGGAAAATCTTTGAAGAAGAGCTATGGGCCAGATTTGGTCCAACAGAATGCGAGGACTTTCATGAAGCGCTGTCAAGGGTACAACAGATAGGCTCCTTGCGTGATTATGAAAAGAAGTTTGAGCGGCTAGGCAACCGAGTACATGGTTGGACACAAAATGCTTTGGTGGGCACAATTATGGGTGGTCTCTCAAACCAGAATTAGCTAAAGGTATTCGAATGTTTAAACAAATATCAGTAAAGAAAGCTATTAGCCTAGCGAGGATGAAAGATAAACAGATTTGTAGGCAGTTAAAGGCTAGCTGTCAAAGCACCCAACCAATGATGGATACTACATCTCTAGTTACAACTCATGCATCTTCTATGAAACGACTTAGTTGGGATGTATTGCAAAAGAGAAGAGCGCAAGGACTTTGTTTTAATCGTGACGCAAAATTTAGTGTTGGCCACAAATGCCATGTACCAAAACTATTGATATTAGAAGGTCAAGAGCAGTTCAAAGAGGAGTATGAGTTTGGTACCGGAACTGCGCTACATGCAATTTAAGGTCCATAAGCCGAACCTTGAGGACAAGGTTCTAAAAAGAGAGGGAGGTATTCATAAACCACTCTAGTGAATGCCAGTATCCACCATGTCCACTACCTGACTTGCTTAAATATAGGTCATGTTCTCATTTATTTTCTTTAACTAATAGGTAGGATTGCAGATACTAGTAGTTAGTACATTAGTGTGCTATTTCTTTGTGATGTGATTCTAGAATTTAGGAGCAGTTACTTTCTTTCTTTTATATTTAAACTCGTCTATTATTAATTGAATGGCAAGTCTTAATCCTGCAAGTTACAATAATTTGTGGTTCATTCTCACCCTAAGAGAATAATTATCTTCACATTATAATAGCTTTGACTGGACCAATCAGTATTGCTGTAATTTGGTGGGATAAGTTGGTTATACAGAGAAAGAGGCAAAGAAAGGAACCGATCAAGACTTGGAGGTGGATGAAGCGATTGATGTTTGAGAGGTTTTTACCAGAGGGCTATGAGTCTAAGATGTATACAAAGTGAAAGCAAGATGATGACATGGTTAAATATTATGTATTCGATTGTGTCAATAAGGTGTTCGATAAAAGTCCTCAACCAAAATCGGTTAGCTTGTTGGGTGTCGGAGATAGAAAAGTGTTAGACTTTGCCAGTACTGAAAATTTGAAAGGAGCGGAGATAGTCGAAAAAGGGTGTGCGATTGTGGATTCTGAAAACTGTATGTCTACAAATTGTGATAGATTTGACATGGTCAAACAAGAAGATGAGAAGGAAAATGTACAAGAACAAAACAAAGAAAAACTTGAGGAGGTCTATAAAATATGACAATGATAGTGACGACGAACATTATGTTAAAGGTGAGCAAACATTATCCTTGGACATTCATAGATCGCTAGATGATTCGCAACATCATATCTTGGTTCAGTCGTAATGCAAGACGAGTCCTCAAACTGTTGGGATTGTGGTAGGTTATGAATATCATGAGAATTTTAATTTGTGGGAGATGGTTAGTGAAATCAAGTTGCCTTTACAAATTTATGCAGTATCATATAATGTTGTTCGAGATTCGTTGATTGGCACTTACGTAAGTGAAAATTATGTAATTGACATCGCTAGTTTGAAGTACAAGGATGCTACACCTTTTGATAATCTTGATGTTGATGCATGCGAGTTAGTACTGGGTAGACCATGTTAGTTTATTTGAATTTATTCCACAAGAGTAGAGAGAAACCAATTGAGTTCATTGATGATAATGATGATGTTAAGTATGTTTTGTATCCATTGGAAGATAAGGGTGTCTTGAAGCAACCGTGTTCTGTCTCTTGGTACAACAAAAGAGTTTAGAGTTGTTGAAGGACCTTCAATTTCTGGTGACAATGGTTAATCAAGATGTCGTTGGGTCAATTCAAGAGTTGTCATTGCAATATGTTGAATTTGTCGAAGAGTTCAGGTACAAAGTTTCTCGAAGATGTTTGCTTATTAAAAAACCACCATGGCGAGATAAACAACAAGCAGATGTATTTTTATTTCTATATAAGAATTCTGGGTCGAGTTCTTTTGAAGTGAATGAGACTGATGTAGGAGGGGTTTTGGTGTCTGTTACGCCATATTTTCGGTTGCCTCTAATATCTCCCAAATTTCCAAATACGAATCTAATAATAATTAACTTAACCCCCAAGTTAATTATTTCCTCTCTTTGAAACGAGGAATTATCTCCAATTAATGATAGAAAATATCTCCAAACGATATCCTTCAAATCGGGAAGGTATCCCAACGCGAATATAATTCAAAAGAGATAAAATCTATTAATTCCCAAAATACATCCCTTAACAATCATAGTGATTAAAAACCAATCCTTTTTTAACAGAACTGCGTTGGCTTGATCCTTATAAATATAAGGTACGCATGCATCTTGAAAAAGGATCCGACACATCTAACAAGTCGAGACACCTCTCAAGTCCAGCCCCAAACATCCAAAATCCCAAATCCCCCTATTTTCATAATTCGTTATTCCAGCAACCTCCGAAATCTGTTATCACCAAATTCCTCCGTTAACAATTGGCGCTAGAAGGAGGGGATATATTTTTGATTGTGGAGGACAATCAATTCATACGCATGGGGGGTTATTATGGATCTGGAGCTGCTGTAATGGAGGAGCTAAGCGGTGGAGGCGGTGGATCTATTCCGAATTAAGATAAGTTTTCTTGTGATTTTGTCCATACAAGTTAATTATCTTATAAAATTCGTAGTAAATTCAATACATGTCGGATTTCGATAATTTTTAATGATTCGGAAATCTTGTTAAATTGTCTATAACTTTCGTTCTTTGAGTTTTCTCAGATTATATCTTGATCTATTCTCGAAATCACAAAAAACAATCAGATCTCGTTTTTCAGCATCAAGAAGGAGATCAGCAGACGTTTTCTTTGATTCCCGATTCGTTATAAGTTCGTTTTTGATGAGCCATATATCATCGGAAAGATATTTTCGTTATCTACAACTTTCGTGTTTTGTGTTTTTCCAGAAAAAATCGTTTAGGTGGTCAAAAACGTCAAAAACAGATCTGGGCAGAATTTGAATTCTGAAGATTTTCAAGATTTTTGGTGTAATCTTCGTGGTACATGATTTTGGAAGGCTCTTATTCGAAGAGTTTATTATTTTGGAAGGCCCTCATTTGTGGGAGTAATATTTTGGAAGACCCTCTTTTCTAGGGATAAATTTTGAAGGGCTCTTATTCGAAGAATTTATTAATTTAGAAGGCCCTCCTTTGCAGGGGTAATATTTTGGAAGGCTATTGTTCGAAGAGTTAATTATTTTGGAAGGCCCTCCTTTGTATGAGTAATATTTTGGAAGACTTTTATTCGAAGAGTTGATTTTTTAGAAGAGCCTTCAAGTGTTGCTGAAATTTTTTGGAAGAATCTTGGGATATTGATATGACTTTGGGAAGATGACCTCCTCTAAGGAGGGTCTCCCTTATTTTTTTGTGTTAGACGACCTCCTCTAAGGAGGGTCTTTGTGATTTATTTAAAAGATGATCTCCTCTAAGGAGAGTCTTAGTGAAAATGAAGCGAACTTCGAAAAATCCACCTCCTGTTAGGAGGGATATTTCTGGAATGGGGAGCGACCTCCTTTGAGGAGGGTATCCCAAATTATCAAAGTCCTTGCAAAAACCGTACTTCCGGGGGGGATGTCCGTACTTCCGGCGCCTCATCAAGGTTCGAGCTTCGGAAAGTCCACCTCCTGTGAGGAGGGTATTTCTGAACAAAAACTGATCTCCTTTGAGGAGAGTACCCTAAATTACCAAATCCTTGCAAAAACCGTACTTCCGGGGGGGATGTCCGTACTTCCGGCGCCTCATCAAGGTTCGAGCTTCGGAAAATCCACCTCCTGTGAGGAGGGATATCTCTGAAGCATTTATGGAAATTCTGGTGGATATGACCTTCTTTGAGGAGGATATTTTCCGGAATACGTTATGGAAACTCTAGAATACGTCCTTCTTTGAGGAGGGTATTTCTCGGAGTGCTTAATAGAGGATATTTCTTTGAATATTTGCTTTTCAGGGTATTGCTCGGAAAGTTTTACACGACTCTTCGAATAATGCTTGGATGACTATCCAGGATACGGTCTCTCACACCTATAAAACTTATTTTTTACATCTCGCATATTGTCTCGTTTACATCTACATGCATATTACGAGCACCTTGGTGCTCCATATTTTTTACTAATCTTCCTCTCATAGCTGTTTCCGTGACTCAGGAAATTTGGAAGATCGAATCATGCTTAGTTCTCTACTGCAGCAAGCTACAATGAAGAACTGGGGGTAGTTGTTACGCCATATTTTCGGTTGCCTCTAATATCTCCCAAATTTCCAAATAACGAATCTAATAATAATTAACTTAACCCCCAAGTTAATTATTTCCTCTCTCTGAAACGAGGAATTATCTCCAATTAATGATAGAAAATATCTCCAAACGATATCCTTCAAATCGGGAAGGTATCCCAACGCGAATATAATTCAAAAGAGATAAAATCTACTAATTCCCAAAATACATCCCTTAACAATCATAGGGATTAAAAACCAATCCTTTTTTAACAAAACTGCGTTGGCTTGATCCTTATAAATATAAGGTACGCAGGCATCTTGAAAAAGGATCCGACACATCTAACAAGTCGAGACACCTCTCAAGTCCAGCCCCAAACATCCAAAATCCCAAATTCCCCTATTTTCATAATTCGTTATTCCAGCAACCTCCGAAATCTGTTATCACCAAATTCCTCCGTTAACAATGTCAATCAAGATTGCAATGAATGGTGAGAAGGTAGTTCAAGAACGAAAGCATGATCACGTTGAGGAACATCAAAATTATAAGACCAACTTCAAAATTTGAAGAGCTTGATGATATTTGTAAATAATGATAAATTGTAATTTTATGTAAAATAATTGTACATTAATTTTTGATCAATTGATTTTTGCTACTAATAGTTTCCCGATAATATTTAGTAAAATGAAGGAATCGATGAGCGGTCGTAATGAATAGTGGAAGGCATTAAAAGGAGAAGGGGTTGCGAGTTGTGACGGTGGTGAAAGAGGTTATCTGCTTAGAGTATGGGAGTCATGTGGAGTGTGGCCTACTAGCAATTAATACAAAGGAGGTTTGAGGGTTGGTCGCTCTTAAGTATTATTATTTTTTTATATCCTTTTGTCAAACTATGCACCAATATTAATTGTTGTTAGGCTACTACCTTTGCTACTCTATGTTAACTATGGATAACTTCAAACCGAAGCCCTAATCAATATTTTATTACTTAACTCTGTCTTTTATTCAAAAAAAAAAAATCTGTCGTTATGAAATGACATATATGTGACTGTTTCTCGTACTGTAATCTTGTAAAATTCGTTCCTCATTTCACCCATGACAGGGTAACTGCTTCCTAACGTTGTAGTGACATGATTCGGAATTTCAATAATCGGGACGAATTCGAGATTGAATTCAATAAAGATTAAATTTTCAAGATAGGAGAATAACAATACTTTGTCCGGATATAAAGGTTAATTTAAAATTGTCATTTGGAAGGTAATCGGAATTGGAGGGGACGAATCTGATAACAATATATTGAACGGATTTAAAGGTTAATTTAAAATTATCATTCGAAAGCCGTTTGAAATTCGAGGGAAATAGTCTCAATACGGTCAAAATTAATTGGAAGTAGTACGTTTTCTTTTCTCCTAGGAGTATGAATTTTATTGATAGTTTGAAACAGAATATATTTGTACTACATTATACAGTTATCGGATAGTAGGTAATTATTGTAACAACATTGTGGTAAAAATAAATGCGGATGATTGCAGGGAAAAAATCAGAGACCAAAGGGAGAAAAAAGCAGGAATATTGTACATGGTAATATAGGAGAAGAAATGTGAAAAAGATTAGGAAAACTTGTGAAAATGTGCATGGTTATTGAGAAGAAACAAGGGTCTTTCTTAACAACTACCACCAACCAATTTTGCTTGGCCAGCCGAGGTTTTTAATGAAACAATGAATTTTCTTTTATCTGTTACCCGTCTGCGTACGTGTTTGGCCAGATCACTCGTCCCCCTTGATTTCTCTCCACTAAAATTTTTAAATACAGACAACTTCAACTCACACGCTTTCCTCATATAAGAGGCAGTAGTGTTGAAAGCAGTTTGATTATTTCCAGAAAACCTAACAAGATTTAGTCAAGCCATCTTCCCTACTTCCACTCTCATTGCCTTGTAATAATTAGTCTTTGCTAATCACCATTTATATAGAGGTGAAGAAATAGAACAAATACTCAAATTATTTTCCTTTCGTTTTGATATTCATTAGTTTTATCAATACACTCCTCCTAACTCGAAAGTCCAGGAATCAAACACACTCACACACATACGTACTTTTGTACATCTCCTAGTTAGTGCTATATCTTATATACTGCTAGCTAGGAGTGTTATTTTTTCGTAAACTCTAGACTTTGGTTGTGGTGGCCTGGGACTGCTTATTGGAGGTACTATTTTTTGGTTTCGTTAAAATGGCTGTGATGGACAAAACGTTGTCGGTTTTGATGTTAACGGGGAATTTCGTTAACGAGTTTGTAAGTTTTATTGTATTTTCCATTCTTGATGTACTCGATTTCCTTCTATGTTACACGTACAAAGTTGTCGATTTCATCGTGGAAGCGGAATGGAAGCCTTGTTATTGCACTTCAGCCAGAAAGGCCATTACTAGTAGTGGCAACATCTTAGTTTCCGAACAAGGAGAGTCGAAGAAAATTGTTTGCCTTACTTCTTCCAAGCTGCAGCTAGAGGAGATCTCCGATACTCTCTACACACGTTCGTCGTTAGTCTCCGAGGTATCCAAAACAACTGTTAGTCGTCTTAAAGTGGAGACTAAAAGTGTGATACAAGATATGAATAAATTCAAGAAAGGTCGATCCACATTCACTATCAACTCCACCATCATTGAAATGCTACAAGGTAAAATTGGAGGCAAAAAATCTCATACATATCCGAGATGGTCAGATTGTGATTGCCAAACTTGTAATGCTTGGTCATCTTCTACCTGTGACACTCTCTTTCTGAAAGCTGAAGGACCAGCAGGTAACAATAAATTTACACCTGTTTTTCTTACCTATTATTTCTTCTATCCAATGTGGTGATGCCATGTGTTAATTTAGATTGGTAGTAATTAATTCTATGAACAAATAAGATTTTGCTGCTGAAAATAAAATTGAAGTTTAATTTTTTTGTAAATGTTAATTACTCACAAATTAAATATATGACCGTAATTACTGTTTGTCATTTTGCTTTCGGACAATGACACTATTTGATAATAATATCTTGATGTTGTTTGTTTATGTGCATCAGGTAATGTTGAAGAGGATGTGCTTTTCATTCACGGATTCATTTCATCCTCCGAATTCTGGACAGAAACCCTGTTTCCCAACTTCTCAAAGTTTACGAAATCGAAGTACAGGCTTTTGGCATTCGATCTGTTAGGTTTCGGAAAGAGTCCGAAACCACACGATTCATTGTACACTATAAGGGAGCATTTAGAGATGATTGAGAAATCAGTACTTGAACCCAACAATGTCAAGTCATTTCACATAGTAGCACATTCTTTGGGGTGCATTTTAGCTCTTGCACTAGCCGTAAAATATCCTGGCTCCGTCAAATCCTTAACTCTAATTGCACCAGTAAGTACTAAATTTCTTTAACATTAATACTTGAAAAGTCTATTTATAATTTATTAAAAAAAAAACTGATGTGATACTTAAACGATAATGATTGACAGCCATACTTTCCGGCACCAAAGGGAGAACAAGCGACACAATATGTGATGCGAAAAGTGGCACCGAGACGAGTGTGGCCTATGATTGCATTCGGGGCGTCACTTGCTTGTTGGTATGAGCATATTAGCCGAACCATTTGTCTTCTGATTTGCAAGAACCATAGAGTCTGGGAATTTCTCACCAAACTATTGACCAGAAACAGGTAACACAAGTCTCCTACATATCTACACAGCCTGAATTTTCATTAAGTTAATCCAATAAAGATGATTGCGTGTCCTTTATACAACAATAAGTTAATCGAGTTATATGCACCCTGCAGTGTTGCAACATAGTTAGTCCTGGTTGTTTTCTTATAGTCTCAACTATTTTTAGGTCTGGTCTCTTAACTATATACACCGGTCACAGGCCTTGTGCCCTACTATATATAAACTTAAAAAACATACCCGTTCTATTTTGGACTTGTAGCTTCCCTATATAATTAATCCCGATTTTTTGTTAAAATTAAATTCTGGTTCCGTCACTTTACCACATATACGAGGGGATCTCATACATATGCTAACAAAGTGTACATAATTTTGTGGTACAAATAATAATCAGTTATTGAAGGTTTATATATAAACCATACTAAATCGAAACTAACATGGAAATACTGGACCATGTACAAACTTACTTATCTAGCTAGTTAACATCTGGGATATATTGTGACATAATTGCAACAATACTCTTGTGCAATTAATTAAATGGTGTAGTCCGGTCTTTAATGAATTAGACAATTTATTTAGTCTTAAGTGGCCGTTTTAATTGGCTACTACATTTATATCGGTAGACCATATAATGGGACCGTGCCACAACACACTCTCAAGTCTATCAAAGTCGCGCGTCATGAAATTTCAAAGCATGAAAAGACCTCTTTTATTTCAACATTTGTAGAAGACGGTTGGATCCATGATGTGCCATTACTCCATACGAATAATTTAATTTCAGTAGGCAAGAAAATTTATACATATTAAATTTAAGAATTTTCGAAAAGTAGCAAAGAAAAAGAGACACCTAAATTTTAGAAAACTTGTGTATAAATGTAATATATATATTCATGTAAGTCGGACCAACCATTGAGACTTACAAAATACGAAAGAGCTCTCTTTTTCTTCACACTTTGCCCTTGCCAAAAAGAAATGTTTGCTTATAGAAAATTCTTTACGTATTGATGGTTTGTTCTAGATACTAATTAACAAATGATTGTGATCAAACTAACAAATTTAACTAGTATACAAAATCCCTGCGTTTAGTTTGATGTGATATGCCTTAATTTATTAAATATTTAAATTAATTAGCTGTTATTTCATAAGTGTAAAAAAGGAATGTTAATATTAATTTCTAATTACAAGGTATGCCATCTCGTATAAAAGAGTCATTAGTTTAATTGGGGTCATGATAGACCAGATGCTGAAACGTTTACTTTGAAAATGATGGCAGCAACCAATTGACGTATCTGAAAATGAATAAATATCTTTATTATAACATCACTTGTGTAGTTGTGTCTGCTTATTGTCTTTCTTACAACTTTCAACACTCAACTGTTCAATTTATCTACTATTGCACAGGTAGAGGTTTACCGATAAATAATTAAAGAAAAATGCTAGAGTTTTCAAAAAAAATTCCAAAACCGTTCCCAAATGTTTAGTTGGCAATATGTGATTGAATATGTATTAAATTTGCGAAAATTTTGATTGTTATTTTTAAACAGGATGAAGACGTACTTGATTGACGGATTCTGTTGTCATACACATAATGCTGCATGGCATACTCTACACAATATCATCTGCGGAACTGCTGGTAGAATGGGAGATTATTTAGATGTCGTTCAGAAAAATTTAACATGCAATGTGAATGTATTCCACGGCAGAGATGATGAACTCATTCCGGTGGAATGTAGTTACAATGTGCAGTCTAGGGTTCCTCGTGCCAACGTCAAGATAATCGAAAAGAAGGATCACATTACTATCGTTGTTGGAAGACAGGAAGCCTTTGCGAGAGAACTCGAGAAAATTTGGAATTCTTCAAGCAGTTGATGAAAAACAGCAGAACTGGAGGAAGAAACTTTTTGTGCTCTAAATGGTATCTCATTGCTGCAGTACCTGAGAAGATATGCAGCCAACATAAAAGTTTTATCCAAACAACCCAAGGAAATGGATAAAAGAATATAATTGTTTAGTATATAATGCATAAGCAAAGTTTGTATCTACTACTTTCTTCATCATGTGTGAAGTTTTTTTTACCTTAGGACAAAATTGATATTAGTATGTTTATCATTTTCAAGTTGATGCTTTAATTATAAAATCAAATTTATATATATGTTCCCTCTACTTTTATTTAGTCCATCATCACCATGCTCAACTCGATCATCAAAAAAAAAAACTTTCTTTTTTCAAAGAAAAGACGTTTCATTTATTAATAAATCGAAAATACATTCCCCAAAAAATAAAGGATTTTGAGAAATTCTTACTTATTTGTGCAGAAGGTTATCATTTAAAGGAAAGATATGTTTTATCAATTCAGGAATTGTAACTTAATTTATGAATAACATAGAAAGAAATTATCCCGAAAATTTAGATAATAAAAATTTTATATCAGAACAAGAACACCTTATAATACAAAATAAGTAAACAAATCATAATGAATAAAAACGCTAACTTATAGATAAATTAATAAAAATCTTTGCCGGCATATTATCAAGTAAATTTAAACATATCACAAACATGAAAGTATCCATCATTTCTTATCTACCGCATAATTAAGCTTGATTATGATATATACATGCAATTAAGTTGGTTGCTGCTAGATCTGAAACCGCTTAATTATGAAAGTTATTAATGAACATTGAACTACGTACAAACTCGTAACCATAAGTGCTGCTGGTAGCATTGCTAGTTTCTTGTTCCATTTATATTTAATGTAAGCTTCTCTGTTTCAATTATTAGCCACCTTGCTACCATTATGAATCATGAAAAGCAGATAGGCTGTAAGAGAGTTCTTTGACACTACTCCCTCCGTCCCTCTATTGCACATTTATAAAAAAAAATTGTCCCTAAATAATTATCACATTACTTGTTCCAATACATATTTTTACCAATTTTTTCATATATACCCCTTTATTTCTAATAACAATGTTTGACTTTATATTTAATATACACACTCATTACTCTTCATTTAATGTTAAGATTAAGGGCAAACATGAAAACAAATTATATAATTAATTCTTTCTTAATATGTGTGTTTTTTGTAAATGTGCCAACTAAAAAGGGACCGAGGAAGTATTTGACAATTAGCTGTTATCGGATTTGATTAGCTATTTTGACAAATAAATTGAGTTAGTTGTTTTGACTAGTTAATTATGTTAGACATTTTATATGAAATTATTTGATAATTGATCGTTTGAATTGACTGTTTGTATATTAAGTAGAAATGTCATAATTAATCCTTTAATTGAAAAAGTTCCTCTAAGTAATTTTTTTAAAATTAACGTTTTGAATTCAAGAAATTATTTTAATCCATTAACTAACAAACACTAATATTAAATATTTCAAATGATCAAATCTCAAATTTAATTCAAATTTCTAACTTTTTCTCAAAACTTTAAATAAAACATCCCCTTGTTTTCTCAAGCCATGATTGACCAAACTGTCAAAGTTAGCACGCAAACAGAACATACACATATACATGATGTAGATTAAGAAGCTGGTTGTCTCGACTTTATATTTAAAAATATTAAAAATATGTCTGTGTAATAAGTTATTAATAAGTTAATAACTAACTTAATTTTTTTAAACAACTTAAAAATCAGAAATTGTTAAGAGGTAAACCTTTTTCAAATAATTAAATTCTATTTTCTCAATTTCAATGATAGGAAAAGCAAGAGAAGAGGCAACGATAGGAATTAAAATCATTTTTTGTTTGTACGTTAATAACTTGAATTTAATCATTTTTTAAACAACTTAAAATTATTATGTTTATTTTAATACTGTTAATAACACACAATAATAAAATTATGGGTGATGGCCCAAAATATTCATATGGGAGCCATGCTGGCCCTTTTTACTGACTGAAAACGCTACACCGTCTACCGTGATATGAGGGGTGTTGCGGAACACCGTGTTCCGTATCATGGGGTGTTGCGGAACACCGTGTTCCGTATCATGCACGGATACGGAACACCGTGTTCCGTATCATGCTAACACGGAAGATGGTGTTCCGTATCATGCATAATACGGAACACGGTGTTCCGTATCATGCTAACACGGAAGACGATTCTCCGTATCCCGTCAGTATTTCGGGCCATTTTTTTCAAAATCAGTATTTTGGGCAAAAACTTGTGAAAAATATGCATTTTGTTAATTCTCTCTAAAATTATCTAGAAAGATCCCAACTTAAAATTTTAAATATTCACTTTTCATTTTAGATAACTTCGAATCAGAAGTAAATTTTTAAAATTTACCAAATGGCTCTCAACATGGGAGAGAAAAAATGAGCACATTTTCTTGAGTTGGTAAATGATAGTATTTCATTCGTTTCAAATTAGTAATCCACTTTCAAAAAATTACGCGTATTAAGAAATTTAATAATTGATGATATAATTTCATATGTACCCATATTTATAGCAATGATTTGAAAAATAAGTATATAAAGTTAATCTTGAAAATTAAAATTCAAGTATAATATGGGAAATTTAAGTAAAAAATTATCTTGAAAGTAGAAGTGATACAACTATTTTAAAACAGTTTTAAAAAAAAACATAGACTATTAATTTAAAACGAGGGAATAATATATAATTAAAAACTGCTCTATAATCAATTGATTGATGCTTAATGCAGACATGTGACGAGTTTAAAATACAAATTTTCTGTTGGCTAACCTAATTCAGGAAACTTTTAATACAAAGTTTAATCTTGACTTGGATATTTTGCATGCATGATTTTACATGCTCGATCAATTCCTTGGACAACTGAATAAAGTTGTTGAAAGATACAACCTAACAGTTTGCTAGCTGGACTATTTGAGCCTGGCTTATAAGACTAATAATTATGTTTACTAGTTTTGTCTTGCTAATAATTAAAAAAGAAAACAAATGTCGTTATCAAGACAGTACAGAATATAGAAAACAAAAATATCGTATTATTATGATTTAAAAAAGAATCGCATTTTTATAGATAAAGAATATATAGGGAAAGATAAGAGTTTCACATACTATCATATCACTATTATGTTTGTTGTATCAGCGGCGGAACCAGAAAATCAAGAAAGGGGGGCAAAATTTATGCTTAAATTTTTGGGTCAAAATGAATCATGGTTATCGACAAGAAAATGAATATACAGTTAATCTAACAGCAGAATCAAGAGTGGACTGGATTGTTTTTAATTATTTTCTATAATAAAATCTCCAAAAATTTTCCTTGTATAACTGTAAAAAAATAACCGTTATGCAATCACCAGTGGGCTGAAGCCCACCAGTTCAATAGGCTGTCTCCGCCACGCCACTGGTTGTACTCATGGTTCTAAAAATCGGTAACTCGGTCCGAGTACTCGGCCGAGTACTCGTTTTGGACCCCTAAACCGATCCGAGTAGTGACTAATCGGACCAAAAACCGGTTTTTGCTATAACTCGGTCAAGACTCGGGTTGACTCTGAGTAATCGGGGTCAAACTCGGGTTTGACTAATTTTTTTTTTTTTGCTAAGTATTAAAATATAATTTTTATTGCTCAACTTATAGACTATAGTTATAATCTAGATTCGACCCAATTAAAAGTCCTCTCTCTCAAAGATTCTATACATACACTTATATCACGTTTTAATATTATTAATAATATTAATATTATTACTTGGACACATGTACACTAAAATTAGAATATGCAAAAATTTCAGAAATCTAGTATATTTCTAAAAAAAGCTCTAAATATTATTAGTAATATTAATATTATTACTTGTTAGCGGGGTTGTAATAATATTATTAGTAATATTAATATTATTGTTAAGTTTTAAGTTTAACACATGTACACTAAAATTAGAATAAATACATATAAATTATGAGAAAAAAAAGTTAAAAAACAATATCCGTTTAGTTGTCCGAGTACTCATTCCGAGTACTCGCCGAGTTTCCGATTACTCATTTTTCTGGACCAAAACCGAGTTGGTCCGATTTCCGATTTTTACAACCTTGGTTGTACTAAAATTTAAACAAGTGATCGAGTCTTTTCAGAGTCAAAAAACTCACTTTGTTCAGATTGTGCGTCAACTGTCAACCAATGAATTTATAAGCCTTATTCAGTGGGCTGAAGAAGTACAATTTGAGAAATGGCAGAAATGTTGGGTCCAAGTTTTCGGCCCAAGTTTAGTACCAGCCCCTTCAAATTTGGACTCCTATGTATATTTGAGAATAGATTAAGATCTGTTTAGTTGGGTTTTAAATCCGGACTTAAAAGTGATTTTAGACTTTAAATCGAAAAATATGTTTGTATTATGATTTAGAAAATAATTTTAAGTTTTAAAAATAGTTTAAAAATAG
The DNA here is from genome assembly GCA_036435485.1 of Saposhnikovia divaricata. Classification (NCBI taxonomy): domain Eukaryota; kingdom Viridiplantae; phylum Streptophyta; class Magnoliopsida; order Apiales; family Apiaceae; genus Saposhnikovia; species Saposhnikovia divaricata. Next base: position 20,929,027 of record CM071595.1, read on the forward strand.
TTTTAATTTTAAGTTTTAAGCAAGTTGAGGTAACTTAGTTGGTTGAGCTTACCTCTAGTTGACCTCTAGTTAACATTCTGGTTACTCTCACTCTAATCCTCCAATCAGTACGTGATTTTTCAAGATTTTGAATATGATGGACAGAAACGGCTTCCATTGCTGCAATGATCTGTACAAAGGAAGTTGTACAAAGTAAAATGTTAAGTATGATACATGACAAAGTAAATTGAACTTAAAATTATTACATGAATGCTTCTTCTAAGTTTTGTTGTGGAACTTACAATGTGGTATAACAAAATTAACTACAAACAATGGTATACGTACGTTCTGTGATGTTGGAGCTTTTATTCTTTTCCGTGCCTACGATTTATAAATTAGTTGCACGAATTGTGGATTATGATTAGGAGAATGACTTGATTAGTATCAGCCTAACAGATTGTTTAAATGATAAGATCCCATGATATAAGCTGGAAACTGTTCAAAAAAGATTGCTCAAATTGAAATTGTAAGAAAATGATATGAAATCCTAACCGAAATTCTAAAATCATTATAATCAGCTAGATTGACACTACTAACAAACATAATACTATATATTGGGAAAAATTATATGTATATGTCGTTATCAAATGCCAGGTATCATAAAAATTCGTAAAATGTTTCATTTATACTGCCAATATTACTATTATATACAGAGGACATTATTATAGAGAAGACCTTCTTAAATAGAAAATATTAGTAATAATAATTTTATAATTCTATAGTCGAATCAAAGTTTTATTTTTTGTTAAATAAAAAAGGCCCACTTTTATTTGGTTCTATAATTAAAAACAAACTACAGTAAAACCTCTGTAAATTAATAATGTTGGGACTGGGATATTTCGCGAAATTTTATTTCATTTTATAGATTATTAATTAATTGAGGTAAAATTTATACTGTTGCTATTATGTTAGGACCAAAAATATGCATTTATCTAAGATAATTTATCGTGGTATCGAGTATTAATTTAACAAATTTTTACTATAATTTTCTTATTCTATAACATAACCAAATGCGGACGTAGCATTGCTGCTGCCGACATTTACCTCGTCAGCATTGCAATCGTGGTATAAATCGTATTGTAATGATGACGTCACTGATGATGTGGGAATTAAGAAGATTTATTAATTTTTTTTTGGAATTATGTTTTGGGAAAAAAAATTATAAATTTGGTTTTTCTGTAGAATCATAAAAAATATATAGTTATCTCCAATTTTCTATATAAAAATTATCTCTAGAAAGGGACTCTCTCTATATATATATATATATACATAATATATATAATAGCAGTATAATGGACAACATTAATCATTATAATGGGATAAACATTATGGAATTCATTGGTAAAAGGAATATTATATCTCTATTTTCTAATCGACACATTTATACATTATAATGGGCTAAACAATATAATTGGCGCAGAGGTATTGTATAGGAGTTACTTTATAATATATAATATAATATAAATATAGTAATATAAAAATATAATACTAATTTTAAAAATTGATTGAGTATATATTTTTTGATTACTATATAATTCTAAATTTAAAAATTGATTGGGTATACATTTATTTTGAAAAAGTATTTTAAAAATTGATTAATTTTAATAATTATGGAAATATACTGGGCCAGATTGTTATAATGCGTGCCGAGGCCTATGTCTCAAACATAAACAGTACATTGGCAAATAGGGTCAAAATTACAAAAAACCGAAATTCTAAAATCAATATAATCAGCTAGATTGACACTACTAACAAACATAATACTATATATTGGGAAAATTATATGTATATGTCGTTATCAAATGCCAGGTATCATAAAAATTCGTAAAATGTTTCATTTATACTGCCAATATTACTATTATATACAGAGGACATTATTCTAGAGAAGACCTTCTTAAATAGAAAATATTAGTAATAATAATTTTATAATTCTATAGTCGAATCAAAGTTTTTATTTTTTGTTAAATAAAAAAGGCCCACTTTTATTTGGTTCTATAATTAAAAACAAACTAAAGTAAAACCTCTGTAAATTAATAATGTTGGGACTGGGATATTTCGCGAAATTTTATTTCATTTTATAGATTATTAATTAATTGAGGTAAAATTTATACTGTTGCTATTATATAATATAATAGCAGTATAATGGACAACATTAATCATTATAATGGGATAAACATTATGGAATTCATTGGTAAAAGGAATATTATATCTCTATTTTCTAATCGACACATTTATACATTATAATGGGCTAAACAATATAATTGGCGCAGAGGTATTGTATAGGAGTTACTTTATAATATATAATATAATATAAATATAGTAATATAAAAATATAATACTAATTTTAAAAATTGATTGAGTATATATTTTTTGATTACTATATAATTCTAAATTTAAAAATTGATTGGGTATATATTTATTTTGAAAAAGTATTTTAAAAATTGATTAAATTTAATAATTATGGAAATATACTGGGCCAGATTATTATAATGCGTGCCGAGGCCTATGTCTCAAACATAAACAGTACATTGGCAAATAGGGTTAAAATTACAAAAAATTATTGATTAAAATTATAAAGTCTAAGCACTTTTTTGGGGAATTCCTATCCTTAAGATTATATTCGACTACTACCCATATTTTGTATTGATCCGAATTATAATACATTAATGATTTTTACATTACATATGAGTATGCCGAATATTCGTATGACCATTAATGTAATATGCGTTTTAGATTCGGACACGAATACAATTAAAATACTGAAAACAACTTAAAAAATTTTAATTTTTTTTAATTTATAAAAAAAATTATTTCCATAAGTTTATGATGCTATAGAAATTAATAAATTATCATTTTTTTAATAATTCATCATTTTTTTATATTTATTTCCTAAAAATTATTGAGAAAAATAAGGATTAAAGACAATTTATGATTTAGCTATCATTTAATTATTAAAAAACATAACATTAATAAGGAGAAGTAATGAGACAGTTAACTACTACCTAATTACTTAAATACATAAGGAGAAGTAATGAGACAGTACACTACTACCCAAGTACTTAAATACATAAGGAACATAGTATAACAAAACTTACTCTCTTGCATGCAGTTTTACCCATTTACAGATTGATACAACAGCGAAGCACGGATAACAGGAAGTTCGTTCTTATCATCGAATATGAAGGTAAAAGATTGTTTCTGATTGTAAAGTATAATATATACTGTTAATGAATAATCATCGTAATTTGGATTAGGGTTTATACAAAGTGCTATTATGATTACCTAATTGATGTTTGGGTGTGTTGATATGCAAAGTATTACTAATTGTTTCTTAATTGGGAAGAAGTTCTACTAACTGTTATATTCAGTACTTGGGTTATGGGTATAACTATAGAACTTAGCAGATAAGGATTATATTTGAATTTGATCAGATTTACTGAATTTACTATGTTTTTCTAATATTGGAAGCAGGAAAAATTATGCTCAGCAGAATTGGAAAACAACAAAGCACAATTCGGTAAAGATTTTGATCCTTTGTATAATATAGTGAGGAAACATTGATAATTTGATATGATATGTTTTGATGTTATTTTTTTGAAAAATAGGACACACGAAGTTAGTGTCAAGTTTCCTTTCAGCAAACAATCAAGAGGGAATATTTGGATCTTTTGTAAGACTTAATTTTTTCTCTACATATTACTTTTGCAATTGTTTCTTAACAGTTTTATAGAATGTGGAAATAATTTATGATTATATATTTTATTTGTTTTCCAGAGAATTCCTAAATCATTCATTGATAAGTTTGGAAGTCAACTTCCGTCAGATTTAACTTTACAATGTAACTCATTGGTGTGGCGGGCAAAATATGATCAGAAGTCCATGGTAATATATGGAATGAGAAGATTCGTGAGGTTTTACAGTGTCAAAATATACAATCTACTTCAATTTGAATATTATGGAGAGGATATGTTTGTTATAAAAATTTTCAAGGATACAGCAATAGAGTGCAACTATCAAACAAAAAATCTAGAAGAATTCTTACAAAACGAAGATTTGGAGAACTGGAGAAAGGATAAATACGTACTTGATAGTTTGTCGTTAGAGTATGAGAAAGTGTCTGCACTTTGGCTTTTTAATGCATTGCACAACAATGCAGGATACTTCCAAATTAAACTCAACAGTTTGGATATTGATCCAAAACAGAACAATCTGGTAAACAATGTTATTGTTATGGTATATACATAATAGTTGGAGCTTCTTTGTTCTTTACATGAAATTTTATTGACTTGGTTTTATTATAAACAGATATTGCAGGTCGCTTTGGATAAGTTATACAGAAATTGGAAAAATGGATGTAAAGTAGAATTCATGTTCATTCATAGACGGTGGGAAATAAAAGTTGAGTGGATAAATGATAGCTGCACACTTGGGGCTGGATGGCAGGAATTTGCAAGGGACACCGAGTTGGAGACTGGTGATACATTGGTTCTCTCTACATTAACTTCAACTGGAGAAGATTTGATAAATGTCTGCATATTTAAGGAGGAAGACAAAATGGTTGGCTACGGAAAAGGTATAATATTGAATTAAAATGTTTTAATTCAATGTGACAATAATCTAATCTTGGTTATAATAATTGTTTCAGATAATAAGGAATGCAATAAGTCATTCTTTAAGGTAATATCAGATGATTGTCTGGAAGAAGGCATGCTGGTAAATTACTTTCCTATTTAAATATATTTCAATATGATAGTTGCAATACGTTTCTCATAATAGTATAATACTTGTATCAATCAAGTTGCATAACATGCATTGATTTTCTTATTATGATTTAGGTTGTTCCAAAATTAATTAAGGACACATATGGGGAAGTACTTAGTGATGTGAACCAAGTTGAAATCGCTGGTGAACGGAGGTACATGTTTTTTAGTAGTATTGGAGGATATTTGGCTAATATTGGCAAAATTCTGGAGGTATTCCACGTCAGTCAAAGAGAGACTATAATCTTCTCATTGAATAATAAAATCTTGCACGGACGTGTTTACCAAGAAGATGGACATGAGATAGATTATTCAAAACGTGTTCATGGATGTTTACAAAATGAAATTAACAATTGGATTTGGGCTATTGATTGGAATGATAACTCTGGTAAAACTCAAGTTAACGTCTACAATTTTTAAAAGTTACTTTTTCACCTTTAATCTGAGTCAAATTTGTTTAACATCAAAGACTTTTAACTATATCTACAGGTGGACAAAATGGAATTGGCGCTGCTGATCATGACATTGACAACGAAAATTCTTTACCTGTTCAGAAAAATATGGTATGTTTGACTATTATACTACTAAATCTGAGTATAATAAAAACTTTGCTTCGGTAGTTCAGGTCTGTTTTTATTCAGAGTTTGTGATATTTATGCGAGTGCCGTGCTAAACTTGTATTTGGAGCATTCCACCATTTATCTTTGCATTATCAGAGCATGTAATAGATCTACACTATACTACTATGATTGTTGTGCCTCCGTATCTGAGTAATTAAAATTATTTTTCTTTTACTACATTTTACTAAAAATGTGAATGGATTATATATTAACATTGTTTTGTTTTTGGCTTTATATTTAAAATTTGTAGATGGATGAGGATGTTCAGATTTTCCAAAAATTCATCATTGTTGTAAAAGCAGATAATTGTGGAAGCACAACGATGGTAAGTAAAAAAATGTAAATGTGACATTTAGGTTTAGGTTATATTTAAAGAAAATGATATGTACACCTGCTAATGTATGTTTCTGATCCTCAATGGAAAGTAATCTTTTGTTTAGAATTTTTCATTTTTTAATTTGTTCACTAATTACGTATAAAAATAACTACATTCTCAATTTCAGAAATTACCAGAGAAGATCATTTTAGCGTATGGTCGTGCAATACCTGCGAATGTTACTTTTCAGTTACGAACAGGAAGAGAAACACATGTTCAGTACAATGTGTCGCAAGAAAGTTTTGTTAATCTGATTCGTTTTAGAAAAGAACTTATAAGGTGTTGTGCTAGCTTTATTGTATTCAGTTATAAGGGTAATGGAGTTTTCTCAGTTAATATATTGAACGATGATGGATCGGAAGCGGAAAATGTCCCAATGCGAAACATATCAACGGATCCATTATACAATCGAGGTAAAGTACTCATATGGAAAATGTCCCAATTGCATGAAAATGTTCGTAAGTGTGTCAGCCTGTTAGATCCTATGGATCTTGATATATTAATCTTCAGGAATCTAACTATATAATTCAACTTATATGAGTTCTCATATGGTTTTTAATTGATAACAACATATCAATGGATCCTATATGAATGTAACTGTTTTTTTTAAAATTTTATAGGTAAAAACAGAGGAATTGGATGGAAATTTGTATCGTTTGGTGTTGGTGGTGGCTTCCATGCTGGAGAATTTGTGAGTACTTGAGAGTGTTATATTTTTTAAACATATAATATTTTAATATTATAAATCCTATGGTAAATTATTAGTGAGTTGTTTTTCATATGTGTAGTGGTTCTATGGGCATTGCTGCGATTTTTTATGCATCTTGTATAATATATAATTTACATTTTGTGTAATCAGGAAATACCAGAAACTTTTGTGAGGAGATTTGGGAATATTATTCCTAGTGACGTGAAAGTTGTTTTGCAAAATGGAGCAATGCTTAATGCTCATTATTCAAAAACCAACAGCAAATTGATAGGTCTGATGGATATAGTTCAGTCACAATATTTTGAGAAGAAAGACACGTTGATGTTTACATATCGTGGGGATGGAATATTTGATATGGTGATATTTGATAAGACAAAAGTGGAGAAAATGCTTCCTACTACAATATGTGCAACTGGTAAAATTTACATATATGTATAGTTCCTAAATTTCTTACTATTTAGTCAAGTTCGTGCAACATAAATAGTTACGTATGTTGAAACATCTTACTTTTTCTTGATTCAATAAAATACTTTGATGGAACCACAAAATCAGGCATGCAGTTTGAAGGGCAGAGTTCTGGGGTACAGAATGAAGAACAATTACCTGACATAGAACATGAAGTTCCAATTCTTGAAAATGTTGAAGAGAATGCAATGGACATTGAAGAAGTTGTGCCTCCATTTGAATTTACTGTGACATTGACAAATTCTAATGTCAATAGTTCAAGCCATGGAGTGGTATGGTTTTTAAAATTTTTAAGTATTATTTTTGTAGTTTATAGGGTAAAACCACTTCCAGATTCCTTACTTACTATCTCACCAATAAATCTGTTTGATAATTTTTTTTTTTAACAATTCAACTCTTATGTACTGCAGTATATACCAAGATTTATAACACCGGCAAACGGGAAATGGCAATCTGGAGATCGCGTAGCACTGACAACAGAAGTTGGAACTTGGAGAGTAGGAGTCGTAGTTTCAAAGAGAAGTGCGAGATTTTCAGCAGGATGGAATTCCTTTGCGGAAGAAAATGAGCTCAAAGAAAAACAGCAACTGGTGTTCACAATGGTCGAAGAAGCAGAAGGAATTGGTTTTAATGTTCATGTCCAATAGAGAAAATGTACTATGGCAAAACAAATTGTTTTGATTAACATTCAGATGTATTTTGGATAACTTTCCTATTTAATGAATTCTAGAGTTGTTTATTCTCCCTATTGCATCTCTGTTGCCTTATGGTTTAAAAATTATTTTGAAAAATAATTTTATATGTCTGTGAATATGATTTAATAATAGGTTGCTGGTTGGTTTGTCAAATAAGCACTGTATATTAACATGTAACAAAGACTACAAAATTTTATCTTCATTATTAAACAAAGTGCAATATATATTGTTCTGCAATTGTGACATATGATTCATCAAAATGGACAAAAGCAAAATGTAAAATAGTATAAATAAGCCTAAGTTGTAGAGGATGAATTTATAAAATACCAAACCTCCACTTTCTCATAAAGTTTTTCATTCAATTCATGCAATGAAATTTTCTTCAAACTTGAAAATACCGTGCATGAATAGCAAAGCTGATCAAACAGCATTACAAAGTGGGAAGATTATAAAAAACCTCTTCAAAAACTACATTACTTGTTACATTTTTGCTTAAGCCAGAATCATCAATAATTAAAATATGAAGCCCTTCAGGAGAAGTAACTCGAGATATTGCTACGTAAAGCTGACCGTGGGAGAAAACAGGCTGAGGAAGATATAATCCAACAGTATCCAACGATTGGCCTTGGCTCTTATTTACAGTCATTGCAAAACATACCTGTATTGGGAACTGAGTTCTTTTAAATTCAAACGGCCATTTAGTATCAGTTGGTATCATGTCAATCCTTGGAATTAGGTGCTTTGTTCCAACTTGAGAGCCACAAAGAATCTGACATTCAATACTATTCTTTTTGCATCCAGTTACAATCATTCTTGTACCATTGCATAACCCCATTATCTGATTTAAATTTCGCATCAACATGACTACTGCTCCAACTTTGATTTTTAACTCATGTTTAGGAAGACATGGCATATTAATAGAGTTCAGATATTCAACAGGAAATGCAGCGTCAAATTCACAATCTTCACCACCATTATCATCAATGGAGTCTTGACTAAGATACGTATGAACTGAACCGGGAATTTTGTCAAGAATCTGGGAATTAATATCATCAACAGTTACATTTGTTGGGGTGAGAATTGACCTTGATCTCAAATATTCATGTGAATGCATGTTCTTGATAAAGTCTGAATATATAAGGTCAATAAGAGTGGTAATGGGATGCCTACCATTACTTTTGACAACATATTGATCTGGAAGAACAAACTCAGAGTCAATTTCTCCAATACCAGTTTGCATAGGTTCCACTTTGCGATCTCCAATATCAAGTTGCCATTTACTGAATTCAGCAATCCGCTTATTTTGCTCCTCTGAATTACCTCCACGTAATCGCATATTCTGCTTAAGAAGGAATACTTTGCATAAGTCCCATAACCTCGATTTGTTAAGTGCAGCATTCACTGTATCAGCTCTAGTACCCTTTGGTAATACAGGTAATATTTGCCGAAAATCGCCTCCAAACACAACTGTAATCCCACCAAAAGGTTTCGTGCCTCTCTCCGAATCAACAGCAGCCATTATGTCTCTCAAACTTCGATCAACGGCTTCAAAAGCATGACGATGTTGCATTGGTGCTTCATCCCATATTATATGGCTTGTTTGTTGCATTAACTCCGCAATGTCTGTACCATGCTTTATTCCGGCAATTGAATATTGATCCAACTTTAGAGGTATATGAAATCTAGAATGTGCAGTACGCCCTCCTGGAAGTAATGTAGCGGTAATTCCAGAACCTGCAACAGGAAGGACAATTTTTTCTTCTGATCTTAGACGACAGCAAAGGGTTTGCCAGAGGAAAGTTTTTCCACAACCACCACTTCCATAAACAAAAAACATGCCACCTCTTTTTTTATGAACGTTTTCAATAACTGCATTATATACCTCCATTTGTTCAATATTAAGCTTTTTATGATTTTTTTCATGTTGGACCTTCATTTCCACTTTGTCGTATCCAGTTTCTTCAACAATGAGACGATTAACAAAAGACCCGAAAAATTGTTCCTCCGGAAATGGCAACATGGGATAGTCACGGAGAGACTTGCCAACTTCGTTCAACAATTTTTCTACTTCTGAAAAAAAAACAATGTTTAAAAATTTAGACAAAATATGATAATTCTTAATCAAAACAAAAGCCACTCCAAAAATTCAAATGGGATGTGTTGCACGAACCTGCCAGAGCATAGTTTTTGATCTCATGATCAGAAAGTGATAAATGAATATTATCAGTTAATTTCCGTCTCATATAGACAACATCATCTGACATAGTGCTCCAGTGAGCATTCCAGAGGGCAAACGGATCTGATACAGAACAATACACCAAAATGTTAACAAACATCGCACGGAGTTGTGAAGGCATAGAAGAATGGGCATTTTCAGACATTGCATCATGCCACTGCTTATCATTATGTAAAAGACCAAGAGCACCACATGCTGCCTTAAATGTATCATAAACAATACCATCCACAGTCCGTAATTCACTGAATGACATAACTCCCTTTCTTCTTAACAAAAGCATACGGAGATATAATAATTCACCACTTGTGGCGTGAACCTCTGTTAGCCTCCCAACTACATCACCTCTTTGTCTAAGCTTCCATTTAGCAGTTTTTGGCACCCATGTAAAGTGGCTAGGGAATTCAGCATAAGTAAAATTGCGTGAAACTGGCAATTCCTTATTAGCTATGAACCAAGCTTCTAATTTACTTGTCTTTGATGTGGCCTTTTCACAAACCTTTTCCAAATCAGCAGTACTTTGAAAATTGATATGTTTTTCACCAGGTAGATGAATTGGTAAACGATCAACACTTGGCCAGCGATTGTGAATGTCAAAAGAAAAAATTCTCCATGAAGCTTCAGATGCACAGACATATCTTCCGTCCAAAAAATTTTTAACCTCGTCTAGGCTCTTAGTCTGGTTTTTTGAAGTATTAACAGATGAATTTGTGGACTTTTTCTTTAACATCATCGTAGCAGTGTCATGTCCTTTCAAGCAATATTTGAAAAGGTACTTTAAAGACCTTGAGCTATTGCATATTTCTAAATTTATGTGACACTGAAAGCGTACCAAGAGATCTCGGTTGAAAGGGACAACATACTGATTATCAAGGTTTACACCTTTTTTTTTAATAACTCTACCGGTCCGACGTCTACGATAAACAGGAAAGCCACTATCGTCAAAGAATGTATGTCCGTTAAATCTGCAAAATAACGAAATCTCTTTAAATTGCCATCAAAAATTAATATTGACAAATATTTGAATAAAGGATAACTATAACTAATTAAATGTAAAAAGTATACCTTTTTGGAAAATGTCGCATACACTTTCCTTTCACCATGCATGGAGAATACGTACAATCTTTACCACATGGACCATGCATCATGTAGTTCTTTACAGCATCATATGCTATTGGATCAGTATCTCGATCAGGAATTTCAGCAGAAACTAACTTATCAATCTTATCAATATTGTTTGGCCTATCTTCCGGATGTAACCAAATTAACATGTGTACATGAGGCAAACCACGCTTTTGAAATTCAATCACATGCATCACTATGGAGAAAAAAATTCATAAATAAAAACTTGTTAAAACTACATTATAATATTATTTCCATGTTAATATATGTTATTAAAAATTATTAAAAAAATAATAAAATATTTAAATAAATAGAGTACCTCCTATGCATCTGCCAAAGTAATGTTTCTTTTTGATTAAATCAAGGAGTTGGTCAAGCTTCAACTTAAATACCCTTGAAACAATATCCGGAGCATCAACAACATCAACATTGGGTAATAAATCAATCATTTTTTGTATTTCAGGCCATTTAGAATTACATGTCATTGTAAGAAATAATGACGGATGACCAATAGCACGACATATAACCAATGAATCTTTAAAATATTGTGACATGTAACGTTGTGATCCAGTAAAAGAAGCAGGCAAAATAACAGCTTTACCAACATGAGTAGGATCATTGTCTCCTTTCCTCAAAGCATCACGAACGGAATGATACAAATCTGCGCGAATGGTAGTCTGATGATTTGAGACCCAATCCAACCTATACTGTTCAATAGCAGTAAAAGCATCAACAATGTATTGTTGCCATAAACGTCCAGCCTGGTGAAGAGATATACCTGTAAATAAAGATTAATTTCAATGATTATTGTTACAATATTAACATGTAGTACAATTTAAAAATCATGTACTTCTTTCTTTATTAAAATATTCACCTTCTGATGTCCGTATCATTATCTTATAACAATAGTACTCCCTTAAAGAAACAGAATGCCTTTGATTGGAATCAGGATCAAGATCTTCATCATTTATTTCTGTATCATCGCGCTTCTTTTGATTTCTCAGAGGTATATGGAGGTGATATCCTTCATTGCCTGTTAGAAATAACAAAGGATACTGGAACTGCATAAAATGAGGATCTGTTTCATATATTCTCTTCAATCCTTCCTGTTTAGAATTCACAACAGTATCTCTAAAGCCACCGGTATCAGTATCATCGCTTACGATAAATGCAGCAACCTCATTAGATGGTCCAATAGGATTTGGTCGACCACTGGATGACATGGATGATACCAGAACCAATTTGAACTCATCAAGGTCACGATTTTCAAAACGATCTCTAGCCATGCGAAAGGCACGAACTAATTCGTTGTTCTGGTCTAACATTGTTAACAGTTCTTCTACAATATCTGGATCAACATTGTCAGTAGAACCACCTAATGCATTAATACGATTTTCAACCTCATTTTCAGTATCGTATATGTATAACTGAGAGAATTTAGGCCCTGATCCGTCGGGAGGGACCAAACTTCCCAAAAGATGATAATTCTGACCAAGCAATCTGAAACAATAGGGACCTCTACCTTTGTTGATTTTATTATCAACCTTTCCGCCTGTAGATGTAAACGAAAACATGCAATTGTACACTCTAATGTTCTGTTTAAAGTGCTTGGATTTCTCATGTGTACCATTTAGCAGAGAAGCAAGTGGTTCTGGAGGTGGTGGGTCTTTATCAAGATGGACTTGACCATTTCTGCAGCAAAGAGAGAATGTTGGATCTTTTCTCGTACATGATTTATTGTTACGCTCCTCGTTCCACATACGTGATCCACACTTTGAGCATATTTTTGTTGGTGCACCAATATCCATGTATCCCCTCCACAAATTTGGGTTACTACTCCATTCTGTTGTATCGTCGCAATCCATTTCATTGCTAACATGAATATCTTTTTCATCAGCTTTTCCTGAAATATGGATGGATTAAATCAAACTTATTTGCGTAATAAAATATTAATTCTCAAACTTATAAAATGTTACAGTAATAGAATTGACAAATTAAAGAATTATATATTGCAGGCGATGCTAAAATCTAAGACTCTATTGTCATGATCTCAAAAAGAAGTGATTGGAATTAATACCTCTGTCCAAATCATCTATTCCTTCAGTGTAAGTTTCATCTGCCATCTCAAAATCCGCATTGAGATTTTTCTTTCCAGACGATGATTCAGGAATATCAATAAATCTTTTTTTGATCTGAGTAGTAGGTTGATTAATTTGAGATAATATTCCATGTTCGTATCTCTGTTTACTCGAATAAACATGTTTGTTTCCATGGCCTCCATTGTTGACATTCTTCTGTCCTAAAATTGGCGTAAGCCTAGTTGTTGCGGAGTGTGTTGTACTAATGTTATCCTTCTGATTTGAACATTGTGCTGGCATTTTGTTTTCACCTGGCATAGACATGAATGCAGCAACCAAGAATTTTAGTAGGCCATACTAAAACATATACTATTGATGAAAGTAAAGGTATGTTTATTACATATGATGTAATCTCTCACCATAAAGCTTATTAACATTAGGTCCTCTTAATCTCCGCTTCCCAACTGTATTAGTACTTGTAGAAATCAATATATATACATTGCACGCTGAATAAATTAAGATTCACGTATTCGTACAACTACATGTACCTGAAGAGCTTTCAAATGTAAAATTACCCTCAATAATTCTTTGGTTATCCTCTGTAATATTCTCTGCTGAAGCTATAATTTTACGCTTCATTGCTACATTAATATAACAATACAAAAAATTACTAAAGAATTGTGAGAAAAAATATATAAAACAAATAAAGTACATGTAGTATTCTAGATGAAATACATGTAGTTGACGCCAATGATGTAGGTTGTTTCTGTTTTCCATGAACTCTACTTGTTCTAAGAGGAGTTGCAAAATCAACTAAAAATATCAAGTTAGAAGTCTTGCACAAATATGGGATATATATGCAAAATAGTTTTTCAGTAATTGCTCTTACCTGTGGATTGGGGTGAAGGCATCAAATTTCTTGATTCATATGTATCTACCGATCCAGTTGGTGGTTGATTTTCTACGTCACGCAAAATAGTCTCAACATTCTGCCCACGAACTCTTCGTTTCAAACCTATTTTTATAATATTCACATTGATCAACATCTAAACAATGAAGTATTACCTGTATATGTATGAGTTTACCTGTATATATAGGTGCATTAATCTTTATGTTTGATTCAGTTTCTCGAAGAATATTTGGCTGCTTAATATTGATATTTCCTCCAATATCATTAATGATATTGAATTGTTTAGATTGACCTAGAACCGTCTCCGTATTCTTGCCACGAATACGACGTTTCGTACCTAATAACAAAATATTGAATTCAAAGAATTATAATCCTTTTGTAGACAAATAATATCGCCAAATATAGTAATCGTTTAGATGTCCAAATACTTGAAAAAATGACATTCTAGCAATTTGAGTATAGTAGGTATTGATCAACAACAAACAGACCTGTACCATTAGAAGATAATGGAGTAGTGATCGTAGAACTTTGACTTAATTCTACTAACATAAACAGGAAAACATAGTTAGAAAGCAATGTACTTACATCCGTAATACCAATATATTACATAAACAATATGTTACCAATGGGAATAGGAGTCTCTCCATCGTTCTTTTCCTCACTGCAATGTGAGATATTGGGATTTTGATTTTCTGCATTTCGACTTCGAATTCTACGCTTCAAATCTATGTACATAAACAATATGAATCATTATAAATAGAAGGATATGAATCTCTGAACATAAATGAACAATTACGCAGACATGAATCATTATGAATCATTATAATATTTATGTTAGCCAAACCTGTTAGTGAAGTTCTGGAAGAGGATTGTTGCGCGGACATGCTTGACCTTTGTAAAACAATTACGTTTCCTGGTATTTAGAAATCAAAAAACAGATTAACAGAGAGATTATATCCATAAAACTTAAATATTATATACCAATGTGATCATCTCAATGGCTGCTGTCTATGTTTTTCCGAAAGGTAAAATCTCGATATGAATACGGAATACTCCATTCTGTTCAGATTAGGGTAATGGTATTTGATTTTTTTTCAGCGTGTAAGTCAGTTGCTAGAATCATGGATCAGTTAGTTTTAAATTAAATGTGAAAATATTGTGTGTATCATCTATTTAATGGGTTGGGTATGTGTATATCATCTATTTAATGGGTTGGGTAAATGGATTATCCATGGGTCATGCAAAAATGTATTAGAATATAGTATAAAATGTAGGAGATGGGTAAATTTTTTTACCCATTGGGTAAAAAGCTAAATGGGCAATACCATGCATTAAGAATATGTTGATTAATTTTCGATGCAGTTTAGAATAGACTATAGAAATCATACCATTGATTTTGGGTGCAGTTTGAATTTCCAAACGTACCTATTCCAAATAAATTAAGAGTAGTGCAAGGATACAAAATTTTGTACCAAAAATAGTTACCAAATAATGTGATAGCTAGGGGTGATGTGGCAATGAGAAGAATTTTTATTGATTGATATTAATGTGAATGCAGGAGATCCATTATATTTAATTGAGTAATAATCAATAAGAATGAGACACATGTCATTTTATAAATCTTTTTGTACCAAATTTTGTGACTAGTATTTTTCATTAATAAACATCAGTCTATTTCATTTATTTTTAGTATAAACAACCGGGACAAAAATAGAATATCTAGTCTTTTCCACTAATCGGGACTTAAAACAATTTTTTTTACCGATTTTCAACTTTATAAAAAAATTTACCAAAATTTTTGAATAAAGCGAGATTTTAACATATATTTATATATCCCACCTGGCACAATACGTTATGAAAAGGGGAGTCCAAAACTCCTAATGTGTACTCTATAAAAAATTGAGTATTCGCACCATAGGAGTATATGGGGTGTTTGGGGAAACTTTTTTCCAGAATAAGTCAAATTATTTTAAGATAAAGTTAGAGATTCTTAACTTTTTTCCAGCAACTTATAGAATCTCAAATATACATTAAATATTTGTATATAAAAAAATTATCAAAATATAAATTTTTTATCGGAAAATAAGTTCATATTGACTTTTTTTAAGTTTTGGCAAACAGGACATATATATATATATATGGTAAAGATAAACGGACTAAAAGTCTCGGGCAGGTCTTTAAAACGTATAGTTTCTTTAAATTTCTGGAACCGCAACATGATGATGAAGAGAATCAAATTTAAATGTATTTCCAAAACAAAACGACGAGACTTTCCGTAAAAGAGCGGCAAGAACTACTCGAGCTATTTATCTGTATATAGCCATATATGTCATGATCATAGCTGGCGGGAATATTCTCTTGAAGCAAATGGTGTCGTATTGAATCTTAGAGCATCTTCAATAGAGTTAGTCAACATAATTATCAACTTCTACCACATCATCAAATATATTATTTTTTTATTTCTTCTCTCCTCCATTTTATTATTGGCAACTTTTATTACAAATCAACTCCAATAGTTGAAAATTTTAAAAGTTGTCAATGTGATTTCATACATAAATTTTATATTATCTTATAATAACATTTAAAATATGGGAGATATAAAAAAGGGTAAAGTTAAATACATTTTTGGGGAGTTATATGTGTTTTAACTAAATGGAGAAGTTGCCAACTTTTGACAATTTTGGTTGGCAACATTGATACTCCATAGGTGGACAACCAAGGGTGCCATGCCACATAGGACTTGGCAACCTCTTGGCAACCCCTATTGGAGGTGCTCTTAGTAGTAAACGATGTCATATGAATATTAAATAAACAGTAGAATAAATAATAATATCTGTACTAGGAAGTGTGAGTGGTTGTTATTAGTGGGAGCAATAGCAGCCTAACATGTGTCCAGTATGTAACCTTTATATAACGGGAGAATGTATTCTGGGGGACAATCATGAAATGAAACCATTTTTATAATGACCTACAATTTTTCGCAATTTATAAATGTTTATTTAAGTATTAAATGTGGAAATTATGTGAGCTATGTGAATTATGTGACGAGTATATTTGTGTGAAGTCAAGATATGTGTGAAAACATGTTTATGTGATTATGTGATGATTGGTATGTGTTGTATATGTTCGTGGAATTTTATTTATATTTTTAGAGCATTAAAAGTATTTTAAAAATGCATTTTTAATCTTTCGAAAATCATATAAAATCATTGGAATTGATTTATGAAATCTTTTGCATTATCATCTTTGAGACAAGATTTAGTTTGTAAAATTAGTATGGATATTTAAATGTGTGTTTTGGTATTTTAAAATGATTTAAAAAGCATTATTTCTTTTAAAGAGCCTTTATTTCGAAAATTCATATAAAATTCATTTTTGAGCCTAAAATTATTTTAAAAATATGGGGAGTATTGTAATTTCATAAACTTTATTTTAAAATTTTAAAATTTATTTTTATCTTATTTTTCCATTTTATTTCGATTTTAAAGGATTAAAATCAGCTTTTAAAAAGAAAATGAATTTTCAGCTTTTTGCCAATTTACCTTTTTGCCCCTGGCTGTATAAAAACACCACCCAGACCATTTTCTTCTTCTTGCGCGACTGCTTATCAGCTGGGAATTGTTTCCCTCCCTGTTCTTCATTTTTTTTTTTCGTTTTTAAACATAAATCATGCTTTAATTCATGCTTTGATCATCTATTTATTATTCTTTTGCTTGGTTTAATTATGGGATTGAGTTTTGTTGAATTTTGTATATATATATATATATATATATATATATATATGGGAATGGGTCACCAGCCACAGTTGGATATTTTGTAATATCCAACCAACCCATCTTATATCATTAAAACATCTAATCAACGGCCAGGATGGGGGGACTTACGCTCTATTATATATAGCGTATACGCTATATAATAGAGCGTAAGTTAAAACCCCCATTTAAATTGTGTCGAAATATATCAAATATGGTATGCAAAATGATCGTTGTGAGGTGTAGAAAAAGGGTTAAATGGCGTTTTGGTCACTCAACTGACTGAAAACTTTCAATTGGGTTATTAAACTTAAAAAGTTTTCAATCACATCATTATACTCTTAAAAATTTTCATTCAGGTCACTGGCCGTTACACTCCGTTAAAAATTAGACGGAAAGCTGACTAAGTTTGGTGAGTTGGCTTGAACAAATCCGCCGTGGCATGTACAGTCAGCTGAAGCGGCATTTTGGTCACTCAACTGACTAAAAATTTGCAATCGGGTCATCAAACTCGAAGAAATTTTCATTCAGGTCACTAAACTAAAGATTAGTGGTTTCACTCATAAAAGTTAATCGTTGTTAATCTCTTGTCATTATATATTATTACTCGTTCATATTAGGTCCGGATTCGAATTAATATGTTTATATTTTGCTCAAATTCGGCTTTAATTCGAATATGAATGTTTGTATTTGATTCGGTTCGACTCGATTGACTATCGAACTACTCAATTTTGTATATTCAAATTCGTTAAGAATAATCTTAAAAAATTAAGAATACATTATCGAATACTCTAAAATTATATAATTTTGATTAAGAATATATATATATAATACATACATAACTTACGACTTGCTAATCAAATACGTATAATAAACACATTACTGAGTACTCTAAAATTATTTGGCTTTTATTGAATATGTGGAACTTAATTATGTATTCCATTTTTTGTACCTTAATTTTAGTTCATTTTAAATAAAATATGAATTTAATTTTTTAAGTCAAAAGTTACTTTTAAATCAAAATTTATCAAACACTACAATTAACTTTAAATAAAATTATCCAAACATAGATATTCAACTTAAAGCAAAAAAATTTACTTTTAACAAGTTAATATACTACACTTTAAGTTATAAGTAACTTATTTTAAACTAATCTAAACGGCCTCTTAGTCCGATTTCTTTTCAATTTTTAACGGATGTAATTTTGGGGTATTCGATAATGTATTCTTAATTTTAGAGTAATTTTCCAATATATATATATATATATATATATATATATATAATGACAAGAGATTAACAACTATTAACTTTGTGTAAGTGAAACCACTAATCTTTAGTTTAGTGACCTGAATGAAAATTTCTTCGAGTTTGATGACCCGATTGCAAATTTTTAGTCAGTTGAGTGACCAAAATGCCGCTTCAGCTGACTGTACATGCCACGGTGGATTTGTTCAAGCCAACTCACCAAACTTAGTCAGCTTTCCGTCTAATTTTTAACGGAGTATAACGGCCAGTGACCTGAATGAAAATTTTTAAGAGTATAATGATGTAATTGAAAACTTTTTGAGTTTAATGACCCAATTGAAAGTTTCAAGTCTGTTGAGTGAAGTCGGATTTCAAAAATATCTCACCGGTTGACGGAAAAAATCAAATTAGAAACGGAGGGATTTTGGTATAAGTTTACGTTATATTATATAGCGTATTACGCTATATTATATAGCGTATTACGCTGTATTATATAGCGTAAGCTTTTCCGATCCTAGCCGTCCATTAGTTTACTTGATGGTCACAGATGGGTTGGTTGGATATTAGATTATATCCAACTGTGGCTGTAGAAGGGATCATATATATATATATATATAGTCGTATGTATATATTTTTGTGGGTATGGATTTTTACTAACATGCAAGCCTTGTTGAGTACTAATTTGGTGATTTAATGCTTGTACGATGTTAGTTATGTATCAAAATTCAGTTTTTGTTTCATTTTAAACCATCCGACAAAACCCTCTTCCACCGGTGATGATTTCCGGTGAGTGGTTGGTTGGAGATGGTAGTTTCATGGCTGTGCAGCAAACATAAGTGATATAGAACCTTATTTGATGTGTAATCTGAGTTGCATGTAAAGATTTTGATGATTTAAATTTTTATTCGAATTAATTATGCATATGTATGAATTTATAAATTGCTAAGTGTTTGATCCTTGTTAATTAGAGTTGTAATATTGATCTTGATGCTATAAGATGCTAATCAGCCTGCATGTATATTTTTTTAGATGTATATGGATTTAATTCGAAATTTTGTAGATTAAACATATATATTCGAATTTTATAAATTATAAATAGTAATTCGAAATTGATTTTATTATGATTATAATGTTTTTGTTAATTTTTTTTTATTGAATGTATGAGTATATACAGATGCATATGTGATTCTTGATTTATTTGTAATTGATTCAATTTTTAAAGATTTTTATGTATTATTCGAATTCTTTTAAATTGTTAATAATGATTAAAAGTTGATTATATTGATTATATGCTAAATATGATTTTCAGAATCCATATGAGCTAAGTATTCGAATTTTCGGATTAAAAGTTTAGTTATATGATTTAGTGATTTATGCTTGATTATTGTAAAAGTACTAGTTGACGATATTGGTTGTTAGTTTCGGATTTAAAGAAGTATGGTAAAGTGTAAGTAGTATAATAATTCGGCTTGTAGGTGGATCTTAAATCCATCGGATTGATTTGGTTGTGTTATTGAGTCGGTTATGTTCCGAGAGGATAGTCCTATTTACAGAGGAAACTCTGCCCATTTTTTGTTAGAATATAAATTGTAAAGTCTATAGTATATTCTTATAAGTTAATTACGAGTCAAGATGACATTACGTGTTAAGTGCCTAAGTGACTTATGTGATTGTATGAGATACTATGTGATTATGTGCTTATCTGATCGTAGAAAGTTATTTGGTAAAGTATATATGGTATTGTGTTATCACGATATAGGGATCGTTTGGGTAGATTAAGATGAGTCGTATTAGAAGTATAGTATACTAAAGTAGTAATATGGTTTATGTAGATAAAAAGGACGTAGGCCCTAGCAATAAAGGGAAAGCTAAAGTTGAGATTCAGTAGGTTGAGCTGTTGAGATGTTGCATTCTACCGGAGACAAGTAACTCTGTCTTTCCTCTGAAAGTTTATATTATTGAAACTGCTATATCTTGTTGATTCAAGCATGCCTATCTTATACCATGTTGATCATACTTCTGTTATAAACTTACCTTTGCATGTATCCAAAATCTTTATTGATAAACCCTGGTTCAACACCTGTAAACCCTAGACCAGCATAGTTCTTTTTAATTGCTTCTTGACCATACTGTCATCCAGAGTTAAACAATACTAATTCTTTTTAATTGCTTCTTGACCATATATGTCCTACAGTTTGCTATAATCATATCATATTGACTGACCGATAAACCAGTGTTCCACTTGACTTATGTCCGTGTCCAGTTTAACGTATGTTGACCCTAAAACACATAAACTTCTTCATGAGCTAAACACAGATCCAAGAACTTAATTGCCTCTAATATTATACCTTAAACTTGAAATCTGATCAATTGCCTTAATGCCTTTGAGTCTATATCTTTTTGATCCAGACTTGTATCCCTATTTCATTTATGTCAGAAAACTTAGTCAAACCCTTTGACTTTTTGTTAGGTCCAAATGTGTTGTAGAGGGGGGGGGGGTGAATACAACTTTTCAAATATGAGAAGCAATAAATACGATGCAATAAACGAACACACAGATTCAAGGAATATATGTCTTATATATAACTTGAAGTGGTTGCTACAACATTCATTACAAAGTATAACAGAAGTTCAGAGAGAAGTGAATGATACTAAGCTCTGTGAATACACTCTCTCTCTTTTTACATGTCTTTCTCTCAAGAATTGCTCTCACAAAAACATTACACAAGTACTTCTATTTATACTACATGTAATCTATGTCCTGTAGTCTTCAAAGACTAAGATATATGTGGCCCAATGATGTCCACATAAATCTTGCCTTATCTTGAAAGCTTGGAAATCTGCCAATCAGAAGATGCCATGTGTCATGTTGAAGCTGCACTCTAAGTAGAACTTCTGCTTGAGAATTTCTACTTAGCCATCTCGAATTTCTAAGTAGAACTTCTACTTAGAAATATTCTACTTGGACATCTAGAATATTTAGTACTTAGAAAATATTCTGGTCTTCAACTTGAAACTTCAATGCACATCTTGAACTTGTGATATCTTCATGTCTTCTTTATTCTTTACCAAGCTCTTGAATATGGATCTTTATTACTGACATAAACTTGCTATCAATGTCCTGACACTTGATGCACTGGTCTGGTTCATAAGTGACTAGTCTTGATAGTGTTTTTGCTTCTTGAATAAATTACCATATCCAATTAGTAATGTGGCTTTCCAATATTTGCTTTCCTTCTTGTTCACTTGAAATCAATTGGTCTTATTGATACTGATAGTTATGATCTTGATTCTTGGCTTTTCAAATCACTGAGGCATGAACAACTTTGACTTGAACTTCTCTCAATGATTTCTTCTTGGCTTGATCATAGTTAACATGTTGAATTGTATCAATTACCTTGTCTTCATTTAGTGTTGATTTCTTTGTGACTTCTTGTTCTTGATTGTCTTCTGGTTAAGTATCTTTTCCTTTAGTTGAGTTACATTAGTTATAGTGTTACAAGTTTACACACTCTGCCTTTCAATCTCCCCCTATTTGACTGTCTAACAATGACATTCAAATTAATGAAGGATAACTCAACTAAACAACGAGACGAGAAAAGATAACTAACATTAAAGTCTTGAATAATATACAATTGAAAAGTACTTAAAAACAATACAAAGAACTTAAACTAGAAACAGAATTCGAACTTCGAATTAAAGATCATTTGTGTGATTCCTATCACCTGGATTATTTCATACCTTTTAGTCAAGCTTATATCACCTTATTGGATTCACTCTAAGGTGAATTTTCCTCAAGTGAGTTAAAGTAACCGAAAGACATGAAGTTTTTCCAACTTCAAGTTCACACCACTCTGACCTTTAACCCTAATTCCGTTTCCTCTTTCTAGCTTCAGCAGCTTGGTCTTTCTCTTCTTTCTGCCTTCTGCGCTTCTCCTTTTGCTGCTGTTCTTTCTTGTACACTGGATCGTGAAGCTGCTTCCACCTAGCATTCAACAGACTTACAGCTTCCATTTCTAGAGGATTCTTGGGCTCTGGATAAGGATGTTTGAAAAGCCTTCTGAGTTTGTCCACCTCCTGAGTAGTCCTGATCTTTGGAATGTCCTCAAAGTTCTTCATTATGAGCTGAGGTTTCCAATGTGTTTTATCAGCTTTAAACTGACAATAGATCATCTTGGGGTAGCCCTTGACACGGTTAGTATTGTGGACACTAGCCGCATCTCGCTCCATCCGCTTCTTTCCACCACTACCTCAGACAGGTAACTCATGAGTCTCTGCTTTTCTTGCACATACTTATCTTCCACTTCGCCCCATTTGAATACATGTAATACTCTCTCCAGAAATGCAGCATCTTGAGTCTGTAGCAGCCATTTTCTACTCATATGCAAGAGTGTTTGATTCTGGTCTGCATCTATGAATGCTAAGGCATCAGCTGTATCTTCAACATAAGCGTGTATCCAGTATACACTATCACTTCCTGGAACACCAACTGCCTCCCTTATCTCTCCTTGTTCCAGTGCTCCAGAAGGAAGAGTCAGAGCTTCATCTACATTCTTCATTGCTTGAAGAATATTCCATTTCTTCTCCATCAGCTCCGGCTCAATCTTCACGTTATCTAGAGGGTTTGGAGCAATGATATCACACTTCCACACCTCATTGCTCTTCTTGAATATGACTCTTTCAATGATCTTCACGGATTTTTCTTTAACTCAGAAGCGAATCCCTTACTCATCATTTGTCTACAGACAGCTTTGAGAGATTCCACTGAAAGATCCATTAAATCATTTTCCTCCATGCTAACCCTCTTCATCTTCCCGTCAACTACCATCCGGACAAAATTTGGATATGCTGAGAATTCTGGACCCTTGTCCTCTGCTAGCTGCATTAACTGATCCCTATACAGAATGCTTAGCTCCTCAGATTGAGAGTATTGAATTTTTGTTGCTAGTAAGAACAACTCTGACGCAGATCTTCTCGTTATGAATTGGTCATCCACATATAGGAAAGATGTTGGGACTCCTTCTACCAAAGACAAAATAACCTGCCACTCCTTAAGTGTTGCATTGTATCCAACCCTGACCTTAGAAATTAATCTCTTCAAAGCACTTATATAGTCCACAGTCATTGGATTCTGCAAATTCAAGTTGTAGAACAGATCATCTGCCTCCTTGTTATGAACTCCTTTCGCACAGGGTCCCATCAATATCTTCCTTGCTTCATCCCACTTCTGCCCTATCCTTCTCTTGTCCAGATCAACTTGAGGATCAGCTAGCCTTGCAAGCTCATGATCATACTGCTTCCCTTGGAGCTCCACTTTCTTTTCTAGGAACGCAGCACGTTCTTGCATCATCTTCATTTTATGGAACTGAGCTTGTTCCAAGGCTAACTGTTGAGCTTTAAGGGTTTCCTCATCAACAGGAATTTCTTCAGGCATTCCGGAAGACATCCCAGCACCTCCACCTTGTTCCTTCAAAGATCTCTTTATAGCATGTGCCAAAGGTACGTCTTCCATATCAGAATCTGAGTCAAGTACCTCCTGTACTGTTTCCTGATGACTCAGGTCAACGAATGGCTCATCTTGCTCAACCATCATTGCCTTACCCTTTCTCCTCCTCAGAGCCTCTTCATCAACAGACGGCTCAATTTCTATTTCCTTGACAAGATCAGCATGTTGTTCAATTTCTTCGATATGAACTGCCTACTGTCTCGTCTCCTTTCCACTCTCCCCCTTAGGTGAGTTATCCTGAACACCACCTTGCTCATCAAATCCACCAGCAGCATAAGAACCTCCAAAACCAGAACCGGAGGCTCCCGCTCCACTAGCACCACCTGCACCAGCATCGGGGGGAGGTTGTTGCGACTCGAAACACTCCGGGGGCACAAAACTCCTGAATGCGAACATCATTCTACTGATCTCCACAGCCATTGTATGCATTGTAGACTCCATTGCCCCCATCCTTTCATTCAGAGTGCTTCCCAAGACACCACCAGCATGGCCCAAATCATTGACCTTGTTTGTCAAAGCATCAAAAGCTGTAGCTTGACTTGCCATTTGTGCTGCGCAGTCATCAAGAGCCCTTTGATTGTTTCCAATGTTAATCCCGAACTGCCCCATCGTCTGCCCGAACTGCCTCATCTGATTTTCCATAGAAGTCATATGAGTATCAAGATTTTCAATATTACGGGACGGTGTTTGGTTTAGGTGACCTCGCTCTAATACGCGTTCTGTTAGTATTTGGAGCTCGGTTTCGGGCCTTAAAAATGAAGGTCCCTCTCTCCCTAACCTCTCACACACACTCCCTGTCTCACGCTCGTGTATGTCTTCAATGATTGATCCAAAGTATGAAGCAGTACCTGCAGAAATTGGATAAGCAATATAATTGGCAGTTATGGGATCTATGTCTGTTCTGTCCTGAGTTGGAATCTCAGGCTGAGGGGCTGCAAAGTGTTCTTGTACAATATCAGAACCGATCCTCTTTGCAGCATCAGTACGTACCGGTGAAGGTACGACTGAAGTTGTTAAAACTTCATGTCCTTTTGAAGCAACAGTATCTTCAAAAGGTACATAATCCTCACCAAAATCCCTATGTGCAGATTGTTTAAGGGGAGAACCACTCTCGTGAGGTGGAGTGGTTGCGTGTGACACACTAGGGTTTGACTAGACTTTTGAAGTAGCAGCATGAAAAATTTTGGCTTTCTTTCGAATAAGATGCTGCTCTTCGGGGTCACTCTCCTCATCATCTCCTACATATACATGTGCTGGCTTTTTGACTTCCGTTAACAGGGGTGAAAGAGAATAAGAATGTGTGTCAGACTCAGAAATATAGCTCTCACCCTGGGATAGATTCTGCGGGCTAGCAGTCTCTTGGGTCTCGGAATCAGATACATAGGAAGAGGAATGAATAGTATGCAGGGAGAGATTACCTGATTCATTACCTTGTGCCTCATCGCTTTGCTCATCAGGAATCCCATCAAATGCCTCAGCATGAGCAGACGGATTCTGAGCATATGATGAAACTTGCGATGATTCCTCCAAATTGGTAACTCCTGCATCATATGTAAGCCACATTTGAATATTTTCAGGAATTGACATCGGTTTACCTTGATGTTTATCCTGATTAGCAATGGTTGAAAGTGACTTAGTGCCCATCCCTAGCGGTGCAGATGTTGGGCTTCTGGCAAATCCCTGTCTAACAGCAAGAGCATCCTTCGGTATTAAATCATTAATCAGCATTTGTAGGAACCGAGGAAACCAGCAGACAACATCAGTTGTAGTGAGGTCTCTGCTTGCAGGAGATCCCATTGTAGCCACTATCTCAGAGAGAACTATGCGTCCATAATTTATATCCAGTTCTCTTGCTAGGGCAACTGCAAAGGTTTGCATTGGAATTGGAATTTGATGAAAATCTTTTTCGCGTGCCCGAAAACATCTTGTGATGGCCTCGAAAAAGTAATTCCATTCCACATGAAAGAATTGTTTTTGGATGTTTCCAGTGACCCGGCCAGTCGGAGGATAACATCCTATTTCTTCAAAGAATGTGAGGCGTTGTTCCGCTGTAGGTTCTGGATCATAAGCATCTTTGATCGGGAATCCCAGAACCCTGTTGACAATTTCTTCAGTCACCTCATATTCTTGACCCGCTAAGGTAAACCTGAAACCGTAGGGGGTAGTTTTGCTCCCAAAAGTAACCGCACTAGTCCATAATTGCTGTAAAGCATCATGTACTAGTGTAGGTTTAGCAGTAAAAGCATGGCTAGCCTTGGAGTACAAATTAAGAAATCGTACCCAAAACTTAAACCGCGGGAGTTGATCACCAATTTCCGTAGAAATATTATAAAAATTGTTTTTAGCAAGTGAAAATTGGTGAGCCATTTTAATTAAATGTTTTTCTTTAAGAGATGTGATTTGAAAAACAAGTAATTTACGAATTAACAGTTTTATCCCTTTCAATTTATCGAGAATACCAAAAAGCAATCTGAGAAATTAAACTACGGGATATGAACAGTTGCCAATTACTAAATCTGAATATTCAAAGAAGATGTATATTCGTGTGTATATCAGTGAAATCGTGTGTGTATATGGGAATCGTGTTTTGAACAGTTACACAAACACTTGATGTTCGTGTATATGTATATGCGCGTGTATATGAGTGGTTACAAAACACACCAACACAAAGATTAATGATAACACAGACAATAGTAGTCAAAAAATTGGCAGTAATTCGTGATTAGTATGAGTTTAATCACAAAAACACGGATTAGTGGTATGTAATTTGTGAAATCGCCTTGTTTTTGTGAAGCGGCTGCTGTAAAAATGAAATTAGGTAAAGTGAATGATGCATCGAGTTAGAGATGTATATATATATGATTGTGAAATGACAAAAATGACCCTGTTAAAAAGAGTGAAAAATATCAAGTCAATACAGGGAACACCTAAGTCGAACTCTATCTCGAACATCAAGTCGAACTTCGAGATGAAGTTCGAGATAGAGGTTAACTCGAACAAATAAGCACTTAACCAATTTTACAGCAAAGACTACAGGGAAATCTTATCTCGAACTTTATTGGCTTGTAGTAAACTTGGAAAATTCCCCTCCAGAAAAAAAAACAAGGAAATTCGAGATACGTTTCGAGTTAGGAGTTTAACTCGAAAAATTCCCTTTAAGCAACTGAGAACTCTATCTCGAACATCAAGTCGAAATTCGAGTTGAGTTTCGAGATAGAGACTAACTCGAAGTTATTCTCAATTCTTTCCAAAATATCCCCTTAATGGAAACCTCATCTCAACCTTTGAGATAAAGTTCGAGATAGACCTTATCTCGAATATTTTGAAGATAGAACTAGGCACACTGGTAACTCGAACTCGAACTCAAAGTCGATTTTCGAGATGAATTTCGAGATAGACACTAACTCGAAATTCTTCCCAGACTTAGAATTTTCAAAACTTCACTCTGACAGCTTAAGTCGAAATTCAAGTCGAATTTCTAGATGAGTTTCGAGATAGAAACTAACTCGAAATTTTGAAGATTTTTTAATTCTAAGGCCTCTAATTACATGAAAATCGTAGGTAAATTCATCTAAAAATCATGCAAAATTTAGAATACTATGAATTTAACCCCCCCTATGATCATGCAATCTAACAAGCATAAATTCACAGATTTGTGCTATAAAAGACAATTAAAACACAATGAATTTATGTAAAATGACACTATATGCAAACTATAACAATCATTAATTAGGCATTTTAAAGTCTAAGCACATAATGATTAAGTAGCTTGCACATACAAACATAAACCTGGATTTTACAGATAGAAGGCTTTACTAACTTGTGTTAAGCATTCCCAATTCACCAACCAATCTATTGAATGTTACTTCATCAAGAGGTTTGGTGAATATATCTGCAATTTGTTGCATTGTGGGCACAAAATGTAGCTCCACAGTCCCCTCCTCGACATGTTCTCTTATGAAGTGATACCTGATGTCGATGTGCTTGGTTCTTGAGTGATCTACAGGATTGTTGGTTATTGCAATGGCACTTGTGTTGTCACACATAATTGGAATTTTCTTGTGCTCCATGCCATAATCCTTCAATTGGTTCCTCATCCACAGTATTTGAGTTACACAGCTTCCAGCAGCAATGTACTCAGCTTCAACAGTAGAAGTAGATACTGTATGTTGCTTTTTACTTTGCCAGGACACCAATCTTCTGCCAAGAAATTGACAAGCACCAGATGTGCTTTTCCTATCAATCCTGCAACCTACATAGTCTGAATCCGAATAGCCAATTAGATTAAAACCTGTATCTCTTGGGTACCAAATCCCTAGATTTGGTGTGCCCTTGAGATACCTAAAAATTCTCTTGACGGCTACGAGATGTGATTCTCTAGGATCCGCTTGGAACCTTGCACATAAACAAGTTGCGAACATTATATCGGGTCTACTTGCAGTTAAATAGAGGAGTGAGCCAATCATACCTCGATAGCTTGTGATGTCAACTGGTTTACCTGATTTGTCTTCATCAAGCTTCGTGGCTGTTGCCATGGGAGTCTTAGCTGCTGATGCATCTTCTAGATTGTACTTCTTGAGTAAATATCTGACGTACTTGGATTGACGGATAAAGATACCATCTTTTCTCTGACTGATCTGTAATCCAAGGAAGAAGGACAGCTCTCCCATCATGCTCATCTAATATTTTTCCTGCATTAGCTTAGCAAATTTCTCGCACAAGCGCTCATTAGATGACCCAAAAATAATATCGTCCACATAGACTTGAACAAGTATTAAGTCATTTCTTACATTTTTATAGAACAATGTTTTATCAATTACTCCCCTAATAAAACCATTTTCAATTAAAAATAAGGATAGGGTTTCATACCATCGCCTTGGGGATTGCTTGAGGCCATAGACAGATTTGAAGAGAAGATACACAAAATCTACATGTTCTGGATCAATGAAGCCAGACGGCTGTTCCAGATACACTTCTTCTTCTAACTCTCCGTTCAGGAAGGCACTTTTCACATCCATCTGGAAAACCTTGAAGTTCTTATGTGATGCAAATGCCAAGAACATCCTGACTGCCTCAAGTCTTGCAACCGGTGCATAGGTTTCATCATAATCAATTCCTTCTCGCTGAGAATAACCTTTTGCAACCAAACGAGCCTTGTTTCGTGTTACAAGTCCATTTTCATCCAGTTTATTTCTGAATACCCACCTAGCTCCAATTACTGATATGTTCTTTGGTAGGGGTACCAGTTTCCAAACTTTTTGCCTTTCAAACTGATTGAGTTCCTCTTGCATTGCAATCACCCAATCAGCATCACCAAGAGCTTCTTCTATTTCTTTAGGTTCAAGCTTGGATAAGAACCCAGAATATAAGGAAATATTAGCCAGGTCAGCTCTTGCAGTTCTTCTAGTAGTCACACCAGCATCTGGATCACCAATAATTAATTCAAACGGATGGTCTCTATTCCATACCCGTTCACCTGGAAATTGTCTTGATGATTCTGCTTGACTTTCTGAGTTGTGGTGCTGACTACTTTGATTATTTTCACTAACTCCCCCTGAGTTAGTGCCAGCTCCTACAGAACTACTGTCAACTCGTCTCGAGCCTTGAACAGTCGTCCTTGAGCTGCTATTTACTCCCCCTGAGTTGTTGCCGGTTCGTACTGAAGAAGTCTCTTCTGATCTTGTAGAATTAGATTGTTCACTAGACTCAGGTTCTTCATGCACACTTGGAACATTTAATGGAACAACCAACTCAAGTTCATCTTCAAGATCATCTAAGTCCAGATTCTGAAATTTTAGGGACTCAGGTTCACTAGAATCTCTAGAAATTGATGGGAGTTTGGTATCGTCGAATCTGACGTTGTAGCTTTCAGTCACTTTTTGATCATTCACTAAGAACACTCTATAAGCTGCCACCACATATGTGGAGTAACCAACAAAGATTCCTTCACGAGCTTTTGCTGCAAACTTGCCTAGATTTTCATCATCTATAAGTACATAGCATTTTGCTCCAAAGACATGAAAGTATTTGATTGTTGGTCTTCTGTTGTTCATTAGCTCACATGGTGTCTTTTCTTTATCTTTTATGATCAAGGTTATATTTTGAGTGTAACACACGGTACTAACTGCTTCTGCCCAGAAGTATAGAGGAAGTTTCGAATCATACAACAAAGTTCTTGCTGCTTCAACCAATGTTCTATTCTTCCTTTCAACTACTCCATTTTGCTGTGGAGTTCTCGGGGCTGAATACTGACGACGTATTCCCTTAGATACACAGAAGTCATTTAGCACTGCGTTTTTGAATTCAGTGCCATTGTCTGATCTAATCGTTTTCACAGTAAGTGTTGAAACATTCTCAATTTGAGTGATGTGATCAATGATTAAGAAAGGTACTTCGTCATTGCGAACAATACCCATGTATACTTGGAGAAGTCATCCACGATTACCAATGCATATCTTTTCCTAGACAAAGATAGGACATTCACTGGGCCAAACAAATCCATATGAAGAAGTTGCAGAGGCTCAGTAATACTAGAAATTTCTTTGCTTTTATGCGATGCTCGCTTCGACTTTCCCATTTCACAAGCTTCACAGAGTCCTTTCGGAGCGAACTCCATTTGAGGTAGATCTCTCACCAATTCTCGTCTCGCGAGAGCATTCATCGTTTTGAAGTTTAAGTGAGATAGTTTTTTGTGCCATAACCAGCTTTCATCATCCGAGGCTTTGCTATAGAAATAGGTGACTTCATTCTGATTTGCTGAATCCATGTCTGCAACAAAAAGATCTGCCTTTCAAACTCCTCTCAAAGCCAATGAGCCTTCCTTGATGTGAGTGATTGATACACCTTTCTTGTTGAAGACAATTTCGTAACCTTTGTCACAGAATTGACTGATACTCAACAGATTGTGCTTCAGTCCCTCAACATAGGAAATATCTTCAATGATGACATTACCAGTCTTCAGTTTGCCATATCCCTTTGTCACACCTATGCTGTCATCTCCAAAGGTAACATAAGGGCCAACCTTCATAACCAACTCTGTAAGCAGGGACTTGTTTCCAGTCATATGCCTCGATGCTCCACTGTCTAGCACCCATATAACTTTACTTCTGTTCAGCTTAATGCCCTGCAATGACAGATTGATTAGACATTCTTCGGAACCCAACTTTGATTGGGCCCGGCTTTTCGATAAGATCGAGAATCAACAGATTTAACAACAGGAGATGCATTTTTCTTAACATTACTAGAGCTTTCGACTTTCTCATTTCCTTTCTCAGACTTGACAGATTTGTCAGTCTTAGGAGAAGGTTTGTCACTCCTAACTTTAGGAGGACTGACAGTCTTGGCTCTCACATGCTTCTTTTTGATGTTTGAACTAGCAGCAGTATTTGAGCATGACTGGCTAGATGCATTCATTAAATTCATAAAAGTTTGCATGACGTTAAAAGTGCATGGCATACAATTAGGTTGACCACACTGTGCATGATTCTGATGCAAATTATTCATTGTATGTGTGGTAGGCATGGCATGTGCAGCAGGAACATTTATGTTAGCTTTACATGCATAAGAAAGATGTTCAGTAGATTTACAGTGATAACATGCTTTCTTTATTCGTTCAGCCTTAACCTCTTTTATGCCTTTTTCTTTCTTGCCTTGTTGTTAAACAACCTTAGCTCCTAATCCTGGTCTAGATTCATCTCTAGGGAAATTGATTTTAACTTGTTTGATAGGAGTTATAGGTTGTGCTTTCTGGCGATCTTCCATCTCAATCTCATATCTAGCTATTAATTCAGTCTCTTCTTCTTCTATTCTAGGAACAAGGTGTTTGTAGATAGGTTTGACAGCTGATTTAAGAGGGATAGGAATTTCCTTTTTAAGGTCACTGGAACTAGTGTCGATAGGTCTCTTTCCATCTTTCTTAGGAAGTTCAGAATAATCAAGTCCTATACCTACTCCAGTTATCTTCTTAAATGTGTCATTATCTACATACACTTTACTAGCAGCTAGTTTGTAAGCTTCGCATTTAGTTTCTAACTCAGCTAGTTTGTCCCTAAGACATGCTTCTACTTCTTCCTTAAGGATAAGCTTGTGTTCCAGAGATTTAATAAAGTCTCTTAGGGAAGTATCTACAGTGCAAGCAGCCTCTAACTCTTCCACTTTTGCCTCAAGCATTCTGCTTTTGGCAACAAGTGTTTTCTGTTCCTTTTGAGAAGAGTCTAGACTTTTGCACAACATATAGATCTCTTCACTAAGAGCCCCGTTCTGTTCATTATAATCATCAATGGACATTTCTACTTTAAGAGTTAGAACTGGTACCTCTGGTTCCTCTGATGTCTCAGCCATGAGGGCAAAGTTTGCTACATGAGTAACATCTTCCTCATCTTAATCATCCCAAGCTCTTCCTTCTGTCACCAATAAGGCTCGTTTTCCATGTCTTTCCTTCACCAGTGATTCATACTTGCTTTTGAGGGCTTCATATGTCTCTTTTGGATAAGTCTGTTTAGGCTTTTTGCAGTCCGAGGCAAAATGTCCAGCTTCACCACAATTATAGCATTTGAACTTCATTTTGAAATCCAAAGGAGATTTGTAGCTGGTATTCTTGCCTTTTCCTTTGTAGCCTGACGAACTACCACCACCCCTAGCAGCCCGATAGTAAGATGAAGAATTTCTCTGTGGTCGGTTGCTCTTTCTGAATCTCATGTTGCTGAACTTCCTTGCCATGTATGCCACGACACTATCGTCCATGTTGTCCAGCTCTTCTTGGGTGTAGTAGTCATCATCACTGTTAGATGTGCACTCGTCATCATTATCAACTTGATGTGGTGCATGTGATGATTTAGTCTTTTCTGCAACCATTGCCTTCTTAGACTCTTCCTCATCAGCAACTAATCCTGATGCAGTTTCTTTTCCTTTTGAATCATTGTCCCATGCTTGATCTTGAAGTGTTTCCAGCTCATAGGTCTTTAATATTCCATAATATTCTTCCAGAGAAGTTGTATGCAAATCTCTGGTTTCTCTTATTGCGTAGACCCTATGTTCAATGCTCTTTGGCTGGTTCCTCAGATATCTCGTATTAGTCTCAACCATGGGGAGAGTTACACCTCTCAGATTCAAATCCAATACCAACTGATTGAATCGTAGATAGACGTCTGTTATGCCTTCTCCTTTTCGTATTCTGAAGGTGTCATACTCCATCTTGAGTATGAGTGTCTTGTTACTTCTAACCTCTGCAGATCCTTCCATAACAACTTCTATCTTGTCCCAAATCTTCTTTGCTGTAGTCAGACCTTTGACTATGTTGAACATTTCATGATCAAGAGATTCCATCAAGGTTTGTCGTACGGCAGTATCATAAGCTATTTGCTCCTTGTCAGCATCTGAAAACTCCGAGGCCTTTTTAGGCTCAGACCGAGGTGCTATAACCACCCCTCCTTCCGTATGCGCAGGAATAACCACCATTGGAACAAATTTACCCTTGTCAAGGACTTCCAGATATTCAGGGTTAACAGTCTCTAAATAGAGTCTCATTCTGAAAACCCATTCTTCATAGTGATCTCGGTTGAACACTGGGATCTTGAATGCATTTTTAGGAGCCATTTCAATTCTGGTCACTAAAAGTTTCTAAGTACCCAAGACTAGGCTTTGTAGAATTTATATGTAGAACTTTTGCCTAAGTCGAAATTTCTCTAAGTAGAAATTTTGCTCAAGTCGAACTCACTAAGTAGAAGTTATCCAAGTCGAAGTTCTATGTAGAAAATCTCAAGTAGAAACTCTATGTAGAACTTTTGTCCTTAGAACAATTTTTCTGCAGATCACTTTAATATTGAATAAACAATATTAACTCTTTAACACCTTTTTGACTTTTGATGCTTTACTCACCTAACCTACCTAACCCACGTGCTAGGTACTGAGTATGTTTTTATGCTTTCGGCCGTGAATAATGCAAATCAAAAAATCCAAAAACACCTTTTTATTCTTTTACTATTTATCTGTTTGAAAAGGAGATCAAAAAGTTGTTGGGTCGTCTTCTTTGATAAGAACAAATGATGAACACTCAAGAACACCAAATATCAAAGTACCCAGATTAATTCACAAAAATTAATTAAAATACACCCAAGCTAAATAATCACACCTGGAGTATTTAAATAATTTTTCGGATGAGTTTTCACTACAAACGAATTAAAACTCACTTTTCGAGAAAATGAAAAGTAGATCTAGAAAATGAAAAACTCACGATTCTTCTACTAAACACAAGGATCTATGTTTTGTATGTTAAACATATAGCTCTGATACCAATTGTTAGGTCCAAATGTGTTGTAGAGGGGGGGGTGAATACAACTTTTCAAATATGAGAAGCAATAAATACGATGCAATAAACGAACACACAGATTCAAGGAATATATGTCTTATATATAACTTGAAGTGGTTGCTACAACATTCATTACAAAGTATAACAGAAGTTCAGAGAGAAGTGAATGATACTAAGCTCTGTGAATACACTTTCTCTCTTTTTACATGTGTTTCTCTCAAGAATTGCTCTCACAAAAACATTACACAAGTACTTCTATTTATACTACATGTAATCTATGTCCTATAGTCTTCAAAGACTAAGATATACGTGGCCCAATGATGTCCACATAAATCTTGCCTTATATTGAAAGC
Organism: Saposhnikovia divaricata; assembly: GCA_036435485.1. Taxonomy (NCBI): domain Eukaryota; kingdom Viridiplantae; phylum Streptophyta; class Magnoliopsida; order Apiales; family Apiaceae; genus Saposhnikovia; species Saposhnikovia divaricata. The sequence goes on from CM071595.1 coordinate 20,964,196, forward strand.
TTGGAAATCTGCCAATCAGAAGATGTCATGTGTCATGTTGAAGCTGCACTCTAAGTAGAACTTCTGCTTGAGAATTTCTACTTAGCCATCTCGAATTTCTAAGTAGAACTTCTACTTAGAAATATTCTACTTGGACATCTAGAATATTTAGTACTTAGAAAATATTCTGGTCTTCAACTTGAAACTTCAATGCACATCTTGAACTTGTGATATCTTCATGTCTTCTTTATTCTTCACCAAGCTCTTGAATATGGATCTTTATTACTGACATAAACTTGCTATCAATGTCCTGACACTTGATGCACTGGTCTGGTTCATAAGTGACTAGTCTTGATAGTGTTTTTGCTTTTTGAATAAATTACCATATCCAATTAGTAATGTGGCTTTCCAATATTTGCTTTCCTTCTTGTTCACTTGAAATCAATTGGTCTTATTGATACTGATAGTTATGATCTTGATTCTTGGCTTTTCAAATCATTGAGGCATGAACAACTTTGACTTGAACTTCTCTCAATGATTTCTTCTTGGCTTGATCATAGTTAACATGTTGAATGGTATCAATTACCTTGTCTTCATTTAGTGTTGATTTCTTTGTGACTTCTTGTTCTTGATTGTCTTCTGGTTAAGTATTTTTTCCTTTAGTTGAGTTACATTAGTTATAGTGTTACAAGTTTACACACTCTGCCTTTCACTTTTATCATTTTAAATCAAAATAAGTTGTTTTCTTAAAATACTTTGAAGTTACTTAGATTGGGCTGATTTGTTATCAGAGAGTCGAAGGTACTTCGAAGTAAAGGTTTTCGAAAAGATTAAGTGTTAAAATGTTTTATGAAGATAAAAAGAGTTTTTCAAAGCTTAATGTTCTAAAATAAGATTTTCATAAAAATGTTAGGAACTCCGTCTAAATGGTTTCCACAGATTCTTGACGATTGGAGAGACGGGGCGAACGGGTAATGCTGGTTCCATCGGTTTGAGTATGTATTAGTGTAGTTATGGTTTGTCCAGTTCGACACCTTTATAGGCCAATGTGTTGCCTCTTGGGAACCCAAGCTATCCTAATGAAAGGAAATGATGGCCAGAGGGACTTTGTGTCCGGTATGAGGACTTTATGGGCTGATCACCCGTATTGTCTGTTATGAAATAAAAACCTCCAATCAGTTTTGATAAGTGGATTTTATATCCATTATTTGCACTCCAATCGGACTTAAAACGTTTGCAAGTTCTTGAGTTTCGTTGTCGTTTGATATGTATTCGTGTAAATTGTGTAGGTTGGATCGTTGAAGGCATTATGGTGCTAAATCGTGCTAATGGTGGTGTATGTTTAAGGAGTAAAGAGAGGCAAGCCGTGGAAGGAAGCTTGAGCAGAATGGTTTTTTTATAGCAAAAGAAAAATGCGAATCTGGTCTCTGTTTCACAGCAGCATTACAGCAAGTATTAGGCGCTACAACGCGTTCCGCGGCGCTACAGCGCGGGGATCCTACTGTTGAGCAGCGCAGCTGCACGGGTGAGAAGGGTAACATCGCCCATTCCAGGAATTAGCAGGCGCTATGGCGCGGCTTGCAAGCGCTACAACGCGGCTTCACAGTTTGTTCGAGGCGCAGGAGCGCGCAACCTGGCGCTATGGTGCGATGTCCTGACTGTTTCTCAGCGCAACTGATAAGTGGATTTTATATCCACTTGGATCGCTTAATTTCGGCTTAAATTGATTGTCTTGGGCTCAAGTTGTTGTAGATTTGATGTGTTTTGCTTAGTTGTGCAGGATTACGAGAATGTTGACTAAGGTGGATGCTTTTATAATTTTTTGGGAATTAATTGATTAAAATTCGGATTTTCGAGAAGGGTTGCACAGTTTACACTGTTTTGGCCATATCTTGAGTTCTAGAAGTCCGTTTTAGGCCTGTAAGCAGTCCACGCGAAGATAACGAGATTTCCTATCATTCTAAGATAGTCCAGAGGTCCAATTACGTGGGGAAAGTTCCAGAAAATCTGAAGAAAAGTCAGCCACGAATTTTCCTTACAAAACATAATCAAATTAGGAAACGTATCTTGCAGAAATTCTATTATAATTCTATTTTGTATTTTCTTGCTGGGCAAGACTTGTAGTGCCTATATAAACACATCATACCATTGTAATAGAGATAGACATATTATTAGTTATTATTATTGTAACATAGCTTAGATCTGCAAGGGAGAAAAGGAGAGAAGGATTCAACGCTAGTGACAAGCAACAGATCTAGATCTACTTCAGCCTTTGTGTTATTCTGGATTCTAGATTTGTTTTCTTAACTCTTTGTTTATTAATATAATTACTTCTTTTATTCATATTTTGTTTTATATCATGTTTTCGTCAAAACCCATGACGATGAACGGTTCAATTATGAGCTAATCGTTGTCATGGGATTCTAACGGAGTTATCTATGTAGCTTAGTAGTTTATATGCTTTAAAGATTTACGTGTGGTGAATTCTTGATATCCTCGTATGGTTGTGTTTCATGTATTTAGATGCGTCGCGAACATCTAATTTGTTAATCTCTTGCTAAACGAGAGTGGATCTTGAGATTTAGAACTTGCCATGCTAGCATAGGATAGGTTGATGTTTTAACATCATGATTTGTGGCGTAAATAGAGATATTATGCTGCCCTATGTGATCTAAGTGGATAACTTGTGCTTAAACCTTTATGTTTTCAAATTCTATAGAGATATAGGGTCTAAACATAATTGGTGTCTACCCATCTTCTATCTCTTTTGTGGATGCATGCGTAGTTTGGTATTAGTATACCGAGAGGTAGCTTTTACTTATTTCGTGTTGTCCGATCAGATATCAAAACCATCACATGTATTGATTAAAGGCTGCGACTCTAAGTGAAGTAGATAATGAAGTTAGAATTCCATGTTATTCTCATATAAGTAATTTGATTTTAGATCTCATTAGCTAGTTAATTCTAAAATTGCATATTAGTTAAATTTAGTTAATTAAAATCTCAATTAATTACTTGTCTTAGCAGTGAATTAAGATCATACATTGTTGAATAGGTGCATTTACTGAAAAGAACCATAACCTGATCCCTGTGGGAACGAATTTGGACTTAACCTTATATATTACTTGTGACCACGTACGCTTGCGTGATTTTGTGCTAACAAGTTTTTGGCGCCGCTGCCGGGGATCATCGGTGTTTTGTTTAGTTTATGTGCTTGTCATCAGTGGTCGTTAGCGTTCACTGACTCGGATTTCTTACTTAGTTGTTTGTTTCGTGGTGTTTTCAGGTACTTGAACGTTTATGCGAACACGTTTGCAGGCTCGTAAGGAAAAACTGGCAGAAGACGGTCTTGTAGTAGATAATCAGAAAGAGGAACTTGAAACTACTGTAGAGATGGCAGAATTACCAGCAGCAGTCAAGGCTTTGAAGGACTATTCGCAGCCAAAGATCAATGACATACAATCTAGTATTGTCAGGCTAGCTATTGCAGCAAACAACTTTGAGATCAAGCCGAGCATAATTCAGATGGTGCAGAATTCGGTTCAGTTTGGGGGTGCTTCTACGGAGGATCCTAACATGCATATTCGGGACTTTATCGAGATCTGCGACACTTTCAAATTTAATGGTGTGTCAGAGGATGCTATCAAGTTGAGACTTTTCCCATTTTCTTTGAGGGATAAGGCTAAAGGCTGGTTACATTCTCTACCAGTTGGTTCCATTACTACATGGGATGATCTTGCTCAGAAGTTTCTTACTAAATTCTTCCCTATGGCGAAAACTGCAGCAATAAGGAACCAGTTAACTCAATTTCAACAGCAATCTGGCGAATCTTTGTGTGAGGCTTGGGAACGTTACAAGGAGATGCTTCGTAGGTGTCCACATCATGGCATGCCTGATTGGATGGTTATTAATGGTTTTTACAATGGGTTGGGAGCACAGTCTAGGCCTTTGCTAGATGCAGCATCAGGTGGAGCTCTGTGGGCGAAGAGCTATGAGGAAGCTTATGATCTTATTGAGATGATGGCTGCTAACGAATATCAGAATCCAACACAGAGGCTTTCTCAAGGTAAGGTAGCAGGTGTTCTTGAAGTTGACACAGCTTCAGCTATTGCAGCTCAGTTGAAGGCTCTTACGATGAAGGTGGATTCTCTTGCTAATTATGGGATTCAGCAGGTGGCTAGTATTTGTGAGCTATGTGCGGGCGCACATGAGACAAGTCAATGTGCTATCTCTTCTGAATCAGCACAGTTCGTTAGTAATTTCCAAAGACCTGCTGCACCAGTCCCAGCCACTTATCATCCGAACTACAGGAATCATCCTAACTTCAGCTGGAGCAACAACCAAAGTGCTCAACAACCTCAGCAGTCTTATCAGCAGTTTCAAAGTCAGGAAGCTAGGCCATTCAATCAAGGCTATCAACAGCAGTATGCTCCAAGGGCACCATATCAACCTCCTGGATTTCAGCAGCAACAACCCCAGGCTCATGCGGGGCAATCATCTAATGAAAAATCAGAAATGGATGATATGAGGATGATGTTGAAGAACCTTCAAGCTTCTCAAAAGATCTTGGAAAACCAGATGGGACAGATTACAAGTGCTTTGTTGAACATGCAACAGGGGACTCTTCCTAGTGATACGGAAACAAATCCAGGCAGAAGGGGGAACAAAGAACAGGTTAATGCAGTGACTTTGAGATCGGGAAAGGTTACAGCAAGCCCTCAATCAGCAGCTGAAGAAGATGAAGATGTTCAGAATCAGCAGGTTGAAAAATCTGCAGTGCCAGAAATTGAGAAATCTGACTTAGTGGCTGATCAGGTTGATGGTGAGAAGAGCAAGAAACCTGTTGAAAAGTCTACTCCGGAGCAATCTTCAAAGAATAATCAATTCTGTCCTCCTCCTCCGTTTCCTCGACGTGTGCAGAAAAGTCAAGAAATTCAGTTCCAGAAGTTTATGGATGTCTTCAAGAAATTGTCCATTAACATTCCTTTTGTTGAAGCATTGGAGCAGATGCCGAGGTATGCAAAGTTCATGAAGGATATTTTGTCACGAAAGAGAAGGTTGGAAGAATTTGAAACAGTGGCATTAACGGAGGAGTGTAGTGCAGTTCTGCAGCAGAAGTTGCCACCTAAACTTAAAGATCCGGGAAGTTTTACCATCCCTTGCACTATTGGAAACCTTTCTTTTAGCAAGTGCTTGTGTGACTTGGGAGCTAGCATCAATCTCATGCCTTTATCTGTGTTCAAGCAACTTGGTCTGCCGGAGCCAAAGCCAACCAACATCTCTTTGCAGTTGGCTGATAGGTCAATCACTTATCCTAGGGGCATAGTGGAGGACGTTTTGGTGAAAGTTGATAAGCTCATATTTCCTGCTGACTTTGTTATCTTGGATTTTGAAGAAGACAAGAAGATTCCCATAATCTTGGGAAGGCCTTTTCTAGCTACAGGCCATGCTTTGATTGATGTGCAAAAAGGAGAGCTTACAATGAGGGTGCAAGATCAGAATGTCACCTTTAATGTGTTCAAGGCAATGAAATTTCCGACAGAGGATGAAGAGTGTTGTAGTGTGGAAATAGTTGATACGGGTCAGAGAAAGAAGTTTGATCAGTCGTTGAGCGAAAAGTCGGATACACACGTGCTAAAGCATCACATCAGTGATTTCATTGAAAGTTCTTCAATTCGAGATCTTTCGAATGTTAAGCTTGGGAAACTTCCACCACATTTGAGGTATGTCCGTTTGAATAATGAGCTAGTGATTTTTGAAGAGGGGCAAGATAACGTGTTGCGAAGGTGGAAAGCTGATGATAAGGAAGAAGAAAGCTTGACGTTTGAGTCGGAGAAGCACATTAGAGGTGTGAAGAAGAAAAAGAAGAAAATTAAGCTGTTGGATAGTAAAATCAGGTCGAAGTCTGAGGGAAGAGAATTGTGGAAAGCAAGCAAACAAGAGGTCAACGTTCGTATGAATGGTCTATCTGTTGAAGACGGTTCAGTTATTCTTTTGAAACCGCCATGAGTTGAGGAAGTAACGTCAAGCTATTGACGTTAAAGAAGCGCTTCGTGGGAGGCAACCCACGCCTTCGTGGAAAAAAAAAGTGTGTGAAAAAAAAAAAAAACTGCTGTGAAAAAAAAAAAAAAAAAAAAAATTTGGGTCGCGCAGGTTGCGCCTGCGTAACGCAGGCTGCGCCTGCGTTTCTGTCTGTGACGCAGGCTGCGCCTGCGTTACTGGAATGGGCGCAGTTTGCTGGAATGGGCGCAGTTTGCTGTTGTATTAATAAAAATAAAAAAAAAATTTTCTTTTTTCTTTCAACCCCAATTCTTTACTACTCCCTAATTATTTTCTACTCAAATTCTTTTCTCCTCTTATTCTTTTATCCCTAAACCAAATTCTTTTCCTATTTCAATTCCAAAACCCCCCATCTCTCTTCTAAAATTCTAAACCTATTCTAATTCTTTTTCTTTAATTCATCAAATCCTATTTCTATCCTACATCAAATTTCATACCCACCCAAAATTTTTCCTTTTCACATTAATTTTATTCATCCAATCCGTCCATTATATATACACACCCATACATACAAATCCAATTCCTCTTCTATTTATTTAAATTCAATTCTAAAGAGGAATTAATTACAAGTTCACCTCTTTGATTCGTAATTGGGTTAAATCTTCTCTAATATTATTTTTATTACGAATTTGTGTTCTTGTAATTGGGGGTTTTGTAGGATTCTTGTTATTTGGGAGGTGGCTAGTCTATGGAGCTCGTACGCATTATCCTCCACCAGATTCATCCGAGGAGGGTTATGATTCAGCTGGGCAGGTATGTTTTCTATTTTCCCTCGTATTTACTTCCATTCAATGCGGACATTGAATATTTTAAGTTTGGGGGTGGTTTGAGGGATTAGTAGTTGTTGTTGTATTATGTGTTCATGTAGGATATCATGTTTTGCATGCTTAGTAGTAATTCATTCATGTTATGTTCGTATTATCTACGTTTGTTTCATGTAGGACATCCTGTTTTTATTTATGTATATCATGTGAGTTCATATTAGTTGCATTGTCATGGCATGCATGTTTCATGATCCCTTAGAACGAGCTAATTCTGATTGGTAGGTAGGTGTCTAATTGAGTGTGATAATGATGAGTAGAGGGTTGATTTATAGTTTCTATGAAATTGACTTGCATGCTTCAGAAACAAAATCTTTTCACAGTCTCGTTGGGTGCTTTTGAGCTAGGTTGAGATCATGCTTGTTTGGATGTTTTGAGATTTAATCACTTGATTATATTTAGAATTTTCATTATTCCCTTGATGGCCTAGAACAATTAAGTCTAAGTTTGGGGGAAAACATGGATTTCATGCTTAAATTGTAAATAATTGTCAATAATGGCTAGGCGTCAAATGGCTAGTAGCCGGCTCATATTTATATGAGTAGTCTAGGGTTGGAATTGAGAATTCTCATTCCAGATTGCATAGAAAAAAAAAAGCAGAAAGAAGAAAGAAAAAAAAGAGAAAAAAAAAGAAAAGAAAAAAAAATGATGTCAATTGTTTATATGCAAAATTAACCAGGGTGAGCTCTTTAATACTCGAGCAATTAAGTTCGCGGGGACTTTGTGCCTAGTGACCTAAGGCTTTTATAGTCTGGGAACCACTAACCCAACGCTCGCTACATGGGTATTATTGTATAAGCCTTTCGGGGTCTCATCCATTGCACGGTTAAATAAGCATGTTTGTATATTATGTGTCGTAGTTGTTTAGTAATAAAAGCATGAATTTCTGTCTACCTTGGATAAGGATGGAGGTATTCCTAGGTTATGAAGTGTCTACAGTCTATTCTATTTATAAACCTGTGATTGTCTTGACGAAGAGCATGTATGATTTTTGACCTAGTTTTGGGAGTATTTCTGATGAGCATTGCACACACGCACGTTTCTGTTCATGTATTGTTAGTATACGGGAACTTGGTCGAACTCTATTTGGATTTATTTGCATTCTTTGAGATATTTGCTTGCTCGTTGGTTTTGGTTAGTTTGAAGGGGATCGTTGCATTTTTCATTCTAGTTGCATTCATGCATTGCATTGCATTAGGTTAAATGGATTTTGTGGGTACATTCGCTATAGGCCCTCACGAGACCTTGCTCGTCCACTAGGGCTGCCTAGGGGTTTAAAGGGCTTGTTGCATATGCCAAATGCAACCGTGATCACCTACGGAAGTGGTACTAGCTAGTTAGTTAGTTGTAATTGTTTATGCTTGAGGACAAGCATCGGTTTAAGTTTGGGGGTGTGATAAGTGGATTTTATATCCACTTGGATCGCTTAATTTCGGCTTAAATTGATTGTCTTGGGCTCAAGTTGTTGTAGATTTGATGTGTTTTGCTTAGTTGTGCAGGATTACGAGAATGTTGACTAAGGTGGATGCTTTTATAATTTTTTGGGAATTAATTGATTAAAATTCGGATTTTCGAGAAGGGTTGCACAGTTTACACTGTTTTGGCCATATCTTGAGTTCTAGAAGTCCGTTTTAGGCCTGTAAGCAGTCCACGCGAAGATAACGAGATTTCCTATCATTCTAAGATAGTCCAGAGGTCCAATTACGTGGGGAACGTTCCAGAAAATCTGAAGAAAAGTCAGCCACGAATTTTCCTTACAAAACATAATCAAATTAGGAAACGTATCTTGCAGAAATTCTATTATAATTCTGTTTTGTATTTTCTTGCTGGGCAAGACTTGTAGTGCCTATATAAACACATCATACCATTGTAATAGAGATAGACATATTATTAGTTATTATTATTGTAACATAGCTTAGATCTGCAAGGGAGAAAAGGAGAGAAGGATTCAACGCTAGTGACAAGCAACGGATCTAGATCTACTTCAGCCTTTGTGTTATTCTGGATTCTAGATTTGTTTTCTTAACTCTTTGTTTATTAATATAATTACTTCTTTTATTCATATTTTGTTTTATATCATGTTTTCGTCAAAACCCATGACGATGAACGGTTCAATTATGAGCTAATCGTTGTCATGGGATTCTAACGGAGTTATCTATGTAGCTTAGTAGTTTATATGCTTTAAAGATTTACGTGTGGTGAATTCTTGATATCCTCGTATGGTTGTGTTTCATGTATTTAGATGCGTCGCGAACATCTAATTTGTTAATCTCTTGCTAAACGAGAGTGGATCTTGAGATTTAGAACTTGCCATGCTAGCATAGGATAGGTTGATGTTTTAACATCATGATTTGTGGCGTAAATAGAGATATTATGCTGCCCTATGTGATCTAAGTGGATAACTTGTGCTTAAACCTTTATGTTTTCAAATTCTATAGAGATATAGGGTCTAAACATAATTGGTGTCTACCCATCTTCTATCTCTTTTGTGGATGCATGCGTAGTTTGGTATTAGTATACCGAGAGGTAGCTTTTACTTATTTCGTGTTGTCCGATCAGATATCAAAACCATCACATGTATTGATTAAAGGCTGCGACTCTAAGTGAAGTAGATAATGAAGTTAGAATTCCATGTTATTCTCATATAAGTAATTTGATTTTAGATCTCATTAGCTAGTTAATTCTAAAATTGCATATTAGTTAAATTTAGTTAATTAAAATCTCAATTAATTACTTGTCTTAGCAGTGAATTAAGATCATACATTGTTGAATAGGTGCATTTACTGAAAAGAACCATAACCTGATCCCTGTGGGAACGAATTTGGACTTAACCTTATATATTACTTGTGACCACGTACGCTTGCGTGATTTTGTGCTAACAGCAACAGCGCGGGGTATGGCGCTGCAGCGCTTGGGTCGATTTTCTGAATTCTAATATTAAACCGGGTCGAATTGTTTTGGGCCTATTTTATTAGGGCAAGCAGCTGGGACTTTAAATATATATTATCCTAGACATTAAAAACGGGGGGGGGGGGATGATTAGAGAGAGATTGTCTTTGACATTAACTTAGAAAAATATTAAGAGAGGGTTCTTCAAGCTAGTGACAAGCAACGGAGGCCTAATCGATTTTCATCTTTTGTATTCTTCTTCGCACTGTTGGGAATTTGTTTTCTAAACTTATACCCTTCTAATTATATTTGTTTTTAGAACCATGTTTACTCTTGAACCCATGATGGTGAAAGGTTCGAATATGAACTAATCATTATCATGGGGTTCCAATGGATTCGATTTCATAATTATTGTGTTTGACATGTGATCGATTTTAGGTGATTCTATTGCGATAATCTAATATGGTTTGATTTAATTGCTAGATGTGTAGCTAGCATCTAATTTATTAATCCTTGACGATTGCGAAAGTGGATTCTAAGATTGAGAATATGCCATATTAGCATGGGTTCATGAATTAATTGCTTATTCTTGATTCGTAGTATGATTTTACCCAATTCATATTGCCCCATGTAATTATAAAAGATAACTTGTGCTTAAACCAATTGTGCTTCTAGATTGTATAGACATATATGATTTGAATATAATTTGGTGTCTTCTTGATTTCTATCTCTTGTGGATATTAGGTGGGTTGATACGAGTGTACTGAAAGGTAGCTCGTATTATTATCGTGTTATCTGATTAATTATCATGTCTATCACCTGTGTCGATTTAATGTGTCAACCTTTAGTGAGTTTTCGATGAAGTTGGAATCCCATACTTTCTCATATATAAGAACTCTTAATTGTTAATTTATTCTTGCTTAGTTAATTAATAGTTAATTAAAATAGTTTAATTAACAACCCAAATTGTTATTTGTTTAAGCAGTAAGAAGTAAGCATACACTGTTGCATAGGTATTATATTGGCATTTATACCTAGTCTCTGCGGAACGAATCTTACTTATCACTTGCTATTTGTGATCGCGTATACTTGCGTGTTTATGAGTCAACAAGTTTTTGGCGCCGCTGCCGGGGACTTCGGTGTTATTTGTAGTTTATGTGCTTGTCATCAGTGGTCGTTATAGATTAGTGAGTTGAATTTTATTTTATTTTATCCTCCTGCTCTTTGTGTTCAGGTACTTGAACGTGCATGCAAACACGATCTAAAACTAAAGCTAAAGCTAAAGCGGAGTTAGAAGGAATAAGCGAGGTAATTCTACTACCGAAAGAAGTTGAAACACTTTTCAAAATGGGAGATCCTAATCCACAGGATCGAACAACCAAGGGTACTCATGGATTATTCTAGACCAAAGATCAATGACATACAGTCTAGTATCATTAGGCTAGCTATCGCAGCGAATACCTTCGAGATTAAGCCTGGTACTATTCAAATGGTGCAGAACACAGTGCAGTTTGGGGGTGGTGCAACAGAGGACCCGAATATGCACATTCGGAATTTCATCGAAATTTGTGACACCTTCAAGTTCAATGGTGTTTCCGATGACGCTGTGAAGCTGAGACTCTTTCCCTTCTCTTTGAGGGACAAAGCTAAAGGCTGGTTACATTCTTTACCGGCGGGGTCCATCACTACTTGGGAAGAGCTTGCACAAAAATTTCTCTCAAAATTCTTTCCCATGGCAAAAACAGTTGCCATAAGGAACGCTATTACTCGGTTTAATCAGGCACAGGGAGAATCGTTGTGTGAAGCTTGGGAGCGATATAAGGAAATGCTCAGAAAGTGCCCACATCACGGGATGCCCAATTGGATGGTTATTAATTGCTTCTATAATGGACTGAGAGGCCAATCTAGGCCTATGGTAGATGCAGCTTCTGGTGGAGCGTTGTGGGCTAAAAGCTACGAGGAAGCCTATGATCTGATTGAGATGATGGCTGCGAATGAGTACCAAAATCCTTCGCAGAGATTGCAACAAAACAAAGGAGTAGGAGTTCTTCAAGTTAATACCGCTACTGCTCTGACAGCTCAGATAGAAGCTCTAAACATGAAGGTGGATTCTTTGGATAATCTTGAGATGCAACAGGTCGCTAGCATCTGTGAGCTATGTGCAGGTGGGCATGACACTCGCCAATGTGCCATATCTAATGAGTCAGCTCAGTTCGTTAGCAACTTTCAACGGCCACAACATCCAGTTCCTAACACATATCATCCAAACAACAGGAATCACCCTAACTTTAGCTGGGGTAAAAGTCAGAACAACATGCAGCAACATCTTATCCTCCTCCTAACCAGCAGTTTGGGGGTAGACAGTCCAACCCTTCGGGAATGCAGCAGCAATTTGCTCCGAGGCAGCAATATCAGCCTCCGGGATTTCAACAGCAGTCAAATGAGAAATCTGAATTAGAAGAATTGAGATCGATGGTCAAGAGTCAAGCGGTATCACTCTAGAGTCAGGCATCATCTCTCAAGACATTGGAAAATCAGATTGGACAACTCGCAAATGCCTTACTCCATAGGCAACAAAGAGCTCTGCCTAGCAACACAGAACCTAATCCAGGGAAAAAAGATGGCAAGGAACAGGTACAAGCTATTACTCTACGGTCAGGAAAAGTCACAGGGGGCACAGAATTTGAACAGCAGAACAGGCAGAGCAAGAGGAAGTTACGGAAAAAGAAAAGCAGCCAATCAATCAACCAGCCAAGCAGTCGGTTCCTTTAGTGACTGATCCTCCAGTGTATCCGCCTCCACCGTTTCCCCAAAGGCTGCAAAAACAGAAACTGGATCAGCAATTTGGCAAATTTCTTGAGGTATTTAAAAAGTTGCATATTAACATCCCATTTGCTGAAGCTTTTGAACAAATGCCTAGTTACGCCAAGTTTATGAAGGGAATTCTCTCGAAAAAGTTAAAGCTAACTGATTTTGAAACGGTTGCATTGATGGAGGAATGTAGTGCGATCTTGCAACAAAAACTACCTCCAAAGCTTAAGGATCCAGGTAGCTTCACAATTCCCTACACTATTGGTAACGTGTCATTCAGCAAATGCTTGTGTGATCTTGGTGCAAGCATCAATCTGATGCCTCTCTCAGTCTTCATGACACTTGGACTCCCCGATCCGAAACCAACCAATATCTTTCTGCAGCTAGCTGACAGGTCGGTCACATATCCTCGTGGAATAGTGGAAGATGTCTTAGTCAAAGTGGATAAACTCTTCTTTCCTGCCGACTTCGTCATCTTAGATTTCGAGGAAGATAAGAGCATCCCTATCATCTTGGGAAGGCCATTCTTGGCCACAGGCAAAACGTTGATCGATGTTCAGAAAGGGGAGCTGACTATGAGAGTGCATGATCAAAACGTCACATTCAATGTTTTTAAAGCAATGCAACTTCCAACCGAAGAGGAAGAATGTTTCAGACTTGATATGGTTAAGTCACTGCAACATGAGGAAATGAATCAGTTGTTGAAGGCAGATGCCTTGGTAAGGACCTTACAAGGGGAATCCGATTCTAAGGATGAAGAAATTACAGAGTGTGTTCAAATGTTGAATGCTAACCCCTACCAAAGGAAGTTCAATGCTCCACCGGAATCACTTGGCTTAGCTGAGCTTCAAAAATCACAGATTCGTCTAAAGCCATCTATTGAAAGAAGCTCCTGAACTTGAACTTAAGCCACTGCCGGATCATTTAAGGTATGCATTTCTAGGTGACTCTTCTACATTACCAGTCATTATTGATTCTAACCTGTCAGGTATTGAGGAAGAAAAACTCTTGCAGATTCTGAGAGAGTTCAAGTCAGCCATAGGGTGGACCATAGCAGACATCAAAGGCATCAGCCCCTCTTACTGCATACACAAAATTCCAATGGAAGAAGGGAGCAAACCTTCTGTGGAACATCAGAGGAGGCTAAACCCCATCATGAAAGAGGTGGTCAAGAAGGAAATTCTAAAATTGCTAGATGCAGGCATCATCTATCCCATCTCAGATAGTTCTTGGGTGAGTCATGTTCAGTGTATACCAAAGAAAAGGGGTATGACAGTGGTAGCCAATGAGAAGAATGAGCTTATTCCAACACGGATAGTCACAGGTTGGAGAGTTTGTATGGATTACAGGAAACTGAACAAGGCTACTTGGAAGGATCACTTCCCTTTACCATTCATTGATCAGATGCTGGACAGACTAGCTGGTCACGAGTACTATTGTTTGCTCGATGGGTATTCGGGTTATAATCAGATTGCCATAGCTCCGGAAGATCAGGAGAAGACTACCTTTACATGTTCTTTTTGAACTTTTGCATTCCGACGAGTTTCTTTCGGACTTTGTGGTGCTCCAGCCACTTTTCAAAGGTGCATGATGGCCATTTTTTCAGATATGATTGGAATTAATGTGGAAGTTTTCATGGATGATTTCTCAGTGTTTGGGTCTTCTTATGACGAATGTTTGCATAATATGAGCTTGGTGTTGAAACGGTGTGTCGAGACAAATCTAGTGCTCAACTGGGAGAAATGCCACTTCATGGTACAGGAAGGCATCATTCTAGGTCATAAGGTGTCTAAAAAGGGGCTTAGAAGTGGACAAGGCCAAGCTGGAGACAATCGAGAAACTTCCTCCTCCTATCTCAGTCAAAGGAGTTCGCAGCTTTCTGGGACACGCCGGTTTCTATAGGCATTTTATAAAGGACTTCTCTAAAATTACAAAGCCACTTTGCAGTCTACTAGAGAAGGACACTCCTTTTAAATTCATTGATGAATGCTTGAGGGCATTCGAGCATTTGAAAAAGAAGCTGACAACTACTCCAATCATTACAGCTCCTAACTGGGATGAGCCATTCGAGATGATGTGTGACGTAAGTGATTTCGCCGTGGGCGTGGTTCTCGGGCAACGAAAGATGAATGTGTTTTATGTGGTTTACTATGCAAGTAAAACCTTGAATGATGCACAACTGAATTACACTACCACTGAAAAGGAACTCTTGGCAGTTGTCTACGGGTTCGAAAAATTCAGATCCTACTTGCTTGGTGTAAAGGTCACGGTCTACACAGACCATGCAGCCATCAGATATTTACTTTCCAAAAAGGATGCTAAGCCTCGATTGATCCGATGGGTACTCTTGCTTCAGGAGTTTGAGCTAGAAATTAAGGACAAAAAGGGAACTGAAAATCAAGTGGCTGACCATCTCTCAAGATTGGAACGGGGCGAGGAAATTAAGAAGGATGAGACTCTAATCAATGAACACTTCCCGGACGAACAGTTGTTTCAGGTACAAGGGGAAGTACCTTGGTTTGCTGACTTTGTGAATTATCTGGTGAGCAATATCATCCCAACTGAGTTCTCTTATGCTCAAAAGAAGAAATTTCTGCATGATGTGAAGTGGTACCGTTGGGACGAGCCATACTTATTCAAGCAAGGATCGGATCAGCTTCTCAGGCGTTGTATTCCATATAGTGAGATGGAGGGGATTTTGCGAGATTGTCATGACACTATCTATGGTGGACATTATGGTGGAGATAAGACCGCTGCTCGAGTGCTTCAGGCAGGATTTTTCTGGCCAACTCTATTCAAAGATGCTCATCAGTTCATGATGAGATGTGATCGATGCCAAAGAGTTGGTAATATTTCTAGGAGGAACGAGATGCCTCTAAATACTATGCTTGAAGTGGAGATTTTTGATGTTTGGGGTATCGACTTCATGGGACCTTTTGTACCATCATGCAATAACCAGTACATTCTTTTGGCAGTGGATTATGTTTCCAAATGGGTTGAGGTGAAAGCTCTACCGACGAATGATGCTAAGGTAGTGCTCAATTTTCTACACAAATAGATCTTCACTCGCTTTGGGACCCCTCGAGCTATCATCGGTGATGAAGGAACTCATTTTTGCAATCGCCAGTTCACAACTTTACTAGCTAAGTATCGAGTGTCTCACCGCGTTGCAACCGCCTATCATCCTCAGACAAATGGTCAAGCAGAGGTTTCTAATTGAGAGATCAAAAGAATACTGGAGAAGGTGGTGAATCCTTCAAGGAAGGATTGATATTTGAAATTGGACGAAGCATTATGGGCTTACAGGACGGCGTGGAAGATGCCATTGGGCATGTCACCCTTCCAGTTGGTCTATGGGAAAGCTTGTCATCTTCCAGCGGAGCTTGAGCATAAGGCATACTGGGCCTTGAAGACGCTGAACTTCGACATGAAATTAGCTGGTGAGAAGCGTCTGCTACAAATAAATGAATTGGAAGAATTCCGTTCTCAAGCCTATGAGAACTCGAAGATGTACAAGGAAAAAGTGAAGAAGTGGCACGACAGAAAACTGGTGCCCAAAACCTTTGAACCAGGCCAACTAGTACTTCTTTTCAACTCCCGGCTCAAACTCTTTCCGGGAAAGCTTAAATCAAGGTGGTCTGGTCCTTTCAAGGTAAAGACAGTGTTTCCACATGGTGCAGTGGAAATTTTCAGTGAATCTCCAGATAAGTCGTTCAAAGTGAACGGTCAAAGATTAAAGCATTACTACGGTGACAAGGTGAATAGAGAGGCATTCACCATCAGTCTTGCTTCCACATGAGCCTCAGCAGCAGTGTCAAGCTATTGACGGTAAAGAAGCGCTTCGTAGGAGGCAACCCACGCATATTTGTTAATGTTATTTCAAAAAAAACAAAAAAAATGTGAATAGGAACTACACCGCGCTACAGCGCGCGTCACTGCGCCGCAGCGCCCCTAACCCACTGTCCAGCCATCTACTGTTCGAATATATTAAAACCTCTACCCCTCTTCTTATTTTTATATCCCCTCCATCTCCTAAATTCCTAAATCAATTATCTTATCAATTTTCAACCCTCCCAATCCCATCTCATCTCATAATCTACCTAATAATCCCTATACACCCATCTCTATATACACCTATATACACACAAATTCAAAACCCCCATTCCAAGTCTCTCCAACATAATTCCAATTTTAAGGCTTCAAGAATCAAGTTCGGTGGAGTTTTACTTGCAAGGTCCCCTCTCTGCTTCGTAATTGGGTATATTCTCTTCAATCTTGTTTATTTACGAATTGTGTTCTTTCGATTTTTTGGAGATTTTGTATGTTGGTGGTTTTTGGGGGAATTTACTTGGTTCAATATTTTTAGTGGATCTTGGTGATATTGTGGAGTTCGGTATTGTTGTTATGGCTCCAAAGAGGGTACGTGTAGTGAGTAGTAGTAGTTCGGAGGAGGAGGAGATGTTGATTATGATGTGGACAAGTTTGTATCTAAGGCGGCACAAGAGGAGTTTGAGAATTTACTGACAAAAGCCGTTGTCAAAGAAAGGGGCTTCGATCCTTCGGCCGAGGATGGAGAATTGGGCGCTATGGTTCGGGAAATGGAGTGGTGGGATTTTTGTGCAAAGCCCGTGGCGGTTCTATTGAGCATAGTAAGGGAGTTCTATGCCAATGCCAAGGTACAAAAAAATGGGATCACCATGGTGAGGGGCCAGGCTGTGGCTTACAAGCCTGGGGCTATACGTCGCATTATATCTCAACCGGCAAAGCCTAGAGGTGCTGAGGATTGGGTACAGAACACCCGGGATGAGGTTGACTTAGACGCTATTATAGCAGGGATGTGTATACCAGGCACGGTTTGGAAGTGCAGGGTAGGTTCGACTGAGCAGCGTACTTTTCCTGCAGCTGCATTGACCAGGTATGCTCGAGCTTGGTTCCTATTTATGTGTGCCCGCATAATTCCAACTTCACATGTCACTGATGTTACTGTCGAACGTGCTATAATTTTGTGGGGTATTCTAACCGGGAAATACATTGATCTCGGGTACCTAGTCTATCAGAATATAATAAGTTCTTGCGTGGCAGCACTACAGGCGGGATTCCTCATGCTGTTATTATTGCTGAGTTGTGTGTTCATGCTGGTGTTTGCTGGCATAGTGAGGAGACTTTGCACAGGCCGATTGGTTCTATTGATCACCAGGCGATTAAGAGGTTAGCGGAATGGCCAGGCGGCACTCCTCACCCTAGGGGTCTTGGTTATGTTGTTATTGCTGAGGGTGGTGGTAATCCGCTACCGGTGGGGAGAGTGCCTCGGCAGGCAGACAGAGTTGGACCTTCCCACGCACAGACGAGCCAGCCGAGTCAGGGGACTGTGGTTTTCAGTGATGCTCAGTTCAGGCGCATGATGAGGCGTTACGATACTACACATGAAATGATTCACCGATTTGCTACAGACTTGACTCAGTCGTTGGATGGAGTGTACCGGCAGCAGGGTTTTCATGTCACATGGCCCACCTTCGGAGCGCACCATGTTTATCCACCACCAGACACACCACCCGAGGAGGGTGACGATGCCGAAGACTAGGGGAGTATCTCTTGTACCCTTTAATTTACCTTCAATGAGGACATTGAATTTATTAAGTTTGGGGGTGATTCTAGGGTATCGAGAGTCATTGCATTGCATATAGTTGCATATTCATGCTAGTTATTATTCATGTTAGTTCGTAATATAGCATTTAGTCATGCCATGTAGAGTTTGCATTTAGGATGCCATGCCATATAGAATTATTTAGGATTGTAATATCATTTTGTTCATGCATATTATTTAGGATTTTAATATATCATTTGTTCATGCATATCACATGATTCCATAGGAGTGTCTGTTTCTGGCTCATTAGGTTGACGTTAAATTGAGTGTGATGACAATGAATAGAGGGTTGATTTAAGTACTTATGAAATTGACTTGCATGTGTCGAGAACACAATCTTTTCACAGTCTCACTGTTGCTCTTGGGTTAGATCGAGTCATACCTTGTTTGGCTGTTGAGATTTAATCACCTGTTTATACCTAGAATTTGCTTTATTCCCTTGATGGCGTAGGAGCACTTAAATATAAGTTTGGGGGAAAACAGGGATTTCATGCTAAGTGTCGTGTCGTAGTGTAATAATGGCTAGGCGTCAAATGGCTAGTAGCCGCTCATATTTGATATGAGTAGTCTAGGAGGGTGAGATAGTGCACCCATGTGAAAAAAAAGAAAGAAAAGAAAAAAAAAGTTGTGAGTTTAAAAAAATGAGTGATTGTGAGAGTGTGTGTATGCCAATTGGCTAGGGTGGGCTCTTTAGTACTCGAGCAAGTAAGTTCTAGGGGATTTTATGCCTAGTGACCTAAGACTTTTTCCGGTCTGGGATCCACTAACCTAACGCTCGCTACAAGGGTGCTATTGTATAAGCCTTTAGGGGTCTCACCCATTGCACGGTCAAGAAGCATGTGTGTTTTGTGTTGTTTTGTATAGTAAAGCATGAATCCTTGTTTACCTCTAATGATGATGGCGGTGACTTTGAGTCATGGAGTGTCTAAAGTTCATTCTGTTTATAAACATGTGATTGACTTGGCGAAGAATTGGTTGTGCCTTTATCTAGTTTCAAGAGTAAATCTAGTGAGAATTGCACACACCACGTTCCCGAGCATGTATTGTTAGTATACGGGGACTTAGTCGAGCTCTGTTTGGAGTTGTTGCATTCCTTGAGGCGTTTGCTTGTTGAGTTGGTTTTTGTAACTTGTGTGGGATCATTGCATTAGGGCATTTTTGCATTATCATGACGGTTAATTATTAGTTGCATTCATGCATCATTTTAGAGGTGAGTTTGCATTGCTTGAGGACAAGCAACGGTTTAAGTTTGGGGGTGTGATAAGTGGATTTTATATCCATTATTTGCACTCCAATCGGACTTAAAACGTTTGCAAGTTCTCGAGTTTCGTTGTCGTTTGATATGTTTTCGTGTAAATTGTGTAGGTTGAATCGTTGAAGGCATTATGGTGCTAAATCGTGCTAATGGTGGTGTATGTTTAAGGAGTCAAG
This sequence comes from Saposhnikovia divaricata, assembly GCA_036435485.1. NCBI lineage: Eukaryota > Viridiplantae > Streptophyta > Magnoliopsida > Apiales > Apiaceae > Saposhnikovia > Saposhnikovia divaricata. The sequence goes on from CM071595.1 coordinate 20,983,831, forward strand.
AGAGGCAAGTCGTGGAAGGAAGCTTGAGCAGAATGGTTTTTTTATAGCAAAAGAAAAATGCGAATCTGGTCTCTGTTTCACAGCAGCATTACAGCAAGTAGTAGGCGCTACAGCACGTTCCGCGGCGCTACAGCGCGGGGATCCTACTGTTGAGCAGCGCAGCTGCGCGGGTGAGAAGGGTAACAGCGCCTATTCCAGGAATTAGTAGGCGTTATGGCGCGGTTTGCAAGCGCTACAGCGCGGCTTCACAGTTTGTTCGAGGCGCAGGAGCGCGGAACCTGGCGCTATGGCGCGATGTCCTGACTGTTTCTCAGCGCAATAGCGCGGGGTGTGGCGCTGCAGCGCTTGGGTCGATTTTCTGAATTCTAATATTAAACCGGGTCAAATTGTTTTGGGCCTATTTTATTAGGGCAAGCAACTGGGACTTTAAATATATATTATCCTAGACATTAAAAACGGGGGGGGGGGATGATTAGAGAGAGATTGTCTTTGACATTAACTTAGAAAAATATTAAGAGAGGGTTCTTCAAGCTAGTGACAAGCAACGGAGGCCTAATCGATTTTCATCTTTTGTATTCTTCTTCGCACTATTGGGAATTTGTTTTCTAAACTTATACTCTTCTAATTATATTTATTTTTAGAACCATGTTTACTCTTGAACCCATGATGGTGAAAGGTTCGAATATGAACTAATCATTATCATGGGGTTTCAATGGATTCGATTTCATAATTATTGTGTTTGACATGTGATCGATTTTAGGTGATTCTATTGCGATAATCTAATATGGTATGATTTAATTGCTAGATGTGTAGCTAGCATCTAATTTATTAATCCTTGACGATTGCGAAAGTGGATTCTAGGATTGAGAATATGCCATATTAGCATGGGTTCATGAATTAATTGCTTATTCTTGATTCGTAGTATGATTTTACCCAATTCATATTGCCCCATGTAATTATAAAAGATAACTTGTGCTTAAACCAATTGTGCTTCCAGATTGTATAGACATATATGATTTGAATATAATTTGGTGTCTTCTTGATTTCTATCTCTTGTGGATATTAAGTGGGTTGATACGAGTGTACTGAAAGGTAGCTCGTATTATTGTCGTGTTATCTGATTAATTATCATGTCTATCACCTGTGTCGATTTAATGTGTCAACCTTTAGTGAGTTTTCGATGAAGTTGGAATCCCATACTTTCTCATATATAAGAACTCTTAATTGTTAATTTATTCTTGCTTAGTTAATTAAAATAGTTTAATTAACAACCCAAATTGCTATTTGTTTAAGAAGTAAGAAGTAATCATACACTGTTGCATAGGTATTAAATTGGCATTTACACCTAGTCTCTGCGGAACGAATCTTACTTATCACTTGCTATTTGTGATCGCGTATACTTGCGTGTTTACGAGTCAACAAGTTTTCTTAGAGTGACGATTACTTTTTATTTACCATGAAATGAAATTGGTTTACCGATTGAAATGTCAATTACTTTACACAGTTTTAAAATATCTATTGCTATCCTGATTGTCAGTTAATATCCTGTCATTTCTAAATACCAGTATTGTTTATACAGCTTCCAGCATATTTATGTCATATTTTGAATTACTGTCATCTTCTGCGATACCCCGTTATATTGTTTTCAGATAAGATCTTTAGTTACTTGCTGAGCGTTGGCTAATTATTATTTTGTCTAACCCTTTTGACAGTAATCTAAGAATCATGGTTCGTACAATCCAAACCGCAAGGAAGCGAACTTACCGTGGCCCTGAGTTGGTTCTTTTGAGATAGCTCCAGAGGTAGATACAATAATAGCTCAGTGAGGAGATCTTTAGTTAGTTGTGAGAATTAGCAGTGGAACTTTTGAGAACTTTGGTTTGTAATAATAATATATTTTGAATTTAGGTTTGTAATAATAATTAGTTAGACGATGGCTTGATTGTTTCATACCATTACCTGTGAAAGATCTTGGATAGTAGTGTTGGGGCCAGTCAGCATGTTATATTTATATTATATTTTAGGTTGTTTGCATCTAGATGTGTGTCAGTGACTCTCCGATCTAGGCCCCGGGTCGGGAGGGCGTCACAATTTTCTCTTGTTTTTATCTTCTCTCGTTTTGTCTTTTGCTTGCATCTCTAACCCAAAAACCCCAACTCTAACATTTGGTATCAGAGCAGCCGCTCCTTGGCCGCCCCTAACCTCAGTTCTTTAACCCTTACAAAAGTTTAGAAAAACAAACAACCAAAACAATGGCTAACAAAACTGGTTTGGAAAAGTGTGAAAGCTCAATCACTTCCGTGGCTGAAAAGCTCACCATATTTGAGGAGGGTCAATCATTTACTCAAGAACAGATCTCTAATCTCAAGGCTGAATTTGAATCTCTCACTCAAGATAATAAGGAGGTAAAGAGAGGAATCGCTGAACTCACTGAGTTGGTGAAAGCAGAGCTACTGCAGAAACGTCCTAGTCATGAGATTCTATTTACACAGCCCCCCTCTATCGCCACCACTGTACGTCATTCTTCTCAGACACCCATACATTTCGCTACCTTTAATGACTCTACTAGTAATTTACAGTCTAAATCTAGAAGTGTTAATTGGGAGGGCTTTTCACAAACCCAAACCTCTCAACCGTTTGAACTCACAACCCATTATATCGACCCCTATTCTCTCCCTGAGTTTCAAAATATGACAGTCTTGAACTCTCCTGTTCCACCACCCTTCAACCAACAAATCTCTACAACTTACACAAACCCTTACTCTGGCTCTTTGACTCTCAACGCTTTTGCACTACCTCTGTACCCGTCCTCTTATCCCAACAATACATAGCTCCCACCCACTCCTTACACCCATCTCCCTCCCCATACTCTGTATCAAACCCCACCTGTGATTGTTCAATAAGCCCACACATCCATCCCACTAACTCGATTGCTCACACTCGAGTTAATGATGATACAGGCCAATACAGGCACGGAAACCAACCCATCTATAAGTTCCCCAAACTGGATTTTCTCAAGTTTGAGGGAAAAGATCCCCGTGGCTGGATTGATAAGTGCGAAAAAATTTTCAAGTTACATCCCACTACGAATTTAAGATCAAAGGTGTTATGTGTTGCTCTCCACATGGAAGGTGAGGCTGATATATGGTATAGATTTAAAAGCATAATCTTCCATGGCCTGAATTTGTTACATTTGTTTGCCATAGATTTGCTAAAACAGGTCATGAGAACCTAGTTGGACAATTCAAAAAATTGACCCAACGTGGAAGAGTGAATGAGTACATTTGTCAATTCGATGAACTTCGAAATTATATTATGATGGATGAGGGTTATCATCGTAAATCTTACTATGTGGATAACTTCATCAGTGGTCTTAAGGACGAAATCGCCCAACATCTCTATAATATCAAGCCACAAACACTCCAAGAAGCTTAGGAATTGGCAAGAGGTCAAGAGTATTACTTAAATATAAGGCTGTCACTTCTGCCCCAAAAACTACATCAACCTTTGCCAACTCAAACAAGTCAAACCCTTACTCCTCAAAAAATCTCAATAATGCTATTTCTGTTAATAATTCTACTGTAACAACCTCTGACAATTTTAAAAAGCTTACTCTGGATAAGATCACAGACAAGAAACAAAAGGGCTTGTGTTTCTACTGCGATTAAAAATTCGAATCAGGTCATAATTGTAGAAGAAAGAAGTTGTTCATTATCTTAAATGAAGATTGTGGGAGTAATTTGTCAACTAGGGATGACTTGACTATTGTTTGGGAAGGAGACGATTAACTAATCCAAGCCAAGGACGATGACACTGAGCCTAAGGTTTCTTTAAATGCTCTAAATGGTTCAATGGGTACTGGCACGCTGAAAATTGAAGGGAAAATAGGTGACAGGCATATTAATATATTGTTGGACAGTGGTTCGACTAACAATTTTATCTCTCACAGTTTGGCCAAGAATCTGCAACTCAGAATGTCTCCTTGTACTCCCTTCAACATCTCAGTAGCTAATGGAGAATCTGTGCATTGTAGCAGCTCAGTTGACAATTTAACTTGGTCCATGGCTGGTAGAATTTTCTCTGCTTATGTCAATGTAATTCCACTTGGTTACAACGATCTCATTCTTGGTATTGAATGGTTATCATCAGTCAGTCCTGTAACCTTTGATTACTCTCAAGAGAACGTCACTATCAATTGGGAAAATCAGAGAATTTCCTTATCCCATTCTCTTACAGACTCGAAGGTACAGCTACAACTCAATGCTTCCAACCCTAAGGTCCATCATGAAGAAGCTTGTTACTTAGTTCATATCACTGCTGTTGACGACCTTGGTACTAAAGGTACAACTCAACCCTTATCACTTGATATTTCTGCACTTGTTTCTCACTACCAAACTATCTTTTCTACACCAACCATTATACCCCCCGCATGAAAACAAGATCATCACATCCCTTTAAAACCCAACAGCTCACCTATGAACTTACACCCATACCGTTGCCCTATTGCCCATCCTACTGAAATAGAAAAAATTACAAAAGAGATGCTTACAACAGGTGTGATTCGCACTAGTACCTCTCCGTTTGCCTCCCCAGTACTACTTGTCAAAAAAAGGACAACACCTGGCACCTTGTTGTGGATTATAGGGCGTTAAATGAGCTAATTATAAAAAAATAAATACCCTATCCCCGTTAGCGAAGAGCTCCTCACAGCTCTAAAAGGAAGTCAGGTATTTACAAAACTAGACCTACGTAGTGGTTATCATCAAATACGAATAATCCCCGATGATATCTTCAAAATTGCTTTTCGTACGCATCAAGGCTTATTTGAGTTCGTAGTTATGCCATTTGACATAACGAACGCCCCTGCCTCCTTTCAAGACCTGATGAACGATGTCTTTGCTAATTATATTGGAAAATTCGTATTGGTTTCCTTCGATGACATTTTAGTCTACACCACTAATCATAAGGAGCATCTCAAACACCTCCAACTGGTCTTCGAAAAACTCAAGGAACATCAGCTCTTTGTCAAGGTAAGTAAGTGCGAATTTGCACAACCAAGGGTGGAATACCTTGTTCATATAATCTCAGGTCTGGGTGTCTCAACTAATGAGAAGAAAATTGAAGCAATGAGAGACTAGCCAACTCCTCGAAACGTTAAATCCTTGAGAGGTTTCCTTGGTCTAACCGGTTATGATGCAAGACGGGCAACCTATAGCCTACATGAGCAAGGCATTAGGACCCAAACACTTGGGCTTATCTACGTATGAAAAAGAACTCCTAGCTGTCATTATTGCAACCCAGAATTGGTGTGCATATTTGCTGGGTCATCCTTTCATTATCAAGACCGATCAAGAAGCCCTCAAGCACATAATAGAACAAAAGATAACCATGAGCCTATAATGGAAGTGGTTATCCAAATTATTGGGTTTTGATTACACGGTGTTGTACAAAAAGGGTAAAGAGAATGTGGCTATCAATGCACTTTCACGATTACATAGTTATAATCCATACTATTAAACCTCAGTGGAAGCTCGACCTGCTTGATAGCTTGACTCAAGATGACTATGCTCAGAAATTAATCACAGAATTGTCTATATCCCCCATGAATAGTGATGACTACACATTTATTCAAGGTGAATTGAAGCATAATGGCAAGTTTTATGTTGGAAATGGCACTGATCTTTAAAATAAGATCATCTCTACGTTACACGACAGCCCAAAGGGAGGTCATTCTGGTGCTGCAGCTACACTAAAAAGGGTTGAAAGATTGTTTTACTGGCCTGGCCTTCTTGTAAGCATTATTCAGTTCGTCAAAGAATGCCAGATTTGTCAGAGGAATAAGGTCGAAAACATACACCCACCAGGCTTACTCCAACCCATTCCACTCCCAAATTCTGCTTAGGAAGTAGTTTCACTCAACTTCGTCGAAGGCTTACCTAAATCAAATGGCAAGGATACGATATTAGTCGTGGTCGACAGATTGACTAAATATTGTCATCTCATGTCCTTGACCCACCCTTTCACAGCCAGTAAAATTGCCCAAGAATTCCTCAATGGTGTAGTCAAATTACATGGACTACCACAAGCCATAATCCTTGATCGTGACCCAATATTTATCAGCACTTTCTGGAAAGAGCTCTTCATTTGTCTTGGCACCAAGATCAAACTCAGCACGGCTTATCATCCACAAACGGATGGCCAAACCGAGGGTTTTAATCAATGTATTGAGATGTTCCTGCCTGTATAGCTGGTCACAAGCCTTGCACCTAGCCTTCTTGGTTGTCTTTAGCAGAGTGGTGGTATAATACTTCCACCACTCTGCCCTGAACATGTACCATTTCAAGCCCTGTATTCTGCACAGCCTCCCTCCATCAATTTCTCTTATACACGAACTTCAGACACTGAAGTTAATGAGTACCTGAAGGACAGAAGAGCAACTCAACATTGATAAAGGATAATCTCGTGAAGGCTCAAGAACGTATGAAATGGTACTCAGACAAAAAATGAACTGACAGATCTTTTGCAATCAATGATGAAGGTTTTATAAAACTCCATCCATACTGTCAACGATCAGTTAATGAATGCAAGAATCACAAGCTTTCTGCCAAGTTCTATGGTCCTTATCGAGTTTTTGAAAAAATTGGGCAGGTAGCTTATAAACTTGACCTCCCACCTGCAGCCAAGATACATAATGTCTTTCACGTCTCCCAGCTAAAGAAGGTGATTGGTTTTCGTCATGATGTCCAGGTCACACTCCCCACTGTTGCAGATGCTGGAGTTATAGACCCTCAACCAATTGCCATCTTGGAGCGGAAACTAGTTAAACGAGGTAACAAACCGGCTGTTATGGTTCTTGTTCAATGGGAAAATGGCACACCACTGGAGGCCACCTGGGATAAATAGAAGAAATTTACGAAGCTGTACCTGAATTTTAATCCTTGAGGTCAAGGATTTGTTGAAGGAGAGGGGTATGTCATGATCATTGCTGGCAGGAATATTCTCTTGAAGCAAACGGTATCGTATTGAGCCTTAGCAGTAAACGATGTCATATGAATATTAAATAAACAGTAGAATAAATAATAGTATCTGTACTAGGAAGTGTGAGTGGTTATTATTAGTGGGAGCAATAACAGATTTACACGTGTCCAGTATGTAGCCTTTATATAACTGGAGAATGTATTCTGGGGGACGGTCATGAAATGAAACCATTTTCTCTTGTTTTTATCTTTTCTCGTTTTGTCTTTTACTTGCATCTTTAACCCAAAAACTTTAACTCTAACAATATAAGCAATTTCGTACACAGTCCCTGGATAATTACTCCTGCTGCAAAACTAAAGCCTTGAACATTAATGGGTTTCGAACAATTCTTGTCATGTTCAGGTAGGAGCCGAAAAAATTGTGGACAGTTCCAATAATCTCATACTGAAAAGTAGTGGTCCTTTTTTTCCTATAAAACATGTGATAATATACATCAAACCCGTAAACCCTAGGTAACCCCTTGCGGCACTGTAACACCCCAGTCCCACATCGAGGAGATTTGGGACTTTAGTTCATTTTATAAGGCAAAGTACTACTACTAAGTGCACCAACAAATCATGATCTTTTGGGGGCCTGTGGTGGGCTTGTGGATTACCTAAGTTGTTGCATTTGGGCCAGTATGCTTTGGCTTATTTCGGAATCGGGACTTGACCCGATTTTTAAAAAAAGACTTGGGATTTGACCTGGGTTGTCACAGGCACTCTCTTTCAGAGTCTGATGTTAATTTTGTTCGATACTACCTTATAACCCGTGCAATGCACGTCACTCTTTTTAATATCTATTATTATATTATTTTTTTTAATTTTATATGTTATTAATTTACATATCAAATTATTGTTAAAAATTGATATATATATATATATATATATAAACAAATTCCGTTTAATATTTTTATTATATCTTGAATTCTTAATGTCGTGCTCTCAAATTTTTTAGAGAGGGAAATCATGGTAATGTAAGTAAGAGTAAAGTAATGTAAGTGAAATATATTTCATCAACTTGCTCCCGAGTTGGATGGAGTGTAAATTAAAAATGAGTAAAACTACTTTCATTCACGTGCTCCCGAGTAGGAAGGAAAGTAACTAATTATGGTCAAAATAACAAATTTCCCTTCTATATCAAAAGAACTAAACTATCTCATAGTATAGAAGGGTATTAATAATGGAATATTACAATTTGTTGGTCATCTTGCTTTCACTTTCATCCCAATTTTGAAATGAAAGTATGCTAAATTTACTTTATTTTTCACTCGCTTTCTGTTACGACCAAACTCAACACAAAAGTGCACGTGATCTCAAGTAATATAGATAGCAAATAAGATTCGTTCCTACAGGGACTCGTTGTATTGTCTAGTTAATTCACTCACCAATGTATGATTATTATTCGATGCTACGACAAATTAATAATTGGATTTTTGTTTCTCACTACAATTACTCTAAGAATTATAACTAATTATCAACTACTTGAACTAAAGATTATATCGAATTACTTATGCGAATAAAACATGGGATTTTAACTTCCTTAAACAATCCATCTATAATCTCCACTTCTCTAGCCTTTTCATGTGATTTGTTAATACCTGATCGAATACACAAAACTGATATAAGCCAACCTTCGTTGCACAAATACCATCCTAAATAATATCCACAATAAAGATAGAAATCACTTAGTCTCCCAATTATGCCTAATCTCCATATGTCTATAAAGATTGAAACATAATGGTTGAAGTACAAGCATTCAATAGATCACATAGTCGTCATAAAACGGTTAGAGTTACGACACTAATTATGAATGATATTCTCACGCATAAACCTATGCTAGCATGGCAAGTTCTAAGCTCTTAGATCCACTTTCGCTTCAATAAGAATTAACACACAATTACAAGAGTTAGCTACTCTCCTATAACGAATTAAAATAACCATGATAGGATATCACATCAATCACACTATAGGCATCGAGAAGATTCAACAAATAAACTTCATGAATAAATCCGCTAAAACCCCATGACAACGAATTAGTTCATAATCAAACTAATCGTCACCATGGGTTCCAATGTAAACATGATAGAAGATAACGAATAATGATTTAAATAAATAACAAGGGTTCTAAAGAATACACCCAAACCAAGCATCCACAAACTAGGAGGAATACAAGAATAAATTGAAAACTATCTTCTTCCTTGCTTCTTCGTGCTTCAAAACTTCGTAAATACAATACGTGGTCAGATCTCCGGCTATTCTATGGTTTTTTCCTTCTTTATATAGGCCTCCAAGTGCAAGAAATTCGAAAGGAATTTAATTTTTGACTTTATCTCGAAGAATCAGCAAATCAGGATTTTCTCGTCAGAAGTGCTGGCGCTGCCGCGCCAAATCCATGCACAAACACGGCGCTGCCGCGCCAACCTCTATCTACCACCGCTGCCGCGCCATAATCAAGCACAAACACGGCGCTGCCGCGCCGTGCCTTCTATCCAAGGTTGTAGAAAATTTCCCAAGCTTCGCGTGGACAGCTTACGGGCCTCAAACGGACTTGTAGAACTCCAAATATGGCTAAAACAAAGTAGACTGCGCAACCTACCAGCAAATCCGAATTTCCCACAAATTGCTCATTTATCTTCCGTTTTCTCTTCCGATTCTTTTGCCACTTCCCGTTCTTCAATTCTTGAATTATGAATCCTCATGGTAGCCTAGGGAAATTCAGCATCCTTCATTCCAAAGCTCAATTTAAACTCCAAGACCAACGAAAATCAACAATCATAGATGGCAATTTGCTAACCTGTACAGCTACACAAAACATATTAAAACACACAAATACTTGAGATACAAGCGATCAATTTAAGCCAAAATGAAGCGATCCAAGTGGATAAAAATCCACTTATCACACCCCCAAACTTAAAACGATGCTTGTCCTCAAGCATAAACATAAAAATCTATCTACACTAACTAGTACCACTTCCGTAGGTGATCACGGTTGCATTTGACATATGCAACAAGCCCTTTAAACCCCTAGGCAGCCCTAGTGGACGAGTAAGGTCTCGTGAGGGCCTATAGCGAATGTACCCACAAAATCCGATCTATAATGCAACTAACTATATGTATGCAACTACATGAAAAATGCAAGGATCCCCTTTAAACTCACCAAAACCAACTAACAAGCAACTATCTCAAAGAATGCAACAAATCCAAATAGAGCTCGACTAAGCCCCCGTATACTAACAATGCATGAACAGAAACGTGCGTGTGTGCGATGCTCATCAGAAATACTCCCAAACTAGGTCAAAAATCATACATGCTTTCAGCCAGGACAATCACAGGTTTATAACTAGAATAGACTGTAGACACTTCATAGCCTAGGAACACCTCCACCCTTATCCAAGGTAGACAGAAACTCATGCTTTATTACTAAGACACATAATACTATATACAATACGCATGCTTATTTAACCGTGCAATGAATGAGACCCCTAAAGGCTTATACAATAATACCCATGTAACGAGTGTTGGGTCAGTGGATCCCAGACTATAAAAGCCTTAGGTCACTAGGACTAAGTCCCCTCAGACTTAATTACTCGAGTATTAAAGAGCTCACTCTGGTTAATTTTGCATTTCACAATTGACACTTTTGATTTTTCCTTATTTCTTTTTTTTTCTCTTTTTTTCTTCTTCTTTTTTTTAAATGCAATCTGGAATGAGCCTTTCTCATTTCCAACCCTAGACTACTCATATAAATATGAGCTGGCTACTAGCCATTTGACACCTAGCCATTATTAACAAATATTTACAACTAGCATGAAATCCCTAGTTTCCCCCAAACTTAGACTTTAGTGCTCCTACGCCATCAAGGGAATAACAAAAATTCTAACTATAATCAAGCGATTAAATCTCTAAACATCCAACAAGCATGACCCTAACCTAGCCCAAAAGCACCCAATGAGTCTGTGTAAAAGTTTTGTTTCTGAAACACGCAAGTCAATTTCTTAGGCAATATAATTCAACCCTCTACTCATCATCATCACACTCAATTAGACACCTACCTACCAGTCAGAATTAGCAAGTTCTACGGGATCATGAAAATGCATGCCATGCTCATGCAACTATATGAACATAAATATCACAATAACAGAATGTCCTATATAAAACAAACATAAATAATACGAACATAAATGCATGAACTATTACTACTATGCAAAATATATGCAATCTACATGAAACACAATAACACACAAATACTACTATACACTGCTTATCCCCCAAACCACCCCAAACTTGAAAAATTCAATGTCCGCATTGAATGGAAGTAAATACGAGGGAAAGCAGAAAACATACCTACTCGACGAAACACATGGGTTGCCTCCCACGAAGCGCTGTCGTTAACGTCATTTAGCCGGACGTCACTTCCTCAACTCATGGCGGTTTCAAAAGAATAACCGAACCGTCCTCAACCGAAAGACCATTCATGCACACGTTGACATGTTTGGTTCCTCCCAACACAACTTTTCTTTCACTCTTCAACTTGATTTTGCCACCCGTCGACTTCTTCGCCTTCTTTTTCTTCCTCACACCTCTAAGGTGCTTATTTGATTCGGACAGCTGAACAACACTCTCTTCTACTTCATCATCGGTCATCCACCTTCTTAACACGTTATCTTGGCATACTTCAAAAATCACAAGTTCATCATCCACAAGGACATACTTCAAGTGTGGTGGCAGCTTCCAAAGCTTCACCTTCGAGAGATCTTGAATGGAAGAATTATCAATGGAATCACTGATGTGATGCTCGAGCTTGTGCACGTCTAACTTTTTGCTCAACAAATGATCAAACTCTTCTGCCTGACCCGTATCAACTATCTCCACACTAAAACACTCCTCATCCTCTGTCAGAAATTTCATGGCCTTGAACACATTAAAGGTGACATTCTAATCTTGCACCCTCATTGTAAGCTCTCCTTTTTGCACATCGATCAAAGTACGACCCGTAGCTAGAAAAGGCCTTCCCAAGATTATGGGAATCTTCTTATCTTCTTCAAAATCTAGAATCACAAAATCGGCAGGAAAGATGAACTTATCAACCTTCACCAAGACGTCCTCTACTATACCCCTCGGATACGTGATCGTCCTATCAGCCAACTGCAAGGAGATGTTAGTTGGCTTTGGCTCCGGCAGACCAAGTTGCTTGAAAACAGACAAGGGCATGAGATTAATACTTGCACCCAAATCACACAAGCAATTGCTGAATGAGAGATCTCCAATAGTACATGGAATGGTAAAGCTCCCGGGGTCCTTCAACTTAGGCGGCAACTTTTGTTGCAAGATGGCACTACATTCCTCCGTCAAGGCAACGGTCTCTAGCTCCTCAAGTTTCAATTTCTTCGAGAGTATGCCCTTCATAAACTTTGCATAGCTCGGCATTTGCTCAAGAGCCTCCGCAAATGGTATATTAATCTGAAGCTTCTTGAAGACATCCAAGAACTTAGCAAATTGCTTGTCAAACTTTTGCCTTTGAATTCGTTTTGGGTATGGAGGAGGTGGAAACACCTTATCTTCTACCTCTTTCTGAGCATTATCATTCTTACAAGTTATAGGAGTCGAGGGAGTAGCATTAGATAGCAATTTAGGACCAGATTCGACCCCAGCATCACAATCAACTTTTCCTTCCAGAAGTGGTGGCGCTGCCGTGCCAGTTTTATACTGGGACACGGCGCTGTCGCGCCGTACTATCTGCTCAGATTTTTCATTTTCTTCCTCGGTTGATTTTTCATTGATCTAACCTTGTAGAATTCTTCCTGATCGTAATGTTACTGCCTGAACCTGTTCCTTGTGATCCTTCTTGCCTGGATTCATCTCTGTGTCACTCGGAAGCGTTCCTGGTTGACGGTTCAACAATGCATTGGCCAGTTGACCAATTTGATTCTCTAAAGTTTTCAATGACACCGCCTGACTCTTGTACATCATTCGAAGCTCTTCCAATTCAGACTTCTCAGACTGATTCAATGAATTCCCTTGATATGGTTGAAATCCCGGTGGATTGAATGGTTGCCTTGGAGCATAAGGTGGTGGTTGATAATTCTGATTATATGGCCTTGCATTGAACTGCTGATTCTGGGGTTGATGAACACCACCCTGATTGTTGCTCCAACTGAAATTAGGATGATTCCGATTGTTGGGATGATAAACATTAGGCACTGGTTGCTGAGCTCTTTGAAAATTACTGATAAATTGTGCGGATTCAGATGAGATAGCACACTGATTCGTATCATGAGCCCCTGCACACAATTCACACACCATAGCAACCTGGTTAGTCCCATGATTAGAAAGGGAATCTACCTTCATTGTCAACGCCTTGAGTTGAGCAGCAATAACAGTAGCTGCATCCAAGTCAAGAACTCCAGCCACTTTAGCAGGTGGCAAGCGTTGAGTAGGATTCTGAAACTCATTGGCTGCCATCATCTCAATAAGATTATAGGCATCCTCATAGCTTTTTGCCCATAGCGCACCTCCAGAAGCTGCATCTAACATAGGCCTGGACTGAGTTCCAAACCCGTTATAAAAATTGCTGATTATCATCCAATCTGGCATCCCATGATGAGGACAACGTGCCAATATCTCCTTGTACCTTTCCCAAGCTTCCCCCAAAGATTCCTGAGGTTGCTGAGCGAACTGAGAAATAGAATTCCAATAAGCTGCTGTCTTTGCCATGGAGAAATACTTCGTCAAGAACTTTTGAGCACAGTCTGCCCATGTTTTAATAGAGCCTGATGGCATAGAATGTAACCAACTCTTGGCTTTATCCCTAAGAGAGAAGGGAAATAGTCTCAATCTGATCGCGTCATCTGTAACTCTGTTGAATTTGAAGGTGTCACAGATCTCAAGGAAGTCCCTAATATGAGCATTGGGATCTTCAGCAGGACTACCCCCAAACTGTACTGTATTCTGAATCATCTGAATGATGTTTGGCTTAAGCTCGAAATTATTAGCCCCAATAGCTGGGCAAACAATACTGGTATGAATATCCTTCACTTTTGGCTGAGAGAATTCACTCAAAGCCTTCGCTGGTTGTGCTTGATCTGCCATTTCTTCTATTGATTCAAGATCGTCTTCTAACCCGATGTTCTCAAAATCAAGTTTTCTTCTTGCTAGTTCTTCTCTACGTGATTGATCTCGTGTACGCATACACTCTAAAAAAGTACCTGAAATTCACCAACAAGAAATTTGGTGAGAAACGTCTTAGTCACCGAACTTTAATGACCATTGATGGCAAATACTGAAAATAAACAAATAAAACCGCATCCCCGGCAACGGCGCCAAAAAACTTGTTACGACCAAACTCAACACGCAAGTGCACGTGATCTCAAGTAATATAGATAGCAAATAAGATTCGTTCCTACAGGGACTCGTTGTATTGTCTAGTTAATTCACTCACCAATGTATGATTATTATTCAATGCTACGACAAATTAATAATTGGATTTTTGTTTCTCACTACAATTACTCTAAGAATTATAACTAATTATCAACTACTTGAACTAAAGATTATATCGAATTACTTATGCGAATAAAACATGGGATTTTAACTTCATTAAACAATCCATCTATAATCTCCACTTCTCTAGCCTTTTCATGTGATTTGTTAATACCTGATCGAATACACAAAACTGATATAAGCCAACCTTCGTTGCACAAATACCATCCTAAATAATATCCACAATAAAGATAGAAATCACTTAGTCTCCCAATTATGCCTAATCTCCATATGTCTATAAAGATTGAAACATAATGGTTGAAGTACAAGCATTCAATAGATCACATAGTCGTCATAAAACGGTTAGAGTTACGACACTAATTATGAATGATATTCTCACGCATAAACCTATGCTAGCATGGCAAATTCAAAACTCTTAGATCCACTTTCGCTTCAATAAGAATTAACACACAATTACAAGAGTTAGCTACTCTCCTATAACAAATTAAAACAACCATGATAGGATATCACATCAATCACACTATAGGCATCGAGAAGATTCAACAAATAAACTTCATGAATAAATCCGCTAAAACCCCATGACAACGAATTAGTTCATAATCAAACTAATCGTCACCATGGGTTCCAATGTAAACATGATAGAAGATAACGAATAATGATTTAAATAAATAACAAGGGTTCTAAAGAATACACCCAAACCAAGCATCCACAAACTAGGAGGAATACAAGAATAAATTGAAAACTATCTTCTTCCTTGCTTCTTCGTGCTTCAAAACTCCGTAAATACAATACGTGGTCAGATCTCCGGCTATTCTAGGGTTTTTTCCTTCTTTATATAGGCCTCCAAGTGCAAGAAATTCGAAAGGAATTTAATTTTTGACTTTATCTCGAAAAATCAGCAAATCAGGATTTTCCCGTCAGAAGTGCTGGCGCTGCCGCGCCAAATCCATGCACAAACACGGCGCTACCGCGCCAACCTCTATCTACCAGCGCTGCCGCGCCATAATCAAGCACAAACACGGCGCTTCCGCGCCGTGCCTTCTATCCAAGGTTGTAGAAAATTTCCCAAGCTTCGCGTGGACAGCTTACGGGCCTCAAACGGACTTGTAGAACTCCAGATATGGCTAAAACAAAGTAGACTGCGCAACCTACCGGCAAATCCGAATTTCCCTCAAATTGCTCATTTATCTTCCGTTTTCTCTTCCGATTCTTTTGCCACTTCCCGTTCTTCAATTCTTGAATTATGAATCCTCATGGTAGCCTAGGGAAATTCACCATCCTTCATTCCAAAGCTCAATTTAAACTCCAAGACCAACGAAAATCAACAATCATAGCTGGCAATTTGCTAACCTGCACAGCTACACAAAACATATTAAAACACACAAATACTTGAGATACAAGCGATCAATTTAAGCCAAAATGAAGCGATCCAAGTGGATAAAAATCCACTTATCACTTTCGCTCCTAAAAAAATCTCGAGAGCACAAACACATATGTAAATTATGTTACTTTACTTCCTTTTCACTTGCTTTCCTTCCTTTTTTATACTCGGGAGAAGGGTGTAAAATTTTTATTTGGACGATTACAGCCCACATGAAATTAACAAAAATAATCTTTAATTTAGTGTTAGTTTAACAATTATTTTCCAATTAAACCTATGCAAAAATGAAAGAGAGAAGAAATCGACTATTTTTTACGTTGAAAATTCTTCTCAATTTATGAATTCTACTTATAATTCGTTTTGATATCAAAATACCTTTGTTATTATTTGAAGATAGTTCTACTAACAACCAAATACAAATTTAATAATAACTGTAAGAGGGATTTTGTCTAAAACTTTGATAATCATTAGTCTGGTCCTTCATACTACAAAATAAATAAGAAGTATGAGATCTTAAAATAAATAGATGAAAATCATTAAATCTAGCATAAAATAATATTTTATAGTATAAGAGGGATTTTGTCCAAAATTTTGATAATAGGTAGTCTGATCCTTCATACGATAAAATTAATAAGAACCATTAAATCTTAAAATTAATAGATGAAAATCATGGAATCTAGCATAAAAAAATATTTTATATTTTAATATATTATAAACTTAAAACTGTATTTATAGTGGAATACGAAAAGGTGTGTGTCAATGATTTAAATAATATTAATTTGGCATTGAATAGCATTATCAATGTAGGGATTAATGTAAAAATTTTTAATTATATTTTTTCTTGAGATTCTGAGTGTTTTCATTTGAATAATAAATATAAAATCATGACTAAATTAACGATAATTCTATGTGCTTCGCATGGATTGTAAAATCATCCAAATCTAATTTTTAGATCTCAAGATAGAGCCCAAATAGTAAACATGAATTTTTTTTAATACTACTAGAAAAGTAAATAAAATTCAATTCTAATACAACCTTTTTTAATTATATCTTTTTCAAATTATATTTTTTTAAAATTATATTCTAATACAACCTTTTTTAATTATATCTTTTTCAAATTATATTTTTTTTTAAATTCAATAATAATACAACTTATTTTAAATATTTCCTTTTTAGATTATAATTTTTTTTTAAAATTTTCTTCTAATGCAACCTATTCTAATTATATCATTTTAGATTTATAATTTATAACTTTCATTTTTAATATGATATAATCATGATCATCTATTTTTAAAAATATTAGATTCAAAGGTTAAGATTATTTTGACATTATAATACCCAAAATTATGAATAAAATACTTCTTACACTTATATATAAGGATATAATGCATCCACATAATAATACATACCAAAAGAAGCAAAGTCAGTCAATTTTGAGCACTCCGGGAATAACTTTATATTCTTCTCATAAAAATTATTATTAAATGAGCTCCTAATCATTTAGGATACAAATATATCTTTCCATTCCAACAATCGTTTTTTAAATTCATTTTCATTTATTTTTAATCTATTTTCTAATGATAATATCACCGACCCCACCCCACCAGTAACTTCAAGTTATGGGTGGCCATATAACCAAAGACTACTGCTGCTATATACGAAGTTGAGAAAGTAATAAAAAATGTAGTGAGAAGAGGAGAGAGAGAGTATTAAATGTGAGGAGGAAATATTAGCTCTTAAATATTTGAGGAACACTTACGCCTTACACCCGAGTTTTTTAAGGAGCGAAAGTAAATGAATGCAAGATGAAGTAAGTGAAAAGGGAAGTAATATGTTTCGTTCACTTGCTCCCGAGTTTGAAAAATTGTAGAGCAAAAATGATTTCATTAACATGCTCCCGAGTTGGAAGGAAAGCATGTAATTGATTGTCAAGTTATAATTCAATCCTTAGATATAAAATATTTTCAATTAAATGATAAGAGTATATTTGTAATATCAAGTGTTTTTAATTAACTTACTTTCACTTGCTTTCTGATAAAATAGTCTCTCAAGGTTATATTCTCATTCACAATTGGAGACACTCACCTCAAAGTTTATTATAATATCACAATGATTTATATAGCAAATCCCTAATTCTAAATAATGGAAATTAACATAATAACGGAACTCTCCGTTTTTCACTAATAATAAAATAAATATATGTCAACCACCCCCCCTCAAACTCACGATACTTAATCGAGAGTTTGCAAAATTAAATTAAAAAAAAAGTTGATTCATCTACTCTAATCAACATAATCATCCACTTGAATCAGCTTTCTCGTTGTGATCAATTTTTCATCCTTGTCTTCGTCATCTTTGTCCTCTATCATCATCTTTGTCATAATTGCCACCACTATTTTTCTGTCACGATTCTTCTCGGAATTCCCCTTTTTTTAAATCATCGTTGGTTGACACAGTCTCTTCAACAAATCCATCATATCGTCATGCTTCGCCTTGTCATCATCTTCGCTCTCATGATTTTTCTTTCTTTCATACCCAAGAACTCTAGCAGCATCTTTTTTCCCACGGTCTCCTACAGTTTTTTTTTCTTACCCCCACAAACTCTTGTAAGAGTTTTATCCACGAACTCTTATAGATTTTTTTTTCCTCCAACCCACGAACTCTCGAAAGTGGCTCTGATACCATGATAATATAGTCTCTGAAGGTTATATTCTCATTCACAATTGGAGGCACTCACCTCAAAGTTTATTACAATATCACAATGATTTATATAGCAAATCCCTAATTCTCAATAATGGAAATTAACATAATAACGGAAATCTCCGTTTTTCACTAATAATAACATAAATATATGTCAACATCCTCCTCAAACTCACGATACTCAATCGGGAGTTTGCAAAATTAAATTAAAAAAAAAGTTGATTCATCTGCTCTAATCAACATAATCATCCACTTGAATTAGCTTTCTTGTTGTGATCAATTTTTCATCCTTGTCTTCGTCATCTTTGTCCTCCATCATCATCTTTGTCATAATTGCCACCACTATTTTTCTGTCACGATTCTTCTCGGAATTCCCTGTTTTTTTAATCATCGTTGGTTGACACAGTCTCTTCAACAAATCCATCATATCGTCATGCTTCGCCTTGTCATCATCTTCGCTCTCATGATTTTTCTTCTTTCATACCCAAGAATTCTAGCAGCATCTTTTTTTTCCCACGATCTCCCACAGGTTTTTTTCCCACCCCCACAAACTCTTGCAAGAGTTTTATCCACGAACTCTTATAGATTTTTTTTTCTGCAACCCACGAACTCTCGAAAGTGGCTCTGATACCATGATAAAATAGTCTCTCAAGGTTGTATTCTCATTCACAATTGGAGACACTCACCTCAAAGTTTATTACAATATCACAATGATTTATATAGCAAATCCCTAATTCTCAATAATGAAAATTAACATAATAACAGAACTCTCCGTTTTTAATTAATAATAACATAAATATATGTCAACGCTTTCCTTTTCATCCCAATTTTGGGAGGAAAGTAAGCAAAATTTGCTTTACCTTTTCACTCGCTTTCACTCTTAAAAAAATTCGGGAGCACAAACACAGATATAAATTATGTTATTTTCCTTTCTTTTCACTTGCTTTCCTTTCTTTTTTATATTCGGGAGGAGGATATTAACAGTTTGTTGGAATTGGTTTTTAGTATATTTTCTCCAAATTTTTGTTTAGATGGTTGTTGGAAATGCTCTTAATACTTAAATAAAGATACATGGCTCCACAAATCTACATGTATAATTTGTTGCTAAAGAGACCAAAGTATACATCAATCTATATATGTCAACGTGAAGGAACACTACAATTTTTAAGAAAGGGAATGGGGATTTTTTTTCAAATAAAGTTGAATCTTTTTGTTTGACAAATAAATTGGATTTGTTAATATAAGAGATATTGTAAAATTTATACTGGGATTTTGATAAAATGTCACTAATTATTATTATTATTATTATTATTATTATTATTATTATTATTATTATTATTATTATTATTATTATTATTATTATTATTATCATCATCATCATGTTAAAATCTTTTAGATAATTATTCTAGTAAAAATGTTCTCTATGATTATGTGTAACTTTTTAATTGGTAACTTTCCTATAGAAGAATGAGACCCCAGTTACATATTTACATCTACAATTTATATTTCTCCATGTGTTTGTCACATCAATTAAGACAATTTTAGAAATGTTTTTGAATTTCATAATATCACTCTTAATCTAATTTGATTTTCCCCTTAATTTACCTAAGTCTATTTCATTGCATTGCATGGATATAAAAAATATTTGGTATTTTGTCTATTGAAACTAAGGTAACAAATTTTTAATTCTTAATTTTTTATAAATTTATTAATGTATAATAAAAATATTTCTTAAATGTTGAAATATGATATTTTCGTTCCAACTAAGCTGAGTAGGGGCTGACTAGCCTAATCCTAAAAATAAACAAATTTTTTTTGAACAAAACTACAAATTAATATACTTTTTTTTTGCTAAATACAAATTTATATACTTGTTGACAAAAAAGCCAAACTTTCATACTATCAAAAGGATGTTAGATACATCTATTATTTCTCTAAAATATTTGAATAAAATCAATGTATTGTTTTATAAATGTAAATTTTTTATATATACAATTTTTAAATGTTTTGATATGCATAATATTTTTATGATATAAAATTATTTTATTCAATATTTCGAGAAGTTAACTGATATGTATTTCAGATTTACTATTTTCATTTGATTATTATACTTTTGAAACAAATTTTCTAATTAGGTTGGACCGTGGTATTAAGATCTATTCAAGTTATGTGTAAACTCATTAATTCGTGGTCCAGGTTTACTGGTCCAACGTAAAGTATTCTGCTATAGGAAAGAGATGTTGTATTATTGGGTCTAACTCTCTTGGGCCTAAGTCACGTATTCGGTTTAAACAATAATCCACCCAAAGAATAGTTTGGAATATTTTAAAATAAAAGGCTTTTGACAGGGTTTCTTAAGAACGGAGAATTCGTCTTAAATTTTTTGAAACTACTGTTCATATCGAGGGGGGAAAAGGAATGGAGTAAAATCTTTCATGATTTAATACTGAATCCAAATTATTTTCACGATCAATTTTTAAATGGTTTGGTATTGATTTTCTTTTTCAGGTAAAACATGGTGCGACAATTTCTTACAAGATCGCTCAGTTTTTCTTAGATAAATGTTGCAGATTGAACTGTTTTCATAGAGAGACAGACAGCTGCGAATAGAATTTGGGAAGTCAAATAAATTTATTACATGCAGAACTGCAGAAGCAAAGGCAGACATGATACAAAAGAAATGAAAAATAAAACAAGGAATGGAACACCAAGCTAGCTACTAAATCATAACATACATGCCCTAATTGACTAGACTGATCGAAACTACAGCATTGCTAATTAATTAACTCGATAGTCAGTTAGATCATTCCGGTATGAAGAGATGAGGGTTGCGGCTGTGGAAGTCCTGCACATGAAGAGAACCATGAGGCAAACTTATATTAAATCTGCAAAGTTCCAAGTATTGCAGATTTCAAGCCTTCTTCATTTGTTAAACCATCCGGAACCTTAATTACGACGTCTTGAAGGATAAGGTCTTTCACGCTGGACACACTGGCGTGATGAACTTGAAACTCCAACATTCGAAGTGCATCCATTAATCTTGCCCAGGGGTAGTTGATGTCTGGACTTTGCACATGTATCATAGCTTGTGAACCAAGAATCTTGATGTCAACTTCCATTTGAATGGACCCGTAGTTCAAGATGGTTGATCTAGCAGCTGGTGCATTATATGCGTGAGTTGTAGTTGATGTGCATTGAGTGGCACATGTATCATGATAAACTGCATCTGTAGTGTATCTAGATTTTCTCACTTCTTCACGGAGTTTACCATCCAATTCCTCGACTTTTGACTTAAGTTCCTTGATATATGTGACTGCATCTCCGAGTAAAGATGCTTTGTCCATTCTTGATACGTTTGGAACCACGCTTCGAAGAGCATAGAATCGGTGGTTGAGCTTTTCCCTGCGCAATCTCTCTGCTTCCACATGGTTTTGTGCCAGTTCTCTCCCGGAAGCAACTGTCCTTCTTCCTCTCTTGTTAAAAGATCTTGTGTTCATTGTCATCTCATGATGATTATCAAGAGGGCTTTCGAACTCAGAATTTACCAAATCTGAAGATGTTCGCGCCATTTTTGCTTGTTTCTCAATGTTGTCTTCATCCTCACCAGAGTTAGTACTCTTTATGTGTTCTCTTGGATATCCAGCATTGATATCCAAGAAGGAGAGACTTCGATTAGGATTCGGATGAGCTGGTGGACTAGTGCTCATGTTCATGTTTGTACCATCAGGGCAAAACACAGACTTGGCTAGGTGGACCAGACCCCAGTCCTCTTTGATAACATAAGAGGAACCTAGCTCAATTATGCCACATGGAGTTGAGATACAAACAAGTGTTTTAACTCCATGAAGATAAGCCTCTTTTGCTCGGTCACATGCATTGAATTGAAGCTCCTGGTCACCAACCAACCATACATAGGAGCCGGAACTAAATGTCCGGCCAACAATGTTATCCTCACCAGCCAGAAATGACCTGGTTACGGATACCATAAAAAACCACTCGGAATCAGGAAATTCACTGTCCACAACCACACCATCAACGCCGCTGGTTATTGTGTCAGTGAATAGAGATTGAATCCCTTTGGCAACCTTTCGCCTCTCCAACTCGAATCCAATATTATTAGCATTAATATTGGGGGCACCACCATTCGAAGATTTGAGCATCAAATCTTTAGAACCACGGAATTGGCCATCACCCCATGACAAAACAAGGCGGTCAGTAGCATTGTCTTTCGAGGTTTGCCAAAAGATGTAGTACATCCACCATTCGGGTCGGTTTTGAAGGATAAATTGTAGTCGTTGTTGAATTGTGGGTGCTGGACTACCATGACAAAGGAACGACGAAGAAGAAGAAGACGAGATAATATCTTCCATATCTATGTTCCTAAGTAAAAATTATTACTTGAGAAAAACAGAGGAGTTAAAGACTAAGTTGATAAAAGGTAATGTTGTAATGAAAGATGTTGAGATTTGAAGGGGCATAAACGAGTGTATATATAGGGCTGGAAAAAATGTAGCAAAAAATTTAAATATTGGGTTTCGACTAAGCTAGTAGTACTAGTGTGTGACTGTTTGCGTAAACCTTCCAGAAGTGTTGGGCGCTTGCAGCAAAATGGCATGTGGTCCGGGGAGAGAGCATCACAATTTTACAGCATCTAAGTTAAAACGGAGTGGAGGGTTCCACTGCAAGGTTGCCGTATGTTGACTAGAGCTCTCCTTCATGGCTTAATCAAAGCATCAATTATTCTTAACCTCTCATTTTCTTTCTTTCGATTTGATTTGAAAATAATATCTATACCTTTTGCTAAGGCCATAGCTGATTGGTTTTGCATAATTTGCTGTCCGGCCGGGGTAGCTAGCTAAGAATGTACGAATTCCCATGTTACTGTGCTTTCAGATACTAGATTTCAGTGTAATTAACTACTACGACTAGGTACTGAATACACGAATTATTAAGATGTTGCAGATTAGTAGTACAGATTCTGCTGCTTAATTATACTACATGAGTTGGAGTACAGTAAAACCTCTACATAAGGATGTCAGGTTTTTAATTTGGGTCATCTGTTCTTCACTTGCTGGGTTATTAATTAATCGAGGTTAAATTTATACTATCATCCTTATGTTTGGACCAAAAATCTGCATTGAAAATAGTAATTTATCATGGTATCGAGCATTAATGTAACGAGATTTTACTGTACTTGTATACGACTCCGCTCCACAGTCCAGAGCAAATTACTGATATGCCTTGTTGTTTATTAAACTTGTCAAGGCAAAAACACTAAACTTCCCAAATTCTCAACCTAAGCGCGTTAGAATAACTGGATCCCAGATTAAGAAATAAACTTGATACTTCACCGCTGTTAGAATAATTGCGATAACGTGTATTGCAGTCAATGTTCTAAAATTTAATAGGCAGGTCTAGACGATGAGCCTACCTTCCAGCGATTAATCGGCTAGACGGTAATTAATCGGAATTATTAATTGAAATATTAATCGGATGCATTTAAATACTTTTAAATTTTAATATTGAAATTTTGTTTATACAAGTAAAAATATCAATATCTTCATTTTATTATCAAACATGATAAGTGAATTATCCTTTCATGTGTAAGTTATATTTTTTAATAAAAACATTACATTTTAAAAAATTTATCCTTAATTTGATCCTTTTTTATCATGTTGACCTATTAATCCTGATTAAATCCGATTAATCCCGCCTAGACCGCCTAAACCTGCCTAGATCCGATTAATCGCCGATTTTTGGGAAAATTTTTTTTTGACCGATTTTCATAAAAATTAAGCATTTTTGCAGTGACTAGCGCCTAGACGCCGATTAATCGATTGCTTAGACCGATTTTTAGAACTCAATTCTAAGAAATTGGAACACATTGAGACTCTCGTCCTATATATGTGTGTAGTTTATTATAACGAATGAAGCATCTTTTTCAAAAACAATTAGTGACTTGTCAATCTCGAACCTGAGCACGCAACTGTACGTACAATTTCCAGCTAAACAACATGATTGGGAAGATGTATGGAACCTATCGTTTTCACTGGGATTTCTGTTCAGCATAGATTTTAACCCTAATGAGCTGATCAGCAAAGTCTAGACAATCTGGGATTACTGGTTTGTGATTGGCAAAAACAAGTTTGTCAAACTAATTATTTAAAGCCTAGGCACTCAATAGGTTAGTTTGATCTGGATTTATTGCAGGACTCGGTATGTGTGTCTTTTACTAAACTATGATGTAAACACCTTTCTTTCTTCCTTTTTGAAAGAATTCAACATGCATTTTTATTTCAAATATTGTCTGTAATTAATAATTAAATTTATTCGTCGGTAACTCTACATTCTTTCTTCCTATATATTACTCAACTACCAAATTAACATTCATACATGTTAGGAAATGAACATAAATGAGAGTGATAAGTAACCCGACTCTAAAATTTTAAGATGTCAGAGTAAAATCCCAACAAGATTTTATGTTAAAACATATTATTTAACACTCTCCTCAATCGTATGATACATTTCGTTACGATTAACCAGATAACGACAACAAACATAAACAATATCAAACCAATACCAACACCAACAAATATTTAAATTAAATAAATGGAATGGAGGAACTCGAATTTGAGATTTCTCCTAAATCGAGCTCTAATACCATGTTAATTAAATAGTTGTTCTAAAACTTTAAGATATCTAAAAAAGATTCAAGAATCTTATTCTACAGCACATATTATTTAACATGGAACATCAACGAATCCCAAAATTATCCATTATTCTTCCATTTTGTGAATTTTAAGATGAATTCATTCTTTTTAGAGGGATGCTAGGTGGTCAAAGATATTTTTATTGAAGTTAATCAAATCAGAACCAAAAATTTTTAAAACAATAATCAGATTTATTACATAGCCCCCTGCATGCAAGAAATAATTATACCTCATTTTTACTTTTAAACCTGCTGGGCTGGAATCGCTAAATGTTGTCTTGGCTTCAATTTTGAATGCCTTCTTTTTCTTTAATTTTACTTTTTACATCAACATTTTCTACACGCTTTATACAAAGATTCTGACACTCTTAATTTAACTCTTAAAAAAAACCACTTTCCAAACAAATCTGCAACGACTAACATTATTTTAGACTTGTCTTTTTACTCTTTTGATATTTAAAGCAACACGAGAGTATGTATATATATTGTACATATAGACTATTCCTTGATAACGAACTCAAGAACAAAAGTGATCTTACGTACACTTGAAAGGGAAATAAGAAAGAAAGCATTTATAAAACCAGCAGTAAGTAAGCATCGTTTATAATAAATATATTAACCACTGTGTAATTGGTTGAGCTTTTATATATATTCCTAACTGTAATGTTCATTTTCATATCATTTGATGTACGGTGTTGCAGACTCGGGGAACTGAATTTAGTATAGTTGATTGTAGGGTTTATTCGGTCCCTTTAATAATATGTACACTTTATGAAACTTTTTAATAATGAAAGTAGAATTATAATTCAAACATCAGTGTGTGGGCGCGCACACATAATAGTTTCTAGAACTCTGTAAATTTACAATGCTGTAGTAGTAAATTTATGAGAATAGGAATTATCCAAGTACAAAATATACAATGTCAGCATAATTATGGACAAATTTTAAAAATAAAATGCTCCATAAAAGTCTGGTTTATGATTAAGAAGTACGGTTAACAGAAATTAAAATATAATGTATTAGTATTTGTTTCAGCAATTTAGTCAATGAAAACAAAATCTTAATTATTTTTCGATATATGGATAATTATTTTACTAATTTGATCCTTGGAATTACATTTTTACTCTTATCAACGATCAATCCCGAATTCCATTATCATCAATTATCTAAATTATTGTCACCTACAATATTTTATATTATCTCATATAGCTCAGGTATTGTTACAATATATATTTTCCTTTTATTACTCAAGATGAAAAGCTATTCACCCTTGATATGATATATTTTATGTGGTGCCTTGACTCGTAAGAATCTGGTAATTAGCAGACTTTCTTCACGTGAGAAAACTGGTATTAGTTATTTTCCTTAACCAGAAAGATTTGGTAGTCAACTTGAATCACGTTACATATAGATTTAGCAAATGCATTTTATTGATAATTAATATGAAGTAACAGTTACCAGATACGGAAGCTGCAGGTTTAATTATATTGATAAATCCAAATACACCAGTCTTTTCATGGATCAAATCATTCGTAATTTCCAAAGAGTAATGTTTGGCGAAACCATAAAGCATTTGCATTTCACATCTCAAATAAATTTTTTGATTAATAATGCATAGAGAATAATTTATAACAGAGAATAAGTTGTCTACTCAATGGTTTTATTCAGTCGCATTAGAACTCTAAATGTAGTACATGTCTGATGTTCGGCAATTATCTATCTATATCCATCTATTTTGAACATATTTCAATCAAATTGATCGAATTTTTACCATAGAGATCTTGGAATCTATACTATTATATAATAAACAAACAGGGTATAATTTGGTTGTTAACAGAGGTATAATTTGGTTGTTTGGTTCAACTTAATTTAACCATTTAAAAAGAAAAGTGACGGTTAGATATTTAGTAAATAGATAATAGTCGTTAGATCTAATAATAAGGAATATTCTATATTTAAATCCCTCTTCTAGAGATCCAAGGTTCGAATCCCGTCAACAACAAATTTACATTAAGATTCAACAACAAATTTACATTAAGATTTTATATTATTAGTTCTAATCAATACATATCATTTATTAAATAACTATTATTATTATTAATAATTTTATTAATTAATTACAAAGTTAAATTATATCCATAATAAATTATTATACTCTATTTTATTTAATCATATAATTTTAAAATTATTTAAAAGTAACCCATGTTTTGCACTGGCTATAAGCTAGTATTTATTAATGTTCAGAATACTGTAATGTATGACATAGAGTTGCATATTTATATAAATTTATTAGTTGATAGTTACATTATTTTAAAAACATTATGCTCAACATTTGGTCAATTTGACTGAATAATATTAAAAAATAGGTACCTTCAAAAAAAATATTAAAAAATAGGAACCGAGAAAATGCTTCAATTAAAATTCTAGTTAAAAG
This sequence comes from Saposhnikovia divaricata, assembly GCA_036435485.1. Taxonomy (NCBI): domain Eukaryota; kingdom Viridiplantae; phylum Streptophyta; class Magnoliopsida; order Apiales; family Apiaceae; genus Saposhnikovia; species Saposhnikovia divaricata. The sequence continues at coordinate 21,011,571 of CM071595.1, forward strand.
CGTTTTAGTGAATTTTTATCTGTATAACACATCAATCTATTATATGTATATGAATTGTTACTCATATTAACCAAATGACAGATGATAAAACCCAAGAAGTGAAATTAATCAAAACATATAGAAATGTATTCTAGATTTCTAGTCTTAACAATTGAAAATAAAGCACAGTGTAACACCGATCTAGCACATCATCTTACTGCACCGAGTAATGATAAAAGGAAACAGTAATAGGACATTGAACGTACAAACATTTGTATGTATCTTCATGTAAAAAAACGAGCTTGGAGATTCGATAATACATATAATATCACTACAAAGGAAATCGATAATTATGATAGAATTTTAATATTTTTCAATTGAAAGTTTAACTTATAACGGACATAATCTTTTTTATCGTAAGGTATAATGTGATGGACAAATTCCGTCACGTTATTAATATTTTATTAATATATTCATTGTCCAAATAATAATTTAACAATTTATAGCATTATTGGTCAATTGTAATAGATTATTTATATTTATTCTATGGTAACTACTCTGTTCCTAGTAATGATAGCTCAATTTGTTTAAAAAAAGGAAGGAGAATCAAGCTTTACAATGTAACCCCGTTAGAATGATGAATTTTTTAACATATTATAATATAATATAAGATGGTTGAAAATATAGAGGATTCCCTAAAATTTTAGATAAAAAGAATGCTCCGTTAAAGTGATAAATTTTTTAACATATTATATATAATTTTCAATTTTGATAAATTATTTAAAATTTTATTTAAGGAGTTTGCTCCATTGGAGATGCTCTTACTAATCATGTTTTATTGTAGGACCATGATTAATGACATATTTACGATTAATGACATTCAAACATTTTAATCAAAATACGTAATGTAAATTAGTGACATATTTACGAATAGAGAAAAATGTTCCTATAGTTAACTATAGGTAATTACCTATAGTTATATGCATTTTAAGTATAAAAGATTGATGGCATTTTTGTAATAATGAAATCCACCCCATGTATTTACAAAAATAACTTTCCAATTGTATTATAATATGTATTAACTATAGGTAATTACCTATAATTAACTATAGGATCATTAAGCCCTTACGAATATATCGATAAATTCCGTAATCATAAATGTAATATTATGAATTATATGTGATCTCAGCTAGGAACCGCAAACCCTTCTCTTATTAATACATTGCAACCAGGGGCCAAGCACGTGTGCTGCTTCTAGACAAACGGTGAACGATAAATTTAAATGCATTACAAAGCAACAGATCCAGCTAGCCGGGCCGGGGATAAAAAGCAACAGATTTGTATATATGTTTGTGTATTATTGCAAAGGACAAGCAAAAATTTTATGATTGCTATGTGTGCGTGACCCTCTATGTGTCTATTAACTTTTAATTTGCATGTTAAAAGCTAGAAAGTGCGACAAAGTACCAATCTATTTTACAGACCACTCCTGTTTCAATCCTATAATGCTTTTCTTTTCTAGTTAGTACTGCACATTTTCAAATTATTATGTTCATAAATGTGTGACAAGCATTGCATTCAAAACAAATCATGCAGTAATTACTAACTTATATGGCAGATAAAATTGAATGATTATGATTTAGAACATTTTTAGCTAAACTAATTTTAAATAAAAGATCCCTCCTCCGGTGGTGGCTTCTCCACCGACCACAGGCTAGATTTTCTTGTTTTCATTTGTATTTTCTTCTTTTCCCTGTTTTCTTCAATAATTAAATCTCCTTGTGAGATTTGTTTGATCCCTTCCTAGTTCTTAGATCTGAATGTTCAGAGTTTCCAGATTTTTTCATCCTTGATTTGTGGTAATCTTCGGTTTTCTTCCCCGATTCCTAATGGATCTTCGTTCTGAAGAGGGATCCAGTTTCTCTTGTTTTTGAGGTTCCGTTTTCTAGATCTAAAACTTGTTTTAGTTTGGTATTTTTTGTGTGTAATTTCAATTTTACTTTGTAAGTTCAGTTTGATTTCTCTCCTTGGTGAGAGGTGTGGATTTCTCTTCTTCTTTTGTGAGAGTTGGTTCGGATTCAACGATAAGAGCTTGTTCGGAACTGCATTTATGGTCGTTAGCTCAAACGGATTTTGGAGAAGATATTGAGCGTAGAGCGAGTATCTATAGATATATCGTTTTTTTTCAGACTTATGCTTATTTGTCTCATTTTGATTATGAAGACGATCGTGCCATCTTGTTCTATGTTTGATCGATTCGATCATTCTTGTAGATGCCGTATGACTTTTATGTATTGAATTATCACCTTTCATCAAAAAAGAAAAATTGAATGATTATGAGAATATTTGGGATGATAGGGAATCGAATCCGAGTTCTCTGCACCAATTCGTTTAGCAATATTTTCGTCCAAAAAGATGCTTGCTCTAGCGTGCTATCAGTCGATGGTCCTCGCTTTGTCTCTCACATTCATATAATAATATAAATTGTACGTCAATATTATACATTCTCGGCTTTGATAGAACGCCTACATGTTTGATGTTTCTGAGCTAGCTAGGTAACATGCAAAACCTAAGTGAAATGGAATAAAGGATTACCAGCTCTTGTACATGTACTTGTAATCATGCTTAATGCAGAACGCACCTTAATTTCTTAATTAGAGGTACTAATTTTATGGTACTAATCTTATAATGTGTTACTATTTGTGAACAAATTGGACCACTGCTAAAATGATGAATTAATCTGTCTTCATCAATCTGTCTTTTGGTTAGAGGCCTTTGACTGCTATAGTATCTAGGTTTCGAGTTTGGGCACGACTATCTAGAAGGTGGGCTATGCCGTGTGGGTGATTCGGACTCTGTTCCCCTTCCGCACGCTACAATCCCTATCCAGTTTGTTTTTTTCCTTTCGACGGGGTGTTGGACATTTAACCGGTTGCTCACATTTTAAATTCATACAGGAGAAGGATTATACTTGAAAAGAAGAACATGACAATTTCATTGATATTTTCATTTTGTTTTTGTTCCTTTGAATGTCGCAATAATTGCAACAAGTATTGCGTAATTATAATCATTTGAAAGATGGTTATAACTTATAGTAATTGTTTATTCTGTTGGTGACTATGTTTTATCAAAATGATCACTATTAATTGGTTGTGAATATAATTTTAACAACGATTTACATGACATCAAGAGTTTGTTTGGAGGGCTTAACTTTTATACTATGTTCTTAAGATTTTTAGATGCAGTAAAGAAAAAAAGGTATTGATTTTGTGAGGGAAAAAAAAAAAGAAAATATTTGATGTGTACATTTTTTCTTATATTTTTGAATTTTTAAGAAAAGTAGGGAAAAGGAAAATATGTTAAAATAATCAAAGTATTAATTAGTGCAACTTGTATTTCTCTCTCAATCATTTTATTTTTGAAAAGAAAATTTTAGAAAGAAGTTGATGCATATTTAACTTCTCTTTCTTTCTGTTACTTTATTTTTTTAAAAAATCTTGGAAACACATTAACAAAAATAAACAAGTATAAATTTTTCCTTATTTCTCAAAATTTTATTCGGGAACACAATGTTAGAGTAGAATTAATCAAGTTGTAGAGCTATTTAGCAAAAAAAAATACGTTGTAAAGCATAATTTGTTAGGATTAGAGTTACATTTGACTAACGCAGATCTTTTATAATTCTTTGGAGTTCGATACATATAGGAAGCCGGTGAATGAAAGGGAGGTTTTTCAAATTTGAGATGAACATACCGGATATGTGTGACGATCGAATTTAGTTAATTCGGACAGTACTCATTCAAATTTAAATTTAAATTCAGTTGAAATTAAATGAAACAAATATATTTGATCACATGTAATTGAAATAATATTTTGTGAATTTAATTAGCATAACTGACCCTTTAGTAAAATTGCGAGATGTTTGACTGATTAGTGAAACGAAATTGTATATATTAATGCGCATTACAAGAAATTCGGATAAATTCAACAAAATTTAAAACGGTCGAATTTAACTAATTTCGATCGAAAGTTCTCTCGTCGATTGTAGTGGAATCGAAAATAACTAAATTCGACCGTCTAAATTCGATCAACTAAATTCGACCAACGAAATTCGACCAAATTTGATCGAAATTATAAATTTGGCAAAAATATTAAAAATTTTGAATTTTGGAAATTTTAAATCTTGACGCCTAAAGTGTATTAAATTCGATCAAATATGGTTGAATTTCATATGCTAAATTCAACCAAATATGATTGAATTTAATATGCTAAATTTGACCAAATATAGTCGAATTTAAAGAACAACAATTTTAATGAACAACAATTTAACGGTAAACTAGTAATTTGACTAGAACCCCTAAATAGGGTTTCATCAAGGTTTAATATTTCAATTTTTAAAAAAAAATTCTCGACAACCCAACCGTACAGTGGTGAAGATTAAACATTTTTAAAGTTATTTCCAAAATTTCATAAAACAATAAATTTATTTGATTTGGTAATTTAACGGTTAACTAGTACTTTGACTAGAACCCCTAAACAGGGTTTCGTCAGGATTTAGTATTTCGATTTTTTTAAAATATTTCTCGACGACCCAATCATACGATGGTCAAGATCCATCATTTTTAATGTTATTGCCAAAATTTCATACACACCAAAGAAAAAAGTTAAATAAAAAAAGAAAAAAAAAGCCAAAATTTATTTTAATTTCATACACAACAAAGTAGTAATACTCACTATTAGTGTGATGAATCTTACACTACTTTCACTAATTTTACATTTTATTAAATGTTTTCCCCATTTTTAACTAGTTTGTAAAATAAAAAATTAAATAAAAATAAGAAATATGCCAATTTTAGAACATAAATTCATACACACCAAATTAGTAAAACTCAGAATTTGTGTGATGAATCTTACCCTAGTTTCACTAATTTTTCATTTTTTATTTTTTACCCCATTTTTAACTAGTTTGTAAAATAAATTAAAAAATTAAATTAAATTAGGAAAAATGCCAATTTTTGAACATAAAATTTGGTGGTATGACTACGTGGAACGTACCCCATTTACAAATATTTTCTCATGATGTGTATAAACATTTAAATTTTAATAACATTTTTTCAATTTCTGAAAATAATAAATTTAACCGAATTTGGTCACATTTAGCTAAATTCGACCAAATATGGTCGAAAATAATTTTGAATAGTTTGAAAAATTTGGGCGATAACTTTCCCACTTTTTACTAAGTTTGAAATAAATTTTTCCGCTCACCCCAATTGCTAAACTCGACCAAATATGGTCAAAGCCAGTTTTTCAATTGGCGGGAACTTTTCCAATTGCTAAATTCGACCATATTTAGTCGAATTTAGCCGGTCCCATTAAATTTGACCATATTTGGTCAAAATTAGCTGGCCCAATTAAGTTCGATCATATTTGGTCGAATTTATCCGGCTCCATTAAATTCGACCATATTTAGTCGAAATTAACCGTAGTCAAATATATATGATCGAAAATGGTCTAACTCTCTTGTAGTGACGATTGCTCTTTCGTAAAATTGTTTTGTTCTTGCTCTCTTATTCTATAAACTTGCACGGTTCCTTTTTCAATATTTATAATTATATAATTTATAATTATATAATTTATAATATTTTAATATTTATATATTATTAGTTTACGTGATCGAATTGGAGAAAATTACCAAAATATTCATTTTAGAGATAAAGTGGCCCAAAATACTGAAAAGCGGGGTTACGGCCCTTTTTACTGACTTAATACGGAGAGTCGTCTTCCGTATCTGATTTTAACACGGAGTACAGTGTTACGTATCTTTTACATTACCCACACAAACTTAACTCACACACACAGATCCATATACCACGACGGCTGACTGACGGATGCATACAGAATTCGGTGACGGTGGACTGAACGGTGGATTGGATACCTAATTACAGTCGATTGTGATTGTGAGTATTCTAATAAACCCTAATTACAGTCTAATTAGAGTCGATTGTGATTGTGAGTATTCCAATAAACCCTAATTACAATCTGTCCTTCCTCATTAATCATATATTACATCTAGCTAGTGGTCTAATTGTCCAAGAAGTCATTTCTCTGTTATGAACCCATTTTTGTGTATATTTATGCAAGTGTGTGAATGTGTGTGTTTATTTGGGGTTTTGGAAGCGACAGTGCTTGAGTTTATGAGGATGCAAGTGTGGGTATCTGTTGTTGACTGTTGGTTGCGGAGTAAATGAAAGTATTAAACGATGCAACAGAAAGTAAATGAATCTGGGGGTTAATTACAGTGACAAATAGTGTCTTGTAGTAGTACCTGAGAAAGTGATATGCCTGTTTATTGTACGTCTTGTCTCTATGTGATTGTGTATTTTTGTGAATTTATTTGTCAGGAGTTATAATTACATCACTCACTAACCTCATTTTTGTGCTTCACAATACATCCGTTGGGGCCTAGAGTCACCACAGCCCATTGGCAGTGTTTGCCTAAAAACTCTAGTGCAACTTCAGGATCTACAATATCTTCCCCCCTTAACAGTTACAATGAGCATTAGACACACTTTTTGTGCATCATAATACGGACACAACTTTGTCAAAACAGTGTTTTAACAATTGATGCATCTTATATCATGCTCTTTTTTGGTTCAGAAATTATGATACCATTATATGTTTAGTGATTGATAGTTACCTAAGCAATTCTGTTGCTTCATCCTCATTGGCGAAACACAGATATAAACGATGCAACAGAAAGTAAATGAATCTGGGGGTTAATTACAGTGACAAATAGTGTCTTGTAGTAGTACTTGAGAAAGTGATATGCCTGTTTATTGTACGTCTCGTCTCTATGTGATTGTGTATTTCTGTGAATTTATTTGTCAGGAGTTATATATATGATTCTTGGAGGATTCTCAATCATACTGACGTGTTTGGTAATGCTATGTATGATGGCTTTACAAACTTTGTGAACTGTTTATACTTGTTCTGGTGTGCTTAACCAAAATGCCACCACTATTCCTGCTTAACCATGATCGTAGAATATATTTGTGCACAGAGTCACTTGTATTTGTTACATTGATCCGTCCGGTTTTGGTTTAGAGTTATTTGCATATTGCATCTTACAAAATTAGGAGTTTCGAGTTTGAATTTTGCATTTCTCAAGAATACAGGTTTCATAGTCCTTAAAATGTTTCATATTTTCATAGTCTCTATGTGATTGTGTATTTGTGTGAATTTATTTTTGCAAATCAAATGATTCTTTGCATAATGTGTGGTTTTTTTTTATTTTCAGATTATGGATCAAAATAATGATCAGTTGTCTATGGACCCTCGTCCTCGGAATCCTTCTGTATTGCATTACAGGGTACTCATAGGTCAGAGGTTGTGTGGGAGGCTAGTGGTGGTGACAATTTGAGATCTCGGATTCGCAATCCTAACAATTTCAGCCTCCCTTATTTACATCCGAGGATGGTTCCCCTTCTTGAGGCTTTGAAATTTGATGGAGTTTCTAGGTTGGCAAGCATTCAAATAGATTGGGGTTTGATCACTGCTCTTGTAGAAAGATGGAGATCCGAGACCCATACTTTTCACTTTCCGGTTGGGGAGTGCATGATATCATTACAGGATTTGTCTGTTCTTCTTGGGTTATGTATTGATGGGCCTGCAGTTGTTGGTTTTACTACGATTACAGGTGGATGAGACAGTTATGTTGGAGATGTCTTTGGAGTACGGCCGGGGGAGAAGGGTGATAAGGGTAGGAAGGGTAAGAAAGGTGAGAGTTCTGAATTGGATGATGATAACAGATACGGATTGATTGGTGGTAGATTGAAGTTTACTTGGTTGAATAATGTTTTTGGTTCCCTTCGAGATGATGCTTCTGATGTTGAGCTTACGCGTTATACACAGTCCTGTGTGTTGCAGCTGATTGGCGGGATCTTATTGACTGATCATTCTGGGGGTCAGATTCATTGTATGTACCTTCAACATCTCTTGGACTTTGATAAATGTGGGAAACTATCTTGGGGTTCTGCTGTTCTTGCATACCTTTACATGGAATTATGCAAGGCATCTCGTAAAGATAAAGAGGAGGCGGCCGGATGTCTTTTATTATTGCAGTTGTGGGCTTGGAGTAGATTACCTTCTTTGGCTCTTGTTCCTCATGATCCAGTTTTAGATAACTCACATATTTGGGGTGATCGTCCAGGGCCACATGGTTTGAGGTAAAATGGTTCAATTTTACCACATTTGTTGATATATTGAATGATATTTTCGGGATTCAAACTATATAGTTGTTTATTAATTCCTTTGAATCAGTTCTAATGCCCTTTTTATGTTTTCATGTATTATATAGGTGGTGTGCTTATCTTTCCTTCATTGACAGCGGTTCATATTCAGTTTCCACCTACCAAGTTCAATTAGATGTTCTTTCCGATTCTCAGTTTTTATGGCAGTCATACACCGATGAGCTTCTTGCCACACTATCGGAGCAGTGTAGAGAATGCAAAGAGATTTGGTGTTACATGGGGCCTTTTATATGTTTTTGTTTCGTGGAGCCACATCAACCCGACAGATGCCTACGCCAGTTTGGAATTATATAGGATATACCATCTTCTGCTAGTTATTGTCCTGAACTTCATAAGATTAACTTGAAGGGTAAGGTGGACTTGGATGCATCGTGATCATATAGGTCTTTGGGTTGATAGGAAGAAGCATGTTTTTGTTGGAGCTGTCGGTGTGGGTGTATCTGAGGGTTACCCCATGTGGTATTCATCTATTACTCATCGGTATCTGACTCGCATTGGTGGTGGCCATTCTTATACAGTAATCACAAATAAGCTTATCCTTACGTGTTTTGCTAAATATTTGTGCTTGTCATTCTTGTATGTTAATTATAATTGAATGCCATGTATTATTCTATTTGTGCAATGTATTGATACAAATTGTTTTGTTTATGCAGTTGGATTTATTGGATCGCCTAGATTTATTACAGAAGGAAGCGAGATTTGGAGACTTACCAACTATTACGGCTCATGCTAGAAAGGTGTTGCAAGATAAGTTTGCATCTGGATACTATCAAGATTTTCCGGTTGAAGACCGGCGTGCCAAGGAAGTTGAGATAAAACAAAAGAGGAAATGAGGTGGTCGCGGGGTCAAAGCTCCACGCTTGCTAGGAGCGCGGATTGGTGTTGTTTTAGATATTGATGCCGAAGGTGATGAGGGGCTTGGTGATGACATCAATCTGACTGAACCACCACTGTCATATCCAACATTCCACCTATTTACACAGTCTCCAAACGTGTTTCCTGATTATGTAGCAAGACAACAACATCCACCACAAATGGATCAGCAACCGCCACCAGATCAGGAAGAGCAGCAGCCACCAGAGCAGGAAGAGCAGTAGCACCAGGTGCCTCATCTTATTTTCTCCTGTTTTTATTTGAAGTCTGATTCCTTTAATTTGGAATGGTATTATTCCAAGTGAAATCTGTATTCTTGTTACCATGATAAAGCTCCATATGTTTTCTGCAGAGTGTGGAATGGTAATCTATAACATTATAGGAAAACGGTAGCACCTTGAAAACATAATGCTAGTAGTTTGGTGATTGAGCTTGAGCAGTTTAGTAGGAGTATATTAGTATGTCTTCTAGATAACTGGTAGCAGAAAATAGAAGACCATAAAAAATTCTTGATAATAGCAGCCACCCTCAAGTTTCTTTCCTTCTCTTATCTTATTCAAATAAGCAATGACTCCTGAGTCCTAACTCATAACTAATAAAATTAGATAATATGAAGCCACTTTTCTAACTCACGTTCACATTTAAGGCCAAACTAAAAGAGTTTCCTCCTCCCTTCCAGAAACAAGTCACAGCCAACCTCTTTAGAACAGCACCATTCTATATATAGTCCTAAACCAGTATTCTTCATAGCCCATCCACATATCATTCTCTCCAATCTCCATACAAAACATTACACAACTCCATTGCTAAGTCTCGGTATCGAGAAATCTTCGAGTATTAATAAACTTTGGGGCCGAACTTGTTGAAGAGTAATGGAAATCGATACATTTGTCATCAAGGTGGCCATGTTTCTGGTTGTGCAGGCTTTGGTTTATTTCATCCTTTCGAATTCGTCTAATGTCTTATCTGATAACAAGTTGATGAAATCACTTAGCTTCAAACCAGCACGGTCACTTAGCATCAGTCGTATGATTGCTTCCATCTCTGATTTCCCACAGGGTGGTGAAAGATCGCCTTCACTAACAAGTTCTTCTGTTGCTACCGAAGGATACTCTGCTTTAAATTATAATGAATAATGTGTTCACACATTAATACTAGTAGCTGTGCAGTATTTTTAATGCATGTGGTTCTGAAATGTAGCAACTCAATGTCATCATGGGGGCATTCTTAGAAGTGAAGTATCAAATAGCAAGGAATATCAGTTGCTCTGTAAACTTTATTGCTGAAACACATTGTTTCGAGATATTAAACACATTGTGCCATAAGTAACTGCTTCTGAAAAATTTGCATAAACAGGTGCCACCTGTTGAGCATGAGCATCCTATGAAGTTACGAGCTCGTAAGAATGATACCAGTCAGTATAAGAGGCACACTTGGTGAGTATTTTTTAATCTTTTATTTGCATTATTTCGAGCATCGATTCCTTTATTTGTTTGTCATTTTTAATTTTATTTTGTTTAGGCAGAAGAAATAAATTGATGGCAATCTTATGGATTTTGAATGACAATTAAATAGGTGAGTTATCTTGCGTTAGTAATTTATATGGTTGTAATAGGTGAGTTATTTTCGTAAAATATGGCCCCGCCAGGGGCACTAATATCAATGTATTTCTCGTATATATGCAGGCACAAGGAGATGTCATTTCTGGAATGAGCAGCGTCCTTCATTCATTTTGATATTAGTATTATGGGATTTGAATTATGTAGAAGAATTTGTAATATTAGTATCAAGTCTTTTGTTGTGAATTTTAATTGTGTATAAGAATTTGTAATAATAGTATCAAGTCTTTTGTTGTTGTGAATTTCAATTATGTAGAAGAATTTGAATTATTAGTATCCAGTCTTTTGTTTTTTTGAATTTCAATTATGTGGTTTTTTGGAGTCTGGTATCATATCAGCTTTTCTAGTTTTTGTTGTGCATATATAGCTTCACAGTTGGTGTTATTTGGGTGTGAGTACAGGGTTTGATTACAGTGTATCATTTGGCACCTGAGTTTGGGTCTGAGACACGGTGCCATGTCCGACGTGTTCACCCATGTCATGCCGTGATCCGTATTACTACATGTCACAGTGACAGGTTGAGCGTATACATTCTGTCACGGTCAACGAAGTAGAGTATTGTATCTAACACGGCATCCCAGATACCTTTTGGTGACTAATACGTTACCCCATGTCCCGTATTCACAGAAACAGGGATTTCCCAGCAATGTGCTTATATGTACATCTTTAGTGAGCAATAACAATTTAACCAAGACTCATCTACTGTAGGTGGATAAAAGACTCATATTTTATATTCACAAATGAGATTAAATTACATTACAAATTAATGGGACGACCAAATCAAATTACATTAGTATTTTTCTTACTAAATTTAAGATCCATAAATTTAATAACAATATGTTTCCAACATACTCATTACAAATCTAATGCGTTTATAATGGATTAATAAATTCAAATAACACTTGAAATCAATCTACGGAGCACTGGAAGAAGGTCCTTTGCCTTTTGATCCTTGATAATCCATCGCGTTCTTGTATCTTGTGGACTTTCGTCGACCCACTTTTTTTGGAATATCATCAACATCATAGATCACTGTTGGAAACCCAAGCAATGGAGGCCATTCTTTCTTGCTTGGTATTGGCTCAAAGTGACGCTCATAGACTCTTCTTGCTTTCTCTAGCTTATACCATTCATTTACGAAGCTTGTGTGGTGCAATCCTACACTAGCACAACAAGCAAGAACATGTGAACATGGAATGTGACATGTTTGCCACTTGTTACATGTGCAAATCTGCTCCCGTACATGAACAATATGTTTATTCCCTCCCTTCTGACCATGCTTCTTTGTTATCACCTCAAACACCCAATTGTTGCGGTCAACACTTGTCACCTGATGTCCACTTGCGCGTTCTTTCCATTTGTTCAAAATTTTATTTGCATGCTTGGTAAACTCGTTACCATCAACAGATTGCTTTTTATCTCTGCACGACGCTGCTCAAAGTAGCTAACCACCTTATAATATAAGGCTTTCACCATTGCTATGACCGGGAGTTTTCTTGATCTTTTGATGGCATTGTTCCAACTCTTGGCCATATTTGTTGTCATGATACCAAAGCTCTTGCCTCCATCACAAGCTAAAGCTGACTGTTGGGGGTTTATCTCCCTAAACCACTCATCTGCTCCAGGAATAGCTCCAGCAAAGCATTCCAATGCAAATTGAACTTGGACTCTGTCAATTGGCTACACATTGCAACCACTCTTTCCTTCGAATTAGCCTTCTTGAACTGACTAGCAAAATTCGCAGCTAGGTGTCTAACACAAAATCGATGATAGCCGTATGGTTTACACCACCCGATGTTAGGATTTTTCATAGCAGACATGATTCCTGCATGTCTATCAGAAATCACACAAACTCCCATTCGCTGCAAGGCAACCATCTTTCTCAATCTCTCCATGAACCATGTCCAGCTTACTACATTTTCTGCTTCAACAATTGCAAATGCTACTGGAAGAAGGTGGTTGAAGCCATCAATTGCTGTGGCAGTAAGTAATACTCCTCCGTACTTGCCATACAAATGTGTTCCATCAATCTGAAGTACTGAAATGCAATGTACAAAGGCCTCTACGCAAGACTTGAATGTCCAAAAAGACTCGCTTGAATCTTACCACCTATTTTCAAATTACAAAGTATTAAACAACATAAGTCACATAATTGAAATATTTTTTTAGGCCCCGCCAGGGGAAATAATTTCAATGCATTTCAAAATATATTACAGTTTCAACAAATTGCATACCTGAGGGTAATGGCCCTCCTAGATCATGCTCTTTGAAATACCAACTGATTGTACCAATGCCCATACTTTGTAGCACATTCATCAATAGTGACAGCTCCTGGTATGATTGCTCCAAAGAACCATAAATCTTCATAGTTGCAATTTTTTTCCCGTCTCTAACCTTTTTCCTTGTTGGTACATACCCAGCTTCCTTGGTAATTGCAGCCACTAACACCTTTCTGAGACACTAGGATCCGCAGCTAATAGGTCAATGATGATATCTGCAATGTGTGAAGCGTCCAAATTGGGATGATCTTGTGAGATAGATTGATTGATACATGTATGCGGACCCTTAATCTCCATGATTTCAAAAAAGTTATATGACTTTCTCTTTCTGCTCCTCAATTTCCACTCACAACCTTCACTATTTTGTTGGCAAACCACATCCCAAGTCAATGGATCAGATTTCAACACCTTTATCATTTGATGATTGGAAATATGAACCTTCTTTAGTAAATTTAACAACTGCTCTTTTGACTCAAACAACATTCCTTTAGCTAGCTCTGTCGGATTATGAAGTTCAGTAGCTTTTTGCATACCATACTCTAAATCCGAAGCAATCATTGAAGAGCCGTCGAAAGACCTATAGTAAGGTATATCATCATCCGTTAACTCGCTATTTCCTCTTGACCCCCTTGAACTAATGCTAGAAACACAATCAACACCCCATTGCACACTTTTTGTTCCTCTCGACCCTTCACTACTAGCACCACTCATGAACCAAGTCCTACTTGAACTACCGCTCGAAACACAATCAATACCGCCTTGGACACTTTTCGAACCATGATTGCTTGAGGTATTTTCACCAACATTCGAGTATCTAAACATATCACTTGAACTTATGCTCATACCAATTGGGACATTTTCAATGTAAAGTTCCACGCGAGCTTTACTTTCGGAATCATCCACCGATTCAAACATATACTCTACATCATCATCATCAACAATCGAAACAACACTATACTTATTTGTACTATGATTCTTAAACCTACGAAAAATCTTTAACTTAAACGATTCCGGATTTATAGCTAGCTTTCGATACAAAACATTCAGAATTTCTACATATTTCATATTAAAATGCAATTTCATAAAAGCTATCACATCTCTATCATATGTACTTTCAATTGCAACATCATATATAATGTTCCCATCAATATATAACCATCCCCAAACATAATCCGAAGTCATTAAACAAAAATACTAGGGTTTCAGAGAGAGAGCATTACCTTGATATTTGGGAGAGACTTGACAGTCGCTGTTCGGGCCTGCTGATAGCGGATACATACACCATATACGCTATACGAAAGCCCGTATTCAAGGTATAATGGTGGCCGATGCTCCGTATTCTGGCAACACGGTGGACGATATTCTGCAATCACACAACACGCTATACCAGACTCCGTATCAAAGTCTATTACGTAACACGTTGCAGCGTATCAATCAACAATACCCTGTTAAACTCTTAACTTTTGAAATAGCATTACAAATTGCACTAGTTTAATAAAATTTCAAAAGCATAACACATAAATTCAATAAAGGTCAAATTGTATTGATTCTATTTGATCAATTTGTACAATATGATTTTCATACCTATTGCAAAAATATTGAACTGCCCTAATTACATTGTTAATTGAAATTACACCCAACTGATCTAGATAATTCATTACATGAAATTTAAATCTGCACATAAAACCATTTGTCGATGGTGTCAAAGTCGTCCAGATTGTGAATGTTAACCAACATTTATGTATTGAAAGTTGTCTTCTAAGATTGTTATTGAAACGTATTTGGATTTTAATAATATCCAGATTCTGAAAATATGGCCGTTGTAGATGTTCCAACACGACAAAATATAGGGGGTTTGGAACCGTCTCTACATAACTTCCAGTGATGCACTGTATATAGGTCAATTCCTCCCCTGTTCTTTCATCCATTTCGATCACCTGAAAACAACAATATTTTGTAACTAAAACTATACGATTTACCAATTGTAAACTAAAACTATACAAATCTAAAATTAGTTTTTATTTGGGGAACAAACTAAAATGTGCATTTTGGAATAATAGAGAAATAATTGTTTTGTTACCTTGGAATGATTGAAATGAGAAAACCCTACTACTTTGAATGATTGGACTAAAGATGGGGCTTTTTAACACAAACAACACAGTTGAACTGGAGGAAAATATAGGTTGTGCTTACCACGTTGTGTAGTGTTCCGTATCTGTTAGTGTCACGTTTCACCATGTACCATATTTCAGGTAATACGAAACACGGTGTAGCGTTTTCGGTCAATACGAAACACGGTATAGCGTGTCCTTGCAACACGATGCACGAAACAACGTGTCCCGTCGGTATTTAAGGCCGAGTATTTAGAGTTCAGTATTTTGGGAAACCAATATTTATTTTTGATTATTTAGGGCCTTCACCCATCGAATTGTTAAAATTTGATATATATTAAATTTTACACGTTCGATTTACTATTTGTGCTATTTTTTTAGTTATAAAATTTTATTTGAACGATTTTACAGATACGTGAAATTCAAAAAAAGAATATTTAATATAGTGATAGTTTAATAATTATTTTCCAGTTAAAATTACCCGGAAACAAAAAAAAGAAGAAATTGGCGAATTTTTAGATTGAGAATTTTATTTGATTTAGGAAATTTACTTATACTTGACTTATATTATCAAAATATCCTTTATAGTATTTGATAATAATTATACTAACAATCAAATATACTTTTAATACTAGATCCAACGATTCTTATCTATCTATTTTAAGATCTAACGATCCTTATTATTTTAGTATATTATAATAAAAATTGAATATAATTTACATGGTAATTGAAATGGTATCCTTATTATGCAGCTATATCTAATTATAGAAATTGAAAAATAAGCTCCTAAATTTACTGTTTAAGCTCTAATTGAGATGGAAATTACCCATTGCCCATTATACAATAAAGTCAATTAATTTAGTCATGAAGAATTAATGGGTAATTAATTCCTTAATTAAATAAGCGTAAAATGAATCTTATCCAAAAATATGGTAGTCGACGATCAAATAAAAAAATAGATGGAAACTGTTGAATATAACACAAATGAATATTTTATATTTTAATAGATAACTTGACAATGTATTTATATTAAAATACAAAAAAAAAAATGTATGTCAATGATTTAAACCAACTATATTTTGATTTTTTTTACATCAAATAAGATTATTAATGTAGATTTTCTACATTGAATATGATTATCATAAATTTATTGTTATATAGTATAATAAAATTATTTAGTGAAAAATATAAAAATTTAACGATTTTAAAAATTAGAAAAAAATGATTTTTTTTAAAAATACAATAACAACTAAGATAATAAAAATTAATGATAATAAAATAAATATCATCGATTTGATGAAATTTGTAAACATAATTACGAATTTTTCCAAAATAATAAAAGAATTAATATAATTTAATATGAAACATTCATAAATTTTCTTATAAAATTTCATGTGCATTGCACGCCGGTAATAGGTTCGAACATACCGTCTTTTTGCAGTTTAAAAAGACCATTCGTCGACTTATACGTCGACTTACTCGTTTGGCTATCTTAGAAAATTGATTTCTCCTTGCCTTTATGGATCTGTACATGCAGTGTGGTCCTAATTGAGATCGTCCAACTACACCTTAATTAAAATATGTAATGTTTTGAAAAGAAACTTTATTGTAAAAGGAATATTTTGGAACACTTTATACATGGATCTTCAAATTCGAATTAATATGAATTTAAGAACACTTACATAAACTTTTCTCATGAATTTATTACATAATTTTTTTTCATGTTGTGCTTATACTTATGCTTAATTAGTAATGATCATAATGAATGAATGTCTACCGGATGATTTTTATGTTGTGTCAAAAGAAAATACCATTGACATCTAAATATCACTTATAAAGGATGTATAAGGTGCACCTGTCTGTATTAGGCAGACACCATTGTACTCAAAAGTTGATCACATATCACAGGGCTATTATTCAAATTTAATTGAGCGTGATCACATATATTTACTATTTAAATTCGATTTCTCACATCAAAGATTATTATTATTAAAATAATTTTTAATATATATATTTACTGAATAAAATGAGTTTAGGTATAAGCTTACTGAACAAAATGAGCTAATGTAAATATGAGCCTATTTATGTTTCTGTCAATATTAAATAAAAAATTCTGTGTATGCAAAAATGAGAAATTTTTATACAAAAATTAATTAAAGGCTGTATATATATTCAATCCAAGTGCATGTAGTAAAATTATGGGCTTTTTTCAATTTTTTCAAAAATACCATGTTACCTTTGCAACCCACCCCAAATGCATTATTTATAACCTGATTTGCAACCCAATCTCATCTACAACTATAATTAAATAGTATTTTTCAAAAAAAAAAATAAAAAAATTAAATATTTTTGTAAATATTCCTAAAATTATTTGGAACATCAAATTCGTTATTTAGAAGCAAATGTATTAACTAAAAAAAATGCTAGAAAACTCAAATTAGTTCTAACTTTTTTCCGAATATCAAATATATAATTGATTGTAAAAAAAAAAAATATAACCATTAAATCTATGATCAATAGCATGAGATGTGGGATCATATTGAGGTTCTCTATGAAGGGACAGAGAAGGTCAAAGAAAACAGAAAACAGGAAACAATACTGGTCACACAGCTTTCATGGCACCGCCCAAAAAAATCATTACTGATATATATGTTTGAGAGATTTCACAAGTTGGTTATTGAGCTACATATGAATGGAGAGATTTCACAAGTTGGTTATTGAGCTACATATGAATGGAAAAGTCTACAGCACCAAGGAGCTTAACACGAAGTTTCTACTCTCCTCATCAAACCACCTAGAGCAGAGGGTCATTTCTCTAAGGGAAAGAGATTTGAATATAGTTATGATGTGCTTTATGGTGTGTTAAAGACTCATGAGCTTGAGCTGTTGCAGAAAAAGGCTATCAAGCAAACCAAGGCAAGATGAGATATAGTAGATGAAGAACCAGTAGTGGAGCTTCCTGAGATTGTTGTTGAGGAACATGAAGAAGAAGATGACTTTTACACATTTGAGGAGCTAGATGGCATGGAAAATACATCATATGCTTTCATGGCCAGAAAATTTTCTAATATCAAATTTAAGAGAAAGCAACCCTTAAAACCTAGACATCAAAATCTTTCAATCAACAAGAGTAAAGCACCTGTGAAGCCAAACAAAAATAAATTCAAAACTGGCTATGTGGATAGGTCATGTGTGAGATACTATAGATGCAATGACCTACGGCATTTTGCCAATGTAAGAAGCCCATATAAAAATTAACTAAATCCACTACTTTATTTCCCTATAATCACTTTATAAGTAATAAATTCATCAATTTCATCATTTTACTCATTTTTTAACTTTTTTTTTTTTACATATTTTATTAGTGACCAACTCAAATATAAATAAATGAATGTGAAAGATAATAAATAATTAAACAGTTCCATGAATTTCAATCATATTTTTTAGAATTATTTGTAGTACAATTGCAAGGGCACCATGGTAGGGAGTAGGAATCGTATCTACAATTCATATTACTGGGCTGGGCATCAATTTTTTTCAAGACTCTAGTGATCGCAATTAAGTGCCCACATTTGAATATGTGGAGCCGGGTGATAATAGAATAACAGACATTTCAGTCAAAGCTCAATCATAACAACCTAATCATTCTCTCAAGATCTTAAACGTAGGGTCTCCTTCTAGAACTATACTTATTATTTAATATGAAAACAAGAACTCAAGAAAGACTCATATAGATGTGGTAAGGTCCGATTTACGCATAATTACTTAGCGTGGCCATAATTTTGTTGAAGAAAGGTGCATTTCCCTAAAGAAAACGATTGATTTCACTGCCACCAGCTTTTGGCCATCAAACAGCCAAGAAATTAGGGCTAGTTTCTGTATACAGGTTAATTCGGTTTCATATTATCGGCTTCTGGAAGCTAAAGAGTATTGGGCCAAGAACGAATCACAAATGTGGTACAGATGTTAAAAAAAGCTTAGCACACACTTGTCCCTTCATACTTTTACACAAATGACGTTCGTATAAATTTCGAAATTGGATTCGTATTAACGTAATGGCCCTAGCTGGTGACAATACAATTCTGTGATCACACTGTAATACAAGAAAACAAACAAGGCAGAGACAAAAGTTGCGTACGATCAATAATACTTCACTTTATAGTACGTAAATCGCAGAGGCCTAACAATTTCCCATGCATATAGCTTTATTTTGTAATGACTACACTGTACCGTAATAATTGCACAACTTGTACAGAGTAATTTTCTGATTGATACTACGTCCAGAAGAGTGTAGTTCTGCATCTACTTCCTCATTACCAACCAATTGTTTACTTATTTTTAAATTTTTCTTTTTTTAAATAAAAATATAAACATTCTACTTTTATTCTAAATCATTAAGTTATGGAACTATATTTTATATGTACCTTAAAATGCGTGTCAGAAACTCTTTTAGAAATGTAAACAAATGGATGGAACGGAGGGAGTATTGATGTTATGTGATATTTGGTTATCACTACAAGAAATCTGGCTATAGACGACACCCCTCAAACAACACCCATGGAAAAAAGTGTTGCCCGAAATGATCAGACAACTAGTATTTTCGTGCTCGAAAAATATTGTCTAATCCTACATTCACACAATGGGCCAAAACCAGGGGTGTTGTGTAAATGCATAAGTATTTTTAGATTAGACAAGCATTTTTTAGGTCTGTTGTCTAAGTAGCAGTCATACAATATGTTATCCATAGTGTTGTGTGACAGCGAACCAACACACAACATTTTTTAGAAATATTATGTGAATGAAGCATAGACAATACTTCGTAAAAAGTATTGTTAGAATGACAATTTTAGAAAATAACTTTTCTGCATTTTTATAACTAAATTTTGGATTTAAAATAAATAATCTAAATAAAAATAATTATGATTACCAATCCGACAGAAGGAAATTCATTGATGCTGATGGTTTTACTCATGTCCCAATTAAGAGAAGTAATAGGTTGGCTGGTACGCCAACAACTCTACATCATTTATAATGAATTTTGCTCTATGGAATGTTAGAGGTCTCAATAAGCAATCTCACCAAGATGAGGTAGTTCATTTCATTTCCAACAATAAAATTACTTTTATGTGTTTAGTTGAAACAAAAGTCAGAGTCCAAAATTCAGTTAATATTTCCAAAGTTATTAACAAAAGATGGAATTGGGCCTTCAATTATGATTATCATGATTATGGCCGTGTTTGGGTAGGATGGGATCCTTCCATTTGGTCGGTTACTGTAATGTCGAAGTCCTCTCAGCAAGTCACATGCTCTGTTACATTTCTGGAAAAACAAGTTTCTTTCTGCGTAACTTTTGTTTATGCTATGAATAAACCCCATGAAAGGGAGCCTCTGTGGAGAGATATCGAGCGCCTTAGTAGATCAATTGATGTCCCTTGGTGTATAAATGGTGACTTTAACTGCATCTTGTCTTTGTCTGAAGTGAAAGGGGGTCGGCAACAATGGACTCCTGGAATGCAGTCTTTTCTGAACTGTGTTACAAATTCTGCCATAGGTCATATTAAAACTGTTGGTCCGCTTCTAACATGGACAAATAAAAGAGTTGATCTTATTCAAAAACGGCTGGATCGAATGTTGGGGAATAAAAACTGGTTTACTGCTTTTACTGAAACTATTGTTACGGTAAAAAACAAAGGTCTTATGGATCATTCACCTCTAATTTGCTCCATTCCAATTCGAGTTGAGAGATTACCAAAAGCTTTTCAGTTCTTCAATCACTTGCTTGACATTGAAGGTTTCCACGAAACTGTTTCTGAGGCTTGGGGGAGCTCCTGGTATGGCGACCCAATGGCTATCTTGGTCCGCAAACTTCAAGATGTTAAGAAAAGTCTCTCCATCCTCATCAAGAAACATGGTAACCTACACAATAATGTGGCCATGGCCCGTAATTCTCTGTCAGCTGTGCAAGACCAGCTAAACTCCAATTGTGACAATCCAACTCTACTGTCCTTAGAGTCTCAGGCCTGTGGTGATCTCGAGAATGCACTCCTTTTGGAGGAACGATTGCTGCTCCAGAAATCTAGGGTCAAATGGCTGCATGCTGGGGACGGAAACAATAGCTTCTTCTTCAATAAAACCAAATCAAATTGGAATGTTAATAAGCTTCTAGCAATCGAAAATAGGGACGGGGTAATGGTTCAGGGTCAGAAGAATGTCGAGCAAGTGGCAGTGGATTTCTTTTCAAACACGTTAGGTACCACGGACACTTTGCAAACCTGTGATTTTGACAACCTGGACTGTGCCTCTCTTACTAATGCTCAAGCTTCTGCTCTTCAGGCTCCTGTTACTGACTCCCTTATCTTAGCAACTTTAAAGGCTATGAAACGAAACAAGGCACCGGGACCAGATGGTTTTACAGTGGAATTTTTCCTGGGCACATGGGACATAGTCGGTTCGACCTTCTGTGCTGCAATAAAAAGCTTCTTTACAGGTTTCACAATGCTCAAACCTATAAATGCAACTACTATTGCTCTGATTCCCAAGGTCTCTACCCCTTCCTCTATGTCAGACTTTAGGCCAATATCCCTTTGCTCTATTACGTATAAGTGTATTGCAAAAATTCTTGCATCTCGACTTAAAGCTGTCCTGCCAAGTCTCATCGACATTTCTCAGCAGGCTTTCATTCCAGGGCGAAATATTTCGGATAATATTCTTATGACTCAGGAGCTTTTCCAAGGTTATCATAGAGACAGTGGGGTGCCAAAGTGTGCTTTGAAGCTTGACCTTCACAAGGCGTTCGATTCTATAAGTTGGAACTTCATTATGGGGGCGCTGAAAAAACTGAATTTCCCTCCTAAATTTATGGATTGGATTCATCTGTGTATCTCGACCACTACCTTCTTTGTAAAGGTGAATGGATCGCAGTGTGGGTCTTTCGAAGGCAAAAAGGGAATTCGACAGGGAGATCCAATCTCTCCTTATATTTTCGCCATTGCCATGAACATTTTGTCTTCAATGTTGGCCAAGAATCCTATTAATTTCCAATACCATTGGAAGTGTAAAGATTTGAAGCTCACGCACCTTCTCTATGTCGATGACGTCCTCCTATTCTCCAAGGGGGACAAGGAGTCGGGTAATCACCTAATGGATTGCATTTCTAGGTTTTCGGCTGCGAGTGGTTTGAATCCAAGCATTGCCAAGAGCACGGTTTTCTTTTCTAATTGTGAGGAGGAATTTAAATTATGGTTTGATAATTCTTATGGCCTCCCTCATGGTGTTCTTCCGGTCAAGTTTTTAGGGGTCCCTCTAATTTCGTCAAGGTTAAAACACAACGACTGCCTACCCCTTATTGACAAAATTATTTCCAGGATTTCATGTTGGACTTCTATTCTTCTTTCTCTTGCAGGACGTGTGCAGCTTATTCGTTCGGTTCTTACTGCGGTGCAGTCATTCTGGACAAAACATTTCGTTCTTCCCATTTCTGTTCATTGCACCATCAAATCCGTTTTTACTCGCTTTCTTTGGAAGGGCAATGCTACCTCAAAGGGTGGTGCAAAAATCAGCTGGGAAACAATCTGTTTGCCTAAGGAGAAGGGGGGCCTGGGCCTAAGGGATTCTCTTTTGTGGAACCGTTCTCAGATCTTACATCATCTGTGCAGAATTATCGGGAAGAGCAAGGCACTTTGGCCACTTTGGGTCAATAAAACTGTGCTAAAGAAACACCATTTCTGGGAAATGTCTATGCCAAAGGACTGTTCTTGGACTCTCAGTAACGTCCTTAAGTTTCGTCCAAAGGCCCGTCAATTTATCACTTTCAAGTTGGGAAATGGAAGGGACACCTCTCTGTGGTTCGACCCGTGGTGGAACTCTATGTGTTTGGCCTCAAATAGACACGACCCTATCATTGCTCAAGCAAATGCCCTTTCAACTGACTCTGTGCATTCTCTCATTCATACTGGGGCATGGATTTTACCTCATCCTACGAACAGGTATCATCACATTAACCCGGGCTTGCACGAGTGGTTTCAGCAGTTCGGCTACCCAGATTTTGATCTTGCAACGTCAGACTCCATCCTGTGGAATGGCTTACCACTTCACAAAATCAAGACATGGCATATCTGGAACTCCATCCGCACTCCTTCTACTGTGGTTCCGTGGAGTCATCTGGTTTGGCATAGACTTCGAGTTCTTCGCTATGCTCATAATGAATGGCTTCTATGCCATGAACGTTTACCAACGATGGTTAGGCTGTCTAATTTTGGTCTTGATGTTTCGGTTCAGTGCAATTTCTGTATAGGTGGAATTGAAACCGCGTCCCACCTGTTTGTTCAGTGCCCATACAGTGGCTTCGTCCTTTCAAAGCTGGCAGGCGTCCTAAAGGTCCAGTTTCTAGGCAACAGTTGGCTACAGCTTCTGTCTAATTTGGGAGACATTTCTGATCAAACTCTTCGAAATGTTGCTCTTCTTGTGGCTCAAATATTCTCCTATCACTTGTGGAAAGAAAGGAATGCTAGGCTTCATGACTTGGGGACATCGGGGCCAAACAAGTTGATTAAATCTATTATGACAGACCTTAAGGCT
Source organism: Saposhnikovia divaricata (assembly GCA_036435485.1). Classification (NCBI taxonomy): domain Eukaryota; kingdom Viridiplantae; phylum Streptophyta; class Magnoliopsida; order Apiales; family Apiaceae; genus Saposhnikovia; species Saposhnikovia divaricata. The sequence goes on from CM071595.1 coordinate 21,035,318, forward strand.
AGGCTTCTTAGCTCAAACTGGTTCCTCAGGCATGCAAATTTAGATTTGTATAGATGGATAATTATTTGATTTTGAGCATCATTGTTACTATAGTTTAGGTTTTTGTATGCCGGTTCTCTCTCTGCCTTGGCTTAGAGCAAGGGTTAATCCCTCTTTTTAATATAATAGTTACTTAGCAAAAAAAAAAAAAAAATAATTATGAAAAGTAAATAAATAATTTACCTTTTTAAATAAAAGGTAATTTAGTAATTAGAAGTAAATAAGTTAAAAGGTGAAAAGGTTATAAACATTTCCTTTTTTACCTTTTTACCAAAACATGATCAAAACAATCCTATTCATCACCATCTTCAAGCTTTCATTCCAAGAACACCAAGAACACGAAGAACACTATAATCAATCTCCAATTTCTATATGTCATGGAACTCAAAATTCAACATATGATATATGAAATTGACCAGAAAAACAAGATCTACAACATGGCATCTTCAGATTTCAAAACAAACACTGTTTGCCTTTTTTTTATTTTTTAATCCTAATAATTTCGAAATTAAATCGAATTTTAGAAAACAAAATGAAATCACCTGCACCACATATGTTGGCAAGAACACGTAGGGTTTGTTGAGAGCCTCGATTCGACTATAGGAGCGTCAAAATCCGAATTCAATAACATCTTCGAATTGGACTTTGATCTTCAAGAACAATATTTACCGGAATCTATATTATTACAACGTTTTCGTTTTTGTTAAAATCTCGTACAACCCGACCTTTTTATTTTTTGATTATTTTTTTTCAATACTAAAATGAGTGTTTATTAACATTCATACGGTTGGATCGTCGAAGAAATCATTCAAAAAAATTATTCAGTGAATTTGGATCGTGCCCCATTATAGGAAGCAACACTTGTACTACGTTTTTGTTAAAATCTCGTACAACCCGACCTTTTTTTTTCGATTATTTTTTCCCAACACTAAAATGAGTGTTTATTAACTTTCGTAAGGTTCGATCATCGAAAAAATCATTCAAAAAAATTATTCAGTTAATCTAGATCGTGTCTTGTTACAAGAAGTAGAACTTTTACTACTTTTTTGTTAGAATCTCTTACAACCTGGCCTTTTTATTTTTCGATTATTTTTCCCAACACTAAAATTAGTGTTTATTAACTTTCGTACGGTTCGATCGTCAAAGAAATCATCCAAAAAAATTATTCAAGTAACTTGGATCGTGCCCCGTTATAGGAAGTAGTACTTTTACTACCTTTTTGTTAAAATCTCGTACAACATGACCTTTTTATTTTTGATTATTTTTTCCCTACACTAAAAGGAGTATCTACATACATCTATACGGTTCGATCATAAAAAAAATCATTAAAATTCATTTATTAATAGATCGTTATTTTATGAGTATCTATTAATAAATCGTACAAAATGTATTTTTTACTTTTTAATTACTTTTAGACATAACTAAAATAAATATATATATATATATATATATATATATATATATATATATATATATATATATAAATTTAACAAATAATATAACATTTATTTTACAAATCTACCTATATATATATATATATATATATATATATATATATATATATAATTTATTAAAATTCTACAAATCTCAAAAAATTTCCTTGTCCAAATTTTACATCCCTACGTTAATCTAATTCATATTGCCGCTCGTTACTTCTATTCCAAACCCAAAATTTCATTTCCCCCTTCTTCCCACCCCTAATTATTTTACAGTGCGCTCAAAAATTCCCCCCTTTCTGAAAACCTTCTCAAAATTTCCCCCCATTCTACCTTCAGTAATATATTTCCCATCTCATACTCCCTCACATTCTACCTTCAATAATATATTTCCCATATTATACTCCCTCACATCAACATCTCGCTGAAACACTCTCTAACAATCTAGGGCTTCAATTTGGTACATCAATTTAGAGATTTAGATTTAGGGATTGGGTACTTGAGGGTTTAATTTTGATTTGGGTTCAAGCTTCGATTGGATTCAAGGATTTGGGTTCAAGTTTTGTTTGGGTCCAGAGATTTGATTTAGTTGAAGCCTCGATTTACAATTGTCATGAACCTGGATCATGACAATTACATGTACAATCGACTATTCAAGACTAGCTAATTACATGGTAATTTCCTTGATTTGTGTTTCCAGGCAATTGTTTTTCTGCGTGTGCGTTGGTCTCTGGGCAGGGCTTGTAACGCCCCCAGATCCGGGGTCAGGGGTCTGGTGGTTACGGTCTTACATCCATTCATAATACTTGACTTGAGTCCACAATAAATAAATCACATGCTGTGACCCCACAATAATTACCACTCACACACACAACAGTCATAGTCCCAGAGATGAAATTGAAATAAGTCTTACATTAAAGGGTTTACGAATAAAAGTTATTACAATCCCAAAAGGATAACATCATAGGTTTAAAAGTTTTGCCGTTGATTACATTAATTGTACATATAGTTAAACAGGAAACAAAAGCTGTCTAACTATGCTACCTCAGCAATGGCGGCTAGCATCTCAGCGGGTAGTCCGGTGGGTCGGGTAACCTGCTTGCGCCGAGTGCGCCTGACGCGAGCCATCTGTCCTAGCTGTTGTTGTGACATAATATAAACAAAGCAAGGGTGAGCGAAAGCCCACCAACAAATATATAACTGAACGATAATTTAAAACAGTTCAAAGCTATCTTTTAAACCATATGCCATGCATTTACGGAAATGATGCCAGTATATTATGAACGATGAAGTTACAAGGTAACTGAAAGTATTTGTTTGAAGAAATATCTGCTACATCAAAGTAAGCGAGATATTCTTATTGTTATTAAGAAGAGGAACTTGCAAGAAAAGGTTGCAATTCCAGTTATGACACTTTTCCAACTCTGCCAACAGTAATCATGTTGCAGGAGATAAATAAATTTGGATGATGAACCAATGATGGAGTATTCACCGTGCCCGCTGTTCCAATCTTGATGATCAGTCGAGATCATACAGCTCAATTTAGATTTACTACCGGTAGAAGGAAGAACTGACGGCTTTACTTGTATACCGCCTTACTAGCTCTCCCCGGCCAACGGTTGGGCCAAAGGGGATGGACCGGCGCTACTCGGCCTCTTACACGACTCCTAGTTCAAATAGAATTCATGATTCTGAATGTAACGTTCGTCCCCCTTTCCCCAAGTATAATACTTGTTGATAAGACTCCACAAAGTAGTCGTATCTAGTCGGAAAGGAAAATTTACCAATATCTCCCAAGCTATTACTTGGTAACGGATATCAACTTGTTCCAGTAATCTTACCCCTCGAAAGATGAGAAGGTAAGCAACGACTTAATAAGTCAACAGCACCCGAGTTGCGGGTGAAGGGAATACTTTATGACCGGGAAGTCGACAAGATAAATAACATTTTTCCAAGTAAGGTTCCCTTATTATTAAGGAGCTAGACTCAAAGATGAATGATGTCTGGGAACCTTTCTTGATATAAGATTAATAATAATATGACTTCAAAATATTTTCTGTAATAATCGAAGAAGATAAACCTTATCGAGATTATTTTAAGTATGGAATAAATATTCAGAGAATATTTATTGAGTTAAAATATTGAAAGAATATTTGGGAATATGAAAGAATATTTTTAATCAGAGTATTTCTCAAAATAATCCCTGAAGAAATATCAGGAGTATATTTATTGAATAAATAAATATTTAAATGAATATTCAAAACAATATTCATTAATTAATTAGACCTGAAAAGAATATTTAAGGTAATATTCATAATTAATTAGGAATTTAAATGAATATTCAAAAGTAATATTCATTTAATGAATAATATCCTAAATGAATATCAAGTAATATTCATTTAGTAATCCAAGCCTTAAGGAATATTCGAGATAATATTCGATAATTAAATCAAGCTTCAGATGAATATTAAAATAATATTCATCAAGTATTTAATATCTTAAATGAATATTCAAAAGTAATATTTATTTAATAAAATAATAATCTAAAAGAATATCCAAATAATATTCATTTAATAGACTCATCTTTAGAAGAATATTCGAAATAATAGTCGATAATCAATTCGACTCTGAATGAATATTGAGAAATATTATTCGTTGAATAGTTACGTTCAAATAATTATTTGAAATAAGGATCATTAAATAAATAATCTCGAATGAATATTCAAATAATATTCGTCGCCTGAATAATAGAAAATATTTACTTAAATATTTTCTTCCGAGGTAATCTCGATATATCAAGGAATATTGACTCCCGGTCTATATTCGATTAATAAGATGTATATGCCCTTCTATGAGGGTCTTACAATCCCCGGCTTATAACTGATATCTAACTATCTAGCTTATAAGCCAACAATAACATTCAGGGAACAAGTATATCAATTCAACTTGAAAGTAGGCATGCATGCAATGGCATATGTATATCAGCAATCATATATATATATATATATATTTATTCAATCACAACAACAGCCTAAAAGAAGGGAATTGAAACTTGCCTGGTAGTCGAGTACGGTAAGGGGTAGTGGTAGCGGGTCCCGGTTCAGCCTGGTGATCTATAAATAGCCAAGGCATTCGGGATTAATCACTTAACATATTAAAAGTTAAGTTATACTTAAATCGAAACACGTTCTCGAGTTATCTCGTTATACCCCTTTTAGTGGATTACTTATTATCACTGATCCGACCCGACATTCGTTCGTTAATACGACATGTCACTGCACTTATTCTTGGGACATACTTGAGTCGTACGAGTTCTAAGGTTGATCGTTACGAACCAATATTATACTCCGAGTTTTATCGCCCGTTTTCTAAGTGTTTTACCAAAGTTATAAAAGAGTCGTCTTTTAGGGGTTCGTTCGCGTTTAACCTTGACTCGAACATTTTTAATAAATCGAAAAATGCTCTTTTTGACATACGGTTTTCTTTCACACCTTCCTTCTTACCCCTAGTATTTATTTACCAAGATTCGCCATGACGTTACATAGCTTACGAGGGTTCAATTTCAGTTACGAACTTTCATTTACGGATTCGAACTACTTTTAGTAATTTGGTCATAAATCCTAAACCGTAAGTCCGTTTCACGTGATCTTTATATCAAAACGAAGCTTAGAACATTACCTATCCTATCATGGCAGATAAGGTCTCTGGACAGTAGGGGTTCGACATGGAAAATGGCATACAAAACATGGTATTGTAAAATCGGGCATTATAACGGCTGTAAATCGAATATCTATCAATTTCGAATCTTCCCATAAACATAGCATCCAACCCAAACAACATATATATGACTTATACACATGAACTGAGGCCAAGCAATGCCTTTCCGTTCATCTAGCTATTTACATCATTAATCCAAAATCCATACATAATCATGCTTATAACTTTAACATAACCATAACTAAGTTATAACTATCAAAAACATGCTTAAATCTCAAACAAGGGTTAGGGTTTCAAGAGCTTTATACCTTCCCTAGATAGTGATATAGCCTTACTAAGCCTTGTATGGTCCTTAGGAGTGATTATGCTTGCTATATCAACCATGAAAAATCAAGAAAACCAAGTTAGTTCAAGAAGAACACTATTCATGCTCCTCTTGAATGATTTATTTGAAAATGGAAATGGATGAGTTTGAAGCTAAGATTTTGAGGAGATAAGTTTTATGAAATGTAAGACTCACCTTAATTATTTCAAGAATAAACAATGGTGGGAAGGTTGAGTTTGGATTTGGAATTTATGGATATAGCCGAATGGTTCTTTGCAGGGGGGGGGGGAGAGTTGCTTGGCTCTTTTGATTTTTTGTGTTTTAATCTCCTTTACTCTCATCCACTTACAACATAATATCTTGTAAAAGTCACTTTAATAAAGTGGTGAGGTGTTGGATGATCAAATGGCAAGACATGTGTTGGTTTTGTGGTGGTTAAAGCTTAACTAGGTAGTTACTTGCTAAGTACTTAGTTCTTCCTCTAAGTTGCTAGTTCCTTGCTTCTAGTTTAGTTACTAGATATTTATACTAGTAGCTTGCACAAGACTCTTGCTTCCTCTGCTTGTTTCTGTGTCCGGTTATTACCCGTTTCGATTGATCGTTCGTGAGAATATTTCACGGATTTCTAATTAGGGTTTACCGGGAATCCTCTTTAATATTAATACTTTCATTCTCCATCTTTCATTCTAACTTTCCATTTTATATTCCTTTAATCCATTCGTTAAATACTTAAGGCTATCAGTGTCCAGGGAACTCTCGGAGAAAATAAAAGTGCGGTTTTTCAGAATCCGACAGCTTTTACATACACTTATTTTCCCCCTGGATCACTAATACGAACTCTGAAATCCGTTCCGAATACTTCTATATAGTGTCGTCTCATATTATTATATACTCCCACCAAAACACTATTCATTCTGTATTCTTTACTTGTTCTCTTAGGGTTGTATAATTGTCCGTATTCTCTTTCGATCGTTCCTTAACCTTTTTACGGAACTACTGGATTAATCGTTATCGATCTGGATGACATGAGAGTATTCTCTTACTTGAAGTTGCCATATCTTATTCCCTTAGAAGATAGATTATTCTTACCTATGTTGTCACCCTTTAGCATTCTTCAAGACATAACATAATAAAGTCGCATTCCATTCATTCTTTCCCAAATATCAATTATTACATTGTAGCCATATCCACTATTCATTCTTACATCATTAAATACATAAAAGTTTTAATTCCACCCAAAATCTGGGTTCTTACAGTCTCCCCTCCTTAAAAGGATTCCGTCCCGGAATCAGTTTGAAAACAAGTGGGGGTACTTTTCTTGCATTGCGCTTTCAAGTTCCCAGGTGGATTCTTCTACATTGTGGTTCTGCCACAAAACTCTGACTAGCTGAATGACCTTGTTTCGGAGCACTTGTTCTTTCCGGTCTATGATTTCCACAGGTTGCTCCACATAGGTCAAGTCTGGTTGCATGTCCACTTGCTCATACTCTACAATATGCTTTGCATCCGGATTATACTTCCTCAGCATCGAAACATGGAACACATTGTGCACCTGCTGTAGATTCGGGGGCAATGCGAGTTTATAAGCTAGTTCCCCAATCCGTCTCAAGATCTCAAATGGTCCAATGTATCTGGGACTCAGCTTTCCTTTCTTCCCAAATCTCATTAAACCTTTCCAAGGTGACACTTTCAAGAACACTAGGTCCCCTACCTCGTATTCCTTGCCTTTCCGAGCTAAGTCGGCATATTTCTTTTGTCGATCCTGGGCTGCTACCAACCGTCCTCTGATTAGATCTATTGCATCTTTAGTTCGTTGGACCACTTCGGGCCCGAGCATCTTTCGCTCTCCAACTTCATCCCAATACAAGGGAGATCGACATTTTCTTCCATAAAGGGCCTCATAAGGTGGCATCCCAATGCTTGAATGATAACTGTTATTATAGGAGAACTCAACTAATGGCAAGTGATCATCCCAACTTCCCTTGAAGTCTATCGCGCAGACTCTCAACATATCCTCTAGCGTTTGGATGGTCCTTTCACTTTGCCCATCTGTCTGGGGGTGGTAGGCTGTGCTCATGTTCAGCCGGGTCCCTACACATTCTTGAAAACTTCTCCAAAACCTGGAGTTAAATCTAGGATCTCGATCGGATACTATTGCGACTGGGACTCCATGTCGCGCCACTATCTCTTTTATGTAGATGTCCACTAGTCTGTCGACCGTGTACCTTTCGTTGATCGGGAGAAAGTGAGCCGATTTCGTCAGTCGATCTATAATTACCCATATGGCATCATGATTAGCCTTGGTCCTTGGTAAACCTACTACGAAATCCATGGCTATATGTTCCCATTTCCATTCTGGAATCTCTAAGGGATGTAGAAGTCCGCTGGGTTTCTGGTGCTCTGCCTTCACTCGTTGGCAGGTCAAGCATCTGCTTACCCACTCTGCTACGTTCTTTTTCATATCGGGCCACCAGTAATACTCCTTCAAATCCCTATACATTTTGGTGCTACCGGGGTGCACCGAGTATCTTGAGTTATGTGCCTCATTTAAAATCTCATTCTTGAGTTCCTGAACGTTTGGGATCCATATCCTGTATGTGTACCTCATGATCCCTTCCTTGTCTCTTACGCACTTAATTTCCTCCCCGGTCATTAGCTTTTCTGTGGAGTTCTTTTCTTCCTCCATCATCCGTTCCTGGCACAGTCTAATCTTTTCTAGCAATGGAGGTTGGATTCTAATTTCCATCAACTTTTCTTGGCCCTCTCCAGGTAACTTAACCTCGATTTCCAAATTCTCAAAATCCTTCACTAGCTCTTTCTCTGAAGTTATCATCTTGAGCTTCTCTTTCCGACTAAGGGCGTCAGCCACCACATTGGCTTTGCCCGGGTGATAGCGAATTTCACAGTCGTAATCCTTGATTAACTCTAACCATCTCCTCTGGCGCATGTTAAGCTCTTTCTGAGTGAAAATGTATTTGAGGCTCTTATGGTCTGTGTAAATCTCGCATTTTTCCCCATACAGGTAGTGTCTCCAAATCTTTAAAGCGAAGACTATGGCTGCTAGTTCTAGATCATGTGTGGGATATCTAACTTCATAATCCTTCAATTGCCTAGACGCATACGCTATTACCTTGCCGTGCTGCATAAGCACGCATCCCAGTCCTTTATGCGAAGCATCACTGTAAATCACGAAATCTCCTTTTCCATCAGGTAATGCCAGCACTGGGGCTGTCACCAGCCTCTTCTTTAACTCCTGGAAACTCTTCTCGCATTTCTCAGTCCATTCAAATTTCTCGGTTTTACGGGTAAGTCGAGTTAATGGAGCTGCGAGTTTCGCAAAGTCTTGGACAAATCTCCTGTAATATCCGGCCAGTCCAATGAAACTCCTCACCTCGGTTGGAGTAGTTGGTCGTTCCCAGTTTGAAACTGCTTCTATCTTGGAGGGGTCAACCAACACTCCTTCTCTATTGATCACGTGCCCTAAGAATTGTACCTCAATTTTCCAAAACTCACACTTGGAGAACTTGGCATATAACTGCTCTTTCCTGAGTATTTCTAAGGTTATCCTTAAATGTTCAGCGTGTTCTGCCTCTGTCTTTGAGTAGATGAGAATATCATCAATGAAAACTATCACAAATTGGTCCAAATATTCCTTGAACACTCTATTCATTAGGTCCATGAAGGCTGCTGGGGCGTTGGTCAATCCAAATGACATAACTAAGAACTCATAATGTCCGTATCTGGTGCGGAATGCAGTCTTCGGGATATCTTCAGGTTTGATCTTCAGTTGGTGATATCCTGTTCTCAAATCAATCTTAGAGAAGTATTCAGCTCCTCTTAGCTGGTCAAACAAATCGTCTATCCTGGGCAATGGATACTTATTCTTTATGGTTAGCTTGTTCAATTCTCTGTAGTCGATGCATAACCTCATACTTCCATCCTTTTTCTTAACAAACAACACTGGTGCGCCCCAAGGCGACACACTGGGCCTTATCATGCCCTTATCCAACAATTCCTGTAATTGTTTAGCTAGCTCCTTCATTTCTACTGGGGCTAGTCGGTACGGGGCCTTCGAAACTGGCGCCGTCCCCGGGGCTAATTCGATGGCAAACTCAATTACCCTATCAGGTGGTAGTCCGGGAAGATCTTGTGGGAACACGTCCTCGAACTCATTAACTACCAGAATGTCTTGCAATCTTGGCACTTCCTTCTGAGTATCTATAACGTAGGCTAAATAAGCCTCGTTCCCTTTTCGTAACAATCTCTTGGTTTGCGCCATGGTCAGAATTTTCTGGGTCTGTCGCATCCCCTTGAACACTATTTCTTTCTTCCCTGGGGTTTTTAACTTAACCTTTTTCCCTTTACAATCTATCCGCGCATCATTGCGAGACAACCAATCCATACCCAAAATGACATCGAATTCCCCTAGCTTAAAAGGAATTAAATCGACATAGAAGGATCGTCCTCCTATTTCTAGCTTACAATCGGGGTGAATTTGATTAACCGGTACGATTTCCTGATTAGCTATTTCTACTTGTAAGGAATCTCTTAGTTGCTGGGTTTTAAGTTTCAACTTATGCGCAAAATCTCTAGATATAAAAGACTTAGTTGCTCCTGAATCAAATAAGACATTTGCACTGACTGAATTAAGAGAAAAAGTACCTGCTATCACATCTGTGTCCCTCACGGCATCTTGTACTGACATATTGAAAGTCCTAGCAGTTGGTGGCCTATTTGAGGCAACCTTGCTTGCTCCTGATGCTGCTGGTTTGCTCTTTGGGCAATCCTTCCTCATGTGCCCTCGCTGTCCACACTGGAAACAGGTTGTGCTGTTAGGGATGACCGTGGTGCAAGAGGTGGCATAATGCCCAGCTCGCCCACACTTATAACAGTTTATCTGCTTCGGGTTGCACACCCCGGAGTGCCTCTTCCCACAAGTAGCACACAATGGCAATAGAGGTCGAGAAGGGTTGGAACGGGACATTCCTGATTGATGGCCGCCCTGGCTCACACTTACACTAGCAGATGGTTTAAACCCTACATTCCTCCCTGGTAGGGAAACCGCTCCTCGATTAAACTTGGTTGGGGGTTTTCCTCCAGCGGATCTTCCGCCCATACTAACATGCTTTCTCTTTATCCCCCCTTTCTCTCTCTCTCTCTGCATCTGATCACTACCAGCCTCCACAATGGTTGCCTTCTGCACCAAGGTGGCATAATCTGTAATCTCTAAAACAGCCACCCTATTCTGGATCCACTGCTTCAGCCCTTGTTGAAACCTTTTAGCTTTCTTCTCTTCTGTGTCTACAAACTCTGGCACAAATCTCGATAGCTCAGTAAATTTGGCCTCATAGTCCGCCACTGACATATTGTTCTGTTTCAGTTCCAAAAACTTAAGTTCCATCTGGGTTTTCATGAACTTCGGAAAGTACTTCTCCAGGAATAATTGTTTAAACCTTTCCCAGGCTATGACAGCATCAGTCTCCATGTTTTTCTTGGCTTCCCACCAATAATTGGCCTCTCCCTTTAGTAGGTAAGTAGCAAAAACAGTCTTCTGAGCCTCATTGATACTCAGAATCTCAAAAGACTTTTCCATTTCTTTGATCCAGGCCCTCGCCTCAACGGGATCAGCCGATCCGTGGAACTCTGGGGGCTTAAGGGACTTAAAGGCCCTAAAGGAATTTGCCACTGAAGTGTTGTTGCTTGGTGGTGGTTGGGGGTATTGGTTCAAATTCTGCCTAAGTAGATCCATAAACTGGCCCATGGGGTTTCCGCCCTGGTTCTCCCCTTCCTGTTCTACTTCAGTTTCTCCACCCTCTATTTCCCTTTCAAATTCTTCAGAGTACAGGGGTTCATCCTCTGCTCCATACTGGGAATCTTCTTGCTCATTATAGTCCTGATCTTGTTCCTCACTACTTTCACAGTTTTCCTCGTGTTGGTTGTGACTCTCTTGGTCAGTAGATTCGCGGGGGTTAGCCCTAGTGCCCATTCGTCTTGGAGGCATTTTACTGAAAATTTGGAAAATTATACATTAGGTTCCCTTATATGTTTTAAAGGATTTTTCCTTGCACATTTCTTTACATGATTGGGTTTAAAATCCCACAGTTTTATATCTCATGGCAACTTAATCGAAAAGTAATACATATGCTAATAAACTCGTGATCACATCCCAACAAAATTGTAATGACTGAAATGGAAACAAATATATACCAGGTACCGAAAAGGTACAACATCCGAGTTACAACGATAGTTTAAAGTACAACCATCCTAAAAACAACAACAAGTCAAAAGTGAAATATGCTGTCTATCTGTCTAGTCTGCAAAAAGGGAAAACAAGTACAAGAAAACCATCCCTACAAAAGCCGGCACTACTATGTCCGTACATGACTAGACAACTAGACCACTGCATCACTACATCTGAAATCAGCCGCCACGACGAAACATCCTCCGAACCCTCCCCATGGCGATGCGGAAAACCTCCTCAACCTCTGCTCTGTCTACCCTACCATGCCCATCAGTAGGCAACTGTCGCACCCTCACCCGAGCCCTCAGCTCGATGCGGGTCACAGCCCTATACCCAACTCTGTCACTGATAGTCCTCCTGCCCTGCACCCTCATCCGGGCGGCTCTCTCTGCTGCTAACTCACTCCTAGACTCTGCCAACCTGGCATCTGCCACAGACAACTCTCTATAAAGCCCGTTCACAATCAAGTTGTGAACACATACTGGGACTCCTCCTATCGGGGCATGAGGTGGGGTGGATGGCTCAGCTGGAGCGGCAGTCTCTGTCTGCTGGGGCTCTGGGGTAAGCTCCTCAAACTCGTCGGGGTACGGGCTCACAGGTAGTGGTGGTGGGGTAGGGGCTCTCTCAACAGGGAGGAGTGGCACAAAAAGTCCAGAACTCCCTACAGCACCAACTACTGGCTCATCTATATCTCCCTCAACACCCTCATATACCGGCACCACCTGATCCGTGGTCATGTCAGTGTCATCTCCCATAGTCCTGATCTCAGTCACAACCCAATAATCATCATCCTCAACCACTAACTCAGCATCCTGTCCTGTCTGGATCCCCTCCGGGTCCTCCTCCCCCTCAGTCTCAAAAACATCTGTGTCAGCATCATCCTGGACCTCCTCAGGGTCCTCCTCCTCAGACTCGATCACATCAGTATCAGCATCAACCTGGACCTCCTCAGCGTCCTCCTCCTCAGGCTCAGTATCCTCCTCAGGCAAGTGCTCATAGTATGGGTCCCTAGTCCGGAACATGTCCTCATCATGCTGTCTCGCAGCTGCCTCCTGGGCCGACAAGTCGCTCGCCTACACAAGACGAACTATGTTACTATCATGATACTTAAAAAGTTCCCGTAAGGGTTTTAGGTGAACCTGGCAAGGGTTCTTATTATATTATTGAATTTATTATTATATAACGTCGTATCATCTCTTGGGATATATAACTCTCGCTCTGATACCATCTCTGTAACGCCCCCAGATCCGGGGTCAGGGGTCTGGTGGTTACGGTCTTACATCCATTCATAATACTTGACTTGAGTCCACAATAAATAAATCACATGCTGTGACCCCACAATAATTACCACTCACACACACAACAGTCATAGTCCCAGAGATGAAATTGAAATAAGTCTTACATTAAAGGGTTTACGAATAAAAGTTATTACAATCCCAAAAGGATAACATCATAGGTTTAAAAGTTTTGCCGTTGATTACATTTATTGTACATATAGTTAAACAGGAAACAAAAGCTGTCTAACTATGCTACCTCAGCAATGGCGGCTAACTCTGCCAACAGTAATCATGTTGCAGGAGATAAATAAATTTGGATGATGAACCAATGATGGAGTATTCACCGCGCCCGCTGTTCCAATCTTGATGATCAGTCGAGATCGTACAGCTCAATTTAGATTTACTACCGGTAGAAGGAAGAACTGACGGCTTTACTTGTATACCGCCTTACTAGCTCTCCCCGGCCAACGGTTGGGCCAAAGGGGATGGACCGGCGCTACTCGGCCTCTTACACGACTCCTAGTTCAAATAGAATTCATGATTCTGAATGTAACGTTCGTCCCCCTTTCCCCAAGTATAATACTTGTTGATAAGACTCCACAAAGTAGTCGTATCTAGTCGGAAAGGAAAATTTACCAATATCTCCCAAGCTATTACTTGGTAACGGATATCAACTTGTTCCAGTAATCTTACCCCTCGAAAGATGAGAAGGTAAGCAACGACTTAATAAGTCAACAGCACCCGAGTTGCGGGTGAAGGGAATACTTTATGACCGGGAAGTCGACAAGATAAATAACATTTTTCCAAGTAAGGTTCCCTTATTATTAAGGAGCTAGACTCAAAGATGAATGATGTCTGGGAACCTTTCTTGATATAAGATTAATAATAATATGACTTCGAAATATTTTCTGTAATAATCGAAGAAGATAAACCTTATCGAGATTATTTTAAGTATGGAATAAATATTCAGAGAATATTTATTGAGTTAAAATATTGAAAGAATATTTGGGAATATGAAAGAATATTTTTAATCAGAGTATTTCTCAAAATAATCCCTGAAGAAATATCAGGAGTATATTTATTGAATAAATAAATATTTAAATGAATATTCAAAACAATATTCATTAATTAATTAGACCTGAAAAGAATATTTAAGGTAATATTCATAATTAATTAGGAATTTAAATGAATATTCAAAAATAATATTCATTTAATGAATAATATCCTAAATGAATATCAAGTAATATTCATTTAGTAATCCAAGCCTTAAGGAATATTCGAGATAATAATCGATAATTAAATCAAGCTTCAGATGAATATTAAAATAATATTCATCAAGTATTTAATATCTTAAATGAATATTCAAAAGTAATATTTATTTAATAAAATAATAATCTAAAAGAATATCCAAATAATATTCATTTAATAGACTCATCTTTAGAAGAATATTCGAAATAATAGTCGATAATCAATTCGACTCTGAATGAATATTGAGAAATATTATTCGTTGAATAGTTACGTTCAAATAATTATTTGAAATAAGGATCATTAAATAAATAATCTCGAATGAATATTCAAATAATATTCGTCGCCTGAATAATAGAAAATATTTACTTAAATATTTTCTTCCGAGGTAATCTCGATATATCAAGGAATATTGACTCCCGGTCTATATTCGATTAATAAGATGTATATGCCCTTCTATGAGGGTCTTACAATCCCCGGCTTATAACTGATATCTAACTATCTAGCTTATAAGCCAACAATAACATTCAGGGAACAAGTATATCAATTCAACTTGAAAGTAGGCATGCATGCAATGGCATATGTATATCAGCAATCATATATATATATATATTTATTCAATCACAACAACAGCCTAAAAGAAGGGAATTGAAACTTGCCTAGTAGTCGAGTACGGTAAGGGGTAGTGGTAGCGGGTCCCGGTTCAGCCTGGTGATCTATAAATAGCCAAGGCATTCGGGATTAATCACTTAACATATTAAAAATTAAGTTATACTTAAATCGAAACACGTTCTCGAGTTATCTCGTTATACCCCTTTTAGTGGATTACTTATTATCACTGATCCGACCCGACATTCGTTCGTTAATACGACATGTCACTGCACTTATACTTGGGACATACTTGAGTCATACGAGTTCTAAGGTTGATCGTTACGAACCAATATTATACTCCGAGTTTTATCGCCCGTTTTCTAAGTGTTTTACCAAAGTTATAAAAGAGTCGTCTTTTAGGGGTTCGTTCGCGTTTAACCTTGACTCGAACATTTTTAATAAATCGAAAAATGCTCTTTTTGACATACGGTTTTCTTTCACACCTTCCTTCTTACCCCTAGTATTTATTTACCAAGATTCGCCATGACGTTACATAGCTTACGAGGGTTCAATTTCAGTTACGAACTTTCATTTACGGATTCGAACTACTTTTAGTAATTTGGTCATAAATCCTAAACCGTAAGTCCGTTTCACGTGATCTTTATATCAAAACGAAGCTTAGAACATTACCTATCCTATCATGGCAGATAAGGTCTCTGGACAGTAGGGGTTCGACATGGAAAATGGCATACAAAACATGGTATTGTAAAATCGGGCATTATAACGGCTGTAAATCGAATATCTATCAATTTCGAATCTTCCCATAAACATAGCATCCAACCCAAACAACATATATATGACTTATACACATGAACTGAGGCCAAGCAATGCCTTTCCATTCATCTAGCTATTTACATCATTAATCCAAAATCCATACATAATCATGCTTATAACTTTAACATAACCATAACTAAGTTATAACTATCAAAAACATGCTTAAATCTCAAACAAGGGTTAGGGTTTCAAGAGCTTTATACCTTCCTTAGATAGTGATATAGCCTTACTAAGCCTTGTATGGTCCTTAGGAGTGATTATGCTTGCTATATCAACCATGAAAAATCAAGAAAACCAAGTTAGTTCAAGAAGAACACTATTCATGCTCCTCTTGAATGATTTATTTGAAAATGGAAATGGATGAGTTTGAAGCTAAGATTTTGAGGAGATAAGTTTTATGAAATGTAAGACTCACCTTAATTATTTCAAGAACAAACAATGGTGGGAAGGTTGAGTTTGGATTTGGAATTTATGGATATAGCCGAATGGTTCTTTGCAAGGGGGGGGGGAGAGTTGCTTGGCTCTTTTGATTTTTTGTGTTTTAATCTCCTTTACTCTCATCCACTTACAATATAATATCTTGTAAAAGTCACTTTAATAAAGTGGTGAGGTGTTGGATGATCAAATGGCAAGACATGTGTTGGTTTTGTGGTGGTTAAAGCTTAACTAGGTAGTTACTTGCTAAGTACTTAGTTCTTCCTCTAAGTTGCTAGTTCCTTGCTTCTAGTTTAGTTACTAGATATTTATACTAGTAGCTTGCACAAGACTCTTGCTTCCCCTGCTTGTTTCTGTGTCCGGTTATTACCCGTTTCGATTGATCGTTCGTGAGAATATTTCACGGATTTCTAATTAGGGTTTACCGGGAATCCTCTTTAATATTAATACTTTCATTCTCCATCTTTCATTCTAACTTTCCATTTTATATTCCTTTAATCCATTCGTTAAATACTTAAGGCTATCAGTGTCCAGGGAACTCTCGAAGAAAATAAAAGTGCGGTTTTTCAGAATCCGACAGCTTTTACATACACTTATTTTCCCCCTGGATCACTAATACGAACTCGGAAATCCGTTCCGAATACTTCTATATAGTGTCGTCTCATATTATTATATACTCCCACCAACACACTATTCATTCTGTATTCTTTACTTGTTCTCTTAGGGTTGTATAATTGTCCGTATTCTCTTTCGATCGTTCCTTAACCTTTTTACGGAACTACTGGATTAATCGTTATCGATCTGGATGACATGAGAGTATTCTCTTACTTGAAGTTGCCATATCTTATTCCCTTAGAAGATAGATTATTCTTACCTATGTTGTCACCCTTTAGCATTCTTCAAGACATAACATAATAAAGTCGCATTCCATTCATTCTTTCCCAAATATCAATTATTACATTGTAGCCATATCCACTATTCATTCTTACATCATTAAATACATAAAAGTTTTAATTCCACCCAAAATCTGGGTTCTTACAGGGCTTATTATTGGCTGTTACCGAGTACTACACCAGCAATGCTTACAGGTAATTGTCCAATAATTGATTGAATTAATGCAATTCAAATTGATATATCTCATCTGCTTAATCTGTGGCAGCTCAATAACTGCTTAATCTGAACTTTTAACATTGTTCCAACAAGAACGCGTGTTGAATACTCATAATAGTATTTAGAGTCCACAAGCATATGTTAGAAGGTCGTACAGTTTGTATTACAATATGATTATATTACTGATCAGTGTTCATTTTCTTATTGTGTTCTGGAGCTTTTAAACTTGTCGTAATCTGAGAATAAGTTCCTGAGCTTTAAGATGTGGACTGTGACCTGGTTTTTGACTTCCAGTTGTAACTGTGTGACAGACATCTGCATTTATGAGTTAAGTGGTCTTTTAACTGTCAATTAGAAGACTTAACTACACTGAAGCATATATTAGAACTTAAATCTCCACAGCTCAATATCTGCTTAATCTCAACCTTTGGCATTATTGCTTCATGGACGCATATTGAATACTGTTAGCGCCTTGAGTCCACAAGCATATGTTAAACTTTCTTTTTCATTTGCTTAAGTTTCAATAGGACTGTTTATCAATGTTCTTGTATGTGTGCTAGCGTGCTCACTTTTGTGATTGGGAGCTTTTAAATTTATTGCACTCTGAGAAGCTAGTTTAAAGTAGTTCCCCAAAGAAACTTTGGACTCTTCAAAGCTGATGGAAGCATTTCCTATGATATTGGATTTACAGGACTGAGGCCTTCTTCAGCATCATCTCTTCTATTATCTTTAGTGGTATGTGTTCTTTTATTATGTTTACCTGTTTTTGTTATTAGTAGTAAAATTCAACTCCAAGTTTCGTTTGATCCGACCAGAAGTTAGGTGTGTCTGTTCTTTGATATGTAAAACAACTACGAAACTTGCAGCGGCAATGGAAGTCTGATCATGTCCATAATATCCTTACAAATTATCTCAAAAAATGGGATCTCATTACCATACGTCCATACTTTTTATCTTATAAATTGCTGACAGTTATTTCTTGCATTGCAGAAAACTGGAGTTCAAAGCTGGTTTAACTCCTTACTAATTGTTTACTCAACATGTACCATAGCAGTTCTGCTGCTTATATTGTAATACAAACTGTAATAAGCTTCCATCTCCAGGGAACCACTATTTGCACTTTCTTTGGGGACCAAGGTTCAGTATCTCTGCAACATAACCTTGCATTTTGCAACAAAATAACATTAGCCTGGACTAGCCTCATTCGTGTGTCTGGTCTTTTATACAATCAATGCATTTATGAGGACATATTTCGTATTATAATGTTTATATGAAATTCACAGGTGCAAATATTTTGCTTTACGCTGTTCCAGTTCTACTCATGGCTATTTTGAGTTGCTTATACCTCCACCTGCAAAAGAAGTACAACAACTGTATAGATGGAAGGTATCTTATCTCGCTATCACCTTTAGCCTATCAATATGAACTTTCAACACTTACAAGTTTTTATGTCCTGTTGCAACAGCAGCACCTCACAGTCCACTGCTCTAGCTAGCTGGAAGCGGCCAGCAAGTGTTAAAGCCCCTCTTGGAATTATTTCTTGGATTGAGTTATCATTTTCGTTTCTTTTTCTTGCGCTCATAGTTTAGTCCTCTTTAGCATATGTACATGGCATGTTAGCGATCTAGTAGAAATACAGGGAGATGGCAACAGGTTATCTCATAAAGATCTTATTAAATGAGTACACTATCCCATCTCCATATCCATATGAGTCCAGAATGGTTCTTTGCACAGAAGTTCCTTAAATATACATGCATTGCGCTTGAATTTTTCTGTCTCCTGCTCTTGTATGAGATATTCCTGCAAAACACAAACTATCTTAGAGGAGTACTGATTGCTTGCATCGTTATTTCTTTGTTTGTTATTTTGAGTCATCTAATTGTCTTGCAGGAATAGAAACTTAACTAGCTACTTAAGTTATGTCTCTACCACTTGCACTTGCACACATGTTGGTTTGGGTAAAAACTTAATTGACAATCATATATCGAATTGCACCTGCAAAGTTTTTATTTGCTAGATGAAATGTGATCCTATTTAGGTGTCATAAAGTTCTATGTGAACTTGTGAAGAAAGAAATAATCTTAGCTTAAATGTGCCTAACTCGCGGTTACGTTTTGTTTGCAGGATCGAGTTTACTCAGTGGGACAATTTTGGATTCAAAAAGCAAGTTTGATGATACATGGGATGCCAACTTTAAGAGCATGTGATATGTAGTACAACTACAAATGACTACAACCAAGTTGCCAGGGTAGGGTAGTTTTTGTTATGAATATTGGTTAGTTGCTAGTACTGTATAAACTATAATTTTTGTTGTAAATAAAAGTTTTGTTTCATTTATCATTAGCCAATGTTATCATCTTTTAGAAACACTTGTGGAAAATATCATCAGACAATTGACATGTTTCAAGAAACCATTGTCTATTCTATGCATATACAACACATAAAAAGAAAAAACCATTGTCTGACGACAAGAAACACAAATAAAAACTGTTGTTTAAAAAGAACACATACAATACATAAAAAGGAAAATCATTGTATGACTACAATAAACACAAGCATTTGGAAGGAATAAACCGTTGTGTGTTGGAATTCTAACAAATGGTTTTTGCTAAGAAACCATTGCCTGTAGTGACATACATCAACAGCCCTGATCAAGTAAAAGATTGTATCTTTTGCACTTAAACAATAGGCTTTCTTTTAAAAACCATTGTCTTTACTGCTTAATAACAACAATATCTTCGTTAAAAAGTGTCGCGTTATTGGAGCTTTGACAAGAGGTTTCCAAAGAAGTGTTGTTGTTTCTGGGTATCAGACAACACTTTTCAGATGACTTTTACTTGTCTTTCAACTTTCACATAACAGCTTGCTGTGTGTTGTCTGAGGTGTGTATCACACGACTTCTCAATAGTTAACAGTTTTTGGTATATTCAGACAACACGTTTTGCCTGTTGTCTAAAGCAAAAATCCTTGTAGTGTATATAGAGTGGTATATATTGTAAGAGGTTACACAATTTGAGATTTACAAACATTAATATAGAGCATTTTCATTAAAACATGATCACACGTTTAAATAATACTTCTACTTTTAATCAAATCAATAAGTAAAAGCAAAACAAAAACACCAAACAATTAAATGATGCGGGAAATTTACGTCCCAATTTTTATTATTAATCTAAACAATAATCAATAATACATCAAATAATAACACCTCAAAATGGTGTTACAACTGATATTTAAGCCAAATAATGTTCAAGTATCTCCAAACAATACCTAAAATTACATCTCTTAAACATACATATCAGATATATTATTAGTATTTATGTATATATAACCATCTAAATTTAGCCGCAAAGGCTTAACTACTTGTTGTACAAGTCTTTCCATACTCTTTTTAACTTTTACTCCCTCTGTCCCTCCTATTTCTTTACACTTTCTTTTTTGGGACGTCCCACCAATTCTTTACATTACAAAAAGTAACTTTTAATAATAAAATACATTATTACATCCACTACTTCACTCCACTTTTTCAACACTTTACACTATTACACCCACTACTTCACTTACTTTAACAATAAAATCAATATTACACCTACTA
This sequence comes from Saposhnikovia divaricata, assembly GCA_036435485.1. Lineage (NCBI taxonomy): Eukaryota > Viridiplantae > Streptophyta > Magnoliopsida > Apiales > Apiaceae > Saposhnikovia > Saposhnikovia divaricata. The sequence goes on from CM071595.1 coordinate 21,056,163, forward strand.
TTATTGGTCTCTGTGCCCAAACACAATGTAAAGAAATCAACATGACGGAGGGAGTACAAGCCTTCCAATATCAGTGTTTAATTATCCAATTTTACGATGAAGACATAACATAAATAATAATTATCTATACATATAATTATTAGTAAACTCATAATTTTTTGGATCATTCAAATTTATACTATCATATTAGGTTGAACTGCAACACATACGACATTTTAAGTAATCATTTGTTCTTATTCTACTTTAAATCATCATTTGTTCCCTAATTCTACTTTTTTTTCTTTCTTTTTCTTTCCCACGTCTATTGTTAGGGTAAAACTATTTCGTGTGGAAATACTAAATACTCTGCAGTGTAAAGTGTGGCTAGAGGAGAAGAATTACAAGCTATATATGCTTATTCTTTTGTGACTCACCATGTTTATTTTATTTGATCATATTAAGTGACAATTGTTGTCATCCTCAATAACTTATATTAACTTAGAATCCGTGCTAAACATGGATTTATTTTAATATTATATAAATTTTGTTTAATGTGTCATTGAAAATTTTAATATTTAAATTTTGTAGTCTTAAAATTTTTAACTAATATAATTTAATTATAATAATTATATATATGTTATCCGTGATATTTTTAAAAAAGGAGATATTTTAGGTTGAAAATATAGAAAAGAAATTAAGTTTGAACTGAAAAGGTTATCAATTTATTATTAATAAATACAATATTATTATTTTATTTTATTAAACGGAACGACCCATAATAATTTTGGAAAATTTTCAGAAAAATGCAACAATATCTCGATTCTAAAAACCAGTAAATATTTACAAGTAGGTTTATATCTAGAATCCTAACACCGGTAAATATTTGCAATTGGTTTCTATCATGTACACAGCCAACATATATGGATACTTTTGGTTGTACTAGGGGCTCAACCATCATGAAAGTAAATGCTGAACAAGTACCGTTAAACATTATTTCACGTGCTAACTAGGACACATACATTTTGAAAGTCTCTAGAAGGTACTTAACTTACATGAAACTGTAACTATTTTGACTATGCGCGCACAGGCGATCTAGTAACCAACAAATTCCATTTAAAAATAGGTTCTGGCAAAGCTGTACTTCGTCTCCGCGCGCAATATAATGGTAAAGTAGAGAATCAAATAAAAACGCAGTTCCAAAACAAAAAGACGAGACTACCTGTGTAAGAGCAGCAAGCACTAGTCGGCCTATGTGTATGTATTTTCTAATACAGTCCCTGGACAACTGCAAAATTAAAGCCTTTGATTTTGGCTTTGTCATTGATTCAATGTCATGTTCAGCTCAAAAAATTATGTATTCTTCCAAACTCAGACTGATAAAGTGGTATTTTCTTCGTTTCTTTCCAGATCAATGTTTATTAAAACATGTGATATGGCATCTATCTATACTATACTCCCTCCGTCCCAATGAATTGTATACATTGGGGGACGGGGGCGTGACACGCATTTTAAGGCTCCTAACTACTATAGTTAGATAACTTATTTTTACAATTTTCTTTTTTTGTATAAAAATAGAACAATCCTATTTTTATACAAAAAAAGAAAATTGTAAAAATAAGTTATGGAACTATACTAGTTATGCACCTTAAAATGCGTGTCAGACACTCTAAAAGAAACGTATAGAAATGAATGGGACAGAGGGAATATTATACAAGAGTAGAACATTAAAACCCTTACTCAATTACAGTAAAAATTCATTTTATTAACGAATCAATTTCCTTTTTCAGATTAAACATATTATCTTTTCTATTTTTTAAAAGCCAAATAATTTTCTTTTTCAGATAAAATACAATATCTTTTATATTTTACCAAACTAAAATTTCTCCTTTACTATTCAATTTCCTTTTTCTAACATAATTGTATTATAATTACTATTAACTAAAATATCACGTTATCTTTTTCAAACAAAACACGTTATCTTTTCTCTTTTCCCTAATGTTGTGGAATAAAAACTAGGTTGAAATTATTGCGGCTAGGATTTGTGTATTTAATGCTAGGGTTCGTGAGCTTCGTGCTTTAATGGTTGCTTCTGCGTTCGAGACTAACCGGTCCTCACAGAATGCCTACGTATCTCGTTATTGAGAATCAAGCCAATAAAACGTAGTTCTGAGAATGAGGGGTCAGGCCCTTTATATAGGCTGTTGGAGCCTCTAGAAGTATGGTAGGAGTCGGAGACTTGGTGGGCAAGCCACCGCCTTGAGGAAGGTTCTAGTCTCCTTCCTTGTAGGAATCAGTTTCCATGTTGAAATATGTATCTTGGAGGCTAAGTCAGGCAGGAATAATATCCTTGTTTAACTCTAATTGCTGAGCTGTTTATTACCCTTGATATTAATTACGAAATTAATATTTAATTAGGATTTTCGGGCCACCTGGTGGGCCGTACGTTTTGACCATATTGGGTCTAATTAATGCCATATTAAATGTGTCTTTAGGGCTTACTTTTAGCCCATATCATTTGCCCCCCAACTTCTAGGAAAGCTGATCAGGCTTTCCTTGAAGTTATTACGGCCTTTCTCGAGACTTGGGTCAGGGTTTATCTTAGTACACTAGTGTTTCACGAGTATCGTCTTTTTGTAAAGCGTGGAGCGACCGACGCATCTACGACGAATGTTAAACGATGCTAAACGGCACTAAGTAGCCTTAAACGACGTTAAAGCAATGTTTAAGCGACGCTAAACGGCACTAAACGGCGCTAAACGGCACTACACGGCGCTAAACGGCACTAAACGGCGCTGAACGGCACTAAACGGCACTACACGGCGCTAAACGGCACTAGTTTTGAGAATATTAGATTGTGCATCGAGCGTAAAATTATTTTTCCATGTTTCTGGAATTTTCGAGAGATTTTTTTTTTAAATTTTGCAGGCCAAATTCGAGCTCAATTTCGAGCTCAAACTGCCTCCAGATCGCAGCCATTTTTCTTGTTTCCCAAGTCATTTTCGACCTGGAAATTTCGAGGAGAAATCAGTGTATTTTCGAGCTCAATTTCGAGCTCAAACGGGGGCCAGGTCGTGGCTGTTTTACAGGTTTTTTAGTTCATTTTCGAACTAATTCATACGACCTCATTCGGTATGGAAACGACCTCGAGTTTTCACCCAGGTCGTGACCTTCTCCCCGGCTTTTCTAGTCATTTTCGACCTCGTGCTGGCGACCTCAAACCAAGGGGAAACGACCTCAAAGTGGTTCCAGGTCGCAGAGATTTTTCACACTTTCTAATATAATTACGACCAGAATTTACCATTCTCATTGTAGTATAAATCCGACCTCAACACAACACATAGACGACCTCAAGTTAGGCCTAGGTCGTGTGGGTTTTTCATATTTTTCAATTCAAATTCGAGCTGGAGTTTGCGATCTCAAACCACGCCTCAAATGGACATGTTTTAGTTGATTTTCTGGTTATGTGAATGAGCTCGAAATCCTATTGCAAAGCGAGGTCGTAGGTGCCGACCTCATACCACCTTCTTTCGGGTCTTTCCTTGGTTTTGGACTGTAACAGTGGGCCTTTCCAAACCTTTTGGGCCTTAAATTGAGCTTGGACTTTTGCAGGCCTTTAGTCTTAGCTAAAACTGAATTCAGGAATTATATCTTTGGCCCTATTGGGCTTTTGGATCGTAGTCATGGGCTTTAAGTCTTAAACCTTAACAGGTTTTGTTGTCGTCGTTAGGCAGTGTCTTTTTCAAGCCCAATTTTTATTTAAAGGCCCAAAAAAAGATTTCTAACAGGCTATAACCGGTTGAGTAATTTAAACTTGCCAGTTGACATGCTCTATCTTTTCGCCTATATAAGGCCAAGAATTTCACTTTCATTTTCATCACAAAAACTTTCTAAAAATTTTCTCTTCTAAAAGTTCTCTCTAGAGTTTCAAAGCTTTCTCAAGAAATCAAGTTTGATCTTCATAAGTTGAAGATCATTCGAAGTTCTTAGCTTTTTCCTCCAAATCTTTGAAGATTTGAAGATTATTTGCAGAATCTTTGGTGTTTTTCCAGATTCTTCATTGAAGGTATGAATCTCTCTCCTTCCTTCATTGAAGATTTGAAGATCTTCCATCTTTTCTTTGAAGATCACACATTTTCTGGGTTTTACTCTTCAAATCCCTCGAAGATTTGAATGTTTTAATCTTTTTCATCACTCTTTTTGCAGGTTTCCAAATTTCTTTGAAGATTTACTGAGATGGCAGAAGATCGTGCAGCACTTCGTTTCCAGAAATTGCAAGGAGCCTCCAAAAGAGGTATCATCATTCGTTCTCCCTCCATGAGTTTACAGGATATGATTTTAAATCGTAAAGAAGATTTTCCATCCTTGTCACACCTTGATTCCTTTAATCACAGTAACACCTTTCATGATATAGGAAAGATCACTGATTATAACAAGATGTATAGAATAGAACCACCCTATAGACTTGTCCAAGCTGATCCTGGGGATCGATCTTGCCATTGGCGCCCCGATGCACTTTGTGTTTATAGGGGTGCCATTGTTGCAGGAGTTCGATTCCCCTTCCATGAGTTTATTCCTAGGCTCTTAGCAGATGTAGGAATTAACCCTTGCCAACTTCCCCCCAACTCTTGGAGGGTGATCAATTGTTTCATGGTCCTCTGCCTCAAGAACAAATTCCCTCTTTCTTTAGCTCTCTTTAGAAAGATTTTTCAATTTAAGAATTCTGCTGAATCTACTCCGGGTTGGGTATACATTAGTCATCGTACTTCCACTCCTCCAATCTTTCACCCCCAATCTATTCCTGACTCCAACCCAAAATGGAAGAAGGAGTTCATGTATCTAATATGGGAAGGTGGAGATTTGGGCAACGTTTTCCGTAGTACCTTTGGTAAGGTCGTAGATGGCAGTGCCAATGATATTGAGCTCAACGAGGAAGAGACCCAGGCCTACAAGGAGCTCATCAAAGATAATTATACTACTATGGCTTGGGATCTCCTGAATGAGTTCCAGCTTAAGTCTTTGGGACTTTCCCGAGTGGCCAATAAGGGTAATTTACTTTCTTTTTGTATTCCTTTACCTGAATATGATTGTCTCATACCCATTATTTGTCTTTTGTTTTGTAATTGCAGCTGCAGCTTTTATCAACAAGACTAATGAGCCTGAAGATGGAGACACTGCTAGGATGAAGAGGGCTCGTTCAGGGAAGGATCCTCGAGCCCCAACCGCCACGGATGCCTACTTGAGGCCCCATGTAGTCGATATTGAAGAAGCAGATGGCTCTTCCAAGAGCGCTTGGCGCCCCAACTGGGGTATTAGGAAGAAGGACTCCATCGTTGGAGATTGCAGGCATGCCATGGATTGGTCCTATCATTCCATAACTCCCGGTGATTTCAAAGATTATGTATCCGGCTCCACTCTTGAAGGAGCCGAGAGTGCTGGAGCTCAGGCCTTTGCTGTTGTAAGCTCCTCGCTTCCCTCTCTCTTATATACTTGTTTGCTATTTGAATCGTGGTTCTAACTTTATCTTTTGTAGGCTAATGCCAACTTCCAGGGGGCCATATTCCAGGCTAAGACTTGGCGTTCAGCCTATGAGACTCATAAGGCAAAGTATGATAATTCTCAGGATGAACTGGCCTCTGTCAGAGCTACTTTAGAGAGGAGGGAGAAAGAGCTTCTAGAGTCTCAGGCTGAAAATGTCACTCTTAGGAAGGGCAAGCACGACCTGATTGATGACTACCTTGCCTCCAAGGAGTATGTGGGCTTCATGGAGAAGCATGACGACTCTCTATTCCCTTACCAGTTTACTCAGGGATGGGACGGAGCTCTTGCTGAGGTTACTAGGAGATTTCCTAGTACCCTTAATGTTTCAGACTTCCCTAGCCCTCATGCTCCTATGGCCTTGGCAGTGCAGGACACCCAGGAGGAGGACCAGGAGGATGATGAGAGGATCCTGGAGCCAGAGCCCTCTGCTCATCTTGGCGGAGATGAAGAGGATGAGCGCACTGGAGATGCTCAGTAGTTGCTCTTTTTATTTATCTATTTATGCACTCTGCCTTCGGGCATGACTCTGTACTTTTGTTAACTTATCTTGATAAGTTAATCGTTTATGTATTCTGCCTTCGGGCATAACTTTTAATTCGTAATCCATTGTCCTTGATGTTTCTCAACTTATTCATGTTCGCATGTGTAGTCTAGCATTTTATGCCTGTATATCAATAAGTAATGCTCATAACTTATGCGAAAATGTAGAATAGTCTTATTAGTATGGAGAAATGGGCACAGCCCTTACATAGGTAGCATAAACGGGCACAACCCTTACATAGATACTCTACTTCCTATATCTCAAGTTTAAAAACTTGGAATGGTTTCATCAACCTTATTTCTACTTCTATTACATAGGCAAAAAGCTAGGTCCTTTTCAGGAGAGCTTAAACATAGTAAACCTTGAGGTTCAATGCATGCCAAGTCCGGGGCACCTCAACCCTGTCCAAGGTTTCCAGTTTGTAAGATCCTCGTCCTAGCGTCTTCTTGACTCGATACGGCCCTTCCCAATTCGGGGCTAGCTTTGCCTTCTGACCAACTCCAGAGGCTTCTATTTTTCTTAGCACCAAGTCGCCTTGTCGAAAGAATCTCTCCTTAACCCTTCGGTTGTAGTGGGAGGATGCTCTCTTCTGATGTTCTGCGTTCCGGGCATTTGCTTCATCCCTCATCTCATCAATTAGGTCTAGGGCAAGTCTCATGCCTTCCTCATTAGTTTCTTGCTCATATGCCTCAACTCGAGGTGACGCCTGCATGATCTCCAGGGGCACAACTGCCTCGGCTCCATAAGCCAATAAAAAACGGGGTTGCTCGAGTTGTCACTTTGCAAGTGGTACGATATGCCCAAAGTATAGGCAGTAACTCGTCCACCCAAGTGTTTCTTGAGCGTTCGACCCTTTTCTTCAGTCCATCAAGGATTATACGATTGGCTACCTCGGCTTGCCCATTAGCTTGAGGATGAGCTACCGAGGTAAAGCGAAGCTCAATAGCATTTTCCTCACAATACTTCTTGAACTCTTCATTGTTAAACTGCATCCCATTGTCCGTCACAAGGATTCGTGGGATTCCATACCTACAAATTATGTTCTCCCAAAAGAATTGGGCAACTTGTTTGGTGGTTATCTTGGCTAGGAGTTTAGCCTCAATCCACTTAGTGAAATATTCAATAGCCACTATCAGAAACTTCCTTTGTGCTGAGGTTACTGGGAATGGACCAAGGATATCCATCCCCCACATTGCAAATGGAATAGGAGAATTGATTGAGGTTAACATTTCGGGCGGCTGCCTTACAATTGGAGCATGCTTCTGGCATCTCTCACACTTCTTGACATAGTTCTGCGCATCGGCTAACATCTCTGGCCAGTAGAATCCCAGACGGGTAATCTTGTGAGCTAGGGCTCTGCCCCCAAGTGCTGCCCACAGATTCCTTCATGAACGTCTTCCAGCGCCTCTTTTGCCTCTTGAGGCCTTAAACATTTCAAGTACGGGATGACAAAAGACCTTTTGTAAAGAAGGCCTTCAATCAAGGTATATCTCAGTGCTCTTACTGACAGCTTCCGTGCCTCCAAGGCATTGTCAGGGAGCCATCCAGTTTCTAGGTGAGCCTTAATAGGGTCTATCCAACAGCTCCCCATGTCGATCGGTGCTACTAGTTTCGAATTGATGGACGGGGCCTTCAAGACCTGGAAGTACACACTTCCTGCATAATTTTCTATCTCATAAGAGGCAAACTTTGACAGGGCATCGGCCTTAACGTTCTCCTCCCTTGGGATGTGTTCCACATGGCACTCATCAAACTGAGTCATGACACCTCTCACAATCCTTAAGTACTTAGACATAGTTTCATCTTTGGCTTCGAACTCACCATTCACTTGCGAGACTACCAGTCTTGAATCTCCACAAACTTTGAGGTTCTTAACTCTCATTGTTCTGGCCAGACCTAATCCGGCTATCAGGGCTTCGTACTCAGCTTCATTGTTGGTAGTTGGGAAGTCCAACTTCAGAGCATACTCGACTATGAACCCATCGGGGCTTTGCAAGACCAAGCCTACGCCACTAGATTTTGTTTTTGATGCTCCATCAAAATAGAGCACCCAATACTCCTTCTGATCAGGTACAAGTTCTTCATCTTTACTCTCAATCCCAGGGGTGGTTACTATCTCCTGCGCCCCGACTTCTTGGTTGCCAATGGTACATTCAACCACGAAGTCAGCTAATGCTTGAGCCTTGATGGCTGTCCGAGGCTTATACACAATGTCAAATTCTTAGAGTTCGATTGCCCACTTGATTAGCCTTCCACTGGCCTTCGGGCTATGCAGAATACTTCTCAACTGTTGGTCCGTCAGGACTTCAATCCTATGTGACTGAAAGTAGGATCGTAGCTTCCTTGAAGCTGTTATCAATGCCAAAGCAAACTTCTCAATGGTAGAATAATTCAACTCAGCCCCATGCAACACCTTACTCACGTAGTAGATGGGTTTCTGAACCTTGCTCTCCTCTCGTATGAGAACGGAGCTCAACGCTTGCTCAGATACCGCCAGGTATAGATAAAGAGTCTCTCCGGGACTTGGCTTGGCCAACAACGGGGCTTCAGCCATGTATCTCTTCAATTGCTCAAAGGCCTCTTGGCTTTCAGATGTCCATTCAAAATTTTTCACCTTCTTTAATGTTTGAAAGAAAGGCAAACACTTATCACCAGATTTGGAGATAAATCTCCCTAAGGCTGCAACGCGGCCTGTCAACTTCTGCACATCTCTTATAGAGCGTGGTGGCTCCATGTCTAAAATCGCCTTGATCTTGTCAGGATTGGCCTCAATGCCTCTCTTTGAAACCATCAGCCCTAAAAACTTTCCAGATCCAATGCCAAAGGCACACTTGGCGGGATTCAACATCATCTTATGGTGCCTCAGCACTTCAAATGCCTCTCCGAGGTGCTTGATATGATCAGCCGTATATAGGCTTTTGACTAACATGTCATCGACATAGACCTCCATGGTTTTTCCAATCAGATGGGCGAATATCTTATTCACCAACCGTTGGTAAGTGGCTCCTGCATTCTTTAGTCCAAATGCCATAACAAGATAACAGAACACACCAAAGTTAGTTATGAAAAATACCTTAGGGATGTCATCCTTGTGCATCTTAATCTGATTATAGCCGCTGAATCCATCCATGAAGCTCAACATCTCATGTCCAGCTGTGGCATCTATCAACATATCAATCCTTGGCAGGGGAAAACAATCCTTTGGACATGCATCATTCAGGTTAGTGAAGTCTATGCACATCCACCATTTCCCATTCGCCTTCTTGACCATCACAGGGTTTGCTAACCATTCGAGAAATTGAATCTCTTCAATAAAACCAGCCTCCAAGAGCTTATCCACTTCTTGCTTAATGGCCTCTTGCCTTTCCAGAGCAAAGTTTCTCTTCTTCTGCTTTATTGTCTTCCTCTTGGGATCAACATTTAATTTATGAGTTATGAGTTAGGGGTCAATTCCTGGCATATCAGCTGCTGTCCAAGCGAACACGTCACTATTCTTTTGTAAGAACTCTATCAACTTTCCCTTCAGGGGTTCTTTCAGAGATGCTCCAACATAAGTAACTTTCTCAGAATCGTTCGGCCCTAGAGGTATGGGAATCAAATCCTCTGCTGGTTTCCCTCTATGCTCCTCATCATCGCGGACATCCATGTCTTCTATCGGAAGGACCTGCCCCCTAACTCCATCGGCCCTCAGCGCGGCTACATAACAACTTCTTGCCATCTTCTGATCACCCTTCTATTCTCCGACACCACTCCGTGTTGGAAACTTAATCTTCATATGATAGGAAGAGGCCACAGCCTTAAACGCATGGAGTCCAGTCCTTCCAAGGATTGCGTTGTATGTTGAGGCTGCCTTAATCACCAAAAAGTTCAGCATCTGAGTCATCTCTTTGGGTTCCTGCCCAATAGTCACGGGTAACTGAATAGTTCCCTCAACGTTGGACTCCACTCCGTTAAACCCGTATATGGGCATGTTTGTAGGGGTCAACTGAGAGTCGTTATACCCCATCTTCACAAAGGCATCATAAAACAAGATATCAACAGAAGCTCCATTGTCTATCAAGACTCGTTTTACTTCTGAGTTTCCGATCACAGGAGTTATGACCAGCGGGTCGTCATGGGGGAACTTCACCCCTTCCAAGTCTGAGTTATCGAAACCAATTACCATCTCAGTCTTAGCATGCTTCGGGGCCTCTCCCACAATGTGCATTACTTCTCTAGCATAAGCCTTTCGAGAGTTCCTGGTCGCGCCGGCCGCTGTTGGGCCTCCCCAGATCATGTTGATAACTGCCCTTCGGGGCTGTGGATTGCGGTCGTGATTGTCATCTCTTCTATTATTATCTCTTCTGTCATTGTCCCTTCTGTCATTGTCTCTTCTCTGGTTCCCACGGTCATCACCCTTGGTGAACTGACTTAGTTTTCCTCTTCGTATCAAGAACTCAATCTCATCCTTGAGTTGCCTACAATCGTCGGTGTCATGTCCCACATCTTGTGGAACCTGTAATACTGATCCTTGTTCCGCTTGGCTGGGTCTCCTCTAAGTGGCTTCGGCCATCGGAAGTCCTTTTCTTTTTCAATGTCCAACAGGATCTGACTTCTTGGAGCATTAAGCCTGGCATATTCGGAAAACCTTGGACCCGAGTTCTTTTTTGGAGCAGATTCAGAGTCTCTGCTAGTTCGGGGATACTTGTCCCTAGCATCGTACTCTTGTTCTTGCTTCCGCTTGTTGTTCCCTCCATTGCTCAGTGCGGCTTCCTTTTTCATGCTGTCCTCAGCCTTTATATATTTGTCTGCCCTTCGCTGGAGATCATCCATGCTTTCAGGGGGTGTTTTGCCAGCGATCTCTTAAAAAAGAGATTCGTGGTTCCATGCTGCAAGGCTACCATAGCCACCTTATTTTCCAAATCAGTGATGTTCAGGGTCTCCTTAGTGAATCGCTTGATATAATCTCTCAGGTTCTCGTTCTTTCCCTGTGTTACATACATAAGGGATGCAGAGCTCTTCTCATGAATTCTTCCGCTAATGAATTGACTGACAAAAGCGGTACTCAACTCCTTAAAAGAGCTAATCGAGTTTGGAGGTAGACGGCTATACCAACGTTGTGCCATGCCCGACAGGGTTTGGGGAAACGCCCTACACTTAAGGGCATTCTTGCCCATAGATCAGCCGAGCATGACCGCTTGGTCCAGGATCCCTTGGATCCTGGGGGTAGTTAGGCAGCCCATACAGTGGGTTGGTGTTGACAGGGAGTGAAGAAGTGGAGAGGATATGAGAGGTGGGCGACTACTCAGAGGGAGAGGAGAGACTATCATCTGGAGCGGGTTAGTCTCCTATCCTGGAGGGACGATTTCTGGTTGAGATCCCTCAGCATGGGGATTCGTCCCTAGTGGTTGAGAGATCTGTGTATGAGGATTCGTCCCTTGCTCCATCAATGGAGGAGCAGAAACTGATGGGATAACAGTGCCAGAGGTGGCCTCGGTTGAGACCGGTGTTGTTCTTCGAGTGGTAACCATGGTTGATGTCTTTTTCCCACAGACGGCGCCAAATGTTATGGAATAAAAACTAGGTTGAAATTATTGCAGCTAGGGTTTGTGTATTTAATGCTAGGGTTCGTGAGCTTCGTGCTTTAATGGCTGCTTCTGCGTTCGAGACTAACCGGTCCTCACAGAATGCCTACGTATCTCGTTATTGAGAATCAAGCCAATAAAACGTAGTTCTGAGAATGAGGGGTCAGGCCCTTTATATAGGCTGTTGGAGCCTCTAGAAGTATGGTAGGAGTCGGAGACTTGGTGGGCAAGCCACCGCCTTGAGGAAGGTTCTAGTCTCCTTCCTTGTAGGAATCAGTTTCCATGTTGAAATATGTATCTTGGAGGCTAAGTCAGGCAGGAATAATATCCTTGTTTAACTCTAATTGCTAAGCTGTTTATTACCCTTGATATTAATTACGAAATTAATATTTAATTAGGATTTTCGGGCCACCTGGTGGGCCCCACGTTTTGATCATGTTGGGTCTAATTAATGCCATATTAAATGTGTCTTTAGGGCTTACTTTTAGCCCATATCACCTAACTTAAATATCTCTTTTTTCCAATTATATCACGGGCGGTTATCTTTTTCCCAAAACACATTACCTTTGTCCATTTCTCTAACTAACACCTCTCTTTTTCCAATTATATCATGGGGGTTCTTATTTAATAAAAATTAAATAATAATATTAGAATACCAATAATTAACCAATTACATTTTCAACAAAAACGTATAATCTTTTCTATAATTTCTAATTAAATTCACTTTTTTCTAGATATATCACGGACAACATTAATTTTTCATTTTCTAAAAACACTACGAGCAATTTATTTAGTAAAATGACATAATTAAATTATAATTGTTATAAACTAATCAATTTTCTTTTTCACATAAAGCATGTCACATTTTAATTTTTCTCGTTACCTTTTCCAATTTCCCAAACTAAAATTCCTCTTTTTCCAATTATATCACGAGCGGTTCTATTTAATCCAATAAAATAATAATGTTGTAATATTAATAATTAACCAATTACCTTTTTCAGCTAAAACGTATCATTTCTATATTTTCTAACTAAAATCCCTCTTTTTATAGAAATATCACGGACAATCATTAATTTCTCTTTTTTCTAAAAACATTACGAATAATTTTATTTAGTAAAATAACGTACTAAATTATAATTACTATAAGCTAATCAATTACCTTTTTCACCTAAAACATGTTACCTTTTTAATTTTTTTAGCTAAATCCTCAATTTTTCGTATTATCACGGGCATTTTATTTAATAAAATAAAATAATAGTTTTATAATTACTAATAATTAATCGAATACCATTTTCAACTAAAACCTATCATCTTTTCTATATTTTCTAACAAAAAACCTCTTATTTTCTTGAAATATCACGGATAACATTTATATAATTATTAACAAATCATCTCATTTAAAAATTTAAGCCTCCAATATTTATGTTTTAAAAAAATTAATTCTAGTTAATGAAACAAATCATATAATTTTACCGTGTATCGCACGGGTTTTAAGTTAGTATATATATATATATATATATATATATATATATATATATATATATATATAACCTTTATTAATAAGCAAAACCTCTTTTTAATGTACTAATTTTTACCAAATTTGGTTGGAACCATATTTTCGTTCATCCCTAAAATTCTATTTCCTCTAAAATTCTACGTTATTTTTATAAAATAAATAAATAAAATCCTATTATAAATATAATTTTCTTATTACAATTTAATCATAAAAGATTACGAATAAGATTCTTATTTCTTCTAGGATTCTACATTAGTTTTTGATAAAATTGTTAAATAATATTATAATTGTAATTTTTTAATATAACTCTATTTTGTTCACAAATAAAGTATTTATCATAATCATGTACATTTTTACTTATATATCAGAATCATTTAGTTTTTTTTCTCAATTTCCTTAAGTAAACTTTTTTACTAAATTTAATTAAATTTCTTGGACCCGAGCTTCGCACGAATTATCATCTATTCTATACTCTTTATTAAAAGTAGAAATCCCCTCTTAATGGTATGCCACTAAATATTAATTAATTTAATTAATTAAAATTGTAATATTATATATTAATTTAACTTAATAATGAAATTATATACTATGAGTCTATTAATTAAAAATTGAAATAAAAGTCAGGAATATAGTATTACATAGAACTTATGACTCCTTTAATTAATATTTAAAAAGTATCTATAATAGATTAATAATAAATACAACTGATAATATAACTACTCTTACATTATCAGAATGAAGTTTTGTAAATTTAATTAATTAAAATATTATATTAAATTTAATTTAATTTAATAGTGAAGTTATATACTAGGTGCTTCAAAATTTTATTGTATTTAAAAAACTAATAATTAGAAATTTAAAACAATTTATCACGATCCGTGCTTCGCATTCTAGAAAGAATTTTTTATATAGAGAATCGGAGAGAACCATATTTTTTTTTAATTTTTTTCCAAAAATGTTATCCCAAAAAAAATAAAAAACTGACATTGGCACATCACTGCTGACGTGTCACTGACATATCATCACTACTGGTGTGGCACTACCACGTCATCATTGCTGACGTGTCACTGACATATCATCACTACTGGTGTGGCACTACCACGTCATCACTGCTGGCGTGGCACTGCCCCCCGTCAGCAGTGATGACGTGGTAGTGCCACGTCATCTGCCACGTCATCATTGCTGACGTGGCAGGGGCACGTCATCATTGATAATGTGGCACTGCCACGTCAATAGTGATGACGTGACAGAAGACATTAACAGTGACACGTCAGCAACAGTGCCACGTCAATATTTGGTTATGTTACAGAATAAGAAAATTGGTCTTTTTTTTAATTATAGAACAAAAAAAAAATTGGTCTTTTTTTATAGAACCAAAAATTAAAACTTTGATTCTACTATAGAATCATAAAATTAGTAGTTCTCTCCAATTCTCTATATTAGATGGTTCTCTCTGGAGCAATGACCTATATATACATATATATTGTTCAAATACAAACCAATCTTTAAATACAAACTACAAACTAACACTAAATTTATTATATTTCATTTATTCTAAGGGCCCCGTCAGGGGCACCTTCACAAAAAATGTCATAAAATAACTCACCAATGTTCAGCAAAAAAAAAGTTACCATTTTTAAACAAAAAAAAAAATAAACTGTTGTCACGTCATCATTTTAAATTTTTTTTTTGAGGAATGGATAGAGGGTAGAATTATGAGTCTTTTTTGTATTGGATGGCCCCAGGGCCCTTTAGAATACAAGAAATATGAGAGGGACTCATTATAAGAGAGGATCTCATCATTATAATAAGAGGGGTCTCATTTGAACCGCCCCTATATATATATATATATATATATATATATATATATATATATATATATATATATATATTTACATACATGCTCGTTATTTATGTTTAATATTGCATGTACTGATGTACATAATAAGTAGTCAATTATGAGCGGCTTCATAACTAAAGTAGAAAAAGAAATTGACGTGCACCACAAATTTCATTTTTCTTATATGCAGTTATACATTAGGATTACGTTATTTATAATTTATTCAATTCACTGGAAAACGTTTAACATTGTTTCACGTGTAGTTGTGCATGAAAAAAAAAGTACCAAATCTTTAATTTCTAACCATGTAATTGCGCTTGCCATTTCTTACATGATGCTTTAAGTCAAAAAACAACTTCAAAATCTACGTGTATTTCGTTTATAACAATGTATATATGTGTTCATGTAAACTATAATCACTACGAGGATTATTTATTTAACTTAACTATAAGGTTACATATCAAAGAGATTAGAGCATCTACAATGATATTACGCAAATTGATTAATGATGATTTTGTAAAAAAAAATTGAATCTGTAAAAGGATGTACTTTAATGGAATTATGTAAAATGGTTGGCTATAATTTAAAACACAAAATATTGATAATGTGTCCAATTTAAAGTTTATGTAAAAAATTTAGATATTGAACAAATATAATCGATGAGGAAGAAATTGACTAAATATTTATCTTAAGATGAAAAATGGTTGAAGACAAAACAAAAATACATATTACATAAAATAGATGTCATGTCAGCTTAATTAAGGATAAAAATGTATTGGAGATTCTCTTAGAAAAATGCTAGAATTATCAAAAATATTTTTGAAAAACATCCTGAATGCTAAGTTGATATTGTATTATCGATTGTTCATTCATAAATGAAATAAACTTCTCTGCATTAATATAAACTAGCATAATAGCCATGCAAAGAACGGGCACCGTTTAAATTCGTCTTATTTAATTGTTTTAATTATTAAAATAGATGATTTCTAATTTTTGAAATATAATACATAAAAAGTGTGATGCATTTAATAAAATATTTTAAAAATTATTACAAAATATTTTAAAAATACATAAATTTTCAAATATTAAAAATATGTTGCATTTTTTAAATATTATATATGATGCTTGATTTCATACACGATCGTAACAATTTACTTAAGAATTTAATATGATCGAAAAATTTACTTACACTTAATTAGGAATTCATATGATTTTTTATAAATAATTTTGAAAATGTAACTTAGAATGACAAAACAATAACTTCTTTAAAAAATCCATCATTGAATTAGTAGATTCACGTGCAGACATTTATAGATAAGTGTTCAAATGATAATTTATATTATAATGAAAAATGAGAACTAATCTTATGCTCAAATGTATAGTGTGTACAACATCCACACTCAGTAATTCATTCATGTCACCAAATCGATCATCACTTTAGCAATTATTTGTGAATACTTTTGTTACCGAGTTTCAACCACATTCTCGACAACACAATTCGATAGCTTATTCATCTCATTTTCATCCTTTCACAATAAAAATAAGTTTACAAATGCCCACTGGTGTCGTTTTCACCCACTATACCACCATTAATGCCATCACCAAACACTTTCGAATACTATCAAAATTTCAGATTTTAAATTTTTTGGTGGGTTAAATATCAAATTGGTTACTGAAGTGGAGTCTATATATCAATTCATTCACTGATCTTAACGGGATATCATTTGAATCCCTAAAGTCATATTAAATATCAAATAAATACCTCTATATATGTATTCGGAAAGTAAAAGTAATTTTTCATCGAGTTCTACACATTTCGTTTGGTTATGGTAGCATTCAAGAAAATTGTGTAGAATTCAATGAAAAATTATATTTACTTCTCGAGTACATTTAAAAGGTATCCGTTTGATATTTATTATGACTTTAATGATTCAAATAATACCCCGTTGAGATCGGTGAACAAATTGATATATGACTTCCACTTCAGTGACAAATTTGATATTTAAGCGATTTTTTGGTAATTTGTTCAAAATTTTTAGAATAATTTGTGTTTAAACATTGGTGATTCCAGTTGAATTTTCGTGGATCCTGCTTAGATTTTGGTGGTGTAAGTTGTGATGCACATTCAAATGTAATCTACTTCTCCAACTTTACCCTTCTTTCTCTGCATTTTTTGACAGTTATTTTACACCATCTTCGACAATACATTAACGTTATCACCACCTCTTCCCCACTTGTACATTGTTTGTATGCATCTATAAACCATTGTTATTCACACTACACCATAGAAAGCCAAAAAAATGTTGCAATATAATCAAAAATGGATACTGCAACAATTTTTCGATGTTGCATATTTGGCAATTGCAGTTGGTTCCAACTGCAACATTTTACCTAAAAACATCAACACCATGGAAAATGTTGCAGTTGGATTCTATTGCAACACCTTTCAAGCTTTAAGTAACATTGAGAAAGTATTGCTATAGTCTAAAGTAAACATGAAGCTTGAGTCATTTGCAACATTTTTTCCTTATCAATTGCAACACTGCCACATTTGTAACAGTATTGACATTGCAATACTTTTTTGTTGTTGCAACATTTCTAGACAAGCAACTATTATTTTTTGGTACAACATTATTTTTTTGTTGGAAATTACATTACATTATAACAAAATACTTTTGTCTTTTTACAATTACTATTGCCTATTATCATAAACATCACAGCAACATGACATTACAAGCACTTGGCATCAGAAATACTTGACATTACATGTGCATGACTTCAATAAACACTATCACCAATGTAATAGAACCAAAAACAAAATTATAGTCATAAATATCACAAGTACAAAACATCAAAGAGCTTTCACAAGCGCCATTGGTCTTAGTCATTTGTATTTGGATGAATAACCTGCTACCATAAAGTTGATGTGGTGACTTGGCAAGATACTCCGTAGTTTTTTTTTGATTTTTCCTCCAGGATACTCAAACCCAATCATTGCATACACTATGAGACAATATATTAGACTTTGGGAAAGAACACAAGATATTTCTACCAAAACCTACAATTTAAGAACAAACTCTGATATATGAATAAAGTATAAACAGGTTACGTCTGCTTATAAAGTCGGTTTCGACAACAAATTACCAATGCAACTGAAAACATGTACTCTTTCTCTTTTATATATTGTCCGTTCAACATCCACTACTAGCTGTGCACATGCTGCATTTGAACACCAAGAAATTGGCAGGTAGCTTCCATATAACCCATTGCATTGAAGAGATTAATCCACTACTGATGCAATAAATTTTAATTATACTATAGGAGATGGAAACACATTACACAAGCTTAAGATGGAGTAATTTCTATGTAAATACTAAATGAGATGGAAATACACTACACAAGCTCATGACGGAGTAATTTATATGTAACTTACACTTTCGAACCAAGATCCCAGAACATTGATCCAAGCAACAATTCTGCAACATTAGCAAAGAAAAGTCTCACATCAGTATATGCCCAAAGATACCAGTACCAATTTGCTGAATTGTTTTTAAATCCTATTTGTGACTTCAAAAATATCAATCCTTTAACTAATGTAGAAATGGGTCAATCCCTATTAATTAGAAAAATACAATGAATGCAACAAAAAAAGTGTGTAAAAAAGCAACATGAACTCACCTGAGATACAGTATGCAAGTTTTTGGCATTAACATAGTTAGAATATTTCCCCTGTAAACATTATCGTTGTCACAATCTGAAGCACAAACAAGGAGGAAATAAATAGATGATACATCAGGAAGAAATCATTTAAAAGAGTTTAAATAAATACCCCATCTCTCACTTTGTTCAAGCAGATTTTCTTCTAAGACAAAAAATTTCCCTATTGTACAATCTCTTGCCATGTACACTAGTCAAAAAGAACAAAAGCAAAAGGAAAAAAAATTATAAATAAAGAAAGTGAATCTTGAAAACCAATTCAACAATGTCCTAGCTACCTTTCATTCTTGACAAGTACTACTAAATTAAAAATACCGGAAACATCATGTAAGTAACATGGGTAGTAAATATAAATGTTGTCTAACAAAACTACATGGCTTCGGGGGTACAATAAACAACCATTAGAATATTGATACAAGTAAATGATGCAAAAAAATCAGGCATATACATAGCAAAAAATTCAGACATATACAGAACTATGTGTAAGACTAATAAAATGGTTGAAAAATGCACACCCATAATTGACTTTTCGAATCTTTTACAATTTCTTATAAGAGTCTTTAAGATTTCTAGAACCACATGTATGCGATTCTTGTAGATTAAACACGCCTATCTCTGCTTTTTATACCATACATGTAAAATATCATATATTGCTCCATTACTTACTAATCCCATCATGGTCATCTACTAATAAATCCTTGCACATTTTGAACATAGAAAAAGATATAATAAATGAAGTTTCTCTTGAATTGCAAAATCAAAATTTTTTTAAATGAATATATAATTTTATGCTCTACAACATCATGAATCTGCAAGAGAATAAAAACTCTTAATTTGAAGCAAATAAAGCCTTGAAAAAATTTGTTCATACCTTAAAAACCCAAAATCCTAATCCTTGAGATCTTAAGATCTTGAACCCTGTAACAAAAAAAATTCATAGTTCATTAGAAAACTGAAACATTGAATTAGATATATTGTGATTTCAAATCAAAACATATTACTAGTTAGATGAAATCAGAAGCCTTAACTCAAAAAAACCAAATTCAATCGAACAAATCCTAATCGAACAATTCTATAACAAATTTGAACAAACCCTAATAGATCAAGTCCTAAGGAATTAACCTTAACTTTAAAGATGGATATATATCACCTAATTAGAGCGAATTAAGGAGACTAAGACTTAAAATTATATATATATATATATATATATATATATATATATATATATATATATATATACACACATAAATCTTTGGATATAAATATAACAATGATGGAGGTTGATATAAATCTTTGAAAACTTTTGGATAGGATTCTCTCTTAAGGCGGAGGTTATTGAAGTGACTAAACTACGCAGTCGCCATTGATATGGCTAGAAAACGAGGAAGACCTAGGAAACAAGTGATAAATTTGGCTTCACCGAAGGGTACATCAGCTGATATAGATGGATCTGTTGAAAAGGAAAGGATTGATAAGGAGTCTAAAAAGGAGGAGGTTGGAGATGAAAGTGAAAATGGAAAGAATAATTCGGAGTTTGTGGAGGAACAGAGAAGCACTGGTGAAAGAAGGCAGGTACATATAGATAGGTGCTGAAAAATGGAATTCCAGAGATGACGGCTCAGGCAAAGGATGTGTGTTCAGAGAATAGAACGAGACTAGCTATAAGAGGCATGGCGCTTTCATATGTAGCTCCTACATTGAAAAATGGTAATCCTACTGCCTGTATTCAATCTTATGATGTTGAGTTGGAATGTGCGAATTGGAAAAACTCTGTAATTCTTTATGTTATTGGTGAAGTGCCTACGATGATGTATTTGAGAACTTATATACGTAATCAATGGAAGATTGTTAATGATCCATAAATTTTCTATCATGTTGAGGGATATTTTGTGATGAAACTTGCTAATGAGAATGAACAAAAAGAGGTGTTATGTTCTGGACGTACACAATTGCTAAGAAACCAGTGATTGTTAAGGCGTGGAAATCAGAATTTTCATTTACAGATGAAGTTCAAAAAGTGATTCCTCTGTGGATTAAACTACCGAATCTAGCTCTGAATTATTGGGGAATGGAATCTCTGAGTAGAATTGGAAGCTTGATAGGTAAACCTCTGTTTGCAGATGAGTGTACAACTAGTCAGAAGAGGATTTCATTTGCTAGAATGCTGATTGAGGTGGATATGACAAAACCTGTAGTGTATGATATACAGATAGAAGATCCTACAGGCAGAGTTACACATCAAAAGGTTGTTTATGAATGGATTCCCTTGTTTTGTCATAAGTGTCAGATAATTGGGCACAAATATGAAGGAAAGGAGAAGATATTAAAACCAACGGAGGTCAAGAAGCAATGGGTTCAAAAGGTTGGTAATGAGCAGATACATCAAGATGTGAGGGTGAATACTGAGATGGGGAATGGAAAATTACCATAGGGGGATAATCAGAATAAGGAGAAGGAATGGAATGTAGCTAAGAAAACTGTCCTAAGGAAAGAATTGAGAAAAGATGGTGAGGGAACTAGTACAAGAAATGGTTTTACAATGCTTCATGGAGAAGAGGATCTAATTAATGATGGGGGAACTGATAAATGGGGCGGGGACCCTATACCCCTTGGTTGTTTATGAGGCTCATAACATGGAATGTGAGGGGCTGTAATAAGTCCTTCAAAAAGAAAGAGGTAAAACTCTTTCTTATGAGAAATAAAATAGATGTGGTGATTAATTACAAGGATGCTGTTAATGGTAGAATTTGGATTAGTTGGAATTATAGCAAGTTAGATGTGGTGATTGTTAAGGAGTGTGCTCAAGGTGTATGTTGCAGAATAACGTAACTGGATAGTGGTCAGGTTACTCATTTTACGGCAATTTATGGATATAATAATATTGAAATGAGGAAGTCTCTTTGGAAATTTATTGATGACATAGTTGAGTAGATTAAATGACCTATGTTTTTTTGTGGAGATTTTAATTCAGTTTTATTGATGGAAGATAGATTTCAAGGAAAGGCTATAAGTGAGAGTGAGGTTAAAGACTCTGAAGATTGTTTAAAAGAAAATGAGTTGAAGGTGGTTAGAACAGTTGGAAGCTATTATACTTGGTGCAATAATCAGGAGAAGGAAGACAGGATTCTATCTAGAATTGATAGATGTATTGCTAATGCTGATTGGTTGAGTAGATATAATGATGTGGTTGTTGAGGTATTAGATAAGAATATTTCAGATCATTGCCCTCTTCTCATTGATATGAAGTAGAAGTTCACAAAGAGGAAGGCTCCTTTTAGATTTTTAAATGTCATAGCTCAATCTGAGGAGTTTGAGAGGATTATAAAGGAAAAATGGAAGGAGAGACATAATAAAAACAAGTTGCTTGATATTTGGAATAAATTGAAGAGTCTGAAAGAGCCATTTAAGAATATCAACAGTACTCAGTTTAAAGCAACTACTCAAAAATTAAGTGATATTAGAGAGGAGTTGATGAAGACTCAATGCAAACTTAATCAAGATTTTAGAAATGAATTTCTAATAACTGAAAAAGAAGATTACTAAGGGATCTTGAAAAATGGAATGGTATAGAAGAGAAGATTTGGAGGCAGAAATCAAGGGCCGATTGGATTGCTTATGGTGATTCTAACACTAAATTTTTTCATGCTTATGCAAAGGAGAGAATGAACAAGAATGAAATTACTTATCTTACAAGAATGGATGGTAGTAAATGTGTTACTCACAGTGATATTAAGGAGGAGATTGTCAAGTTTTATAGTAATTTGATGGGTAATGCTGCCGAGGATCTACATATGATTGATAAGAATGTAGTCAGAAAGGGTGATACATTAAGTCATGATCAGCAAGTTCAGTTATGTGAAGATGTTTCAGGGGAGGAAGTGAGAAAGGCTCTGTTTGATATGGACTCAAATAAGGCTCAAGGTATTGATGGTTTTAATGTACTATTTTTTAAAAAATCCTGGAATACTATAGGTCCAATTATCATTGATGCAGTTAAAGAGTTCTTTAAAACTGGATTCATGCGTAGAAATATAAACTGCACTTTGGTTACGTTAATTCCAAAAATAGAAAATGCTACTAAAGTGAAGGAATTGCGACCTATAGCCTGCTGCACAGTTTTATATAAGATCATTTCTAAGGTTTTAACTAACAGGATGCAAGGAGTGATGAGTAGTATTATTGGAGAGTGTCAATCTGCTTTTATTAAAGGCAGAGTAATTTTTGATAACATCGTGTTAAGTCATGAATTAGTTAAAGATTATGGAAAAAAGAATGTGTCCCTAAGGTGTATGTTGAAGATTGATATTCAAAAGGCTTATGATTCTGTGGAATGGCCGTTTGTTAAATATTTGATGCTTGACCTGGGTTTTCCTGATAAATTTGTGAAGTGGATAATGGCATGCATAACCACAATATCGTATACGTTTAATGTGAATGGTGACACTACAGAAGTAATGAATGGGAAGAAAAGGCTCAGGCAGGGAGATCCTTTATATCCATTCCTTTTTGTAATTGCAATGGAATACTTAAATAGATACATGGCAGAGCTAAAGGATAAAAAGAGTTTTAAGTACCATCCTAGATGAAAAAATGAACTTAACTCATATGTGTTTTGCAGATGATTTGCTTTTATTTGCTAGGGGGATATAGGATCAGTCAAGTAGTTGTTTGAGGCTTTTTCTAAGTTTTCTGTAGCATCTGGATTGCAAGCAAATTTAGGAAAGAGTTCATTGTATTTTGCTGGTGTTAAGGAAAATGTTCAGAATTAGAGTTTAGAAACTTTTCTAATGAAGAAAGGAAGTTTTCCTTTCAGATATTTGGGAGTTCCTCTCTCTTATAAAAAGCTCTCTATCATGCAATGGAAACCTTTAATAAATAAGATTCTGGATAAAATTCAAGGGTGGGCTGCATTGCTGCTGTCTTATGCAGGAGGAGTTCAATTAATTAAGTTTGTTCTCTTTGGAATTCAAGTATATTGGAGTCAAATCTTTCTCATTCCAAAGAAGATTATTCAGGTGATTCAGACAGCTTGTAGAACTTTCTTGTGGACTGGAAAAACTGGGCTATCCAGGAAAGCTTTAGTTGCTTGGAAGAGAGTGTACTTACCTAAAACTGCAGGAGGGTTGAATATTGTGGATCTTCATGCTTGGAATAAGGCTGCATTTATGAAGTTATTCTGGAATTTGGCTGAGAAGAAAGATGTTTTGTGGGTTAAATGGGTGCATACTTATTATATAAAGCAGGATGACATTAATACAATGATTATTCCAAAACAAGCATCATTGATTATAAGGAAGATCATTAGTAGCAGGGAGGACTATTTGTAGATGGAGGTGCAGAGAGATAGATATACCATTGGGAAAGGATATCGAAGCATTAGGGGTGATATTATGAAGGTGGATTGGAGAAAGTTGATGTGTAGTAATAATGCTCCTCCTAAATGTATCTTCATCATTTGGTTAACTGTGCTTGGAAGGTTATCAACTACTGACAGGCTTAGGAAGATAGGGGTTGAGTGTAATTTGACTTGTGGGCTATGTACAACACAGGATGAGTCTATTGAGCATTTATTTTTTGAGTGTTGCTTTGCTAGGGAAGTCTGGAGGAAAGTGCTGGAATGGATGGGCATTAGGAGAGATACTGAAGGGTGGACTAAAGAGGTTAAGATACTTAGTGAAGTCAATACAAATAGCAAGAAGCATTTAATGTACAGAATGGCAATCACAGTGACAATTTATATGATATGGAAGGAAAGGAATGCAAGGAGATTTACATAGAATGTGAGGCAAGTGGGGGAGATAGTGAGGAATATCCTTACTGTAGTGTATAGTAGATGTATGAAAGTGAAGAAATTAGCTTACAAGTTAGAGTAGCTTTCAATTTTGGATAGGTGTAGCCTTTTGTAAGGATTGTGATTCAGGATGATGAGCTTATTGTTTGGTTAATAAATTTCTATTTACTAAAAAAAATTGATGGAGGTTGAGATTGGTAGACTGAGAGAGAGAGAGAGAGAGAGAGAGAGAGAGAGAGAGAGAGAGAGAGAGAGAGAGGAGAAGGCCAGAGGCAGAGAGAATTGGGGGGGGGGCGAATGGATAGTGTGAGGTTGAGAGATAGAGATAGACAGAGGGAAAATAGATAGGAGCGAAAAAAGAAGAGTGGGAAATATTTCGTTTGGGGGGAGATTTGTGCGCTCATTTTTTCACTCTGAAAAGCATGCCATTTAATATTTTAGAAATAGGCTTGCTATATTTTCACGAAATGTTGCAGTTGCTCAATAAAATATTGCAAGGTGAATAAAAACTTGTTGCAAGGAAGCAAAATTTGAGATACATTGCAACATTTATTTAATGGTATTGCCGTTGATCTAAATTTGTAATCAAGTGCAACATTTTTCTTGCCACATCGATGATTTTCATTTCAGTAGATCATCTATGGTGTGGCGTCAACAATTCTTTCGTGTCACCAAATCAACCAACAATCTAGAAATAAATTGTAAACACGTTTGTCATGAATTTCAACCACCCTACACCTCCGCTCGCTCATTCATCTCACTTTTCGTCCTCTCACATAAGATCTGAATTTATAAAGCCCATTGACACTACTACAAAACTGAGCTTCCATAGCGTTCATTTTTGTACTTGCATATCATTTTTAAACGCTATACAAGTAGGCGCTATGGAAGTAAAATTAGCTTCTATAGATTTTTTGTATACGCTCTCATAGAACATTACCAACATAACGGTTATGGAAGCGCTGCAGAAGTAAGCGTTATGCAAGTAAATGGACTCAATAATGCTTTTATAAACGCTATGAATGTAGCAAACGTAACATGATAAGTTACTTGTATAGCTGTTCCAGAAATGCTATTGAAGTGCATTTTACTTTGAAATGACACTTTCATAGCTATTCTGTAAACACTATAGAAGTGGGTTTTGTACAGCTTTTAGAATGCTAGTTCCAAATATTTTTTTTTTTCAGTATTTACCTGTAATATTAAAAATATTAAAAAATGTACCGAATTCATATTCCACAAAAAAGATAATAGACTACTTAATATCTAATCATATTACTTCAGTACAATTGAAATCAATTCCAAAAATAAACCTTTTTAATATCATAAACCATGAATGATCTCTCCATAATAAAAAGTCTAATATTCCAAACTGAGTCTTAAATTTAAGAAAATTGACATAAACCAAGTACGAATTTCAATAAAAAAATAAAACTACTTTAGCAATTTGTCCTTGAGAAACCGATTTTAGAAGTAACCTGCCCAATTTTGCTGGAATCCGATCATCTTATCACGAGGATAGCTCTTCAATTTTGGGGAATGGGTAAACTACACATCAAAAAGATTATAAAAGCATTTAGATCATATGCTAAAATATAATTTTAATTACTACTAGCAGAAACATTAAAAATACTTACATTAACATCAATTTTTGTTTCATTACTACATATTATATCCTCGATAAAACATCCGACATAATAGGCGCAGTATATGCCATCATTCGGAGCCTGCTTCGGGCATTGTAATACACAACATGAACAAAAATATAAAACCAAAACGTGGAGAAAACTTAACAAAAATACTAAGCACAAAACATTTTAAAAAATGATATGCACATACGCATAAATAATCTAATTATGCGTCAATCCACCATTTACATCTTTTTTTGTGTAGTTACTATTGGTTTTATAATTTTATGTTACTGTTGTCCCATTTAAGTACTGTCTGTGTGTATAAATATACATTTTATTTATCAAATGTTTGTTTATTTAGGTTTACAGAAACTATATGTGCCTGATCCTGTGGTTCACAGACATATACCATATGTTATTATTCTTTTTAAGATCCCAGAAGAATGGGCTAAAAGTCATGGTAGCTGCCATGTCTTAATTAAATATGATGTTTTATAGTCAAGTCATTTGATAAAAGAAGTAAGTAAATCACCTGTACATCCATCCAACTGAAGCTATTAAATGTTGTCCAGGAGGTAATTCTTCTTATTATGAGTGCGAAAAGTCCTCATAGCACGTGAAACAAAAAATAGATTACATGTAAGTAACAAGTATCGGTTCATATGTAGCTTATCTTTTAAATATAGAGAGATAATTTAATATTTACTAACGTTTCTATAAGTGCTTTCACATCCTTGTAATATGTCAAGTTAGTCATCCGAGCCGGATCCATAAGTAGATGATCTCCGTTTTTGTATTAATGGCAAGCAAGATCCAATGTTTTCTAAAAAGATTACTTTAGTAGGGGCAATTGCATGAAATCAATAAAATGTAAATGTGCATGTGAAAAAGTCACTTACGAAACATTATAAGGCAGAAAAGTAGGTGGTCTTTGTCAACATGTCGCAACAAACACTTTACCAAGGATGTTTCACTATTATCTACCAAGGGAGATACCACATGAGGTGATACAAAAGAGAACTTGGCTGCCATGTCGAGATTTTTGGATATATAAATCTCATACAAATACCTATAATTAAAAAAATGATAGATCAGAACATGGTATCAAAGTTGAGAAACTGTTTTAAGTACTCATATTACCTAATGTAGAAGCAAAGGCTGGATGAACTTAACCATTGGGCATTTAATACCTCCATAACATTCTCCTTATTAATGTGTTCAATCCAAGGGTCTGCATTCCAATAAGGTCCCATTAAAACCTCTACATCAGTAACACGATCCAACAATACTACAACACGAACAATCTCCAAAACTCCATCGTGACAAACATCACCCGGGAGAGGATAACCTAGTGGCCTTGAGGACACACCAACATTTGAAACAGTACCTTCTCTTTGTCTTCAAGCTTTTTATTATGGCTCAGATTCTGCTTACCTTTTCTGTTGTTACCTTTTTCATTGTTACCTTTTTCTTTGTTACCTTTTTCGTTGTTAATGGTTCTTTCATTGTTAACGACTCCTGGAGGTGTCTGGAAAAAATAACAAAACAAAACAAGAAACAAATTAGACAAGATGATCGTATAATTACCAATAAATTACATACTTATACATAATATGCTTGTTTTACAAACTAAACATATAACAGAAAAATTAGAATATATGTCCGACCTCAAGATTCAAGGAGACCAATTTGCGTGGCCATGCAAGAAAATACCCAGGAGCTTCACCAACAAGATTGGCATCATCACAAGGTACAGGAAGTTTAGTTTTGAACTCTGACTTTACAACCACCTCAAATTGCACCATGACATATCTTTCTTCTAGTGGAACACCATGAAGAATTCTATCATTGAGGTCATTGTGCAAGATCCCTTGGCCAACATGTCTATGACCGGGATCCAAATACAAAAAGCAAGGATTTTTTCCCTATCGAATAAAATCAGTGGACATATGAAATATTATCTAGTCGAGTCATAATAAATGTATAAAATTAGTGTATAGCACATGGAACCCTGTCCATAAGTGTGTCATTTGTGAATCTAGCATTAACCTGATAACAATAGTGTTTGATCATGTAAAAAATACAACACAAATTGTCTAGACCTTGGAAAAGGTAATCACAGCTCTACCATTCTTCCATAAAAAAAATATAATCATTGTACAAGTGCACATAAAAAAATATACCTCAGGAAGGTCTTCAACTTCACCAACATTATGATCATCATCATGTTTATGATTACCAAAATTATCTATGTCAAAATTATCCATATGACTTGATCCTCCAGATTGCACCCCCGGAGAATAACTCTTGCGTTTTAATTCCATAATTTCATTTTTTAAAAAAGAAACATCATTTTTCAACTTCATTATTTTGCTCGAAGATGATAATGTCTGCAATGAGGTCTTTGTTACACCCCATCCAACAGCTCTCACTCGTCCAGAATACTCTATTGGTATTACTCGTTTAAGAAAATCATCAGTTCCAATATTAGTTAGCTTTTCTTCCTTCAATTGATCTGACATGATAACCTGATAACAAATAAATCAATTTCAAACATAATACTAATATATATATATATATATATATATATATATATATATATATATATATATATATATACACTGCAAGTAACTAAAATAAATAGTCAAAGGAAAAAACTATTACGGCTTCCTGAAGAAGTTACAATGTAGCCGGATCATCGACTACATTGTTCGTGTTACGTCTAACATACTCCCACGCATCTAGTCGAGACACAATAGGGTCTTTTACACCCTCTTTAATTTTATCCTCAATCTCTGTACAAAGTTAAGTTACATATAAACATGTTAACTATCCCTCACTTCCTGTTAGCTTTGTAGTTCACAGAATATTGTTAACTTGTAATTCATAGAAGAGATTTTAATATTAGTTCTTTGTAGTTACCATTATCACGCTTAATAATCCCATGAAAAGTTTCCTACGCAATTGTTTTACAAAGATTCAATTAATAAAGTTCAACAGTACTACCAGCCAATCAAAAATCAGCTGGTAAAGAATAGAAGGTACATTTGAATTGTATTTTTACTGTATTTGAATTTAGTAAAGAAGAGTCAAATTCAATAAATTTAGTACATCAAATAATATTCTATAACACATGGTTTTAGCTTATTATCCGATCAATAATTAATAAACATGAATTCTCAATTTATTATATCAGGCTATCAGTTTGTACACCAAATTAGAAATTAATTATATGCAGATAGCTTATGCAAATGTTTTAGAAGATTGTATCCTATATGATCTTATGATAAATGAATTGTAATTAAGTCAATCTAAGTTAAATTATCATTGAACTAGTGAATAGACATGCAACAGTCTTTTGACATAGTTAGATAAAGTAACTATAGATTAAATAATTTGGTGATTGTTAGGAATATGTTGTACTTGATGATAACTTCACAATCAATCAAATTGTATAAGGTTTTGTAGCTGTCAACGGATGAGGATTTATAACTCTATCCGTTGACAGGTAGCTCATCAACGGATGAGGTTTTGTAGCATACTGCTGTATCTCTATGTTATCAGTTGATCGTGTTTTTATCCACAGTCATGTTGACCATCAATGGATAGGCAGAATAGGGTAGCCAATTGTAAATAATTTATGCTATGTAATTCTGTCTAAGTGAAAGTTTATCAACGGATGACGACAGAACTCTATCAACGGATACAACTCAAACCCATTCTATCAACGGATACAGCTCAAATCTCAATATCAACGGATACAGCTCAATATATCATCAACGGATGTCAGTGTACAATGTCTACGGATAATCATTGACACTTACTTCTATACTAAGCTGGGGATTAGCAGTTGATAAGAACAGGTTTGACTGACAGATCACATGGGTTGATAGTAGATACAAAAAGCAGTATGGCAGCCATACTTTGGAAACACAGAAGAAAGAAGCATTCCGTTTACACTATGAATACAAGAAAGGTGCAGGAGACATGTCTGTTCACAAGGACAACCTTTCGGCTACATGTGTATTTGGAGTGGAGTAGCAAGTCAACTTGAATTAGATTAATATTATCTTATTCCTGTAGCACTTGTAAACTTGGGATTTATAACCAAGTGTAGCAACTCTTTAGAAGCTAAGAAAACAGATACATTTGCTTAGGGTTTTTATTGAATATCCTTAGAAAGCAAAGAGTTGTAAAAACAGAAGTTGTGTACATTTGTATCACAGAGTTTTCTTCGAATAAAAGCTTCAGGTGGTGCATTTAACCACCTGATTTTTTTTATGTGTTTGTGCATTAATCTTTTTACAACAATTATCTAAGTATAGATTTCTGGAGTTCTTATCAGAAATTTATAAATATCAAGAATTGTATTCAACCCCCCCTTCTACAATTATACAAGTGTGTAATCTGGGAATAACAATTGGTATCAGAACAAGCTTCTAATATATTTGAAGTTTAAAGATCAACACACTTCCAACATATCTAAGAAGGATTATGGAGTAAAGATACCAGTTCTTGATAGAGATAATTACTTTCACTGGAAAGTAAAAATGCGTCTACATCTCTTGTCTATTGATGAGGGTTTTGTGGATTGCATTGACAAGGGTCCTCACGTTCCAATGAAAACTGCAACAAGAGTTGGCCTGGTTGAAGATGTGCCAGACACTCTCATTCCCAAACCTGTTTCTGAATGGAGTCTTGAAGATATTGCAGAAGTCCAAAAAGACAAAAAGACCATGAATATACTGTTCAATGGTCTAGAAACAGACATGGTTGACAATGTTATTAACTGTACTACCTCCAAGGAAGTATGGGACACTGTTCAAACCCTTTGTGAAGGAACAGAATAAGTGAGGGAAAACAAGATGCAACTACTAATCCAACAGTATGAACATTTCCATTTTAAGAGTGGAGAAACATTGAATGATACATTTAGTAGATTTCAAAATCTACTAAATGGTTTGAAACTGTATGGAAGAATCTATCAAGTTAAAGATTTTAATCTCAAATTTCTGAGATCACTGCCCAAGGAATGAAAGCCAATGACTGTTTCTCTAAGAAACACTCAAGAGTACAAGATATTTACTCTTGAAAGGCTCTATGGAACTTTAAAGACATGTGAGCTGGAAATGGAGCAGGATGAAGAGATTGAGAAGTCCCAAAAGAAAAGTGGGTCAGTTGCACTTGTTGCCAACTTGGAGCAGAAGGAGGAAATGACAGAAGCTGCTAGTTCTACACCAAACAGGGAGGTTTGTAAAGGTAGAGCAGAATCAAGCAGGAGCAAGGAAAAGGTATCTGAGGAATTGAATGTCCTTCAGCAGGATGAATTGGATGGGATAGATGAGCACTTAGCTTTTCTGTGTAGGAGATTCTCTAAATTGAAATTCAAGAGAAACTCTGGGGTGGCCAAGCCATTTAACAAGGATTTTTACACAAGCAACTATGTGGATAAATCCAAAATTAAATGCTACAATTATGGAATTGCTGGTCACATGATAAGTGAATGCAGGAAACCTAGATCTGAGAACAAGGGAAAGTCAACTGAGACTGTTGACTACAAGAAGAAATATTTTGATCTTCTCAGGAAGAAAGGAAAGGCATTCTTGACCCAAGAGTATGACTGGGCTGCTGATGACAATCATTCTGATGATGATGTTGAGTTTGTCAACCTTGAATTGATGGCTGATTCTGGAGAGCATGAAGCAAGTTCATCTAGCAATCAGGTATTTTCTACTAATCTCTCTGAGCTCACCAAAGAGAATTGCAATAATGTTATAGATGAAATGTCTACTGAACTATATCACTTGAGTGTTACTCTTAAATCACTTACTAAAGAGAGCAATAGGATTAAAGAGTCTAATATGTTTTTAAGTGATAGAAATGCTGCTCTAGAAGCTCAATTTCTAGAATTTGAGAAAATGAGAGTTGATTGCAATAATGCTAAAAGTGAACTTGAAGCTGTGTTAAAAAGAGAACTGATTTTAAAAGACCAGCTTGAAAAAGAACAAGGGATAATTGCTAAATTTCAAAGTTGTAGGAATATTTCTCAAAACATAATAGAAGTCCAGGGAATAGAATCGTTTGTGAAGGATACCTGGACTAAAAAGAAAAAGAAGCTAGAACCTGGCCTTGAGGATCTAGAGACTATTTGTGAATCAATGGATAGTGATCATCCGTTGACAGATGAACCATCAACGGATGAGAGGTATCCGTCGACTAACAAAAAGTTTGTTAGTGAGAAGGAACTCAAGAAACTGGATATCAAGTATGGTCCAGTCAACAAGAACTTTGTTAGTGGTGAGAGTAGCAAAACCAAATCTAGTGGAAAGGCTAAGGCAGGTGATTTACATAACAAAAAGGCTGTTGGTAAATCAGATAATGAAAAGGTAGATGTAACAACCCCGATTTTTTCCGGATTTATTATTATTATTATTATTTAAATATTTTATTGGTTTTCCACAAAGGAATAATAAGATTGTGAATATTTAATTTTAATTTGAATGCAGTTATGTGTTTAATTGTTAATAGGTTACTCGGGTAGACTGTATTTGGTACTGTCTGTGTTAGTAAAAATGTTTATTTTATTAAAAATTTATATTTTTTTATCAATATTGATAAATTGAGTTTGTTTTAAAATTTTATGGATCGAGTTGGTATTTTATTGGTACAAAAATTATACCCGATATTCTACCCGTGTACAAAAGTTTTATTTGTATAAATTATTAAAATGTTTAAAATTTAGTATTTTCATATTTTTGGTAACTTCAGATTATTTTAGAATTTTAATGATCAAAACTATATTTTTCTCATACTAAAATTTTACCCGGTATCTTATCCGTGCCCCATTAATATTTGGGCGCATTATGACAATATTTGAAAATTTTGTATTTTATATTTTTGATCAATCAGGGAAAATTATCTGTAATTTATTATATTAAAATATATTTTTAGTTTAATTTACTGTGTGTTAGTTTATTTTTAATGCATTTAAACAAGTTATGATTTTTATTAAATAGGAAAATTATCTCGTATGTGTTATGTGACTTCTGTGTAGCATAAAATATTTTATTCTATTTTTCTGTAAATTTTATATTTTTAAAATACAATTACTTCGCATTTTAATTTCCGGACCCAGTCCCTATACTGAATTCGAGGCCTTGTTTTTGATAAAATTATTTTTATATAACATTAGGATATTCAAAAATGCATTATTTTGTAATTTTTGTAATATTCATAATTTTTGGGAAATTTTGGTATTTTTATCATATTTGTTTAAAAATAAAATTTTTACATTTTTATCCCATAAAAATTATTTTTAAGGCTTAATAATTTTAATTAAGGGTTAAAAATATTTTTTGGGTATTAATTTTTGAATTATATAAATAGCAATCAGATTTTTTTTTTATTAAAAATTCATAAAAAACAGTTTTTATATATAGATAAATATAAAAATAAATATTTTCTCTCTCCTGTTCTTGAGGATCAAAGCTGAATTTGAAAGTGTTTCTGATATCGGATTTTGTTGTTCTTATATTCGAATCAAATCTCTTGGTCTCTAGTTTCATAATCTACAATCAATTTCATCAGAGGGTAAATTTTCAATTTTATATCAATTTTTCTTTAATTATGCAAAACTAGGGTTCATGTTAGAATTTGGGGCTTTTTGATTCTTTGATTTTACGGTTGAATTGATGGTTTGTATAGCTTCATATTGATTCCAGGAGTCCAATTATATGTTCAATTATATTGTTCTATTGCTAGTTTAATCAATTCGAAAATTAGGGTTCTTGAGCCTAATTTAGGACTTTTTCATTGAGTGATTTTCCGGTTGTTATGGTGATTGATATAGCTTTATATGATCATTTGGAGTCGATTTATGTGGTCAATTGTATCATTATATTGCCGGATTGTGATATTCGAGTTTTAAGTTTATTTAGTTCCTTTAATCAATTCGTTCATAATATCTCTTAATTGCTCGTGTTAGAGGTGTTAGGGGTTATATTATACGTGTTCATAGCTTCATTGTGGGATATAGAACACTCGATTTGGTGTTCGATTTGTTGAAAAACGTTTTTGGCCGGACTTCTTGATGAAACTCGCCGAATTTTGTGATTTGTGGTTTGTTTTGATCGGATTTTGTGATGTTATTGCTATGTGGTTATTGCTCGGTTGATGGGCAACGATTTTCTGTTGTTTTGGTGTCAAAATCGAGCTCAACGGAGTTGTTTATGGTCGCCGGAATATTTCCAGATTTCCGGCGAAACTCCATTAATGGTGGTTGAGTGTTCTTGGTGTTCTTGGTGATGAATGTGTGGAGATGGTGATGAATAGTGCCATTTGATCCAAAATTTTTCTAAAACTTTTCAAAAAAACTGTTTTTGGGTCAAATTTTTATAAAACTTTGTAAAATTCAGAATTCTTTTATGAATAATTATTTTAATTTCCAAAAATTAAATTTAATTATTTAATTATTTTTAAATAATAATTTAATTAATTGATTAATTCATTTTAATTGATTAATTATATTAACTAATTATTATTTAAATATATAGTTGACTTAATTGAATTCAAATCTTTTATTCTAAAATATTTGTTATATTTTTATTAGTGATTAATAAATAAGTAATTTGAATATTCAATTAATTTAATTATTAATTGAATTTTTCTTATTAATTGCGTATTAATTCAACCGTTCGTCCGTTTTAAACGAGACAAATATTTTTGGAATCAGGAAAATGACCCGATTATTATAAAAATGATTTTAATTTAAAATTCTACTTTTAAATTTGGGTCGACTTTTTACCGAACCTTTTTGATAAGTTGGTTATATCCGGTGATTAGGGTTTTGACCCGTTTTCTGTTTTAAAAACACCCCGATAAAATTTTTTCATGATCTAATCTACGTGCTATGTTATTATGTGATTTAATTATCGAGTCTTTTTACGTGCAATATGAATTATTTAGGTATTGAGTATCGAGGGTTAGAATATAAATCGAGTTTTGATCGGTATATAGATTTAATATGTGTTAATTGTTTATATTATTTATATTATAAGATGTTGTTAAGAGTAGACGATGTTTTCTTTGATTGACTGACCAGGATGGTCAGATATCGTTTATTTTCACAAGGATTAATTATTGAATATTGACTTAGGTTTGTCAGCGGAGATAAGTAGATGATGAAGAAGGTTGGAGATGAATGCAGTATTGTTTGTGGATTGTAATAAAGAAGGTTGGAGATGAAAGTATTGTTTGTGGAATTGATGGTTTACTTGTGAGGTGTTTTAACACCGGGAAAACGTATATGTTCAAAGGGGACATTTTCGATTATTTTCTTTCAGCTGAGATTTTGGTAAGCATGGATTAAAACTTTTGAGTTTATAACCGTTATTAGAATATCAAAATTGTCGTCTGGAGACTGAGGTATCATCTTATGTTTGACTATAGAAGTAGACGCGCGGGCTCGATGTTGATGGATCAGATTCGTGGCAACCGCTAAATCGTTAAACCAACGAATGATTAAAACAGAGGACATGATGACGTGAGATAGAAGAAAAAGATAGTTGTATTACCTCGGCGTACGCAATAGCTAAGGACCAGAGGCAAGTATTTTCTTGATCATCCTAAACACTTTTTATTTTCTGTTTCATTTATTCATATCATGACAAATAGTTATTGTTCAGAGCTATTTGTGGTTATTAAATATTTTTGTGCGAACACAGTTGCTTGATATTGGTACCCTTGATGGGGGGAATTGTTTAAGATAAACTCTTCATATCCTTATTATCGTAGTAAATAATAGGGATGTGAACTGTATGTGAAACTAAGCCTTTCCTGTTGAATTCAGAAATTGCTCTATTGGATTGCCAAATGGTAAAGCGTAGGAGGCCATGATGATTTCATGGTCCAGCAATATTTAAGGAGGATATGGCAACCATTCCATCTTCCTATAGGTTAACATTACTTGCCTATTTTGGTACCCTCATGAAATCCGGATTATGCACACGGGTATAGCTGTACCAGTGGAGTATAGGGTCCCATTGCTTTTGAACCTGATCAGGGGGCAATGGTGTTTCAGTTATGTATATCCAATCCATATCGCCAGAATGGATATTATATATTGTGAGTTGGCAGATGATTCATTTTTATGACATGCCAAATGATTTCAGTTATGGTTTGAATTATATCACAGTTGTTGATTCAGTTTTCTCTATAAACTGTTTTACATTTCAGTTGATTTTATACCCCACTTATCTTGGTTTTTGTATCAAAATTTTTATACGCTTGCTGAGCATTTCTTTCGCTCATACTTGCTGTTGTAATTCTAACATTTCAGTAAGGTAGTTTGGCGAGACTTATCCGCACAGTTCAGAAAGAGAAGAAGCGTGATGCTATTTCCAAGATGACTTGGCTCAGGATGTCTGGATTTAGTGTAAGATCTATTTTATATGATTGAGTTCTAATATTTATTATTATTATGTACTAGCCTAGTTGGCCTGGCGTACTTCTTATCGAAGTTACACCAGTGATTTAAGATTTGATCAAAGAGAATGTTGTAAAGAATGAATACTTTTTACTTAGTGGAATTTGGATTCTTGTTTCTAGCCCTATAACCTTAAACGATCTTGGTATGTTTGGGGTCACAGATGTTATATTTCCAGTGTTGGTCAATCACAAGTGAATGATTATTATTAAACAAATGTTTTATTTTGAGGATTTTCTCGTGACGACCAAATCTTCTGACCCCGGATTTGGGGGGTGTCACAGTAGAAATTGAGGGTAAAAAGAAAAAGAACAGAAATGGTAAGATAGGCATAAACAAGAAAAACAATTATTCTCCTGACAAGTTTGCTCATAGGAAAACTTGTAGTAATTGTAATAGTGTCAATCACCTATCTTCTAATTGCAAGATTGTCAACAAGGCTCCTGTTCATGTACCTCAAACAATACCATGTATGCCTGCAATGCCTGGTTTGTATCAAAATGCTAGTTTTTCAAATCCATATGTGAACATGCCATATGTGTCTAATCCTTATTTTCAATCTGTGAATGTTCCACAAATGTCATGGAGCATTCCTAGCATGAATAATATGTATGCCAATTTTCCACAAATGCATGCATCAAATATTCATGCAAATGAGCATTTGTCAAACCCCATCACTCAAGCATCTACACCTAAGTTGAAGAATACTAAGAGTGCAAAGTCAAAGGCTAACAAGAAAGGACCCAAGGAAGCTTGGGTACCAAAATCAACTTGATTTGTTTTTGGAATGTGTGCAGGGAAACAGAAGTAATCTATGGTACCTAGACAGTGGATGCTCTAGGCACATGACAGGAGATTCAACCCTGCTCACAAAGTTCAAGGAAGGAGCTGGCCCTAGAATTACCTTTGGAGATGACAACAAAGGATATACTAAGGGATATGGCCTGATTTCAAAAGACAATGTCATCATTGAAGAAGTGGCTTTAGTTGAAGGTTTGAATCACAATTTGCTGAGTGTCAGTCAGATTTGTGACAAAGACTATGAAGTAAAGTTCACAAAAGAAGCCTGTGTTGTTTCTGCCAAGGAAGACAACAATGTGGTATTGACAGGCTTTAGAAAAGGAAATGTTTACATAGCTGACTTCAATTCAGTATGCTCAGAATCCATTACTTGTCTCTTCAGCAAAGCAAGTAAGGATGAGAGTTGGCTATGGCATAAGAAACTGTCACATTTGAATTTTAAAGTTATGAATGATTTGGTAAGAAAGGATCTTGCTAGAGGAATCCCTCAATTGGAATTTGTCAGAGATGGACTGTGTGATGCCTGCCAATTAGGGAAACAAAAGAAATCATCCTTCAAAAGCAAGACAGAGTCATCCATTGTTAAGACTCTTCAATTGCTGCATATGGACTTATTTGGTCCAGTAAATGTCATGTCCATTTCAAAAAAGAAATACTGTCTGGTGATTGTAGATGATTTTTCTAAGTTCACATGGACCTTCTTCCTGCACTCCAAGGATTGTGCAAGTGAAATCATCATCAATCACCTCAGAATACTAAACAATGGTTCTAAAGACAGAGTACAAAGAATCAGGAGTGACAATGGTACTGAATTCAAGAATTCCACAATGAAGATTTTCTGTGAAGAAAATGGAATTGTCCATGAGTTTTCTGCTGCCAGAACACCTCAACAAAATGGGGTTGTTGAAAGGAAAAACAGAACTCTCATTGAAGCAGCTAGAACAATATTAAGTGAATCAAGGTTACCAACATATTTCTGGGCTGAAGCTGTCAACACTGCATGCTTTACTCAGAATATTTCCTTGGTCAATCAAGCTAGAGGAATGACTCCTTATCAGTTGTTAACCAAAAAGAAACCAACTTTAGCTTTCCTTCATGTCTTTGGATGTAAGTGTTTTGTGCTAAGGAATCATGGAGATAACTTGGGCAAATTTGAAGCAAAGGCAGATGAAGCTATTTTTGTTGGATATGCAGCAGGGAAAGCCTACAAAGTCTACAATCTAAGAACCAACATTGTTATGGAATCTGTACATGTTGTGTTTGATGATCAAAAGATTCTAGGTCTAAATGATGGAGGCTCCCATGAAAAGTTGGAATTTGAGAATGAAGGTGAAGGAAGAATGTACTACGATGATGATGAGGAAGATGAAGATCATGACCACAGAGATCCACCAAGAGTTGTTGTACCAACTAGAAGTGATGCTTACACTGGAAATGAAGCATCCGTTGACAGTCATTCTGGAGCATCCGTTGACAATATTAGAGATGCATCCGTTGACAGAGATTCTCAAGCATCCGTCGACAGGCAAAATGATGCATCCGTTGACAGTAAACTTCATAATTCAGCAAGGACAACAAACTCAGGGGGAGTTTCTCAGGGTCAAAATTCAATGCTAAATCAACATGATCATGCTCATGAAAATGAAGCAACCTCATCAAGATCAAACCTTCCACCTGCAAGAAAATGGACTAGAGATCATCCATTTGAGTTAATCATTGGTGAATCAAATTCAAGAGTCCAAACTAGAAGGGCTACTCAAGCAGAATGTCTATACAGTAGCTTCCTGTCTCAAGAGGAACCTAAGAAAGTGGAAGATGCCCTTCTAGATCCAGATTGGGTCTTAGCAATGCAAGAAGAGCTAAACCAATTTGAAAGAAATAAAGTATGGAAGCTTGTGCCCAAACCTGATGATAGAAGTGTCATAGGTACTAAATGGGTTCTCAAGAATAAGATAGATGAAAATGGCATAATTGTGAGGAATAAAGCTAGATTAGTGGCAAAGGGCTATTCTCAAGAAGAAGGGATAGATTTTGATGAAACTTTTGCTCCAGTGGCAAGACTTGAGGCAATAAGAATCTTCCTAGCCTATGCAGCACATGCCAATTTCAAGGTCTATCAGATGGATGTCGAAAGTGCCTTTCTAAATGGGGAACTGGAAGAAGAGGTCTATGTCCATCAACCTCCTGGCTTTGAGGATGCAGAATTTCCAGAATATGTATATCTTCTCATGAAAGCACTTTATGGTTTGAAGCAAGCACCAAGAGCCTGGTATGACACTTTATCTCAATTTCTTTTGGAGAATCACTTCACTAGAGGTACAGTAGATAAAACCTTATTTCATAGGAATATCAATGGCTCTTCAATACTTGTTCAAATCTATGTAGATGATATTATTTTTGGGTCTACAGATTAGAAGCTTTGCAAAAGGTTTGCCAAACTTACGCAAACTAGGTATGAAATGAGCATGATGGGTGAATTAACTTACTTTCTTGGCCTACAAGTAAAGCAAGTTAATGAGGGCATTTTCATAAGTCAAACAAAATATATTTATGATCTTTTAAAGAAATTTGACTTAATGGATCGTACCTCTGCAAAAACACCTATGGCCACTGCAACTAAGCTTGAGTTGAATACTAAGGAAAAGTCTGTGGACATCTCAAGCTATAGAGGCATGGTAGGTTCACTTCTATACCTAACAGCTAGTAGACCTGATATAATGTTTTCTACTTATCTTTGTTCTAGATTTCAAGCTGACCCTAGAGAGTCTCACTTGATAGCTATTAAGAGAATTTTCAGGTATCTCAAGGGAACACCAAACCTTGGCATTTGGTACCCAAGAGAATCTGGTTTTGATCTAACTGGCTATTCAGATGCAGATTATGCAGGTTGCAGAGTTGATAGGAAAAGTACTACAGGTTCCTGTCAATTTCTAGGAAACAGGCTTGTTTCATGGTTCAGTAAGAAACAGAACTCAGTCTCCACTTCTACAACTGAAGCTGAGTACATTGCTGCTGGAAGTTGTTGTGCACAGATTCTGTGGATGAGAAATCAACTTATTGACTATGGTCTAAAAGTTGAGAAGATTCCAATTTTCTATGACAACACAAGTGCTATTGCCATCACAGGGAATCCAGTGCAACATTCGAGAACCAAGCATATTGACATCAAATACCACTTCATTAGAGAACATGTGATGAATGGTACAGTAGAAATGCACTTTGTGCCAAGTGATATGTAGCTTGCAGATATCTTCACCAAGCCTCTTGATGAATCCACATTCACAAGATTGGTAGGTGAGCTAGGTATGCTTAACTTGTCATAATTCCTAGTGATATTTGATTTTACTGCGTTGTAGCTAGAAATGTGTTTTGATTTACTTGAGAATTAAAAACTCTCAGAAAAAAAATTTTCTTCAGAAATTTTGCCCAAGGCAAAATTATCTTATCAACGAATATCATTTTACCCGTTGATAGCATAAACACATTCCTATAATTTCGTATATCAACGGATAACAGGTTATCCACGTCATCAACTGATAAACTGTCTCTCAACCGTTCATTTCATATCCGTTGATATACATATTTTCTTTTAAATATAATCGTTGGTAAACGTGTATCTATATAGGACTGGTTATATTTATTTTCTTTTATTATTTGACAGTTACTTTTGACCAATGGGTAATTACTTTTAATTATTTCATTTTCAATTCTTGAAAAGTATAAAAGGCTGTCTTGTGCTCTCACATCTCACTTTTATAGACTTTCAAGATTCTCTTAAGTAAACTGCATCTTCTTCACAAAAACTCTCTGCAACAAAAGTTCAAACACTTCAATGGCGCCTATTGTTAAGATGATGTCTTCCACTGGGTTCACCTATGAGAAGAACAATTTCGCGGCCTATATCGATATAGTGAATGCCCCAGAAGCTTATCACACCATGATGAATTTTGTGAAGAACTGTAAACTTTCGTATGCTATGACTGCCACCACTCCTCTAATCCACGAGGTAATCGAAGAGGTGTGGGCATCTGCTGAGTTCAATGGTACAGACGGTACAATTGCTTTTTCCTTAAAGGGTAAAAACTATGTAGTTAACTCTGATGTGATAACTGCTTGTTTAAAATTACCTGAGAATAACTGTCTGAAAGTACCCAGTGATGCTGAAATAGTTGCCATGCTTAATTCCATAAATTATGCCCTTAGTACTGATAATTTAGGGAAAATTGTTAGGAAAGGGATAGTTAAAGAATGGAGTTATTTTTGTGATGCCTTCATTAAAACTTTTTCAAGCAAAATTAGTAATTTTGATGCTGTTACCCATTCCATGCTAGTTATGTTGTGTATGCTTCTGACTGATAAATTATATAACTTTGGCACACTAGTCATGTATGAGATAGCAGCAAAATTAGGTAAAAAGGAAACTAGGAGCAAGAATATCTATTTTGCTAGATTTTTGATGCTCTTAGCACTGCATGTATCTGAGAATGAGCTATCCATTGCTAACCCGGATAGCAAGTTCACATGTTTTGTTCAGGAGAAGAGAGTCTTAAGTGATTTAATTCGAATAAACTCCAATGCAGAAGTACAATTAGTATATCTACCAATTGTTAAGGTAACTCTTTCTAACCTTGAAACTCCTATCTCTAACCCCTAAATTTCTTTGCCTTCCACAGTCACAATGGAGTCTGTAGTAGTGACCATACAGGCTCCTACCCAAGTGACTAAAACAAAAGTTTCCAAACCAAAATCTAAGAGACAAACCTCAGGTGCTTCTCAAAAAGCACCTTTTACAAAAACTACCACAACTCTTGAGGGGAGTGTGAAGGAGGTAGTGAGTGGTGAGGGACATGGTGCAAGCCCTAAGAATAAGGTAGGTGAGGAAAGTGCATTAAATAGCCAAGCCCAAGTTACATCCTCTCAACAGGGTGTGACTACTAGTTCTACAGCAACTCTGCACAAAAGGGTAAGGGACACTAGCCCTCTCTCAAAAACCTATGAAAGAAGAGTAAAATCTAAAACCATATGGGAAGCACAGGGTGCACACACAGTACAACAAACTGTACCTTCTCAAATTCAGTTTGATGTGACTTCAATAAATGTGGAGTCACAGCCCCTTGATCTTAACCTTGAAATCGATACATTTTATAATCCGCCATCACCAACTCCATCTCTGGATGTGGATATGATATCTACATCAATTCCTGATTCTCCATCTTTAAGATTCTTTGGGAAGCCCCACTCTGCAATTGGTGGTCATCATCTTTTAGATGATTTATTGGGCCATCAATCTTCCATTCCTGAATTCACAACAACATCTGTGGCCTCATCTTTAAAATCAATCTCCACAGATTCAGTGTTGGTTTTCACTTCAACGGATACTATCATTCCTTCATCAACGGATATTCTTCATCCGTTGACAAGTGTTTCTCCATCAACGGATGCGCCAATGTCTAGCCATCCGTTGACAGCTATAACTACTCCATCAACGGATATCTCTTATTCGTTGATAACTCACTCAACCACTGCTATATCTGACATTCCTGTGTCAAGTGTGGAGGAGTTCTCAATAGTTGAAAAACTTTTAGGATTGAGGGAAGGGACTGATAGGCAACCTTGTGAGCAGGCAAAAGGAGAGGCAAATAATGAGTGGCTGACCATTTTTTCAGGTCAGGCAAAAGGAGAGCAAGAGAGTTCCACCTTAGTAGGTGAAGGTGAGGGTGTGAGAGGAGTGAGCCAGGGGGAGCCCCTG
Source organism: Saposhnikovia divaricata (assembly GCA_036435485.1). Lineage (NCBI taxonomy): Eukaryota > Viridiplantae > Streptophyta > Magnoliopsida > Apiales > Apiaceae > Saposhnikovia > Saposhnikovia divaricata. The sequence goes on from CM071595.1 coordinate 21,099,313, forward strand.
ATGCAAGAAAAGAGAGATGAGAGGAGAGAAAGGACTACAGGAGAAATAAGGCAGGAAGATCCAGCCATTGCAAGTGAGTTAATGGAGGTTAATGAAGCTTCTAAAGAGATGGAATTTCGACAAGAATATCAGTCAATCATTGACTCCATCTCTTTGGATCCTGAAACCTTTACTCATCATGTTTCTGCCTATCATGTCATGGCACAACAGGGCAATGTGGAGGCAGAGGAGGCAATGCACCTAGTGCACACCTCACAATATCAATCTGCTAGGGCTGAGCACCAAAATGCAGATCCACAGAGGAAGGCTATCCTTCAGCAATTAATGGACTCCATGAAACTTCACAAGATGCACATGGTTATTCAAAGAACACAACAGGAGGAGGTCCAAACTGCAATTAGAGAAATGAAAGTGGAACTAGATGCCAGGATTGAGGCACTAGCCCCTACTACCACTCAGAAGGTGCTGACTAGCAAACTATTGAAGGAAGATAGCCTGGCCAAATCTGTTCAGCATCTCTCCTCTAGAGTGGATAGTATGGAATCTCAAATGCAGACACTCATTGCCAATCAATCCAAACAGACTGAGCTACTGGAAAGGCTACTTGCAGCCTCACCTCCAGCCCTTGATGCTAACAAAAAGGGGGAGAAAAAGGTAGAAGAGGTTGCAGCTACTTCTAGTCAAATTCCAGCTTCCAGTAGCAAGATAGCACAAATTGAGGGGGAGCAACAGCCAATTATAGTGGTCAATCCAAAAGAGTTTACTATAGAGGCTTCCCCTGTGAAGAAACAAAAGGCTTTGCCTGTGATTCCTGACTTATCAGAAATCTCAGATGGTGAAAGGCAATCCAGAATAGAGGCCTTAAAAAAGAACAACAAGGAGGCAAATGAAAGAATTTTGAGGACAGAGAGAATGATCAATGCATCAATTGTATCAACTCTGTTCTCTACTCAGTCCTCAGCTCCAACAATATCAACTACAATTCTGAAGGTGCTCACTCCAGAGATTGTGGCTCCCACATTTTATGATGTTGAACCTTCCTTTGTCAAAGAATTTGAACCCTGCATAAAAACCAGAGCTTACTCACCACCTAAAGCAAATGGGAAGAACAAGTTACAATTAGACTTTCCATTTCCCAAGGATGATGATGAGAAGCTCATGGGAAAGACAATCAAAGAGTTCAAGGAAAAGACAAATAAGAGTGTAAGAGATTGGATGGCTGTAATAATAAAATATGGAAAAGTATTAAATATATCCAACAACCATCCTAGATTTGTTGAAACAAAAAGAGAGGAGACCTCCAGACTTCTCAGGGAAGCTCATCCAAGTGAAGAAAATCAATATGAAAACTCAGATGAGAAGCAAGCCAGGCTGGCTCAGGAGTTATTGGATGAGGTAGAGGATGAAATAAGGGAACCTGAGGAAGTCCCCAAATCCAAAACTAAAAGGAAAGTGAAATCAGTCCCCAAATCCAAACCTAAAAGGAAAGTGAAATCAGTCCCCAAATCCAAACCTAAAAGGAGAGTGAAATCAAAGGCAAGGAGGCCTGTATCTCCAGAAATTGAAAGCAATGAAACAGTTGGCTCATCACAACCTATTTCTGCAAAAGTATTCAACCCAGCTGTGAATTTCCACGGTGACCCTATAATACCTAAAGAGGAACCAATGAATCTTGACTCCATTGAGGTTCCTTCATTCTTACTGAAGCCTCAACAGAAGCCTAAACAGAAGAAAAGGATACCAAGGAAGCAACCTTCAAAGGAACCAATTCAAGTTGCTAGGGTACCTGCTATTGTCAAGCAGCCAATCTTGGAAAACAAAGATGATTTTATCTATCAGGAAGATATTGAAGAATACTCTGGCATGAATCTGTATCTGGATGAATTGTCAGAAGTAAGAGGAATTGACAAATATAAACATTTACCTGAGAGATTGGTCTTTGTATACAAGGGAGGAAAGGGAAGGACATGGCCACTACAGAGGGTTCTTGGAGAAAATTATCTGACTTTAACCAAGGTGTTCTCTGCAATTAAGAGATACACAGGGTTCTCCAAGATAGCAAAAGGGGAGATACTGGACAAAATAGAACAGATAAGGAGAGAATGGAACTCACCATCAAGTCTACCAAGGAAGATGAAGATCCCATACAATGGACAGAAAATCCACCTTCAACCCTTCTGGATGATGGAGTTCAGGGATGAAGATGGTAACAGGAGATTCTTCAGGTTAGAAGACCAACTATCAAAGGCTAGTTCTCAATACCTGAGATGGTTACAACAAAACCTAAATCCAAAAGTTGATGAAGAAAATGCCTTCTATAGGTAACTCCAAATGCAGATTGAGTCCAACTCTGCCAAAGAAGGAAAATCAAGGGTGATGCCAACAAGAGAGAAGAAACAGTTTTAATCTGCTCAGTCTAGAGGAGCACTTCTCTATAAATTTCTCAAACTTTCAGTTTTTAATTTTTGTAGCTTAATACAATTTTTGCATGGTTCTATATATATCTTTAGGAATGTTTTGTTATCATCAAGGTCCTGAATTTATGCTTTATTGCCATCAAGTATAAATTAGGGGAGATTGTTAGGAATATGTTGTACTTGATGATAACTTCACAATCAATCAAATTGTATAAGGTTTTGTAGCTGTCAACGGATGAGGATTTATAACTCTATCCGTTGACAGGTAGCTCATCAACGGATGAGGTTTTGTAGCATACTGCAGTATCTCTATGTTATCAGTTGATAGTGTTTTTATCCACATTCATGTTGACCATCAATGGATAGGCAGAATAGGGTAGCCAATTGTAAATAAGCTATGCTATGTAATTCTGTCTAAGTGAAAGTGTATCAACGGATGAAGACAGAACTCTATCAACGGATTCAACTCAAACCCACTCTATCAACGGATACACCTCAAATCTCAATATCAACGGATACAGCTCAAATCTCAATATCAACGGATACAGCTCAATATATCATCAACGGATGTCAGTGTACAATGTCAACGGATAATCATTGACACTTACTTCTATGCTAAGCTGGGGATTAGCAGTTGATAAGGACAGGTTTGACTGACAGATCACATAGGTTGATAGTAGATACAAAAAGCAGTATGGCAGCCATACTTTGGAAACACAGAAGAAAGAAGCATTCCGTTTACACTATGAATACAAGAAAGGTGCAGGAGACATGTCTGTTCACAAGGACAACCTTTCGGCTACATGTGTATTTGGAGTGGAGTAGCAAGTGAACTTGAATTAGATTAATATTATCTTATTCCTGTAGCACTTGTAAACTTGGGATTTATAACCAAGTGTAGCAACTCTTTAGAAGCTAAGAAAACAAATACATTTGCTTAGGGTTTTTATTGAATATCCTTAGAAAGCAAAGAGTTGTAAAAACAGAAGCTGTGTACATTTGTATCACAGAGTTTTCTTCGAATAAAAGCTTCAGGTGGTGCATTTAACCACCTGATTTTTTTTTATGTGTTTGTGCATTAATCTTTTTACAACAATTATCTAAGTATAGATTTCTGGAGTTCTTATCAGAAATTTATAAATATCAAGAATTTTATTCAACCCCCCCTTCTACAATTATACAAGTGTGTAATCTGAGAATAACAGTGATGTACCTTTATTTCATCTTCCATAGCTCGTTTCACAGTTGACCACTCTTTTTTGCGCCAATCATCACATGTGATTGGTACATTCCTTCTTGCATAATTGCCGATAAAATATGAGAGTTGTATCGACTCCTTACCAATTGGTTGTCCCAGATCATTCCATTTAACCTGAAAGAAAAAAAATTCAAATATTTAAATCTCAAAGCAGGTGTTAAATTAATCTTTATATGCATGTGTAATGAGTATTTTTTTTAATTACCGTTTGCACTATCCCCTTACTCCTAGCTCTCTTTACTTTCAACATATTAACTATCCCTCGCTTTCTACTTTTTTGTGTGACACCAGTTTCATCGGTGCCATTATTCCCAGTTGTATTTTGGGATGCAGAAGCCATAATCCTGAAATAAATACACACAACAACAAAAATAAGTCTATACAGCAATAAAAGATAAGTTTCCATGTAACAAGTCTATACAACAATAATAATACAAGTTAATAATTAGAAAGCATACATACATTTCTTAGATTTACTTTTCCTTTTACGTTTCTTAGTAGGCTTTGATCTTTCGTGCCCATGCACATTATAAAATTCTGGATTCACATATTCACCCTCATCATGATCATTTCTTTGATAACCACATTCATAATCATCATCATCATTCATACTTGTAGGAATATCTAAACTAACAAAATGTTCATCTACATTATCAACTTCCTCGTCTACACCATCGGTTACTTGATAGCTATTACTGAGCTTGTTTGACATGAAAACGATGGACCGCTTCTTATCAATTGCATCAGTAATATAGAAAACTTGTTCGACTTGTGTTGCCATTATGAATGAATCATCTTTGTACCCCACCCTTGCAAGATCAACCCATACGAACCCCGACTCTTCAACATGTACACCACCGACATTGTTAACCCAATTGCAATAAAACACAGGCACCCTAAATCCAATATAATCAAGCTCCCAAATATTTGCAATCCTCCTAAAGTATGTTGTATCCATCAAAACTGGATCTTTCTCATTATTAGATGATTGGTGTAGTGCCGTCGCAGTAATTGCAACTCCACTATTCTACATTGTGCTTGTTGCATCATGTTCTTCTGTGTAGAAAGTGTATCCATTTATGAGGTAACTTTTGTAAGAATACACAAATGAATCAGGGCCTCTTGATAACCATTTAACCCTCTCAGATATTGATTCATTGTTTTGCATTAACTCACTTGTGACATAATTCTTGAACCAATCAATAAATGTGCGGTTGTGTTCCACCTCTATGCATTTAGCACCTTTGCTAGGACGTTCAGAACTGATAGATTGCTTATGCAAATCTACATAAGGAATGACATCAATAGTGTTGTGTAGAACACAAAGGTGCACCTGATGCCATTGTGCACTAAATGTTTCTACTTGCTGACCTCCAGTAATACCTTCGTCATCCATCCTACCACTATGACGAGCACTTGGCAAACCAATTGCTTCAACATTCGGGATAAATTCTGACCAGAACTCTATTGCTTCTTCTATTAAGTAGCGTTCTGCGATGCAACCCTCTGGACGAGACCTATTCATCACATATTCTTTCAAAATTTTCAGATATCGCTCGACCATGTACATCCTTCTCATACGAGCAAGACCGCACATCCTAGTCTCATATATAAGGTGAACAGTCAAATGAACCATGACGTCGAAAAAAGAAGGTGAAAAATACATCTCAATCTCAGAAAGCATCTCAACAATTTGTCGTTATAGATATGACAACCTTCTTGGATCAATGACTTTGCTATTCATTGACTTAAAGAACCAACATAGCTTTCTGATTGTCACCCGTACCTTTTCTGGAAAGATGGAACGTATAGAAATTGGAAGCAAATTCTCCATGATGACATGACAATCATGTGATTTTAAATCCTTTAATTTCATGTCATCCAATGAAACAAGATTGGATATGTTAGATGAATATCCTTCTGGGACCTTGATGGAACGAAGAGTTTGTAGCAACACATGCTTCTCTTCCCTAGAGAGAGTATGTGCAACAGGAGGTAAATAATGTTTTTTACCGGGCTTCTCCACTGGAGCTAGTTCATCTCTTATTCTCATTTCCACCATATCCTTTCTAGCATACAAGCCATCTTTAGTTTTACCTGGAATGTTAAGCAAAGTACCAACTAGACTTTTAAAAACATTTTCTCCACGTGCATAAGATCAGTAAAATGTCTAACATAGAGGTCCTTCCATTAACTCAATTTGAATAAGATAGAGCGCTTCTACCAACCCTTAGTAGGAACATCCTTTGTGAATTTCTTACCGAACTGTATGTTGAGGTTTTCCACCTCTTTCAAAACAACATCACCTGATATCACAGGATGAGCCCTTCGTTATTCTACTTTACCATTGAACGCCAATGGCATATTTCTGTATCTATGGGTTGGGTGCAACCACCGCTTATGTCCCATATAAACACACTTCTTACAGTGTTTCAGTAAGAGATTATCGGTCTCATCACCACACCAAGGACATGCATAATAGCCTTTCACACTATATCTAGCTAGATTACCATAAGCGGGAAAATCACTTATTGTTTCGAATAACATGGCCTTTAACATAAGCTGATCTTTTTCTATATAAGTCGTGTACTTCAATACCCTATTCCCACAGTAGCTTCAGGTCCTCGATTAAAGGTGCCAATTATACATCAATGTCATTGCCAGGTTTCTCAGGACCAGATATTAAAATAAACATCATCATATATTTGCGCTTCATGCAAAGCCACGGTGCCAAGTTATAGATCATCAAAATAACAGACCAAGTACTATGAGAACTACTTTGAAGACGGTAAGGGTTCATTCCATCTGTTAAAAGTGCTAGGCGAAGATTCCTTTGTTCCTTTGCGAAATCCTGATATGTATCATCAAACGTCTTCCACTGAGGTGAATCAGCAGGGTGTCTTAACATCCCATTTTTAGTTCTCCCATCATGATGGCAAGTCAAATTTTTAGCATCTTCAACACTAGCATACAAGTGCCTAAGTCTGGGAATTATTGGAAAGTACCACATGACTTTCGCTGGAGATTTTCCTACCTTATAACGGTTTAAATCACACTTAGGACATTCATTAAGCTCTGCATACTCTTTACGATATAAAATACAGTCATTTGGGCAAGGATGAAAAATATCATGTACAAGTCCAATGGATTTTAGCATTTGTTTAGCCTCATATGTTCTTTGAGGAAGGACATTGTCATCTGGTTGAAGTTCACTAACAGTTGTGAGCATCTCAGTGAAGAACACATCAGAAATTTGATGTCCAACCTTTAAGTTATACAGAGTCAACACGGCTGATAATTTAGAAGCCTTCGTGCATCCAGGCCAGAGCGGTAATGCAAGATCATCCTTTAACTTCTCATGCATATCAGGATGATCACGTAACTCTTTTTTTTTACTATGGGAACCCGCAGCTACTACCCTTCTGGGTGCGCACTGGGTAAACCCACGACCTCACGCAATAGCTTTCAAACCACGTGAACCAGGTAAACCGCATAAATGTGACAGGATCTGGCCCATGATGGCATAATCACACATTCTCCTCCCGTGGGATTCGAACCTGTGACCAAAAGGATGATATTCCTTACTTTAACCAACTGAGCCAACCCTTGCGGGCTGATCACGTAACCCTTCATTGACCACATTAGGGAAATCCTTTTCAGCACTAGAATTACTATTTTCGGTGCCTTCCATAAAACTAGTATCCACTGATCTATTTTCAGATTGATAGTTTGAATTGAGATTTCTCGAGCTACTTCTTCCTTTCTCCTCCCCATGATAAGTCCTACATGTATAAGTTCTATCAATACCATTACACATTAAGTGTTCATACAACTCGGTTAGACCGTTAACTTCTATAATATTCAAACATTTCTGACACGGGCATAGAATAAATCGATTGTCCTTTGCATTCCTAGCTACATGGTCACAAAATTCTCTCACACCATTCTTATATTCTTCTAACAACCGTGGTGCTTTTACCCAATCATGATCCATTTAAACGGCAACAATGATATAACCTACTTAGCAAAAAAAAAACAATGATATAACCTACTTACCAAAAAAAACAATGGGCAATAGAGGTATTAGATTAGCATCGATTGAGGAAATATATAATTATTTGGAATGGGCCTTCATTCGATTACCAACACAGAACATTACACTTCAACTTACTAATCAATGGGCTTACATGACCTTTTTAAATCCACTTCTGCAAGGTAAAATCTTCTTTGTATAAAAACATTTTTATTTTATTGTCAGATTTTTTGGTCTTTTCTATGATGACATTGGAACCTCTAACTTTCTAAAACCATACTCTTTAACTTTCAGTATAAATCAGTTACAGTATCATATAATTGCTCAACTTAATTAATTTATAAATTTTAATCATAAAAATAAATTATCTATATACGTTTTATGATCACATTTGTATATACACAAATTTTGTTGGCGTAAAATTTGAAAATTCTTCTAGTTGTAGGTGACTAATATTCACAAAAACAGAGTAATGATACCATAACAAGCATATCAAAAGAGAATATATATATATATATATATATATATATATATATACACACACATATATCATAGTTACTCTAATATATACATTAAAATGAGCATATACCCAATTACCCATCACCCTTAAAAGAAAAAACCCTAATTTTAATTCAAAGCATAGAAACAACAATAAAATAGATGAATTCAAAACAATGGGTATATACACGAGAGAGAGAGAGAGAGAGAGAGAGAGAGAGAGAGAGAGAGAGAGAGAGAGAGAGAGAGAGAGAGAGAAATATGAACCTTTTTTGATAGTGTGATTGGGGGAAAACAGAGTGCTGATGGGAGGATAACAGGGAATTAAGGTTCGTATTGTTGCTGCAATTGAACAGAGGCTCATAATGTTGAGGAATCTGTCGATGATTAGAGGGGTAGAATCCGCCCTACAGCTGTCGTGCTCAGGGGATTTAGGGATTGTGTAATCTAAGTTAACCCAGATGGTTGATTGTGTAACCAATTAATTACTCGAATAAAAACTAAAACTAAATTAAATCACTTAAGATATGTTAACTACCATAACGTTTCTAAAATGCTATAGAAGTTTCAATAATTAAAAATTAAAGAATACAATATTACTTAAAATACGTATTCTTTTATAGCGTGTATAGAAACGCTAAGGCAGTATCAATATTTAAAATAAAATAATACAATATTACTTAAAATACGTATCCTTTTATAGCGTTTATAGAAATGCTAAGGTAGTTTCCACTTCTATAGCGTTCCAACTCAAAACGCTAAGGTAGTAAATTTTTTTAGTACTTTCAAGTAATACTTATATACCGTTTTTTAAATAAATGTTATGCAAGTGACATACTTGCATAGTGTATCTCAAAAACGTTATTGTAGTACCATGTCATAAGCTTACATTTGTAGTAGTATGATGTCATTTTCACCCACTCTACTACCGTCAACACCAGCACCTTCGAACACTATTAGAATTTTAGATTTTGGAAATTTTGATAATTTGCGTTCAAAATTTAGTGATTTGGGTTCAAATTTTAGTGATTTAAGTAGAATGTTCGGTCATTATACTATCATTTTGATTTTTAGCGGTGTAGAGGTTGATGTTTATTTGATTGCAATAAAATTTTAGTGATTTCTCACTGATGATTCTAGCAATTGTTTGTGGTGGTGGCGATGTGGTGGTGGTATGTCCGTGATGGTGATAGTGGTGTTAGCGATGTGTTGTTAGTGTTGATACTGAAAATGTTGTATTCGTAAAAAACACATGTCTTATTTATATATATTTTTCTTACAAATTGAATGATAATATAAAATATATGTTCGATGATTTTAGTCATGTATTATTTATAATTTTATCATTAATTCTTCATTGAAACTCCATAAGTAAACAATAATAATTATATAAATGTGTATACGTGTAATCGCATTTTAAAAATTCACCTTTTTAACCTTAATTTTTTTTAAATACTATGTAATTGGTTATTTTTTGAATTTTATTTTTAAATTCAACTAATCAATTATTATACTTTGTTTATGATATACACAATTTAGTTTTTTTTTAAATATCTATTTTTTATTAACATAACGATACATTTTAATCTCATAATTAATTGTATTGCATCTATAATCTAATTTATAATGTCGTGTTCTAACTCAACTATGTTTTTTTATTTAATTAAAAATCAATACAGTGTTTGTATCTCATATGTAAATTATTTAGTTGATCACAAAATCTTGTTTTAACTTAGTATAACGGGTTTATTGAATTTTTTATAACTCGTCAAAAATTATTTTGGCCTATACTAAACATAATACATAAAAAATATAATTCATTTGATGTTTATACTAAACATAATAGATAAATAGATAACATAATTTATTTGATTAAACTTTTTAATTCTCAGCAAATTAAGTAGTAATATTAATAAAATAGAACATGTGAGTTATTGGTACATGTAGTAAATGGTTTTTAAAAAGTTAACATAAATTTCTTCTTTGATGTAGGGGTTGGAGATAAGAACATAATTCATTTCCAACCCAAAAAAACATGGGTTCAATCCTCATTACCAATATTTTTTAAATATTTTAATATAGTTGAGGAATAAATACGTAAATTACTATAATATATAGAATGGATTTCACAAATAAAAAAATGTCATGTATCGGAAACATTTTATACTTGCGAGATTTTGAAGAGACGATACAAAATTCAGAAAACAAGCTTAAATCTTTTTTACATTGCTAGCTTCTTTTGTTTTTGTCTCATATTCTCAAGGAATTAAACAACTATGCAGCACGAATTAATAGTTTAATAATATTAGTCGTAAAAAAAAAACATTTTTAGCGGATAAAGCGAGAATCAATGCGAAAGGCAGTTTCCAAAGGAAAAAAGACGAAAGCATCTGTAGATGACCAGCAAGTGAGTACTACTATAGTTACAAGAATTTCTTGAATTAATCCTCGGCGAACAAAATTAAAGCCATATTTTTAGGCTTTTTTTCCATAGACATGTGACATGTCCGAGCCTAAGTTAATAATACATACTTTTTAACACAGACTGAAAATTAAAGTTGTAATTTATCCATTTCACGCTTGACTTAATAATCAATCCTGTACGTGCCCCTTTTCAAGTATGCATGGTTCTTCTGGAGGGTTTCTTTTCTTTTCAATAATTTCAAAATCATGTATTCTGAATAAAAGTGTATATAAATTTAGAGTCAGGGGATGGATAAAGCATAAATATCTTACACTCAACCTCATATATGGTCCCTTATTTGCTGGACTAGATGGTCCTCTTCTCTAGACAACTTTTCTTCTTCTTTCTTGTACTGTTGAATGAAAACGGAAGGACGTGTTTCAACTCACATCCGTGGTCCCTTGGCAAGACCATGCTTCTCTGGAGCTGCTCAGCTTCTTCTTCTTCTTCTTTTTTTTTTTTTTTCAGATAATAATTTTTTCTTGTGTTTACTTTTTCTTTCTGAAAAGTTTAGCATTTATGAATACGTTTGCAGAACGAGTTTTGATCAAGGAATGTTTAAGTGAGGATGTAAGAAAATATATGTAGTCGATTGTTATCACCAATATAGCTTCGAAATAGTTGCAACACTATGGCTGCAATTAAGAATGTGCATAGTGCAGTTCGGTTCAATTTTCACCAAAAATAAAAGAAAACAATAAATTTTCAATTTTCCCGTCAAAATCGAACCGAAACCATGAATATGGGATTTCTTGAATTGTTGATCACAATCAAAATAAACATCATTAATTCGATTCGATTTCATTTCTATTAATCGGTGTTATTTCAATTTTATAAATTATAGTAATTCAATAAAGAAATAAATATATTTTTTACTGAATACTATGGAGCTAATTTACAAGTTATTGCAGTATTAATTTAACATGCACGATTTTAAAAAAAAAAGAAAAAAAAAAGCTAACTTGCACGCTACAGGAGCTATGAGCCTGTGAATCAATATAAAAAAAGAAGACATAGATAACTTTTCTGCATGCTAGTTGTAGATGCAGTGTCCCGGACAACTTTATAAAATCAATGTAAGATGATAAAGAGTGTAAAATTAGTTTGTTAACAAGAGAAATAATAAGTATGATAATTAAATATTTAAATTGAATTAAGAGATAGTAAAAACAAAGATGGATGTTGTTATTTGAGTCAAGTCGAGCTGGGTATTCACTAAACGAGTTTAGATTGTTTAATAAAGGAGTCGAGTAGTGGAGCGGCTCATTTAAGTTAAACGAGCTCAAACCTTTGATTGAATCTGACTCGCTCAATAAAAGAATCGAGTCGAATTTACTTGCGAACCAAACGAGTCGGGTTTAAACGGGCTGAGCCGAGTTTACTCGCGAGCTCAACAATTAAAAATATAAAAATATTAACTAATTTTTAATATTTAAATAATAAAAATAATAAAAATAATTTATTTGAATTATAAACGATTTCGGGTTCGAGCTCGAGCCAAGTCGAGTTTTCGAATTTTGAATCGAGCTTAGTCGGGTTCGACACATACTCGACTCGATTCATTTAACTAAACGAACTCGATCATGTGTTCGATCTCGACTCATATATGAATTCGAGCTGAGCCTGAATTAATTAGTTGGTGTATATTCTGGTTGCAGCTGCATCTAATTGTAAAATTAGCGCGAGTAGCTTGGCTTGAATTACAACTCTAACCCATCATGAATTAGTTGGTATCTGTTCTGTTTACAGTTGCATCTAATTGCAAAATTAGCACCAAGACATTGCATTGGATTTAAATCGAGAGATAATAATACAAGTTTTCAATTAGTTGAAGTTTCATTAAAGCGAGACTAGCTTTATGCAAATTTGGTCATTAGTTGTAAACTTCTATTTTTGGTGTTTGTCAGAGCATCTCCATGGCTGTAAAACCCTTAACTAAATTATCTACATGGCATCTAGTGGCACTATTTAGATAATATGTAAAAATTTGAGCACTCCAACCATTAATCCCTTAGCAAAAAAATATAGATAATGATATTTGGTGAGCTATATTTGTTGAATCAATAAAGCTTTTATGTATAATTTTACATTACCATAATTATAGATAATTCCCTTGGAGCACACATGTTCACCCTTAACAAAAATTTTACATTATCATAATAGCTAATGATTATAGCTAAACATTTTACATAACACCCTTGGAGATGCTCTGAGAGGGACGTATCCGGTAAAGAATACTCCCTCTGTCTCTAAAAACTTTTCTCATTTCCCTTGGACACGTTTGCCAACGCATACTTTTAATCGTTAATATCTTTAATTTTGTATTAGTTTTAAATATAAAAACTTCACTGTATTAAAGTACTCATAAATACGAATCCAACAAGATCACTCATGACTATTGGTCTTATAGATTAGACGAAAATTAGTAATTTGCCTCATGTTATGAACAGTCCCGACATATCAAACGAGAGAAGCATTATGAGACGGAGGGAGTATGTGATAAAGAATATGTTATTTCTCCTGATAAAAAAAGTTTACATTTTATATCATTAAAAGTTTTGAAAATATGAAAGTATATGAGAGTATCATATGATATTTTTCAAAAATTTACTTGATGGTCCTGTAAGAAATTTTTTTAATCCGCCCCTGTCTGTTTGTCTGTTATTGAAAGTGAATTTAGTGATTATCTGCTTATCACTTTTTGCCCTTCTTTTTCTTTCCTTCAGTTCTGTTTGTTTGTGCTCCATGCATGAAAGAGTCGTCGTCCATGAAATGATCATTGTTTTTTAAAAGTGAAAATGGAGGACGAAGCCCAAGAATTCTCGCATTAGAATGATTAATATCATCGGTAATGGGGAACCATGAGAAAGTTACGAGACAATGATAGAAATTGTATAAAATATTTCGTCGATATGCGACGGTAAGATCAAAAAGATGCTTTGACATAGCTAATGTAGCTGCATATATTATATATACGCTATTCTTTCCAGGATATCATCTTAACATAAAATTTCAACACTAAAATACAAACTTGTATCAAATTTGAAACAAATGTCCTGAATGTGTAAATGGAGCTTCGATTCGGGAATCCCTAGGATCTCTAAACTTGCGGTAATTGAAAATATATAACGTGTCATAAGTTAAACATGTTAGATGAAAAAATATATTCTCTGAATTAATAACGAAGAATGGAATTCCACAATAAAATTGCTCGGTTAAATAAGTCGAATTCGTTTGACAGAAAATATTTGGAAATGTTAAATTCCTTTTTCCCTCTCAATTAACTCTTCAGTCTCCCGTTTAATATTTGGAAGTTTAAGGTCCTGCGTCCAAGTTTTTTAATTGCAAGTAAGTAAGTGATAGGGGAGTAAAGTAATTTCATTCCATTTTTGGAATTAAAAAAATTTGTAGTGAAAGTAGACTTAATTTATATTAATAATCTCCACTTACTTTCGTTCCTATTAAAAATTTGGGAGTATAAAAAGGAGTATAAATGAAACTATTTTACTTACTTCCCCCTATTTAAAACTCGACAGTAAGATGTAATGTAAATTAAAAATTATAAAGACATTTACTTAGAATTTTACAGAGTGATATTAGAAAGGATTCCTATGCGTAGTAGAAATTTACTAGTGTATCATTAAGGTACCAATTTTCTTAATTCTTGTACAATTTCTTTCGCATAATTTGAATGCCATGTACTCTTTTTAGTACTCCAAATCATTATCTTCTCGGGTTAAATATCTTGTTGGTCACTGAAATCAGCCTAATATATCAAGTTGGTCACTGAACTCAAAACGGTATCAATCAGGTCACTGAAGTCGGCCAGGATTATCAAGTTGATCATTTTTTTGACAGAAATTACTGTTCGCAAAATTTTGTCCGAAAAATCTCCACCAAATTTTGTGAAATTAAAGTGTGTTAATCTAGATGCTATGGGTCTCATAAAACTTGTTTAGATTTTCATTATGAGCTCTAGATTTATATGAATCGAAAAAGAAAATTCAAGAACTAGAATTGTTCTTCTTCAAAAACTGAAATAAAACTTATCAATATTGTATCTATTCTGAAGAGAATAATCTGGGTAACACAAATATGATCTCGTATTTTTTAAATGTTAAGTGAATCTGCAGTTATAAGCGTTTATGTCAATCTGCAGTCTGTTTCCGTCAAAAAAACAAAGACTTAGGCTGACTTGATACATTAGGCTGCCTTCAGTGACCTGTTTGAGTCGAATTTCAGTTCAATGACCATCTTGATACATTAGGCCGACTTCAGTGACCAACAAGATATTTAACCCTTATCTTCTCATACCAAAATGTGTGTATTAGAATGATCATAATTACAGACGCCACTCGCCAGACGCGGAATCGAGTTTCAAATCATAAGATAGAGCGAGTACTGTACCAACAAATTAAATCAAGTTTGATACATTCATCCTGGATCTACTCTAGGAACTGAAAGCTCTTGCAAATTGTTGGATATTAATCTAAACTCATTTTGTTTTTTCATTTAATTTCTTTAATAAAGGTTGCTATCTATATTATATTATTATAAGCAAAATAGGGTATAATTGGTTGGTTGGTCGGTTAACACCTTCCCAAAAAGTTTGTTAACACTTTCCAAAAAATAAAAAATAAAATAAAATGTAAATAAAATTTTATTTTACAAATAATAAACCACATATTTTACTTATCTATATTATACTATTATAAGCAAAATAGGGTATAATTGGTTGGTTGGTCGGTCGGTTAACACCTTCCCAAAAAGTTTGTTAACACTTTCCAAAAAATAAAAAATAAAATAAAATGTAAATAAAATTTTATTTTACAAATAATAAACCACATATTTTACTTAATAACAAATTCTTTTAGTTATCTATACTATGCTATTATAAGTAAAATAGGGTATAATTGGTTGGTTGGTCGGTCGGTTAACACCTTCCCAAAAAGTTTGTTAACACTTTCCAAAAAATAAAAAATAAAATAAAATGTAAATAAAATTTTATTTTACAAATAATAAACCACGTATTTTACTTAATAACAAATTCTTTAGTTATACTCCAATCAATATTTAATTACATACTCTTTCAATTATTTGAATTAAAATATTAATAAAAACATCCGTGCATCACACAAGTTATAAGCTATATAGTTAAAAATTACATAAAATGTGAAAAACACTTACAATTTAGAAAAATTTGCATAAAAATCGAAAAAAAGGTATACTTGATTAGATAAATTTCACTCTTTATACATAAATAAAGTTTTAAAAAGCTGCTTTTACGTAATATTTTTATATATAGGAATGCATTTTAAAGTAACAATTAAAATAAATAATTACGATAATATTTATATTCATGAGATTTATAAAAAATTATTTTAATAATAAAAGCATTTATACAACTTAAATTTTAAATTAAATATACTTAAAAAGTTTATAAGTAACCGTGCATCGCACGGATTATAGGCTAGTACTTATTTAAGTATCAACAAGATTAGGTTTCAGTTTGTTAGCGGTAGTTTAGAAGAGTTATGAGTACTGTTTAGTTGTGGAGATAAAATAGCAAGTAGTTCCTAGTTTATCTCTAGTAGATCTGTTTAGTTTGATCGTAGTATTCACACTCATGATATAAAGTCTGAGTGTCTTTCATTTCTCAGTATGTACTCCATTTGAAATATATCAGAAAATCGAGCTTGTTTCACAACTCTCAGATTACATATTTGCATATATGTTAGTATACATGGTTTAGGTTCTATATCTGGTATCAGAGCACATCAAGGACAGTGACTATAGAGGTAGGGAAAGCCAAAGGAGGGTCTTTTGGTCTGACTTACCCAATGTTAGCCAAAAGTAATTACATAGCTTGGGCTTTGAAGATGCGGGTGTTCATGCAAGCTCAGGGAGTATGGACTTTTGTGGAACCCAGTGACGAGAAGGCAGCGATTGAAGAAAAGATTGACAAGGTAGCCTTGGCCATGATATATCAAGGCATACCTGAGGACATGTTATTGTCTATCGCTGAGAAGAAGACGGCTAAGGGAGCCTGGGACGCTGTTAAGACCATGTGTTTGGGAGCGGATAAAGTGAAAAGGGCAAGGGTCCAAACGTTGAAAGCTGAGTTTGAGGCTTTAAGCATGATTGATTCTGATCAGATCGATGACTTCTATATGAAATTGAACGGAATTGTTTCGACTATTCGGGCTTTTGGAGAAGAAATAGCAGAATCATACTTGGTGAAAAAGTTACTTCGTGCGGTTCCATCAAAATTCCTACAAATTGCTTCGACAATTGAGCAATTTGGGAACTTGGAAAAAATGTCGGTAGAAGAAACTATAGGTTCGCTCAAGGCCCATGAGGAGAGAGTAAAAGGACAGAGAGATAACGTTGGGGGACAACTTATGCTAACTAAGGAAGAGTGGTTAAAAAAGGTTCGCAGTGAGGACAAACCGTTGCTCACCAGGGATGAGTGGATGAAACGGAGAAACAGATGAGGTGAAGATGGTTCATCAAACACGAGGGGGCGAGGAGGATGAGACTAAAGTGGAGTTAGGTGTTATAACTGTCACACCCTGGGTCACTATGCTGCAGATTGTAAGAAACCTCGACGGTCCAAGGAGCAAAATCAAGAGGCTAACATGGCCAAATTAGAAGATGAGGAGCCTGCTTTGTTGTTGGTGGAATATGATAAGGAAGAATGTAACAAGTTGTTATTAAATGAAAAACAATTATTACCAAAGCTCGTTCCAGATGGTGAATAGCAGAAAAGTGAGTCAAATGTCTAGTACTTGGACAATGGTGCAAGCAATCACATGATGGGTTAGAAATCCAAATTCAAAGAACTTGATGAGGGAATAACTGGGCAACTTCGTTTTGGCGATGGATCTACGGTGACCATTAAAGGAAAGGGCTCAATCCTGTCGAAATGCAAAAGTGGCGAAGTGCGACTCTTACATGAGGTATATTTTATCCCGTCTTTTTGTAACAATATTATTTCTTTGGGTCAACTTTCAGAAGAAGGGAACAAAGTCATATTGAATGGGGAGTATTTAAGGGTTTATGACACAAGGGGAGACCTACTGATGAAAGTAAAACGGACAACCAACATACTTTATAAGATTCTTATTGATGAAGCTAAACCTGGTTGTATATTGTCAAAGACAGAAGAATTATCGTGGCTATGGCACTTTCGCCTTGGCCACGTGAATTTTGCTGCTACTAAACTTCTGTCTAATGATAACATGGCGTATGGGCTGCCAAAATTTGTGTAACCAAAGGTAGCATGTGAAGGTTGTCTGATGTCGAAACAGGCCAGAAAGCTTTTCCCCAGCCAAACAAGTTTCACTGTAAGCCACGTTCTTGAACTGGTACAAGGAGACATATGTGGTCCTTTGTCACCACCTACACCAGCTGGAAATCAGTACTTTCTTCTGTTTGTTGATGATTGTAGTCGGTTTATGTGGGTGTACATGTTGAAGTCTGATAAGTGGATTATATCCACTTGGATCGCTTCATTATGGCTTGAATTAATCGCTTTGACCTCAAGTATTTGTGTGTTTTAATGTGTTTTTGTGGAGATTGTGCAGGGCATTGTTTCTATATAGGTGTGGAGTTTCCAGGGATTATATGGTGTTTTTAAAGTCAAAGAAACAAGTGTTGGAAGTTGCATTTGACTTCGGCAAAGAAATCAGCAAGAACAAGAAGAAATTTCTGCTGAGTAAAGAGTCAGGCGCGGGCGCGCCTGATTTGTATTGATTCTGAGTGCGGGCACGCTTGGCAAGTGTTTCAGAAATCCTACGTGCGCGCGCGCGCCTGAAATATATGTGTGGTGCCCGTGGCCGCGCCTGCCACCGCCAGAATCTGCCAGAAGCTGTTGGAAACCCATTCTGACAAGGAAATTGCATTGTTTTCTAATTTTATTCATTGTGGAATCACATGAACGGCCAAAAACTTCCAGAATCAGATCTATACATGGAATTTGCAATTATATTTTCATTCAAGAACGGAAATTGCCACAATTCTATTCCAACTCAAAGATGGCAATTGCTTGATGAAGAGGCAACTTGGGGCTATAAATACACATCTTGGGGAACAAAAAAAACACACACATCATTACATATCAATTACTTAGATTTATTTGTATCTTTTCATACTTAGTTTTTATCATGGTTTCATCAGATCCCATGATGACGAAAGGTTCAATTATGAATTAATCGTTGTCATGAGGTACTAACGGATTTATTTATGGAATTTAGTAGTTGATTGCCTTATTGATATGTGTGTGATGAATTATTGATATCCTTGTATGGCCGTGCTTATTCTTCTTTGATGCGTCGCGAACATCTAAGTTGCCTTGGTAATTTTTAGTGAATGCGAAAGTGGACCTAGAGATTTAGAACTTGCCATGCTAGCATAAGTTTGTGGATTATATTCATGATTGTGGTGTGATTTGAACTATCTCATACTACCTTATGTAATCTTAATAGATAACTTGTCCTTAAACCATTATGTTTTCAAATCTTATAGACATATAGGGTTTAAGCATAATTGGTGTCTACATAGCTTCTATTTATCTTGTGGTTGATGTGTAGTTTGGTATGCGTATGTCGAAAGATAGCGTGTACTAATTTCGTGTTATCTGATTAGTTATCAACTCATCACATATATTTAATGATAGCAAGATCTCTAAAGGAAGTATTTAATGAAGTTAGGATCCCATGTTTTATTCCCATATAAGTAAATCGAATTTAATTCTCGTTAGCTAGTTAATTGTTATTTAATAATCTATTTTAGTAGATAATCAATACTCAAATTGTTATTTGTCTTAGCAGTGGATAAAAACCATACATCGGTGCATAGGTACATTAATTGAATTGAACGCCAAACTAGATCTCTGTGGGAACGAACTTGA
Organism: Saposhnikovia divaricata; assembly: GCA_036435485.1. Taxonomy (NCBI): domain Eukaryota; kingdom Viridiplantae; phylum Streptophyta; class Magnoliopsida; order Apiales; family Apiaceae; genus Saposhnikovia; species Saposhnikovia divaricata. The sequence continues at coordinate 21,118,894 of CM071595.1, forward strand.
CTTACTTATATATTACTTGTGACAACGTGCGCTTGTGTGATTTTGTGTTAACAAGTTTTTGACAACACGAAATTAGTACACGCTATCTTTCGACATACGCATACCAAACTACACATCAACCACATGATAGATAGAAGCTATGTAGACACCAATTATACTTAGACCCTATATGTCTATAAAATTTGAAAACATAATGGTTTAAGGACAAGTTATCTACTAAGATTACATAAGGTAGTATGAGATAGTTCAAATCACACCACAATCATGAATATAATCCACAAACTTATGCTAGCATGGCAAGTTCTAAATCTCTAGATCCACTTTCGCATTCACTAGAAATTAACAAGGCAACTTAGATGTTCGCGACGCATCAAAGAAGAATAAGCAAGGCCATACAAGGATATCAATAATTCATCACACACATATCGATAAGGCAATCAACTACTAAATTCCATAAATAAATCCGTTAGTACCCCATGACAACGATTTGTTCATAATTGAACCTTTCGTCATCATGGGATCTGATGAAACCATGATAAAAACTAAGTATGAAAAGATACAAATAAATCTAAGTAATTAATATGTAATGATGTGTGTGTTTTCTCTGTCCCCCAAGATGTGTATTTATAGCCCTAAGTTGCCTCTTCATCAAGCAATTGCCATCTTTGAGTTGGAATATAATTGTGGCAATTTCCGTTCTTGAATGAAAATAGAATTGCAAATTCCATGTATAGATCTGATTCTGGAAGTTTCTGATTCCACAATGATTAGAATTATAAAACAATGCAATTTCCTTGTCAGAATGGGTTTCCAACAGCTTCTGGCAGATTCTGGCGGTGGAAGGCGCGGCCGCATGCACCACACATATATTTCAGGCGCGCCCGCGCGCGTAGGATTTCTAAAACACTTGCCAAGCGTGCCCGCGCTCAGAATCAATACAAATAAGGCGCGCCCGCGCCTGACTCTTTACTCAGCAGAAATTTCTTCTTGTTCTTGCTGATTTCTTTGCCGAATTCAAATGCAACTTCCAACACTTGTTTATTTGACTTTAAAAACACCATATAATCCCTGAAAACTCCACACCTACATAGAAACAATGCCCTACACAATCTCCACAAAAACACATTAAAACACACAAATACTTGAGGTCAAATCGATCAATTCAAGCCAAAATGAAGCGATCCAAGTGGATATAATCCACTTATCACACCCCCAAACTTAAACCGATGCTTGTCCTCAAGCATAAACATAAAAAAACTATATACAACTACTAGTACCACTTCCGTAGGTGATCACGGTTGCATTTGGCATATGCAACAAGCCTTTTAAATCCCTAGGCAGCCCTAGTGGACGAGTGAGGTCTCGTGAGGGCCTATAGTGAATGTACCCACAAAATCCAATGCAATGCAATGCATGAATGCAACTAATTATGAAAATGCAAGGATCCCCTTCAAACTAACCAAAACCAACTAGCAAGCTCATATCTCAAGGAATGCAATACGTCCAAATAGAGCTTGACTAAGTCCCCGTATACTAACAATACATGAACAGAAACGTGGGTGTGTGCGATGCTCATCAGAAATACTTCAAAAACTAGATCAAAATTATACATGTTCTTTGCCAAGACAATCACAAGTTTATAAATAGAATAGACTGTAAACACTCCATAACCTAGAAACACCTCCGTCCTTATCCAAGGTAGACAGAAATTCATGCTTTATTACTAACTACTACGACACATATATACATGCATGCTTATTTAACCGTGCAATGGATGAGACCCCGAAAGGCTTATACAATAATACCCATGTAGCGAGCGTTGGGTTAGTGGATCCCAGACTATAAGAAGCCTTAGGTCACTAGGCACAAAGTCCCCGCGAACTTAATTGCTCGAGTATTAAAGAGCTCACCCTGGTTAATCTTGAAATTAAACAATTTAACTATGACTCTTTTTTTTTCTTTTTTCAATTTTTTTTCTTTTTTTTTTGGAATCTGGAATGAGTCTTTCTCATTTCCAACCCTAGACTACTCATAAATATGAGCCGGCTACTAGCCATTTGACACCTAGCCATTATTGACAATTACTTACAATTAAGCATGAAATTCCCGTTTTCCCCCAAACTTAGACTTAAATGCTCCTACGCTATAAAGGGAATAACGAAAATTCTAAATATAAACAAGTGATTAAATCTCAAAACATCTAAACAAGCATGACCCCAACCTAGCCCAACAGCACCCAATGAGACTGTGTAATTAGTGTGTTTCTGAAGCATGCAAGTCAATTCCATAAGGACTATAAATCAACCCTCTACTCATCACCACCACACTCAATTAGACACCTACCTACCAGTCAGAATTAGCTCGTTCTAAGGGATCATGAAAAATGCATGCCATGAAAATGCATCTAATATGAACTCACATGGTATACGAAACAAAAACAGAATCCCCTACATGAAATAAACATAAATAATACGAACATACATGAATGAATTACTACTATTATGCAAACATGATATCTATATGAACACAATGACTCTCTAACACTACACACTACTTATCCCCAAATCACCCCCAAACTTAAATAATTCAATGTCCTCAATGAATGGAAAGTAATACAAAGGATAGTAGGAAACATACCTAATCATCGAAACACATGGGTTGCCTCCCACGAAGCGCTTTTGTTTAAAGTCTTTTGCTAGACATGGCAATGGCTTTTCTATTGAAAATTTCTACACTGTATCTCTATATGGCCATTTAATTATTTTTTCCGGGGCTACATCCTTGATGACAAGTTTCAGCCTTCTTTGCTCCTCAAAAGTGTCAGTAACATTGCTCTCTTCACTACCTGATAAGTTAGCAATAATACTAATAAGCAAAGTAGATGATTCACCCAAATATACATACCTCAAGTGATCTAGTGGTTGAAGCTCGAGTTTGGAAACTTCTTCAACATGATGAGTTTCATTATTAACTACCAAAGACTGATCAAGAGTGGTAATGGACGGATTAGGAACGGAAGTGGGTGGTTCACCAATAGAAGTCTTATCAACAGACTTAAGATCAAAAGAACTCTTCTCAAGTTGAATTTCATGCTTAGAACAAATAGCATTCAATTCATCTAACATCTCATCAGAAGTAAAATTCCTATACAACTCATGAAGATCCTCATTACCCTCAATCAAAACATCTTCCTCAAGAAAAGACTCAATTGCACTATCCTCAAGATTTGACCATGAAACCACCTCATTAAACAGCACCTTAGAATCCCAAAGATCAGCCAAGCCTACTTCCTCACCTTCCGTATCAGACTTCCCTTGTAAAGCAACGTCAACTGGATCCGACTTGCCAAAACACTCTTCCTCCTCTGTCGGAAATTCCAAGAATCTCTTTGGATATGGAGGAGGCGGGTAGATCTGATTGCTATTTGTAGATTGCTCCGAAGAAACTTTTTCAACAGGATTCATACTCTTTTCCACTTCACCGTCCAACTGCTCAGCTACCAAATCAGATTTCTCAATTTCTGGCCCTGCAGATTTCTCAATCTGCTGAATATGAACTTCTTCATTTTCCGTAGCTACTGATTTCTGATCATTTGTAGCCTTTCCAGATCTCAAGGTAACTGCTTTCACCTGTTCTTCGACTTTCCTCTTGCTTGGATTAGCCTCCGTGTCGCTAGGAAGAGTCCTTTGTGGCCTACTCAACAAGGCAATAGTAATCTGCCCAATCTGATTTTCCAAGGTCTTAAACGATACAGCGTTTCTTTTAATCATCAAATTCAATTCCTCTAATTCAAATTTGTCATAAGTAGAATGCCCAGAACCAGCATCTGACTATTGTTGCGGAAAACCCGGAGGTTGAAATTGCCACGGGACATACTGTTGCTGAAAATTCTGCCCTTGGTGCTGCTGAAAATTCTGGTGATTGTAAGGTTGTGCTCCATATTGTTGACCTTGAAACTGCTGATAAGGTTGTTGTGGTTGCAGCATGCCACCTTGATTATTGCTCCAGCTCACTGATGCACTATAGATGGCACACTGATTCGTCTCATGTGCACCCGCACATAGCTCACAAACACTAGCCACCTGCTGAACTCCATAGTAAGTTAGAAAATCCATCTTCAAATTCAATGCCTTCAACTGAGCTGCTATAGCTATAGCTGCACACGTACTTGAAACACCACTGAACTACACAAGATAGGTTTAGAAAAACAATCTAAGTCAGTGAACTCTAACGACCACTGATGACAAGCACATAAACTAAAAATAAAACACAGAGATCCCCGGCAGCGGCGCCAAAAACTTGTTAACACAAAATCACGCAAGCGCACGTTGTCACAAGTAATATATAAGAAAGTCAAGTTCGTTCCCACAGAGATCTAATTTGGCGTTCAATTCAATTAATGTACCTATGCACCGATGTATGGTTTTTATCCACTGCTAAGACAAATAACAATTTTAGTATTGATTATCTACTAAAACTGATTATTAAATAACAATTAACTAGCTAACGAGAATTAAATTCGATTTACTTATATGGGAATAAAACATGGGATCCTAACTTCATTAAATACTTCCTTTAGAGATCATGCCTTAATCAATATATGTGATGAGTTGATAACTAATCAGATAACACGAAATTAGTACACGCTATCTTTCGACATACGCATACCAAACTACACATCAACCACAAGATAGATAGAAGCTATGTAGACACCAATTATGCTTAGACCCTATATGTCTATAAGATTTGAAAACATAAAGGTTTAAGGACAAGTTATCTATTAAGATTACATAAGGTAGTATGAGATAGTTCAAATCACACCACAATCATGAATATAATCCACAAACTTATGCTAGCATGGCAAGTTCTAAATCTCTAGATCCACTTTCGCATTCACTAGAAATTAACAAGGCAACTTAGATGTTCGCGACGCATCAAAGAAGAATAAACACGGCCATACAAAGATATCAATAATTCATCACACACATATCAATAAGGCAATCAACTACTAAATTCCATAAATAAATCCGTTAGTACCCCATGACAACGATTAGTTCATAATTGAACCTTTCGTTATCATGGGATCTGATGAAACCATGATAAAAACTAAGTATGAAAAGGTACAAATAAATGTAAGTAATTGATATGTAATGATGTGTGTGTTTTTTCTGTCCCCCAAGATGTGTATTTATAGCCCCAAGTTGCCTCTTCATCAAGCAATTGCCATCTTTGAGTTGGAATATAATTGTGGCAATTTCCGTTCTTGAATGAAAATAGAATTGCAAATTCCATGTATAGATCTGATTCTGAAAGTTTCTGGCCGTTCATGTGATTCCACAATGATTAGAATTAGAAAACAACGCAATTTCCTTGTCAGAATGGGTTTTCAACAGCTTCTGGCAGATTCTGGCGATGGCAGGCGCTGCCGCACGCACCACACATATATTTCAGGCGCGCCCGCGCGCGTAGGATTTCTGAAACACTTGCCAAGTGCGCCCGCGCTCAGAATCAATACAAATCAGGCGCGCCCGCGCCTGACTCTTTACTCAGCAGAAATTTCTTCTTGTTCTTGCTGATTTCTTTGCCGAATTCAAATGCAACTTCCAACACTTGTTTCTTTGACTTTAAAAACACTATATAATCCTTGAAAACTCCACACCTATATAGAAACAATGCCCTGCACAATCTCCACAAAAACACATTAAAACACACAAAGACTTGAGGTCAAAGCGATCAATTCAAGCCAAAATGAAGCGATCCAAGTGGATATAATCCACTTATTAAAGTCCAAGGCAGAAGCATTTGAATACTTCAAGAAATTTAAGAAGTTTGTTGAAAACAAGTCTGAACAGAAGATAAAAGTCCTGAGAACCGACAGAGGATGTGAATTCTGCTCGAATGCATTTAAAAATTATTGTGAGGCTGCTAGCATTGAAAGGCACTACACGGCACGATACACCCCACAACAAAATGGAGTGGTGGAACGACGAAATAGAACAGTTGTAGCCATGGCAAGAAGCTTCCTAAAGGAGATGAAGATGCCTTCTCACTAGTAGAAAACAGGCTTTATACGTCGGTCAAATTGACCTTTTACGTCGGTTAAATGGCGACGTATACAAAGGCGACGTATAAGGTGAGAGTCTTTTACGTCGGTTAAAAAGGCGACGTATATTATTATATTTTACGTCGGTTCTTCTAAACAACCGACGTATAAGGTCAAAAAAATTAAAAAAATATAAGAACAACCGACGTATATTGTTATTTTTTACGTCGGTTCTTCTAAACAACCGACGTATATTGTTATCTTTTACGTCGGTTCTTCTAGACAACCGACGTATAAGGTCCAAAAAAATCAAAAAAAAATATTATAGTTCACGTTATTTTTTTTTGAAACTATTTTAGTTCACGTTGTTAATTCGTTATTGTAACTAAAATAACTCAGGACCGAGTCAACTCAGCCAAAAGGCAACATTGCAGCCAGATGTAACAAAAAGGAATTTACAATAAAAAAAACTTCCAACAAAATATCTTCAATGTCATCCAAAAATACCATCCATAATACCACTACATATGTTCATCCAAAATACTATCCAAACCATTCAAAATAACCGAAAATAGCATCTAAAGTAACTGAAACCAGAGCTTCTACAGAAAAACAGCATACAAATTCTTAAATTTTTCACGGCTCCACGATTATTTTACCAGTAGCATGGCCATCGATGCTCTTAGCCCAAGCATCTTCAGCTTTGCTTAATGGATATTTAGAGTCTATCACTGTTTTAAGCTTTCCTTCCTTTACCAACTTAACAAGGTAAGCAAGGTTTTCACCTTTAGGAGTTAAAACCAAAGGCACCATCTGCTTCCCAGAGAATGTGATTTTCCCACTTAAGAATCTCCACATGGTAGCAAGACCCGGCGTAATATCGATAACATTCCCCTTAGAGCTCAACTGAGGTTCGAAAGTAGACCACGGGATACCTGATGTGCAGTGGATTACAGCATCATATTTCTGGCCTGATGGACTTTTCAGAGCTGCTCCATCTGGTGTCTTGTAGTCAAGAACCTCATCAGCACCCAGACTCTTCACCAGATTAATGTTACGGGCACCACAAGTGGCTGTCACATGTGTGTTCCCAAGCTTTACAAGTTGAACAGCATACAAGCCAACACCTCCTGAAGCGGCAGTGATAAGAATATTTGATCTCGGACCACTTGCATCAAGCTTAACTCCGGCATCTTGGGTGAGATCCTGATGAGCAGTAAGACCTGCTACAGGTAAGCCAGCACCTTCAGCAGCTGATACTTCAGTTGGCCTAGAAACTGTTAAGTTTTCATTGGCCATGGCATACTCAGCTAATCCACCACCACTGCCCTACAGTTGAATCCCACAAAACCATACAGAGAAGTGAGCATGTCAGCCAAACCATAGATACATAACTTTGCCTTTCCCATTGGAATAAATATAAACATAATGATAATTGCTCATTGGGCAGACTAATCACACAGAAATCTGCTAAATAGGATCTTTTCTTAACCAATAATTGGCTTTCATTGTGTAGATAATAGATTATCATGCATATTAACTCGAAAGCGATAACTATGAAGAAAATGACACTTACAAAGATGCTAAGCATTGCCACAACTTTGTCACCAGCTTTTAAGTTTTTCACTTCAGCTCCAGTCTCAACCACCTCTCCTGCTACATCATTTACTGTTGTTCCAACAAAAACAATTAAGTCTAAAGTATACCAAAAAGGCCAATTTTCGACTCCTCGCGCCACAATAGAAAAATGCCATCACACTCTTAAGAAAAAGCAACTACAAATCTGAACAAAACAGTATTCAATACCTCTTTTCTATTAAATCACTAAGACACCAATTCAGAAACGAACTAGTCAGAAAACAAGATCATCGGACACAAAAACACAAATGTAACCTTAATGCTTTACGCAGTATCTTTATAATGCGAGATGATATGAAGAAAGTCTTTTCTTCTTCGACTTGGCGTCAGGTCCATTTTTGCCAATTTTTCATCTTTTTATGTTCCACCTGTGACATCAATGGCTGGTTTTAACCAAAAGAAATAACATAAAGTAATATTAAATTCGAATGAGGAAGAGTCATACCATTATTACCATTTGCATTACTTTAGTACTAATGCAAGTCCGCCAAAATCTTTCATATCGTCCTCTTCAAGTATTTTGGAGCCTTTCATATCCCCATAGACACATTACTCCAGACGTTCGAGCAAATATCATTTCGATACTCTACAAAACAAAACAAATATTAGATGCCTTAAATTGAACAAGGTACTTGTAATGTTGATTGATGATTTCATAGTGGCATAGAGAAAATACAAATGTAACCTTCTCCAAACACTGCTACTACCTTTCATAACACAGCAACACTGCATCTGAACTCAAAATTATATACGTCAGAACAATGCAATCAAAATTAGATTTCGAAAATAAAATTAGATTTCGAAATCAAAATTGGGGAGAGGGACACCGAACTCGACACAACAATGCTGGAAGCAAGGGGAGAGGGCCAGAGATGTCATCTTTCATCATCCCTGAAAAAACATTCGAAAATAAAATTAGATTTCGAAATCAAAATTGGGGATTTTGATTTAAGTGAATCTCCCACTGAAATCGAAGGTATAAGTGTGTGTATATATGTATATACATGTTTATTATGATCTAAACTTAACAACCGATTGAGGCGATTGAAGTTTTCCGATCGAAATCAATTCGATTTTACCCAAACCCGATCAATCTTTATAAATTGATTAATCAAATGGTGATAAAAGGATTGAATAAGATGTGTAGCATCTGATTATGATCATTCCGATCGATTTTTAGCATGGAACAGCAAAGAACTAGTCGGAGAATCGAGATCGCCGTTGAGAGCTCGAGAGAGAAAAGAGAGAAACGACGAGTGAGAGAGAGACAAACTGAAATAAAAATCAGATAATAGTATATAAGTATATTTTAGGAATAGACGGTTGTGATAATTCCTGATTCATCCAACGGCGATTCTGATCTTTAAAGAAGCACAATCCGCGTGCTCTCACATTATCCAATAATAATGTGACACGTCATAGCACCCACTTTTATACGTCGGCTTTTTCCTGAACCGACGTATAAAGTAGAATTATATACGTCGCCTTTTCTCAACCGACGTATAAAGTAGCATTATATTCGTCGCCTTTTCTCAACCGACGTATAAAATAGCATTATATACGTCGCCTTTTACTCAACCGACGTATAAAGTTGCATTATATACGTCGCCTTTTACTCAACCGACGTATAAAGTGGCATTATATACGTCGCCTTTTCCTTAACCGACGTATAATATGACCTTATTCGTCGGCTTTTTCTTGAACCGACGTATAATAACTGCTTTATACGTCGCCTTTAGCGGAACCGACGCATATAACTGCTTTATACGTCGCCTTTGGCAACAACCGACGTATAAGAGGCGACGTAAAAGATCAATTTTGTATTAGTGTCTATTTTCTGGGGTGAGGCTGTTAGACACTCTGTGGATGTTCTCAAAAAATTGCCAACTCGTGTAAGAGCAGGAAAGACTCCCTATGAAGCCTGGAAGGAAAGAAGCCAAATTTTGAGTACGCTAAAGTATTTGGTTGTTTGTCATACATGAAAGAACCAAGTGTATTTAGAAAAAAATTGGATGATCGCAGCAGGGCTGTGGTTCATTTAGGCAGAGAACCGGGAACAAAGGCGTACCGTTTATTTGATCCAAAGCATGGTTCATTGCATATAAGTCGTGATGTTGTCTTCAAAGAAAGCAAATGTTGGGCCTGGGAGGAACAGTATGAAAGCAAGGAGGAGAATGTCAATACATTTACAATCGTTGGGTATCCTATGGAGGAGCAACAGGGCGAAGAAACTGCAAACTAATGAACTCCATACACACATATTCAGTCTAGTCATTCTCGTGTTTCTGGGTTATCAGGAACATTGTAAGAATCCCAAATTTTGGATATAATTAAAACTTTTTATTATGTACTGAGGTAATGGTAAATAGTGATTACGACTACGATGTAACGATTGAGATAATGAATGAAAGGAATAGATTTGGATTTAAATGTTTATATGCCATGAAGAATACTATTGGTTAACACTTTAGATAAGAATTATCTATCTCCTAGGGAATTAAGATTTGATAATTCTAAAGAAGAAGGTTATTCTTATGTCATCCAGATCGATATCTGTTATTGGTCCAGTGGGCCCGTAAAAAGGTTAAGGAACGATCGAAAGAGATCAGGGACAATTGTACAACCCTAGAAGAATAAGTAAAGAATAAGGATGAATAGTGATTTTGGTGGAAATTAAGAATATTATCAGACGACGCTATATAGAAGTATTCGGAACGGATTTCCGAGTTCGTATTAGTGATCCAGGGGGAAAATAAATGTATGTAAAAGCTGTCGGATTCTGAAAAACTGCACTTTTATTTTCTCCGAGAGTTCCCTGGACACCGATAGCCCTAAGTATTTAACGAATGGATTTAAGGAATATAAATTGGAAAGTTAGAAAGGAAGATGGAGAATGATAGTATTAATATTAGAAAGATTCCCGGTAAACCCTAATTAGAAATCCGTGAAATATTCCTACGAACGATCAATCGAAACGGGTAATAACCGGACACAGAAACAAGCAGAGGAAGCAAGAGTCTTGTGCAAGCTACTAGAATAAATATCTAGTAACCAAGTGGGCAAGAGTAACTAGATTAATTGGAACATAACTAGTACTTAGAAATCAAAACACTTGGTTAGTTTTTAACCATGCAAAACACAACACTTGTCCTCCAAAACTCATCATCCATGACATCACACCCCACTAACACACCAAGATGAGATATTATCTCTCAAAAAGTCACTTTATGCAAGATTGAACAAAGAAAAGCAAGAAACCAAGCAAACACTCTCCATTCTTTTTTGTTCTTCAAACTCTCGGCCAAGGAGCTAAAAAGAGGGGTTCCCACCATTGTTTGATCTTCAAATTTTTAGGGTAAGTACTTCATATCATAACAAAGATCCCCTATAAATTTTAGCTTCAAATTCCATTCCATTCTTGAGATATAAAATCAAGAAGGTGATGATGAATAGTGTTTTCTTAGAACTAATCTTGTTTTCATGATTTCTTTGGATGATCTAAGGTTTGATTAAGCTAGACAAGGACCATACCAAGCTTATTAAGGTTATATCATACTCCAAGGAAGGTAGATCTCTTGAAACCCTAGCATTTGATTTGAGATTTATGAATGTTTTTGATGGATTTAGCTTGGTATGATTATAGTGATAATTATAAGCATGATTATGTAATGAGTTAGATGATTTAAGATGCATGATGATTTTGATGCTAAGATCAGTAGCCTCTGGACTTGTGAGATGCTTATTATGTGTATAAGTTGTTTAGATGCCCGGTGTGGCTTGGGTTGTTGATTGTGATTTTTTGAACGTTCGTATTATAGCCGTTATAATGCTGAAATTTCGTTAATCATTGAAAACCGTGCATCACAGTAGGTCTAATGGCCGAAAATGGACAAGTATCCAACATTCCCTTGTAGATCTTGAGTCGTAGATCATTTTGGAAAAAGAATCGAATCAAACAGACTTACGGTTTAGGAATTATGACCGATTTACTAAAAGTAGTTCGAATCCGTAAACGAAAGTTCGTAACTGAAATTGAACCCCGATAAAATATGTAAAGTCATGACGAATCTTGGTAAATAAATACTAGAGGTAAAAAGGAAGGTGTGAAAGAAAACCGTATGTCAAAAGGATCGTTTTTCGATTTATTAAAAATATTCGAGTCGAGGTTTAACGCGAACGAACCCCTAAAAGACGACTCTATTATAACTTCGGTAAAACACTTAGAAAACGGGCGATAAAACTCGGAGTATAATATTGGTTCGTAATGATCGACCTTAGAACTTGTATGACTTAAGTATGTCCCAAGTATAAGTACAGTGACATGTCGTATTAACGAACGAATGTCGGGTCGGATCAATGATAAAAAGGAATCCCCTAAAAGGGGTATAACGAGATAACTCGAGAACGTGTTTCAATTTAAGTATAACTTAACTTTTAAGATGTTAAGTGATTAATCCCGAATGCCTTGGCTATTTATAGATCCCCAAGCTGACCCGGGACCCGCTACCACTACCCCTTACCGTACTCGACTACCAGGCAAGTTTCAATTCCCTTCTTTTAGGCTGTTGTTGTGATTGAATATATATATTTATATGTTTTCTCTTATACATATGCCATAGCATGCATGCCTACTTTCAAGTTATATCTTTATGCTTGTTCCCTGATTGTTTATTGGCTTATAAATTAGATAGCTAACGTATCAATTATAAGCCGGTTATTGTAAGACCCTCATCGAAGGGCGTATACATCTTATTCATCAAATATAGACCAGGAGTCAATATTTCTTGATATATCGAGATTACCTCGGAGGAAAATATTTAAGTAAATATTTTCTATTATTTGGGTGACGAATATTATTTGAACATTCGTTCCAGATTATTTATTTAACGATCCTTACTTCAAATAATTATTTGAACGTAACCATTCGACGAATAATATTTTTCAATATTCATTCAGAGTCGAATTGATTATCGATTATTATTTCGAATATTCTTCTAAAGATGAAACTACTAAATGAATATTATTTGGATATTCATTTAGAATATTATTTTATTAAATAAATATTACTTTTGAATATTCATTTAAGATATTAATTACTTGATGAATATTATTTTAATATTCATCCGAGGCTTGATTTATTTATCGAATATTATCTCGAATATTCCTATAGGGCTTGGATTACTAAATGAATATTACTTGATATTCATTTAGAATATTATTCATTAAATGAATATTACTTTTTGAATATTCATTTAAATTCCTAATTAATTATGAATATTATCTTAAGTATTCCTTTCAGGCCTTATTAATTAATGAATATTATTTTGAATATTCATTTAAATATTTATTTATTCAATAAATATTCTCCTGATATTTCTTCAGGGATTATTTTAAAAAATACTCTGATTAAAGATATTCTTTCATATTCCTAAATATTCTTTAAATATTTCTAATTCAATAAATATTCTCTGAATATTTATTCCATACTTAGAATAATCTCAATAAGGTTTATCTTCTTCGATTATTACGAAAAATATTTCGGAGTCATATTATTATTAATCTTATATCAAGAAAGGTTCTCAGACATCATTCTTCTTTGAGTCTATCTCCCTAATTATAAGGGAACCTTACTTGGAAAATGTTAATTATCTTGTCGACTTCCCGGTCATAAAGTATTCTCTTCACTCGCAACTCGGGTGCTATTGACTTATTAAGTCGTTGGTTACCTTCTCATCTTTCGAGGGGTAAGATTGTTGGAACAAGTTGATATTCGTTACTAAGCAATGGCTTGGAAGTTATTGGTGAATTTTCCTTTCCAACTAGATACGACTACTCGGTAGAGTCCTGGTCGACATATCGATCAGGATCCTTGTCGAATAAATGGCAACAAGTATTATACTTGGGGAAAGGGGGACGAATGTTACATTCAGAATCATGAATTCTATCTGGACTAGGAGTCGTGTAAGAGGCCGAGTAGCGCCGGTCCATCCCCTTTGGCCCAACCGTTGGCCGGGGAGAGCTAGTATGGCGGTAGACAAGTAAAGCCGTCAGTTCTTCCTTCTACCGGTAGTAAATTCAATTTGAGCTGTACAATCTCGACTGATCATCAGGATTGGAACAGCGGGCGCGGTGAATACTCCATCATTAGTTCATCATCCAAAATTATTTATTTCCTGCAACATGATTACTGTTGGCAGAGCTGGAGAAGTGTTCATAGCGGGAATTGAAATCCTTTCATGCAAGTTCCTGTTTTAATGATAATGAGAATATCTCGGTTACTTTTGATATAGCAGATATTTCCACAAAACAAATACTTTGAGTTACCTTGTAACTTCATCCTTTATATTATACTGGCAATAACTTCATTAATGCATGGCATATGATTTCAAAGGATATTTTGAACTACTGTATATATGCATCACTGTTCAGTTATATTATTGTTGGTGGGCTTCTGCTCACCCTTGCTTCGTTCATATTTTGTCACAACAACAGCTAGGACAGATGGCTCGCGTCAGGCGCACTCGGCGCAAGCGGGTTACCCGACCCACCGGACTCCCCGCTGAGATGCTAGCCGTCATTGCTGAGGTAGCTTAGTTAGACAGCTTTTGTTTCCTGTTTAACTATATGTATAATTAATGTAATCAACGGCAAAACTGTTAAACTTATGATGTTATCCTTTTGGGATTGTAATAACGTTTATTCGTAACCCTTTAACGTAAGACTTATTTCAATTTCATCTCTGGGACTATAACTGTTGTGTGTGTGAGTGGATATTATTGTGGGGTCACAGCATGTGATTTATTTATTGTGGACTCAAGTCAAGTATTATGAATGGATGTAAGACCGTAACCACCAAATCCCTGACCCCGGATCTGGGGGTGTTACAAACATCACCAGAAGTGTCAACATCACCAGAGGTGTCTTCAAGGACGACCCAAATCACTGCAGATACAGAGGAGGAGTCAATATCAAGTGGTGAAAGTAGTGAACCTCGAAAGTTTCAACTCCTTAGTGAAATTTATGATGAAACTGAGGAGGTCGATGAATTGATGTTAATGGGAGTTGAAGAACCCACTACCTATAAGCAGGCTGTGAGGGAGGTAAAGTGGGTAAAGGCAATGCAAGACGAGATTAATGCGATCGAGAGGAACCAGACATGGAAACTCATTGAACTACCCGTTGGTCACAAAGCAATAGGACTGAAGTGGGTTTTTAAGTTGAAAAAGGACACGGATGGGAGAATTATAAAGTATAAAGCGAGGTTAGTCACAAAGGGCTATGTGCATCAACATGGAATTGACTTTGAAGAAGTCTATTCACCTGTTACTAGACTGGAAACCGTGCGATTACTACTTGCCCTTGCAGCAAAAAATGACTGGCAGGTACATCATCTCGATGTTAAGTCAGCATTCTTAAACGAAGATTTACTGGAGGAGGTTTATGTTGCTCAACCGGAAGGGTTTGTGGAAAAGGGCCAAGAATATAAGGTTTATAAACTTTTTAAAGCATTGTATGGATTACGCCAAACACCACGGACCTGGTATGCTCGTTTGATTAAATGCATAGAGAAACTTGGTTTCGTTAACTGTCCGTACGGACACGCGGTGTATATCAGACGTGAAGGGGAAGAGGTGCTCATTGTTGCTATTTACGTTGATGACCTGTTGGTCACAAGTTCAAGTGTTGCAAATATCAATAAATTCAAGAAGAAAATGGGGCATGTATTCGATATGAGTGATCTGGGCAGGCTCTCTTATTACTTGGGAATAGAAGTTGCTCAACAGGATGGTCACATCGAGCTTAAGCAGACTGCTTATGCATGAAAGGTACTCCGACAGCGATCTTGCAAGTAATGTGGAAGATAGGAAAAGCACGGGAGGTATGGCTTTCTACTTAAATGAAAATCCGTGTCTCAAAAACATAAGTGTGTGGCCTTGTCAACTTGTGAAGCTGAGTTCATGGCGGCAACTGCAGCTGCTTGTCAAGGGATATGGTTGTATAAATTGCTAAGGGAGATAACTAACGTCAAGACAGGTCCAGTATTACTCTATATTGACAATAGGTCAGCAATCGATTTGGCTAAGAACCTAGTGTTCCATGGGAGGAACAAACATATTGATATCCGTTACCACTTCATACGTGAATGTGTAGAACGAGGTGAAGTAGTTCTTAAGCACGTGAACACCAATGAATAGCGAGCTGATGTGCTAACTAAGGCATTGTCCAGAATGAAATTTGAAGGAATGCATGAACTGCTAGGAGTCAAGAATTTGCAGCAGAGTTTAGATTAAAGGGGAGCTTGTTGGATATTAATCTCTAAACTCATTTATGTTTATTTTATTTAATTTGTTTAATAAAGGTTGCTATACTTATCTAAGTATCAGCAAGAGTAGGTTTCAGTTTGTTAGCGGTAGTTTAGTACAGTTATCAGTACTGTTTAATTGTGGAGATAAAATAGCAAGTAGTTCCTAGTTTATCTCTAGTAGGTCTGTTTAGTTTGATCGTAGTATTCACACTCATGATATAAAGTTTGAGTGTGTTTCATTTCTCAGTATGTACTCCAGTTGAAATATATTAGAAAATCGAGCTTGTCTCACAACTCTCAAATTACATATTTGCATATATGTTAGTATATCTGGTTTAGGTTCTATAAAAACAACCACGGAACGTCTGGATCTGCAACAATGGCATTGTAGGTAGGGGACTAGTGTAAGGAACCTTGGTCGAAAAACATTGTGGGAGCCGAGCTGGGCGGCTTGACTTGGCAGCCGGGACAACCGGAGCCGTTGGGGCTAGTCATTGGCGACTTGGTCTCATTTGTGGGAAATTGGTGAAGGCAAGGACCTGATCACTTGGTGAATACTCAAAGCAAACGTGGGCTGGACATTGGCACAGAACGGTGGGACGCTGGTCTACTTGGTTGGATGCGTGCCAAGGTCATTGGGCTTGATGCTGGGCTGTTTTGGTGGTGGCAGCCTTAGCGGGTTTTGGTGCCTTATAAATGGACGTGGCTAAAGTACTTGGGCATTTAGAAAGGTTTATTGAGCTTGTCTAAAGATGGGTCAGATGTGATCCAAAAGAGAGTTGGGGTCCAGAAAAGCAAGGCATGTGCATGGCTTGTGATGGGTGGTTGGGGTCCGTAAATTGCTGGTGTGTCTTGTTTGATTTGCTTGATGATAAACATGCACTCCATGTTGGCTGCCCAGAGTTACTGAGTTGGTTCCATCCGTTGCGTGGTTGTGCGCTTTGCTGAAAATGCAGGGCGACAAGGGAAGGCTGCTGTTCTTGACTTCGGGTGACAAGGGCAGACCGCACAAGGATAAAAATTCAGGTTTGAAAACCCACCCCTGTGACAACTAGCATCGTAGTTTTGAGTTCTGCTTGAAGTTTGAATTTACATACGACTCGAAGATCCTGAGCTGAAATATTTAATAGAAAAATATATCATTCATATCAGTAAAGAATAATTATATCAATATATATGTTTATGATTAGTCTATTCCACATTGTTTCTTTAGAAAGTAATAAGCGGCAACTAAACTGGGCAGGATATTCATGCCTCAGCCTAATTTTCTTAATAATCCAATAGGACTCGTCCTATATATAATCAGATTTTTTCGAAAACATTTTGGGTTTTAAACTACAATTTTCATTAATTTTAGGGCACATCTTCGGTTCCAACACGGAGTAGCGCGATAGCTACATGATCACAATTTCAGCTCAAAATTCTAATTGCAAAATTTCTTTCTGGAGCATGAAGCTGAAGAAGATTAGAGGTTATTGAGTTGATAATTATTTGTTTGAAGTATTTTTTGAAGCTCAGAGTTTCCGGAAACTCATAATCAAGTCAAATTGATACCCACATATATATGGAATATAAATTAAGCTAGAGCTTAAACCAAAATGTAAGAAGAAAACAAATGAAGAACTTGTACTTCTATTCCACATTTAATTTACAAACAACATTAAACCCGATCACTCAACATTGCTTCCAACCTTAGCTTCACCTAATTTTCAGAAACACAAAATAACAAACCTAGCATATATATTTATGTGTCTATGTATAAGCATACAAACACACATAGATATATATAATTAAGGATAGAAGTTCCATAGGGAATTAAGTTCACTACGACAAAGTAGTTGATCAACATTACAGCACACATTAATCACTACGCAACTACGATACATATATTAAGTTCCAACAGAACTTGGGTACTCTTGAACATGATGCATGGATTACATTTGCAGTGTTCTTAGTAGCACAGTTTTGAGAGCCTCCTCGCTCGTCAGTCCATCAGGAACCTTAATTACGACATCTTGAAGCATGATTTCCTTCACACTTGACACACTTGCATGATGAATTCGAAACTCTAGCAATCTAAGTGCATCCATCAGTCTCGCAGCCGGATAATTCACATCAGGACTTTGTACGCGTATCATAGCTTGTGAGCCTAAAATTTTGACATCCACTTCCATGTTAACAGGTCCATAACTCATGGATGACCTAGCAGTGTGATATACATTGGTAGATGTGCTTTGAGTATCATACACCACATCTGTGATACATTTGGACTTTTTCATTTCTTCACGGAGTTTTCCCTCTAAATCTTCCACTTTCGATTTAAGTTCATTGATGTATGTGACTGCATCAGCAAGTAAAGAAGCCTTGTCCATTCTTGACACATTCGGAACCACACTTCGGAGAGCATAGAATCGATGATTGAGCTTCTCCCTACGAAGTCTCTCAGCCTCTACATGGTTCTGTGCTAACTCTCGTCCAGATGTTGCTGCCTTCCTTCCTCTCTTCTTCATCCTCGTGTTCGTACCAGAATCAGGAGCAAGAGTGCTCTCAAAATCAGAATTCTCAGAATCCGAAGACGATCTTCCAATTTTTGTAAGTTTCTTTTCAGCCTTTATGTTGCCTTCCTCGTCTCCTGAAGTCCTGTTCTGTTCTCCTGAAACAGCATTAATATCAAAAAAGGAAAGACTTCGAGTAGGATTCTGAGGAGGAGCGTGAGCAAGTGCACTAGGGCTGGTCATGTTGCTTATAGGGATAATATTACTAGTAGTACCGTTGCTGTTATCAGGGCTAAAAAGAGACTTAGCCAAGTGGATCAAACCCCAATCCTCCTTTATCACATATGATGAACCTAACTCAATAATACCACATGGAGTTGAAATACAAACAAGGGTTTTAATTCCATGAAGATAAGCTTCTTTAGCACGATCGCAGTTCTGAAACTGAAGTTCATGATCACCGGCCAACCAAACGTAAGAACCGGAACTAAACGCCCGGCCAACAGTATTATCTTCTCCAGCAGCAAATGATCTGGTCACCGAAACCATAAAGAACCACTCAGAATCAGGAAAATCAGCTTCAACGACACCATCAATACCTGGCAGGCTATCGGTAAAGAGTGATTGAATCCCTTTAGCAACTTTTCTCCTCTCCAACTCGAACCCAAACTTAGGATGCGGCTGCTGAGGCTGCTGTGGTTGATCTTGTGGCCCCAGTCCAATATTGCTATTCGCAGCCTTCAACATAAAATCTTTATTACCTCGGAAGTGACCATCGCCCCACGAAAGAACAAGGCGGTCTGTGGTGCTATCTTTTGAAGTTTGCCAAAAGATGTAGTACATCCACCATTCAGGGCGGCTCTGAACAATGAATTGAAGACGTTGTTGGATCGTCGGGGATCCTCCACCATGACAAAGAAATGAAGACGAAGAAGACGAAGAGATTAGGTCTTCCATAGATCTAGCTAGGGTTTTTTTTTAAGCTTTAGTAAAAACTCAAAGTAAACAAAGAGAGACAACTAGGTATAGAAATGAAGGAGAGTTGAGAAAGGAGAGAAGAAGTAAAGCAATGATGGTAGTTTGGGACTCTCTTTGTCTCTATTTCTTTAGGTCAAATAAAGTTTTCTAGAACTACACGAAATGTCAAGCCAATGAGCGGCTGTATTTATAAGATGAGAATGTCGACTAAACTACGCATTAACAAAGAATGATTGTATATATACACACATTACAGTAAACAAGAATAAAAAAATAATTAATTAATATATTTAGGTATATTGTGAACAGTTAATATTCCACTTGCACTGTTGGGCAGCATTATCATATGTGGTCGATCTGAGCAATGTAGAGGAGACGCATCTGGGTGGGTCCACAATGTCCGTAGTGGGGCTCCACATGAAGGTGGACATATGTTGACTAGGGTTATCATTTTCAAGATGTTACCTTTGTGATTAAGCTTTTTATCACTAGTGTTCAATTACAATTATATTACTCGCACTCCTTCAATTGTAGGCACTATTCTTTAGTCAAGTTTTGCTTTTTGTTTCTTTTGTTTCCTCCACCTTGCAAAGCTAATCTTGTTTTTGTTTGCTTATATAACAATTCTAGAATACAGTTTTATAATTTTATAGTTTATCAACTTAAATAGTATAATTTTATTTTAAAAACTCTCTTGATATAACTTTTTTATTGCTGATAGGTTTAATATTGAATTTTTTATATAAAAATAGAAGTTACAAGATTCTATCCACGCTTAAAACAACACCTTAAACGCAAAAATGAAAATTCCTAGTTACCTTTTTCCGTTGAGATAGCTCAAGATAATTCGTGAAAATTAGGGGTGGAAATTGGATAATAGAGAGCCGGATAGCTCAAGATAATTTGTGAAAATTAGGGATGGAAATTGGATAATACGGAGCCGGATATGATCATATGTATCCGGATTCGACAATCAGTAATGATACCCGAATCCATATCCGGAAATATCCGGCTGAATCGGATACGGATAATATCCGAACAAATTCGGATATATCCGGATCCGCCATTTGCAGTCTTGGTTGTCCAAAATTATTGCATGAGGTGGGAATTAAACCCGAGTGCTGCTCCTTTTGCTTTCCTAAATTCCTAATGTCAAACTCAAACCACTTAGGTTACCTGATTGTTGTGTTAAAATGCTTAATAATTAATCATAACTTAGTATAAACATGCTTATATTTGTATTCTTAATAATTAATGATAACTATATTATTATATTATCTTGATAGAATGATAGGCATGCTTATATTTTGTAATTATTTATTAAAATATATATTATATATTAAAAATATATATTATATATAATTCATTTCGGATACGGATGCGCCTATATCCATATCCGCATCCTAAACTTCCGGATTCAGATACGGATAATATCCGATTGATTCCGAATACGGATAATATCCGTTTTTTTCCGAATACGAACACAAATATTTCGAATAGACATCGGATTTTCCGGATTTTTTCCCAACCCTAGTGAAAATGATGTTTATTGCTAATCGAAATTTACAATTTAAGTAAAAAAATAATCGAAAACTAATTTGGACACCTAATTATCAACAAAAATCTAGGGAATCGGATGGCGTAATATCGTGTTTATGTGCATGTATGATTATGTTTTTAGGGCTAAAATTTGATTATCAACTTTAAGAAACGGAGCAAGCTACACCAAAAATGAGCCATGCATGAGGAGTTTGTCACTCGTTAGCTAGCTGCTGTTGCTACAATGGTGTATAATTTTGAGGCCCCTCATGATGTACGTGGTTGAGGGCGTGTCTTCCCCTCGTAATATATTCCTTTGTGCTTCGTAATTTGGACCTGGTAGTTCTACCCCACCTCTCCACCCAAATTTTAAGACTTTTTGCCATCCCTCGGTAACATTTTTATTTTTACAATTCTCCGTCCACAGGATTTGGAATAACACAAATCTCGAGTAAATCATCACTCCAGAAAGAGTACTGTACATTCATACAGCAGAGTAGTACAATATAAATAGTATATGTTTATTCCACTAAGCGTAAATATATGTTTTGTTCTCACTAATTACGACTAACAATAAATTATAATTATTGTGTTTAGAAACTATAAATTTACACATAATTAATGAATATATTAAATGTGTAAAATTGTACTATGACATACATATATATATATATATATAGGCCTTTGCTCCATACAGAACACTCTTATATAACAAACAACAAAGAACATTTTAGATCTATTAGATCCTTTGGCCCCGCCAGGGGCACCCAATACAAAAAGTTATTATTTTTTTACCCTCTATCAAGTCTGCAAAAAAAAAAAGAAAAAATTACTGTTCACGTGATGACGTCATCATGACGTCATCACGTGAACAGTAATTTTTCAAAATTTTTTTTTTTTTTTTTGCTAGATGGATGGAGCCTAAAAAAATAAGTATATATATATATATATATATATATATATATATATATATATATATTTCTTAAATAATTAGGCTTATATGCCTTACAAATAATTAAGTAAGTATATGTTCTAAACTAATTTTTGGGATACGCGAAAATCGAACCCAAAACTTGGATCGATAGAGAATAAAGTCTTTAACACTTAGACTACTATCCAATATATTTCTCTTGTATGAACTATTTTATAAATTCTCTTTTGTGAAATTGGTGGTAAATGTCTTTGTAAGTTTGTTAGATGTCGTACCTTTTAGTTGGTATCATGTTTTAGTTGGTATGCGAAGAATTGTACATATACAAACTTCAACATTTATTTTTAATAAATTTTGAAAATGAATAATAATCGAATTCAAAAACTGTATCAATTAAGAATAAATGTATATCACTTATCTCATTATGCTCAAACTCACACATTTTCAAGGATGGTTTAGAAATTAAGTATTGGCCATTGTAACAATTTTTTAGAAGGGACATGCGCGACATGACCTTGTTAACGAGTAATGAAGAATTCACTGCTAATATCTAGGAAGTTAAATTGCAGTACATGCATGTGTTTTGGTATCCTTCTAGATAACAGAGGTGGTGAAAAACAAGAAACTACTACAGAAAAGAGACACCATCGCAATCGTAGCTGTAGGGTTTCTTTCATTGTAGGGTATGTTTTGCATAAACAGTTGGCCCTCCCTCTTCAAACGTATATTCTAGCTCTTTCAACCATGTATATATACATACCATTGCCTGTATTTTACTTTTTAGTTGTAATTTGGACTATTACATACAAAACCTTTACATGACTACATGAGACTAGTGTTACCAACCTCAACCTTCTATATATTTTACATTATTTTATATTATACCATCATAGTGTGATTAATTAAAATACAACACTAGGAAGGATATATTAGTTTAAACCACGGGATTGTAGAAGATTTTATTTTTAATTTATAGTGGGTTGTTTCTTCCATTTATAAACACACACATGAAATTACTCTATGGGTCATAATATTATTTTTGATAAGGGCTGCCAATTTAATTTATTTTAGTTAAATCTGACCTAATATTATATTTTCACACATTCTGGTCATTCTCAGTAAAAATAAAAAGTAGCAAAAGTCTCATTTCTGTTCTGTCTAATTCTTTCAACATCAGTAGTTAAAATTAGGGAAGTAAGGAAAAAAATAAATCAAACTTTATTCTAACAATTAGGGACCCATATATGTGAAGCCCTTGCACCGTACTTCTAGATGAAACCATGTGAGATATCAGCACATATTTTCAAGTATTAGCTTAACTAATGTGTCCAATATTGTCCATGTATGAATACGAGAATTTAAATTAGAATTTATTTTATGAACCAAATTTCAGCAAATAAGTGAAACATTTCAATATTATTTAATTTCACGATTGATTTGGTAAATAATTGAAGGTAACTAGTCCCCACAGCACCTTCTTGATATAGGGATCTCTCCTGTAAGGAGACGTCCTCTCTATACTTTGATGCGCTTATTATTTGCTACTTTTGATGGACTGATAATTGAAAAGACGATTTAGCATCATTTTCTAAATATCTCTATCTAGACTTCTAGATGTTCACTCTAAACAGGCACGCAGACACAGTTTGATAAAACAACCGTCACTACTTTATTAGGTGTCAGCAGGGAGCAGAAATTTACAAAATGCGTGACTATTAAATAATTAGTAGAGAGTGTAATTTTTTAATTCGCAACTCTGTCGAAATTTTAGAATGGTACCGGAGGATGTTGTAGTAGGAATGTAGTCTCCGTTACCTTTGTCTTATCCTCCTATACACTACTCGTTATGAGGGCGATGAATGAATTGAATTAATTATTGTAAATAAATCTGAATTTTCGAAATTAAGTCTTCAAATTCGGATTCGGTTTGAAATATTTGATTCGAGGTCATTTAACTCGAATCAGCTCCTTCAAGCATGGCCAAATTTTACATTTTAAATTCTTTTATTTTTTAAGTAAGACTTTATGTGACATATATATCATACATGTAATTAAATACTGGGGGAAAGAGATGACATTGAAATTCCCATGAGAAGGGAAACTTGGATAACCATCTTTGTTAGTATTGTTTGACAATATGTTATTATCATGTCTTCAAATTAAATTAGGGTGTAATCAAGTCAAGTATGTCTAGTCAAATAGAATTGAGTTGTCAGATTCGAATTTGCTCGATCAAAAAGTTTTTTTTTTTTTTTTTTAATCCGGTGTCCGGGCTAGTTTGCGCGCACCTCGACTAATCCGGAGGGCTACTAGCACACTCAACCCCGAGCATGATAGCCCCTTACTTCCGGAGCGTCCCAGTGATCGAACCCGTGCCCTTGAAGGCGCAAGCCTTAAGCGCCACAGCTCGACCAACTGAGACATCCCGTGGGGGTTCGATCAAAAAGTTTGGTCTCAAATTTGAGCAAACTTGATTAAGTTTTTCATTTCAAATTCAAAAATTGATTTATAGAAAATTTGATATGTTCGAATTCGGCTCGAAGGTATGGATTTAGAATTTACATATTTAATATATTATATTTTTAAGGTACACTAAAGCTAAAGCTGAAACAAGTAAATAGGCATTTTTCTGAATCAAATTGACCCCTAAGTGATTATAAATTCTAAAAAGATTGATATAATTAATTAATTACCTCGCATCATTTACCTTTATTTACCTTACAAAAAAAAAAAAAAGAGAAGTTTTTTTTTTTTTGCACTAAAATTTTCAATACTTTCGCATCTTCTGTTAATCTCTATTTGTTTTGCTATGATGGCCAATTTCCACATGCATCCTCACTAATTTTACAAGTAGACAAACTTCTCTTAAAATATTCGCATGCTAATTTATCTCAATTAAGATCTAATAAGAAAGTTTCACAGAGCCCGGATCCTCTGTCCCCTTCTTCGTGCCCCCTTTTATGTCTCCTATATAAAATGGGTGCCCCTGGCGGGACCCATTGTAAGGAAAATGGAAATAAAACGGGGTCCATTGTAAGGAAAATTGAAATAAAATTTATTTCAATTTTCCTTACAATGGGCCCCGCCAGGAGCACCCATTTTGTATAGGAGACACAAAAGGGGGCAGGAAGAAAGAAGGGGACAGAGGATCCTCACCCAGTTTCACAAACCATTTCTTTGTAATGTTATTTTATTTACAAAGATTTTGCAAAAAAAAAACTTTTACAAAGATAGCCTAAACCATCCAAATTTTTAGGACCAATCCTGCTTTCCCTTCCCGATTAGTCGACATATTACATACTTTACGCTCTACATTTCCTAAAAGCCCAAAAATATGTTGTTACCAAATTTTTTTAAACAAAAAGCTCAAACCCCAAAATCAAAAAACAAATATTTCACTTTCTTTAACTTATTTCATGCACAAATCTCATATAAAAATGCATTTCCTTATTAAAATAATTTTTTGTCCTTGCTCAAACATCTCCCATTCTCCTTTATTTGTTATAACTATTCATTCAATTCCAACTATACATTTCATTACATTAACATTTTCGTTTGGAATGCTTCTAGCCAACGGAAGGACCAGTCCCTTTAAATTATCACATATAGATGGACATTTTTGTGTAAATATGTACTTTTACACTAGTTTGTCTTACCTTGACAATAACCATTCAAGTTCTTTCTTAGGAAGGAAGGAATGAGACATATACACAGACACACACACGAATGTGGTAATTAGTTAAGCTTGTACCAATGACATATCCGGACTGCTTGTTTATCATCTTTAAAGAATGAAAACAAACGAGCTCTAAGGCCAACGCCAAGTGCATTTAAAATTTGACTGATACAGAAATAGACTCCTCGATAAATCTTCGAGAAGTGGACACAATTTCAAGGGTATCTATATATTTAATGCCAAAAGTTTTGGGGATTCGCTATGGCCCCATGTCTTCGTCTCCTGACCTAGGTCTAGTTTTATCCGTCAGCACCTACATTTGTCACCTACTTAAGTGTGTTTCTATGTGCCTATGGTGAATTTTCTGATTAGTATGGACCGAAACAAAAACGTTAAACGCTGCAATCTCTTTGTACAGTAAAAGAACTGCATGAAACCTCTATTTCATGTTTTATGCACCGTAAATCGAAGGTAAATAGTAGATTACGAAGAAATTAAAGATGATGATTGCAGCTAACAATTTGTACCTTTTGGTATGGTATACATAGAGATAGTTAAGCTATATAAAAGAACTGCATGAAAACTCTATTTCATGTTTTATGCACCGTAAATCGAAGGTAAATAGTAGATTCCGAAGAAATTAAAGGCGATGATTGCAGCTAACAATTTTTACCTTTTGGTATGGTATACATAGAGATAGTTAAGCTATATCTATGGCGCACATGAAAATTGCAGTTTTCGAACGCCTACTCTTATTTAGATGAAGACAGAGCAGCTGACACTGATCAAGAAATCTATATCACCTATTTTAACAAAGAGACAAGGGGTTTTTTTATTATTGGTTTAGTGTCCACAATTGACTTGTAGCTACTATTGGGGTATATGTATCTAATCAAAATATTCTCATTCTGCCAAGGCTTCGTCTCTCCGGATACACACAAAAATAATATAAATACATTCTTGTAAGTGTCCGGATACACAAAAACACACGTCCTAAAGAAAGCTACGGTGCAATTCGTTAGATTTTCAAATTTTACATTGACCAATATCAAAAAAAACTAATGGCTTGTACTTAATATGAGGTCTTCCCTCCATGCACTCACTGATCCTTAATTATAGCCGATTCTTTACATCCAGATCGCCAAATCGGTTCTTGGATATAGTGATTAATACCAACGTATAGGACACCACTACTTAAAGGGTATCAAATTATTTTCCTTTATATATTATATTTAAATAATTATTTTCTGGATTATAAAATATATATTGAAGATTTCTATAGCAAACTCAACCTTTGCCATTGAGCATGATCATAATATGCAAGTTCTAAATACTTATAATAGTATTTTTTAACAGACACAATATTACTACACTTAAGAAAATGTAGGATATATAAATACTGATAGTTTATGAAATACACAATCTAAAACATGGGAGAAACCAAAAAAGAATTACAAGGAAATAATCTTAAGAATCAAGATAAAATGATAAATTCAAACGATATCAAGACGTGAGGATCATTGAGATCATCCAGACCATTCGAATGACACCAAGGTATCCGAACCTTCAGAGCGACAACAAGGCATTCGAATAATACAACAAATATTGGAAAAGAAATTAGTTCTAAAATAAAGGATCAAACCTTATACAGTAAAGATAAGTGTAAAATCACTTGCAAAAGCCTGATATGACGGCACGAATATCATCCACGTATCTTTTTTTTTTTTTCCCACAAAAATAAAAGTTTTCATTAATTATAGCAAACACACAGCCGGGACAAATCCCCAACTGGCGGTACGACCAGGTTGAAAAACAAAGACAAGCTAAAACACTTAGCTGATTTGTTTCCTGACCGTTTGACAATACAGAACTGGAAAATTCTGTTAACTGAAAATGAAATCAAAGACAACCCAATAAATCCAAATTGTACCAATATCCCTGAATACAGTAATATCACAATTGACCTTAACACATAAGAACCATTGGTAGCCCATTGTTCAGGTGGAGCACCCCAGCTATCTACTTGCCGGGAACCAGCTATAGACTTGCCGTAAGTGAAAACTCCCCAAGGATGAACACTATACTGTTGTGAAAGGTGAGCTCTTGCAATAATCATCACTGCCTCAGTTTCGATGCGGCCCCTCCAGATCTCTCGAGACATCAAATGAAACATTCTCCGAGGACTGAAATAACCAAACCAAACAAAACAAATTAACATAAACAAACCACTCCAAAGGGAGAGACATACGCATAAAGCGTTAATTCACCCAAGGCGATACAATTCGAAAATTCAAAGATCTCGGATTGACACCAAATTTTGATATGATGTTAAGCAAGAGATTTTGAGTTTAAGAAATGTGTTTATTTGATATTTCGAGTTCTGAATCGAAACAGATCTGAAAACAACTCGAATGGATTTTTCGAAATTTTTGGAAAAATTTGGATTTATGGAAGGAATGAAAGGGAATTATGAAGGTGGAGGAAAGCTTGGTTTGAGAATAAGGAGGGGAGAGGAAGAAGGCAAGAAAGAGGGCCTCCGGCCGGTGGATAAACCACCGCCGGAAGGGAAGAACCTAGCTCACGAAGACCAAAGTGGAGAGAGGAAAATTTTCGATGGAAAAGTGTTTTTGTTACTTATCTAATATATGCAGACTAACATGCTTTACATACAATGAGTTAATTTGCGTAGCTTATTACTAAAACTGCATTGTGGCTAAAGCATCTAGTACAAAGATTGAGTTTCCTCCACGTATCCTTAAAGATAACATAAATGATGATTGTCACTATCAACATATTCATCTACAGCTTTCCACACGTCAAGATAATGCTTACACGTGCTCTCATTCCGTTCCTCATGCACGTGTTCATCATCTATACGCACCACGTATCCAGACGTCCTGATCGAAGAACGGTTCAGATTTCGAGGTAACATCCCAAAATCTTCATCCTTGAATTATAAATAGTTTAAGGGATAAGGTGTTGGGATAGGTTCAATTTCACACACAACCACGTACACACCTGATACACTCTTTTTTACCTTATTTTTCTTTTTTAAGATCCCATTCTTACTATCACATCAAAGGTGTCGAAAGACCTCCATTCCTCAATCGACATTGTTTTGCAAGAATTCCCTCCATAGCTTCACCGCATCCCAACCATCCGATCAAAATTAGAGAAGAATGATCAAGACGTACCTATGATAGACTTGAACGTTATCAAATATAATGTTTATTTTGTCAAAATGTTTTGTATATCTTCGTTGTGGAGAGAGCAAAGTTACAAAATCATTTGATTTCAAGCTAGCTTCTATTTTCTAGAATAGAAAATGGAATGTGCATTAGATTAATACTCACACAAATACAATTAAATTCATGTCATAAAATCTGAGTTTACATAGCATGTACTAGGCCTGTCAATGGATCGGATTTAGATTGGATTATCCTAAATCCATATCCGAATCCATTAATATTTTTCGGGTTCGGATCAGATCAGGGGTCGGATATTTTTTAGTCTGATCCATATCGGATCCGTTCGGGTTTCGGGTTTTCGGATCAGAGGTCCGACCCGTTTAATTAAAAAAAAGGAAAAAACATGCAAAATTATAAAATTGACATATCCATTTAAAATTCCATAAAACAACTCATAACAAGTTCCAATTACATTTACATTGACATTAAATTACATCAAATAGCAGCAAACAAAATAACAAAGTCTCAAAGCTCTTGAATTTTTAAAATTCAAAGACGCTAAAATAAATTTCAGATGAAAAGCAAAATGCAACAACACTAGCACTGCAGTAGGTGTCAAGGTGAAATTTTAATGTTATTGCCAAAATTTTAGAAAAAAATAAATTCATTTGATTTAGTATTTTAATGGTCAACTAGTAATTTGACTAGTACCCTTAAACATGGTTTCGTCCCTGATTCGTGTTTCGATTTTTTCAAAATATTTCTCGATGATCCAACCATACGGATGTCAACATCTATCATTTTTAATGTTATTGCTAAAAATTTTGAAAAAAATAAATTCATTTGATTTGGTAATCTAACGGTCAACTATTACTTTGACTAGTACGCCTAAACATGGTTTTGTCTCTGATTTGTGTTTCGATTTTTTTCAAAATATTTCTCGATGATCCAACCGTACGGATGTCAACATCTATCATTTTTAATGTTATTTCCAAAATTTTAGAAAAAAATAAATCCATTTGATTTGGTAATTGAACGGTCAACTAGTACTTTGACTAGTACCCCTAAACATGGTTTCCTCCCTGATTCGTGTTTCGATTTTTTTCAAAATATTTCTCGACGAACCAACAGTACGGATGTCAAGATCCATCATTTTTTATGTTAGTGTCAAAATATTAGAAAAAAAATAAATTCATTTGATTTGGTAATTTAACAGTCAACTAGTATTTTGATTAGTACTTTGACTTGTATTCAAATTTTTAGATGTTAATCGAAAAGTTTATATATTTTTTTTATAAATTTTATATTATATATGATAAATAAAATATATAAAATATATACTAAATAATAAATATAGTATATTATATATTATATAATACATATAAATAATAATATAACATATATTATATATATAATATAGTATAGATATCATTACAAGAAATTTGGCCAATTATGACGGCCAACTTGTGACGGAAGGCATTTTCCCGCCTAACTTACGACGAAATTTCAAATCCGTCGTAAATTTGGCGCCGAATTTCCGACGAAAAACAAATTCGTCACAAGTTAATTATTTTATTAATAAAATTTTGCTGACCAAGTCAACTCGGGAAAGTGGCAACGTTTAAAAGCTGAATTTGTGACGGAAATTCCGTCGTAAATTACCTTACGACGGAAAATCCGTCGTAAGTTTGTTTTTTGGTAATAAATTTAATGGTAAAATAAATTAACTTTTTTGGTGGAAAAAAAAGACGTGATTTAACAATTGGTTGTTGGAATTAAATTTTATTATAAATTGAATTAATTTTATTAATGCAAGAGATGACGTCAACTAGAAATGAACTTATGACGGAATTTCCGTCGTAAGTTTGTCTGTGTAAAATTCACATCTGCTGCCTGTTCTCTAACATTGTATTCCTTATCTGCAAGGCTTTGTCCAAGCGGATACCCCTCATCTCTTCAATGCAAGAGGTTGACGGTTCGACTCCGGTGGCAGGAGTTTGTGTGCGTGTGTGTTTAATTTAGCAAAAACTTAGCAAAAAAAAAAAACATTGTATTCCTCCCATTTTTTCTTCTAAGCAAAAACACATCTTCATATCTTCCAGTAAATAACATGACATAGCAACAACGATTCCAACAATCATCAATGTAAGGATTCAATCACCTCTACTTTATTTATTGCATTTAAATATATGTTATTTATTTATAAGTTCATTACATGTTATATATATATATATATATATATATGTGTGTGTGTGCACTTGTGTAATACATTTGCATATTTTTTATATTTGTAGATGTCTTACGATACTAGTTGGATCTCTAAACGAACTAATCCCGGTGGTTATGGTTTTACTAAAGAATTTATTGAGGGGGTTAGTTATTTTTTGGCATTTGCAAAAAATAATAGCAAGGAACCGGATAATCCGGAACTTTTGATTAGATGTCCGTGTAATACATGTAGGAATCAACTCTTTCAACTCATTCCCGATGTTGAATTTCATTTATATGCTACCGGTTTTCTTGAGAGCTACACCGTATGGCATTTTCATGAAAAAGAAATTGAAGAAATGAATTATCTTCAAGATGTGTATGATGAATATGAAATGTTGAGGGATGCCTTTAGAGGGGAATATTTTGGAGAGGAAATTAGCAACGACGAGGACCCGAACGAGCAAGCATCTAAATTCTTAGACAATGTGAATAATGTCGGGGAACCAATATATCCGGGCAATACCAAATACACGCAACTGAAGTTTGTTACGAAATTACTACATTGGAAGAATCATAATAAATGTAGTGATATGGCATTTGATCGGTTGCTCCTTTTACTTGGAGATGTGTTTCCCGAGGGGCATAAGCTCCCTTTTGATTATTATGCTGTAAAGAAGATAGTCAAGAAGCTGAACATGGGATACGAGAAAATAAATGCATGTGAGAATGATTGCATGTTGTTCTACGGTGATGATAAATATTTGGAAAATTGCAAGTACTGCGAGTTGAGCCGATACAAAGTTACAACTAACGGAGGGAGCGATACCATTCCGAGAAAGGTCTTAAGATATTTCCCAATCATTCCTCGTCTACAACGTTTGTACATGTCTACCCGCACAGCCGAGCATATGAAGTATCACAAGAACAGAATAGTGACTGATGGGGTCCTTAGTCATCCTACAGATGGAGAAGAATGGAAGGAATTTGACAAGAACTATCCGGATTTTGCAGCGGAAATTCGTAATGTTAGACTTGGTCTTGCAACTGATGGATTTCCCCGTACAGCAATGTCACTTCTACTATATACTCAGTTTGGCCTGTTGTACTACTTGTGTACAACCTTCCACATACCATGTCCATGAAGGAACCATATATATACATGACACTACTGGTACCTGGGCCAAATGATCCTAGGAGGAATCTCAATGTCTATCTTAGGCCTCTGATTGATGAGCTATTAAATTTATGGCAAGTTGGGGTGAACACATTTGATACTTCTACGAAGACTAATTTCATGATGCGGGCAGCTTTGTTATGGATTATCACTGACTTTCCCGGGTTGGGTATGGTTAGTGGATGGTCAACCCATGGGAAGTTGGCATGTCATGTTTGTATGGGTGATGTTAAAGCCAAGCAACTACCATGCAGCAGGAAGTCCAGTTTTTATGGGTTACATAAGGGATTCCTACTCAAACGCCGAAAAGTTCGGAGAAGAGGCCGAATTGTTCGTAACATGTGTGCTGGTATCACTTTTCCACCACCCGGGAAGCCACACAACAAAGAAAGGGCAGATGGATTTGGGGATTTACACAACTGGACGCATGTCACAAAGATTAATGTTACACAAGGCTTAAAAGTGATATTATATGACTACTTAAAAGTGGTTAACAACATTAATATTATAAATAACGGATAGAAATCTAGTACCCCTAAATAGGGTTTCGCCCTTGATTCGTGTTTCGAACTTTTTCAAATCATTTCTCGACGATCCATTCGTACGAATGTTAAGATCCATCCCTTTTAATGTTATTGCCAAAATTTCTGAAAAATAAATTTATTTGATTTGGTAATTTAACGGTCAACTACTACTTGGATTAGTAACCCTAAATAAGGTTTTGTCCCTGATTAATGTTTCGATTTTTTTTAAAACAAGTCTCAACGATCCAACCGTACGGATGTTAATATCCATCATTTTTAAGTAGAAGTGTTTACTTATACACTAATTTTATCTAGTTTTATTATTTTTTTGATTTTCCTCCCATTTTAACTAGTTTGTAAACTAAAATAAAAATTAAATAAAAATTTGGAAAAAATCTAAATTTTGAACTAAAATTCATACACAACCAAGTGGTCTTACTCACTATTTGTGTGATGAATCTTATCCTAATATTAATAAATTTTCATTTGTTTGATTTTTTCCCTATTTTTAACTAGTTTGTAAAATTAATAAAAAAAATACAAAAATGGCAAAATTTGAATATAAAATTTGGTTGTATGACTTTGTGGGTGTGTATTAAATTTGGGAAATACATGTATAATATTAAAAATAATCATTGATTTAAATGTTAATAAATTATATAATCATAATAAATATATTGTAAAATACGAAATTTTTATTTTATGTAAGATTAATCAATGTAGATGCAGTTTTCCTAAAAATTTTGGGAAAATTGAATCAACCGCCCAATCTACAAAACGACACCGTATTATATCAAAACGACGCTGTGCCATAAACACCTTTTACTTTCACTTTGTGTCTCTCCTTTTTACTTTTTGGGTAAAGACTCTCTCTTCTCTTCAACTGCTGGGCTACTGCGATTGAAACAAGCCGATTTTAAGCTGATTGAAACCGAATACAAGCCGATATCAAACCGATTACAATGATTCTCACGTTTTTCGTTGTGATTGCAAGGTAAAAGATCGAAGATTCTTCTTGTGTTGCTATATTTTTTTTACTCTATTGATAGCATGCATGTATGTGTATCTAATTCGTCATATTATTAACACAATTAACACTGGGTATCTCTTGTTATGGTTCAAAATCAGATTTCAAACTTTCTATATGTTAATGGGTATCTATATATTTTACCGGGTATCTGTATCTATCACTTGGTATCTATATTTTGATCCTCGTATGTGATTATTGCACTCCTTTTAGCCATAAGATATTTATTTGCTAATTGTATGTTTTTCTACACACGCCTTGCTCCGGATATAATTTGTTATATATTAATTTCAACTTGAAGTAATTAAAAAGCTAATATGTACACATAATTTCATAGAAATAGTTATACTCGTAACCCGTGCAGTATGCTAGTTGTGTGTAGTTTTTCTGGGTTTTATTTTGGGAGTAGGACAACTAGAATTAATTTTTTCTTGTTATTATATATATTTTCTTACCATGGTATATGTCTTTTCTTTTCAGTGTTGTTGGGACGATGGCAGGGAGGAGAGCTGCGAGTGGAAGGGGTTTCGGTAGTGGCCGGGGAAGTGGTGGTCGGGGCAGTGGTAATAATGGTGGCCGAGGGGATAACGTTGGCAGCGGGGGTCGGAGGGACACCCATAGAGGAGAGAGTAGTGCTGTTGGTGCTAGAGGAGGACGTAGTCGAGGTGCTAGTGGAGGAAACCGACGTAGGCTTAGGGACGAAGATGAAAACTCTGAGTGTGATCCTTGGGACGATGAGTGGATGCAGATTCTACAACATGGAGTAGATGCTGATCAAGGAAGCGGTGGTCGGGGCAGTGGCAATGGTGGCTTGGAGGGAAATGACAATGGTGGCCCAGGGGCCAATGATGGCAGTGGTAGTCGGGGAACCAATGGTCATGGTAGTGGTAACAATGGTGGCCAGAGGGGTAACGATGACAGTGGGGGGCAGGGGGACACCCGTGGAAGTGGTGTTGGGGGGCATGGTTGCG
Organism: Saposhnikovia divaricata; assembly: GCA_036435485.1. Taxonomy (NCBI): domain Eukaryota; kingdom Viridiplantae; phylum Streptophyta; class Magnoliopsida; order Apiales; family Apiaceae; genus Saposhnikovia; species Saposhnikovia divaricata. Next base: position 21,153,594 of record CM071595.1, read on the forward strand.
GTGCTAGTGGTAGCAGAGAGAGTAGTGGTGCTGGTGCTAGGGGAGAACGTAGTCGAGGTGCTAATGGAGGAAGGCGACGTAGGCTTGATGATAAAGATGAAAACTCTGAGTGTCTTCTTTGGGACAACGCGGGGAGGCGTATTCTTCCACTTGGAGAAGGTGCTGATCCTCGTAGCCACAGGACACGTGGCTATTCTCCTAGTGGATTCGGTTCATACCCTGAGACCTCGACAGTTGTTCGCATCTCTGGAAACTTGTAAGTTAACAAACTAGTAATATTAATTGATTATGGTGATGATTAGTTGATTAATTAGTAAGTATCTTGCTAGTAAGTATCTTCCTGTTTCCTTGTCTTTTGACAATTATAAACTACTGCTTATACATTCAAGCTGTGCTTAAGTCAAAGAGTGATAATAACCTCTTTATAATTGTCCCCATATATCTAGGAGGGGCATAAGTCAAAGGCACAGCACCAGTTCTCCTCTCAAAAAATTAACCATTCTCATATATTTCCTATGCGAAGAAGCATGTAACTTACCACCAGAAGCAACACTGTCCATAGATATATTAGTGGTGTTGACATAGATGAACTTTGCCTGAGTAAGATTAGCATTCAAGTCATCAACAAGTGGCTTGATTCTTTCATTGAATAATGCAACTGCATCATTAACCTTATCCACACACCCTGATGCATTCTTATACCCAAATAAAAATATTTGTGCTGGTGTACAACCTAGTAGACCAAGTCCAAGAACAGCAACTTTTCGAGCTACAGAATCATATAAAGACTATATATGTTAAAAAAAAAATAGTAATAAAACTAGAAGAAACAAAGTAATTAATTGTGGTTACTTTATATTCAAAACATTTCATATTGTTTGATACCTCAAGCTGTTTGGAGTATTTTTCAATGAGGACATCTGCATATTCCTATGGTGTATAAAAACTGCTTGTAGGGTAATGATGGGGCATAAAATAGTTGTTAATGTAATCACTACCTCCCATTGCAACTGTATACATGCACTTGCCTAGGTACTCCTTGGTATAACTTATATTTCTCTGTAAAGCAACTAGTCGTAAAACTGTAAGTCTGTGGTTACGCAACTGTTGGTCTAAGCAAATCCTTCCGCCCTGTGACAATTATGTTATGGCATGTGAGAGTGATATGATTTAATCCATGTTTGTTTTGAAAGCATTTCTACAAATTTTTTAATTTATTTACCAGGTTGTGTCCTGATTCTGGGAGAATTCCAGCTAATCCAAATTTATTTCTACAAATTTTTCAATTTATATCTACAAATTTTTCAATTTTTCCGCAATTTGATCACTCTGCTACCCCAGGAAACCAACCTCAAATAGTTTAATGTAAAATATCACAATAATGTGATGAAAGCCAATTAACTAACCTTATAGGAGTTTATCAGTTCTCATCAACAACCAGCTCTGATAGTACATACATTTAAGATGAATTATGAGATTGTTATAAATATCTTGATTACTAGATAGCTGATACAGGTCTGATCAGCTTGGTAGTCAAGGTCTTGATCAGCTAAGTTTTTCTTTTTAGTTGAAATATAAAAGTACAATCTTGATACCTCGAGTAAGTCAATTTATGTGTTATTCATGTGGTTTATTCGCATTTCAGGATAGATTGTCCAAAGGCATTGCGAAATTTACTGGCAATTATTCGCATGTTGTGGCCAGATGGTTGTGTAGGCGTGAAAGAGATTGATAGGAACTCTCCAAAGTTTTGGGATGACTGTATAGATGAGTTCTTTGTATATCATTTATCTTTGACATTTAAAATGAAATTATGTTGTATTTATTGTCTTGTTATTATATGTTACGACTTCTTTTTATTTTGCAGTGCTACTACACGTGGGATCCAGAATTTGCCACTAAAGATGAGGCAAAGGCTTCTATACTTGCAGTCCTACGTGAAAAATTGCGCCGTGCACTTAGTGATGATAAGAAAAGGGCTGATAAACTAAAAAAAAGATGGAGGCACTTACATAGAGCACAAGCCCTTATATATGAAACCTGGTGTTTGGTCCAAAATAGCCAAGTACTGGGAAAGTGATGAGTTTCAGAAAAAGTCTGATGCTGGTAAGAAAGCTCGAAAATCAGTAAAACTGCCTCACACATCTGGTGCACGTTCATTTGATCGACGTCGTCGGGTATGCTATTTTATAATAATATTTAACTTTCTTCTTACATTTAAACTGATATTGGATATTTTCATATATCTTGTCATTGTAAATTGAAATAAGAATGGCTTGATATTGAAATATTATGCTATAAGCGTAATACTTATTTTGTAAACTTCTATTGAAACTTCTTGAACAGGATTATGTTGAAAAGCATGGCAAACTGAATACCCTAGTTGTCTATAGGGATTGTCATACATTGAAAGACCCGGCTAGGCTGGGTCAGTGGATTACTGAGGCTGCTAAGGATATCATTGTAAGCATTCATACTTCATAAATCTCATACTCGGTGCTCGTAAATTACTTGAAACCAAAATGTGATAAATATTGTTAGATACCTGTTTTACTCTACTATATTCGTAGATCATGTGCTGCAGATTTTGACTATACTACATTATGAGACCTATTGTAATGGTAAAAACCATTACAAAAGGGTTAAATACCGTTTTAACAGAAAATTACTAGTATTCTTCTTATTAACAGCCTACTATGCTGCTGTTATTTTTTGTCTCCTACTGTGCTGCTGTTTGTTCTAATTTCTATTACGGAATTCTAATTCACATGTAAATACACTGATGTGCATAATAGATTTATTATAGAACCTCACTCTAAATTATTTTTTAGGATCATTACATTAACATATGTTTAAAGAAAGGCGTTGATCCCGAGACGACCCAAATCCATAGTTGGATAGAGGCGGTGGGAGGTGTACGGAAGAATATGATTATTGGACACCCGCGGCTTCGACCTTCTGATGTTCATGGTATATTCTTGTTATACTTGAAATGTTTAACACTCTTAAATTGTCTCATTATTTATTCCTATTAATGATATTTGTATATTTTTGTAGAGTCTGATGCACGTCCTCCACCACCTCGAAAAGGGGAAGGTAGTTCCGGCAGATCTGCCTTGGCTCGCTTACAAGATGATATGTTTATAAGGGTTGTGGATGTGACCTTGGCCATGGCCCGAGCCAATCCGGATGAGTACACATTGACAGCCGAGGAGGTCCGTCTCCTAGCACGCGAGGTGGTGGAAGGAGACTCTTCGGTACCTTCAGACCATCCTATTGCTAGAGAGACGCGACAAGCCATTGTTCGGGTCACGGTTGAGGTACTGAACAACGCATACAAGAAGGATGGACCTGGTGGAGTGAAGGTAAAATTACTTATTTTTACTATTTTTGTAGTATATGTGGCCACCATACTCTAACCAAGAAAGATATTTATAGTGACCATTGTAAGTCCCTTGTATGTCTCAGTACACATGTCACCCGCACAAAGAAAATGGTGTAAGATGGTAATATTTTCTGTATAATATAAATATCAAAAATGGTAGATATCTTGAAAAAATTCAAAAAATATCTCAAATACTTATGTACAATTATAATTTGGTAATTTTCATGCATACAAATCAACTATGCATCCTGCCTCTTGTGACACAATGTTATGGGGATGTGTATGTCAAATCTGCATGACTACCTAAATTGCCGTAGCCCGTAGGATATGCAGACATGCAGCGTGCATTGATCACCCTAATTGTGATAACAGAAGAATCTTAATTAGTACATAGAGCAAAAGAACATATAAATATCAACATTCTAGATAATGGAATCCTTTTTTAATTAATCAAAAAATCGACATTCCACCTTTTCTGAGCTTACTACAACGTGCGACAATATTGTAGCATATATATTTAAGTAATTCAGTACCAAAGATTATATAAGTTAGACTTAGCTAGCTAGGTCATATAAATTATTCACACAAATCTTTTATTTATCATTTACCACACAATGGAAGTGGAAAACAATTAAAATAATTTGTAGTTTACCCAACTTGATTATAAATAATTCGATAATATCAATGATCTAGATCTAATTATAATTATAAAAAATTAAAGTTTAATTACTGTAAGGAATGAACTCCAGTGTGGTGCTTCTGCTATACATATATCATGAAAACTTTTTGCGATATGACATATTGTAAATTATTTTTTAATCGAATCCTTTTTTATTAATTGATTTAGTATGAATGTATGTGACATCCATTATTTCTGTATATTGTAGGGGAAAGCCCCGGCCGATGATGATCACCATGTTGACGATGGCGACCACGGTGATGAGGATACTGAATCTGACCATGACCATGATATAAGTGCTATGCCTCCTCACGTGTCTCGTGGTGGTCCTATAATTAAGGGTTAAGTATTGTATTGAATTTAATTTAAACTATGAATGTTTGTAAGATAATCTAAGTTATGTTGTGAACTAATGTTGGCTTGTAAATGTTTGTAACGTACGTGATCAATACTTTTGTTGGATGGTTTAAACTTTTGGTTGAATATGGATTTATGATAATATTATGTAATTTGGTATTTTAATATATGGATTCGTTTAATTGTGTGAATGTTTGTTACAAACTTTCATGTTTGATTGTGGTTTTGGATTGTATCTGATTGGGATGTTTCGGGATTTAATTTGGAAGCCAAAAATGGCTGGAACCTGAAAAAGTAGCAGAATGGTGTTCTTATACAGGTTAACTTACGACGATTTTCTGGGTAACTTACGACGATTTTCTGGGTAACTTACGACGATTGTTCATCTTTTATTTTTTATTTTTAAATTTAATTGTGGTAAACTTATGGCAGAAAAAAATGTCATTATCATATTATTGGTGGGCCCCAGTATTTAACTTTTGACGACAAATTTCGTCATAAGTTTGTAATTTACGACGGTTATTTTCGTCGGAAGTTTATATATTATTTTATTGTAAAAAGTGGACCCCGCATTGGAACTTATGACGAAAATTGAAACTTGTGACGAAATTCTTACTTGTGACGAAAATACGAACTTAAAACTCGAGCAAAAACGACGATTTTTTTCCGTCGTAATTGGTATCAATTGTGACGATTTCAGTGTTAAATTTCCGTCATAAATGGTCATTTTTCTTGTAGTGTATGTAGATATATTTTTTATATTACATATTATATATAATAAATATATTATATATAATATATAAAATATATAAAAAAATATTTAATATATAAATATATTATGATCGAATCGTTAACGGATCGGATCATGCAAAATCCATACCCGCTCCTTATCGGATCGGTTTTTATTTTTAAAGGATCCATAACTGCTAATTTCGAATCGGATTAAATAGGATCGGATTCTTGATCTATTGACAGGCCTAGCATGTACCATGTTATTTATTTTTATTTGAGAAAAGAGTACAATTTTAAAATTTCACTTAGAACATCCATATCCCTAGAATCGTCCCTATTTATATTTATTCATAAGCTTCACTTATGTATTAGCTTTATTCCGGCCATGATAAAATTCATGTGTGTGCGTTTAGTCCGATGTTAACTTTTATAGAGTAAGGCTATATACATACAATGTTTGGTTCTTTGTTACATTTTATCTCAATTTTTTAGCTAGTTATATATTATCAAAAATAAAAGTTAGATTATGTATATATAATATTTGGTTCTTTATTACATTTTATCTCAATCTTTTAGCTAGTTATATATTACTACCTCCGTCCCAGCCAATACTTTACATTGTGGCTAGTGATTTTAAATAAATGAAATACTTTACATTATATACTTTACATTTTATCTCAATCTTTTAGCTAGTTATATAAATGAAATACTAGGTGTAATAGTGATTTTATTGTTAAAATAAGTGAAGTAGTGGTTGTAATAGTGTAAATTGTTGAAAAAGTGGAGTGAAGTAATGGATATAATAATGTATTTTTTTGTTAAAAGTTACTATTTTTAGTAATGTAAAGAATTGGTGGGACGTCCAAAAAGGAAAGGAAAGTATAAAGAAATGAGAGGTACAGAGGGAATATCAAAGAACAGTTAAACAAATTTTTGACATACTTTTTTTTGGATAAATGATTTATTTAATTATTGAACTATATATTAATTTTTACTTGGATTATTAGTAAAAAAAATTCAATCACATTATTGTACTCCTTATAATTTTCAATAGCAACATTAAATTAGAAATTATTTTTACTATCATCTATATATATTATAATAGCAGGAGACCGAAGAAGCTTGCACTCACAAGCTTCAAAATACTTTTCTTAAATTTTCAGATTTTTTATTTTTTTATTAAAACAATTTTCTTGCATTTAATTAATTATTAATTATACATATTAAATATATATAAAAAAAATTTCTTGCATTTAATTAATCATTAATTATACATATTAAATATATATTAAATACACTTTATTTCATATAAATATATAAATTTAACAATTTTATTATAACATTATTATTATTATTATTTTGTTATAAAATATTAATGATTTATATAAAAGTTACCATTATTTTAAGGTAAAACAATAAAATAAAATTATTTTAATCGTGCCATTTCTAATCCTTATTCAAAATCATTGCAATTTTTTTTGGCAACAATTAATAGACGATATTAACTTTTCGATAAATCCGTAATCAATGATCGTGAATCATGATAAGATACATAAGTATAAATATTTTTTGATTAACATCCACAATTTAAATAAAGTAATATCGTAGAATTTACTTTTATACCTGAACAAATTACACACGGGTGTGACCAACTCGATTAAATTGAATTAGGTCTACCCATTTTTCGATTAAATCAATAAAAAATTTATCCATTCGTTGTTTGATTATTTTGTGTTGGAAAAAATGAATATTTTAACTAAACACATTCTTATACTATTACTAATCAATAATCATGTCATGATGTTATTAGACGGGAGACGGTGTTTAAGAACGTTAATTAGTTATATTTAATATTTACAAATTTTTATTATAGGAATAATGTTGACATTGTAGTTTGGTATGGAAAAAAGTAAAAGGTCTTTAAGGAGTTGATTTTTGCTATTTTAAACAAATTCTCACTTTCTAAGCATTGAGTAAGGGTGTTATAAAACGGGCATCGGCTTTAAAAACAATTATATGTACATATTTATTATAAAATTTAATAAAAGAGTATTAGAATATGTGAGTATCACTTTGAACGTGTGTTCATAAATTTAATTCTAATATTACAAATATAAAAATTCTTATAAAATGTTCAAGAAAAATTAATTAAATGTAGAGATTCGGGTGTCGGATAACTTCAAAAAACATGAAGCATGACTAAAAATATGTATTTGAATTATGTTTTTTTCGTAAGTAAACCAAATATATCGACAAGTGAAGTCAATAATCAGACAGCTCATCACATTTACATTCTATTTCTTTTCATCATACAATCAAATTTATTAACAAATTAAGCAATCACGTCTTTCATATTGTTATCGACAATAGAAAAGATTCACAAACGTTATTTTTACTTATTCAATGTCAAACTTTGCAAATGTCTGTCATATTGGATTTCAAAAGCATTTTTTATGCGACAAAATAGGTGTCGCCAATATCTTCGAAATTATTATTATTAATATTCAAGAGTTTAACCGAAACATATTTTTTTCACCTAATTATTTTCTCTTTAATTTTCAAACATTCAAATTTAATTACATTTCACACAATTTTTAATCATAACAACTTTCAAATAATAAAATTTAACAAACAATAATGTTATGTGTATAATTTTTAAAAATATTTTCGTGCCGCGCGTAGCGCAGCTTTGTTACCTAGTTAAAATCTTAACTTTTAACGAATGATCGGTCAAATACTGTCACATTATTACTACACCGGCATACACATCATAAATCCAAATCATCAAGTCTGATCCGTTTTTTGCTCCCAATGTCTCGTTCATCCTTCTTCTTCTTCTTCCATTATCCAAACACACCTAAATCTTTTAACAATTTGAAAATGTCGTTGATGATTTTCCAATTTATAATCCACAAACCACCATCTCAAAACATTCTTTACCAACACACATACATAACTATACAGATATATATGAATTGTTATTAACACACACACACCAACCACAACCTCAAACTGTCGGAATCTCTCATATATATATATGTGACTTAAATTGCTATTTGAGTTTGAAGATAGAGAAGAAAACGAAGTAATATCATATATATGTAGATGTTTAAGATAGAAAGAAGAGAGAAATAATTTTGAAATTAAATACCCTAATTGAAAAATTAGAAAAGGAAAAAAGGGGAAATAGGTTAAAGAATGGGTGAGTTTAATTAATACAACCAGAAGTAATATGAGTCAGTTGTGTAAGATTCCGTGCAATGAAAATATTAATCAATTTGACGGATTAATGGCAGAAATCTATTTAAAATGTTTTGATTGTTTAAACGGTTGATTGAAAATATTTTTTTGGGATAGATAATTCAATTGAAAATTTTTATATGATATAGTGATGAAATAATCATTTAAATTCTTTTCTTTCTTATTTACATTTAAATTGTATTTGAATGACTACGGTGATTGGAAATAGAATTGAAAAAAAAAGAGGTTTTTTGATAAATAAATAGGAAAAAGTAAATTTTTACACATTTACTTTTGTAAAGAATAGCTATTTGCAATTTTACTAAGTTTCAAAATTGCAAAAATACTAACCCTAACCCTAGCCCCCCTCCCCCCCTTTCTTTGTACAGGGCGGTTGTACTTTTTTTTTTAAGGTGGAGTGCTATTTTGGTTCATTTGGGTTGCAAGGCCCCGCAGGGGCATATTCAACTAAATGCAACCACATGCAACTAATTGCAACTAAATGCAACCACATGCAACTAAATTTCTGATTTTAAGTTCCATTTGTCATTTGTCTTTTTCGACCTCATTTCTGAACTCTATATATATATATATATAGAGAGAGAGTCCAAAAATGAGGTCGAAAATGACAACTGAAAAATGGAACATGAAATCAGCAATTGAATGCAAACATATGCAACTAAATTTCTGATTTCAGTTGCATTCAGTTGAATATTGCCCCTAGCGGGGCCTTGCAACCCAAATCCACCAAAATCACCCCACCTTAAAAAAAAGAAAGTTGAATGTGGTTGCATTTGGTTGTATATTGCCCCTGGCGGGGCCTTGCAACCCAAATCCACCAAAATCACCCCCACCTTAAAAAAAAGGAAAGTTGAATGTGGTTGCATTTGGTTGAATGTGGTTGCATTTGGTTGAATATGCCCCTGCGGGGCCTTGCAACCCAAATCCTCCAAAATAGCACCCCACCTTAAAAAAAAAGTTGAAAGTGGTTGCATTTGGTTGAATGTGGTTGCATTCAGTTGAATATGCCCCTGCGGGGCCTTGAACCCAAATCCACCAAAATAGCACCCCACCTTAAAAAAAAAAGTTGAATGTGGTTGCATTTGGTTGAATGTGGTTGCATTCAGTTGAATATGCCCCTGCGGGCCTTGCAACCCAAATCCACCAAAATAGCACCCCACCTTAAAAAAAAAAAAAAAAAAGTTGAATGTGGTTGCATTCAGTTGAATATGCCCCTGCGGGGCCTTGCAACCCAAATCCACCAAAATAGCACCCCACCTTAAAAAAAAAAAAAAAAAAAAGTACAACCGCCGCCTGAAGGGATAAAGGGGAAAAGGGAAAGGGGGAGGGTTAGGGTTAGGGTTGGTATTTTTGCAATTTTGAAACTTTGGTTGGTAAAATTGCAATTAATTCAAGGAGATGGTATTTTTACAAATAGAAACTTTAAATCTAGTATTATTGGTAAATTTCCAAAAAAAAAAAAAAGTTACGTTCGGTATTATAAGATTACATTTTTACTTTTCAGCTTTTTCTCCATCTTAATCTTATCAATTTTGACTATAAAGCGAGATTTCTAATTTATGAATTAGTATCACATGCATTTATGTAATCATATATAGTAGGAAATTTGCACTCTTTTAATTTTCATACTTCATTTTCATAAAAATAAATTATTTCTGCTTTAATTTAATTTTTCATTTCTACCCCTCTCACTAACTTAAACCAAACGGAGTATCGAGCTTTAATATGCTTTATAAACCTATCTCGGTTTTAAAAAAATTACTGCCACACATGATTCGTATAATTGTTACTGTCTGTGCATGGATATGGTTGTACCCGGTCAAAGCTCAATCATCAAAATCCAATTATTTGTATGAATGTATAAAAGTTCTTCTAGAAGGAGGGCAATTTAAATTAAGTGTAACCTAACATGTAATTGAGGGTTCCAGATGTGTCTATCCTTGTTCTTAGTGGCCCATGGATATTGACCAATTTCTTGGTTGTAATTACATACTTGTATAATTATGGACGAAGCATTATAGGGAATTACTATTTTTGATAAATAATGTTAGTTCCTTCTTATAATATTTGTTGATTTATTGTAGTTTTAAGCCGACCCTAGAATAGTAACTCTGATTCCCCTTCACCCCATGATCTCTAATTCTCTATGCATACTTAATGGTGTAATTGGAATCGAGGCGAGTTGAATTCGAACTTTTTTTTTGAGTTCTAATTTTTTTTTCGAGTCGAGTCGAATCTAAAATTTGTGTTCGAACTCAACTCGTTTATTATACGAGCTGAGTTCGAGCTTTCGAACTTATCTAGTTTTTAATCGTGTTTTCGAGTTTATAGAGTTTTTAAACGAGTTTCTGAGCTTTTATCAAGTTTTCGAGTTTATTGAGTTTTTACCGAGTTTTCAAGTTTTTCGAATTTTACCGAGTTTTTGAGTTTATCGGATTCTTATCGAGTTTTTGAGTTTTTCAGGTTCTTGTCGAGTTTTCGAGTTTTGACTTAAGTTTCATGGAAGCTATTTGTTTATATTATTTTCTTTTCAAATTTAACCTAATTTTTTTCCCCAAATTTCAAATGGCAATAAACTTTCGAAATTTTATATTTTATGATGTCGATAACTAACTTTTCCTATCCTTTAAAAAAAATTTGTTTATTCTATTCATAGATATTTACAGATAAATTTTATTTTTATTATAAATTATGCATGTAACTATCTAAGTACCTTAAGTAGTAAACGATGATAATAAGAATAATAAAATGTGAAACATTTATTGATTGTAAGCTCATATTTGTTTTATTTATAATTTAATAGAAATATTACATATAAGTTTATGATGTTACTATCTTTCTGTTATAATTTATAATTGTACAAAAACAAAATATATGGAAGTAAAATTCAGAAATCGAACTTGATCGCGGACAACTAAGGATCGATCAAAATATCAATCGAAGTAGTACAGATTAATCGTGATATCAGATATATTTTGATACTTTACTAATATTAATTGAATTTTATAAGCCGTGCATGTAAAAAATCTTTGATTCGAGTTACTAAACACTACGTCTGCGTGTGTTTGCACTAAATCACGCAAGCGTACGTGGTCACAAGTAATATAGATATAAGTAAAGTTCGTTCCCACAGAGATTTGGTTTAGGGTTAATTCAGTTAATGTACCTATGCAACAATGTATGGTTTTTACTCACTACTAAGACAATTAACAAGATTGGGTTTTTGATTAGCTAAGATTAACTAACAAGCAATTGAACAAACTAAGAGTTACTTAACTAATGAGATTTAAAATCAAATTACTTATATGAGAATAAACATGTGATCCTAACTTCATTAAATACTTCGCTTAGATCTGACGCCTTTAATAAATGCATGTGATGGTTATGATATCTGATCGGACAACACAAAACAAGTATAGGCTACCTTTCAGTATACGAATACCAAACTACTCATACATCTACACAAGAGATAGAAGATGAATTGACACTAATTATGCTTAGACCCTATATGTCTATAGAATTTGAAAACATAATGGTTGAAGAACAAGTTATCCATAATGATCACATAGGGCATCATAAGTTATTTCTAATTACACTACAAATCATGATGTCACACATACATCAACCTATCCTATGCTAGCATTGCAAGTTCTAAATCTCAAGATCCACCGTCGCTTCACAAGAGATTAACAAGGCAAATTAGATGTTAGCTACACATCCAAGAAGAATAAGCACAACCATACAAGGATATCAATAATTCATCACACACAAATCTTTAAAGCAATCAAACTACTAAACTACATAGATAAATCCGTTAGAATTCCATGACAACGATTAGTTCATAATCGAACCGCTCGTCATCATGGGATCTGATGAAACCATGATAATAAACCAAGTATGAATAATAAATATGCTAGAGTATTAGAGTTAAGAAAACAAATCCCAAAAACATCCAAGAGTATCGCCTAATTAGAAGAAAACAAAAGTAGATCTAGATCTCCGAATGCTGTCACGATCTTCGGAATCCTTCTCCAAGTCTGAATCTCTATCTCCGGCTCTCTCTCTATGTTATGTGAAGTGTTGGTACGAATTATAAGGGTAGGATATGTTTATATACGCCCTAGATATCTTTTCCAACAAGAAATGTAATAAAAATACATTTAAAATTTGAAATAGGATAGAATTCAGCAAATTTCCAGGATGTTCGGGCGCACTTTGCCCTGCTAGAGCGCAATCTGCCCTACTATACAGCTTCCGGCGCAATCTGTCCTACTTATGGTGCAATCTGCGCTCCTACATGCTGACAGAATGTAGTTTTGGCTCTCTTTTCTTCATTCTTGCTCCGTTTATGCCCGTTCCTTTTGAACTAGCCTCCGTCTTCAATACCTTAACACAAGAAGCTCCATGATAGCATAAGAAATCACCCCTTGTTTCATTCCAAGCTAAGAATCCACTCCAAAATCAATGGAAATCACCAACCCTAACCTATAGTTACAATCCTGCACAACTACACAAAACACATCAAAAAATGCGACAAACTTGAAGCCAGGTGAATCAATTTAAGACGATATGGAACGCTCCAAGTGGATATAAAATCCACTTATCACACCCCCAAACTTAAACCGATGCTTGTCCTCAAGCATAAACAAATATAACTATATACAACTAACTAGTACCACTTCCGTAGGTGATCACGGTTGTATTTGGCATATGCAACAAGCCCTTTAAACCCCTAGGTAGCCCTAGTGGACGAGTGAGGTCTCGTGAGGGCCTACAGCGAATGTACCCACAAAATCCATCTAATTAAACAATGCAATGCATGAATGCAACGAATATGAAAAATGCAACGATCCCCTCAAACTAACCAAAACCAACTAGCAAGCAAATATCTCAAAGAATGCAACCAAATCCAAATAAAGCTCGACTAAGTCCCCGTATAGTAACAATACATGACAAAAACGTGCGTGTGTGCGATGCTCATCAGATATACTCCTAACACTAGATCGAAATCATACTCATTCTTCGCCAAGACAATCAGAAGTTTATAAATAGAATAGACGGTAAACACTTCATAACCTGGGAACACCTCCATCATCCTTCGAGTTAGATAGAAATTCATGCTTTATTACTAAATTACAACACATAATACTGTACACAACCACGCATGCTTATTTAACCGTGCAATGGATGAGACCCCAAAAGGCTTATACAATAATACCCATGTAGCGGGCGTTAGGTTAGTGGATCCCAGACTATAAAAGCCTTAGGTCACTAAGCACAAAGTCCCCTAGAACTTAATTGCTCGAGTATTAAAGAGCTCACCCTGGTTAATTTTGCAATTAAACTATTTACACATAACAATTTTTTTTTTCTTTTTTTTATATGCAATCTGGAATGAGTATTCTCAATTCCAACCCTAGACTACTCATATAAATATGAGCCGGCTACTAGCCTTTTGACACCTAACTTTTATTAACAACTAGCATGAAATCCCTGTTTTCCCCCAAACTTATACTTTAGTGCTTCTACGCCATCAAGGGAATAAAGGACATTCTAAATATAAACAAGTGATTAAATCTCAACAACCAAACAAGCATGACCTCAATCTAGCCCAAAAGCAAACGATGAGACTGTGTAAAGAATTGTGTTTCTTAAGCATGCAAGTCAATTCCTAGGAACTATAAATCAACCCTTTATTCATCAATACCATACCCAAATTGACATCTACCTACCAATCAGAATTAGCTCATCCTAAGGGATCATGAAATATGCATGCTATGCAAATGCAATTATATGAACTCACATGGTATACAAAAACAAAATAACAGAATGTTCTATATGAAACAAACATGCAAGAATACGAACAACAATGAATGAATTACTACTAAAATGCAGAATATGATATCTATATGAACACAATGACACAAAAACTACCACACACTACTTATCCCCAAACCACCCCCAAACTTAAAATATTCAATGTCCCCATTGAATGGAAAGTAATACAAGGGATAGTAGGAAACATACCTAATCGTCGGAACCACATGGGTTGCCTCCCACGAAGCGCTGTCGTTAACGTCATTTAGCCAGACGTTACTTCCTCAACTCATGGCGGTTTCAAAAGAATAACCGAATCGTCCTCAACAGAAAGACCATTCATGCACACGTTGACATGTTGTTTGCATCCTCCCAAAACAACTTTTCTTTCACTCTTCATCTTGATTTTTCCACCCATCGACTTCTTCGCCTTCTTTTTCTTCCTCACACCTCTAAGGTGTTTATCCCTCTCAGCCGACTGAACAGAACACTCTTCTCCCGCATCATCGACGATCCACCTTCTTAACACATTACATGACACTCTTCAAAATCACTAGCTAACTTATCATTCACAAGTACATGCCTCAAATGCGGTGGAAGTTTTCCGATCTTTACATTCGAGAGATCTTGTATAGAAGGTTTATCAGCATCAATTTCCTCGAGCATCTTAACTGACTCAGAATTCTTCGAAAAATTTGGAACACTAAGCACTTCATCCAATTTCAAATCACCTTTTTCTTCTTGGAAAGACAATGCAAGGGATTCCATAGAAAATCACACTTCTGGATCATCTGAAATCTTCGTGGGAGCAAACACATTAAAAGTGGCCTTATCATCTTGCACCCGCATAGTTAGCTGCCCTTTCTGAACATCAATCAACGCTCGACCGGTAGCTAGAAATGGCCTTCCCAAGATGATGGGAATCTTCTTATCTTCCTCAAAATCTAGAATGACAAAATCAGCAGGAAAGATAAACTTATCCACCTTTACCAAGACATCTTCCACTATTCCTCTTGGATACGTGATCGACCGATCAACTAGATGTAAGGAGATATTCGTAGGTTTTGGATCAGGTAGACCAAGTTGCATGAAGACAGACAAAGGCATTAGATTGATACTAGCTCCCAAGTCACACAAACAATTGTCGAAAGATAAATTGCCAACAGTGCACGGGATGGTGAAACTTCTCGGATCTTTAAGTTTAGGAGGCAACTTCTGCTGCAGAACAGCACTGCACTCTTCCGTCAAAGCAATGGTCTCTAATTCATCGAGCTTCAACTTCCGTGAGAGAATACCCTTCATGAACTTGGCATAGCTCGGCATCTTTTCTAAAGCTTCTGCAAAAGGTATGTTAATCTGCAACTTCTTGAAGACGTCCAAAAATTTTTGAAATTGCTTTTCTTGACTTCTCTGCAAGCGTCGAGGATATGGAAAGGAGGATAGATCTGATTGCACTTTGTAGACTGCTCTGGAATAGACTTTTCAGCAGACTTCTTACTCTTTTCCACTTCACCGTTCAACTGATCAGCCACCAAGTCAGATTTTTCAATTTCTGGCACTGTAGATTTTTCGACCTGCTGATTCTACACTTCTTCATATTCCTTAGATGCTGATTTTTGCTCGGTTATAACCTTTACGGATCTCAAAGTTACTGCCTTCACCTACTCAAGGACTTCCCTCTTGCCTGGATTAGCCTCTGTATCACTAGTAAGAGTTCCTTGCGGCCTATTCAACAAGGCATTAGCAATCTACCCAATCTGGTTCTCCAAGGTCTTTATCGAAACTGCTTGGCTCTTCCACATCAACCTCAATTCCTCCAGTTAAGATTTTTCATTAGAAGATTGCCCCGCATTAGCATGAGGCTGCAGCTGAAATCCCGGAGGTTGGAATTGTTGCCTTGGAGCATACTGCTGCTGATAACCAGAAGGATTGAATGGCTTAGCTCCATACTGCTGACCCTGAAACTACTGATAAGGTTGCTGAGGTTGCTGCAAGCCACCTTGATTGTTGTTCCAGCTGAAATTAGGATGATAAGTGTTATTTAGATGATAAGTGGCAGGAGCTGGTTGCTGTGGCCTCTGAAAATTGCTAACAAACTGCGCCGACTCACTAGATAAGGCACATTGCCTCGTCTCATGTGCACCCGCACATAGCTCACAAACACTAGCCACCTGCTGAACTCCATAGTTAGCAAGAGAATCCACCTTCATCGTCAAACCCTTCAACTGAGTTGCTATAGCTGTAGCTGCATCCACATCCAAAATTCTTGCTACTTTGCCTTGAGTTAGTCTTTTAGTTGGATTCTGATATTCATTGACAGCCATCGTCTCAATTAGATCATAAGCTTCCTCGTAGCTCTTAGCCCATAGAGCTCCACCTGATGCTGTATCTAGCAAAGGTCTAGATTGTGCTCCCAACCCATTGTAGAAACCATTGATCACCATCCAATCAGGCATACCATGATGAGGATACTTCCTTAGCATCTCCTTATATCGTTCCCAAGCTTCACACAAAGATTCACCATACTGCTGTGCAAATTGAGTTAGAGCGTTCCTTATTGCTGCAGTTTTAGCCATGGGGAAGAATTTAGTAAGAAACTTCTGAGCAAGATCCTCCCATGTAGTGATGGAACCGGCTGGTAATGATTGTAACCAGCCCTTAGCTTTATCCCTCAAAGAGAATGGGAAAAGTCTCAATTTCACAACATCTTCCAACACACCATTGAACTTGAAGGTGTTGCAGATCTCAATCAAGTCCCGGATGTGCATGTTAGGATCTTCCCTAGGAGCACCCCCAAACTGAAACAAATTCTGTACCATTTGAATCGTACCAGGCTTGATTTAAAAGGTATTAGCTACAATGGCTGGTCTGATAATACTAGATTGAATGTCATTAATTTTCGGCTGAGAATAATCCTTCAAAGCCTTAGCTGCTGCTGCTGGTTCTCCCATCTCTACTGTTGTTTCAAGATCTAAGTTTGGGAAGCTTGGGAACGATATAAGTTTTTGGCAGCGGTGCCAAAAACTTGTTTGCACGAAATCATGCAAGCGTACGTGGTCACAAGTAATATAGATATAAGTCAAGTTCGTTCCCTTAGAGATCTGGTTTAGGGTTTAATTCAGTTAATGTACATATATAACAATGTATGGTTTTTACTCACTACTAAGACAATTAACAAGATTGGGTTTTTGATTAACTAAGATTAACTAACAACCAATTGAACAAACTAAGAGTTACTTAACTAATGAGATTTAAAATCAAATTACTTATATGAGAATAAACATGGGATCCTAACTTCATTAAATACTTCGCTTAGATCTGACGCCTTTAATCAATGAATGTGATGGTTATGATATCTGATCGGACAACACGAAACAAGTATAGGCTACCTTTCAGTATACAAATACCAAACTACTCATACATCCATAAAAGAGATAGAAGATGAATAGACACCAATTATGCTTAGACCCTATATGTCTATAGAATTTGAAAACATAATGGTTGAAGAACAAGTTATCCATAATGATAACATAGGGCAACATAAGTTATTTCTAATTACGCTACAGATCATGATGTCACACATACATCAACCTATCTTATGGTAGCATGGCAAGTTCTAAATCTTAAGATCCACCGTCGCTTCACAAGAGATTAACAAGGCAGCTTAGATGTTAGCTATGCATCCAAGAAGAATAAGCACAACCATACAAGGATATCAATAATTCATCATACACAAATCTTTAAAGCAATCAAACTACTAAACTACATAGATAAATCCGTTAGAATCCCATGACAACGATTAGTTCATAATCGAACCGTTCGTCATCATGGGATCTGATGAAACCATGATAATAAAGAAAGTAAGAATAATAATTATGCTAGAGTATCAGAGTTAAGAAAACAAATCCCAAAAACATCCAAGAGTATCGCCTAATTAGAAGAAAACAAAGGTAGATCTAGATCTCCGAATGCTGTCACGATCTTCGGAATCCTTCTCCATGTCTGAATCTCTATCTCCGGCTCTCTCTCTCTCTCTCTCTCTGTGTTATGTGAAGTGTTGGTATGAATTACAAGGGTAGGATATGTTTATATAGGCCCTAGATATCTTTTCCAACAAGAAGAGTCCTAAAAATACATCTAAAATTCTAAATAGGATAGAATTCAGCAAATTTCCAGGATGTTCGGGCGCACTTTGCCCTGCTAGAGCGCAATCTGCCCTACTATACAGCTTCTGGCGCAATCTGCCCTACTTATGGCGTAATCTGCGCTCCTACATGCTGATAGAATGTAGTTTTGGCTCTCTTTTCTTCATTCTTGCTCCGTTTACACCCGTTCCTTTTGCACTAACCTCCGTCTTCAATACCTTAACACAAGAAACTCCTTGATAGCATAAGAAATCACCCCTTGTTTCATTTCTAGCTAAGAATCCACTCCAAAATCAATGGAAATCACCAACCCTAACCAATAGTTACAATCCTGCACAACTACACAAAACACATAAAAAATGCGACAAACTTGAAGCCAAGTGAATCAATTTAGCCGATATGGAACACTCCAAGTGGATATAAGATCCACTTATCAGCGTGTAAGAATGTAAATAATTAATTTAATATTATAATGCGATAATTTTTTTGGTAAAATTTTGCAGGGTTAAAAGCTAAGGCTAATCGATTTCTTTGTTTATGGATAGATAGAAAACAAGATCAACAAATATGTAAAAAGTGATAAAGAAACAAGAACACAAGCAAATTTGGTGATGCGAAAAACCCCTTGTAAAAGGTTAAAACCGTGGGTGGGAATGTCCCAGCCAAATGATCAACTAGAATATGTTGAACAGAGGTTACAAGTGAAGCAAAAATGAAATACAAGTATAATATAGCCTATACGTCCACTGCAGTCTCTACCCGTCGGACGAGTATAGCAGCAGATGTGTATTTTGGAAATGTAGATGTAATAGGAAATTGTGTCACCCCTCTATCTTTCATTCTATGTTATTTTTAGAAACCAATCTTCATTTTCCAGTTGTTATTCTTCATGTAATGGATCTATTCACGTTGCTACATTGTATGGATAGTTGCTGAATTATCTCCTATATTTCAGGATAGTTGGTAGACGAGTTGAATGAGTCCTATAGCTGTTCCATTCCTGTCAATGTATTTTCTACCTGTCAAGCCTTTTTCTTTTCCTATTTGACCGGGTCAATATCTGAATTAATCTTCTTCTACCTTGTAGACATTGTATAGATGAACTTTTAGTTATTTATATCAAGCTATCTTCCTCATGTACTCGTCCCGACCATAGTCGTCCACTTTATTCATAGTCATCAGCATGATACCTAGTCATCGATATAAATCCTAGTTGTCGACAGAATACAAAAATTCTGGCACTAACAATTGACCCTAATTTTATTGGATGTGCACAAATAAACAATAAAATTACCTTCGATAAACGTGTAATCGCTGGCAGTGGGCGCGGTGAATACTCCAGCATAAGTTCATCATTCAAATTCTTTTATTTTTCTGCAACATTATCATTGTTGGCAGTATTGGAAAAGTATTCATAATTGGAATTGCAATATTTTCTTGCAAGTTCCTCTTTTATGATAAATGATAATATCTGGCTTATCTTTGACATAGCAGATATTCCCACCTATATATGCATTTTGAGTTACCTCGTAACTTCATCGTTCATGTTATTCTGGCATCATTTCCGTAAATGCATGGCATATGGTTTGAAAGATACTTTTGAACTGTTATATATTATCGTTCAGTTAAATATTATTGTTGGTGGGCTATTGCTCACCCTTGCTTTATTATTATATCACAGTATATGGACTAGTATCACTTATGTAAATGGATATTTATTCTTTCAGTACAAAGTATATGGACTAGTATCACTTATGTAAATGGATGGCAAAGAGTATGTATTCATATTGAAATTCTTTTGGATTGTGAGAACTCATAATGTGTTTAATAAAATTTGGTTGTTACTCTGATTTCATCTCTGGGACTATAACGGGTGTGTTTTATATTGTTGTGTTGGGTCATAAAGATGTAATTTATTTTATGTTGAAGTAAGTTCAAGTATTGTGGACAGAATTGGAGACCGTAACGACCGGATACCGGACCCCGGATCTGGGGGTGTTACATGCAAGATGTCGTATATAATCTTCTCATCGTTGGTTGCGTATTCGTCTGTCCATTTAATTGAAAATGGCTTGGTGATAGGTTCACATGACTCGTGGCATCTCTTGTGAATGTAACATGTAATTTGTAGATAGGACGTGTAACTTGTCATCGTCAATATATGTCATAATATGTTGTTTATAACCGTAATATGTCTTTTGTTACGTGTAATTTGTAACTCATTACATGTAATTTGTAACTTATGACACGTAATACGTAACTCATGATTTGTCATGTGTAACTTGTAATTGCAATATGAGATTTGTCATTATATCTTCATTTTAATATGTGGCATGTAGTCGAGATTTGTAATTGTAGTATGTAGGGATTATTGAGCCCAATTGTCATAACGTCAAAGATATTTGGAGGCTAACGCCATGAGATACGTGTGCCATAATCATAATACTTGATTCATAAGTGTAGCTCATGAGTTTTAATTGTTTCAACTTGTAGTTAAAATACGTAGATGGATACACGTTGTATGTAATCATAAAATGTAACCATAATGTGTAATATGTATTCAAGATTCATGAGTGTGACACGTACTGTGTAAAAGTAACTTATAGTCATAATATGTGACACGTCGTAGACTTTCTATGTATAACATATCGTAGAAATGTGTAATTTGTATTCGTAGTATGTCAAGATGACTTCTGATTCATAGAATGCCTAGGAGGCTTGTACTGTAAAATGCCAATGTGGCTTATAGTTTGTAAAATGTAATGTGTCAATGTAACACGTAAGTGTTTCTCGTCGTATGTCAATGCAACATGTAATTTGTAGTATGTTAGTGTGACATGTAAATTGTAATATGTTTTATGTCAAATGTAATTGTAATATTTGTTTGTGTAAGTGTAAATGTATGTTATTGTAAATATTTTTAAATGTGAGTCCATGCACTTATGTCGAGTTGTTAAAAGGCCTTCCCCTCTTGAAACTAACTCAAATGTAGTATTGTATAGTGTGGAATAAGCGAGTTTCGTTTCCGTTAGGCGTTCGTCCCCATTATTCATATTTATATTTGTCAATTTTCAAATGTAGTAATCAAGGCTCTTTGCTTATAAAGAGTTCGCCGTTGTTACTTTATTCCTTATGTTTGTGTATGGGACCCCATGTGATAATTGTGTGTATGGGGTGTTGCCCCTTGTCGTTGTGTCCATGCATTGGTTATGTCATAATAAAAAGTGTAATTGATGCATATGATTTAACTAAATGCATGATGTAGATAGTATGTATTAACTAGAACATATTTAAAGACATTGTCAAAGCAATGAAGCATATATGTCAACCAAGATATGCTTCTCTGTCACGATCGTCTGCCCACCTTGCATAGGCTGACTTCTTTTGGCCTTGATGTCTCTCCTTTTTGTTTATTCTGTGTGGGAGGAACTGAGACTGCTTCCCATCTTTTTATTTGTCCTTACAGCATTTTTATTTTATCCAAGCTAGCAGGCTTGTTGAAGCTTGACTGCTCTGCTCTTTCTTTGTTTGAATTGGTATTAAATTGGGGCTCTATAACAGATGGTTCTCTCAGACAGGTTGCTCTTCTGGCTGCTCAAATTTTTTCATATCATTTGTGGAGGGAACGTAATGCTAGGCACCATGACAGAGGAACCTTTGGTCCGCATAGGCTACTTCGAGGAATCATGAATGATCTTAAGGCTAAATTGCAAAACTCTAGATGGTTCCAACAATTTGCTCACTTAGATATGTATAGATGGTTGTCTGTCCACTGATTGAAGGGCCTTTTCCTCCTTTTGGTTCTTTCTATTTTCAATCTAGCTTGTTTAGGTTAGATTGTTGGTAGGTAGTTCTCTCTTTTCCTTGGATTAGAGCAAGGGTAAACCCCTGTGCTGTTTCTTTCTAATATAATACGAAATTTAGCAAAAAAAGATTCATGATATCTAAAGGACGCATATAAAATCAAGCGAGTTCGCACATAATTCACACAAGAATACATAACTTTCAAAGAAGGCATCACATATTATTGACAAAACCAATAACAAACATGTTGCATACTTGTCAAGACAAAATTAAAAAATTAATTAATTTTCCAATAAGACATATTGTCATGGGAATATTAAGATACAAACATGTAGAGATTGAATAGAGACTTACATGTTATAGGCCTTTGAGTGAATTGCATTCCAACTTCTTGGAACTTGATATCCATCCATTATCGTTAGATGATTAGCACCTCGTTCAGCAATGTCGTCTATCATATCTACTCTTTTCTGTGTAGGAACTCGTTATTTGTTGAATATCTTAAATTCAACTTGTAAACTCTAAGCAATCCAAGATAATCTAGCATCTTCTCTTGTTTTGGCTCATTTATTAGTCATCTTAAATTCACAACAGATTGAATACGTTATATTGTCCCCTTGTGGCGATTTTAGGACAAGGCTCAATCCTGTACTATCGATTTGAAGCATCATTCGTATACGAAGACTAAGGGTCTTGACGTGTGGCTGTTATCATTTGTTTCATCTAGCTTCCTACTTGAGACAAAAGACTTGTACTGAAATCAACCACAAAATCAGTCAATACTTGTAAGTTAATTGTTGTTTGTAGCTCGTACATGGTGTTTTAAATGTTTGACTTGATGGATGACTTTATTCGTTATGTCGACTTCTGTTCATTCTTGACGGATGCTGGAGATGCAAACCTGTCAACTTTATTATTTATGAAGATGTACCAATCAAGCATAATTGGTATGTCATTTAACTTATGAGTTATCACGTATTTATTCATTCACATCATGTTACCATGTCCCCAGGTGAACACGTCCATCCTTTTTATGAGAAAATCAATTAAATTGGACTAAATTTCTAGTGGTCGATCTTGTCTAGTTATGAATTTCTTGTCCCATATCGTAAGGCTTACTTTAGCCAGCTTGTTTGAACTTGTTGTCACAACCTGTGGAGTCTTCATGTGTAGGTTATTGCATATGACCTTATGATTTGTATATCGATATATGTCCATTTCGTTTTGAGAAGGTTCATTATGTATTTTTGTTACTCTATAATGTGTAGCACTTTTGGTAAAGGTGTCAACAATCAATGTCGTAAAAGTGTGAAACATATTGTAATACATAATTCATTATCGAGATAAATATCATATAAGTGTAATAGACGATTTTTCACCATATGTTTCGTATGTTGCCGAGGTAATACGTAATATGTAATTTGTAGTTACAATGTTCAACATGTCATTGTACTTCATAACTTGTCATAACTTCAGGTTGTACTTCATGTCTATCTTTTCCGTCAGAAAATTGATGAAGTTCGACTACATCTTTACTTGTACGTCCTGTCCTTTTTATATTCATCCTTTGTTGTCAAGTTGATTTCGACTAGTTTTTTTGAAGTCGTCCGCGTAACTTATTTATTTTTAACGCCTTGTTGTTATAATATTGGTTTGAGACATGTTTTGTAACTTTTCCAGGCCAAATCTTGATCCCCAAAAATCTTTGTTATACTCCCCATATTATTTTTCACCATTTGATAGTACGTAGAAGGCATAACTTTTAAGTCGTGTATTCAAGGTCGTCCTAGTATCACGTTGTATGTTGACGTGAAATCAATTACCAAGAACTTCTTATTGAAAAACAAGTACACGTAGAGGGTAGTGGACAAGTACTTTTTCAGTTATGAAAAAGCTTTATTATGTTGTTCTGTCCAATGAAATCTTTTTTCTTGTGTAACAGGTCATAAAACAGCCTACACTTGTCCGATGACTTGGAAATGAACCCGCCCAAGGTAGTAGCATGTCCTACAAACCTTTGTATATCATCGTTAGATGTTGGAGATGTTAACTCAAAAACTAATTGTAGTTGTTCAGGTATAGCTTTTATGCCCTTTCTCATGAACATTTGTCCATAAAGTAGGGTTTATGATCCATTGCCTTTTGTACTATCGCCCTCCTATATTGATGATAGTAGTTGTTAGAATCCTTTCTTCCGTCCTCCTCAAGTCTGATTTGTGCCATAGTTTTGGCTTGTATGTCATTCATTGTCCTATATGGAAACTTTGTCAACTCATCGTAAAGTGTTGAATCTCTTATCAGTCCCCGTCGGAATGCCTCAATTGTCGTGGGCATGTCCCAATTATTCGTAGTCATTTTCTTTCTATTGAACCTTGACAAATACTCCTTAAAAGGTTCTCGATACCTCTGGATGACATGATACAGGTGTCTGCTACTTGTCTATTGCAGGTGGAACGTGTCGACGAGATCTGCGAACGAGTTGATTGACCAGTTGGGCAGTCCCTCAAACATTGTAATAATGGACCTGTCAATGTGGCCCAAAAATCTTGCACATGCATGGCTATCATAATTCCTTAGGAACTGAAACCGTAAACATTTGTTGGTTATATTAAGTAACATGTTCTTGAAAACCAGCCATCCAATCGTACCTCTTCATGTCAGGAATCGTAAATCTCTTTGTTATGTCAACCAAAGCAATGTCGTGTGTGGATAATGAATTGACGTAATTTGTAGTGATGAGTTTTTCAAGGGCTTAGGGACACCTGGGATTTGTACAACCATTTCCTTCATTTCTTGTAACTTTTTTTTGTAGCGAATCATATAAGTGTCGGTGTGATTTTGAGCTTTTTCGTCTTAATGTTTCGTGTGATTTACCACGTCTGGATTCATGTTTCTTTGTCATATGGTTAAACATATTTGTCACCATTGTCATTCGAAGCTCGACCTTCATCATCCTCAATTTCGTATACTTCATCCACCTTTGATTGTTAGTCGTCGATTGAATCGTGCATATGTAATCTTTGCACCATGCTAGATAAAGTCTTTGTCGTTGTCTCAGATAACTTAACAGAGCCTAATCAGCCTTGAGTGCCTCATTCTCTGACCATAATGCATCCATGTCTAATCGTAGTTTTTTAATGGTCAAAACCATGTCATCGTCGTTGTCATTCGTTTGATCGTCTCCATGTTTAGAGCTATCCTCCATAATCACAGAAGTCATGTAGTTTCTTAGCTAATGTCCCACAAGCGGCGCCAAATTGTTTTGGTAAAATTTTGAAGGGTTAAAAGCTAAGGCTAATCGATTTCTTTGTTTATGGATAAATAGAAAACAAGATCAACAAATATGTAAAAAGTGATAAAGAAACAAGAACACAAGCAATTTTGGTGACGCGGAAAACCCCTTGTAAAAGGTTAAAAACCGCGGGTGAGAATGTCCCAGCCAAATGATCCACTAGAATATGTTGAACATAGGTTACAAGTGAAGAAAAAATGAATACAAGTATAATATAGCCTATCTATCCACTGCAATCTCTACCCATCGGACGAGTATAGCAGCAGATGTGTATTTTGGAAGTGTAGTTGTAATAGGAAATTGTGTCACCCCTCTATCTTTCATTTCTATGGTATTTATAGCAGCCAATTTTCACTCTCCAGTTGCTATTGTTCATGTAATGGATCTATTCACATTGCTACTTTGTAGGGATAGTTGCTGAATTATCTCCTATATTTCAGGACAGGTGGTAGACAAGTTGACTGAGTCTTATAGCTATTCCATTCCTGTCAATGTATTTTCTACCTGTAAAGCCTTTTTCTGTTCCTATTTGACCGTGTCAATATCTGACTTAATCTTCTCCTACCTTGTAGACGTTGTATAGATGAACTCTTAGTTATTTATATCAAGTTGTCTTCCTCATATACTCGTCCAGACCTTAGTCATCCATTTTATTCGTAGTTGTGACACCCCCAGACCCGAGGTCAGGGATATAGGGTAGTCACGATCCATTTATTCCTCGTTGTACCTGTATTACTTATAATATACGCAATCCACCTGCTCATGACCTCACAATATATACGCACTCACACAGGTTAGAGTCTCAGAAATGACACACTTACAATGTAAATCCTCACAATATAAGGTTATTACAAAACCAAATGTTTTACCGAATACGGCCTTACATAGGCATGACTATAGATAAAGCAGATTAACAAAAGCTGCAAACTAATCCAACTGGTCTTTACAACCTCGGAATTCGCTGCCATAAATTGCTTATGAAAATGCCTTACGTTTCTCACTCACTTGTGGGCTGTGCTGTATCCTTGGTATCTCGCTTCGCTTCTATGTAATATATAAAACAATAGCAAGAGTGAGCGAAAGCTCAGCAAGATAAATAAAGTATGGCATAATATGCCTATGAATGAATAATGCTTTGTCGATATGCATGGAGCTCTCGTGATCAGAATTTCTACATGTAGAGGACAATCCTGGTTTCCCAGTCTGCCACGACCTCATCAGGGCCGTGGATGGGTGACGCGCTACCTTCGCCTCTGACTCCGTTTTCCTAGTTCTTGTCTCTGAATGAATCTTCTAGCTTTGAGACTGAATAAATTCAAGTCCTCCGGGTCTCTACCCGTTTGCAGATCTTACTCGTACTCTTTGGTTACTCCCGAAATCAATTGGAAGCTACCCGAAATTTCTCGTTGGCCTCTGGCCGGAATCTCAATTTGAACGGCGAACGGTTCTTATGGAATCAATAATGAATCATATATTCTTTTAACAAAACTGCAAACTCTTAATAGCTGGGCTATAATCTCAGAATACACTTGGAGATATCAACGAAGGAAAATAATGATAACTCTCGAACTCTGGATTCCCAGTTCTCGATAGATTTGAAAGGGTTTAGATGGCTCAAGTCATCTGATAATAATCAGAAATAAATATCTGCGAATCTCAATAATTTTGGAATATATTTTTGAAGGTCAGAAAATATTTAAAATAATTTTTATAGACCTCAAATGATTTTTAAATAAATAAAATGATTCTCAAATCATTTAAAGAGATTTAATGAATATTCGAATAATATTCATTAAATAAATCTCAAAAATAAAATAATGATTCAAAACAAATCCTCTGAAAAATAAAAGAAATATTCAAATAATATTTCTCGAATCATTTCCAAGTAATTAATACTTAATGAATATACGAACAATGTTTAGGAAAAAGAAGGAAAACATTATTCAGAATTGTAATGATTCTGTCCCTAGAATCCCTCAAGGTTCTCTGACAGTTTCGAAATACTGACTCTCGGTCTAGAGTTAAAAATAACAATTATGCTCTTATCTCTAGAGCTACAAGGTAAACCGGTTTATAACTACTTATCTCGAAGATAGTATACAAACCAAAAGTCAATCTCAATTCCAACACGATATAACAATTATCGCAAAAACTATATAACAATATGTATGGCAAAGCAGTATTATAGAACAATACTTCAGAAGTATAGGTGTAGAAAACTTGCCTGATGCTCTGGTCGTAGTAGGGGTTCGCGACGATGTCCGATATTTTAATCAAAATCAAGAACGCACGATTAATCCCCTAGACGATCCATTTATAACTCATTACTCGTATACTTAAGCGATTCACAACCAAAGTACTATTGGCTCATTCTAGACTCATACTAAGTCCATATTAATCATCAAATACTTAAGTCATAAGTTTAGTTCGAAACCGATCCTTGAATTCAAGTTATACTTAACCACTTATAAGATTGGTTTCAACGTCATGTTTTTAGAGATTTTTCACTTGCGTAATCTCGGCTTACGCATTTTTATAAAATCAAAAAATAATAATTTTAATACGAAACCTTCGCACAACCTTACTAACTGTCCTTATCATTTTATCACCAAATTTCATATTTCTTAACCTCGTTTAAGGGTCTCGAACATAACATCAAAGTGGTTACATTTCTACGATGAAATCTCTTGAACCACTTTTACTAAAATTAGCATAACTCTTAAACCGTAAACTCTATTAACACGATTCTTGCGGCAAAACAAACTAGACAACCATACCTACACAACCATAGTGGTAATTCCAGAAACAAATCCATGGTTTCGGGGTTAACTGTTTTTAAGGGCTAATAAAATTTCATCATTACGACGGCTATAAATCGAACATTTCCATTTTATGAACACTCCAAATCAATCACCAAGGCATACCATACATCCTCAACATCAACAAACATCTATTATAAGCCTCTAAGGCCAGTGGTGAGGCTCAAATCCAATACCCATCATTTTTACACATTTTAGAGCATCTCCAACGGCGTTAGCTAAAATTGATTGGCTAAATTACATAAAATATTGATTATGTAAAATTTGTCGAACCTATAAGACATTGTGTTCCGATGGTATTGGCTATAATGATTGGCTATATTTTAAAAATGGTATGTTATTAATATTTCAAGTTGTTATTAATGGAATATATAATTTTAATATAGAAATAAGTGATGTGGCAATTCACTACAGGTCTCTAGAGGTTCGACAAATATAGCCAACATCAAGAGATTATCTATAATTATAGACAACTGTTTTGTCCCATTGGAATGCAAATTTTTTTACACATTCTTTATATTTCTTCTTTATGGTAATTAATTTCAAATTTTACCTAAGAGGTCTCTCCCATTGGAGATGCTCTTACAAAACCAACAATCATAAAACCACTTAACATGAACTTATCTTTACATGAACATTAAAACCGCGCCAAAACTCATATAAAACTCAAAGTTGGTTTAGGGTTTTACCTTCTTGGAAGCTCTAGCATTACTATCAAGTGTTTATAATCACTTAATAAGCTTTATATAGTCCTTATAAAGCTTAAACCTTAAGATCAAAACAAGAAAACATGGTGACTTACTATTCATCACTATTCATTCTCATCTTTGGATGGATATTTGGCATAGCTAGGATGAAAGGTTGAAGCACAAAATTTAACCATACCTTAGTCTCCTTAGTAGCTTTATTTTAAGCCATAGATCATAAGAAACAAAGCTTAGGAGCTACGGTTTTGGTTTTGGAATTAAGGGTTTGGGCCGAATGGTTTATGGTGGGAGGTGGTGATGTTTTCTTTCCTTTTTCTCTCTTGACTAGTTGGTACATGATGTGTGTGATATTTTTGTGATGTATAATCAGCTATGTCACTCTCTTAATCCACTTGTCAAACTTGTGTGGTGTGCAAAATGTGATGACATGAAGCCTTGTTGGCTTGTTCTTGAACACACACCTCATTAATCCATTTGTTTTTGATTTCTTATTTTCTTTTCCCACCAAATTCACTTAATATAAAACCCTAGATGCTCATTCATGGTTTCTAATCTCGTTACGTATTTAATCCATAATTTTTTCGCGTTCGCTTTATCGCTTAACCTCGTTATAATGTTCTGGCGATTTTTAGAACGTTCGTTATTCTAACTCGAAGGTTTTCGTTCTAAATACTCAAATCATATTTAATAAAAATATAATCCTTGAATCCTTGATATAATAATTCACTTGTCTTGATTGCGTTGATATGCTTTTTCCTGCTCGGTCAAATATTCCATAAAAATAAAGTTCGGATTTTCTGAATTCCGATCGCGTTTACATACACATATTCGATTTGTAGATTACTCGTATAACTTAAGGGTGTTGCTAAATGCATTAAAAAATTAATTAACGTAGTAATCAATAATTACTTATATGACCTTGAAGGTATTAAATACTCAGCATCTTGAATTGAGGTTGATACTGTATTAATGTCGTTAGTTAATGCTGTTCAATCTTGCATATCTCGCTAAACTAGTTTTTCGTTTTTAAATTAAAAGTAATTATATCTTCAAATCAACTTAGTATTCTTTTTACCTATCCAAAAAAAAAACTTAGTATTACTTAATTAAATATTTAAGTCACCAAAATATGAAACTAAAAAGTTATTATTAACTAGTTTACAAATATAATTTTGTTTATGTCACACATTTCATTACACAATTATCGGTTATCACATTAATATATTTTTTATGTGAAAATTATTTGTACATAATGGCATAAGATTATGGATAAATTCTTTGATGAGTTTGATTTTTTACCTATCCAACAAAAATTTCAATTGTGTTGTATCATATCTCTTTTAATTAGTTACTTTTTCAATATTCAATTTCAGTTTGTTATTTTTATATGTTTAATTGATAGTTAAAATTTAGTTAATTTATTGATTGACTAGTTAAAATAAAAATATTATTGTGTAATGTAGGAAATATGTTATTATAATATTAATTTATTATTTTAGTTGTTATTGGTTTTTTCAAATGGCAAGTTTTTATTTGTTTATCTTGAGACTCCAACGTTATTCTTTCTTTTAACCTCAAAAGTGTTTTTATGTTCTCATTTTTTTTGGTTTCAGAATTTAATATTACATATCATATTAGGCTTTAATATCTTATATATTATTTTCAGATAATAGGAAATAAACATAATTATATAGTTTAATATGATTCAAATTTAAAAGTGGGTTATAATATTTTATTTAAATATATATAATATAAATTTTAAAAATGTACAATTCAAATTATAAGTGACCATTTTTATTTTCACAATAAAACCTGGTGAAAACAACATGCATGTTGAAATAATCACAGGAACATTGATGATGGTATTAAATACACTCATTTGCACAGAAGACAAGTAAGGTCAAAACTGTAATCTCTCATTACTGTATAAATTTTTTTTTTTTACTACATTTAGCAACTGAATAAATTTACAATATCCATTTCCTATCCCGTACATTTGGTAACGTGAAAAATTTCTTAATTCCCAAAATCACTATTCATCCATGCAAAGTACTATTCATTCATAAAATAAAAATTTTCTCGAACACAAAAATTTGGGTTATTACAGTAGTCATCTACATGATACCTAGTCGTCGATATAAATCCTAGTCATCGACAAAATACGAAAATTATGGTACTAACAATAATAACATACAATACTATATAGTATTGCACATAATATACGAAAAATATATCAAGTTAAGTTTTAAAATTATTTTTCATTAATAGTTGAGTGATGATACATAGAATAATAAACATATGATAATTTTTAAAAAAATTTAATCAAGTTCGAGCCGATTCGAGTTCGAGTTTATCTAGTCAAGCTCGAGTCGAGCTCAAAAAAACTCCATCGGCTCGACTCGAGTTTTTTATCGAGCCAAAAATCGTGTTTGAACTCGAGCTCGATAACGAGTTCGAGCTGAATCGAATCGACTTTTACAAATCGAGCTCGAGTCGAGTTCGAGTTGGCTCGGTTTAAACTACACCCCTATGCATACTGAGGCAGCTCGAGTGACAGTTTTGATGTAACGTGATTTATTGATGAAATGTTTTCGTTGTAATAATATAAAATTTAAGAGGAAATGCTAAATTAGCTTTCCAAACCTCAACAATTTAATTTTGCAATTCTAAATTTAGTGGATCTCGCCATATGTAATTAGATATGGTTGAGCATTAAATAACATGGTTCATTTATGTAAGGGCTTAGGTATTAAAATTCTCGAATTCTAAAGAGGTTCTAGATTCGAGTTTTTTCATTCACATTTACTTATTTTAATTAGTTGATTTTAAAATTTTATATTATATTGTATCATAATTTATTTTAATCAATCTTAAAAGTTTATATTATATTATGTAATTAATAACTAAAGTTTTTCAAAAAACTATAAGAAGAATAATAAATACTTTAAAATATTACATTATAAAACTATAAAAAAAATTAAGTGATTCCTATAAAAGAAATTATACGATCAACAAATGTATATTAGATTGATCTAAATAAATGCATGGAAACACGTTCTCATTGTTCTCATTGAAAACCTTGATCATAGTCTTTTTGTATTCTAAGTTATAATAAAAAAATTGCAACTATAATATAAGAATTGTAATTATAATAGGATTTATGTTTTATTACTTTTTGAAAAAGAATATTAGATTATAGAAGAGATAATAATTTAGGGGTGAAATCAAAATATGATGATGCGAACCTGATACAAACAATATCGTTAAAAGGTTGTTTTATTCATTAATAAAGAAAATTATTTCTTTTATCTATTTGCTTCAGTAATACAATCTTCATTAATTGTACTGAGAGAAAGTGATACTTCAAAATTTAAGATGAAATAATTACTTAACTATAACATCTAAGCCCACAATCGAATGCATACCAGACCCAACAACCCACCACAGGTCGGTCCAAAAGTGCTAGCAAATTGGTACACATTAGTTGTTGACTTGTATCTATAAACGCCCCAAACACTCTTATTCTAATCGATGTGGGATGTTACCAACATCCCTTGGTATATTATTAAATAATAAATCATGCTCTTACTCATCTACTGATTGCACAAAGTCATTTACATATTTACATTTAAAAAAATACCAAAATTCATGTCGATCATGTGAAACTTTGTGAATAATTATTTTGGTTTGGTTTATTTAATTATAGGACCAGTTTGTGTTAATTTTCGATTTTAAGTGTCGACATTGAGGTAAGTAATTTTTTACTTACTTTGTTATTCCAAAAATATACTTTGATTATGTAACTTTCAATTTTCCTATAAGATATAAGAATTCTGTTTTGAACTGTGTATAAGATATAAGTATTTGAATTTTAGTAACCCAGTCTCTACGTTTCGAACCCGTTCGTAATTTACGCTATAGTTCCGGAACTAGCCTTAGATATCCTTAGTAGGCGCACAAGTGTGCAACTTTATATACCTATTAAGGACACATAATTATTGAACTTTAGATGCCGGTCACAGGCAAAGTGTGGAGAAAGAATAAGAATAAGAATAAGATGTCGGTCACTGGCAAAGTATGGCCGTAGAGCAAGACTGTGATATTTTCGATTTTCGTTTTGTTTCTGTTTATGCTTCTGTTTCTATTTTAAATTCTTAATTTTGGAAAATATAAACTTTGGGTTGAATTTATTTTCGTAAAGGTTTTGCAAACTTATATTTGATTTTGAAAATTGTTTTATTAAAATGCCCATTGATTTTTACGAACATCTGTTATTATGAATAAGGATGTGAACTTTGTGGATTTTTGTGTTAGATGATTTGGATGCATTTTTTGAAAAGACTTATCGTATAATTAGAATAAATTTGGATATTGGATATTGCATTTATGGAGCTGCGTCTCCAATTTAATGATTTTGAATTATCTAATTTGACCGCTGCTTTAACTTTATGAAATATTTGGTTTATTGAAAAAAGTTTCATTTTTATTTAAGTTTCGAAATTAGAAATTAATATCCCGAAAATCCGGGATGTTACATTAAAACTATGTGTTACAACTCAGATTTTGATAAACAGTAAACTGAGATATCAATAACGAACAATAAACTCAAGATTCCATTGACGAAAGCTCAAGATAAGGCAACAATGGTGTTCTAAGTTTGTACAAAATGAAGAAAAGAAGATACAAAGAAAGAGAGAAACTAGATTGAATATAAAAAATATCTTTACTGAATCTGAGTACTCTGTCAATATTTGTAACAAACTTTGGAGAGAAAAACTATTAGATGCCAGCTAGCAACACACGTGGACATCACAGTCAACATCACAACATATCAGTATTTAGCCACTTTTATCAACAGCCCCCCTCAAGTGTGGTGTGGGGAGATAAGAACACACACCTAACTTGGACAACAAATATTGAAGTTGAGCAGAGCAGAGAGCTTTGGTGAACAATTCTACAGACTGGTTGTGACTGGAAACATGTTGAGGAGAGATGAGGCCAGCTCTAAACTTTTGATGAACAAGATGACAGTCAATTTTGATGTGCTTAGTGCACTCATGAAAGAATGGACTTGAAGCAATATACAGGGCAAACTGGTTGTCATAAAAAAGAGGAACAAGAGTAAAATTTTGAACATGAAGCTCAGTAAGCAATTGCACCAACCAAGTCAATTCACAACACGTATTAGCCATACTATGATACTCAGCCTCAGCAGTAGAGCAAGAGATAGTTTGTTGCTTTTTATAGCTCCAAGAAATTAATGTGCTGCCAAACATAACAAAAAAACCAGTAAGAGATTGCCGTGTTTGCCCACAGCATCCCCAATCTGCATCACAAAATGTTGTGAGAATTGGATTATCCTTTGAAGCATAGAATAATTGTAACACCCAAACTTCCCAATACTGAAATATACTTTTAATAGTAAAATAGAATTTGATACAGGGGAATTTTAGAAAATTTCGGCATGAAGTATTTGTAAATCGGACTATCCACCTGTATTTCAACCAATACCAAATTTCCAATTTAAAAAATACAATTAAAACTTAATACACCAACGACTCCTCACCGAGGATCGGTTCCAGGCTATGGTATGAAACAAGAATCTAATTAATACAAATTATTACAACTTCTATCTCTGCTCTAATACAAATTACTATACCATCTAATTCGTAGCTCAATCCCAATCTGTGCTTACCCGCTCTAGCTCCGAAATCTATCCTATATGGAATGCTTCATCGCTCTTATTCGCAGGGATAAAGGTAGTAGATCATCCTTAAACCTAACTGCAAATGGTTAAGTAAAACAAAGCAAGAGTGAGCCAAAGAACGCTCAGCAAGTTAATAATATAGTGAAACAACAATATTACGAGAATTCATTGATGAACAATATCAATGAATATTTTATCTCAAAAGATCAATCAATTTCCATCATAGAGTAAAAAAAATTTCCATTTACTACAAACCATCATTGCCTCAGATAAAACTTTAAGAAAAAGAATATCAAGAAATCCTCCAATCATTCTTACTCCACTTTCAACGTACAATGTTACTCGCGAAGGGAATAACTGGGAAACTTCTATCCATCCTTAATCTCATTGTTTTACTGAGTTTCCAATTTTTGATCAAGATAGAACACAACTAACTCTGGTATCCAAAATTTCGAAACGAAAGACCATTTACCTTGAATCATATTTATCTTATCAAACATTCCTTTCTTTAAAACCCTTTCATCTTTGAAACATACTTTTCGTAAAACCTTTTAAAAACATTTAAGTTCATTATTATTATTATTATTATTCTCCTGAATTACGGACAATACGGGTGATCAGCCACGTAAAGTCCCCATTCCTTTGAAATTGGGTTCCCAATTAGGCCACACATTGGCCTTTAATGCTGGACTAGGACCACCCTAGCCTCTTACGCTAAATAAAAGTGCTGGACTAGGACCACCCTAGCCTCTTATGCTTTTCCAATTTATATCTGTTTATTAATAATTTAAACATTTCATTTTTAAGTCCTTTATACTCACTGATAACAGATCAGCCCAGTATAAGGAAATTTAAAAACGTATTTATATAATTACGCCATTTTAATAAGCAGCAAATAAAAGATGAAGGGTCCGAGAAGCATTTGATATAAAGAGTTATAAACAACAAGGCAATAAGATTTACTAAACATGGTATGGTTCAAAATAACAGAATCATATATCAACAAGGGAACATAATTAATTAAAGAATAAAGCAATTGATAAGATGCTCAAAATTGAACAGCCATTTATAAAAAAATCAAGGAATGAAGAAATCTGAAGTTCATAGGAAGATTTGAGTTACCGCATTTGGTTTTAAAATTTATTTTGTCCAATATTACCAAAATGGTAAAGTCTCATTATATAGTTTGAAACCACATAAAAGATTTAAATAGCTAAAAACAAATATTCAAGAAATTCTTAATTATCCAAAATCTCACTCTCGTCGGCTAAGCACTGATAGGCTTTAGCTGCCAAACCGGCCTGACAATAATGAGTTGAATAATAAGAAGATCTCAAATCATTCTCGACTTTAATCATCATTGAGCAACACATGCTTCAACGACAACATAAACCTCGAATTAGTTTAAGGTAGTTCATAACGATAATAATTTCAGAATAATTAGTTATACAATATTTTGAAATAAACCGTTCTCGAAGAATATTTATTGAGGAAAAATCATAATTTATCTCTAGGGATTTTTCTTAAAGAGTCGGGTCGAATGTTCAAATATTGAATTTCCTCTGCTAAAAAAATTTATCTTTTAAATTCCTTTGAAGACATATAAAATGGTATATTATTGAGAAATCCTTTAAAATATCAAGTATTAAAATATTAATAAAGGAAAAGAATATTTGTAAAATAATTTGAGGTATTTAGGCTTGAATATTAATTAAAGAGAATTAAATAGGTATAAAATACTTTGAGTATAGACCTTTGTGTATTAATTAAAGAAGGAAGCTATTTGAAATGAAATGAGGAATATAATTGAAGAAATACGATAAGACAATTGTCGACAAGATTGACATAAGGATTTAGAGTATAACTGAAGAAACAACAATAACTATAAGGGTCAACAAAGTCGACACAACAATTTGGGGTGATACAATAGAGAAACAATGACTTTAAGAGGTATCGGCAAGAAATTGAGATGATATCAGAATAACATAATTAAACAATAATTCCACTTGAACAAGCAGTTGGAAAAACACTTGCCTTAATACATGAAGTTTCCAATTCCATCACAGTGATTCTTTACTCGCTTACACCAGTCTCTATTTCCTTACACATTGACCTCTACTCGATCTTACATTCGCCTTTCTTTTATCATTTGTCTGCTTTCACACAAACATACTCGTCCACCCCGATCCTTATCTTTCTTCTCCAATTTCCCTTTTTATACTCGTATGGGTTCTTACCCGGCATCTCACTGGTACCTATATACAGGTAAAGTACTACTTCAGTATGCGCATAATCGTAATCACCTAACTCGTTCTACCCAGTCGTGTCCTATTATGCTTTACAATATAACACATATAGCACATATTGACCACATTATCAAAACAGTACAGTATAACCATATAAATCACAAAAGCACTTAACACATATCATTTACAATCCTTTCGGTCAACCGCACGCTTACCACTTAATATTCATCCTTGAACCAATTATAACCAAATCATAGTATTACATTCCACTTTTACACTTAGAATCGAGCTACTAACCCTAATGGCAGTTATACTTATCAATCGTACAATTTTGGGATATTCGCTAATCATTAACAATTTTAAAAGTAACTAGTTAATATAACAATTTGTCAAATTTACTTACACCACCTAATTTATCAATCCACAAGATCAAATTTGTGATTCTACATAAATACATGCCTCCTGGTACGATTTACAAGACACTACTCAATTATGAATTCAAAACACAACAATGCTTACCCGAGAAACCAACATAAAATATTTAGTACCTATACGTCCACTTACTTATTAAATCAAACAATCAATCCATAATTAACATTTAAATAACCATTTATACGACAATTAATAATATACCACTTACCCTTTTATTCACTGTCAAACGATATCCATTCATAAATAATAATCATCGTTCAATGACTAGTTAATAACATAATTATAATTATTCGATAAAATGTAAATACTAATTTTAGAAAATTTATGATTTTAGAAAATTCGGACAGCATCCCCTTTGTATGGGTATACTGCCAGTCGGACACAACCGACACTAAAACAATCGACAATCATAATATACAATCCCAAGTGCATATAACCGACTATAAAAATAAAATTTTATCCGAAAATAATATGTTACATAATTAATTTAGGACTCAGAATGATCATCACCGTCCACCGTCGACTCACCGAGGCTCATCGTCAACGGCGGCAAAGTCCGGAGGTGCCCGAGATTTGGGTTTCCATCGCGGACCCCACCAATTTATTCGTATATCAATTTTAAACCGAATTTCATCACACAATCAAAATTAAGCAGGACCAAAATCGAAACCCACTTCGGTTTTTAAATCTTAGTCAGAAGATTTTTGAAACATACATATACCATATGATCGTGGTCATACAGCTTAATTTTGGACAACAGGAATAACAAGGTAGAACCGTAATCCATGTGCCTCAGCAACCATTTAACAGCATAGCACTACTAACTAATTTGAATCGAACCCACATATATCACCACTTATACACACTCACGCACGCACAGTTACTAACTACACACATATATCACATAGATACACACACCTCGTATCATCCACATAACGCGCACACACAACTCGAAGTAGGAGAAACAGAGTGGAGAGATGTAAATATGAACATCACTACCAACATCAATTCCAGCTACAGCCCATTAGAACTAGAGGGAAATCGGGAATTATGGAAAGAGATCGAGGTTATGAGAGGGAAAGGGAGGGATGAGAGTTGAGAGATTAGAGAGAAATGAGAGCCGAGAGATTGATGTTGAATTTGGGGAAAAAGAACGGATTAGGGATTTAAGAATCGGGGCCGTGAGAAAATGGGAGGAGAAACTGGGTTCTTTAACAGCTAAAGAAATGAGGGTATTTCGGTCTTTCCCCAAGCTGAACCAAAAAAAAAAAAACAATTATAAAAGCTTCTAAAAATCGAAATTAAATGGGGGAATAATGGAAAATTAAATTTTAAAATTTTAAAATAAAGTTTATGAAATTACAAATACTCCCATAATTTTTAAAATATTTTTAGGATAAAAATGAATTAAATATGAATTTTACAAATTTTGATCCTTTAAATGCAACATAATCCTTAAAATCATTTTAAAATATTTAAACATCCAAAATAATTCTCTCAATAATTTTAAAAACCAAATAAATATACAAGTATGATATTGAAAAATATTTCGGGATTTTTAAATACTCCGATGATTTTATAAAAATTTTCAAAGATCAATAATGCATAATTTAAATAGATTTTTAATTATTAAAATTCAAATAAAAATACACGGACTAGCACTTCACACATACATCACCATATAAACATGTAAACATGATGTCACATATATTTATCTAAAAAAAAAATTTCACACTCTATAATCCACATTTAATATTAAATAATAATAATTACAAATACGAATTTTTCTAGGGCGTTATATCCTTCCCCCCTTAATAAGATTCTGTCCCCAGAATCGACCGTAAGAAAACATAAGACGGTATTCTCAAACATTTCTCTTTCAATTTCCAAGTCATTTCTTCCATTCTAGAACTCCTTTATATCGATTCATATTTCGCTAGACTCGTCCTATAAGCCCGTAAATTCAAACATAAACTTAAATCTTTGGTTGGCATGTCTCATTAATTCCAGATACTTACCACTCGTACGTGATGATCCTAGTCTACCAAAAATCGGGCATGACCTATTCGTATAATGGACTATATCCTGTCCACAACGCCTCCATTACTGACCCAATCATCCATAAACAATTTATTCATATACAATACTAAAACAAAACCTGCCTTGATTTGCAGCAACATATAAGCGAAGAGATCTGCCATGACTTGAAGTAAACAGATGAATAATTAAATCTTTAAAACGAAATCCGCGCGACCAAAACAATTGATACCACTTCCACGCTCCTACTCAAAAATTCAAATTGCCCAGATAAAACTCTGAGAAAAAAGAATATCAAGAAATCCCCTAATCATTCTTACTCCCCTTTCTACGTACAATGTTACTCGAGGAGGGAATAATTAGGAAACTTCTATCTATCCTTAATCTCATTGTTTTACTGAGGCACCATTTACTCTAAAACATATATATCTTATTAGCAATTCAAACTATTCCTGGGATATTTTCATTCTTTCCTTGTTCGTCCGGTTGCACTAACACTGGGATGGTTTTCAATCTCTTCCTTGACTCCTGAAAGCTTTGTCCACTTTTATCCCTTTGTTTCCTGATTGGTAGGCTTGTCTACTATTGTAGCTATCTTGGTAATATCTTTGACAACCTTCGATAATTCCTAGATGGTCCTTCAAGGTTTTCAATCCTCGTTAGCGTCTTAGGCCCTTCCCGATTTATTACTGCTTCGTCGTCACAGCATTCATTTCGATCCTTTCCTCATATCCTGAAAAGTACAGGTCTTCCAATTACAAAGCTCGTACTTAGTAATCATATGCATGTCCTTGTTATCTGCTCCTTGTCCATACTTGCTTTAACCTCAATTCTCAAACCTGCTCATCCACATTTTCATTCGACGTAAATGTAGCTTACACCACAATCATTGATAACTTTTAGAAATCACAAGGGTTTATAATAAAAGGGAACAATAGAATAGATAGGCGTTAACATGTATGAGTACAAGATGAGTTTTGTTTGATAAGAATTTTATTAGAGAATTTAACTGAGAGATCAATATGATCATTGAACTAGTTTCAGGTTGCATTTGTCACTTAGGTCAATCGCCATAGCACAAGAAGAGGGCCAGCCTTCTGTACTTTCATGACAAACACAATTAGTGGCGTCCCACCAGACTTCTATCACATAGATAAGATGTCCCTGAATCCCCTATATACATAGGGTTGTTCATCCCAGTAAGAATAAATAAGGTCAGGTATTCAGAGAGAAACAAAAAGAATTCAAAAGTCTATATATATATACGATGTCGAATAAGGAATATCAAATATTCGAGGGAAATAGAAAGAATTCAAGGATCTCAATAATTTACATGCATCATGTTGAATCAAGTGATCCCTTGGAAAATAGAGGTATCTATGAAAAATAGGAATATGTTTAAATGAATCTGAAAAATTCGTCATCAATTGAAATATAGTTGATTATCAAAGGTAATGGGGTATTATAAAAATAAGAAGAAACAGAAAGAAGGATTAAATCTCCTTACTCAGTAAATTAAATGAAATCCACGGCTAGAAATGAATAACCACGCCATTCCTCCAACCCGCGCTAGTAATCGCAATTCACATCTTGATTATAATCCTTTCCCACTTTCTATATCGCTCGCAGGGTAACTAAAGTCGCAAAAGAAACTCTAGGAGGTACACGAAGGTCTGCACGTAACCTCTTCCAAGCTGATAGCTCCGATCGTCCATTTAGCGTATGCTGTTTCGAATTATCAGCCTCGTCCTAAA
Organism: Saposhnikovia divaricata; assembly: GCA_036435485.1. NCBI lineage: Eukaryota > Viridiplantae > Streptophyta > Magnoliopsida > Apiales > Apiaceae > Saposhnikovia > Saposhnikovia divaricata. The sequence continues at coordinate 21,194,768 of CM071595.1, forward strand.
ATGAGTCTTCGGATGAATCGAATTTCTGCTCGCGCGATATGTCGAAATACCAATTAACGTCGCAACAATCGTCCTAATATCCTAATGCGAATCTTATCCTAAATCGTCCTATCTAACGTCCCACATAAATACGTATACCTAATCATCCTAACTTGTTTCAGTGACCATAACCTGTCGCTCTGATACCAACCTGTAACACCCAAACTTCCCAATACTGAAATATACTTTTAATAGTAAAATAGAATTTGATACAGGGGAATTTTAGAAAATTTCGGCATGAAGTATTTGTAAATCGGACTATCCACCTGTATTTCAACCAATACCAAATTTCCAATTTAACAAATACAATTAAAACTTAATACACCAACGACTCCTCACCGAGGATCGGTTCCAGGCTATGGTATGAAACAAGAATCTAATTAATACAAATTATTACAACTTCTATCTCTGCTCTAATACAAATTACTATACCATCTAATTCGTAGCTCAATCCCAATCTGTGCTTACCCGCTCTAGCTCCGAAATCTATCCTGTATGGAATGCTTCATCGCTCTTATTCGCAGGGATAAAGGTAGTAGATCATCCTTAAACCTAACTGCAAATGGTTAAGTAAAACAAAGCAAGAGTGAGCCAAAGAACGCTCAGCAAGTTAATAATATAGTGAAACAACAATATTACGAGAATTCATTGATGAACAATATCAATGAATATTTTATCTCAAAAGATCAATCAATTTCCATCATAGAGTAAAAAAAATTTCCATTTACTACAAACCATCATTGCCTCAGATAAAACTTTAAGAAAAAGAATATCAAGAAATCCTCCAATCATTCTTACTCCACTTTCAACGTACAATGTTACTCGCGAAGGGAATAACTGGGAAACTTCTATCCATCCTTAATCTCATTGTTTTACTGAGTTTCCAATTTTTGATCAAGATAGAACACAACTAACTCTGGTATCCAAAATTTCGAAACGAAAGACCATTTACCTTGAATCATATTTATCTTATCAAACATTCCTTTCTTTAAAACCCTTTCATCTTTGAAACATACTTTTCGTAAAACCTTTTAAAAACATTTAAGTTCATTATTATTATTATTATTATTCTCCTGAATTACGGACAATACGGGTGATCAGCCACGTAAAGTCCCCATTCCTTTGAAATTGGGTTCCCAATTAGGCCACACATTGGCCTTTAATGCTGGACTAGGACCACCCTAGCCTCTTACGCTAAATAAAAGTGCTGGACTAGGACCACCCTAGCCTCTTATGCTTTTCCAATTTATATCTGTTTATTAATAATTTAAACATTTCATTTTTAAGTCCTTTATACTCACTGATAACAGATCAGCCCAGTATAAGGAAATTTAAAAACGTATTTATATAATTACGCCATTTTAATAAGCAGCAAATAAAAGATGAAGGGTCCGAGAAGCATTTGATATAAAGAGTTATAAACAACAAGGCAATAAGATTTACTAAACATGGTATGGTTCAAAATAACAGAATCATATATCAACAAGGGAACATAATTAATTAAAGAATAAAGCAATTGATAAGATGCTCAAAATTGAACAGCCATTTATAAAAAAATCAAGGAATGAAGAAATCTGAAGTTCATAGGAAGATTTGAGTTACCGCATTTGGTTTTAAAATTTATTTTGTCCAATATTACCAAAATGGTAAAGTCTCATTATATAGTTTGAAACCACATAAAAGATTTAAATAGCTAAAAACAAATATTCAAGAAATTCTTAATTATCCAAAATCTCACTCTCGTCGGCTAAGCACTGATAGGCTTTAGCTGCCAAACCGGCCTGACAATAATGAGTTGAATAATAAGAAGATCTCAAATCATTCTCGACTTTAATCATCATTGAGCAACACATGCTTCAACGACAACATAAACCTCGAATTAGTTTAAGGTAGTTCATAACGATAATAATTTCAGAATAATTAGTTATACAATATTTTGAAATAAACCGTTCTCGAAGAATATTTATTGAGGAAAAATCATAATTTATCTCTAGGGATTTTTCTTAAAGAGTCGGGTCGAATGTTCAAATATTGAATTTCCTCTGCTAAAAAAATTTATCTTTTAAATTCCTTTGAAGACATATAAAATGGTATATTATTGAGAAATCCTTTAAAATATCAAGTATTAAAATATTAATAAAGGAAAAGAATATTTGTAAAATAATTTGAGGTATTTAGGCTTGAATATTAATTAAAGAGAATTAAATAGGTATAAAATACTTTGAGTATAGACCTTTGTGTATTAATTAAAGAAGGAAGCTATTTGAAATGAAATGAGGAATATAATTGAAGAAATACGATAAGACAATTGTCGACAAGATTGACATAAGGATTTAGAGTATAACTGAAGAAACAACAATAACTATAAGGGTCAACAAAGTCGACACAACAATTTGGGGTGATACAATAGAGAAACAATGACTTTAAGAGGTATCGGCAAGAAATTGAGATGATATCAGAATAACATAATTAAACAATAATTCCACTTGAACAAGCAGTTGGAAAAACACTTGCCTTAATACATGAAGTTTCCAATTCCATCACAGTGATTCTTTACTCGCTTACACCAGTCTCTATTTCCTTACACATTGACCTCTACTCGATCTTACATTCGCCTTTCTTTTATCATTTGTCTGCTTTCACACAAACATACTCGTCCACCCCGATCCTTATCTTTCTTCTCCAATTTCCCTTTTTATACTCGTATGGGTTCTTACCCGGCATCTCACTGGTACCTATATACAGGTAAAGTACTACTTCAGTATGCGCATAATCGTAATCACCTAACTCGTTCTACCCAGTCGTGTCCTATTATGCTTTACAATATAACACATATAGCACATATTGACCACATTATCAAAACAGTACAGTATAACCATATAAATCACAAAAGCACTTAACACATATCATTTACAATCCTTTCGGTCAACCGCACGCTTACCACTTAATATTCATCCTTGAACCAATTATAACCAAATCATAGTATTACATTCCACTTTTACACTTAGAATCGAGCTACTAACCCTAATGGCAGTTATACTTATCAATCGTACAATTTTGGGATATTCGCTAATCATTAACAATTTTAAAAGTAACTAGTTAATATAACAATTTGTCAAATTTACTTACACCACCTAATTTATCAATCCACAAGATCAAATTTGTGATTCTACATAAATACATGCCTCCTGGTACGATTTACAAGACACTACTCAATTATGAATTCAAAACACAACAATGCTTACCCGAGAAACCAACATAAAATATTTAGTACCTATACGTCCACTTACTTATTAAATCAAACAATCAATCCATAATTAACATTTAAATAACCATTTATACGACAATTAATAATATACCACTTACCCTTTTATTCACTGTCAAACGATATCCATTCATAAATAATAATCATCGTTCAATGACTAGTTAATAACATAATTATAATTATTCGATAAAATGTAAATACTAATTTTAGAAAATTTATGATTTTAGAAAATTCGGACAGCATCCCCTTTGTATGGGTATACTGCCAGTCGGACACAACCGACACTAAAACAATCGACAATCATAATATACAATCCCAAGTGCATATAACCGACTATAAAAATAAAATTTTATCCGAAAATAATATGTTACATAATTAATTTAGGACTCAGAATGATCATCACCGTCCACCGTCGACTCACCGAGGCTCATCGTCAACGGCGGCAAAGTCCGGAGGTGCCCGAGATTTGGGTTTCCATCGCGGACCCCACCAATTTATTCGTATATCAATTTTAAACCGAATTTCATCACACAATCAAAATTAAGCAGGACCAAAATCGAAACCCACTTCGGTTTTTAAATCTTAGTCAGAAGATTTTTGAAACATACATATACCATATGATCGTGGTCATACAGCTTAATTTTGGACAACAGGAATAACAAGGTAGAACCGTAATCCATGTGCCTCAGCAACCATTTAACAGCATAGCACTACTAACTAATTTGAATCGAACCCACATATATCACCACTTATACACACTCACGCACGCACAGTTACTAACTACACACATATATCACATAGATACACACACCTCGTATCATCCACATAACGCGCACACACAACTCGAAGTAGGAGAAACAGAGTGGAGAGATGTAAATATGAACATCACTACCAACATCAATTCCAGCTACAGCCCATTAGAACTAGAGGGAAATCGGGAATTATGGAAAGAGATCGAGGTTATGAGAGGGAAAGGGAGGGATGAGAGTTGAGAGATTAGAGAGAAATGAGAGCCGAGAGATTGATGTTGAATTTGGGGAAAAAGAACGGATTAGGGATTTAAGAATCGGGGCCGTGAGAAAATGGGAGGAGAAACTGGGTTCTTTAACAGCTAAAGAAATGAGGGTATTTCGGTCTTTCCCCAAGCTGAACCAAAAAAAAAAAAACAATTATAAAAGCTTCTAAAAATCGAAATTAAATGGGGGAATAATGGAAAATTAAATTTTAAAATTTTAAAATAAAGTTTATGAAATTACAAATACTCCCATAATTTTTAAAATATTTTTAGGATAAAAATGAATTAAATATGAATTTTACAAATTTTGATCCTTTAAATGCAACATAATCCTTAAAATCATTTTAAAATATTTAAACATCCAAAATAATTCTCTCAATAATTTTAAAAACCAAATAAATATACAAGTATGATATTGAAAAATATTTCGGGATTTTTAAATACTCCGATGATTTTATAAAAATTTTCAAAGATCAATAATGCATAATTTAAATAGATTTTTAATTATTAAAATTCAAATAAAAATACACGGACTAGCACTTCACACATACATCACCATATAAACATGTAAACATGATGTCACATATATTTATCTAAAAAAAAAATTTCACACTCTATAATCCACATTTAATATTAAATAATAATAATTACAAATACGAATTTTTCTAGGGCGTTATAATAATCCTTGTGAGACAGTAATACTCAAGTAACGAATGAGTTTGAGGGCAGCATACCAGTGAACTAATCTTGGAGCATTCATAAACTGAGCAAGAACATGAACAGAATAGGCCAGATCAGGACGAGAGATTGTAAGATATATCAGATGACCAATTAAGCGCCTGTAAGCAGTAACATCACTAAGAAATGGACTGTCAGAATCCTTCAGTAAACTGTGATGTTGGTCCATGGGAACAAGAGCAGTCTTAGTGCCAAGATAAGCAAAATCCTTTAAAATATCTGAGACATATTTTTGTTGATTAATAAACAAACCTGCCTCAGTTCTAGTCACCTGAATGCCTAAAAAATAATCCAAAGCACCCAAATCCTTGATCTTAAAATGACTACTCAAAAACTCAGTGACTTGAGACATCACCACGGTATTATTTCCAGTCATAACACTACAACAGAAATCGAATCAGACAACACCTGTCACACAATGGTCGCAAAAATCACCGTTGTCCCAAAAAATTTAACAACGGTGAACTGTTAGCTAACGAAAAAGCGTTGTGTCTTTTAGCTGCCGACAATGGTTACTCAAGGTTTTTAAAAACATTGTCTAACTGGTGACCCTTTGGTCAGATGAGACAATGGTAGTTTAACGTGGTATTGTGTAACGTGTATTAACACAAGTGTTTTCAATTTAGTTATAAACTGTTGAACATAACTTCGCGAAGACAATGGATTTTTCATATATGTTGTGCAATTGACACAACAGTTTTTAAGCACACGTTGTGTTAATACTTCGAGACAATGGTGTTCAAAAACCATTGTAATGTACACAACAATTTAAATAACAGTTTAAAATAGTTTTAGTAAAATAGGTTTACACAAGGGTCTACAAATAGTTGTCTGAATCAACAATCTTTAGAAAACATGTGACAACGGTGTTCAGAAAAACCCGTTGTGTAATGTTCTGATAGTGTTAAAAAAAATTGGCTTAACAGAGAAGCAAACCAAATCTAACAGTGTGTCAAACCAATCATGCAAATCCAACCTAAAATACCTAACATAAAAATATCAAACACCTTAATTCATTTCCCAATACCACTCCATGCATCAAAATAGTCAAAATAATCACACATAAAATACCAAACATAAAAATAACTTTAAATAATGAAATTGTAACTTAAATATATAAATAACTGCAACCCATGTGTAGTACGATCGAGTTCATCAACCCAAATTTAAAAAACCAGATATAAAAACACGAGTTCAAAAATCAAATTAACAAGCTGATTACAACATAAATATTAGGATAACTAGTTAGGCTTTATGGCCGCTGTCTCTAAATTCCTCCGGCTGATCCCTCCCCCGATTCTCCTATTGTACCACTATTATAAGAAAACAGAAGAAGGTATGAATTAGTCACAAGGGCAACTAAAGAACCTTCTTACACATGGACTAATGCATAATCAAGATTTATTTTTAACAAGCATCTTAATTAGTTGATATACCTTTGAAACTCTAATAATTCAAATAAGCAACATATAACTTACACATATAGATCGACTAGGCAAACAATGGTTCATATAAACACATGTAGTCATTCAAATATACATAACTCATACTCCTTTATGTAATCTAAACGGACACTATTATGTGTCTTAAGGATTCGGTTATCAACTAAGCATGTACTATTACATATTGCCTTCAAAATAAGACCAATTAATATACACAACATCACAACCATCTTACTTTTCTTTCTTTTCTTTAAAATCCGATTGACATGACTCAAGTGCCTATTCCATCTATTTTTTCGCAAGGAATCCAAATATGTAATCAATTTTAAGATTCGAATTAAAACAGGCACTGACAAACTTGATTTCCAGAAGCAGTTTGAATATCTTTATATAACATATACACATACACAAATTAAGCAGTTCGTATATCTTTATATAACTTATTCAAACACTCTCCTACAATTCTGGTTCTATGCTTTGACATATTTGAACAAATTAAATTTATTGGTGAAACTCCTGATATGCTGATAGTAATAGAGAAAACTTGAGATAGAAATTATACCAACACTTGCAGCCAATGGTTGCAAGTCTGCACCATCATCATTGTCATCATGATTGAAGTGTATCCATAGAGAGCCAAGTCCCATATCTTCATACCAAATCTCGAGAACCTTCCCAAATGGCTTCTTTGTAACATGTATGTCCTCCCTGGTCTCAGCCCCATTCTGAGCAAGGTAGATTGCCAATTGATTGGCAGGGGGAGGGATGTAGTTCACTTCAACCTTCACATTCTTGTCACTCTTTCGTCTTTGGATCTGGTTTATCTCATACTTGCATTCTTCATCCCATTTTCCATAATAGGCCTGAAATGCAAACCAATTATCCGTTTCAAGAATAATCAATGGCTTCTCCTCCTCCCACGCAAGCCTCAGCCCCACCATCATGGCAAAGCGCATGATCCTCTTCTCAGATAACCCTGCCTGAATACCTGTTAGCATCCTCACAATCTTTCCCTCATCTTCTCTGATAATAGCCCCCACCCCAGTTTTGTTCCCATTGTGCAAGGGATTATCTGTGTAACAACCATGAACATTAAGTTTAAAATAACCAGGCTTGGGAATAGTTCAATGGCTTGCCATCTCTCTAATATTTTCTGGTGTTTTGTGTGTGGTAAAGTATTGTATGTAGCGTGTGATTGATGAAAAATACATCTAAAATATATTTATAATAGTAGGGACATGAAAGGATATAGCTAATATGGAGAGACACATCTCCAATTAACATATTCATTCCCAAGGAGACTCTTCATTTTGTGTGTGCTAGTTAATTGTACCCGCATGCATCAATGATTAAAACCAAAATTAATGTAACTGAATATATTAATGTTTCTGCCAAAGGGTATGATTATATTAACTAGTATTTGAGAAATTTGTATACCAATTTAACATGAAAAATACAATTAAAAATATCAATTTGTAACACCATACCAATTTGTATACACCACAGAATTAAAAATACAAATTCAAGTCAAAGCTAGGGTACATGTATCAAAAAATACAACCTAAAATGTAATTATGCAATGTAATTACTACACTTTTGACATGACAATCAAGTAATAAAGACTTATAATTACACACTATCGAACGTCATATGAGCTCACCAATTTTTGACATGAGAGGACCATACTACTGCTTCGTTCTCCAATTAATTCAAGCGAACGACAACACAATCTCCAACTAATGTTCGTCCCCAGCCCAGACTTCGTCGAGATAAATAGAGCCATAGCGGATTACCAAGAAGAAGTCTGAGATGAAAGACGATGACCATTGCGCAAAGATGAAGTGAGAGAGATAGAGCGAGAGAGAGAGAGAGAGAGAGAGAGAGAGAGAGAGAGAGAGAGAGAGAGAGAGAGAGAGAGAGAGTGAGAGAGAGAGAAGTGAAGTAGGGATTGGATCGATTTGGGGGTCAAAGGGGTATGTGAAGGGGGGAAATAAATAAATTGATATTTAAATAAGATATATTTATATAAATAAGTTTATAATGTTGTTGGTAAATATATATAGGGTCCTCTTCTACAGCCACAATTGAATATTTTTGAATATTAATCCAACCCATCTATAACCGTCCACTAAAGATATGGGCGGTTGGGATTTAAAAGTATACGCTATATTATATAGCATAGTACGCTATATTATACAACGTAAGCCTTTTTACCTTTTTATCCCTAAATCTGTCACGTGCTGTCACGTGCCGGTTTAAACTTACGTTATATTATATAGCGTAGTACGCTATATTATATAGCGTAGACGGTTTTTTATCGAAACCGGGTTTATTTCACACAGAATATCATATAGCGTATTGTGGTTCATATACATTATTTTACAAAACATTTAGCAAATCATCCACAGACCACCGGACATCGCAAATCCACCGGAATCGGAAGTAAATCATCATCAATTTCATCATTTCTGCATATAAAGTAAGTAACTTCGTGTCTATTTCTTGTATGTAGATGTCATCTAATTATTAAGATGTGTGTAGATTTGTGTACATGTATGTATGTATGTATGTATATATCACCAAAATCATCTAATTGTAGATTTGTGTACATGTATGCATGTATGTATATAATTTTCGAATATGGTCGAATTAAGGTTCGAATTTGTGGATAATTTTCGAATTAGGGTTCGAATTTGTTGATAATTTTTCGAATTAGGGTTCAAATTTGTGTATAATTTCGAATTAGGGTTCGAATTTGTGGATAATTTTTGAATTAGGGATCGATTTTGTGTATAATTTTCGAATTAGGGTTCGAATTTGTGGATAATTTTCGATTAGGGTTCGAATTTGTGGATAATTTTCTAATTATTAGGATTAAAATTTATTGGATTAAAGTTTGAATTGTGGATTAAGTTTGAATTATGGATGCATTAAAGTTTTTTATATGTATTGGATTTTAGATGGAAGATTTTTACGGTCCGGTTGATCCTTCTCTCCTTACCGACCAAGAAAACCATATAAGTAGTAGAATATGGGTTGGTGATCATCGAGATAAACTTACAATCCGTCAAAGTACCTCGTTTCTTAATCAATGGGAATTAGAGCCTTATCAAATTCATCTTTTACAACATTGGGGTTTCGGAATGTTTACCAACTCAAAACCCATTATGCAAAATGATGTGGCTTTAGTTACGTCATTAGTGGAGCGTTGGAGGTCGGAAACCAACACATTCCACTTTACTTTCGGGGAGATGACGGTGACACTTGAAGATGTGTACATGTTGATGGGGCTTCCGGTTGTTGGAGAGGCGGTAACTTTGAGTGACACAATTAACGTAAAAAATCTTTGGTTACGTGATTGGCCGGATCCGACACTCTCATTTGAGGAAAGGGACAATGCTTTGGAGAGAGGTGGTGTGAAATTAAATTTTTTGAGGGAGAGATATCGCAAATGCCCGAACAAGGAGGATCGGGAGCTTCTAGAAATATATACACGGGGTTATGTGTTTTATTTGTGTGGGGCGATATTGTTCCCCACAAAATCAAACAATGTTGCTCATCCAAGATTAATTCCCTTGTTGATTGATACTTCTAGAATTTTTCGGTATGCTTGGGGTGCATCAGCACTTGCCTATCTATATAGGAATTTATTTGAGGCAAGTCATAAGGATTGCAAGTCTATTTCGGGATGCTTGACAATATTGATGCTTTGGGCACGTGAGAGGTTGCGCCCGGGACAACCTATGCTAGCATCTCAAACCGAGTATATATGGCCTAGGGCTTTGGCATGGGCGGTTGCTCCCGTTGGCCCAGGAAAATATAAGTACTTCAATGTCCATCACAATATTGATGCATATCGCGGGATGTTCGATAACTTTGATGCACAATGGGTTAAGTGGAGGCCATATGCTCGCTTCTATCGGCCTTTTGATCTTCAATTTTAGTGGGCCCTTATAGCCGGTTTAGCTCATGTGCCCCTTGTGTTTTTTGAAGATGTTGAACATCAACTTCCGGAAAGGGTGGGAAGACACTTTGGTTTTCCATTAAGCATTCCACCGCCGCCACCGGATGATATGTCAACGTTGAGGGCGAGATCTGAACATTCTTTTGTATATCAACATTATCTCAATTTTGCACGATATGTAGTTGTTTGGAATGAATTTGTGAATAATGGTATTGGTATTTTGGGACCACCTTTGAATGCCATATCTCTAGAGGAGTATATGGATTGGTACTATAATATTACCAAATTAAAGATTTTGCCGCCTTCAAAACCAACCAAGGATCCGAAAATATTCCAACAACCGAAAGACAAGTTCGACAATCCCAAGGCAATGGACTTGGTACGTATTTTTTATAACATGGAGTATGTTATTTGAGATAATTTCGTTGAATATTCTTGTATTTATATTTATACTTTGTCCTTGCTTCATATGTATTGTAGATCATATGTACCGCACGAGATCTGAGTAGGCTTTGCTCTTATGATATGCCTGGGATTTTTCACGAGGAAATATTGCCAAACTTCGTGAATAAATTTGATGAATTAATGCTCGAGACATATGGCCCGACTTATGAAAGGCCCGATTTCAAGAGTTGTTTGCCTAAAAGAAAGGCAAGAAAGGCAAAAAAGACCCAAGAAATTAGTCCCTTGAAGGAAAATTATTTTGAGGGGTATGAACGCTATGACCATCCTACTCAATTCGACGTTGATCCTAGTGCACACTTCGACGATGATCCTAATACTCAGGAAACTTTTATTGTTGGTCATAGTGCTCCAATTCTTAATCCTACTCAATTCGACGATGATCCTAGTGCACACTTCAAAGTGGAAGAGGCTCCAAGGGACATGGTTGGTCCTAGTGCTCAATTTGATAAAGGATCCCTTATAAAGTCGATCAAGATAAATAAATTGGATTGGTTGAATGCAAATTGGTGGGAATGTGGTAAGCCTATTAACCTTCCGCGTAATTGTAGTGCAAAAGCGATTATTTCTTTGAAACCGGAGAATGAAGTGGAGGATACTATAGTTGATTGTTATACTGTATTGCTTGAAAAAAGGGAAAGAATCCTCTTTGGTCATCAAGTTGGTGCCGTCAAATATTACTTCATGTCTCCGTGGTTCTTCCAAGTAATGGGGGCTCATCATTGCAAACCTATGAAGAAGAATCCCGTAAAAAGGAAAGCTAGTGAATGGGCGGCCATCGATACGGACTTTAGAGCATATGGCATAAAGGAAGGGGGGAAATGGTAACCAATTTCGACTATATTATCATGCCGGTTGCAACGAGCGGTCATTGGATCCTATTCTTGTGGTCAATGACCAATTTTAGAGTATCTTTGTTTGATCCTCTAAGGGACGATCTAAGCACATGAAATTAAAAGAGCTATACAAGACGGAGTTCTACATTGTGGTATATTTTATCTTCCTTTTTTTTAATTTCTAGTAGTCCATGTTTGTTTGATACATTATTAAGACAATTCAAGTTTGCTTGATAGGAAAAATTGGTCCCTCTCATGTTGAATCGGTTGGTACCTACAAAATTTGAACATGTCGTATTCCCTGATGTTGAAAACGTCTATGAACGACCTAGGCAAACCAATGGTATGGATTGCGGAGTTTTTGTTATGAAGTATATAGATTGTATATTGACTTGCAATACCCAAGCTTGGTGTGGTGTCCAATGGAATGAAGATGTGATTAACACATTCCGACGGCGTATTGGTTGGGAGCTCCATAAAGACGAAGCTCGGCATTTGTCTTTGTATTCCCACGATTGTAGACTAGCGGGATTGTAGGTTACTAGTTTGTTTTTGGAAATTTTAAAGATTGTAAGTTACTAGTTTGTTTTTGAAATTGTAAGTTACTAGTTTGTTTTATTTTGAATTGTAAGTTAGAGATTTTTATAGATTGTTGAATTGATTTTGAATTGTTGAAATTTTTATAGATTGTTTTTAGAGATTGTGTTTAAAATGTTGAAGTTTTTATAGATTGTTTTTAGAGATTGTGTTTGAGATGTTTATAGAGATTGTTTGGAATACTATACAGGGGGTGTTGCAAAAACAGGGGAAGCAGGGCAAAAAATTTCTGTACTTACGCTCTATAATATAGCGTAAGGGTTAAAAAACAGGGGAAACGCGTTAAAAATTTCTGTACTTACGCTATATTATAGAGCGTAAGTACAGAAATTTTTAGCGCATTTCCCCTGTTTTTCAACACTTACGCTCTATTATAGAGCGTAATTACAGAAATTTTTTTTTCCTCTGTTTTTTTCTTTTTTCCTATACCAAATTCAAGCACCAAATTTCTACTAAAATCAAAAGCACCAAATTCCAAATTGAAAATTGCTAACCAAATCAACAAAATCAATACCAAATTCACTCAAAAGTAAAATCAAAAGCAACAAATTGAAAATTGCTAACCAAATCAACAAAATCAAAAGTAAAATCATGAATTACATTTCCTTGGTGTTTTTGAGTTGGAATTTTCGGGAATCGACTCTCCTAATTTTTTTGGACAATTTCGTGAATCATGTTTAGCATCAAGTTCTTTGCAACAATTACATTTCCTTGGTTTTTTTGAGTTGGAAATTTCAATGCCACTCTTCACTCTTTCCCTCTTGCGACCTTTAGTGGTGGAAATTATAGGGTCTTCCAAATTTTCAAAATCTTCACCTTCACGTTCATCCTCACATGATGGAGTTTTTTTCGTAGAAGGCTTCTCTATAGGAAAATTTTCCACAACTTCCACCTCTTTTTCAATCAATCCCATGACATATTTAAATCTTGGAATCGAAAAACTTCCACGAGCCGCTAAATCTTGAAAGGCTTTGCACAAAGTTGTATATCGGGCGGGTTGTGATTGAAGAATATTGCCAATGATAGGACGTTTATACGATATAGACCCGGCAATTTTATTTGCTCCAATTGTCCATCTCAAGTTAATTAAATAGTTAGGGATCTCCGTCCATTGAATCATATTCAAGTATCGAATAACATGACGATAAATCATTCCCGAACTTTCAAATTTCCGACAAATACAATTTATCATATCATTGGTCACGGTTATTTGATACACTTTTCTATTTTCCTCCGCCACCGTGGTCTTATATGTTTCGTACACCTTAAATAGCATCATACTCATGGAATCCCTCTCATTCACAACATAGGCTCCACTTTGTTTAATTTCGTGTTGAAAACGTCTAAACATTTCCTTTGTATAAATAGATGCCGCATGATTCTCCAATGAGGAGGATGTTATTCTTGACCTTTCCTTTTCCTTTGTTTCATAGTCCGCTTCTTTCTCACGAAGATATTGTTTCTCCAATGCTTTTTGTGAATTCCCTATAAACTCTTTCAAACCGGTTCTAGCATTTACATACTCGTCAAAAAATGCATTCATTGACTCACTTCTCGAGGTAGTGGTTATCCCGGTAGTGAAATGAAGTTTATTGTACACACGAACCCACTTATGTCGAACGGAATACATTTCTTGCAACCAACCATGATCAACCAAGTTATATTTTTCAACCAAATCATTCCACCTATCTTCAAATTGTTCAACCGTCATTGACTTGTACAAACATAAGTTGAAATCTTCTTTGAAATGTGGTTCATATGCGTACAAATCGGATAACTTCTCCCCGAATTTGGTACTTATATGCCAAGTACAATAAAGATGGTTCGTGTTTTGGTAAAACTTCGGCAATTGCATTTCCAAGTGCAATGTCTTGATCGGTGATGATGGAGATTGGAGGGTTGTTTCCTATAGCTTCCAACCAATTCTTCAAAACCCATATATAAGAACTTTCTTTCTCATCCCTTATTAGTGCAAAACCAAACAATATGGATTGGTAGTGGTGGTTCACCCCCGTAATAGGTACAAATGGCATACTATACCTATTTGTGCGGTATGTGGAGTCAAATACTACCACGTCTCCAAAATTTTTATATGCATTTAATGATCTTGGATCAACCCACAACATGGAACGCACCCGATTATCCTCATCAACATCTACTCGATAGAAAAATTCCCCAAAACTATTACATTTTAATTCTTAGAGTAATGTCAAACCTTCTTTGGCATCACTCGAATCAAATACATGATGTCTAATATCACGCAAAACATTCCGAATGTCTTGACTAGTAAATCCAATATTCTCTAAGCTTCCCGTAAGCTCACCCATTACATTCAAAGATTGCTGAGGCCCAATACCCGACTTACTCAAAATTATAATCAATTCTCGCATGATGGGTGTTATGTTTCTTGGCCTTTGCATGGAATGTACCTTACTAGGTGAAACCATCTCATGATTGTGTACCAAATGAACCATTGTTACCTCCCACTTATTTGATTTCTCTCTATGAACAACATACATTCGCGCCTTACATTTTGTTCAACCAAGAGAATCTCTTTTTCTCTCTTTTTTTGGGAACTTCATCTTCATCATCCAAAGATTTTGAGGCTAATCTCCCACCCTTTCGACATATATACAAACGCGAACAAATCTTGTTATTTTTTGAACGTTTATGTGTAGTTCTAATTATTACTTCAAAACCAATACGCCTACCATAATCTCTATAAAACCTCTCCGCTTCATCTAAACTATCGAATAATTGACCAATACATGGGCAAACATCATTCAAATCATCCAAAGAAACACCATTCTCAACATCATCACCATCATCAACATCATCACCATCATCAACAACATCATAGACAACATCACCATCACCATCATCATTCTTACCATCTTCATTATTATCATCATCAAGATCTATTATTTTAGGTGTGTGTGGACGTTCGTTAACATCTTCATTTTCTACCTCAATCTCAATCTTACTAGGTGTCTTATTAGGAGATTTTAATTTTGAAAAAATGAAAGAAGCCATGGGTTAAATAGAGAGCTAACCTTGAATTCCAAGCTCAATCTTCAAAAATCTTAATTTGGGATTGGTACTCCAAGCTCAATCTTCAAAATCTTCAAAATCTTCAAATTTGGGAAAGATTTGACAAATAAACTAAGATTGGTAAAGTAGAAATAGGTATAGATTGGTGTAGACTAAGTTTGTAATGGTGTAAAATATATCTCCAAATGATTTAAGATTGGGTATAAACTCAAGAACACTCTTGAAATGATATTTCAAAACATGAAGGGCTGTTTGAGCTGAAATTGGTGTAGTTCTCGGCTAAGATATATAATAGAGCGGAACAGATTAAGGGTAAAATGGGAATATTTGTTACGCTATATAATATAGCGTACTACGCTCTATTATAGAGCGTATACGCTATATAATATAGCGTAACTCCTGTTCATCCTGACCGTTGACTGGACGTTTTAATGGTATAAGATGGGTTGGTTGGATATATTAAAATATCCAACTGTGGCTGGTGACCAGTTTCCATATATATATATATATATATATATATATATAATATATCGAAATATTTCTAAGAATATTTTATTAGTTTATAAGTTTATAGTATTGTCGAGAAATTAATTTATAAGTTTATAAGTTTATAGTATTGTCGAGAAATTAATTTATAAGTTTAACGAACTAGTTGACCGGGAAATTACCGAACCAAATTAATTTTTTTTTCCGAAATTTTGCCAATAACATTAAAAAGGATGGGTCTTGACATCCGTAGGGTTGTATTGTCGAGAAATATTTTTTTAAAAATCGAAACGCGAAATCCTGACGAAACACTATTTAGGGGTTATGGTCAACGAACTAGTTGATCGGGAAATTACCGAACCAAATTAATTTTTCTTCCCGATATTTTGCCAATAACATTAAAAAGGATGGGTCTTGACATCCGTAGGGTTGTATTGTCGAGAAATATTAAAAAATTGAAACGCGAAATCCTGACGAAACACTATTTAGGGGTTATGGTCAACGAACTAGTTGACCGGGAAATTACCGAACCAAATTAATTTTTTTTCCCGAAATTTTGCCAATAACATTAAAAAGGATGGGTCTTGACATCCTTAGGGTTGTATTGTCGAGAAATATTTTTTAAAAAATCGAAACGCGAAATCCTGACGAAACACTGTTTAGGGGTTATGGTCAACGAACTAGTTGATCGGGAAATTACCGAACCAAATTAATTTTTCTTCCCGATATTTTGCCAATAACATTAAAAAGGATGGTCTTGACATCCGTAGGGTTGTATTGTCGAGAAATATTAAAAAATTGAAACGCGAAATCCTGACGAAACACTATTTAGGGGTTATGGTCAACGAACTAGTTGACCGGGAAATTACCGAACCAAATTAATTTTTTTTCCCAAAATTTTGCCAATAACATTAAAAAGGATGGGTCTTGACATCCTTAGGGTTGTATTGTCGAGAAATATTTTTTATAAAATCGAAACGCGAAATCCTGACGAAACACTGTTTGGGGGTTATGGTCAACGAACTAGTTGACCGGGAAATTACCGAACCAAATTAATTTTTTTGTTTCCCAAAATTTTGCCAATAACATTAAAAAAGATGGGTCTTGACATCCGTATGGTTGTTTTATCGAGAAATATTTTTTAAGAAATCGAAACGCGAAATCCTGACGAAACACTGTTTTGGGGTTATGATCAACGAACTAGTTGACCGCGAAATTACCGAACCAAATTAATTTCTTTTTTCCAAAATTTTGCCAATAACATTAAAAATGATGGGTCTTGATATCCATAGAGTTGTATTGTCGAGAAATATTGTTGAATATTGAACACATAAAAGAATACAGGGGGGTGAATGGATTCTTGAACTTTTCTTGTTCTTGAATCTGTTTTGGAGTATGTAACAAGATATGTGTTATATGTGTGCAGAAATACGAATGTAGATAATAAACAACACAAGACACGATATCACTTTAATCTAATATTTTATTAGATAAAGATTTGCTACAACCTGTGAATACAAATGATAGTATTCTCAGCTTTGTTTTTCTCAGAGAGATGTACCCTTAGAATGTATGTGAAAATCTTAACTTCTAAAGAAGTGAGGTTGTGCCCTTATAGAACATGAGCACAACCTGCTTACTACAAATAAGGTTACAGGATAAATTACTTTCTCGTATGTCTATCCTTTTTGAGCAAGCATCCAAACGGCTACAGGTTTGACTTCTTGAGGTTCTGCTCAGATCCACTTCTTTAGCTCTTTGTCTCTTGTACATCTCTCTAAACTTCTTTGTAGGCTTTCCAAAGTACTTTACAACTTGTGGTCCGTAAAGCACCTTGGCTTGTTGCAGGTTTCTGACTTGTACAATTCCTTCAGTATTTTGTCCCCAAGATTGTATTCGAGAAGTGGCTAAGTGTTTGATTCGAGAACTAGAATTGACTTGATCGATAACTCTGAGTTCTCGAATACTGTAAAGTTGACATATCGAATCACATCTCGAATAGCTCTTTTCTTCAGGAATCCTTGAGTTGTCGAATGGAGCATTTAACTTATCGAATCCCTGAGATATCGAATAGCTTTCTGAGTCTTTGAGATATCGAATGAGCGTTGACTTGTTGACTCCTGGAGAACTCGAATGATGCTTTGACTTGTTGACTTCCTGAGTTCTCGAATAGAGTAAAAGACATATCGAATCTCTGATATATCGAATGAGATATCGAATATTGTCTTTTGAGATATCGAATCCCTGACTTCCCGAATGCTAGATTTCTCGAATATAACAAACATACTTAACGAAATGGTACTTAAGCAAATTTTCATTCTCCAAACTCTAACTGTGTTTATTTTGACAGCCTTGTTCTTCAAGCTTGAGGCATGAACCTTGGAACTTCTTTCAAGCATTATTCTCTGACTTTTAAGTACGATTACACAGATAGAAATTGGTGCCTATTACAAGTACTAAACAAGTAAAAACTCTACAACCAGAGGTTCCCTCAGTTAAAAGGTCATGTAAGTAATGCAAAGCATTACAAACAATTAGGCTTGTTATTATATGTATTCAGGCATGCCTCTATGACTAACAATCTCCCCCAAATTGTGAGTAAGATCCTTAGTCACAATTTCATGTCTGATAACAAACCTAACATACATAAAGATAGAACTCTGAAAGTACATGTATGAAATTTGATTAAGAACATGAATAGAACTACAAGGTGAGTACTCTTACACAATATGGTGAAATACTAGCCATTCTCATTTGATTCCTTCTCCATAGCTCTGGCTTGTAGATCATCATATGCCTTTTGTTTTCTTTCTTTTTCTTTCCTTGCATTCTCATCCATAGCTCTTATGATTTCTGCCATAGCATCCAATTCTTCAAGCAGAATAGAGTTCTTGAAATCTTCAAGTACTGGTTTCAGAATGTTGGCAGGATAGTGATTGAGTAGGTTCATTCTTATATTGACATGATCTCCATTTTTCCTCCTATACTTTACCATATAGGGATTGAGTTGAACTCTACACAATCCCTTAGCCCTTAGCTTTTCTGCTTCAACTTCCAATCTATCAATTTTCTTCTCCCTTTCTAGCCATTTCTCAAAGCACCCTTTTCTGATTTTGTCTGCATGCTCTCTCTTCATCTTTACAAACTCAACTAACTCCAGCTTCCATACCCTCTCCACTTTGTCATTAGCAATAATTCTTTCTATGTCATACAACTTGCCCCAATTTTGACACTGCCCTTGTTTGAATTTCTTCTCCCTTCCATCACTCTTGTCTTCATCTTCATCATCCTTATTCCTCCTGATTTTGGCCAACTCTTCAGCAGTTCTGACTCCTTGCTTTTTAGTTAGTTTTTTAATGATGGCAATGATGAGACTATGGTTCTGAAGAATAAGATGCTTGGGGATGACCAGTTGCTTGATCTCATCAATTCTTGTTCCAAATTGATAGATGATAGTTCTAGGATTTGTAATCACTTCAGGCAGTCTTGAGGGTTGCTCATTCCTCAGGTCATCATATAGACTCTCGTTGTTTCTATTCTCATTTCTCTTCTCAATCAAGTTGATCAACTCATTTACCTCAGAGAATTTTAGGACCTGAAGAGTCTTGTAGGTTAGATTCCATATCTTGGACCTTGCCACCATCACTATCTCTTTGAACCACATACTATCAACTCTCTTAGACACCATAGTGAGGTAGTCAATCTGCTCCTTCAAACTTCTCAGATAAAGTTGAATGTCACCAGCCTGTTCTCTAGAGACTTTCAGAAACTCCAAGAATGCATCATCATGGTAGACATTAGACTTTGAAACTTCTTGTAGCTTGGCCTTAGTAACTACCTTTACTTCTACAGGCTTGGCATTTACAGTCTTGGAGGATGGAGGTTTGTCAGATGGCATACTCCCTGCAACTACAGTAGTAGTGATGGTTTGCTGTTTGCCACTTAGAGTAGTGATGTGCACAGGTGGATAAGTAACAACTGGCAGAGTAGTTGGAGGTTCATCAATTTTGGCTTTCCCTTTGCCTGGAACATGGGTTGTAGCTTTTGAAGTTCTTGGATGACCACCCTCAGAGATGGTTATGCCTTTCTTCTTTGGTCTCTCATCTTTAAGTTTCTCCCCCTTAGGTTTTGAGTTCCTTAAGGTCCTCTTCTGCCCCTTAGGCTTGTTGTCAGGCACAGAGGCTGGAGTAATGGCCTTTGGGTTGAAAGAGGTGGGATTGGCAGATTCATTAGGAAGAGAGAACCCCATGTGCTTCATCATTGCAAACAGCATCTGTTGTTGGTGAAGAAGGACATTAGCTGTGGTGGTGGGTTAAGTGTCCAACTACTCAGAGAGGGTGGCAACTGTGTCTGTAAGATGAGCATTTGACTGTTTGATAGAGGCCACCTCCTTTTTAAGAGTATCCACCTTGGTGAATGACTTAGTGGCCTTGAAACCAGAGAGAGATTGATCCTTCAGTCTCTGCACCTCATGCTTGGTCATGTCATGGAGAGGAACATCCGTCACCAATTTATCAGCATATTGGTTGGCAAAAAGAACTCTAAGGGCTGCATTGGCTTCTGTTGTTTGAGTTGACAATTTTTCCATGTGAGTAGCCATACTTTTGACAGACCCTTGAACCAATAGCATTGAGTTATCCATTTTGATGCATTCAGACTTGCAGAGTTGAATATCCTTGAGAACAGTGTCCAGTTGAGGGAATTTGGCATTAAAGGCCCTTTTTATTACCTGCACCTCTTTGATTGTGGCTGCACACACTTCATTAACTTCTGTCTTGAGCCCCTTACCAAGATAGTGTGCAGCCTTTAGAATTCCCTTGTAGGTGTCATTCATTGCTTCATACACATCACTAGGGGTGAGAGACTTGGCATTGGACCCTAGTGAAGTGATGTACTCTTCTCTAATGTACTGAAGACCATCTGAAAGAGGAATGTCATATTTCCCTTGCAGCCAAGCATCTACATTACCATATCTTTCAGCCTCATTTACTATTTTCTCCTTTTGCATCTCCACATCTTCCTTATGGCACAGCAGAATGGCTTCATGTTTGCACTAAATCACGCTAGCGTACGTGGTCACAAGTAATATAGATGTAAGTCAAGTTCGTTCTCACAGAGATCTGGTTTAGGGTTTAATTCAGTTAATGTACCTATGCAACAATGTATGGTTTTTACTCACTGCAAAGACAATTAAAAAGATTGGGTTTTTGATTAACTAAGATTAACTAACAAGCAATTGAACAAACTAAGAGTTACTTAACTAATGAGATTTAAAATCAAATTACTTATATGAGAATAAACATGGGATCCTAACTTCATTAAATACTTCACTTAGATCTGATGCCTTTAATCAATGAATGTGATGGTTATGATATCTCATCGGACAACACGAAACAAGTATAGGCTACCTTTCAGTATACGAATACCAAACTACTCATACATCCACAAAAGAGATAGAAGATCAATAGACACCAGTTATGCTTAGACCCTATATGTCTATAGAATTTGAAAACATAATGGTTGAAGAACAAGTTATCCATAATGATCACATAGGGCAGCATAAGTTATTTCTAATTACGCTACAAATCATGATGTCACACATACATCAACCTATTCTATGCTAGCATGGCAAGTTCTAAATCTCAAGATCCACCATCGCTTCACAAGAGATTAACAATTCAATTTAGATGTTAGCTACGCATATAAAAGCATTAAGTATAACCATACAAGGATATCAAAAAGTCATCACACACAAATCTTTAAAGCAAACAAACTACTAAACTACATAGATAAATACGTTAGAATCCCATGACAACGATTAGTTCATAATCGAATCGCTCATCATCATGGGATCTGATGAAACCATGATAATAACAAAGTATGAATAATATTTATGCTAGAGTAATAGAGTTAAGAAAACAAATCCCAAAAACATCTAAGAGTATCGCCTAATTAGAAGAAAATAAAAGTAGATCTAGATCTCCGAATGCTGTCACGATCTTCGGAATCCTTCTCCAAGTCTGAATCTCTATCTCTGGCTCTCTCTCTCTGTGTTATGTGAAGTGTTGGTACGAATTACAAGGGTAGGATATATTTATATAGGCCCTAGATATCTTTTCCAACAAGAAAAGTCCTAAAAATACATCTAAAATTTGAAATAGGATAGAATTCAGCAAATTTCCAGGATGTTCGGGTGCAATTTGCCCTGCTAGAGCGCAATCTGCCCTACTATACAGCTTCTGGCACAATCTGCCCTACTTATGGCACAATTTGCGCTCCTACATGCTGACAGAATGTAGTTTTGGCTCTCTTTTCTTCATTCTTGCTCCGTTTACGCCCGTTCCTTTTGCACTAGCCTCCGTCTTCAATACCTTAACACAAGAAACTCCATGATAGCATAAGAAATCACCCCTTGTTTCATTCCAAGCTAAGAATCCACTCCAAAATCAATGGAAATCACCAACCCTAACCGATAGTTACAATCCTACACAACTACACAAAACAAATCAAAAATGCGACAAACTTGAAGCCAAGTGAATCAATTTAATCCGATATGGAACGCTCCAAGTGGATATAAAATCCACTTATCACACCCCAAAACTTAAACCGATGCTTGTCCTCAAGCATAAACAAATATAACTATATACAACTAACTAGTACCACTTTCATAGGTGATCACGGTTGCATTTGGCATATGCAACAAGCCCTTTAAACCCCTACGTAGCCCTAGTGGATGAGTGAGGTCTTGTGAGGGCCTGTAGCGAATGTACCCAAATGCAACGAATGTACCCAAATGTACCCAACGAATGTACCCAAATGTACCCAACGCATGAATGCAACGAATATGAAAATGCAACGATCCCCTCAAACTAACCAAAACCAACTAGCAAGCAAATATCTCAAAGAATGCAACCAAATCCAAATAGAGCTCGACTAAGTCCCCGTATACTAACAATACATGACAGAAACGTGCGTGTGTGCGATGCTCATCAGATATACTCCTAATACTAGATCGAAATCATACTCATTCTTCACCAAGACAATCACAAGTTTATAAATAGAATAGACGGTAAACACTTCATAACCTAGGAACACCTCCATCATCCTTCGAGTTAGACAGAAATTCATGCTTTATTACTAAATTAAAACACATAATATTATACACAACAACGCATGTTTATTTAACCGTGCAATGGATGAGACCCCAAAAGGCTTATACAATAATACCCATGTAGCGAGCGTTAGGTTAGTGGATCCCAGACTATAAAAACCTTAAGTCACTAGGCACAAAGTCCCCTAGAACTTAATTGCTCGAGTATTAAAGAGCTCATCCTGGTTAATTTTACAATCAAACTATTTACACATAACAATTTTTTTTCTTTTTTATTTTTTTTATATGCAATCTGGAATGAGTATTCTCAATTCCAACCCTAGACTACTCATATAAATATGAGCCGGCTACTAGCCTTTTGACACATAACTTTTATTAACAACTAGCATGAAATCCCTGTTTTAACCCAAACTTATACTTTAGTGCTTCTACGCTATCAAGGGAATAAAGGACATTCTCAATATAAACAAGTGATTAAATCTCAACAACCAAACAAGCATGACCTCAATCTAGTCCAAAAGCAAACGATGAGACTGTGTAAAGAATTGTGTTTCTTAAGCATGCAAGTCAATTCCTAGGAACTATAAATCAACCCTCTATTCATCAATACCACACCCAAATTGACATCTACCTACCAATCAGAATTAGCTCATCCTAGGGGATCATGAAATATGCATGCTATGCAAATGCAATTATATGAACTCACATGGTATACAAAAACAAAATAACAGAATGTTCTATATGAAACAAACATGCTAAAATACGAATGAAACTACTACTACACATGCAATATGATTCCTATATGAATAATGACACACTACTAACTACTTACCCTCAAATAACCCCCAAACTTAAAATATTCAATGTCCTCATTGAAGGCAATAAAAATGATAGTAGAGATACCTAAATAAAAATGTCGAAAAGCGTGGGTTGCCTCCCACGAAGCGCTATCGTTGACGTCATTTAGCCGGACGTTACTTCTTCACTTCATGACGGTTTCAAGAGAATAACCGAACCGTCCTCAACAGAAAGACCATTCATACGAATGTTGACATCTTGATTGCTTACTTCCATCACAAATTTTCTTTCACTCTTCACCTTGAGTTTTCCACCCATCGACTTCTTCGCATTCTTTTTCTTCCTCACACCTCTAAGGTGTTTATCCCTCTCAGCCGACTAAACAGAACACGCTTCTACCTCATCATCAACTATCCACCTTCTTAACACATTATCATGACCCTCTTCAAAAATCACTAAATCATCATTCAAAAGGGCATACCTTCAATGCGGTGGAAGTTTTCCGAGCTTTACATTCGAGAGATCTCGTATGGAAGGTTTATCAGCATCACTTTCCTCGAGCATCTTAACTGAATCAGAGTTCTTCGAAAAATTTGGAACACTAGGCACTACATCCAATTTTAAATCAATTTTTTCTTGTTGGGAAGACAATGCAAGGGATTCCATAGAAAAGCACACTTCTGGATCATCTGAAATCTTCGTAGGAGCAAACACATTAAAAGTGTCCTTATCATCTTGCACCCGCATAGTTAGCTCCCCTTTCTGAACATCAATCAAAGCTCGACCGGTAGCTGGAAATGGCCTTCCCAAGATGATGGGAATCTTCTTATCTTCCTCAAAATCTAGAATGACAAAATCAGCAGGAAAGATAAACTCATCCACCTTTACCAAGACATCTTCCAATATTCCTCTTGGATACGTGATCGACCGATCAGCTAGTTGTAAGGAGATATTCGTAGGTTTTGGATCAGGTAGACCAAGTTACATGAAGACATACAAAGGCATGAGATTAATACTAGCTACCAAGTCACACAAACACTTGTCGAAAGATAAATTGCCAATAGTGCACGGGATGGTGAAACTTCCCGGATCTTTAAGTTTAGGAGGCACCTTTTGTTGCAGAACAGCACTACACTCTTCCGTCAAAGCAACGGTCTCTAATTCATCGAGCTTCAACTTCCTTGATAAAATCCCCTTCATGAACTTAGCATAGCTCGGCATCTTTTCTAAAGCTTCCGCAAAAGGAATATTAATGGACAATTTCTTGAAGACGTCCAAAAATTTCTGAAATTACTTTTCTTGACTTCTCTGCAAGTGTCGAGGATATGGAGGAGGCGGATAGATCTGATTGCTCTTTGTAGACTGCTTCAGAATATACTTTTTAACAGACTTCTTACTCTTTTCCACTTCACCGTTCAACTGAACAGTCACCAAGTCAGATTTTTCAATTTCTGGCACTGCAGATTTTTCGACCTGCTGATTCTACGCTTCTTCATCTTCCTTAGCTGCTAATTTCTGCTCGGTTGTAACCTTTACGGATCTCAAAGTTACTGCCTTCACCTGCTCATGGACTTCCCTCTTGCCTGGATTAGCCTCTGTATCACTAAGAAGAGTTTCTTGTGGCCTATTCAACAAGGCATTAGCAATCTGCCCAATCTGGTTCTCCAAGGTCTTTATCGAAACTGCTTGGCTCTTGCACATCAACCTTGATAAGTGGATTTTATATCCACTTGGAACATTCCATATCGACTTAAATTGATTGTCTTGGACTCAAGTTTGTTGTAGTTTTGATGTGTTTTTGTTTAGTTGTGCAGGTTCATGAAATATCGATTAGGGTTGATGTTTTCATCAATTTTCGAGTTGAATTCGGGCATAGGAATGAGGAATGAAGTCTTTCCCTAGGTTAATGTGAAGGTTCATGAGTCAAAGGAATGAAGAATGGGAAGTGGCAAAAGAATCGGAAGAGAAAACGGATGAGAAATAAACAAATTGTGGAAAATTCGGATTTCCGGGTTGGTTGCGCAGTTTTCACTGTTTTGGCCATATCTGGAGTTCTACAAGTCCGTTTGAGGCCCGTAAGTACTTCACACGAAGCTTGGGAAATTTTCTAGAAGTCTAAAGCAAAATAAAAATCTGCACAGAATGTGAGTGCACAGACTGCGCCCTAACAGCGCAGACTACGCCCTAAATCGCCAAAAAGTGGGCAGACTGCTCCCTAGGGCAGGAGTGAAGTACGCAAGCTGCGCCCTAGGTGCGCAGGGTGAGCCCTGGTCGGCCAGAAATTGCTGAAATTTGATTATGTTGCCCTAATTTGAGTTGTAATCGTATTTTAGGCATGTTCTTGCACCAAAATCGAATTATAATTATATTTTAGGATATTTTCTTGCTGTGCAAGACTTCTAGGGCTATAAAAACACATCTTAGCATTGCAATTTGGTTCGTTACATATCATAGCATAGAATTACAAGGGAGAAAAGGGTAGAACGATCAAACGCTCGTGACAAGCAATGGATCTCGATCTACTTCATCTTTTGTGTACTTTTCTTAGGCGTTATTCTGGATTCTAGATTTGTTTTCTCAACTCTTTGTTTTAATAATATTCTTATTTTCATTCATATTTTATTTCATACCTTGTTTTCATCAAATCCCATGGTGACGAACTGTTCAATTATGAACTAATCTTTGCCATGGGATTCTAACGGATTTATCTATGTAGCTTAGTAGTGTGAATGGTTTAAATATCTGTGTGTGATGAATTCTTGATATCCTTGTATGGTCAATCTTAATGCTTTTAGATGCGTAGCTAACATCTAAATTGAATTGTTAATCTCTTATGAAGTGAAAGTGGATCTTGAGATTTAGAACTTACCATGCTAGCATAGGTTCATAATTGGTTATCAATATAATTCGTAGTATAAGATGAAAATACTTATATTGCCCTATGTGATCAATATGAGTAACTTGTTCTTCAACCTTTATGTTTTCAAATTCTATAGACATATAGGGTCTGATAAGTGGATTTTATATCTACTTAGAACGTCTTATGACGGCTTGAATTGATAGTTTTGGCCTCAAGTATGTCGTGTTTTGACTAGTTTTTAGTGGAAATGTGCAGGATTTTTATCTCAGGATCGGAGTTGGTAATTGAAGATGTTATGTTGGATATAGGCCCAAGGTGTTTGCTTAAGAAGGTTTCCAGAAGAGCGAGGGAAAACGAAGCAAGGAACGACAATTACCATGAAAATCAGAAATTCCAGGAAGTTGTTCGGGCGGGCGCTCAAGATCCCAGGCGGCCGCTCAGGGGGAATTGTCCAGGCGGTAGCTCAAGATTTCAGGCGGCCGCTCAGCCTGAATTCTGGAAAATTTTACAGTTTTGCCCTTTTCGAATGTTAATGCAATTCTGAGTTGTTTCCTTGTATGATCTGGTTTTTAAGGCCTATAAAAACTCTGGTTATCATTGTAATGAGGACGGAGGGTTTTATTTTGTTAACATTAAGGGGTGAACGATCAATTGTTCGTGACAAGCAACGGATCAAGATCTACCTATCTTTTGTAACTTGGCATTCTTCGGATTTGTTCCTAAACCCTTATTAATTAATGTTATTCTTTTCTTCATTCTAGTCATGTTTATTAGCATATTTTCATCGAACCCCATGATGATGAACGGTTCGACTATGAACTAATCACCGTCATGGGGTCCTAACGAATTTATTTACAGAAATTAGTAGTGAATGCCTAATTGATATACATGTGGTGACTTGCGATATCCTTGCATGGTTGTGAATTAATTAAATAGATGCGTCGCGAACATCTATCTTGTTAATCTTTAGTGAAGCGACAGTGGATCTCTAGATTTAGAACTTACCATGCTAGCATATGTTCGTGATTGATTTCATGATTAGTGGTGTGATTTTAACCATCTCATACTATCTTATGTAATCCTTATGGATAACTTGCTCTTCAACCTTTAGGTTTTCAAATTCTATAGACATATAGAGTCTAGACCTAATTGGTGCCTGCATGATTTCTATCTTTTGTGGATATTGTGTAGATTGGTGTGCGTGTACTGAAAGGTAGCGTATACTTACTCCGTGTTGTCCGATTAGTTATCGTAATCACCATACAAATTGAGTAAAGGCATGATCTCTAATGGACGTATTTAATGAAGTTAGGACCCTATGTTTCTATTCATAAATTAAATCATTCTCTTTTAGTAATTAGTAAATTTGATTAGCATAATATAAAATCAAAACCCAATTTGTCTTTTGTCTGAGCATTGAATGATAATCAAACATTGTTGCTTAGACGCATAAACCGAAGTATACAATTTCTGTGGGAACGAATCTTACTTGCTTTTATATTACTTGTTGTCCACGTGCGCTTGCGTGTATTTGGTGCGAACAAGTTTTTGGCGCCGCTGCCGGGGAATTGTTATAGTTTATGTGTTTGACATCAGTGGTCGTTAAAGTTCACTGACTCGGATTGGTTACTAATTGTTTCCTTGTTGATTCTTTGAAATTCAGGTACTTGAGCGTGTATGCGAACGCGTTCGAAAACTCGCCAAGAAAAGCTGCAAAACAAAGATCGAGAAGAGGACCGAACAGAAGAAGAACTTGAAACTTTAGAGATGGCAGAGCCAAAGCCATTGAAAGACTTCTCTCAGCCTAAGATCAATGACATTGCATCTAGCATTGTCAGGCCGGCGATCGCAGCTAATACTTTTGAGATCAAACCAGGCACGATTCAGATGGTACAGAACTCAGTGCAGTTTGGAGGTGCTCCTACTGAAGATCCAAACATGCACATTCGCAGTTTTATTGAAATCTGTGATACCTTCAAAGCAAATGGTGTGTCAGAAGATGCTGTGAAGCTGAGGCTTTTCCCATTCTCTCTGAGGGATAAAGCTAAGAGCTGGTTACATTCTCTACCAGCTGGATCAATTATAACATGGGAAGACCTTGCTCAGAAATTTCTTACGAAATTCTTCCCTATGGCTAAAACAGCAGCTATCAGGAATGCCATTACTCAGTTTTCGCAACAATCTGGAGAATCTCTATGCGAGGCATGGGAAAGGTATAAGGAGATGCTCAGGAAGTGCCCACACCATGGGATGCCCGACTGGATGGTGATAAATTGCTTTTATAATGGGTTGGGTGCTCAGTCGAGACCCTTGTTAGACGCAGCATCTGGTGGAGCTCTATGGGCAAAGAGCTATGATGAGGCTTATGAACTTATTGAGATGATGGCTGCCAACGAATATCAAAATCCTACTCAGAGGTTGTCTCAAGGTAAGGTAGCAGGTGTTCTGGAAGTGGATGCAGCGACAGCTATTACAGCTCAATTGCAAGCCTTGGCTATGAAGGTGGATTCGTTGTCTAATTACGGCTTACAGCAGGTTGCTAGTGTATGTGAGTTGTGTGCGGGCGCACATGATACAACTCAATGTGCGATTTCTTCTGAATCAGCACAGTTCGTGAGTAATTATCAGAGGCCACAGCAGCCAGTGCCAGCTACTTATCATCCGAATAACCGCAATCATCCAAACTTTAGCTGGAGTAACAATCAGGGCGGTTTTCAACAACAACAACATTATCAGCAAAATCAAGGGCAACATCCTGCATCTAGGCCATTCAATCAAGGATTTCAGTAGCAGTATCAGCAGTATCAGCCTAAGCAACAATTTCAGCCACCAGGTTTCCAACAGCAATCTCAGGGGAATAGTGGTCAATATCCTAATGAAAAAGCTGAACTGGAAGAATTGCGGATGGTAGTGAAGAGTCAAGGGGCATCTCTGAAGATAATGGAAAATCAGCTCGGTCAACTTGCTAGTGCCCTGCTAAACAG
Source organism: Saposhnikovia divaricata (assembly GCA_036435485.1). Taxonomy (NCBI): domain Eukaryota; kingdom Viridiplantae; phylum Streptophyta; class Magnoliopsida; order Apiales; family Apiaceae; genus Saposhnikovia; species Saposhnikovia divaricata. The sequence continues at coordinate 21,224,416 of CM071595.1, forward strand.
ACCGGCAGGAACTCTTCCTAGTGACACTGAGGCTAACCCAGGAAAGAGAGATGGTAAAGAGCATATGAAAGTTGTCACCTTGAGATCCGGTAAGGTGACAAGCAATTCGAAGCCAGTTGTTGAAGAAGAAGAAGAGGTACAAAAGCAATCGGATACAGCAGTTGAGCAGTTGGTTAGTGAGGTTGTGCAGCCGAAAAATCTGGACGAGACAGTTCTTGCAAAGAAGTCTACGGAGAACACGAAAATCTTTCCACCACCTCCATATCCAGGCAGATTGAAGAAGCAAAAAAATGATAGGCAGTTTGCCAGGTTTCTCGAGGTGTTTAAGAAACTTCAAATCAACATTCCTTTTGCGGAAGCACTGGAACAAATGCCCAGCTATGCGAGGTTTATGAAGGGAATTCTCTCTAGGAAGCTCAAACTCGAGGAGTTGGACACTGTAGCACTGACAGAAGAGTGTAGTGCCGTTCTGCAACAGAAATTGCCACCAAAGCTAAAAGATCCAGGGAGTTTCACTATTCCATGCACCATCGGAAATCTGCCTTTCGACAGATGTTTATGTGATTTGGGTGCCAGCATTAATCTTTTGCCCTTGTCGGTTTTCTTACAACTGGGTTTGCCGGAACCGAGACCTACCAATATGTCTTTGCAGTTGGCTGATCGTTCTATTACATACCCGAGGGGTGTAGTTGAAGATGTCTTGGTCAAGGTTGATAAGCTTATCTTTCCGGCCGATTTTGTGATTCTTGATTTTGAAGAAGACAAGAAGATTCCCATAATCTTGGGAAGGTCTTTTCTAGCGACCGGCCGTACTTTGATTGATGTACAAAAGGGAGAGCTTACAATGAGGGTTCAAGATCAGATTATCACCTTCAATGTGTTTAAGGCAATGAAACTGCCCTCAGACGAGGAAGAATGCTTTCAGATAGATTGGGTAGAATCTTCAGTAAAGACGGAAGTCGGTCAGTTGTTGATGTCTGATCCGTTGGAAAGAGTTTTGACAGGTGAGTCTACTATGGAAGACGAAGAAGGAATAGATCAGCTTCAATTGTTGAAGGCAACTCCGTGGAGGAAAAGCTTTGAGTTGCCAATCGAGTCTCTTGGGCTAGAAGAGTTAAAAAAATCACAAGCTCGTCTCAAACCATCTATTGAGGAAGCTCCGACACTTGAACTTAAGCCACTGCCGGACCACTTGAGGTATGCATTTTTAGGTGAAGCATCTTCTTTACCTGTTATTATTGCCTCTAACTTGTCAGGAAGTGAAGAGGAAAAGCTCTTAAGGATTTTGAGGGAGTTCAAAGCCGCCATTGGCTGGACCATAGCAGATATAAAAGGAATCAGTCCTTCTTATTGCATGCATAAAATTCTGCTAGACGAAGGATATAAGCCAACGGTGGAACATCAGCGTCGTCTCAATCCGATAATGAAGGAGGTAGTGAAGAAAGAAATTCTGAAGTGGCTTGATGCGGGTATTATCTACCCGATTTCAGACAGTTCTTGGGTGAGCCCAATTCAATGTGTACCTAAGAAAGGGGGGATGACCGTGGTTACCAATGAGAAAAATGAGCTGATTCCAACGCGCACCGTCACTGGGTGGAGAGTCTGTATGGATTATCGCAAGCTGAATAAGGCTACTCGCAAGGATCACTTCCCTCTGCCATTCATCGATCAGATGTTAGACAGGTTGGCTGGTCATGAGTACTATTGCCTCCTTGATGGGTATTCTGGCTACAATCAAATTTGCATCGCACCTGAAGATCAAGAGAAGACTACCTTCACATGTCCGTTCGGCACCTTTGCATTCAGACGAGTCTCCTTCGGACTTTGTGGTGCCCCAGCCACGTTTCAGAGATGTATGATGGCTATATTTTCCGACATGATTGGTATTAATGTCGAAGTCTTTATGGATGACTTTTCAGTATTTGGATCTTCATATGAAGAATGTTTGCACAATCTGAGTCTGGTGTTGAAAAGATGTGTAGAGACTAATCTGGTGTTGAATTGGGAAAAATGTCATTTTATGGTGCAGGAAGGAATCATCCTTGGGCACAAGGTTTCTAATAAAGGACTTGAGGTGGATAGAGCAAAAATTTCTACTATTGAAAATCTACCTCCACCTATCTCTATGAGGGGGATTCGCAGCTTTTTGGGACATGCTGGTTTCTATCGTCGCTTTATCAAGGATTTCTCGAAAATTTCTAAACCTCTGTGCAATCTGTTAGAAAAGGATGTTCCTTTCAAAATGGACGAAGCCTGTCTAGCTGCTTTTGAGCTATTGAAGACAAAGTTGATTACTGCACTTGTGATCACTGCACCTGACTGGAGCCAGCCTTTTGAACTAATGTGTGATGCGAGTGACTTTGCCGTTGGTGCTGTTCTTGGGCAACGGAAGGAGAAAATGTTTCTTGTGGTTTATTATGCCAGTAAAACCCTCAATGACGCTCAATTGAATTACACCACGACAGAAAAGGAACTTTTGGCGGTGGTCTACGCTTTTGAGAAGTTTCGAGCCTATCTGCTTGGCACGAAGGTAATTGTGTACACAGATCATGCAGCCATCCGGTATTTAATGTCAAAGAAGGATTCAAAGCCGAGATTGATCCGATGGATTCTATTGCTTCAAGAATTTGATGTGGAGATTAAAGACAGAAAAGGAACCGAGAACCAGGTGGCGGATCATCTTTCGAGGTTAGAGGAGCACGGTAAGAATGTACAGTTTGAATCTGTGATTAACGAATTTTTTCCCGATGAACAACTTTTCAGGATACAAGAAGAGGAGCCATGGTTTGCAGATTTTGTAAATTATCTTGTTAGTGGTATTATTCCTCCGGACTTGTCATATGCTCAGAAGAAGAAGTTCTTACATGATGTGAAGTGGTATCATTGGGATGAGCCGTATTTGTTTAAACAAGGCGTTGATCAGATTATCAGACGCTGTATTCCATATGGTGAAACAGAAGATGTATTGACAGAGTGTCACTCCACTGTGTATGGGGGTCACTATGGAGGGGAGAAAACAGCAGCTCGTGTTCTTCAAGCAGGGTTCTATTGGCCTACAGTGTTTAAGGATGCTCACCAGTTCGTTTTGAGGTGTGATCGGTGTCAAAGAGTGGGGAATATATCTCGGAGGAATGAGATGCCTCTTAACATGCTTCTCGAGGTAGAAATCTTTGATGTGTGGGGTATCGACTTCATGGGTCCATTTTTGTCTTCATGTAATAATCAGCACATCCTTCTAGCTGTAGACTATGTCTCGAAATGGGTTGAGGTGAAAGCCTTACAAACCAACGATGCTAAGGTTGTGTTGAATTTTCTTCATAAGCAAATCTTTACGCGTTTTGGAACTCCGCGAGCTATTATTAGTGATGAGGGAACTCATTTCTGCAATCGTCAGTTCACTGCATTGTTGGCTAGGTACAAGGTAACACATCGTGTTGCAACTGCTTATCATCCTCAAACAAACGGTCAAGCGGAGGTATCTAACCGTGAAATCAAGAGGATTCTAGAGAAGGTCGTGAATCCGTCAAGGAAAGACTGGTCGATGAAGTTAGACGAAGCTGTTTGGGCTTACAGAACGGCTTATAAAACACCGTTGGGAATGTCACCGTATCAGCTGGTGTTTGGCAAGGCATGTCATTTGCCGGTTGAGCTAGAGCATAAAGCACTTTGGGCAATAAAGAAGTTGAATCTTGATACTAAAGCTGCTGGTGATAAACGGTTACTACAGCTGAATGAGTTAGAAGAGTTCCGCTCGCAGGCCTACGAGAACCACAAGATTTATAAGGAGAAAGTTAAGAGGTGGCACGACAAAAGGTTGATTCAGAAGACTTTTGTTCCTGGTCAACTAGTCTTGCTGTACAATTCCCGTCTCAAACTCTTTCCGGGGAAGCTCAAGTCAAGGTGGTCGGGGCCGTTCACTGTGAAAACCGTATTCCCGCATGGAGCGGTTGAAATTTTTGAGAAATCACCTGAGTTGGCGTTTAAGGTGAATGGACAGCGTTTGAAACATTATCATATCGGGGATCCATTGAACCGTGAAACGGAATCCGTCGTTTTGACGGAAACGTAACGTCCGCGAATCAAGTCAAGCTAGTGACGGTAAAAGAGCGCTTCGTGGGAGGCAACCCACGCGAGGATACGTTGTAGTGTTGTTCTTCCATTCAAAAAAAAAAAAAAAAAATCAGTGCGCAGGCTGGCCGGGCGCGCTCCAGGCTGGGCGACCGCTCAAGCTTCCTACTGTCAGTTCTGGGCGGGCGCTCAAGCTTCTGGGCGGCCGCTCGAGCAACCCCCTGATTCAGATGAGGAGGGGGATGATGATGATTCAGCCGAGTTCTAGGTATGTTTGCTAACCCTTGTATTTTCTTCCATGAGGGCATGACAGATTTTAAGTTTGGGGGGAGATTTCAAGGTTAGTAATGTTGTCTGTTTTCATATAGAATGTCATATTGCATCATATTTGTATGTGTAGAAGTAGTAGCATGCATAATATCTGTCATATAGAGCATTCTGTTGCATGTGTCGTATATTGTATGTGAGTCCATTTAGTTGCGTTACATGCATTTTCATGATCCCTTAGGACGAGCTGATTCTGATTGATAGGTCGATGTTAATTTGAGTGTGGTATTGATGAATAGAGGGATGATTTATAGTCTCTATGAAATTGACTTGCATGCTTCAGAAAAATTTTTTTTTACAAAAGTCTCATTAGGTTGCTCTTGGACTAGGTTGAAGTTATGCTGGTTCGCTTGTTTTGAGATTAATCAATTGTTTATGTCTAGAATTTTCTTTATTCCCTTGATGGCCTAGAACACCAAAGTCTAAGTTTGGGGGAACACAAGGATTTCATGCTTCATTGTATTTAGTGTTAATAAATGTTAGGCGTCAAAGGCGAAGCCGCTCATACTTGCTATGAGTAGTCTAGGGTTGGAGATGAGAATTCTCACTCCAGATGGCATATAGGAAAAATTAAAAAAAAAAAAAAAGAAAAAAAAAAGAAAGAAAAGAAAAAAAAAAGAGCAAAGAAAACAATTTAAAAGAAAAAAAAGAGTTATTATAAATGCAAATTTAACCAGGGTGAGCTCTTTAATACTCGAGCTATTAAGTACGAGGGGACTTGTGCCTAGTGACCTAAGGCTTTTATAGTCTGGGATCCACTGACCTAACGCTCGCTACATGGGTATGATTGTATAAGCCTTTTGGGGTCTCATCCATTGCACGGTTAAATAAGCATGTCTGTATATTATGAGTCATAGTTAGAAATAAAAGCATGAATTCTTGTCTAACTCAGATGAAGGTGGAGGTGTTTCGAAGTTATGAAGTGTTTAGCGCCTATTCTGTTTATAAACTTGCGATTGTCTTGACAAAGTATTAGTATGATTTTTGATCTTGTCTGGGAGTATAACTGATGAGCATAGCACACACGCACGTTTCTGATCATGTAGAGTTAATATACGGGGATTTAGTCGAGCTCTGTTTGGACGTATTGCACTTCTTGAGATGTTTGCCTGTTGGTTGGTTTTGGTTAGTCTAAAGGGGTCCTTGCATTTTCATATTAGTTGCATTCATGCATTGCATTGTTGAGTCGTTTGTGTCAGTTGGATTTTGTGGGTACATTCACTATAGGCCCTCACGAGACCTTACTCGTCCACTAGGGCTGCCTAGGGGTTTAAAGGGCTTGTTGCATATGCCAAATGCAACCGTGATCACCTACGGAAGTGGTACTAGCTAGTTTGTATATTGTTTATGCTTGAGGGCAAGCATCGGTTCAAGTTTGGGGGTGTGATAAGTGGATTTTATATCTACTTAGAACGTCTTATGACGGCTTGAATTGATAGTTTTGGCCTCAAGTACGTCGTGTTTTGATTAGTTTTTAGTGGAAATGTGCAGGATTTTTATCTCAGGATCGGAGTTGGTAATTCAAGATGTTATGTTGGATATAGGCCCAAGGTGTTTGCTTAAGAAGGTTTCCAGAAGAGCGAGGGAAAACGAAGCAAGGAACGACAATTACCATGAAAATCAGAAATTCCAGGAAGTTGTTCGGGCGGGCGCTCAAGATCCCAGGCGGCCGCTCAGGGGGAATTGTCCAGGCGGCAGCTCAAGATTTCAGGCGGCCGCTCAGCCTGAATTCTGGAAAATTTTACAGTTTTGCCCTTTTCGAATGTTAATGCAATTCTGAGTTGTTTCCTTGTATGATCTGGTTTTTAGGGCCTATAAAAACTCTGGTTATCATTGTAATCAGGACGGAGGGTTTTATTTTGTTAACATTAAGGAGTGAACGATCAATTGTTCGTGACAAGCAACGGATCAAGATCTACCTATCTTTTGTAACTTGGCATTCTTCGGATTTGTTCCTAAACCCTTATTAATTAATATTATTCTTTTCTTCATTCTAGTCATGTTTATTAGCATATTTTCATCGAACCCCATGATGATGAACGGTTCGACTATGAACTAATCACCGTCATGGGGTCCTAACGAATTTATTTACAGAAATTAGTAGTGAATGCCTAATTGATATACATGTGGTGACTTGCGATATCCTTGCATGGTTGTGAATTAATTAAATAGATGCGTCGCGAACATCTATCTTGTTAATCTTTAGTGAAGCGACAGTGGATCTCTAGATTTAGAACTTACCATGCTAGCATATGTTCGTGATTGATTTCATGATTAGTGGTGTGATTTTAACCATCTCATACTATCTTATGTAATCCTTATGGATAACTTGCTCTTCAACCTTTAGGTTTTCAAATTCTATAGACATATAGAGTCTAGACCTAATTGGTGCCTGCATGATTTCTATCTTTTGTGGATATTGTGTAGATTGGTGTGCGTGTACTGAAAGGTAGCGTATACTTACTCCGTGTTGTCCGATTAGTTATCGTAATCACCATACAAATTGAGTAAAGGCATGATCTCTAATGGACGTATTTAATGAAGTTAGGACCCTATGTTTCTATTCATAAATTAAATCATTCTCTTTTAGTAATTAGTAAATTTGATTAGCATAATATAAAATCAAAACCCAATTTGTCTTTTGTCTGAGCATTGAATGATAATCAAACATTGTTGCTTAGACGCATAAACCGAAGTATACAATTTCTGTGGGAACGAATCTTACTTGCTTTTATATTACTTGTTGTCCACGTGCGCTTGCGTGTATTTGGTGCGAACAGGGTCTAAGCATAATTGGTGTCTATTCATCTTCTATCTCTTTTGTGGATGTATGAGTAGTTTGGTACACGTATACTGACAGGTAGCGTGTACTTGTTTCGTGTTATTCGATCAGTTATCAAAATCATCACATGCATTGATTAAAGGCATCAACTCTAAGCGAAGTAGTTAATGAAGTTAGAGTCCCATGTTTATTCTCATATAAGTAATTCAGTTTTAAATCTCAGTCATTAATTAATTCTTAGTCTAATAATTTGCATCTTAGTTTAATTTAGATAATTAAAAACCATATTTGTTTATTGTCTTAGCAGTGAATTAAAGCCATACATTGTTGAATAGGTGCATTAACTGAATAGAACCATAACCAGATCTCTGTGGAACGAACTTGATTTTATCTATATTACTTGTGACCACGTATACTTGCGTGATATTGTGCTAACAAACCTCAATTCCTCCAGTTCAGATTTTTAATTAGAAGATTGCCCCGCATTAGCATGAGGCTGTTGCTGAAATCCCGGAGGTTGGAATTGTAGCCTTGGAGCATACTGCTGCTGATAACCAGAAGGATTAAATGGCTTAGCTCCATACTGCTGACCCTGAAACTGCTGATAAGGTTGCTGAGGTTGCTGCAAGCCACCTTGATTGTTGTTGCAGCTGAAATTAGGATGATAAGTGTTATTTGGATGATAAGTGGCAGGAGCTGGTTGCTGTGGCCTCTGAAAATTGTTAACAAACTGCACCGACTCACTAGATATGGCACATTGCCTCGTCTCATGTGCGCCCGCACATAGCTCACAAACACTAGCCACCTGTTGAACTCCATAGTTAGTCAGAGAATCCACCTTCATAGTCAAATCACGCAAGCGTACGTGGTCACAAGTAATATAGATATAAGTCAAGTTCGTTCCCACAGAGATCTGGTTTAGTGTTTAATTCAGTTAATGTACCTATGCAACAATGTATGGTTTTTACTCACTGCTAAGATAATTAACAAGATTGGGTTTTTGATTAACTAAGATTAACTAACAAGCAATTGAATAAACTAAGAGTTACTTAACTAATGAGACTTAAAATCAAATTACTTATATGAGAATAAACATGGGATCCTAACTTCATTAAATACTTCGCTTAGATCTGACGCCTTTAATCAATGCATGTGATAGTTATTATATCTGATCGGACAACACGAAGCAAGTATAGGATACCTTTTAGTATACGAATACCAAACTACTCATACATCCACAAAAGAGATAGAAGATGAATAGACACCAATTATGCTTAGACCCTATATGTCTATAGAATTTGAAAATATAATGGTTGAAGAACAAGTTATCCATAATGATCCCATAGGGCAGCATAAGTTATTTCTAATTACGCTACAAATCATGATGTCACACATACATCAACCTATCCTATGCTAGAATGGCAAGTTCTAAATCTCAAGATCCACCGTCGCTTCACAAGAGATTAACAATTCAATTTAGATGTTAGCTACGCATTTAAAAGCATTAAGTATAACCATACAAGGATATCAAGAAGTCATCACACACAAATCTTTAAAGCAAACAAACTACTAAACTACATAGATAAATCCGTTAGAATCCAATGACAACGATTAGTTCATAATCGAACCGCTCATCATCATGGGATCTGATGAAACCATGATAATAACAAAGTATGAATAATAATTATGCTAGAGTAATAGAGTTAAGAAATCAAATCCCAAAAACATCCAAGAGTATCGCCTAATTAGAAGAAAACAAAAGTAGATCTAGATCTCCGAATGCTGTCACGATCTTCGGAATCCTTCTCCAAGTCTGAATCTCTATCTCCGGCTCTTTCTCTGTGTTATGTGAAGTGTTGGTACGAATTACAAGGGTAGGATATGTTTATATAGGCCCTAGATATCTTTTGCAACAAGAAAAGTCCTAAAAATACATCTAAAATTCGAAATAGGATAGAATTCAACAAAATTTCCAGGATGTTCGGGCGCACTTTGCCCTGCTAGAGCGTAATTTGCCCTACTATACAGCTTCTGGCGCAATCTGCCCTACTTATGGCACAATCTGCGCTCCTACATGCGGACAGAATGTAGTTTTGGATCTCTTTTCTTCATTCTTACTCTGTTTACGCCCGTTCCTTTTGCACTAGCCTCCGTCTTCAATATCTTAACACAAGAAACTCCATGATAGCATAAGAAATCACCCCTTGTTTCATTCCAAGCTAAGAGTCCATTCCAAAATGAATGGAAATCACCAACCCTAACCAATAGTTACAATCCTGCATAACTACACAAAACACATCAAAAATACGACAAACTTGAAGCCAAGTGAATCAATTTAAGCCGATATGGAACGCTCCAAGTGGATATAAAATCGACTTATCACTTCATATTGAGGATTTGGCATGTTTGAGGTAACTAGATGTACAATATTGACAAACTCAGGAATCTGATCCACAACTAAGCTTTGAAGTGCTTCAACCGTCAATTGTGGTGGAACAGACCCTGATCCTGAAGCACTGTCATGTTGTACAGGCTTTAGCCATTGTGACATGAAGTCAGAGCTAGAGCTAGGCAAGCTAGACTCCTCAGTTACAGATATAACTTCTGTAATCGGATGGAATGACTCTACTAATGGTGTCTCGACAAAAGTGGGATGAGTTACACCAGTAGTTGACACATGCACAGAGTCTCTAGTAAAAACTAGTGGAACCTCTATTGATGGTGTCATTAGGATATGCCCCAGCTTGCATTCCCTCACCATCTAAATGTGGTTCCTGGGTGGTGAGCAAAGTGTCATGCACTAAGTCACTTGAGTCCATTGGCTCACCAAGAGAAGAAAATTCTTGGTGATCAATGCCTTGCTCCTCACTTGATTGAGTTGCAGGCTTCAAAGAAATTTGAGATGTAGATTCTGGAAGAGAAGTGTCTTTTAGAGTAGATTTTGGCAACCCCCCCTAAGAAATAGAGGGAATTTCAAGTGTGATGTGCTCTCCTCTCAGTGTAGTGCCAGCCTTATCACTCCCTTGTGCTGACTCAGTACAGGTAGGTGCATTGGGGAGGATGATTGATTCTATAGATGCACCCTGTTGAGAGGATACATCTAATGAGTTGTTTGCCCCTGATTTTACACCTTTAGCCATTTGTGTGACTGAAGAAGTGGCTTTGGATTTCTTCTTCTTTGGTCTCTGTAAGGGTGACTCAGGTTCCTCACTCTCTAGACCTAATTCTACAGCCAATGCTGCTTCTGTCAAGATATTCAAGGGCTCAGATTCAATCTGTTTTCTCTTCTTCTCCTTTTTAATAACACCACCCTGTTGAGAGGATGATGCAGGTGGTTCTGTGTTTGGTAGTCTGTTTGGTTGAGGGGGTTGGTTAGCAGGCCCTGGGTTAGCATTTTGTTCTACTTGCTTGGGCCTGGCTAACTCAGATTTGGAGGCAAATGTTGGCATGTTGTGGGGGTAAGACTCAAATAACCTCTGCATATGAGGGGTTATTACAAGTCTAACATCCACATCATTCCTAGTATCCAAATTACCAAAAATAAGTTTGGTCATGGACCTAGGGTAGCCTATTCTAGGTTTATCTAAACCAGGTAAATCAGCCAAATTCTTATCTAAATAATTAAGTACAGACAGAATAAATCTGGGAAAGAAGATATCATTACCTCTCTTGGTTGTGTTCTTACCAAGTTTCCCATAGAGCTCCTGCATTATGAGCTTTCCAACATCTATCTTTTGGTCAAAGGCCAAGGAGTACCTTATCTGTTGAACAAGTGCACTCAGTTGGTCATAGCTGGATTTCGTTCCACTGAATACATGCAGGAGTGTGGCAAACACGTAGCTCCACTCTTTCCTCAGATGCGCCCTTTCAGGTTTCCAACTTTGATGGTGTCTGAGTACTTTATTAGGTCAAAGAATTCCACCAGTTGGTCATCTATTACTAGTTTGTTGTATTTATTCTGGTGAAGACCCAAGGCTTTACTCATGTCCTCAGAGGTGATGTTAAACTCTTTACCCAGAACTTTGCAGTTTATGACATAGCCCAGACTACCATCTTCAAGAGCAACAGATTCAGTAATAGCAATGCTCCAGAACTGTTCTAGAATGTCTAGATACAGAGTTGGGTTGGCCGTAGGTGCGCCTTTGATATATGATTCAGACATCCATTTTACAAAGCACTTGTAGTTATCATTTGGGGCTTCAACATCACTTGAAAGAGCGATGAAGTTGGTGTTGAATTTCACGGTTGGTATTGATACAGAGAAAAGAGAAAAAGTTTGAAGAAGAAATTTAGCTTTTGAAGTTAGGGTTTTCAGAGGTTTTGGAACTTTAGATGCTTTAGAAATCGAATGAAATGAAACGAATAGATGTAGAATTGTATAAGTATGAAGTACTTGAATTTTCAATTAGATATATGTTTTGTATCGACAAGTCAGGCATTCGAGAAGTGGAAATCAACTATTCGATAAGTCAAGAAAGGCTTATTCGACAACTCAAGCAGGGTGTAACTCACAGCTGACAGTTATCTAATTTAGAAATAATTCTAAATTAAATAAAATATATTTTTATGAGTGAATTAAAGTTTTTAGACAAAAATCCAAAATTGGTTGAAATTCAGCGAGAATTCAGCCTTTTCAAATGATTCGAGAACTCAAACACAGTATTAGAGAACTCAGTCATTAGAGAACTCAATTACCATGTTCGAGAAGTCAAGAATACCTCCATTCGATATCTCTAAAAGACTCTATTCGAGAACTCGAGAGTGCTCCAAGGAGACTTGTTAGAGATGTCGAGCAGTGAATCATTAGAGAAGTTTGACTTATAGAAATATTCTTTTCACTCATAAAAATTCAATTTTCACTATCGTTTAAAATTCACCAGACATATTCTATGAAGAATATTCTAACAAATTAAATAGTGATTTTCTCAAAATTTCATAGAAATTTCAAGTTGACATAATATTATTTTTCAACATATGCAACAGATTTGAAATATTTATAAATCATATTTCAGCCAACACTTACTTCAAAAATATTGAGAATTTAGATAAAGTAAGTGTTTACTGTTGCAACAATCTAGTTGATATTTTCACTTAGCCAGATTATGAAGAATTCAGCATTCCAATCTCACTAACCAACCTTGTGAAGGTGGCTTCATCCAATGGCTTAGTGAATATATCAGCTAACTGTTTATCTGTAGGGACATAATGCAACTCAATGGTTCCATTAGTTGCATGCTCCCTAATGAAATGATATTTGATGTCAATGTGCTTTGTCCTAGAATGATTGACAGGATTGGCAACTATAGAGATTGTACTTGTGTTGTCACACATGATTGGAATTCTTTCCAACACAAGTCCATAATCTCTAAGTTGATTTCTAATCAAAAGCACTTGAGCACAGCAACTTCTAACAGCTATGTATTCAGCCTCAGCTGTGGAAGTTGACACAAATTGTTGTTTCTTGCTGTACCAAGAGACTAATATTTGTCCAAGAAACTGGCAGCTACCTGAGGTGCTTTTCCTATCCACTCTGCATCTAGCATAATCAGCATCAGAATAACCAGCCAGACTGAACCCTGTGTCCTTAGGATACCATAAACCCAAGTTTGGAGTGCCCTTCAGATATCTAAAGATCCTCTTTATAGCAATCAAATGTGACTCTTTTGGATTTGATTGAAACCTTGCACACAGGCATGTAGCAAACATGATGTCTGGCCTACTTGCAGTGAGATAGAGTAGAGAGCCAACCATGCCTCTGTAGACTGAGATATCTACTTTCTTGCCTTTAGCATCTTCATCCAATTTGGTGGCAGTGGCCATGAGAGTCTTTGCAGGTGAGCAGTCTTCTAAGTCAAACTTCTTCAATAGATCCTTGATGTACTTGGTTTGACTGATAAAGATACCATCCTTCCTCTGAATAACTTGCAACCAAAGAAAGAACGTCAACTCTCCCATCATGCTCATCTCATATCTGCTCTGCATGAGCTTAGAGAATTTCTCACACAGCTTCTCATTTGTAGAGCCAAATATGATATCATCCACATAGATCTGAACTAGGATAATATCATCACCATGCTTCTTGTAAAACAGTGTCTTGTCCAATGTGCCTCTAGTGAATTGATTTTCAAGAAGAAAATGGGATAAAGTGTCATACCATGCCCTTGGAGCCTGCTTAAGTCCATATAATGCCTTAAGCAATCTGTAGACAAATTCTGGGAAATGTGGATCCTCAAACCCAGGTGGTTGTTGCACATAAACTTCTTCTTCTAACTCTCAATTCAGAAATGCACTCTTGACATCCATTTGATAAACTTTAAAGTTTGAATGAGCAGCAAATGCCAAGAAGATTCTGATGGCTTCCAATCTAGCAACAGGAGCAAATGTTTCATCATAATCAATGCCTTCCTATTGAGAGTATCCTTTTGCAACCAACCTTGCTTTGTTTCTTACTATTCCACCATCTTCATCCATCTTATTCTTCAGAACCCATTTTGTTCCAACAATGGTTCTGTTCTTTGGTACAGGCACAAGTTCCCATACTTTGTTTCTTTCAAATTGATTCAGCTCCTCTTGCATAGCAATAATCCAATCTGGATCCAACAGTGCATCATCAAGTTTCTTAGGCTCATTCTGAGATAGAAATCAACCATAGAGACACTCATTTTGAGTTGCTCTTCTAGTTCTCACTTCTGCATTTGGATCTTCAATAATTTTCTCTGTAGTATGTGATCTATCCCATTTCCTTGAGTGCTCAGTTTGATTTTTTAACCTTGATGTTGCTTCATCATCCAAGTCATGATCATTTTCATTTCCTCCCCCTGTGAAGTTGCTACTATTCACAGGTGTGTCTTGGATGCTAGTCTCTTCACTGTTGATTTGCACATATTCTTCTCTTGCTTCATCATTCACTGGAGTTTATTGAATTGTAGTCTCAACTTCAGTTTCAATCTCTTCATCAGAATCATCTAGATTTTCAAACTTTAATGGATCTCTATTTTCATCATTGGCTTCTTCTAATCCAGGTAATTTGCTATCATCAAATGTCACATCTGTGCTTTCCATAACTTTCTTTTGACTGATGACATAAACTTTGTATGCAATTCTCTCCACAGAATAGCCATTAGCCAAGAAAAATTCCATCAAATGCCTTTGCATCAAACTTCCCAACATATTCTGAATTGTCTTTCAACACAAAGAATTTGCTTCCAAAAGTATAAACATACATTAGAGTAAGCTTCTTTCCAGTCATCAAATTGTAAGGTGTCTTTCCAGTGTTTTTGTTGATGAGGGTTCTATTCTGGATATAGCATGCAGTGCTCAAAGCCTCAGCCCAAAAACATGTAGGCATCTTTGCATCAAGCAACATTGTTCTAGCAGCCTCAATTAGAGTTCTACTCTTTCTCTCAACTACTCCATTTTGTTGTGGAGTCCTTGGAGCTGAGAATTGTTAAGAAATGCCATTCTCTTTGCAAAATGCTTCAAGTAAGGCATTTTTGAACTCTGTTCCATTATCACTTCTCAATGCAATCACACTTGCATTGTTGGCTTTTGCTTCCTTATCAACTTTCTTTATGCTCAATGATTACTTGTGGAGCCTTATCCTTTGATGCTAGAAATTCCACCCATGTATACCTTGTGTAGTCATCAACCATCACTAGGGCATACTTCTTTCTTAAGAGTGACATAATATTGACAGGCCCAAACAAATCCATATGAATTAATTGCAGGGGCTTGGTGATTGATGTCACTGTCTTCGACTTGTGGCTTGACCTTTTCATTTTTCCTTTTTGGCAAGCCTCACACACTCCTTCTTGACAGAATTCAATTGTGGGCATGCCTCTCACTAACTCTCTTTTGAATAGAGAATTAATGGCCTTGAAGTTCAGGTGTGATAAGTTCTTGTGCCATAGCCAACAATCTTCATTTGATGCTTTTGAGTAGAAGCAACAAACTTTGTCCTTGTTTGCAGAGTCCATATTGGCTACAAACAGGCTTCCTTTTCTTACTCCAGATAGAGTAAAATCACCAGTCTTCTTGTAGGTGATCAATCATTCATCTTTGTCAAAATTTACCATGAATCCTCTATCAGTAAACTGACCAACACTTAGCAGATTATGCTTGAGACCTTTGACTAGTGCTACATCTTCAATGATGACATTACCAACTTTTAACTTGCCATATCCCAATGTGTTACCCATGTTGTCATCTCTAAAAGCAAATATTGGGCCAGCCTTCTCCTCATATTGTGATAGCAGGGCCATATTACCAGTCATTTAATTTGAGCATCCACTGTCCAAAATCCACATGACCTTCTTCTCAATTTCTTTTCCCTACAAACACAAAGATATTACTTCTTCCTTGGTACCCAAACATGTTTGGGTCCACTTGGCTTAGAAATAGATTTATCAAAAATAGCATGCTTATCAACTTTCTTTGGACTAGTCTTCTTGTCACTGTTAGAAGTCTTAGAATCTGAATTCTTAGACTTAGGTGATAGAGGTACCTTCCTAACTCTAGGAGGACTTGAAGACTCTGGCCTTGTGTAGTGTGTGTGAATGTTGTGACTGATGCAACCATTTATGAATTGTCTTCTCAAATTTAAACAGCTAGTCATAACATTCATGTTGCATGGCATACAGTCAAGTTTATCACAGAAAGGTGAATCTCTGTGTCCTAAAGGCACAGAGCAATCATAGAAAGGCTTAGCTACACTACCAGTTGGTTTCTTGCATGCATGAGTTAAGTGATTAGTGCTAAAACAGTTTTGACAAACTTTTCTAAGGGCATTTGGCACATAAGCATAATTATTATTCTTGTTTATCCTTAGCTTGCCATTCCTGTTTTGTTTCTTATTAGCCACTTTCTTCTCAGATTCATTTTTCCCAGCTGAAACAAACTTCACAAACTTCTCAGGTCTAGGTCTACCTCCTACTGGCTTCTTGGCTTTTTCCTTGACACTCTCACTCTTAGAGGATGCTGGTTGTTCACTAGACTGTGCCTCATCCTCATCATTCAACATTTGCTTAATGAGTAATGCATCCTCATCAATTTCAAATGTTGGTTCTTTAAAAATTTAAGACTCAGTCTTTTTCAAAATGTGAGGCACTTAATCCTGAACAACTATGTCATTTTCAATGACAGCATAGCATTTCCTCTATTTAAGAGTGTCATAGTCAAGTCCAATGGCAGCCTTGGGTTTAGCTTGGTTTTTATCATGGTAGGACTGCAATAGACTAGAGGAGTTCTTGAAGGTTTTCAGTTTGAATTCATTTTCAGCTAGTTCATCCCTAAGGGCCTTCTCAATCTGACTAGCACATAGAACCTTATTCTGCAGATATTCAACTTCTTTCTTAAGGTTATCTACTTGCATAGCAGTTAGCTTAAGTTCCTCATTCTTCTTGTTTAACAATTCATTCTTAGCAGAAAGTTTGGCAATCTCTTCATTAGCAGCAGTCATACTAGTATGAATATTAAACATTTCAATAGACAGTTGTTCAACCATGCATTTATACTCAGAAATAGACATATCTATGGTAATGAAAGATGGTACCTGAGAGTCAGATAGAGATTGTTCATCCTTGGAATCAGCCATCAAGGCATAATTACAGAATTCTTGCTCCTCTCCATCACTATCAGAGTCATCCCAACACTTCCCTTCAGCTATGTAGGCCTTGCCTTGTGTTTTCTTTTTCAGAAGGGCCTCATACTTAGCTTCAAGCTCTAGAAACTCCTTATCCTTCTTTTTAGGCTTCTTGCATTCACTGGCAAAATGCCCTAGGTCATTGCATCTATAACACCTTACAGATGACATATCCACATGGCTGGTTTTGAATTTATTCTTGTTTGCTTTCAAAGGTGCCTTGCTCTTGTTGAATGAATGGTTTTGGGGTCTAGGTTTGAAGGGTTGGTTCCTCTTGAATCTGATGTTTGGAAACTTTCTGGCCATGAAAGCATATAAAGTGTTTTCCATGCCATCTAGCTCTTCAAGAGTATAGAACTCTCCTTCTTCCTTCTCCTCAACAGGTTCAGTCACTTCACCTTCATTTTCTTCATCATCTATTATCTCTTCTATCCTCATTTAACTTGTAGATGCTTTTATGTCTTGAATAGATTTTTTGACAATCAAGGCACATGATGTGTTTATCATTCTGCCTTGGTTGGCTTGGATAGCCCACTTCTGAAGCAACTCAAGCTCATGAGTCTTTGAAACCCCATAGAGCACATCATATGTGACTTTGTTAAAATCTCTTTCCCTCAGAGAAATGACCCTCTGCTCTAGGTGGTTTGGAGAAGATAATAGAAACTTCATGTTCAACTCCTTAGTACTGTAAACCTTGCCATTCATTTGTAGCTCAGTCACCAACTTGTGAAATCTCTCAAACATGTCAGTAATGCTTTCCTTGGACTGTGCCATGAAAGCTTCATACTGAGTGACCAGTATCTGTTTCTTGTTCTCTCTGACCTCCTCTGTTCCTTCACATAATACCTCAATGTGATCCCACTTCTCCTTTGCTGTTTTGCAAGAGGCAATGTTAGCAAACATTGACATCTCCAAAGAATCTATGATCAACAACATGAGATGACTGTCAAGGGCAACCATCTCCTTTTCTGTCTCTGTCCATTTAGATGGTTCTTCAGCCACATAGGATCGTGGAATGGTTACAGTTCCAACAATCTTCTCAGGAATCTCTTGTTGTGGAACAAAGGGCCCATTCTTGAGTATCTCAGGATATAAAGGATTAGCAGCTTTGATGAACAACTGCATTTTGATCTTCCAGAGGTTGTAGTTCTCTTTGTCGAACTTAGGGACCTTCACCCTTCTTGTAGTCTTTGGTCTATTCATGATCATTTTCTGTTTTTGAATAAACAGCCTGCTCTGATACCACTTGTTGAATATTGAACACACAAAAGAATACAGAGGGGGAGTGAATGGATTCTTGAACTTTTCTTGTTCTTGAATCTGTTTTGGAGTATGTAACAAGATATGTGTTATGTGTGTGCAGAAATACGAATGTAGATAATAAACAACACAAGACACGATGTCACTTTAATCTAATATTTTATTAGATAAAGATTTGCTACAACCTGTGAATACAAATGATAGTATTCTCAGCTTCGTTTTTCTCAGAGAGATGTACTCTTAGAATGTATGTGAAAAACTTAACTTCTAAAGAAGTGAGGTTGTGCCCTTATAGAACATGAGCACAACCTGCTTACTACAAATAAGGTTACAGGATAAATTACTTTCTCGTATGTCTATCCTTTTTTAGCAAGCATCCAAACTGCTACAGGTTTGACTTCTTGAGGTTCTGCTCAGATCCACTTCTTTAGCTCTTTGTCTCTTGTACATCTCTCCAAGCTTCTTTGTAGGCTTTCCAAAGTACTTTAAAGCTTGTGGTCCATAAAGTACCTTGGCTTGTTGCAGGTTTCTGACTTGTACAATTCCTTCAGTATTTTGTCCCCAAGATTGTATTCGAGAAGTGGTTAAGTGTTTAATTCGAGAACTAGAATTGACTTGGTCGATAACTCTGAGTTCTCGAATACTGTAAAGTTGACATATGGAATCACTTCTCGAATAGCTCTTTTCTTCAGGAATCGTTGAGTTGTCGAATGGAGCATTTAACTTATCGAATCCTTGAGATATCGAATAGCTTTCTGAGTCTTTGAGATATCGAATGAGCTTTGACTTGTTGACTCCTGGAGAACTCGAATGATGCTTTGACTTGTTGACTTCCTGAGTTCTCGAATAAAGTAAAAGACATATCGAATCTATGATATATCAAATGAGATATCGAATAGTGTCTTTTGAGATATCGAATCCCTGACTTCTCGAATAAAACAAACATTCTTCTCGAAATGGTACTTAGGCAAATTTTCATTCTCCAAACTCTAACTGTTTTTATTTTGACAGCCTTGTTCTTCAAGCTTGAGGCATGAAACTTGGAACTTCTTTCAAGCATTATTCTCTAACTTTTAAGTATAATTACACAGATTGAAATTGATGCCTATTACAAGTACTAAACAAGTAGAAACTCTACAACCAGAGGTTCCTTTAGTTAAGAGGTCATGTAAGTAATGCAAAGCGTTACAAACAATTATGCTTGTTATTAGATGTATTCAAGCATGCCTCTGTGACTAACAAATATTTTTTAAAAAATCGAAACGCGAAATCCTGACGAAACACTGTTTAGGGGTTATGGTCAACGAACTAGTTGACCGGGAAATTACCGAACCAAATTAATTATTTTTTCCCGAAATTTTGCCAATAACATTAAAAAGGACGGGTCTTGACATCCGTAGGGTTGTATTGTCGAGAAATATTTTTAAAAAATTTGAAACGCGAAATCCTAACGAAACAATGTTTAGGGGTTATGGTAAACGAACTAGTTGACCAGGAAATTACCGAACCAAATTAATTTCTTTTTTCCAAAATTTTGCCAATAACATTAAAAAGGATGGGTCTTGACATCCGTAGGGTTGTATTGTCGAGAAATATTTTTTAAAAAATCAAAACGCGAAATCCTGACGAAACACTATTTAGGGGTTATGGTCAATGAACTAGTTGACCGGGAAATTACCGAACCAAATTAAATTTTTTTCCCGAAATTTTGCCAATAACATTAGAAAGGATGGGTCTTGACATCCTTAGGGTTGTATTATCGAGAAATAGTTTTTAAAAAATCGAAACGCGAAATCATGACGAAATAATATTTAGGGGTTATGGTCAACGAACTACTTGACCGGGAAATTACCGAACCAAATTAATTTTTTTCCCCAAAATTTTGCCAATGACATTAAAAAGGATGGGTCTTGACATCCGTAGGGTTGTATTGTCGAGAAATATTTTTTTAAAAAATCGAAACGCGAAATCCTGACGAAACACTATTTAGGGGTTATGGTCAATGAACTAGTTGACCGGGAAATTACCGAACCAAACTAATTTATTTTTTCCAAAATTTTGACAATAACATTAAAAATGATGGGTCTTGACATCCGCAGGATTGTATTGTCGAGAAATATTTTTTAAAAAATCGAAACGCGAAATCCTGACGAAACACTATTTAGGGGTTATGTTCAACGAACTAGTTAACAGGGAAATTACCGAACCAAATTAATTTTTTTTCCCAAAATTTTGCCAATAACATTAAAAAGGATGGGTCTTGACATCCGTAGGGTTGTATTGTCGAGAAATATTTTTTAAAAATTTGAAACGTGAAATCCTGACGAAACACTGTTTAGGGGTTATGGTCAACGAACTAGTTGACAGGGAAATTACCGAACCAAATTAATTTTTTTCCCCAAATTTTGCCAATAAGATTAAAAGGAATGGATCTTGAGATCGGTAGGGTTGTATTGTCGAGAAAAGTTTTTTAAAAATTTGAAACGTGAAATCCTGACGAAACACTGTTTAGGGGTTATGGTCAACGAACTAGTTGACCGGGAAATTACCTAACCAAATTAAAAAAAAATTCCCCGAAATTTTGCCAATAACATTAAAAAGTATGGGTCCTGACATCAGTAGGGTTGTATTGTCGAGAAATATTTATTAAAAGATCAAAACGCGAAATCCTGAAGAAACACTATTTAGGGGTTACGGTCAACGAACTAGTTGACCGGGAAATTACCGAACCAAATTAATTGTTTTTCCTAAATTTTTGCCAATAACATTAGAAAGGATGGGTCTTGACATCCGTAGGGTTGTATTGTCGAGAAATATTAAAAAATCGAAACGCGAAATCCTGACGAAACACTATTTAGGGGTTATGGTCAACGAACTAGTTGACTGGGAAATTACCGAACCAAATTAATTTTTTTTCCCAAAATTTTGCCAATAACATTAAAAAGGATGGGTTTTGACATCCATAGGGTTGTGTTGTCGAGAAATAGTTTTTAAAAAATCGAAACGCGAAATCCTGACGAAACAATGTTTAGGGGTTATGGTCAACGAACTAGTTGAACGGGAAATTACCGAACCAAATTAATTTCTTTTTTCCAAAATTTTGCAAATAACATTAAAAATGATGGGTCTTGACATTCGTAGGGTTGTATTATCGAGAAATAGTTTTTTAAAAAATCGAAATGCGATTTCCTGACGAAACGCTGTTTAGGGGTTATGGTCAACGAACTAGTTAACCGGGAAATTACCGAACCAAATTAATTTTTTTTCCCAAAATTTTGCCAATAACATTAAAAAGGATGGGTCTTGACATCCATAGGGGTGTATTGTCGAGAAATATTTTTTAGAAATTTGAAACGCGAAATCCTGACGAAACACTGTTTAGGGGTTATGGTCAACGAACTTGTTGACCGGGAAATTACGGAACCAAATTAATTTTTTTTTCTCGAAATTTTGCCAATAACATTAAAAAGGACGGGTTTTGACATCCGTAGGGTTGTATTGTCGAGAAATATTAAAAAATCGAAACGCGAAATCCTAACGAAACACTGTTTAGGGGTTATGGTCAACGAACTAGTTGACCGGGAAATTACCGAAGCAAATTAATTTTTTTTCCCAAAATTTTTGCCAATAACATTAAAAAGGATGGGTCTTGACATCCGTAGGGTTGTATTATCGAGAAATAGTTTTTAAAAAATCGAAACGCGAAATCATGACGAAATAATATTTAGGGGTTATGGTCAACGAACTAGTTGACAGGGAAATTCCAAATTAATTTTTTTTCCCAAAATTTTGCCAATAACATTAAAAAGGATGGGTCTTGACATCCGTAGGGTTGTATTGTCGAGAAATGTTTTTTAAAAATTTGGAACGCGAAATCCTGACGAAACACTGTTTAGGGGTTATGGTCAACGAACTAGTTGACCGGGAAATTACCGAACCAAATTAAAAAAAAATTCCCCGAAATTTTGCCAATAACATTAAAAAGTATGGGTCCTGACATCAGTAGGGTTGTATTGTCGAGAAATATTTATTAAAAGATCGAAACGCGAAATCCTGACGAAACACTATTTAGGGGTTATGGTCAACGAACTAGTTGACCGGGAGATTACCGAACCAAATTAATTGTTTTTCCTAAATTTTTGCCAATAACATTAAAAAGGATGGGTCTTGACATCTGTAGGGTTGTATTGTCGAGAAATATTTTTTAAAAAATTGAAATGCGAAATCCTGACGAAACACTATTTAGGGGTTGTGGTCAACGAACTAGTTGACCGGGAAATTACCGAACCAAATTAATTTTTTTTTCCCAAAATTTTGCCAATAACATTAAAAAGGATGGGTCTTGACATCTTTTGATAAATCGAAACGCGAAACATTGATAATATTGTTACTAACATTTATTCGAATTAATTTTGAATAAAATTCAATTCGAATGAAATATTTAACTTCCCTCTAGAACCTTATTTTGGCCGTCTGAATATTTCATTTCCCTCCATTATCTATTTTTGGTTTCCCCCTTTTTTTTTCACTCCCCCCTTAAATTTGAGGTTTCAGTATTTCATTTCCCTCTCGTCTCCACCAAATCAAAACACACAGACACCTTCCATTCATATATATCGAGTATGGAGTTCTCTCCTCCCACTTGGTTAGGGTTTTTTCATTGTCCCCTTCTTCCCAATTTCCTATTCAAGACCTCTCCACCTTCAATTTCAAGGTCTCTCCCTCTCTGAAAGGCATATGACATAACCTATTTGTATTTCGAGGATTCAACTCAACTTAAACAAGAATGTAATAGTAAATAGTACATGTACTGTCACAGGGATCTCAAATGTATAACTGTCAAGAGAAAGAAGACAAAGTCAATCTACCGTTTTGAGGTATACTACACTTGAAGAAGTTCATTAAGTTGATCAAGTATCAGTGGAGTAATCAAGACAGTGGGTTCTATTTATAGTGACAAGAGGTTCCTACAGTGGCAGAATACAGATTAGAAAGGTTTGAAAAAGAGTGAAGAAAAAGGAAGACATGAACCAAATTATAGAGTCAAAAATAAAGAAAAGCCGTTGGAGTTAGTCGCTCATGAACCAGACCGTGCATCGAGCGTCAACAAAAATTCAGTGGTAATTCTTTATTACTTTCAAGTGGTTCAAGCTATCATGATTGGTATGGAAGAAATCATTGTGCAAGCAACAGATGTGCTAAATTAATTAATTAATTAAGTCATTTGAATTATTTATCTGATAAATTAATTCTATCCGAATTAATTTATTCAATAAATTATTGAAAAAGATTAATTAAGTTAGAATTAATATAATTATCAAGCAAGGAGGTATATTAATTTTCACTTAATTAATTAAGTCATTTGATTTATTTATTTGATAAATTAATTATATTCGAATTAATTTATTCAATAAATTAATTAAAAGATTAATTAAGTTGGAATTAATATAATTATAAAAAGACTTCATATTAATTCTCTTTTAATTAAATTAAATTAGTTGGCTAATTTATTTTATAAATTAATTCAATCAGAATTAATTTATTCTTTAAATTAATCAATTAATTAATTAAATCAGAATTAATATAAGTGTTTAAAGACTTAAAACAATTATGCTCAGCGAATATGACCTAATCAGTTAAGTCATACCGAGCATTGTTGAGTTAAGTCATATCGACCATTCAAGATTATGTCTTACCGACCTGATTAAGTCTTACCGACTTCTTGCCAGCTGTTTTAAGTCGTACCGAACTTCTGTTAAGTCATACCGACAAGTTTTATGTCTTAATGGAGGTTTGTGTAAGTCTTAATGAAGAAAATTATGTCTTGGAGCAAGTTTAAGTCATGCTGACAGCTGATTTATTATGTCTTGAAGCAGTTTAAGTCATACCAGATCAGTACAAGACATAAATGGCTATAAATACAACAGCAGACACAGCAGAACAGAACTGGGAATTTTTCAATTCTCCAGCAGAACACAGCAGAGAGAGACCAAGAGAAAATGGTTCCTTGAACATCAAATAAATTCTTGTAAATTATTTCTGGCTTGTATTGCTAAATCTAAACGGACAGAAATTGTTTACTTGCACTTGTGGAACTATCTAGCGGATTAAGTTCCCTAGAATCTCTCGATCTTTTTATTACAAATATAGAAAAGTTCATGTCGAATTTTCTATAGAATTTGTAATAATAAATTTCGATCTTTTTATTTACAAATATAGAAAAATTCATGTCGAATTTTCTATAGAATTTGTAATAATTAGTTTGGTCATCAAACCATTGTAATTTGTACCCGTGTATTTAGACACACCCCATCAAGTTAATATAAATTTTATATTCAACTTGAAATATCGGTATTCGTTTTATTCCGCATCAATTTGTTCTTGATTTAATATTTTAATATTTTTAAGAAAAGAGCAAATTCGATAAAACGGTATAGTTTGTATTCAACCCCCCCCCCTTCTACAAACTATTTTGGACCTAACAATTGGCATTAGAGCCTTTTGATTGACGCACAAATCAAGATCCTTATTTTTGTGGTCCTCCAATTGGATTTCGAGTTTGTTGACCCATACAGAAATTAAATCCGGTATTAGACCAAAAAGTCAACTCCTCTATTTTCGATTTTTTAACCTTCAAAAAATTCAATACTTGAGATTTTTGAACTTTAAATAATTTGAACTTATTTTTGGATTCTTTAACTTTCAAAATTTTCAATTTTGAGATTTTTGAATTTTAAATAATCTAAATTTATTTTCGGATTCTTTAACCTTTAAAAATTCTCAATTTATGATATTTTTGATTTTTAAACAATATGAGTTTATTTTCAATTGTTAATTAAATTGAATTTATTCTCAAATTGTTTAATCTTCAAAAATTTTCATTTTATGATATTTTTTATTGTTAAGTAATCTTAACTTATATTCGAATTTTTTAATTCTTGAAATGATTAATTCTTGGAAATTTTGATTTTTAAACAACTTGATTTTATTTTCAAATTGTTTAATTTTCAAAATTTTTAATTCTTGATAATTTCGAATTTTAATTAACTTGAATTTATTTTCGGATTCTTTAACTCTAAAAATTTCATTTCTTGAGATTTTTTGATTCTTAATTAATTTGACTCTAATTTCGAATTTTAATTAATTTGAACTTACTTTCAGATTTTTTATTTCTCAAAAAAAAATTTCAAGTCCTTGAAGTTTTTGAATTTTAAATATTTTGAATTTATTCCAAGCCAATAGTTCTATGAAGATTGTTAGTTGAAGATTCCTCTGGACGTCAAAGATGATTTGAATCTTTTGAAGAAAATGCATTTTTCAATGAAATTAATTTCTACCTACTGAAGAAAAATTTGTGGAAGCTCCTCAAAATTATATCCATAGAATTCACTGGTTTTTCAGAAGCAGGAATGGAAGAGGTTTTAGTGGATAGAATTTTTCTCGAAGATTTGAATTAAGTCTATTGATTTTGTGATATACAAACACTAAGTGTATTGCTCCAATGTAACATCTACTACACTTAGTGGATTGTACCAAGAAATATCTTTCAAGGAATCAACAGAGATTTTAGAAAAGTGGAATCAAGGAGGTTTGAGAATGAACTAGACAGTTAGACATCTCAGTCAGGAATTAATGATGGAACCTCAGAACATACATGAAGAGTTACTAATTTAGAAAGAGTACAAATGTTTAATCCAGGAATTAGGCCTATCTATTCCGAAGCAGAAACTCTTCAGGATACAGTTCAAGAGGTGGCTACAAGACTGAGTTGGTGGAAAGAACAAAACATGATAGTTGCAGTTATAAAAAGTTTTATGTGATAAGTAACTATCAAGGTGTGCAACATGGTACAGAATTCTGACAGATAAGGATGAATTAGGATTCATTAAATGAGATGAAACAGAAGCATCAGTGCAGAACTTATCTTGCTGAAGAAAAGAGTTGGGATGGATCAGATGTTGATGAGAAGAGCATAATTAATATCTTGCCTTCATAGCAATCTCTGAAGATGATTCATCTCACATGTCTCAGGTATCAATTCTTCGAACTAGTGTAATATGTAATTCTCAGAAATTCAAAGCATGTTAAGATCTTAGTTTTTAATTATTATATCTTTGGTTAGAAGATCTTATTATGTGTATGAATATTTGATGAATTTAATTAATTGCAATAGTGAGTTAGAAGTGTTCCTTAGACAATATCTCTCAATTCTTAAATGATATATGTCAAGCATATATGACCTCTGCTTAATCTAGTCTCAGGATCCCCAGTAGAACAAGATTTGCTTATTCATTCTGAATTGTTTGTTAAGGTTTAAAAAGTTTAAAAGATGGAATAATTACCTAGGGTGTCAGTAGAACATCAAGTCATTTGTAAAACTGACTTAGGTAATAGAGATTATATAATATAATATAACAATAGGAATGGATTGGATAGAATTAGTGATTAATTGTTAATTCTTCTATTCCATGCATGTTTAGAAAATTATTGAATATCTGTAAATCTACTTACTACCTGTTACACAAGTGTACATAGGTTAAAGTAGATAGTACTGAATTTTCTAAAATGCATAACATGCCTAATTTGATTAATTCTTATCTGCATTGTTTTAATGCTGAATGTATGCAATGTATTCTTATTATCATGCCTGCTTATTTCAAATATCATAAATGCATCTCCGAGCATTTGCATTGATTATAGAAAAAACATGTTTAAGAATTACAATAAGGTACAGACTGCTAGTCCTCCTTATGTTAGGAAGGAACCATTATTCTCCTTGCTTAGTGAATATTTTGTCAATGACATTCAAAAGGAGAAATGGTCAGCCAAAGATAAGAATGAGCATGTTAAGGTTAAAACTGTTGTTAACTCTAATAAAAGAGAAATCTCTAATCCATCTGGACCCAATTAAACAATTTGGGTACCAAGAACTTTTTATCCATTTGTGAATGTAGGGCTTAACAGGTTAATCAATTATGCATTATTATTGATTTATTCAAAGCATATCATCGAAGAAAGAACCCTACTATCAAATGTGAATGTGAAGACAAACCAAGTGGTTATCCCTTGGAGACAACAGCAAGGGAATGACCTAGGGTCAAGGCTATTCAATAGCCAAGGAATGTTGTCAGTAATAAAGCATATTTTACAAGACGAAGAGCCTACTGTTCGAGGATTAAGGAAAGAGGACTTATATGTAGCTGACATGGAATCAGTCAAAGGTGAAGTCAACAAGGTCAAATCTAAAGCTTCATCAGACAAGAGTTCAGCTATGACATAAGGAGCTCTCTCACCTGAATGTCAAATCAAGAGATTCTTTCCTGAAAATCAAATCAGCAAAGGAGACTACCTCATCTGGAATTAAAGTAAAATAAATTTACGAGGCATGTCATAAAGGGAAGTCAAAGAAGCATCACACAGAAGTTCTACATCAAAGTAAAATATATTTTAGTAGTGATGACTGATGACTTCTCTCAACAAATAAGTTGTTGTTCAGACAATCTGAAGACAAGACACCACTGATGGTGATTGATCACATCTTAAACCCTGATCCGTAAGAATTTTAGGAAGACCCCATAAGTATGAAGGAAACTGTTTTGCAAGATTAAATCGAAAGTGAGCATCCTAGCAATCAGCTAATGCTCAAGAGGATAATTTCCTTTGTTACTCAATGGAGTCAACAGCCTACAGGGTGATTGTTATTAATCAACAGAAGGTGATTGAAAGTCTTAGTGATGTTCAATAACTTCTAGCTCCCAGCTGTCAATGGTAATGATGATTCAGATCCAAGCAATGTCAAACATGGAGAATCTTCATGTAAACCCAACAGCAGCTTAGGGGGGAGCAAAAGAAGGATCAACTAGTCAACTCAACACCACACTGAAAGTCAAAGGACACTATGAGAACATGTCTGCCAAGACAAAGAATGTTGACTCAATTAATTCTTTGTTCTAGTTCTTAGTGTTTCTAATGGTGGAAGTAAAAGACTGGCAGAGCTTCAAGTACTAATGATTATTTCTTTAGTTTTCTTTTAGAAGAAACTAAGAAAGCTACAAAATCTCTGAAAGATTCAGATTGAGTGATTGCAATGCAAGATGATCTCAATCACTACAAAAGGTAGATTGAAGGGAAGCTGGTATCCAGACCAAACAACAAGGCTGTATTTGGTATAAGGATAACCAGAAGTTTAACTGGATGTCAAGGCATTGTTATGAGGGACAAGGCCAAACTGGGTGCAAGGTTACAAGTTGATAAGACAGTATATCTAACAAGAAGCACCAGTGACAAGACTTGAGGATATCAGGCACCTGTTGTACATTCATGATCATAATGGACATCTAGACCTACTGAATCTGGATGCTAGAGGAATGTGAACAAGTGCACTCCTGGTTGGTGAGATAATTGAAGATCTCTACAGGTTAGTATGAACTGGTATCATCACTCAAGCAAGCTTGAAATACATGGTATGACACCCTAACTATAATTTAATATTTGGTATCAATCTTTAACAGTTGGTATCTTTTAACAATTGGTGTCACATTTATAGAACTCTCTACATCTTTAGGCACAAACATAAATGATATATATGTGCAATGATATCTTGATTATATTATATGTTGGTCTACTAACTATAAATTGGGATCAAGATATTTGCTGTTTTGATGTTGGTAAAGTTGCAATTCTTTTGAATTACTTCACGCAAGCCAATAGAAGAATCCTTTTAGGAGCTCAGGCAAGCCAAAAGAATAATTCTATTTGGATCACAAGTAAGCCAAAAGAATGATGACAATATAAGTAAGTCAAGGATCTTTTGTTTCTATTCAGAAGATTCTAGATCTGTCAAGACTACATGCCAACACACCACTATAGCTGGCTATTGACCTATTAGCTTGGACCTAACAAGTTGGTAATCTAAAATCTTAAGATGGACCCGGATCTACGGAAATGGTACCCTAGAGATATTTGACCCAACAAGTTCAGGATCTACTAACTAGGATCTAATCAGGCTATAGATGAATCATCAGCTCATTATCTTATTCAATTGATAATAGATCACTTAAACACATATTTTATTCTCAATTTGCAAATTTGCAAGGCCCGAAGTGGATCCTAGAGAATCTATTCTTGTAGTTATTACACTTGATTTTCAGATGTCTTAAGTTGGACCCATCTCCGGAGATGGTACCCTAGAGACATCAGTTCTGACATGTTTTGCTGCATAGAGACAGATCAAATGAGTTGTACGAAAGTAGGAGAACACAAGGAAACAACTTCATCTCCAACAACTCTGTGGAACGCTCAAGGTTAAGCATCTTGCATAAGGTATCAATTCTTTTAAGAAAGCATGTCTTTAGTCAAGAATAACTTGCAGACATGTTTGCTAAATCACTTGATGAAATTAATTTTTCAAGATTGGTTTGTAAACTTGGGATTTTATTAATGCTACATGATTTGTATATCCCATCTGCTAAGTAATTCTTAAGTAAGCTCACAAGTATTCAATTGTCTGTATCGAAAAGACTTGTGAACTTATTTACATCCAGACCTCACACTGAAAATTATCCGTTGAATGATTGCCATGTGTTTAATTGCAATATATTTTAGTGGTGATTATTTAAGGATAATTCAAATACTTAAATGCTAAAATCTAACTCATAGAGATTTAGTATTTAATTATTTGATTATTTATTTTGATTTATATGGGTTACGGACTTGAAGCAATTCAATTTATTATTTGCTCTGTACCTCATATTTATTAAAATAAATAAACAACATAACTAATTTGGACCTAATC
The DNA here is from genome assembly GCA_036435485.1 of Saposhnikovia divaricata. Lineage (NCBI taxonomy): Eukaryota > Viridiplantae > Streptophyta > Magnoliopsida > Apiales > Apiaceae > Saposhnikovia > Saposhnikovia divaricata. The sequence goes on from CM071595.1 coordinate 21,254,287, forward strand.
TGTATTGGTCTTCAATCAGTTATGAGATGTTAATTCTAGTGAACTTTAATATCCCATTTTCAGAAATTCACTATAATTAATATCATGGCTCTAACAATTGGTTGTATTGAAGTTTTGACTTATATCAGTTAATGATATTTAGTTAGAATTCTATTTACTAACTAATTGTGAGATATATTGGTATGTGTGAAATTACTTAGAACTCCTTTAAGTAATCATTGTTATATCTTTTACAATTCACTCATATTATTCTACATGGTATGAAAATTATCTAAGTAGAACTATGGATATTGTAATATCTAAAGTTATCATTGTTCAGTTACTTGGAATAATTTTTATGCTTATTTGCAAGCTTCTAATCACTTTGATAATGAATGTTGTATACAATGGATCAAGGTGTATTGGACTTAGAATATTATTTCTAAGATTGCAGACAAGACAGCTTTGGTAATCGAGTCTTATTTATAGAACCAAGGTTGTCTATCAGTAAACAGTTGTTAGGAGTTAACAATTGTTATTATCGAGGAGTTGCCTTGAAGTCATAAGTTTGAAATGTTATATCTTAAGAGCTTGTGTATTTCTTGTCAACTAGTTCCTCGTACTTATGAATATCAGTGAATGATGTTCTTAAGTAGTCAGATACTAATATTCATTCTGTCAATTGGTACTCAATGTAATAATTCAATCTTCACTAAATTGAATTTATCTTACAATAGATTGAATTTATCAAACAATTGGTATCATTGAATATTTAGTATTTAGCAGTGATTATTTATATCCTAGTTAAATTATGACGTGAAGCAATTCAATGGTTTATTTGCTCATAATTTAATTTTGGTAAAGTAATCATAAACACAATTACTTGCATTTTAAAGTATTTGATAAATACTAGCAGTTGGTATCAAATAGTAAAATATTTGTTTACTGACAATTGCTAGTTGGTCTGATACTTTATTGTAAACTAATTGTGATGTATATATTATCTCTGATGATATTACTTAGGATTTATTCTGAGTAAATGTGTCTTATCTATAAATCATTAGTGTTAGTATATATTAAGGTGTTCAACTTTCTAAGTAAGTGAGACTTAAAATTACATTCGGTCTCCTATCATATTTTGAAGTGGTGAAGATTTTTTTTAAAATTAAATTCTCTAATTCTGGTTATACACCACTTTATACATATGATAGTTCTTAGAATATTTTACATCCATCAGTCAATTACTTAGTTTATGTTGTGCTAAGTAATGAAGTGCCAAAGGAGAGACATTGGTTATCTGTACTTATGTACTTGGTAATCTTTGTTACCTAAACGACATCAAGTGCTTGTATGAGTCTTTTCACTAACTTTGTGTTAAAGTTCTCTATACATAATAAGAACTTAAAGAAAATCTTTCTTTCTAAATTACTGCGAAGTCAAGAGTTTGTGTCTTTTAAAAATAAAACGACATAGTTTTCATTAAAAGACATGATTATACATTGTTTTATGCATAAATACAGACTCTTGCACATTAACATTTTTTAAAAGAAAACTCAATTTTTCTGCAGTTGTGATTGCTTATATTGTAAAACTTTTTGAAGTCACAACTGTACATCATTTCTCTCACATGATATAATGCATATGTTTTCACACAATGTTATGGTATGATGTAAATGCATTTTATCTCTATATTGCTCTATTGTTATGTGATGTAGGTTCAACTCCTAGTGGAAGATTTCTCACATTGAAAGTCATGAGGTTGTAAACCCAACAACTTCTATCCCGGACTATAAATCCAAATCTAAACACATCCTAACTTACCCCTGAAGTGGAAATAACTTATTTGACTAGAGGTCATTAAGGGAGTAACTGCACTTGATGCAGCAAATAAGGATGTGAGGGATAGTAAACCCACAGCTCTAACTCTCAAGGAGAATAGATGTATATAACTTGAGGTATCTGTAAGCTCGCCTGCATTCTCCCAAAAGGATGCAGAGCTGAAAATGGCACTAAAACAGTCTCTAGATTCATTATCTTAAAATGATGCGTTTATTGAAATTCGCCTGTCGGCCAGGGCATCTGTTGGTAAGTCACTACCTCATACACAATAATAAAATACTTTCTATGCACAAAGTGAGATTGCACACACTAAGGATGAATTGACGGAAACAACTCATACTCCGACCATTTTACGGTTAGGATTATAAGTTGAAGGTTCCTCAAAGAACCAAGAGTCTTCACAGACCTCGAGAGAAGGTATTGATCTCAATGCAAAATTCAACAAGATCATTATCTAACTCCCCAAAGGGAACATCTCTAGATCCTGCGGGTATCGGATCCGACATAGGTACGGATCGGCAACTTGTTAACTATTATTCAGATTTACCTGATGAGTTTAACAAGATGATGTCTTCATAGACATTAGATGGAAACATGATTTTAATTCTAAGTTTTGATTTCATTGTTTACCTTCTCAGAATTCAAATCTGAAACCCACAAAAAGGGAAAATTTTTATCAACTTGTAGATTATGACTCAGATTCGTCTGACGAGTCCAACGAGGATCGGGGATTTGCGAAACCCCATTGCACCACCAGTGACCTCTCTAGAAGGGGCTATGGTGAATTTTCCTTGCAGGTACATATGGATGTTGGAGCTATGAGAGATAAGAGTGATACACTAGTGAGCATGAGTGTAAACACTTGAGAGTTGAGAGATGAGATCACTCATTTTAAGTGATATGAGTGGAGAGATGAGTTAAACACTTGTGAGGTACACAAAACAGAATCACACACTCACAGTAAGGAAGAAAGATAAACACCAAATCTCATTCCCTATTCCCAAACAAAATTTACTTACAAGATTTGGGAGATACAAGGAAATTGTCGGAAGATTTGGTTGTCAGGATGATCAATAGTGAGGCCATTCTATAATATCTAAAGGGCAAAGTTGATCAGTCTACATACTTCTATTCTGGAAGTCTTCATGAAAATCCTTCAACACAAGCAAAGCTTCTTCTCTTTATTGCAACAGACAATGTTATATGTATGAAGAATCCGTTGTACTAAAGGTAAGAAGTGAGTTATAATTGAAAAAAAGGTATCATCTAATTTACATTTGGATGTTTGCTATAATTGAATGCTTGGAGGATTACTCAACTAAGGGGGAGAGATATTTTGAAGAAGATATACTCAAAGATTTGCCTTAGTAAGAGATACTCAACTAAGGGGAAGAGTATAAGCTTACCTTAGTGAGGGGGAGATTTTCTATCTAAGGGGGAGAGATATGAAAAAGGACATACCTTAGAATGGGGGAGTATTCACCTTGTCAAGGGAGATGAGAAGTATTCACCGTTATAAGGAGGAGACATATCACCTTAGGTAGGGAGACATAAGGAAGGAGAGAAGTATGAAACGACAAAGAAGAATTCTTCAGTATGTGGTTGACAATATTTACCACTGAAGAATTCCCAAGTATCTGCTGATAATGTTCAATATTAGATGTAAAGGGTTATCAGGCAGATATGTCAAGAAATGAAGATGAGTTACTTAATTCATTGTCAGAGGAACAGTCATCTATCATTTCATCTACTGAGATTCTGGAATTGTAATATCTAAACCAGAAATTTTTTTTATGTATTATTTACTATAGCTCTTTAAAGCTTTATCTTCTTCTTGTTTGTAGTTGAGTTATCCTCTAGGAATTTGTATGTTAATGTTTAACAAACAAATAGGGGGAGATTGAAAGGCATATGACATAGCCTATTTGTATTTCGAGGATTCAACTCAACTTAAACAAGAATGTAATAGTAAATAGTACATGTACTGTCACAGGGATCTCAAATGTATAACTGTCAAGAGAAAGAAGACAAAGTCAATCTACCGTTTTGAGGTATACTACACTTGAAGAAGTTCATTAAGTTGATCAAGCATCAGTGGAGTAATCAAGACAGTGGGTTCTATTTATAGTGACAAGAGGTTCCTACAGTGGCAGAATACAGATTAGAAAGGTTTGAAAAAGAGTGAAGAAAAAGGAAGACATGAACCAAATCATAGAGTCAAAAATAAAGAAAAGCCGTTGGAGTTAGTCGCTCATGAACCAGACCGTGCATCGAGCGTCAACAAAAATTCAGTGGTAATTCTTTATTACTTTCAAGTGGTTCAAGCTATCATGATTGGTATGGAAGAAATCATTGTGCAAGCAACAGATGTGCTAAATTAATTAACCACAATGGTTTTGCAATCAAGACTTGCTAAGGAATAATCTTTGTGGAGGATCAAATTTATCAAGACATAGAAGACCACAAGGGTTATGCTATCAAGGAGGTATATTAATTTTATCTTAATTAATTAAGTCATTTGAATTATTTATTTGATAAATTAATTCTATCCGAATTAATTTATTCAATAAATTATTTAAAAGATTAATTAAGTTAGAATTAATATAATTATCAAGCAAGGAGGTATATTAATTTTCACTTAATTCATTAAGTCATTTGATTTATTTATTTGATAAATTAATTATATTCGAATTAATTTATTCAATAAATTAATTAAAAGATTAATTAAGTTGGAATTAATATAATTATAAAAAGACTTCATATTAATTCTCTTTTAATTAAATTAAATTAGTTGGCTAATTTATTTTATAAATTAATTCAATCAGAATTAATTTATTCTTTAAATTAATCAATTAATTAATTAAATCAGAATTAATATAAGTGTTTAAAGACTTAAAACAATTATGCTCAGCGAATATGACCTAATCAGTTAAGTCATACCGAGCATTGTTGAGTTAAGTCATACCGACCATTCAAGATTATGTCTTACCGACCTGATTAAGTCTTACCGACTTCTTGCCAGCTGTTTTAAGTCGTACCGAACTTCTGTTAAGTCATACCGACAAGTTTTATGTCTTAATGGAGGTTTGTGTAAGTCTTAATGAAGAAAATTATGTCTTGGAGCAAGTTTAAGTCATGCTGACAGCTGATTTATTATGTCTTGAAGCAGTTTAAGTCATACCAGATCAGTACAAGACATAAATGGCTATAAATACAACAGCAGACACAGCAGAACAGAACTGGGAATTTTTCACTTCTCCAGTAGAACACAGCAGAGAGAGACCAAGAGAAAATGGTTCCTTGAACATCAAATAAATTCTTGTAAATTATTTCTGGCTTGTATTGCTAAATCTAAACCGACAGAAATTGTTTACTTGCACTTGTGGAACTATCTAGCGGATTAAGTTCCCTAGAATCTCTCGATCTTTTTATTATAAATATAGAAAAGTTCATGTCGAATTTTCTATAGAATTTGTAATAATAAATTTCGATCTTTTTATTTACAAATATAGAAAAATTCATGTCGAATTTTCTATAGAATTTGTAATAATTAGTTTGGTCATCAAACCATTGTAATTTGTACCCGTGTATTTAGACACACCCCATCAAGTTAATATAAATTTTATATTCAACTTGAAATATCGGTATTCGTTTTATTCCGCATCAATTTGTTCTTGATTTAATATTTTAATATTTTTAAGAAAAGAGCAAATTCGATAAAACGGTATAGTTTGTATTCAACCCCCCCTTCTACAAACTATTTTGGACCTAACACTCTCTCTCTCTCTCTCTCTCTCTCTCTCTCTATCTCGCTCTCTCTCTCTCCCTCTCTATATGTGTGTGTGTGTGATTCAGATTTGTTTGATTTTGTTTGTCTGATTAAGGGCGTCGATGAATTTCAATTCAGGGATGGATATGATGTATTTTCAATTTTATATGTATATGCTCTATTTTCTTTGCTACGACAAACAAAATTTACTGAGATATCTATCTAAACTTGGTTTATGCCTCTTTTTTGCACATTGTATTTCTGCCTCTGTTTTGCACATTGTATTTATGCCTCTGTTTTGCACTTGGTTTATGATATGAAACTTGGTTTGATTAAAAATTGGTTTGTGCTTCTGTTTGGGTAGCTATTTTGTAAAGGTTTTTACAAAACTCTTGTGCTCATTTGGTTTGTCCTCTTGTAGTCAACGGAATGGAAATCCTCGGAGATTACTTTAGCTGTGGTAAAATCATCATCTATTTGACTTTCGACTTCACATCAGGTACAATAGATGATGGTTTTACCACAGCAAAAATAATCCTTCAATTGGAACAAAGGATTACTTGCTACACGGAATCTCTGGTGCTTATAAAGAAGAAAAGAAGACATGAGTTGAAGGTTTTATCTAAATGCATTCCTAACTAGCTTGTCCATCTGTTATGAAGTTGTAAAATGTATTATTGTGAACTGTTTGTAACGTTTCCCCATCTTACAGGCCCTTGTCAAAGACTGCGAGATTCAATGTCTTGAAAGTAATCCCAGCAGAGATTCAATGTGAGGATGTTTAATTAAAGTTTAATGTCGTTTGTGTTAATGTTTGATGTTGTGTCAGATTTTGTTTGGTATAGGCTTGGTTATATTGTAGTCATTTTGTCTTTGCTCATTGATGTAAGAATGGTGTAAATAATGGTGTATAGGCTGGGGTCAGTGGAAGTGTTGTAATTGAAAAGGTAACTTTAATTTCTACATGTCTTTGTAGTGTAATGTGCCTAATGTATTGGTTATTCTAGTGTTATATTAAATGAATTCCACTATTTAATTCAGGTGCTCACTAATGATGATCAAAAGTATGGTTACAATGTTGTAATTGAAAGTATGAGGAGTTGATGGCTGCTGGTATAATTTAGTACTGGTTCACTCTAGCTCAACTGTCCAGATTCTAATATTGATAACTTTTTTTCTTGTGTTTCATTGATATGAAAGATGCATGTGTCAGTGAGGAGGATCTTGTGGAAGCAATTGAGACAGCAACCGGAGAAAAGAAGGATTGTCTTTTGATGTGCTAAAAATAGGCATTTAAATTACCGAAAGCGCACGATCTCATTTTAGTATTTATGATTCGTTCCACATAGACTAATATTTTTGCAAACCTTAATTTTTAACTTAGGCGAATTAGAACAATTGGATTTTGGAAAATTCGATTTTATACTATTTAATTCCTAAAAGAAAATTTAAGCTATTTTTACAAGAAAATTAAATATATTCTAATTTTAAACTAAAAAAACTGAATTATAAATTTTCACTATTTAATTTATTTACTAGAAAATTTTCAAAAAATTTGACATGACTCATTCTTAAATTTAACTAGCCAAAAACTCAAACAACAGCAACAAAACTAATTAACAATTACAAAACTCAATCAGCAAACAATTTACATGTACATGTCTACGAATTAATTAACCAGCGAATAACAGCAATATGCAAACTCGAAACCAAAACAAAACAGCCAGCCACAAAGCTGTTTGAATACAAAATATTAAACAAACTAATTAACTAAGAAATGGGCTTGACAATAACTTAGTGGGCTCAAACCAAAAAAAAAAAACTAAACATCAGGCGATTAAATGGGAAAACATGAATCAGAACTTATTTTGGCCTTTAATTAAACATGACATGAGAGAACAACACACCAATTTCTACTAATTAAATGCAACTAAAATTAAGATTAAATGCAGATATAAGTTACTGATGTAAATTAAGTTAACAAATATGAAAATTAAACCAACAAAATGCTAGTAAAAACAAGTAGAAAATTTATACAAAATTAAGTAAATAATACGAACCAAGATTAGGAACCCAAGAGAACAAACAAAGAAGTACAATTATATAGATAATAGAACTTGACTAACTGGACTTTACTTTTTTAAAATATGAATTCATGAAATACTGAAACAAATGGAGGCAGTTGTATTTGTAAAATAAACAGAGCATGAACTATGAAGCATAACAAACAAGTACCCTACCAGGAATTTCAAGACACCAAATTATTATAATATAGTAAATGCAAAGTCGAAATCCGTAACTTAATAACGAAATGAGTCATGTTTAAAAACACAGATCTATATTATTGACATAGAACAAGACAGCCCCAACACAAATTAATTTTATGCCGGAGCTTCGTCAGAAAATGTAATATAAAGACTACAAAAGTAGATCTAAAAATTGAGAGGATAGAAAGTTGATAGAAAAACAAAAGATTACAAATAGTATTGATCAAAAGTGTATGGCTAGAAAGAGAAAAAAATAACATAAAGTAGTTGCTTGTTTTCGTTGTCTGCTGCGTTGCATCTATTTATAGGACTTGCTCACTGCCTTGTTTTCATATGAACGCATAATGCAAGTCTACAAATTCATGCTGCATTTTCAAGATGCCCCCACCCGCTTTTGAAATATAAAGTCAAAGGTTTTGGGGTGTGTTTGAAATAATCCAATTTGCTCCAAGCTTCTAATTCTTTTTCCATTTTTTTTTCTTTTTCTTCATCTTTTGTTCTTCTTTGCACTTTATTTCTTTATTTTGTCATATCTTTATTTTCCTCGAATTTCCTTAAATGTAACAAAATAATTTATTAAAATACGAGTTCAAGCAATAAATAGGTAATAAAAATATGCAAAAATATGCACTTATCAAATGCCCTCATACCTATCTTTTGCTCGTCCTCGAGTGAAACAAAAAGGAAAATGCAGAATGAAATACCTATACTCACTGCATAGGAATCACGGGTAATTTTAGGCTTACCAACCCATTAAACTCATAGACGATCTCTACAAGGGGAGTGTTGTCTCCTAAGGGTTTACAGAAGATATACCCATAAAATCTTTGAGATAAGTCAGCAAGTATCCAACTTTCCTCTTTCACTCTAGCTTTCACTGGTGTTAACAAAATAATTTTATAGGAAAATATATGCCTTAAAGATTATTCTAAAATAGCCAAGTTATAGGTTCCCACACTCCACATGATTAGACTCTAAAAAATTTACAAAAAAAATCCCAAGGTGTGTAGTGAATTTAAGGCCTTTGATGGATAAGTGCATACGAACATTTTCTCTTTTTCAACCAATATTGAACTGACCCAATCTCTATTAAAACAAGTATCTAGCCAAGTTTCACGTTCTTAGTAGTTAGACCGACTGTGCAATGGTTGAGGTCCCAAAAGACTTTTGCATCAATACCCATTTAGCGAGTTTTAGGTCAACAATCCCAGACCACAAAGGACTTAGGTTGCTAGGCACAAAGTCCCCTCGGACTTACTTACTTGGGTTATCAATGAGCCCAACCTAGCTGATTTCCTTACTAAGAATTTATTATTACAAAATTACACTAGCACTCTACAATTACAAACCTTTATTGACTCTTTTTCTATTCTTTTTTTCTTTTTTTATGACACTATAGGAGGAAAAACTCATAAAGATTTGATTCGACATTGTTCTAACATTTGGGTTCTCTCTCAGGTATCGAATAACATTCCTATACAATTCTTCCATCAAAAGTCTTGTGCAAATGTGTTGTCTTGGACTTTTAAGCAAAAATTTGTTTGACACAAGTTTCATGAGGAAAACCTTACTTGACTACGTTCAAATTATCTAAAGGCATTATACATATAATTTTTGAAAAATAGTTAACACCAACTAGTTCTAGAGTTCAAGAGCGGGAAGGACAACAAAGTTAAAATATCTCTATTTTTGGATTTTTCAAAATTTTAATTTTTTTTGGATTTTTCAATTTTATGTATTTACACTAAAACCCTCCCCCATACCTAAATCATGCATTGTCCTCAATGTATGCAAATTAAAAAAAAATGACAAAGTAAAAGGACGAGAATACCTGATAAGGGCATGACGGAGAAACAAAAATACCTATAACACACACAAACAAAACACATACAAAAGAAATACACACACATACTGACACTCCCCCATACCTAAACTTGGCTATATGGGAGATACATTATGAAACATATATACTAACCAATACCAGATCGAGGGAAAACAACATTCGTAACACAATCAACATACATGTGAAACTCATCCACAAAAATATCATTAACCAAAAGAGAAACTTGATCATGCACCAGAATAAAACTCATACCACTAACATCATTCAATAACCAATTAGACACTTCTTCATGATGTTTAAACAGATTGATGACTTGAAATTCTTGGTTATAAATTAAGTCACTAGAAAGAACATGATGAGTGTCATTATCAACTACCAAAGACTGATCAAGAGTGAAAATAGATGGATTAGGAACGAATGTGGGTGGCTCACCAACAGAAGTCTTAAAAATGGACTTAGGATTAAAAGAAATATCCTCAAGTTGAGTTTCATGCTTAGAACAAATGGCATTCAATTCATCTAACATCTCATCACAAGAAAAAATTCTATAACGCTCATGAAGTTCTTTATTGCTCTCATACTCTAACAAAACATCTTCCTCAAGAAAAGACTCAATTGCACTATCCTCAAGATTTGACCAATTAACAATGTCATGAATTTGATTAACCCCTACAGTTTGTTCATAAAGCTCGTTGGGTTCTTTTCCGACATTAAAGATGTTAAGGTTGATGGTCATGTTACCAAAAGTGAGTTTTATCGAACCATTCCTACACTTTAATAGGTACGAAAAACAAGAAAAAATCTAGATGATGTGATCCTAAGTGATTAAATGCATGATGCAACAAGTATGTAATTTCTAACTAAATTTGTTTTTTATTTTTTTCAATTTTCCATTTTTTTTGTGATTTTCTAAAAATAAAAAGGCCGGAAATTAGAGAGAAATACGGGTTACCGAAACACGGTTCCAAAATTTTCCATATTTTCTAAGCTTCGAGAGGACATTCCCGAAATTTCCAACTTTCCTAAAAAAACGAGACAAAAATAAGACAAGTAAAACTAATCCGAAAAACTAAAAATCAAGGCGCGAAAAATAATTAGTGCCCGGCAACGGCGCCAAAAACTTGATGTGCTAAAAAGAAACATTTAAATATCGCAAGCGCACGATCATCATTTTAATATTTAAGATTCGATCCACAGAGACTATATATTTTTCGCACAAATTAATTTTTAATTGAGGCGAATTAGACCAAAGATTTCGTGGTGAGATTTTATTATCCTAATTAACAAAGATGTAAATCTCCAAGTGGATAAAGTAGCAAATATGCTAACCACTTATGATTGAAAGGAGCCCCTAAGATTTACTTTTTAGTTTCTTTAAGCTATCATCTCCTGGTTCATTAAATTAAAATAGCATCTATCATGACTCATGGAATATCTATTGCTTTTCTTAATTAATATTTGTTAGTTGGATAATCATTACGAAATCACATGAGTTTTTGCTGAGTCTTTTTCTTGTGTTTGCTTTGGTCGACTGTATGTTAATTTCTGTTTGTTGAGTCTGTGTAGTCCCGAGTTCTTGAGTAGTTTAGCTGAGTAGCCGAGTTTGTTTTTTGTTTGCTTATTTAATCAATAAATTCGTCTATCCTCAATTGCTAGTTGTGTATTTCATTAATGTTTGTTTCATTTAATTTTCATTATTTAATGCTTGAGACTTTAAATTTCCTTCCCTTAGCACATAGAATTCAAACCCCCGTAGCTTTAATTTTATAGTCTAAGTAGTCTCTCCAGTTTATGTTTTCTTAACCCACTTATAACTATGCTAGCCCAACTGACCATTCTAGCCCATTACTTTTCCTATATTCTTGTTTGTGTCTACTTTAGTATGAAATAGGATGGTGCTTGGTTATTAATTTGATTTATTAAATACTCTCTCGTGTTGTATTAAAATGTAAATCTCCTAGTTGACGAATTTTCCTATTAATGTATCCGCATGCTTCAATTAATTAGCGCCATTTTATTCAACTTTTTAGGTTAATTATTTCGAATTGTTTTTGTTTTTATTTTTAGTTAGTTCAATCAAACTCTCTCAAAAAATTAAATTGTCTAGTTCGCCTAAATTAGAAATTAAGGTTGTGCGAAAAATATATAGTCTCTGTGGATCGAATCGCAAATATTAAAACGATGATCGTGCGCTTGCGATTTTAAATGTCATATTTTTTGCACATCAAGTTTTTGCTACTTTCCCCGGCAGCGGCGCCAAAAACTTGATGTGCTAAAAATAGGCATTTAAATTATCGCAAGCGCGCGATCTCGTTTTAGTATTTATGATTCGTTCCACAAAGACTAATATTTTTGTAAACCTTAATTTTTAACTTAGGCGAATTAGAACAATTGGATTTTGGAAAATTCGATTTTATAATATTTAGTTCCTAAAAGAAAATTTAAGCTATTTTTACAAGAAAATTAAATTTATTCTAATGTTAAACTAACAAAAACTGAATTATAAATTTTTACTATTTAATTTATTTACTAAAAATTTTCAGAAAATTTGACATGACTCGTTCTTAAATTTAACTAGCCAAAAACTCAAACAACAGCAACAAAACTAATTAACAATTACAAAACTCAATCAGCAAACAATTTACATGTACATGTCTACGAATTAATTAACCAGCGAATAACAGCAATATGCAAACTCGAAACCAAAACAAAACAGCCAGCCACAAAGCTGTTTGAATACAAAATATTAAACAAACTAATTAACCAAGAAATGGGCTTGACCTTAGTGGGCTCAAACTAAAAAAAACAAACTAAACATCAGGCGATTAAATGGGAAAACATGAATTAGAATTTATTTTGGCCTTTAATTAAACATGACATGAGAGAACAACACACCAATTTTTACTAATTAAATGCAACTAAAATTAAGATTAAATGCAGATCTATGTTACTGATGTAAATTAAGTTAACAAATATGAAAATAAAACCAACAAAATGCTAGTAAAAACAAGTAAAAAATTTATACAGAATTAAGTAAATAATACGAACCCAAGAGAACAAACAAACAAGTGCAATTATATAGATAAATGTAATATAAAGACTACAAAAGTAGATCTAAAAATTGAGATGATAGAAAGTTGATAGAAAAGCAAAAGATTACATAAAGTAGTTGCTTGTTTTCGTTGTCTGCTGCGTTGCATCTATTTATAGGACTTGCTTACTGCCTTGTTTTCATATGAACGCATAATGCAAGTCTACAAATTCATGCTGCATTTTCAATATGCCCCCACCTGCTTTTGAAATATAAAGTCAAAGGTTTTGGGGTGTGTTTGAAATAATCCAATTTGCTTCAAGCTCCTAATTCTTTTTCCATTTTTTTTCTTTTTCTTCCTCTTTTGTTTTTCTTGCACTTTATTTCTTTATTTTGTCATTTCTTTATTTTCCTCGAATTTCCTGAAATGTAACAAAATAATTTATTAAAATACGAGTTCAAGCAATAAATAGGTAATAAAAATATGAAAAAATATGCACTTATCATCTATGCTTCATTGAAGTGATTTGCCACAAGGACGACACTAGAAAAGAGTTGCTTGAATGGGGATCTCGGGTTTCTCCTGCGAACAGCTCATGAACTAATATTTGAGAATCGTTGATTGGGGATATCAAGTAGATGCTTAAGGATCAGCTTGGAATTGACAATGGAAACTTTCATTACATGGTAGAGTGAGGTGTTATGGTCATCAAATTATCAATGTATGTTGTAGGTTTCCAGATTTTGTTTGGTATAGGCTTAGTTATAGTAGTCATTTTGACTTTGCTCATTGATGTAGGAATGGTGTAAATAATGGATTCTTTTGTTAATGATATATTCATTTTTGTTTATTTTGGTGCATAAATGTAATAAAACAATGCTAGTAGAGCTATATAGCAAGATCTTTTTCAGTCACAAACCGTTGTTCAAACCCACTACAGCAGAAGCAAGTCAGACATCACTTTTCAAGCATTCTCTATCGGGTGTTGTCTATTGAGCCACCGTCTTTGATACTATCAAACACCAGTATCTCACCGTTGTATAGACACTACCAGTACAACGGTTTAAAAATAGGTGTGTCAAATTTTTTTAACGGAAGAATTCCGTTGTGTCAATTACCTCATACAAAGGTTTTATTCCCCGTTGTGTGGCAGCATCTGTACATCAGTGGAATACTGGTGTGTGACAGCACCAAAGACGGCGGCTCAATAGTCAACGGGAAACTTCTCTGTTAGACAACGGTTGAAAAGCGGTCTCTGAAGTTGTTTTTCTTGTAGTGTAAGCATATCATCAACAAATGAGCAACGGATTAATGGTTCCATTTTTATCATAAAGAAACGGGCTAGGATCACCATTGTTGTAGTGCCTATTTTAAGCCATAAAGAGACATAAGTAAACTACACACAAGTTTCTGATTTGAATACTTAACCAGAATCTCAGAAGGAATTGTATAACCTAGAGGAACAGACATGTAGACTTCTTCATCAAGTGTCCCATGTAGAAAAGCATTTGTAATGTCAAGTTGAGTAATGTTCCAACAATACAAAGCAGCCATAGCAAGTAAGAAATTAAATGTAATCATCTTTGCAATTGAAGCAAATGTTTCAAAGTAATCCATATTTGTTGTTTGAGTAAAACCTTTTTCTACTAATCGCGCTTTGAAATGATCAAATTATCCATTTGGTAAGTACTTAATCTTGTATATCCACCTGCAACCAACTAAGTTCTTGTCTGGTGGAAGATGCACCACTTCCCATGTATGATTATCCTCAAGAGCAGCAAGTTCTACATTCATAGCTGTGCACCACTCTAGAATTTTAATAGCTTGCTTGTAATTCTGAGGTTAATCAACTAAGGGTGTGAGAGAAAAATTAGAATCAACTGAGGATGGAACAGCTGCCATAAATGTAGTATAAGATTGATTTGCAAAATTATATCCACCTAAAGTAGGAGGCGGCCCAGTATAATCAAGAAACTTTGTAGGTAAATGTCTCTGTCTAGAAGGTCGAAATACTGGAGCTGAAGTCTCATCTATAGAAGATGTTATATCAGTAGCTGAGGGCACATCAGTAGGCAAGGTATTAGATGGTGATTTGAGTTCAGTAGTAGACAAATGTTCAAAAACATCAGTACATTCAGTCACAGAAGAAGAATCAACAGCAGTATCAACTTCAAGAGAAGATTGAAGTGGTTCATCCTCAATAAACATAGATGAAACAGGAAACAAGAGTTGAGGTAGAGTAACATCAATATGTTTAAAAGGGAAATAGTTTCAACAAATTGTACATCTCGAAAAACAAAAATCTTTCTAGTAGTCAATCCAAAATTTTATAACCTTTCTTGCCATATGGATAACTATTAAACACCCCTTTTACAGACCTAGAAGCAAACTTGTTTGATGGATGAAGCAACACAGCAGCATAGCACAAACAACCAAAAACTCGTAGAGTAGGATAATCAAGCACACATTTATGTAAAATCTCATAAGGACTTTTATTATCCAATGAAGAAGAGGGAGTTCTATTAACTAAATAAGCATCTGTTAATAAGCAATCTCCCCAGAAGACCAATGTCAGGTTAGTAAGAAAAAGCAGAGCCCTTGCATAATTTAACAAATGCCTATGTTTCCGTTCCACTAATCCATTTTGCGGAGGTGTGTATGCACAACTAGACTGATGTATGATACCTAATGAAGCAAGAAAACTAGCCAAAGAACGATTCATAAACTCTATGCCATTGTCTATACGAAAAGCTTTAACAACAATATGATACTGATTTTGAATCGGTGTAACAAACTCTTGAATAAGCTGAGGAACAGAAGATTTATCAGCCACCAAATATATCCAAGTTGTCTTGGATTTGTCTTCAACCAAGGTTAAAAACATAGTACAAGTACCATGTGTCTTAAATCGATATGGACCCCAAAGTTCTGCATGAACTAAATCAAATAACTGAGCACTGGTGAAGGTACTCACAGGAAATCTTAACCTGGTTTACTTAGCAAAATAACAACTATCACATGTATCAAGTACCTTCTTATCACAAGTAACATGTAACATTTGAAATACCTTGGCAGAGGCATGTCCAAGTCTAGCATGCTAAACATCAATACTATGAATATTAGCAACAAAAATATCAGAAACCACAATAGAAGCCACAATAGTAGGTTTGAATGACAAAGTAGAAATATTAGAGTCACTTGTAAGCATATAGAGACCACCTTCTTCCTTACCAAGTTCTATTGTTTGTTTCCAATTGTGATCTTGTAGATAACACTTATCAGCTAATAAATAACCTCATAAGAGGAATCTTGCAACAACAGCTTTGAAACAGATAGCAAGTTGTAAGCAAATGAAGGAACACAGAGCACATTAGGCAAAGTCAAGAAATGAGTAAAAACCAGACTTCCAACATGACTTATAGCAGCTATGGCTCCATTAGGCAACTTTAAAGTAGCAGTACAAGGATGCACATCATGTAATAGATATAAGAAAGGTGTAATGTGATCTGTTCCACCTGTATCTATAATCCATTTACTCTGTGAAAGTGTCTTGTCAAGAATATGAATGTGATTAACAGAATGTAGCTTACTGTAAACCATGCCTGAAAACCTTATTGCATTAACTGAGGACATCCAATTTGTAGCTTCAACATCACTGTGCTGAACAGACTGTATGGAATGTGTCTGAGGTGAAGCTATAGTAAAATTTTTCTGTAACAAAGTAATGAGCTGCCTACATTGCCCTTCAGACAAGTTTAGCCTATTAGAAGAACTTTGTAACCCTGCAGACACAATGTTAGAAGTGTCATGAACAACATTAGCCACAACAGACCCTCTAGATGATAGAAATTTTGGCTTAAGTTTAGGCATTCTAAACATCTTATGCCAAGCAGGAAATCCATGAATATAGTAGCACTTATGTCGAAGATGGCCAGACATATGACAGTAATCACAAACCACTGAAGCATCACTAGATTTCTTGCCTGAATCTTGAGTACTTTTAGATTGTTGCTTAGAAAAAGTTGCCTTAACTGCCATGGCAACATTATCAGCCCCAAAACTAGAGGAGTTATGTTCACGTTGACTTTCTTCTTGAAGTAACATAGAGTAAGTCTGACTTAATGATGGCATATGTTTCATCAATAAGATCTGTCCTCTAATTCTAGTAAATGTGTCATTTAGCCCCATCAAAAACTGAGTAAGTTGAATACTCCTATCAAATTCATTTATCTTGCCATTAACAGTGCATGTACACTTATCACAGGTACATCTAGGCTTAGAATATATACACTCAAGTTCATCATATAAGGTACGAAACTTAGTGAAATATGCACAAACAGACAATGTTCCCTGTGTGAGATGAGCAATCTCCTTCTGTAAATAAAACAATTTAGGAACATTGCTTTGAGCATAACGAGACTCAAGATCTAGCTAAATATCATAAGCTGATGGAATATAAACAATACTATTCCTAATATCTGCTCAAACAGAGTTCAAAAGCCATGAAGTCACCATATTGTTACAACGAGTCCAATAAGCTAACATAGGTGATGTAGCAACAACTTTAGTATACGATCCGTCTACAAAACCTAGCTTCAATTTTGATGATAAAGAAATCTCCATAGATCGACGCCATTGATTATAGTTACTCCCACTTAAGATAACAGTAATGATTTGCATACCAGGACTATCTGATGGATGTAAATAATACGGATGCTGACAATCAAGTGTAAATGACGTACTTGTAGATCCAATTGTTGTAAAAGAATATGATGCAATTGTAGTCATGATGAATTGAATGGATTAAACTTACAAAACTGCAGTTGTGATGAAGAAATCAACATCAAATAAGCAAACACATTATGAACAGGATTCAAGCTCAAGCTAGCAAAAAATAATGGCGTCAACACGTCTTCTTGATGCGGAAAAGAACAACTATCAAAGCTCTGATACCATGTTACAACTCAGATTTTGATAAACAGTAAACTCAGATATCAATAACGAACAATAAACTCAAGATTCCATTGACGAAAGTTCAAAGATAAGGCAATAATGGTGTTCTAAGTTTGTACAAAATGAAGAAGAGAAGATACAAAGAAAGAGAGAAACTAGATTGAATATAAAAAATATCTCTAACCGAATCTGAGTACTCTGTCAATATTTGTAACAAACTTTGGAGAAAGAAATTGTTAGATGCCAGCTAGCAACACACGTGGACATCATAGTCAGCATCACAACATATCAGTATTTAGCCACTTTTATTAACACTATGTACGACTGGAAAATATATCCGTATATCTTGAGTTGTTATTCACAATTTCCATACTTTTAAGTACTACTTGTCACCTTTATGGTTCCCGGCCTGCAACCATTTTTACAAGTAGGCATGGCCTCTTTCTATTCTAAATCAATCTTGGCTCTTAACTGTAATACACTACAAGGAATTTCAAGTCTAACAACGGATTTTATCCGTTGTCTGATACCTGCAAACCCCATTGTCTATCGGGGTGTCGTCTGATACGCACCTCAGACAACGGTATGAAAACTGTTGTGTGTTAGAGCGAGAGACAACGCTATCATCTCTAGACGCCGTTGTCTAATATCCAGAAACAACAACACAATGGTTTAGAAACCGTTGTTGTTTGGGATGCTACACAATGGTTTTAATTGAAGTAACACTTGTCTGAAAACAAATCACACAATCGTTTTAATTGAATAAACACTTGTCTGAAAGGAAATCACACAATGGTTGTAATTGAATAAACACTTGTCTGAAAGGAAATCACACACTATTTTCCATTTTTTATTCATAAAAATGCTTTACCAAAATAAAAATACAAAATCAGAACATTTACAAAAAAATCCAAATATTAACAAAATTACAAATAGACATCTTGTCCACAAAACTAAAACAAAAGGACAAAATCATACTAGAACTAAATATTTCAAGGTAGTGTCTGCAGTGAGCAAATTGAAGCCGAGGATGCCTAGACTGTTGCAGAGTAGGTCAGGCATATGGTGATACTCCCAGTGGATGGACATTACTTGCATTTACCCTACTAATGCTCGATAGAAGGCAACTTCAAGAGTTTTAAGACACTACAGCTCTGGCAAAGGAGATTTAAAGACACCAACACCCGCTTTAGAAACCAATTTCACACTCACTCTAGCTGCTGGATTAGCATTCTGCACAAGAATTAGATAAAGCATATCAATGTCAAGAAAGGTATCATTTACCTTTCTTATCTGCACATGTATTAACTGTCCAGCACTCGCGGATCTCACCTAGAATACTTTACACAGGGAAATAATTTTGTAGATATATCCACTAGGCATACTATTCAGACATTATGGAAGTTCCATCACTTCCTTCCACAAGCAAAAAGTTACAGCAAAAGCTAGGTAAATTCTCTAATGATGAACATGAGATTAGTAGTTCAACACTAATTAGAACTAGCTGATACTCCAAGTCAAAGTGACACCACATTCAAGTCAAATGAGCTTGTCTGAGTTTCGATATTTCCAAAAGCCGTGTGATAAGATAAAACATACAGTTGTTAACATCCTTTTTCTACACAACAATGAACCTAAGAGCACCATAGTCTGGTAAGACTACAATACGAACCATGCAAGCTATAAATAAACATTAACATATCTAAAGTCATGATTGCAACAAACTACCAAATAAAGAAGATCACCTTCTGGATGAGAGTAGAAGTTGCTCTGCATCAGTGTACTTGTGCTCATCAATCAGTGAACAGGCAGCATTATATGCCAACTCAAAGCTGCTTGTTGCTTTAACCCGCATAGCATCCATCATTCCTTTAACTTCAGAACTTTTCCCGGCTGAGACCAAGCCAGTAACAACATTTATCTCTAGGGAGTCTATTTTCGAACTCTGTAGTTTTCGGTAGATATCAACAGAAGCATCCATTTTCCCCATACGAAATAGAATCTGGGATTCTAATAGCATGGTGGCAGAATTTTCATCAAGGCCCTTCAGGGATTCCATGGCTTCTTTTAACTTATTTTGCCTGTACAGGCAGTATGCCTACAACAACCAAAAAAAAAACAAAAACATAATTCTAAGTATTAGATTAGTAGCAATGTGAGCTAAGTTGTGTAAAAATCCATATATGGATGTGATCGCATATAAAGAATAGTTAACGTGTTGTAAGGAATAAATGCATATTGGGCAGTGAGCATTTTGTGACATCACATGGCTTAACAAAGCTACATATATTGTGAGGTAAACAACCAAGGTGATGCTATATAACAACTGCTTAGAAAACATAAATGCATACAATTATATGAAGGCAGGCTAAAAAGGATGAAGATTGTATGCTATAATGGACAAAAATATCAACTTCTAAGCACTAAATATCCATGATCAAGCTGCCTCCACGTATGTACCGAGAATAGGATAAAAATCACCGCAATTAAGAAATTTTATTTTGCATTTTACAACCACAATTACACCTAGTTCGATTTTACAGTACACATTTCTCCAGAGATAGTGAAATTACATAACTGCCACACATACATTAAATCTGACAACAGATATAACTACAAATCGGACCATACATGCATTAGTTAGTACAATACAACTCACTTGCAATAACCGCACTATCTAAATTCAACTAATAATCGCAAACATAAATAAACCTCTATCCAAAATCACTAAACAAATATCAATTAAAAGCTAAATTAATCAAATAATAACATATAAAACCGTAAATTGAATCATCTGATGAATGAGTTGCAGAGATGCTCTAGTCTGCAACATATAAACATAACTAGTAAAAATTTGATTATGTAGTTAACAGTTTTTATTAGAGATTATGAATATCTAACAAACTCGGGAAGGTATGTTATGGTGAGTACCTGTCCTGCTACGGCCAAACCATCAGCAAGAAGGGAGGATGCCATCCAAACCTGTAAGCAAATCTGAAAAGCTGCCATAGGAGTGGTACCTAACCTTGAAGCCAACGAAGCAGCCAAAGTGACACAAGATGTTCCTGCAATCACCCTTCCCAACAAATAAAACCCTGCGATTTATATGTAAATATATAAACTAATAAGAGAAACTGAAACTTTAATCTATAATGGTTTAACTAAAACCATTATGAATCTATAAGAGAAAACCGTTATATATCCTGAGTAGTTTACTTACCCGCAAGGCTTTCTTCTTGAGTCTATACATCGGGGAGAATTGCTTAAGCCTTGTCTTCAGTATATCTCCAAGTGGAACGTTTGAAGCCTTCTTCGCGTTTTGTATCCATGGAAAACTTGTTTGCACTAAATCACGCAAGCGTACGTGGTCACAAGTAATATATGAATAAGTCGAGTTCGTTCCCACAGAGATCTGGTTATGGTTTTAATTCAGTTATTGTACCTATGCAACAATGTATGGTTATTACTCACTGCTAAGACAAATAACAAATTGGGTTTAATTAACTAAATTAACTAAGAAGTAAATTAACAACTAGAATTATCTAACTAAAAAGAATTGAAATTGAATTACGTCTACAAGAGTAACATGGGATCCTAACTTCATTAAATACTTCGCTTAGAGTTGATGCCTTTAATCAATGCATGTGATGGTTTTGATATCTGATCGGATAACACGAAACAAGTAAAAGCTACCTCTCGGTATACTAATACCAAACTACACATGCATCCACAAAAGAGATAGAAGATGGGTAGACACCAAATATGTTTAGACCCTATATCTCTATAGAATTTGAAAACATAAAGGTTGAAGCACAAGTTATCCACTTAGATCACATAGGGTAGCATCATATCTCTATGTATGCCACAAATCATGATAATAATATCAACCTATCCTATGCTAGCATGGCAAGTTCTAAATCTCAAGATCCACTCTCGCTTCACAAGAGATTAACAAATTAGATGTTCATGACGCATCTAAACACATGAATCACAACCATACGAGGATATCAAAAATTCACTACACACAAATCTTTAAAGCAATCAAACTACTAAGCTACATAGATAAATCCGTTAGAATCCCATGACAACGATTAGTTCATAATTGAACCTCTCGTCATCATGGGATCTGATGAAACCATGATAAAAACAAAGTATAAAAAGATACAAATAATCCTAAGTAATTGATATGTAATGGTGTGTCTCCTAATGATACAAATTACAAGGGTTGGATGTGTTTATATAGGCTCTAGAAGTCTTGCCCACCAAGCAATTGCCGTTTCAGAGTTGGAATAGAAGATTGGCAATTTCCGTTCTTGAATGAGAATATAATTGCAAATTCCATGTATAGATCTGATTCTGGAATGTTCTAGCCGCCCAGAGAAATTACCATACTTATTAGAAGTAGGAATTATAGCAATTTCCTTGTCAAAGTTGAATTTCTGCAGCTCGGCACATAATACGTTTCCTAAACTGATTCGGTTTTGAAGGAAAATTCGTAGCTGACTTTTCTTAAGTATTTCTGGAACGTTCCAATCATAGTTGGACCTCTGGACCACCTTAGAATGATAGAGAATCTCGTTATCTTCGCGTGGACTGCTTACGGGCCTCAAACGGACTTCTAGAACTCAAGATATGGCCAAAACAGTAATTTTCAAGATTTTCCAAGCGCAACCTGCGCCCAGCAGTCTGTTTGTCGCGCAGCCTGCGCCAACCACGCACAACCTGCCCGTGCAACACCTGTCCCATATTGTAGAAAATCTCCCAAGCTTCGCGTGGGCAGTAAGATCGCTGAAAACGGACTTCTAGAACTCCAGATATGTCCAAAACAGTGTAGACTGCGCAACTGTCTCAGAAATCCGAATTTCAATCAATTAATTCTCCAAAAACGATAGAAGCATCCACCTTAATCAACATTCTCGTAAATCTGCACAACTTAGCAAAACACATCAAAATTACAACAAACTTGAGCCCAAGACAATCAATTTAAGCCGATATGGAACGCTCCAAGTGGATATAAATCCACTTATCACACCCCCAAACTTAAACCGATGCTTGTCCTCAAGCATAAACAATTACAACTAACTAATTAGTACCACTTCCGTAGGTGATCACGGTTGCATTTGGCATATGCAACAAGCCCTTTAAACCCCTAGGCAGCCCTAGTGGACGAGTAAGGTCTCGTGAGGGCCTATAGCGAATGTACCCACAAAATCCAATGCAATGCAATGCATGAATGCAACTAAATGAAAATGCAATTAATCTAGTACTAATATCCTACCATACCTTCAAATCCTTTCATGCCATATCAACTTAAGAATCAAAGTAAATACGCAATGTCTTGGTGTCGAAAGTGCAAGTATTCACATAGTCTACTCAATGAACATGCATAAGTTCTCAAAAGTCCATGTCAAGAGTAAGAATAAGTTAGTAACCATGCTAAGCCTACAAGAGTACTTCTTTGAGACAAAACTCAGGATCTCATACGCAAAAACAAGCAAACACTCACAATCCACTCATAAAAGAATATTCACTCAAGAACAAGGGTAAGTGTATCACTCAATTCCAACAAAATCATAAGCATGCTTGACATTTGGTATCAATCTAACTCTTAACACAACATACATCAATGACGATAATCAAAAGGTCTTTATTTGGGTTGTAACGGGGCTAGGGACAAGGTATGTCAAATAAGGCAAAATAGGTGAAGTGTCAAAAGCTAGTAGGTACCAAGATGAATCATACACAACACCCTACTTTCCCCCACATAATTTATTCAACAAAAACACTTGAATAGTCGACTAAAGTGGGATCACAACAAACACAAACATGCTCTCATAACATATTTTTTTTCTTTTTCTTTTTTCCTTTTTTTTTCTATATTTTTTTTTCGAGAGCTAGAGCAATAGTATAAACAATAAAAATGATCCCACAATTTATTACACATGACGACTATCAAGTAAAGAACTAAACCCAAATTTTCAATATTTCCCCCAAAAGTATGACCAACAATAAACCCCTCCTTGCACACCTTATTACTCCCTTAAGCACTCTACTAGCCTTTGACAATGTAGGTTCAAATTAATGTAAGGCCAATACAAGAAAAAGGTCTAGGCAAGTAATGTGGTGTGTCACCGAAAAAATAGGATTAAGCTCAATGGGTTAACTAATTGACCATGTAAACATGGTGTGGTAATATGGGAAAATATGCGGTTAATCTAAATGCCTTTATCATTTTAATCGTCAAATAATGTCATGCGTTTCAAGAAAGACCTCAAACAACTGCTAGCAATGCAAACAATCCGTGGACACTCAAGCAAACGAATAAAATTGCAACAAATGCAATAAGGCTCAAAATCTCACTTGGTGGAAAAACATACTCAATCCCAAGTAAAAATCTCTCTAACGCACCTACTTGTATTCAAAGCATGCAAACTAAATCATCTTGCACATATTCATGTCCTTTTAACTACTTACAACATTCAATAAGTCTACTAGCTTCAACTTACTAGTGTATGTGTGTGCACAAGAACAAAGCATATCACTTCTCAATCAAAAGTGTCAACAACACAAAATTCCTATCAAGCATGGGTGCCAATGCAAACTATTATGAACTCACATGATATACGAATATAAAAACAGAATGTCATGTATGAAACAAACGTAGATAACACAAACATACATGCATAATTTACTAATACTAATATGCAAAGCATGAAATCCTACATGAACACAATGACTAACAATCACATATATATACACTACTTATCCCTCAAACCACCCCCAAACTTAAAATATTCAATGTCCTCATTGAATGAAAGTAAATACGAGGGAAAGTAGAAAACATACCAGTATACAACAATGCTTGGGTTGCCTCCCAAGAAGCGCTTCTTTAACGTCAATAGCTTGACGTTACTTCCAAGCCTCCATTAAGGATGATAATAGTTTGCTTGGTCCTCTCTTCGTGAGACTTCATCGTCATCACGGCAACACACTTTCTGCCCCTTCTCCTCGCTTGGCCTATTCGTATAACAAATATGTCTTGTTCCAATGCCTTCTTCTGTTGACCCAAAATCTGTCAATTTGTAGAACAACACACACTCGCGGGCTTCGCTTGAATATAATGGCGGAGGATAAATGTAAGTTGCTGAAGCCTTTGGTTTCTCAAAGAGAACTTCCTCCATTGGCTCTAATGCGCTACCTCCATCTTTAAACTCTGAGACAAGTAGAAGACCTGCATCTTTCCCATGTTCTTCAGCCTCTTGGTACGCACATACCAATTTTTGAAATTTGTGCAGCTCATCAGTGTCTGTCCCAAATAGTGCCCTTTCCAAAGCATCCACCTCACCAGCATGATCAAATTCCTCACATGACTTGTGAACACTCACCTCCTCTTGGAATTTGTCTTCTTCAATTATGCATGCAGTACCTTGCTCCAAGTCATCATTATTTTCTGGTATTGCTTCTGGTGTGAATTGTTGTTTCTCTTGTTTCAAGGCTCTCACAGCTTGAGCAACTAGAATCTCCAAAGATTTGAGAGACTCCTCGCTACTCTTTACAAACATCATAATCTCCTCCCTAGTAGAAACCTCATCTGACTGAAAAGTAGGAGTAGGTTGCTGATGTTGAAACTCTTCACTTCCATAGTAACATGACATATCTGGAACATCTTGCTGGTACTGTTGAGGATGGTATGGAAAATATGGTTGTTCCTCATAAGTGACATATGGATCAAATCCTTCGTAGTAACAATATTGTGATGGATCATGAACGCTCAAACACCGCTCACATTGATAAGGCATGGATGTACTCGAATATGCCCACCATGGCAACTCCTGACCTGCCATCTTCAACTACTCAAGTACCTGAAACACACCGAACTAAACAAGATAGGTAAGAACTAATCCGAGTCAGTGAACTCTAACGACCACAATTGACAAGCACATAAACCAAAAATAAAACACCGATGATCCCCGGCAGCGGCGCCAAAAACTTGTTTGCACTAAATCATGCAAGCGTACGTGGTCACAAGTAATATATGAATAAGTCGAGTTCGTTCCCACAGAGATCTGGTTATGGTTTTAATTCAGTTATTGTACCTATGCAACAATGTATGGTTATTACTCACTGCTAAGACAAATAACAAATTGGGTTTAATTAACTAAATTAACTAAGAAGTAAATTAACAACTAGAATTATCTAACTAAAAAGAATTGAAATTGAATTACGTCTACAAGAGTAACATGGGATCCTAACTTCATTAAATACTTCGCTTAGAGTTGATGCCTTTAATCAATGCATGTGATGGTTTTGATATCTGATCGGATAACACGAAACAAGTAAAAGCTACCTCTCGGTATACTAATACCAAACTACACATGCATCCACAAAAGAGATAGAAGATGGGTAGACACCAAATATGTTTAGACCCTATATCTCTATAGAATTTGAAAACATAAAGGTTGAAGCACAAGTTATCCACTTAGATCACATAGGGTAGCATCATATCTCTATGTATGCCACAAATCATGATAATAATATCAACCTATCCTATGCTAGCATGGCAAGTTCTAAATCTCAAGATCCACTCTCGCTTCACAAGAGATTAACAAATTAGATGTTCATGACGCATCTAAACACATGAATCACAACCATACGAGGATATCAAAAATTCACTACACACAAATCTTTAAAGCAATCAAACTACTAAGCTACATAGATAAATCCGTTAGAATCCCATGACAACGATTAGTTCATAATTGAACCTCTCGTCATCATGGGATCTGATGAAACCATGATAAAAACAAAGTATAAAAAGATACAAATAATCCTAAGTAATTGATATGTAATGGTGTGTCTCCTAATGATACAAATTACAAGGGTTGGATGTGTTTATATAGGCTCTAGAAGTCTTGCCCACCAAGCAATTGCCGTTTCAGAGTTGGAATAGAAGATTGGCAATTTCCGTTCTTGAATGAGAATAGAATTGCAAATTCCATGTATAGATCTGATTCTGGAATGTTCTAGCCGCCCAGAGAAATTACCATACTTATTAGAAGTAGGAATTATAGCAATTTCCTTGTCAAAGTTGAATTTCTGCAGCTCGGCACATAATACGTTTCCTAAACTGATTCGGTTTTGAAGGAAAATTCGTAGCTGACTTTTCTTAAGTATTTCTGGAACGTTCCAATCATAGTTGGACCTCTGGACCACCTTAGAATGATAGAGAATCTCGTTATCTTCGCGTGGACTGCTTACGGGCCTCAAACGGACTTCTAGAACTCAAGATATGGCCAAAACAGTAATTTTCAAGATTTTCCAAGCGCAACCTGCGCCCAGCAGTCTGTTTGTCGCGCAGCCTGCGCCAACCACGCACAACCTGCCCGTGCAACACCTGTCCCATATTGTAGAAAATCTCCCAAGCTTCGCGTGGGCAGTAAGATCGCTGAAAACGGACTTCTAGAACTCCAGATATGTCCAAAACAGTGTAGACTGCGCAACTGTCTCAGAAATCCGAATTTCAATCAATTAATTCTCCAAAAACGATAGAAGCATCCACCTTAATCAACATTCTCGTAAATCTGCACAACTTAGCAAAACACATCAAAATTACAACAAACTTGAGCCCAAGACAATCAATTTAAGCCGATATGGAACGCTCCAAGTGGATATAAATCCACTTATCACACCCCCAAACTTAAACCGATGCTTGTCCTCAAGCATAAACAATTACAACTAACTAATTAGTACCACTTCCGTAGGTGATCACGGTTGCATTTGGCATATGCAACAAGCTCTTTAAACCCCTAGGCAGCCCTAGTGGACGAGTAAGGTCTCGTGAGGGCCTATAGCGAATGTACCCACAAAATCCAATGCAATGCAATGCATGAATGCAACTAAATGAAAATGCAATTAATCTAGTACTAATATCCTACCATACCTTCAAATCCTTTCATGCCATATCAACTTAAGAATCAAAGTAAATACGCAATGTCTTGGTGTCGAAAGTGCAAGTATTCACATAGTCTACTCAATGAACATGCATAAGTTCTCAAAAGTCCATGTCAAGAGTAAGAATAAGTTAGTAACCATGCTAAGCCTACAAGAGTACTTCTTTGAGACAAAACTCAGGATCTCATACGCAAAAACAAGCAAACACTCACAATCCACTCATAAAAGAATATTCACTCAAGAACAAGGGTAAGTGTATCACTCAATTCCAACAAAATCATAAGCATGCTTGACATTTGGTATCAATCTAACTCTTAACACAACATACATCAATGACGATAATCAAAAGGTCTTTATTTGGGTTGTAACGGGGCTAGGGACAAGGTATGTCAAATAAGGCAAAATAGGTGAAGTGTCAAAAGCTAGTAGGTACCAAGATGAATCATACACAACACCCTACTTTCCCCCACATAATTTATTCAACAAAAACACTTGAATAGTCGACTAAAGTGGGATCACAACAAACACAAACATGCTCTCATAACATATTTTTTTTCTTTTTCTTTTTTCCTTTTTTTTTCTATATTTTTTTTTCGAGAGCTAGAGCAATAGTATAAACAATAAAAATGATCCCACAATTTATTACACATGACGACTATCAAGTAAAGAACTAAACCCAAATTTTCAATATTTCCCCCAAAAGTATGACCAACAATAAACCCCTCCTTGCACACCTTATTACTCCCTTAAGCACTCTACTAGCCTTTGACAATGTAGGTTCAAATTAATGTAAGGCCAATACAAGAAAAAGGTCTAGGCAAGTAATGTGGTGTGTCACCGAAAAAATAGGATTAAGCTCAATGGGTTAACTAATTGACCATGTAAACATGGTGTGGTAATATGGGAAAATATGCGGTTAATCTAAATGCCTTTATCATTTTAATCGTCAAATAATGTCATGCGTTTCAAGAAAGACCTCAAACAACTGCTAGCAATGCAAACAATCCGTGGACACTCAAGCAAACGAATAAAATTGCAACAAATGCAATAAGGCTCAAAATCTCACTTGGTGGAAAAACATACTCAATCCCAAGTAAAAATCTCTCTAACGCACCTACTTGTATTCAAAGCATGCAAACTAAATCATCTTGCACATATTCATGTCCTTTTAACTACTTACAACATTCAATAAGTCTACTAGCTTCAACTTACTAGTGTATGTGTGTGCACAAGAACAAAGCATATCACTTCTCAATCAAAAGTGTCAACAACACAAAATTCCTATCAAGCATGGGTGCCAATGCAAACTATTATGAACTCACATGATATACGAATATAAAAACAGAATGTCATGTATGAAACAAACGTAGATAACACAAACATACATGCATAATTTACTAATACTAATATGCAAAGCATGAAATCCTACATGAACACAATGACTAACAATCACATATATATACACTACTTATCCCTCAAACCACCCCCAAACTTAAAATATTCAATGTCCTCATTGAATGAAAGTAAATACGAGGGAAAGTAGAAAACATACCAGTATACAACAATGCTTGGGTTGCCTCCCAAGAAGCGCTTCTTTAACGTCAATAGCTTGACGTTACTTCCAAGCCTCCATTAAGGATGATAATAGTTTGCTTGGTCCTCTCTTCGTGAGACTTCATCGTCATCACGGCAACACACTTTCTGCCCCTTCTCCTCGCTTGGCCTATTCGTATAACAAATATGTCTTGTTCCAATGCCTTCTTCTGTTGACCCAAAATCTGTCAATTTGTAGAACAACACACACTCGCGGGCTTCGCTTGAATATAATGGCGGAGGATAAATGTAAGTTGCTGAAGCCTTTGGTTTCTCAAAGAGAACTTCCTCCATTGGCTCTAATGCGCTACCTCCATCTTTAAACTCTGAGACAAGTAGAAGACCTGCATCTTTCCCATGTTCTTCAGCCTCTTGGTACGCACATACCAATTTTTGAAATTTGTGCAGCTCATCAGTGTCTGTCCCAAATAGTGCCCTTTCCAAAGCATCCACCTCACCAGCATGATCAAATTCCTCACATGACTTGTGAACACTCACCTCCTCTTGGAATTTGTCTTCTTCAATTATGCATGCAGTACCTTGCTCCAAGTCATCATTATTTTCTGGTATTGCTTCTGGTGTGAATTGTTGTTTCTCTTGTTTCAAGGCTCTCACAGCTTGAGCAACTAGAATCTCCAAAGATTTGAGAGACTCCTCGCTACTCTTTACAAACATCATAATCTCCTCCCTAGTAGAAACCTCATCTGACTGAAAAGTAGGAGTAGGTTGCTGATGTTGAAACTCTTCACTTCCATAGTAACATGACATATCTGGAACATCTTGCTGGTACTGTTGAGGATGGTATGGAAAATATGGTTGTTCCTCATAAGTGACATATGGATCAAATCCTTCGTAGTAACAATATTGTGATGGATCATGAACGCTCAAACACCGCTCACATTGATAAGGCATGGATGTACTCGAATATGCCCACCATGGCAACTCCTGACCTGCCATCTTCAACTACTCAAGTACCTGAAACACACCGAACTAAACAAGATAGGTAAGAACTAATCCGAGTCAGTGAACTCTAACGACCACAATTGACAAGCACATAAACCAAAAATAAAACACCGATGATCCCCGGCAGCGGCGCCAAAAACTTGTTTGCACTAAATCATGCAAGCGTACGTGGTCACAAGTAATATATGAATAAGTCGAGTTCGTTCCCACAGAGATCTGGTTATGGTTTTAATTCAGTTATTGTACCTATGCAACAATGTATGGTTATTACTCACTGCTAAGACAAATAACAAATTGGGTTTAATTAACTAAATTAACTAAGAAGTAAATTAACAACTAGAATTATCTAACTAAAAAGAATTGAAATTGAATTACGTCTACAAGAGTAACATGGGATCCTAACTTCATTAAATACTTCGCTTAGAGTTGATGCCTTTAATCAATGCATGTGATGGTTTTGATATCTGATCGGATAACACGAAACAAGTAAAAGCTACCTCTCGGTATACTAATACCAAACTACACATGCATCCACAAAAGAGATAGAAGATGGGTAGACACCAAATATGTTTAGACCCTATATCTCTATAGAATTTGAAAACATAAAGGTTGAAGCACAAGTTATCCACTTAGATCACATAGGGTAGCATCATATCTCTATGTATGCCACAAATCATGATAATAATATCAACCTATCCTATGCTAGCATGGCAAGTTCTAAATCTCAAGATCCACTCTCGCTTCACAAGAGATTAACAAATTAGATGTTCATGACGCATCTAAACACATGAATCACAACCATACGAGGATATCAAAAATTCACTACACACAAATCTTTAAAGCAATCAAACTACTAAGCTACATAGATAAATCCGTTAGAATCCCATGACAACGATTAGTTCATAATTGAACCTCTCGTCATCATGGGATCTGATGAAACCATGATAAAAACAAAGTATAAAAAGATACAAATAATCCTAAGTAATTGATATGTAATGGTGTGTCTCCTAATGATACAAATTACAAGGGTTGGATGTGTTTATATAGGCTCTAGAAGTCTTGCCCACCAAGCAATTGCCGTTTCAGAGTTGGAATAGAAGATTGGCAATTTCCGTTCTTGAATGAGAATAGAATTGCAAATTCCATGTATAGATCTGATTCTGGAATGTTCTAGCCGCCCAGAGAAATTACCATACTTATTAGAAGTAGGAATTATAGCAATTTCCTTGTCAAAGTTGAATTTCTGCAGCTCGGCACATAATACGTTTCCTAAACTGATTCGGTTTTGAAGGAAAATTCGTAGCTGACTTTTCTTAAGTATTTCTGGAACGTTCCAATCATAGTTGGACCTCTGGACCACCTTAGAATGATAGAGAATCTCGTTATCTTCGCGTGGACTGCTTACGGGCCTCAAACGGACTTCTAGAACTCAAGATATGGCCAAAACAGTAATTTTCAAGATTTTCCAAGCGCAACCTGCGCCCAGCAGTCTGTTTGTCGCGCAGCCTGCGCCAACCATGCGCAACCTGCCCGTGCAACACCTGTCCCATATTGTAGAAAATCTCCCAAGCTTCGCGTGGGCAGTAAGATCGCTGAAAACGGACTTCTAGAACTCCAGATATGTCCAAAACAGTGTAGACTGCGCAACTGTCTCAGAAATCCGAATTTCAATCAATTAATTCTCCAAAAACGATAGAAGCATCCACCTTAATCAACATTCTCGTAAATCTGCACAACTTAGCAAAACACATCAAAATTACAACAAACTTGAGCCCAAGACAATCAATTTAAGCCGATATGGAACGCTCCAAGTGGATATAAATCCACTTATCAGTGTTCTACGAACGAAGAGAAGACATTTCAGCTGCTAGAATAATACTTTTACCAATTATGTGTGATAGAGAGACAAAGATAAGGGAGAGAGAGAGATGGAGATAGAGAGATTGAGGGAGAGACAAAGAGAAAGAGAAAGAGAGAGAGAGAGAGAGAGAGAGAGAGAGAGAGAGAGAGAGATTGAGGGAGATAGGATTTCAATCTAATTAATCCCAATACAAAATTAGATCCAAAAAATTCAAGCTTACTTACCAGTTAAATCT
This sequence comes from Saposhnikovia divaricata, assembly GCA_036435485.1. NCBI lineage: Eukaryota > Viridiplantae > Streptophyta > Magnoliopsida > Apiales > Apiaceae > Saposhnikovia > Saposhnikovia divaricata. The sequence goes on from CM071595.1 coordinate 21,286,569, forward strand.
TTCAAGCTTTGAACAATCGAAACAATCGAACCAATTGAACCAATTAGGGTTTACTAATTTGTGCTTAATAGAACTACAATTTAAATGTGTGAGCGTGAGTTTAAAAATTAAGGTTTCAGAGACACGGTGAGACGGTAGAGGGAAATGGTTTATGAGAGAGAAGGGGAGATGGTGATAGAGGAAGCCCTGTGTTTGAGATGTGTGAGATCTAGAAAAAGAGATGTGGATATAGAGGGAGGGAGCTGTGAACTGAAAATAATGGGGGGAATAAAAATTTGGTAAAGGGGGGAAAATAACATTTGGAAAAGGGGGAAATTTGTGCGGCTTCAACATACGTTTTTTAATTTGCTGTTTCATTTCATTTTTTCATTTTTTAAATACTTTGGTAAATATTCTAATTTTATTTTAATTTTATCAAAAATTTATTTGATTTCAATTTTTAAAAATTTAAATTTTACATAATATATGTATGTACTCATTTTAGTGTTGGGAAAAAATAATCGAAAAATAAAAAGGTCGGGTTGTACGAGATTTTAACAAAAACGTAGTAAAAATGATGTTTCCTATAACGGGGCACGATCCAGATTCGCTGAATAATTTTTTTGAATAATTTCTTCGTTGATCCAACCGTACGGATGTTAATAAACACTCATTTTAGTGTTGGGAAAAATTAATCAAAAAAATAAAAAAGGTTGGGTGGTACGGGATTTTAACAAAAACGTAGTACAAGTGCTGCTTCCTATAACGGGGCACGAGAAGATCACTGAATATTTTTTTTGAATGATTTCTTCGACGATCCAACCGTACGGATGTTAATAAATACTCATTTTAGTGTTGGAAAAAAATAATCAAAAAAGAAAAACGTCGGGTGGTACGGGATTTTAACAAAAACGTAGTACAAGTGTTGCTTCCTATAACGGAGCACGATCCAGATTCACTGAATAAATTTTGAATGATTTCTTCTATGATCCAACCGTACGGATGTTAATAAACACTAATTTGTGTTCGAAAAAATAATCAAAAAATATAGACCGTGTTCAATCGATAAGACACTAGTTATAACGAGTAGTACTTTTGGAGGATTTATATTATAAACACGTACAAGAATGAATTTTTTTTTCTAATTTTTTGCACACATCACTCAAATCATTAGATATTAACATCCGTATGGTTGGATTGTCGAAAAAAATTAGAAAAAATATTATTCCAAAATATTACAACACTTGTCTGAACCAACTCTATTGCACAACACAATAAAAAAAAACACTTGTCTATTCATATCAGACAAACAACGGTAATTGATACATTGTCTGAACTTTCTTCAAACAATGGTATTTTGTAAACCGTTGTCTGAATCAACTCGTTTGCACAACACAATTATAAACCGTTGTCTGAGCCAACTCAAATCAAATCAAAAAAACAACGGTAATTATAACATTGTCTGAAGTCTCTTCAGACAACACACCTTGAAAAACAAAACACTTGTCTGATTCAATTTGTTAGATAACGGAATTAAATTGTCAAAACCCCGTTGTCTGAAGGCTGGATCAGACAATGTTTTTTAAAAAAAAAATTAAAACACTTGTCTGTTGATTTTGGGCAACGCTTTTTCCAGTTTACGTTGTCTGATAGGTGTTGTCTGATTCAGTTTTTCTTATAGTGAATAACAACTTACTTCTCTTCTTTGAAATAGTAACTTGACCACAAATAGTGTTACTATGGAACAAAATATGCATACGCTTGATAGAAATTCAATTTAATTGAAGTACAAAATTTAAATCATGCATGAATTGAAATTGATGATGATCCAATTCTTTGTTGGTGCATTAAGTCTCAGACACAAATCGATTTTCAACCAATAATATAGGAACGAAACACATGGTCAAAATGCTCTCTATCCATTGATCACATATGAAGATCATCCTCAAAATAGGAACGAGAAGTTGTCTTTATTTTCCGCAATGACAAATTGACAATGCTCGTACCCTTCTTTTTAAGCTAACTAGCAGGAATGTGACGACCACCATCAAACCATACCACATTAACTACTCTAGTGATGTGTAAAGATATAATTTGCTCATGACCCTCTTATTTAGCTGAATTTTAATCACTGTTACGACTTCTCCTAATTATCGGATTATGCCTAATTATGAACGCGATAGGGAGACTTTAGTATGGTAATTATTGCCCTAAACTATTATATAATCAGTAGTAGGCTCTTCTGGCGCGCCCCTTCCCGGTGCAATCATGCTTCTTTTGAAACAGCGCCGGAAAGTTTTTACATACAAAATGTTTTGCAATAATTAAGTCATCTAGAGTGATTCCATTATTATGGTTCCAATGCCTCTGCAAACTTAGAAGGTAGGCATGAAGTACGTGGTCGTTACTTTTGCACAATAGCTGTAAACTGGTCCTTCTAGATTAACTGCATTACTGGGCTACTATACTACTCCTCTGTCTCAAATTAATCTTCCCCTTTACAATGTCGGCCCTGTTCATAACACGAGACAAATTACTAATTTACGCATAATCTATAAGACCAAATATAGTCATGAGTGATCTTGTTGGATTCGTATTTATGAGTACTTTAATACAGTGAAGTTTTTATATTTAGTACTAATACAAAATTCAAGATATTAACGATTAAAAGTGTGCGTTGACAAACGTGTTTTTTAAAATTGGAAGAATTTTTTGAGACGGAAGGAGTATTACGTGAATAATACTCTTACATACTGCTATTTTATATCAGCATGCTTTTAACGTAAAGTAGTTATATACTGAAGATTCTTTGACTTCCATTACAGTTAATCATATGAGATCTTTCGTATTGCAACGCCAGTACTCCGAGAGTGTAAGAGTGTAAAAATTTAAATTATTTAAATTTTGGGGAAATTGGTTAATCAAATAAAGAGTTGTGCTGTTGTATCTGTTTTGAATTCAGTTAAACGAAGTAAAAAATAGTAAATCTTGGTTTTATGATGGGAAAATTTATGTTACTGTGCAGGGCATTAGTGTTATCTGGAAGTAGTACTTAGCGGTCCCAGGATCAGCTGATACATGTGGTAAAATTAAGCATAGCACACCTTCAGGTTATAATTAGTGGGACCGGACAAAGGAATATTTACATTAACTCGATTTTAATAGTACTCTCATGTTGTTAATAATATGATGTTAATCATACTATGGCTTATACACATGTAAGATTATACCTATAAAACGTGATAGATGTATATACAAATAAAGTTTCTGAAATTATTTCGAAAAATTTACCTGAGAATAAAAACGAATGTGATTATGAAACATCATACATATCATCTCAAATAAATCCAACATGTAATCTAATACTTTGGTTGGAATTGCCGTTAAAAAATGTTGCATTATTGAAAATAGTAATGATATATGATAATATTTTTGATATATGCATATTTTGGGTATAATTAATAAAAAATAATATTTTTAATGAGGTGTGATATTTAAATCAATAACTATTTCCCCCAAATGATAAAAAATAATTTTTTTTGAAAGCATACATGCTTTTTCTAAAAGCAATTTTTCAAATAAAAGCACTTTTTTTGTTTGTAAAGTTTACCAAACAATTTTTTACCTATTTTTTAAAAATAAGCTGCTATTATTATCTTAATAGTAATATCAAAGAGGGCCTAAAATAAAGTTGTCCTCTTACCTTTGAATTGAAGCAAATTTTAATTAACGCTCAAATTATTTTAAGAAAAAAAATGATCCTACAATTAACTATAGGGAATTTTCTAAACGTAATCCATCAAAACAATGTAATTTTGATAGATTTCTTCCTTTTGATTTAAAAGGCCACGCAGAAGAATTAATAATTATGCATATGTATCATTATGCACCCAGTCTGTACTTGCTTTAAACACGAACGTATATTGTACATACATACGGGTGGAATCAAGTTGGACTAAATATTCTTAAATTCTAACAAATAAGGTAAAATTTTCTTTTCAAATCCGGATTTCAAGTTAAAAATTATTAGTAAATATTAAAAAAACCAGTATTTAATAAAGTTAAAATAATAAATTTTAGCTACGTCTATCTCGAAATTCTGATTTCATTTCACACAATATCTATACTCTTTATTAATGAGAACCATGTTTAAATGACGCTAATTGATATTAAAGTACCAAAATATTAAATTTGGTTATCACTAGACTCGGGTTCTATTCCTTGCAATGGCATAATTATATCTGATTAATTTATTTTAATTTCTCTAACTTTATCTCGAATTTGATTCCCTAAAACTACATAATTAATAAATAATATTTATTTATTATTTACTTTTACCAGTATTTCTTTATAAATAAATATTTAAATAATAGTTATTAGTTATATTTATTTATTAAACTTCTTGTTGATTGTGCTTTTACAAAATACACACAATGTATACATTCGATACCAATAGTTTCTGGTCAAATTAAATACGCACAAGAAGTTGATAGGTTGAATATTCCTTAAGAGTAGCATGGTCTTGTCCTCAGTCCCACTATCACAATCACTACGGTATGATTGCAGTCAATGTAGGGTAGGGTAGGGCTAATTGCTAAACTCTCAAAAGCTCTCTTTTTCCCCTCCATTCCATGCTATACCATACTACACGTCCAGACCAGCTTCACTTAATTAAGCAGTCATGGTTTTCTTAATAATTACTAGGAGCTTAAATTATTCCCATCATTTTATATTAAATAAATTCTTCAATCATTGGCTTATAATTAATTGAATATTCGTAGTGATAGGAATGTGGATTTGCAGGGTAGGAATGTGGATTTGCAGGGTGTGAAATCTTCCCGTGAAGGGAACAAACTTAGTTGGCTTGGCCTGGTGATACCTCTTGTATACTCTATCTGATATGAACGTTTTATTCCACCTGCTCCTACTTTGTTATGTTCTCTACTTCTTTTTCCTGATGCAGTGTCACGGAGGCTTCTCATCCCGAGACGATGGCTTAAGAACGGATACTTCTTACTGTATATATAGCCAGTTAATTTGTACAATTATATACTAACATTTACAATAATCTTATTCGGGATCTGATTAGCAACATATCATATTGAAATATATACAACACAATTTTTGGTGTAAAAATATGGGAACTCATCATTTATATGTGTTGCGAAAACTTTCATAACTAAAATTGTAACAATTACTTACCCTAATCCTCTTCTACCTTAATTTATCTAATCATATCTCCATGATCCTCTTCTACCTTAATTTATCTAATCATATCATATGTATCAGGTTCTCTAAAATATTTATCGTATTTATCTTTAATGGTGAATAATGATACTTGTTTTATTTTATGAATACGAGAAGTGTATTCACTTTTCTTTGCATTTGAATTAATATTTTATGACTTTTATCTCATTGAATTTATTATCCGCGGATAATTGTTAGTATATTTGTCTTGTCTGTGTGTCTATATTATATATGAACAGTGAGCATCACCACTGCACGCATCGTTGATTTAATTCTACTTTTGTAATAAAATATGCATTTGGTATCCTATGAGCTTTTGGGCAATTTTTCTTCGACTACCCAACTCGAATTTCAAGCTGAATATGCCCTTTACAATCCCAAATCTGCCATGTTGATTCACTTTGTCTCCCTTCACAAATTAACTAATGGACATGAGGCAGAAGGTACTTAAACTTTATTCATCTTAATTAACAATTACAAGATTACACACACACAGTTCGATATGTACAGTAATACTTGTGAGTGCTTACCTTTTCTTGATACTTTACAGAATAAGAATACGGCAAATTGTCAATAGATTATCTGGAAAATTTTCGAAAGGTGTAATTAGGCATATGCATTGGATCTAAACCAAACCAAACCAAATAAACCCAGTATGTCCCGCTCAGAGCAGGGTCTGGGGAGGGTATATTGTACGCAGACCATGCCCCCACTTTTTAGGGTGAGGAGGCTGTTTCCGTGAACACCCTCGGCTATGTGCACGACATATACGGTGAGTGATATACACAAAGAAATTTAAAAGTTATGTGACAAAGTTCACAGCAATACCTAAGCCCATGGCTTTCTCCACACGGGAGAAAGCAGAATTAATAAGCAGAACAATAATTAAGCTTATATCCTTTACAACTGAACATATGTTTTGATAAATTTCGTCGAAATTAATGATAAGAGAAAAGCTTTCACTACTTGAAATTTTATATAATTTATTAATCATAAAATAGTAAACTAAACTCACCAGCCCTTGGTGGACAAAGAAGTGAGGTAGTTGTAGTTCCGGTTGGTGTTATGCAATATTAAGAAAGTGTCGTTATTCGTTAATTCCGATTAAGCGAACGCCACATACTAAGATTACTCACGTGCTTAAATTAAGTTGTATATATACGTCCAAGCTTAACAATCTCTGAACTACTTAGTTAACACTCGTTGAACTTCTGCGAACACGTACGACAAAATAAAAGATTGATCCCCATTACTTATCTGTCACATTTTGCCACACTATGTTTAAAAGTGTACAAAATTAAAACAAAGATAAATTATTTTAATTGGCGGCATACCCAAGAAACACAAATGAAAGAAGAAATACTGTAGATGAGCAGTGAGCATCACCATGTGTCTTGCTGTTACATAAATTGCAAGGGGGTTTGTACACCGAATCTATTTTTTTAGCGATTATTAACTACATAATACTGAAATAATTAATTGAATTATTAATCAAATTTACTTTAATATTATCTTTTATATGAAAAAATAATAACTTTTATTTCAACATATAAGTTTTATACAAGTTAACTATAGAAGTTCATACCATAACACCCTTACTTTTAACGTCTGATTAAAAATTAAAAACTACCGCATATTAATTGTTTCGTATGAAGTATCAGTGATTCAGTCAGTGGCGGAGGGAGGTGAGGGCTTATGGATGCACGTGCCCCCATAAATTCCCCATAAATTAAAGGGAAAAAAAAATTATATGTTTAACCCACACAATTATAGTACTAAAATATGGATATTATTATTCTCGTGCCCTCATGCTGCTTTCTATTTTTATTTTTTATTGTTTATTTTGTTACAAATTTGAGATGTGCCCCCTTTAATATAACATTCTGGCTCCGCCACTGGGATTAGTGATACATGTTGTGTAATACTTACATTTTTCTCCTATGAAATCAGAAATACCCTATTCATCTTTTCAGCTTGACAAAATTTAAAATGATTGAATTTTATATTTTATTATATTTTAATTAAACATACGTTTGTTACTAACCAAATTATCGTATACATGTATTATGTATACATATGACTATGAGGCCGTTTGGGATTGTTAAAATAAGTTACTTTTGACTTAATAGAAGTGTTTTTAACTTAAAGTAGAAAGTAAAGTTGTTTACTTTAAGTTGAATGAAAGTGTTTGGGTAATTTTACTTAAAGTTAAATGAGGGTTTAATAATTTAAATTCATAATATTTGAACTTTACAAGAATCATGAAAAAAAAAAACTTGATAAGTCAGAAGTCATAAGTCAAAAGTACCTAAATGGAACATATGATTTAAAGCAGTTTTTACTCAGTATATCCCGCATGAGCAAGGTCTGAGGGGGGTAGAATGTACGCAATCATGCCTCTACACAAAGGTAGAGAGATTGTTTCCGGTTTTTATCCCCCGGCAGGAGTCGAACCTGTGACCTCACGGTTCATGGATTGGACACTAACCACTGTGCCAACTCAACCCCTTATTTCTATGTGTATCATGTGCACCTATCTAAATACGTAAGCTACATAATTATTTATATTATTAGATTATTAACTATAGAAAAAAGAAGGAAGCAAATACTGTGGATGAGCAGTGAACATCACCCCATGTGTGTATATTTTAACTACAAGTACAAGTATGTGTATATCTAAACACGTATAGTACTTGATATATATTACTCCCTCCGTCTCAACTTTATTGTCCATATTGTTTTTTGCACGCATTTTAAGGTGCAAATTACACATAGCTCCATTAATTTATTTTTTTTTCAAATTTTCTTTTTCTGGATAAAAATTCAGTATCTAAACTTTATTCAGAAAAAGAAATTTTCTAAAAAAAATATGGAACTATGTTTAATTTACACCTTAAAATGCGTGCAAAAAGTAAAGTGGACAATAAAACTGGGACGGAGGGAGTAGTATTAATAAAAAAGACTGCTAGCTAGCTGTAACTGTATGTATTGTCATCGGTCACAGGCCAACAGTGGTCTCACGTCTCGTTAAATAAAGCTTAAATTTAAGCTTTTTGGGTTAAATTATAAATTATTCAGATCAGATCAGATCAGATCGGAGTTAATGGGTCATGTAAAGTTCTGGGACAACAAGTCAAGCAAGCCCATTATATTATTTATTAATTTAATAAGCTCTTCCTCCACTATCAAAAAGCTGATTTTTTTTTTCTTTATTTCACGTTCAACCTTTGATTTTTGGACTGAGCTAGCTAAGCTCAATCAAAACCTTTTTAGCAATAATATAATTATTTATTCCTAACCGCCTACAGGGGGACCGAAAGGCTGTATTATACTAACACTAACACTGTTGTTGATAATGGCTTATAATTGGATTTACTTGTAAGAATAATTTAATGCTTTTTTGTTTTCATTTCATTCTTACATTACAGCGTTCAAGTTGGATTAAAAATTTTAATGAAAAGTCTACCATAACTAAACTTTTTAGCCTTTTAGTTTATATTAAATGTCATTTTAGTTAATTATTATTGTTGAATATCAGACTTATAGGCCTTACAAATATACATTTTTTCTAACCAATATCGGGATGAGCGTGAATCAAACCAAAATTTAAAATAATAAATCATTTTAATTGAAATTGATAGAAAAAAAAAAAAATCGAACCTAAAATCCGGAACGATTATTAAGAATCTTTCCCGGTAGCTAGAATTTTGATACATGTATTATTTACGGTACGTTTTATCAAACTCACTTCATGAATGAAGCTAAAGAAAGTCGTTATTTCTGACTTTGGGTTTGTGCATATTTTTGTTGAGCCCGATTTGTTGTGGGCCGTATGGTGTTTTTACCTTTCTAATCATTCATTGCAAAATTCTCACTTTCCAAACGTTTTCACCCCCTTTTCAATCCATGTGGGCGGTGGGCCGGTGAGTTACCATCATAATATTCCCTATTTGCAAACACAAAGACCGTAATTTTTTCCCCATTTGAATTGTGAGGAATTTTTTTGTTTTAGTTTTGCGTTGGTCTACCTTTAATGATTGATATAAAGTAAACGTATGATTCTAACCTGCTACGGAAACATTTAGCAAAAATCTAAAATAACGAAGGATACAATGTCACGAACTTTAAAGCCCACTATTGTATTCTAGAAGTTTGTTGGTGATCATTGGTGTTTTTTATTGGGCTGGATTCCTATCAATTAGCTGGACCAACTAATGATATGAGCTTCATATAAACCTTCAAATTGCAAATATGGGCCGTTGATAAAGTAGAAACTCTTTGTTCATATATATGTAGTTTTCTCATATGAAATTGTTCATATATGTCAGAAATTCTTAATGCGTTAATCTATATAGTTTTAAAGAAGTTATGGATCTTCTTTAAAAACGCATATACAGATTTATTATAAGAGAAACAAAGAGATTGAATAGATGAGAAGAATAAGAAACAAATAATGTACCAAATGGTGATACATTGATGGACTACATTGTGATTAAAAAATTACCTCAATATGTGGAGATACAATTAGTTGGTATAAATAGATAAAGCTAGGGATGCATTGGACTGGTGGAGGAGTAAGTAGCAGCAACAACATGTGGTGAGCAATGGGAGACAAGCAACGGTCATGAGCAAGGCAACGATCTTATGTTGGCAACGGTCTTATTCCTCAAGCTCCATAAGTTTCAATAACGACTCCATAAGTTCAATAAGTTTTTATCCAAAACTTATGGTAGTGCTCCATAAGTTTTTATAAAAGCAGCAACGGTTTTATTCCTCAATACTTTCCCTCAACCTAAGAAGCGGAAACGGATTGAAGCTCTTGGCTTGAAACTCATAAACGGCATTGGCTCCTAGATCACTTCATTAACGGGAACGGAGTGATACTCTTGGCTCTAGCTCTTGTAAATAAAAGGCACTGGCTCTTGTAATTTCTGGATATGAGGATTTGTCAAGTAGTATATTGTTATCTTTTCACATTGAGCTAAGTCATTCCATACATTGTTGGAGACTTTCCCTTTTGTGCTCAAAGTAACGACCTACTGTGATCCTTCTTTTGATCGGCTCTGGCTTATGGTAGTGTTTGCATGACCATTATCGACCAATGCATTTTCTGGATATGAGGATTCGTCAAGTAGCGTTGTTAGCTTTGCAAACAACAACTCCTACTATGCTCAGTGATCCTTTTTTTTTTTTAGTATTTGCTTTGCCTCTTGGTACTTTGATTCTTTCGACCTTAAAAACTTGTATCTTCTCATTAACGGATTGAAGCTCTTGTATTGAAACTCATAAACGGCATTGGCTCTTAGATCACTTCATTAACGGGAACGGAGTGATACTCTTGGCTCTGGCTCTTGTAAAGAAAAGGCACTGGCTCTTGTAATTTCTGGATATGAGGATTTGTCAAGTAGTATATTGTTATCTTTTCACATTGAGCCAAGTCATTCCATACATTGTTGGAGACTTTCCCTTTTGTGCTCAAAGTAACGACCTACTGTGATCCTTCTTTTGATCGGCTCTGGCTTATGGTAGTGTTTGCATGACCATTATCGACCAATGCATTTTCTGGATATGAGGATTTGTCAAGTAGCGTTGTTAGCTTTGCAAACAACAACTCCTACTATGCTCAGTGATCCTTTTTTTTTTAGTATTTTCTTTGCCTCTTGGTACTTTGATTCTTTCGACCTTAAAAACTTTTATCTTCTCATTGCCTTCACCCGTTCACTATTTAAGATTGTTGCTTGCCATTGCATAATACTCCCTCCCTCTCAGTTCCGAGTGCATTTTCTCAACCTCTTAGACAGCAATACTAGCCAATACTGAAGCTCCTGGACTAAGGGATGAAACTGGTACCAATTCAATTTCTGGACAGCAACATTGTGCCATGTTCATCCCCACCTTTTCTGCATATTTGGTTCCGAATTTGGTAACAGTTTGATACTGAAAGGATGTCCTCTTACATGTCTTGATCTCCAGTTTAAATGTGTCTTGCCAGTTACATAATACAACAGCTATAGTGACATAATCAGTCACATGACAAACAAGTAGAACTATACAATGCAAACATAAATATTCCAACAATTACAAATAATTAAACCAACAACAAAATATTACACAAACATAAAAACCAACGGTTCATATTTTCTTCAAAATAGAACTATTTGTTCTACTAGACAACTAGTTGTTCTACTACACAAACATAAAACCAAGGCTGAAGAACTAACAACCTTCACAAATAAATAGATTTTGTGAGTGAGACCATTGATCAAGCACTTGATGTGCAGAAAGTGTAATTTTCTGAACATGATGAACAAACGATAAAAACTCAAGAACACAAGGATCGAATCTGTATATGGAGCTCTGATACCATAAAGAAGTTATGGATCTTCTTTAAAAATGCATAAACAGATTTATTATAAGAGAAACAAAGAGATTGAATAGATGACAAAAGATATTTGAATAAGAAACAAATAATGTACCAAATGGTGATACATTGATGGACTACATTGTGACTAAAAAATTACCTCAATATGTAGAGATACAATCAGTTGGTATAAATAGATAAAGCTAGGGATGCATTGGACTGGTGGAGGAGTAAGTAGCAGCAGTAACATGTGGTGAGGAGTGGGAGACAAGCAACGGTCATGAGCAAGGCAACAGTCTTATTCCTCAAGCTCCATAAGTTTCAATAACGACTCCATAAGTTCCATAAGTTTTTATCCAAAACTTATGGTAGTGCTCCATAAGTTTTTATAAAAGCAGCAACGGTTTTATTCCTCAATATTCTTACACTGAAAATCGTATAACGAATGCTTGTTAGGATGAGATTTTTGTTTAGTGATGAAGGTTGGGGTAGGACAGATAATAAATTTGATTTTTGTTTGTAAGTTGTTCTGTGCTATCATAGCATTTGAATTATAAAATAAAAAATGCTTAATTGTCATTCGAAAGAAGGAACCAGTACAATTATACCTAAAATTACTTCTCATTATATCATATATGTATGTCAATGAATATGATACACATGTTGGATTCTTAATCTAACATAATTAATTAGTTTTTTTGGTTTAGTTTGTATCCTGAATAAGTCTAGCATACAAATCGAAGTAGGAATAAGTCATGAGTAGTGGTAGTTTGTTGGAGTCTAGTGGAATAAGTCATGGAGAAAAATCAGATTGTTGTTCCTGGTTTTTAGGTGTCAACATAGGGGGTGTTTGAGGGAAATTTTTTCCAGAATAAGTCAACTTATATTAAGACAAATTTAGAGATTTCTAACTTTTTTTCTGAAAAAAGTTAACTTTTTTTTTTTGTAACTTATAGAATATCAAACATATATTAAATACTTGTAAAAAACAAAATTATCAAAATATGAATTTTTTACCCGAAAATAAGTTCATAAGGACTTAAAAAAAAGCTATGCCAAACAGGCTCATAGTCGTTAGTTGTAATTTAAATATTGTATGTACTTTTATTATTCGATAACAAGTACGTAGTTTATCCATTTAGTAGTCAAGTTTATTAAAATCTATGTGATTTCCTTGTATAGTTTTTAATCATTTACAACATTTGGTATCAGAGCACACGATCTGGTAAATGCCCAAATACATGCCCAAGTCAACAACTATGGAACCCAACAAAGGCAAAAAACAATCACTTGGCCTAAGGTACCCCATGTTATCCAAAAGCAATTATGTTGTATGGTCCCTAAAAATGAAGGTCTTTTTGCAAACTCATGGTGTATGGGAAGCTGTCGAGCCCAAGGATCCTAAAGCCACTGTTGAGGAACGAATTGATAAGATAGCTTTGGCTGCAATTTACCAAGAAATTCCTGAACGGAGAAGAAAACAGCACGAGAAGCTTGGGAAGCACTCAAAACTCAATGCCTGGGCACCGACAAGGTGAAGAAAGCACGTGCTCAGACAATTAAAGTTGAATTTGAATCAATCAGCATAAAGGAAACAGATCATTTAGACGACTTCTGTATGAGGTTGAACAACCTAGTGCGAGACAGTCGAGAAAACGTACGTGGTCAAGAAATTACTGAAAGTCGTACCTGCCAAATCTTGCAAATTACGTCAGCAATCGAACAATTTGGCAATTTGAAAGCCATGTCAGTTGAAGAGATAGTGGGATCTCTCAAGGCACATGAAGAGAGGCTCAAAGGTCAAGTGGACACAAATGGTGGACAACAACTCCTATTGACTGAAGAAGAATAGTCAAATAGGGAAGGAAGTGAGAAAAAGCTCCTGCTTACAAGAATGAATGGCTAAAGAGGATGAGTAAGGGAGGAAGCACTGGTGGATATGAGAATTGTAACAGGGACAACCGTGGAATCCGTGACAGAAGCAGAGTACGCTATTTTAATTGTCTAAACCATGGTCATTATGTTGTAAAATGCCGTAAACCAAGTGGGAGAGAGAGCAAAAGGCTGAAGTCAACATGACAAAAATTAATGATGATGAGCTTTCCTTGTTGTTGGTAGAGCTTGAGCATGGCACGGACGTGATGGACGTGTTGCGCAACACTGGTACAGTGAAGGCAACACCCAGTATGGTAAAGGAAATTGAGAGGAGAATCGAAGCAAATACATGGTGTCTGGACAACGGTGCCAGTAATCATATGACTGGGTATCGTTAAAAATTCACAGACTAGATGGGAAGGTAGCAAGTCAGGTTAAATTCGGAGATGGCTCTGTGGTACATATAAAAGGAAATGGGTCAATAAAGTTGGCTTGCAAAAATGGAGAAGAAAAGGAGCTCAAAGACATGTACTTTATCCCTACTCTTAGAAGAAACATAATCAGCTTGGGGAAACTATCCGAGGAAGGTAACAAGGTAGTTCTCGATGGTGATCAACTATGGGTGTATGGCACGTATGGAAGGCTGCTTATACGGGTGCAAAGATCATCATATAGGCCGTATAAACTCAGCATTAAGGAGAACATGCTTGCTGACTAAAATGGAAGAAACAACCCGACTGTGGCACCTACGATTGGGACACGTCAACTATCATGCAATGCAAGCAATGTCAAGGAATCAAATGACGTATGAAATGCTTGTGCTGAGTCAACCTAAAGAGCTGGACGATGAATGCCTCTTGTCAAAGTAAACTCGTAAGCCTTTTCCTACTGAATCAAACTTTATTGCACAAATTCCTTTGGCATTGATACATGGGGATCTATGTGGTCCCATTTCCCCTCTCACACCAATTGGGAATAAGCATTTTATGTTGCTAGTCGATGACTTCACTCGTATGATGTGGGTCAACATGTTAAACACTAAAGACGAGGCACTAACTATATTTAAAAGATTTAAAGCATCAGTTGAGAAAGGTGTAAAATCAGGGATACAAGTTTTCAGAACAGATCGAGGGGAGGAATTTTGCTTACATGAATTTACACAATTTTGTGAAGAAGCAGGGATACTTCGACACTCACTGCACCATATTCACCCCAACAAAACGGCATCGTTGAATGACATAACAGAACAATAGTAGCAATGGGTAGGAGCATGCTAAAAGAAATGAAGGTTTCTTCTACTATGTTACATTAGATGATAGAAGCAAGAAAATGTTACATTTTGGGAGAGATCCGGGAATAAAAGCCTATCATTTTTATGACCCAAGCACCTGAACTGTCCATGTAAGTCATGACATTGTCTTTCATAAGTCAGAGGATTGGCCATAAGAGATTACAAAGTCTGGGAAAGACTGTGCTACAGGTTCTTTTTCGATAGTTATTTTTGAACTAGATGTGCAGAATGAAGAGGATACTGATGTTTCAAGTGCTTCCGTAATACAGTCATAGAGACTCTCAACAGGTAGCTCGAGTCCAGTTACTCCTGGAACAGTGACTCACAGCATAGTAAATACAGAAGATGGTGACATCGAGTATGATACTTCAAGTGCAAGTATTGGGCCAAAATGGTTTAAACTCATCACTGATATATACAATACCACAGAAGAAGTGGAATTGGCTAAAGAGATGCTTTTATTGGGAATTAATGATCCAGTAATGTATGAGCAAGCAGCAAGAAATAAAGCATGGAAGGATGCAATGCACAGTGAGATTGAAGCAATAAAAAAGAATAAAATGTGGGTACTGACTGATCTGCCAA
Organism: Saposhnikovia divaricata; assembly: GCA_036435485.1. Lineage (NCBI taxonomy): Eukaryota > Viridiplantae > Streptophyta > Magnoliopsida > Apiales > Apiaceae > Saposhnikovia > Saposhnikovia divaricata. The sequence continues at coordinate 21,301,907 of CM071595.1, forward strand.
AGGGGCATAAAGCCATCGACTTGAAGTGGGTCTTCAAACTGAAAAAAGACAGGAATGGAGAAATTATAAAACATAAAGCTCATCTCGTGGCTAAGGGATATGTTCAGAAGTATGAGATTGATTATGAGGAGGTATTTACTCCGATTACATGGCTGGAAATTGTTCGTCTATTGCTTGCTTTAGCTGCAAAGAGTGACTGGGAGGTGCATCAAGAAACTAAAGTGTATAGGCTGCTCAAGGCCCTGTATGGGTTACACCAAGCCCCTAGAGCCTGGTATGCTTAACTCAACAAGTGTTTACTGCGCCTGGATTTTGTCAAATGACCGTTTACACATGCCGTTTACACTAGGAGGGAAGGTTATGAGTCTTTAATAATTGGAGTGTATAGATGATCTCTTGATCAACGGCACCAGTTTTGCAAACATTTTAAAATTCAAGGAGTAAATGGCCAGGAAATTCAATATGACTGATTTGGGCAAATTACCATATTATCTCAGATTGGAAGTTGAACAAGGTAAATGATACATTGAATTGAAGCAAACATCCTATGCCAAAAAGGTACCTGAGAAAGCAGGTATGAGTGAATGCAATCCGGTAAAGTATCCCATGGAGCATAAGATTCAGTTAACTAAGGATGAGGGCGATGAACCAGTTGATTCAACTCAGTTCAAGTCGATGGTAGGGGGGTCGGGCTTCGTTATTTAGTACACACAATACCTGAAATTGCTTACGCTATTGGAGTATTCAGTAGGTTCATGGAACGTCCTTCCATACTTCATTTAAATGCAGCAAAGAGAATTCTCCATTATGTAAAGGAAACATTGAGCTTTGGTCTGGTCTATACAAAGGGACATGAAAACTACTTATTGTCAGGTTTTTTGGACAGAGATTTAGCCGCAAATGTTGTTGATCGGAAAAGTACGGGTGGAATGACATTTTACTTGGATGAAAGTTTGATTACATGGATTTCTCAGAAACAACGTTGTGTCGCACTATCTTCTTGCGAAGCAGAATTCATGGCAGTCACAGTTGCAGCATGCCAAGGGATATGGTTACAAAGGGTTCCGAGTCAAATTTCTGATATGAAATTAATTAAAGTTGGTCCTGTTACATTGTACATAGATAATAGGTCCGCGGTTGGTCTAGAAAAAAATCTGGTTTTTCATGGAGAAGCAAACACGTATATGTCCGGTATCATTTCATAAGAGAGTGTGTGAAAACTACTGGGAGTTAAAAGAAATTACTGGAGGTCAAACAACTTAATTATGTTGGATTAAGGGGGAATATGTTGGATTATTACTCTAACATAATTAATTTATTAATTTGGTTTAGTTTGTATCCTGAATAAGTCGACCTCTGTAGCATACAAGTCGCAGTTGAAATCAGACATGAGTAGTGAGTAGTGGTAGCTTGTTGGAGTAGTGGAATAAGTCACGGAGAAAAACCAGCTTGTTGTTCCTTGTTTTTAGGTGTCAACATAGTCGTTAGTTTTAATTTAAATATTGTATGTAAGTACGTATTTTATCCATTCAGTAATCAAGTTTATAAACATCTGTCTGATTAATTTCCTTGTGTAATTTTTAATCATTTACAATAACACAAAGAAACTTTATGGAATTAATTTTATTCTGATAGAAAATGAAAAAAGAAGATCACTCTTAAAATTGAACCTCTTAAGAAGATCACTCAGTGGTTCGGTCACATGGTCATGCATGCATCATGTATTAACCTTCGTTTGTACACATTGATTGCAGCTTCAACAACTGAAGAGGGTTAGTTAATTAATCAGCAATCATTTTTGTTGTTAAATTTTAATTTTATTGCTTTAATTCCCTGATAAATGGAAGTTCTACTATCTAGCATGATACTATCATGATATGTTAATGATGTAGTAGCAGTAAAGAAGTCATGTATATTATGAGCAAAATGAACAGAGGGCGGGCCAGTAGTCGACGCCAGGACAAAAGGACACAACTTTGGCCCAAAAAAAAAAAAAATAGTGGACACTGAAATATCCAAGCTATGTGTATGTATATCGTAGAATTGAAGCATTAAGCATCACTGTTAAACCTCATCAATTAATTTTAATTAACTGCAATCACCCTTGTAATTAACTATAGGGCACTGTTTCTTCTTGTGTGCACCCAAATAAATATCTAACAATTTATTGAAATTTATATCATTGCTAAATGCAATATGTTAATATATCAGATATAGCCAAGAGTTTATATGATTTACCATGATCACAAATACTTCTTGCAAAAATCTAACAATAACGTCAATGGTGAGAAATGGAAGCAACAACTGAGGGGAATGAAGCCTGGTCCGACGACACCTACCGATCATCACAACCCTTTGTCGTGAATATCGTATGGATCTAGTTGATGGCCTCGAGCCAGACAACATACCCCTCAAAAGATAAAGCTTCCTTCATCGCGTTCATTCTATCGGAAACTGCTGAGATTAACTCAGGATTTAGTATGGTTTGACACCTGGCTAGCTATGAAAATGGGAAGATTTATGAAACTAGAAATAAAACTCATGAACTCCAGAGAGAGCAAAAAAAAAAAACCCTAACTGAAAAAGGAAAAGCTCATCAGTACTGATGCTTATGAGTCTTGCTCTGTCCATGCAATACCTTTATATAGACACTCAGTGCCATCATCCTTCATTTCTACTACTCCTACTTGCATATCTCATGCACTGATTCCCGAGGTTATTTAATTAAATGTTCAACTACTTTTTGCAAAGAATTTAAAAGACAAACTTGTAGTCTGACTCCTACATAAATGTTTTTGACCATATTTGACATCTCATGAACTTGTCAATCTACAAACTTGACTAAGTTAATTCTTGTGCAAACTTGTCTTTTTATTGTGCAAAAATAAAGTTAAATCATGAACTAGTACTTTAATTTCGTGCACAGGATTTCGATGATCAACGAAATTCACCTCCAAACTTCACACATCTCGTGAAGAAACGTGATATACTCTCTCTGTTTATTTTATTAGAATTTAATTTTTTTTGAGCACATTTCAAGATGTTTAAATTGTATAATAAATAATATTTTTTTGAAAATTTTCGTTTTAATAAAAAAATACAATTAAAATTTTAATTCACAAAAAGAAAAATTTGAAATATATAATTTTTAAAATTCGGTGAAATCACCTTAATTAAAATATATGTCAAAAATCAAGTGACGTATAAAATGAAACAGATGGAGTATATATATAAGATGTTTATAATATTTAAGAGCAAGTCCAACAATTCCTAAATATTGTCCTAAATCAATATTTATGACATTTAGTCACTTTTTGTGCTCCAACAATGTCCTAGTGGTGTCTTAAAATACTAAGACATCCTTCTCATGCCCTACTTTTAAGGCACATTTATACTTGTCCTAAATCATTTTTAACATAAAAAAATTAACTTCCCTCCTTTTCTATACTTCTCTCTCCTCTCTTTTCCCCTTCCCTCCAATTCTAATACAAATCTATTATTATTTTAATTTATAAGGCATAAGTATAAGGCATATTGTTGGAATTGATACACAAAAATCATGACTTAAATCACTAGGACATTATATTTTATTATATTTATAGGGCACCAACTAGGACATTGTTGAACTTGCTCTAACATCTTTAAACACAAAATTAGGAAATCATGGCTCGATTTTGTTAAAAAAAATAATTAAGCTCTTTTCATTTAGGTTAAAGCTCTGCTGGCTCGGTTCGTTATTTTACAATCCTAATTATCTATACTATATTATAATAAACGAAAGGGGTATAATTTGTAGTTTGATTAACCCCCTATTTTTGGTTATCTCTTCATTTTTGGTTATCCCTCATTCATAACTGTTCAACTCAAATAACTGTTCAACTCAAATAGATGATGACCGTTAAATACAACAATACCAAAAGTTGTTATATACAGAAGTCTAGCGTTCGATTCTCGCCAACAACATATTAATTTCTATTTAATATTAAAAATTATTATATACAAATATGTAAAGTTCAAATTCTTCTAATAACATATTAAAATTAACATTTATAATCTATACTATTATATTAAAGCCGAAACATTGAAAGTTTTGAAAGTTTCGGTTTGGTTATCCTAATTATTAAAATAAATAATTAAATTATAAAAATAACTCAAAAAGCTAATTACTAATGTTAACGTAATTATATTCCGATTAAAATTCTTCATCTACATTGAACTTCTACTTGGACTTTTTTCTGCTCCAACAACTAAATTACCCGTTTTTTCTAAAGATTTTACTTCTAATTAAAACATTTTACCATTTAATTTAAAACTAATATTATAATAATTAATATATATCCAAAATATCACACCATATCTTTCCGTAATTATTTTTAGTACTAATTTTTGTAATTAAAACACGTTACTTTTTAATTTAAAATTAATCTTGCGATCACTAATATACACCCCAAAATATCTCACCATATATTCAAATCATTATTTTTAGTAAAAAATAAGAATCGTTAGATCTAATGGTAAGATATATTATATAATTAAATTAATTTAATAAAAATTCAAAGTTCGAACCCGTCGACGACATTTTTAATTTAGAATTTTACAAAATAAATTTTAAACCATGCATATCATTATATAAATTTATATTAAATTAAAATTAAAAAATTATTAAAAATAAGGATTATATAAAAACATAATTATAATATTAAATAAATTTTATAACCTATCAAAAAAACCGGTGCTTCGCACGGGTTATAAGCTAGTACAAATATAAAATAATATTGAGGTACAAATGAAGCACAACATTATGATTTATGTGTAGGGCTGAAAAATGATCCGGGTAGAACCGGACACCCCTTTGCTCAAGTATCGTATTATTTTACTTTTATTGTATCCAGATTTTGGTCCGGGATCATTTTATTCGGATTTAAACCGATCCCGGATATTGAGGTTCGAATATGAACCGAATATGAGCCAGTATCGTATTTTCTTTTTTCTAACCGGGTAGTTTGTGATCCATTGAATACGAGTCAAATATGATCCACTAACATTAGGTATATAAAATATATAAATAGTCATCTATTCTAAAATAAATATAATATTATAAAAAAATAATAATCACGAATACAAAACTTAAATAAATGATGTATTAAGTATTTGATGATAAATAATTTGGTGGATAACTCGTATTTTAAAAAAATTTAAAGTTATAAATGTTATCAAGAAATTATAATATGTTATTTCATTAGAAATCTGACAAACTAAAGATATAATTTATATTCGGGTTTGAACCGAATATGGATCATGAAACATATTCGGGTTGGATCATTTTTATAAAAATAATATGAGACTTAATCTGAGCGGGTATATGAGTGCTCATATCCAGGATCATATTTTATCCGGCTACAATTTTTCCGCCAAATTTGGATCATTTATAAAACGAATCTGAGACGTGTATCATATTTTCGACCGGATATAAGCCGAGATACCAGATAGTCCAGATCAATTTACAGCCCTATTTATGTGTACTTCAATATATACATGTAAAGTGTACACAGCCCTTAATATAAAGTCACCTGATCTCTATAAACCAGCCGGAGATGAATAAATGGGAAAGATGGTGATGGTATCCAATTTCAAATTCCAAAGGGCAAGTCTTTGACGAAGGGACAAGGACATAGAAACAGAGACAGAGACAGTCTATAAACGTTGTACTGCGTGTTACTGTAGTTGTAGTACTAGTTAATTTAGTCAAGCCCACTAATCAAAATGTACATGTATATTGACAATTTGAAGCTGCTGTTTCCTGACTTGATTGATTTGCGGGTGGGTAATACCAGGCTTGCTTCAATTTCCTCCACTTTTCAAGGGCTCTCAAATTGTACTTAAAGCCTGTTTTTCTATGCAAGCTGAAGAAATTTTGGTTAAAATAATCATTTTAGTTAAGATAATTCACCGAGGATGAAATTTCATTCTTTCAAGAGAAATACTAGAAATTTTAAAGTTGTTTTCTTACCGGATACAAAATGTGAAATGACTTGCATGGTTATGAGACCTTGATACTATACAAGATTATTTTGACTACTGATACAGTAGAACTTTGATAAACAAATAACCACGTCAAATGATTAGTAAATTTTTTCGACCTCAGCATATTAAAAACATTATATATTTATTTGTTTGATAAATAAATGTATTTGTTAAACAAATAAAATTTTCCAATCACAATCACAAAAGTATTCATTTATCAAGATTTAACTGAGATTGCTTTCCGTCCCCCTCCAATGCATCTTCTTGTTGCAGCATCTAGGCTAACAACGCCAGAGTAAAAATATTTGCATATATAGAGTACCTAACAGTCTGAAACTGAATAAAGCAACTTTCGTATTTTCAGAATAGCTTGCTCATATTTTGTGAAATATTAGCACAGTACTTTACTGTATGTAAGCATTCGTACTTCACTTCACGAAATTAATTCATGATGGATCTTTTTCAAAAGTAAAAAAAATTGTGATCATAGCTTGTATAAAAATATTCGTACAATTATATAGGATATCCAAAGCTTCACCAAACATTATAATTTAATAATGTTAATTTTTAAACTAAATTATATATAAGATGCAGTTATCATATGTTGATTGTTGATAAATCCCTTATCACTCTGAAACAAAAGGGGTCTTCATAAGGGCAGTTGACCTACCCTTACTCGGCAACCCAGGAAACACCCTTGATTTTTGCTCCTCCTTAACTCACCTACTGTCTTTTCAAGTTTCTTCTTTTGCTAACCAATCAACACTTTAAAAATTGACTGTCAATTCAAATTTCTGTTTGTGGTATGCCTTGGAACTTTGTAATTTTGACCATCTCATCTTCGCTAACTGGCTTCCATTCTCATTACAGAAGTAGCCTATACTACTACATCTTTCTAGGGTTGAGATTTGAAAGGTTTACGTAAAACAGTGCTAGCTACAGCAAAAATTTAAGAGAAATATTATTTTCAGAACTCTTTTCTCATTTTCAGAGCTATATGTGTTGCATATTTTCCCTGCATTTTACAATGTCTAGCATATTTTGCAATAATATATTACAAATAGTTCTGGTAATAAAAAAATGTTCTGAAAATAACATTTCTCAAATTTAAACTCGTAACAAGAGTTTTACGAACCAATTCTATAAGTTGGATATACGACATATGTTTACTTTAATTTGTACTCTTATAACATTAGTTTTATTATTAGACACACAGTATAAATTTAAGTTATTATCATAAATTTTATGTATTTAATCGATTCGTTGGAAGATGGACTCTCCCACAATCCACTTGTCTTGAATGAAATATATAGATTTTTGGGGTGATAGAATACAATGTGATTTCATGTCTTGGTAAAACATAATGTATTTATTATATAGCGTGGAATATAATATATTCATTATTCCCTTTGTTTTTTTATATAGATTGTTTGACTTTTCTGCACACATTTTTAGGTGCATTGACCATATAACTAAAATTATTGTTTTTGAAATTTTCTTTTTTTGAATAAAAATATGGTATCAAAATTTTAATTCACAAAAAAAGTTAATTGAAAAAATTAATTTTAATTATGCAGTCAAAATACTTAAAAGTAGTACGTGCAAAAAAGTCAAACGATTTATTTAAAAAAACAGAGGGAGTATTATAAAATTTATGTATTTAATCAACTTGGTGGAAGATATAATGTATTCATTACTCCCTCCGGTCCATTAAATAGGGCATTTGACTTATTTGACTATATATTAAAAATTATTATTTTTCAATTTTTCCTTTTTTGAATAAAAATATAATATTTTAATTTTTATTTAGAAAAAGAAATTTTAAAAAATAATAATTTTAGCTATGTAGTCAAAGCACTTAAAATTACGTGCACAAAATCAAATGTCTTATATAATGGACCAGAGGAAGTATATAGCATGGAATATAATATAGCATAGCGTGCAATTGAGGTACAACCATGCTGAAGAAAATGTTGGTAAAGCAAACGGAGGAAATCTCCTTTCTACAAACTTCCAAAGCAATAGGATTCATTGTGTTGAGGAAAATAAGAATATTATTCGCACACCATAACCCTACAACTATACAATATCAAACAAACGCAGGGAAACAAACAAATAAAAATTGATTTATACAAATATATAAACTTTTCGAAGAATATATCAGATGCCAAGGCCAATTATATATCTTTGCTCGGTTATTTCCACATAAAATCCCTAGCTTTCCCTTGGCTCTTTGTACTCATGTCAACTGAAAAATGTAAGTGCCCTATCACTATATACAAATAGAACACTTGCATTGCTGTGTTTATCAAAAGAAACAAAACAAAACGATAATAGAGTGTGTGGCATAGACCAGACCGATGATGTAATGTTGGGCCTTAATTTAGATTTTGCTATCTTACATTTCATTTCTTTCCAATCATGTTACACCGGCCTGGTCGAAGACCCAGCATTTATCACAATCACATTCAACTTGTTGAAGGTTGGAGGAAAACTCGTGCATAACCTAGGAAGTAGGACACTTGGTGAACCATGATATCTCCGTATCAAATTTTTTAACACGTGTGTGTTTTGAAATATAGCATAAGATTCATTTGGGGCCTTCCTCTAATACCTTATGATTTAAGATGGACTGGTTCTTAACATGGTATCAGAGCTCTGGTTTGGCGGGGGTCTCAAGTTCGACTCCCAGCCACCCCCAATAGTCTCACAATTTATTATGGAAACGAAGGCAATTATTACCCTAAAGATGGGCGTCCGTGATCCACTCTTCAACCCAAAAAATGGGATTTTGAGTGAGGGGGAGTGTTGAAATATAGCATAAGATCCATTTGGGGCCTTCCTCTAATACCTTAAGGTTTTAGATGGACCGGTTCTCAACATTGTGTCTATGTGTTGTGTTGTATACACTACAAGAAAAATGGTCATTTACGACGGAAATTTTACACAGAAATCGTCGCAATTGGTCCAATTACGACGGAAAATTTTCGTCATTTTTGGTCGAGTCTTAAATTCGGATTTTCGTCACAAGTAAAAATTTCGTCACAAGTATAAATTTTCGTCATAAGTTCAAATGCGGGACCCACTTTTTACAATAAAATAATAACGAACTTACGACGGAATAAACCGTCATAAATTAGTAACTTATGACGGAAATATCGTCGAAATTTAAACAATGGGACCCACCTCGAATATAATTATAACAGCACTTTCGACGGCACAATCCGTCGTATGTTAATAATTTATGACGATTATTTTTGTCGCAAGTTCACCACAATTAAATTTGGAAAAAAAAAGAATAAATAAAAGATGAACAATCGTCATAAATTACCCAAAACATCGTCGCAAATTACCCAGAAAATCATCGTAAGTTACCCAGAAAATCGTCTTAAGTTGCCTATAAAAGCGTCGTAAGTTAACCTAACCAAGAACAGCATTCTGTTGCTTTTTCAGGTTCCAACCATTTTTGGCTTCCAAATTAAATCCCAAAACATCCCAATGTACATACAATCCAAAACTACAATCAAACATGAAAGTTTGTAACAAACATCCATGCAATTAAACGAATCCAAATATAAAAAAAATACCAAATTTACATAAATATTATCATAAATCCATATTCGACCGCACAAAAGTTTAAACCATCCAACAAAAGTATAGTTCACGTACGTTACATCTACAAACCAACATTAGTTCACAACATAACTTAGATTAACTTACAAACATTCATAGTCTAAATTAAATCCAGACATAATACTCAACCCCTAATTTTAGGACCGCCATGAGACACGTGAGGCATAGCATTCGTATCATGGTCAGACTCAGTATCCTCATCATCGGGCTCGCCATCGTCAACGTGGTGATCATCATCGGCCGGGGCCTTCCCCTACAATATAGCGTATCTTCTTCACTCGCATATATAGTTATGTCCTCTATCCTCTTCCCCCTACAATATACAGAAATAAGGATGTCACATGCATTCATACAAAATCAATTAAATAAAGTTTAATATCTTAAAACTCTGTATAAAGTTGTCTCCTATATCTTATTAAGTTATTATTCATAATTAATTCTCATGCAACTTATTAATACTAATAATAATCTATAATAAGCCTTTTTAAGCAAGAAAAATGGATGACTCGATCCTAATTATATGCTAGCAGGATCACAACTAGTTGAAAATTTCAATAATTATGATCAGAGAGTTAAAAAAAACATTGCGCCGAAGTGTGGTCAGTGAACTGCGACGATGGGTATTGAAACACAGGGCATCAAAGGGGATTTAGGAGTAAAATAAAATTTAGAAAAAAACAAACGAGGGACTTCTGCTATTTTTAATTTCTTTTACCTGCTTGCATATTTTACTCCAAACGCAACGATGCATATTTAAATAACAAAAACACTTGGATAAACACTTCAAGAATTAGCTTGAAAGTGCGACATGGGTCTAACGGGATTGTTGTTAAAAATCTTTATTTGTCTTTTACTTGTGAAGTATGATTATAACTGCTTAAAGTCAGCCAACCACACACAATGATACCCTGATGCTTTTTCTTTACAACATTTCTTTATTTAAACAAAAATGAAGTATTAGATTTTAGGTTTCACAAAGAAAAATCAAGAACAAGAGGTACAGATCCCAATGCTAAAAATACCCCAGGTGGTATAATTCCCATCAGTGAAGGTTTTATTTTTCTCTTTTAAGTAATTTTTACTATTGTTGAATTTTATTGTATTATTAGGGTACTTATTACTACTGTCTTTGTTTTTTATAGTTCAAGACTCATTTTTTTTAATTTTATTTCATGTTTATTTAAGTGTATGTTCATATAGTAACTTTTGTTACGTAATAATTGCAGCCTATTACGGGACAAATTATCAACCTAACAAAAATAGCCTAACAAAAAAAGTAAATGGGACAAATTCTCAACCTAACAAAAAAAATAGTAAAAATAAGTAATTTTATCTTCACTGCACCAGGTCCATCCTTCTTATATGCGTTGTTCAGTAGCTCAACCGCGACTCGAACAATGGCATGTCGCGTCTCTCTAGCAATAGGATGGTCTGAAGGTACCGTAGAGTCTCCTTCCACCACATTGCGTGCTCAGAGACGGACCTCCTCGGCTGTCAATGTGTACTCATCCGGATTGGCTCGGGCCTGGGCCAAGGTCTCATCCACAACCCTTATAAACATATCATCTTGTAAGCGAGCCAAGGCAGATCTACCGGAGCTACCTTCCCCTTTTCGAGGTGGTGGAGGACGTGCATCAGACCCTACGCAAATATACAAATATCATTAATAGGAATAAATATTGATGAGACAATTTGAGAGTGTTAAACATTTCAAGTATAACAAGAATACACCATAAATATCAGAAGGTCGAAGCTGCGGGTGTCCAATAATCATATTCTTCCGTACACCTCCCACCGCCTCTATCCCACTATGGATTTGGGTCATCTCGGGATCAACGCCTTTCTTTTCACATATGCTAATGTAATGATCCTGAAAAATAATTTAGAGTGAGGTTCTATAATAAAGCTATTATGCACAGTCATAGTGTAAGAGTAAGGGCCACAATGCATAAAATATGCATTTATACATATTTGCACCCAAATATGCAACTCCCTGTTGTTATTGTAAAATTTTACACGAGGCTTCTTTAAAATATTCTTTTGCCCCTGTTTTGTCTTCGGCATATCACAATAAAGTCTTTATATCAAAACAAATAACTGTCTATAACAAATTTGACCCCAAAAGATGAATTTTACAAAAAAAAGTAGATTCTTGAGAATAGTTTTACATGTTCTGGCTTTTCAAGTTGTGTTTAAATATTTTTTGGCAACTACATTTTCATCAGTCATCGATACTGCTTATATAGAGCAAAATTTACATGTGAATTAGCATTCCATAATAGAAATTAGAACCAAACTAAATAAACTAACTTACCAGAAAACAGAAATCAAATTATGTGATTTTTAACTTTCAGTGAAATCATCACATATAATTTAGGAACATTCCTGTAATAGCTGTCATATATAAGATAGCTTGGCTTGCAATATTTTAAATGTGTGGTAATGTATCGACTACCAAGTCAAAACCTGCAGCACATGATCCACAAATATAATAGATTCAAACTGGTATCTAACAATAGTTACCACATTTGGGTTTTAAGTAATTTAGGTGCACCAAGTATTCAATTTATGTTTAATGAGAAAACATCAAACACTATCTTCATAAAATCTAAGTTTAAAGTTTAAACCTTCAACTTCAAAATTAAATCAGTCCAACATCTTATCTACTGTGTATTGTATTTGAAGTATGAATGCTTACAATGATATCCTTGGCAGCCTCAGTAATCCACTGACCCTTCCTATTCGGGTCTTTCAAAGTGTGACAATCCTTATAGACAACTAGGGTATTAAGTTTGCCATGCTTTTCAACATAATCATGTTCAAGAAATTTCAACAGAAGTTTATAAAATACATAAAAAACAATAAGTACTACGCTTATAGCATAATACTCATAATTTGTAAACAAGCAGAATCATCACGTTCTCCCGGGCTTCAAGATTACAAAATAAGTATTATGCTTATAGCATAATATTTCAATATCAGGCCATTCTTATTTCGATTTACAATGACAAGACATATGAAAATATCCAATAGCAGTTTCAATATAATGCTAGAGAAATGTAAAAAGCAAGTTAAATATTATTACACAATAGCATACCCGATGACGTCGATCAAATGAATGTGCACCAGATGTGTGAGGTATTTTTACTGATTTTCGGGCTTTCTTACTAGCATCAGACTTTTTCTGAAACTCATCACTGTCCCAGTACTTAGCTATTTTGGACCAAACACCAGGTTTCATATATAAGGGCATGTGCTCTATGTAAGTGTCTCCGGGTTTTTTTTGTCCATCAGCCCTTTTCTTATCATTAGCAAGTGTACGACGCAATTTATCACGTAGGACTGTGAGTATAGAAGCCCTTGCCTCATCTTCAGTGGCAAATTCTAGATCCCACATGTAGTAGCGCTGCAAAATAAAAAGAAGTCGTAACATATAATAACAAGATAATAAATACAAGATAATCTCATTTTAAAAGTCAAAGATAATTGACTTACCAAGAACTCATCTACACAGTCATTCCAAAACTTTGGAGAGTTCCCATCAATCTCGTTCACGCCGACACAACCATCGGGCCAGAACTTGCGAATAATTTCCAGTAAATTTCGTAATGCCTTTGGACAATCTATCCTGAAATGCGAATAAACCACATCAATGACATATAAATTGACTTGCAATTAACATCTATGAGAGTGATATAAGCAATAAGTGCTTTTTTTCTTGTATTAAAACAATTATACATTTTCCGAGATTTCTCAACCACTTAATTTTCCTGAATATTTAGGATTCATTACCTTATTTTAAAAAGTCTGGTCTGTGAATTTCTTTTTATTAAAGTAGTTTTCAATTAATATATTATTCTTATACCTCCATTGCAAATTTGGAAGAACAAAGTGCAGATTACAGGTGGTCTTTTACTGTCTAATAAATATTTTACGCATAAAATTGTGATATCTAGACAGCTCTGACAACTAAAGTGTAGGCACATTAAAAAAAATGAGCAGACATAGAAGATTTTGATTCAACATTTAGTTCTCTTTCATCTATTTAGTTCTCAAGAAACTCAATTATTTAGCTCTCTTTCATCTATTGTTTGTAAAGATTGTTAACTTACAAGTTTCCAGATATGCGAACAACTGTCGGGGTCTCAGGGTATGAACCGAATCCACCAGGAGAATAGCCACGTGTCCTGTGGCTGCGAGGATCAGCAGCTTCTCCAATTGGAAGAATACGCCTCCCCGCATTGTCCCAAAGAACACACTCAGAGTTTTCATCTTCGTCCCTAAGCCTACGTCTGCTTCCTCCACTAGCACCTCGACTACTTCCTCCCCTAGCACAGCACCTCGACTACTTCCTCCCCTAGCACCAGCAGTACTACTCTCTCTACTACCATTAGCACTGCCACCGTGCCCCCCAACACCACTTCTATGGGTGTCCCCCCGACCCCGACCACCATTGTTACCACTGCCCCGACCACCACTTCCACGACCACTACCAAAACCCCTTCTACCCGCAGCTCTCCTCCCTGTCATCATCCTAACAACACTGAAAAGAAAAGACATATACCATGGTAAGAAAATATATATAATAACAAGAAAAATTTAATTCAAGTTGTCCTACTAATAGAGCCCAGAAAAACTACACACAACTAGCACACTGCACGGGTTACGAGTATAACTATTTCTAAGAAATTATGTGTACATATTAGCTTTTTAATTACTTCAAGTTGAAACTAATATATAACAAATTATATCCAGAGCAAGGCGTGTGCAGAAAAACTCACAATAAGCAAATAAATAGCTTATGGCTAAAAGGAGTGCAATAATCACATACGAGGATCAAAATATAGATACCTAGTGAAATATATAGATACCCAATGAAATATATAGATACCCATTAACATATAGAAGGTTTAAAATCTGATTTTGAACCATAACAAGAGATACCCAGTGTTAATTGTGTTAATAATATGACGAATTATATATACATACATGCATGCTATCAATAGAGTAAAAAAAACAACCATATAGCAATAAAAAATGAATCTTTTACCTTGCAATCACAACGAAAAACGTGAGAATCATTGTAATAGTGTAACACCCCCAGATCCGGGGTCCGGGATCCGGTGGTTACGGTTTCCAATTCTGTCCACAACACTTGAACTTTCCTTAACATAAAATAAATTACGTCTCTATAACCCAACACAATAATATAAAACACACCCATTATAGTCCCAGAGATGAAATCAGAGTAACACTCAAATTTTTATTAATCACATTATGAGTTCTTACAATCCAAAAGAATTTCAATATAAATACATACTCTTTGCCATCCATTTACATAAGGCATACTAGACCATATTCTTGGTACTGAAAGAATAAATATACCCTACCAATAGCTTCTTCTTCAGCTCTGGTAGTCTCATCGTCCTCGCCCGCGTCGAGTGCGCCTTGTGCGAGTCATCTGGTCTAGCTGTTGTTGTGATATAATAATAAAGCAAGGGTGAGCAATAGCCCACCAACAATAATATATGACTGAACGATAATGTATAACAGTTCAAAAGTATCTTTCAAACCATATGCCATGCCTTTACGGAAATGATGCCAGTATAATATGAACGATGAAGTTACAAGGTAACTTAAAGTATTTGTTTGTAGAAATATCTGCTACATCAAAGTAAGTGAGATATTCTTATTGTTATTAAGAAGAGGAACTTGCAAGAAAAGGTTGCAATTCCAGTTATGACCCTTTTCCAACTCTGCCAACAGTAATCATGTTGCAGGAAATAAATAAATTTGGATGATGAACCAATGATGGAGTATTCACCGCGCCCGCTGTTCCAATCTTGATGATCAGTCGAGATCGTACAGCTCAATTTAGATTTACTACCGGTAGAAGGAAGAACTGACGGCTTTACTTGTCTACCGCCTTACTAGCTCTCCCCGGCCAACGGTTGGGCCAAAGGGGATGGACCGGCGCTACTCGGCCTCTTACACGACTCCTAGTTCAAATAGAGTTCATGATTCTGAATGTAACGTTCGTCCCCCTTTCCCCAAGTATAAGACTTGTTGATAAGACTCTACAAGGTAGTCGTATCTAGTTGGAAAGGAAAATTCACCAATAACTTCCAAGCTGTGGCTTGGTATCGAACATCAACTTGTTCCAACAATCTTACCCCTCGAAAGATGAGAAGGTAAACAACGACTTAATAAGTCAACAGCACCCGAGTTGCGAGTGAAGAGAATACTCTATGACCGGGAAGTCGACAAGATAAATAACATCTTCCAAGTAAGGTTCCCTTATTATTAGAGAGGTAGACTCGAAGAAGAATAATGTCTGAGAACCTTTCTTGATATAAGATTAATAATAATATGACTCCGAAATATTTTCTGTAATAATCGAAGAAGATAAACCTTATCGAGGTTATTCTAAGTATGAAATAAATATTCAGAGAATATTTATTGAATTAAAATATTTTACAGAATATTTAGGAATATGAAAGAATATCTTTAATCAGAGTATTTCTCAAATAATCCTTGAAGAAATATCTAGAGAATATTTATTGCATAATTAAATATTCAAATGAATATTCAGAATAATATTCATTAATTAATAAGACCTGAAAAGAATATTTAAAATATTTAAAATAATATTCGATGATTAAATAGAACCCTGGATGAATATTCAAAATAATATTCATAATTTATTAGGAATTTAAATGTTTATTGAAAAAGTAATATTCGTTTAATGAATAATATTCTAAATGAATATCAAGTAATATTCATTTAGTAATCCAAGCTTTAAAGGAATATTCGAGATAAGACTCGATAAATAAATCAAGCTTCAGATGAATATTAGAATAATATTGATCAAGTAAGTAATATCTTAAATGAATATTCAAAAGTAATATTCATTAAATAAAGTAATATTCTAAATGGATATTCAAATAATATTCATTTAGTAGTCCAATCTTTAGAAGAATATTCGGAATAATAATCGATAACCTATTCGACTTTGAATGAATATTGAAAAATATTATTCGTCGAATGGTTACGTTCAAATAATTATTTGAAGTAAGGATCGTTAAAATAATTAGTCTCGAACGAATATTCAAATAATATTCGTCGCCCAAATAATAGAAAATATTTACTTAAATATTTTCCTCCGAGGTAATCTCGATATATCAAGGAATATTGACTCCCGGTCTATTTTTGATTAATAAGATGTATACGCCCTTCTATGAGGGTCTTACAATAATCGGCTTATAACTGATATATAACTATCTAGCTTATAAGCCAACAATAACATTCAGGGAACAAGTATATCACTTCAACTTGAAAGTAGGCATGCATGCAATGGCATATGTATATCAGCATATATATATATTTATTCAATCACAACAACAGCCTAAAAGAAGGGAATTGAAACTTGCCTGGTAGTCGAGTACGGTAAGGGGTAGTGGTAGCGGGTCCCGGTTCAGCTTGGTGATCTATAAATAGCCAAGGCATTCGGGATTAATCACTTAACATATTAAAAGTTAAGTTATACTTAATTCGAAACACGTTCTTGAGTTATCTCGTTATACCCCTTTTAGTGGATTACTTTTATCACTGATCCGACCCGACATCCGTTCGTTAATACGACATGTCATTGTACTTATACTTGGGACATACTTAAGTCATAGGAGTTCTAAAGTCGATCGTTACGAACCAATACTATACTCCGAGTTTTATCGTCCGTTTTCTAAGTGTTTTACCGAAGTTATAAAAGAGTCGTCTTTTAGGGGTTCGTTCGCGTTTAACCTCGACTCGAACATTTTTAATAAATCGAAAAATGATCTTTTTGACATACGGTTTTCTTTCACGCCTTCCTTTTTACCTCTAGTATTTATTTACCAAGATTCGCCATGACGTTACATAGTTTACGAGGGTTCAATTACAGTTACGAACTTTCGTTTACGGATTCGAACTACTTTTAGTAATTTGGTCATAAATCCTAAACCGTAAGTCCGTTTCATGCGATCTTTATATCAAAACGAAGCTTGAAACATAATCTATCCTATCATGGCAGAAAATGAAGCTGTACAGTGAGTTATAGCTACTGTGATGCTCGGTGTTTAATAGTCTAACGAAAATTCGGCATTACGACGGCTATAAATCGAACGTTCTAAAATTCATAACAATCAATCCAAGCCACACCGGGCATACTATACATGGTTTTCATCTTAACCAGTCCAAGAAGGTTTCAATTAACCATCATAATCATCAAAACTCTTAAATCATCACTACTAACTACATAATCATGCTTTTATGCATATAACAACACCATAATCTTAACTAATCTAAAACCATCAAGAACATATATAAAACTCAAAGTAAGATCTTGGGTTCTTAAGAATTATACCTTCCTTGGAGAGTGTACAAGCTATAATAACCCTTATATAGTCCTTGTATGGCTTTAACAAAGCTTAAATCATCCAAAGAAACCAAGAAATCAAAGTTAGTTTCTTGAAAACACTATTCACCCTCATCTTTGAGGATTTATTTGAAAATGGAAAACATGGAGTTTGAAGCTAAGATTTCTAGGAGATCATTTTTATGAAATATAGGACTCACCATAAAAATTTGGAGATCAAACAATGGTTGGAAGGTGGATTTTGAAATCTTAAAACTCCAAAATTCGAAGTGCCTTGGTTTTGGGGGAAAAACAGTGAACTTCTCGAATTTATTTACCCATCCAAACGATCTTCAAAAATTATGAAATTAAATCCCCAACTTCACCTTGATGTGTAGAAGCTCCATGAATTTTTTCATGATTTTTAGATGAGTAGATCTAGGTGAAAAAAAATGGCAAAGACCCCTGCCCTGGAAAATGCAACTGCTGGAAAAATGGGGGAGAGGTGGTGTTTGCTTGGCTTTGATCTTGCTCTCATCTTATCTAAAGTGAATTATTGAATGTCTTTGGATAATATCTTGTCCATAAAGTAGCTTTAATAAAGTTCTAGGTCATGCATGATGTAATTAAATGGACAAGTGTTGGTTTGTAATGGTAAGATGATGACAAGAAGCTAAGTACTTGGTTATGTTTGCTAAGTATACTAGTTGCTCATGTAACTACTTAGTTACTTGGTCTTATCTCCTTGTACATGCATGCATCTTGATCCTCTGTTTGTTCTTTGTCCGGTTATTGCTCAATTCGTTGCTCGTTCGAGGGACTAACTCATTCGTTTCTAGTTAGGGTTTTACCGAAAACCTTCTTAATATTTATACTACTATTCCTCATCTTTCTTAATACTTCTCGAATTTAAATTCCTTAAATCCCTTTTATAATTCCTTATGTCTTGCAGTGTCCAGGGAAATCTCGGAGAAAATAAAAGTGCTCTTTTTCTGAATCCGACAGCTTTTACATACACTTATTTTCTTCCCGGATCACTAATACGAACTCAGAAATCCGTTCCGAATACCGGGTATAACATTATTATAATAATATTCCAAATTCCACCAAAATCACTATTCATCACTTATTTTTATTTAATTCCTATAATTAGGAAAATGAACCTGGTTCACCCTCGAGTGTTCCTTAACCTTTTTACGGAACCGCTGGGCTTATAATAGATATTGATTTGGATGACATGAGGGTATCTATTCCTCTCTAGGGAATCTTATCTTAACTTTCTAGGAGATAGATTATTCTAATCTAAGTTATCACCCAATAGCATCCTTCAGGACATATAACCTTGGAATCTTTTATCCTTCCATTCTTCATCCTTTAAAGCCAGTATTACATTGTAGTTGTAACCACTGTTCATTCTTACATCAATACATAATAAAAGTTTTAATTCTACCCAAAAATCTGGGTTCTTACAGTCTCCCCTCCTTAAAAGGATTCCGTCCCGGAATCAGGTAGAAGACAATTGGGTATTTGTTGGTTATTTCACTTTCCAATTCTCTGGTCGATCCTTACACACTCCAATCTTTCTAAAGCATCTCATACTGGTGTTACAATACACCCTTATCCGTTCTACCAATTCTTTGATACTTTCGCACAACACATCATCCGGTATACGCTCTTGTCCGTTCTTATACTATTAACCTTATTGGTACGTGCAGTGACTTCGGTATCACTAACGCGCTACGAAGTCCGGAGATAACCTCACTCGTAATTTTGCAATTCCTAATCGTTTTAATCTTCGCAATCTCGATGTATATATATTTAGGTGGAAAATTTTATCGAGAGATCACTGTGATCAATGAACATTTGTTATATTGCATAGTTAGTACAAAAAGGGGGCCAGCCTTTAGTACTTGACAAGCAATTAAACAATTAATGGCATTCCACTTAGACTCCTATCACACAGACAGAGAGTCACGTAGTATTACCTCCCCTCCTTAAAGGGTTGTTCTTCTCAATTTAGAAGAAGATAAATAAGGGAGAAGAAAAGAACGAATTTCAAAGAATCATATATGAACGTTTTCATGATTGTCAAAATATCATATTTAGAATTTACCTCTGAACTATAGAGGTTTATTAGAGAAGAGAAATAATCATATTCGTATCAAATTCCACTTTTTCGTAATCTCACATATCACATGTCCTTGTTGCTCTGTCCATCATTCGGTGGACCTATACTCTTGTTCGATATTAGTATCAACTACTTTTTGGAAAATCCTTCAACCTCTCAGGTTAAATCTTGGATTTCCCGCTTGACATTATTATTACTCACATTTCATGCCCCGACACTAGCTCTTTCATACTCATAATTCTAACACTATCAGGTTGTCATTCCGAGAGCTCATTAAGAAGAACCCATTCATCAATCCATTCATAACATTTCTTGCTTCACATTCAATAATTATTTCCCATTCTTTTCTTTATCAATCACATCCATCTTATCATCTAGTTCTCATTCACTTCTGTTATTGAACTCCACCGTCACCTTATTAGGGGAACGCATGTTACCTTTATTCAATATACGTGGCACGTTTGTGGTCAAACTTTCCTTTGTTCAACCATCTAGATTTCACTTTCTCATTCCATGAGTCTTTTTTTATTACTCAATCAAACTATTCCATATTTCCTCGGATTTTCCAGTCTTAAAAAGGAGCCAATTTGTATGTCATTCATGCTCCTAATTCCAACTTTCCGTTTTGGCCAATACCCTTACCTTGCCAATTCCATACTCTTCTCGCTTCATTACTGGAGCTTCTCATGAGTCCGCATATCTGACTTTCTTATTAATCCTCGACTCTTCATTCATCTCAATCAGTTGCTTGTCTTCATTTCTACTATAATCATTCTATGAACCATCATAGCCTAATCATTTATTTCAAATATCCCGTCATTCCAGAAATTACACCATCCGAAATAAACCTGGATGATTTCTCTAACTTAGATTCAATTCGACATTTCCACAGTCGTTACCACCTAATTTCTCATAAGGATCACCATCGCTTATCGTTTACGCAGTGCTTTAATAACTAAGCATCATAATTGTCAATTCAAGATCCTCTAGGAAAACAAAATAATCACTATTTCCTATCCATAAGGAACGCTTCCTGAACTTGACGTAGATATTACCTGAAGCAGAAAAAAAAAAAAAAAAATTGCAGGAAAGCTTCCAGCATCGCAGCTGGAACAGGCTGGTGAGATTATTAATCATATATCTCCGGTAGAAGACTAAAAGCTTAGCGGTTTGCTTAATCGCTTGCCAACCTCATAATTCTCTATCTTGTTTGCACAGAAATACACCAACATAAACTTGCTTGTCATTCATCATCGTGCCATTTGGCTTATCAGTATTTGTACCTTCTCTACTTCTGGTCATTTACTACCAATTCATTGTTACTTAACCTCCCCTCTCTCTTTCCAAAGAAAAGGCGAGTCTCTTGGGGAATTTGGTCTGGTCTGTCGTAGAGCCTCCTAATGTCGGTAATGTGCTACTGGCAACATCCGGAATCGAATCTTTACTTAAACCATTCTTATAGTTGATCCTGGCACAATCATCAAACGGAATGTAACTTCCTCTACCACATTATGACCATCAAGGTCCTTACATTATCATTCTATTTCTTTGGTCTGAGCATTTATGCTTACTCCCCTATATTTAAAGTGTCGGCCACCTCGTTGGCCTTTCCTGATTATAATAATCAATGTTTTCTAGATCTATTCCAACTCAGGGTGGAAGCATTCTCCCTTAAATTCTGCTGAATGAGAGAAAGCATCTATCAGTCTTTTCCAAAAGTCATTGCTTCCACCTTTCTAGTGCGATCTTGACTACAGGTACTCCAAATCATACCTAGGATATTTCCTTACTTAAATCCCTTCTTGTTTTAGGATAATCTCAACCTTATTGGTTCAACCCATACTTCCTCAGGGTTTCATACATGCCTCATCTGGCATTATTGTTACGATGTCATACATTCCTTACCAAACTTCCGTTTTTGAAGTTCGGAATATTACCCTTTTTCCTTGTAAGGTTTCGTAGGCCATCCTTATCATTCCTCCGGTATTTTCTGGGTACCGGGTATATCAGAATGTCATTGATCAATACTCTAATAATTCTATCTATGTTCTTTCCAGAACTCTTTTTAATAATCCTTACCGGTCATTGTTGCCTTAGCAAGTCCAGCTCATAACATCTGAAGTCATAATGTCGTTATTAGGGTTAATGCCACCCCTTGTGCATTCCCCAGGGTTTGTCTTAATTTATGGATATCCTATCCTTAATTCAACTGCCAAGGAATTCTTGCATCTTATAATTGGCAATCAGATCATGTATCCTTAATAAAGGTCTCTTTTCAATCATTCTCATTTGATAATCGATCGGTGGTTTAATGCCACCCTCTTCTTTCAGATAGTTGTCAGCCTATTTGGCCTTCCAAAAAGGCAACGTATGCCAATCTCTTCTCTTACCGAACTTGTTAATGGTAGCAAGGATGTTCTGGAAGATATTGGTCGAGTTCAACGTGAATCTCTTAGTGCTTATCGTTCTTCGCAAAGGTACTTGCCTCAGAACAATTTTCCTACAGCATACTGTTCAATTTCTGACCTTTTCTATACCCTCTTCATATACCTTCATTGTTTACTTTCCTCCGTCATAATATATTCATGGTATTCATGATACCCTAACATCATACATCTCAAGTCACTATACTTCCATTTTACTCGAAATCTTGAACAACCATATACACATGAGTCACTTTAGTACGGGTGACCCCATCCCAAAAAGGTCTAGTGAATTCCCAATCAAAACATGGGTTGTTCGGCAGAAGATTCAAACGATCTCATTAATGTTTCCTTTATATCAGAAGCCCTTGCAGTCGGTGCTTTCTTAGAAGCAACCCTGCTTTGTCTTTTCATTGCTGGTCTAGTCACTTTATAGTCCGTTGGGACTTGGCCTCAACTGGCCACACATAAAAATATATGATTTTAGGGGTTGGCTAATAGCATTACTTTTCTAGCAATTGCCGGCATAGTGCCTTCTTCTTTGATACCTTTCTACCTTTCCAAAACTTTACTCCATATAAGTCTTAATCGACTACTCGGCACCGTCTCCGGTCACCTTTCCTCCACTTTTATCTTTTCAACTATTCTTATCAATCCTGCGTGCCACACAAGCTTACCATTCCTGGCATAACGGCCTCTTCATTTAAGTCAATCCTAGAATTTCTCAATCCGGCTGGTTTCTTACTTACATTTCCTATTTTCGTCCAATCTCACTTCATCATTTTATCACTACCGTCGATTGTAATGCTCAGGGTCCGTTTACTAACCCATTTTACAGCATCCTTACCCAAATCACAGGGTTTGCTCCAAATTTTTTTTTTTTCTCTCTTCCATGACATTCTCTGATAATCAGAAAGACAAGGTTTGCCAAAATTCACCGAATTCCTTTCCAGACTCAGGGAAATTTTGATCAATCTACCCACCTACTGGTAACATTAAGGAGACCAGTTTCGAAACCTGAAGAATAGTTCTATGAACCTCCAAGCAGGTGGAATCATAAGCAGTCATAGTTAACGAAATAATCATCATCGGATTGGAAGTTTACCCACTGGAGAGGAATCAATTATATACATCCCTTAGAAGGGAATCAATAGTTTCAAACTGAAACCTGCCACAACGTCCTGATATTCAATACTACCAAATGTCGGTCTACCTAACCCTTTATGCGAAGC
Source organism: Saposhnikovia divaricata (assembly GCA_036435485.1). Taxonomy (NCBI): domain Eukaryota; kingdom Viridiplantae; phylum Streptophyta; class Magnoliopsida; order Apiales; family Apiaceae; genus Saposhnikovia; species Saposhnikovia divaricata. The sequence goes on from CM071595.1 coordinate 21,325,739, forward strand.
GTCATTGGAAGCACAAAGTCTCCTTTTTCCATTAAGCAATGCCAGCTCTTGGTCATTACCAATTTCACCTTTTAGCTCCAGGAAGATTTTCTCACATTTTTCTCTTTAACTGCTGATCGTATTACTTGATCTATTATAATTCCGTGTCGGAGTAAACTTAAGGTAACTACTATAATCCATTCAAAGAGAAGAAGGAATTTAATATTCCTCTGAATCACATGCATCTAACGTTTCTGGTTCATCATTTAACTGAGTTGAATTAACTCTATACTCAGTCTCTGGCAGTAGTCTCATTACGAGTTCATCTTGACTTACTGGTCTTATCTTCCGGTAGGTTCTGAGATCATTGTCTTGCTTACTACTTCCTTATATACTTTACCCAATCATGCTATCACTTCCCAATGTCTTTACTTTCTAAATGATTCATTCATAAAATGAACATTTTCCTTAATAAAACCACCTTATTAACCTCGATTTGGTTCCATAATTTACAACCTACGATACCTGCCTTCTCATGGCGAATTATTACTGACCATATTCATACTAATTCATTTATCAAATGATATGGCACTTACTGCCTCCTTCTCAACTATTCCTAGGGACTCTGCTCCTCGCCCTAAATTGATGTCTTTAATAATCATACACCCCTCTAGCTCTTTCTTTGTTAAGATGAAAATCTCTAAGGATTCTCATCTATTTCCGTATAAGATCTCAAGTAATTCTTCCAATCCTTCATTCTTGCTGGTACTACATCTGGTAGCCCGGCTATGAATTCAACATGCATCTTCAGATCTCTTAAAAATATCTCGGTTCTTTATACTCACTTTTCTGAGCACCATATCTTAATCATCACAGTCATTCTGGCTGCGACCCTCATTACCCATGGGTAAGCTCCTCATCCTAACAGGATTTTCCTTATCTGCTGGAACCTCTTCCGGGTCTCCAGTAGGGTACTCCATCGAATTACCCACTGATCTTCAGCATATAAAGCATCATCGCGCTGTTGCTCGTATGCCTCAAGGTCAGTCACCTTACTCGTCGATACGATATCGAGCTAAGTTACTATCATTATACTTACGAGTTCCCATAAGGGTTTTATATGTCATCACTACATTAAGTAGTCCGACTATGAACTTGGCAAGAGTTCTTATTATCTTATTGAATTTATTGTTTTAACGTCACCTCATCTCTGGGGTTTATAACGTACGCTCTGATACCACTTCTGTAACACCCCCAGATCCGGGGTCCGGGATCCGGTGGTTACGGTTTCCAATTCTGTCCACAACACTTGAACTTTCCTTAACATAAAATAAATTACGTCTCTATAACCCAACACAATAATATAAAACACACCCATTATAGTCCCAGAGATGAAATCAGAGTAACACTCAAATTTTTATTAATCACATTATGAGTTCTTACAATCCAAAAGAATTTCAATATAAATACATACTCTTTGCCATCCATTTACATAAGGCATACTAGACCATATTCTTGGTACTGAAAGAATAAATATACCCTACCAATAGCTTCTTCTTCAGCTCTGGTAGTCTCATCGTCCTCGCCCGCGTCGAGTGCGCCATGTGCGAGTCATCTGGTCTAGCTGTTGTTGTGATATAATAATAAAGCAAGGGTGAGCAATAGCCCACCAACAATAATATATGACTGAACGATAATGTATAACAGTTCAAAAGTATCTTTCAAACCATATGCCATGCCTTTACGGAAATGATGCCAGTATAATATGAACGATGAAGTTACAAGGTAACTTAAAGTATTTGTTTGTAGAAATATCTGCTACATCAAAGTAAGCGAGATATTCTTATTGTTATTAAGAAGAGGAACTTGCAAGAAAAGGTTGCAATTCCAGTTATGACCCTTTTCCAACTCTGCCAACAGTAATCATGTTGCAGGAAATAAATAAATTTGGATGATGAACCAATGATGGAGTATTCACCGCGCCCGCTGTTCCAATCTTGATGATCAGTCGAGATCGTACAGCTCAATTTAGATTTACTACCGGTAGAAGGAAGAACTGACGGCTTTACTTGTCTACCGCCTTACTAGCTCTCCCCGGCCAACGGTTGGGCCAAAGGGGATGGACCGGCGCTACTCGGCCTCTTACACGACTCCTAGTTCAAATAGAGTTCATGATTCTGAATGTAACGTTCGTCCCCCTTTCCCCAAGTATAAGACTTGTTGATAAGACTCTACAAGGTAGTCGTATCTAGTTGGAAAGGAAAATTCACCAATAACTTCCAAGCTGTGGCTTGGTATCGAACATCAACTTGTTCCAACAATCTTACCCCTCGAAAGATGAGAAGGTAAACAACGACTTAATAAGTCAACAGCACCCGAGTTGCGAGTGAAGAGAATACTCTATGACCGGGAAGTCGACAAGATAAATAACATCTTCCAAGTAAGGTTCCCTTATTATTAGAGAGGTAGACTCGAAGAAGAATGATGTCTGAGAACCTTTCTTGATATAAGATTAATAATAATATGACTCCGAAATATTTTCTGTAATAATCGAAGAAGATAAACCTTATCGAGGTTATTCTAAGTATGAAATAAATATTCAGAGAATATTTATTGAATTAAAATATTTTACAGAATATTTAGGAATATGAAAGAATATCTTTAATCAGAGTATTTCTCAAATAATCCTTGAAGAAATATCTAGAGAATATTTATTGCATAATTAAATATTCAAATGAATATTCAGAATAATATTCATTAATTAATAAGACCTGAAAAGAATATTTAAAATATTTAAAATAATATTCGATGATTAAATAGAACCCTGGATGAATATTCAAAATAATATTCATAATTTATTAGGAATTTAAATGTTTATTGAAAAAGTAATATTCGTTTAATGAATAATATTCTAAATGAATATCAAGTAATATTCATTTAGTAATCCAAGCTTTAAGGGAATATTCGAGATAAGACTCGATAAATAAATCAAGTTTCAGATGAATATTAGAATAATATTCATCAAGTAAGTAATATCTTAAATGAATATTCAAAAGTAATATTCATTAAATAAAGTAATATTCTAAATGGATATTCAAATAATATTCATTTAGTAGTCCAATCTTTAGAAGAATATTCGGAATAATAATCGATAACCTATTCGACTTTGAATGAATATTGAAAAATATTATTCGTCGAATGGTTACGTTCAAATAATTATTTGAAGTAAGGATCGTTAAAATAATTAGTCTCGAACGAATATTCAAATAATATTCGTCGCCCAAATAATAGAAAATATTTACTTAAATATTTTCCTCCGAGGTAATCTCGATATATCAAGGAATATTGACTCCCGGTCTATTTTTGATTAATAAGATGTATACGCCCTTCTATGAGGGTCTTACAATAATCGGCTTATAACTGATATATAACTATCTAGCTTATAAGCCAACAATAACATTCAGGGAACAAGTATATCACTTCAACTTGAAAGTAGGCATGCATGCAATGGCATATGTATATCAGCATATATATATATATTTATTCAATCACAACAACAGCCTAAAAGAAGGGAATTGAAACTTGCCTGGTAGTCGAGTACGGTAAGGGGTAGTGGTAGCGGGTCCCGGTTCAGCTTGGTGATCTATAAATAGCCAAGGCATTCGGGATTAATCACTTAACATATTAAAAGTTAAGTTATACTTAATTCGAAACACGTTCTTGAGTTATCTCGTTATACCCCTTTTAGTGGATTACTTTTATCACTGATCCGACCCGACATCCGTTCGTTAATACGACATGTCATTGTACTTATACTTGGGACATACTTAAGTCATATGAGTTCTAAAGTCGATCGTTACGAACCAATACTATACTCCGAGTTTTATCGTCCGTTTTCTAAGTGTTTTACCGAAGTTATAAAAGAGTCGTCTTTTAGGGGTTCGTTCGCGTTTAACCTCGACTCGAACATTTTTAATAAATCGAAAAATGATCTTTTTGACATACGGTTTTCTTTCACGCCTTCCTTTTTACCTCTAGTATTTATTTACCAAGATTCGCCATGACGTTACATAGTTTACGAGGGTTCAATTACAGTTACGGATTCGAACTACTTTTAGTAATTTGGTCATAAATCCTAAACCGTAAGTCCGTTTCATGCGATCTTTATATCAAAACGAAGCTTGAAACATAATCTATCCTATCATGGCGGAAAATGAAGCTGTACAGTGAGTTATAGCTACTGTGATGCTCGGTGTTTAATAGTCTAACGAAAATTCGGCATTACGACGGCTATAAATCGAACGTTCTAAAATTCATAACAATCAATCCAAGCCACACCGGGCATACTATACATGGTTTTCATCTTAACCAGTCCAAGAAGGTTTCAATTAACCATCATAATCATCAAAACTCTTAAATCATCACTACTAACTACATAATCATGCTTTTATGCATATAACAACACCATAATCTTAACTAATCTAAAACCATCAAGAACATATATAAAACTCAAAGTAAGATCTTGGGTTCTTAAGAATTATACCTTCCTTGGAGAGTGTACAAGCTATAATAACCCTTATATAGTCCTTGTATGGCTTTAACAAAGCTTAAATCATCCAAAGAAACCAAGAAATCAAAGTTAGTTTCTTGAAAACACTATTCACCCTCATCTTTGAGGATTTATTTGAAAATGGAAAACATGGAGTTTGAAGCTAAGATTTCTAGGAGATCATTTTTATGAAATATAGGACTCACCATAAAAATTTGGAGATCAAACAATGGTTGGAAGGTGGATTTTGAAATCTTAAAACTCCAAAATTCGAAGTGCCTTGGTTTTGGGGGAAAAACAGTGAACTTCTCGAATTTATTTACCCATCCAAACGATCTTCAAAAATTATGAAATTAAATCCCAAACTTCACCTTGATGTGTAGAAGCTCCATGAATTTTTTCATGATTTTTAGATGAGTAGATCTAGGTGAAAAAAAATGGCAAAGACCCCTGCCCTGGAAAATGCAACTGCTGGAAAAATGGGGGAGAGGTGGTGTTTGCTTGGCTTTGATCTTGCTCTCATCTTATCTAAAGTGAATTATTGAATGTCTTTGGATAATATCTTGTCCATAAAGTAGCTTTAATAAAGTTCTAGGTCATGCATGATGTAATTAAATGGACAAGTGTTGGTTTGTAATGGTAAGATGATGACAAGAAGCTAAGTACTTGGTTATGTTTGCTAAGTATACTAGTTGCTCATGTAACTACTTAGTTACTTGGTCTTATCTCCTTGTACATGCATGCATCTTGATCCTCTGTTTGTTCTTTGTCCGGTTATTGCTCAATTCGTTGCTCGTTCGAGGGACTAACTCATTCGTTTCTAGTTAGGGTTTTACCGAAAACCTTCTTAATATTTATACTACTATTCCTCATCTTTCTTAATACTTCTCGAATTTAAATTCCTTAAATCCCTTTTATAATTCCTTATGTCTTGCAGTGTCCAGGGAAATCTCGGAGAAAATAAAAGTGCTCTTTTTCTGAATCCGACAGCTTTTACATACACTTATTTTCTTCCCGGATCACTAATATGAACTCAGAAATCCGTTCCGAATACCGGGTATAACATTATTATAATAATATTCCAAATTCCACCAAAATCACTATTCATCACTTATTTTTATTTAATTCCTATAATTAGGAAAATGAACCTGGTTCACCCTCGAGTGTTCCTTAACCTTTTTACGGAACCGCTGGGCTTATAATAGATATTGATTTGGATGACATGAGGGTATCTATTCCTCTCTAGGGAATCTTATCTTAACTTTCTAGGAGATAGATTATTCTAATCTAAGTTATCACCCAATAGCATCCTTCAGGACATATAACCTTGGAATCTTTTATCCTTCCATTCTTCATCCTTTAAAGCCAGTATTACATTGTAGTTGTAACCACTGTTCATTCTTACATCAATACATAATAAAAGTTTTAATTCTACCCAAAAATCTGGGTTCTTACAAATAGGTTTGAGATCGGTTTAAATTAGTTGAAATCGGCTTGTAATCGGTTTAATCGCATCAACCAAAAGAGAGAGAGAGAGAGAGAGAGAGAGAGAGAGAGAGAGAGAGACTTTACCCAAAAAGTGAAAAGGAGATAGACTTTACCCAAAAGGTGAAAAGTATAAGGTGTTTATGCTAGGGTTTAGATAATACAGCGTCGTTTTGATCTATTTTGAGATGATACGGCGTCGTTTTGTAGATTGAGCGATTCATTCGATTTTTCCTAAAAATTAACCGCGAATTGAAAAATAAAAAAGACCAGCCAGTACGAATCGAACCCTAGTCACACATGATGGAGGTTGAGCACTAAACCAATTGAGACAACTACATCTTGGATAAATTTTGGGATTAATCTTACATACAACAAACACATCGTATTTTACAATATATTTATTACCATTATATAATTTACTAACATTTAAATCATTAATTATTTTTATTCTTATACATGTATTTCCCAAATTTTATACACACCCACAAAGTCATACCACCAAATTTTGAATTCAAATTTTCCCATTTTTTGTATTTTTTAATTTTTTAATTAATTTTACAAACTAGTTAAAAATGGGGAAAAAATCAAACAAATGGAAATTTATTGATAGTAGGGTAACATTCATCACACATGTAGTGAGTAAGACCACTTGGTTGTGTATGAATTTTAGTTCAAAATTTGGTTTTTCAGATTTTTATTTAATTTTTGATTTATTTTACAAACTAGTTAAAAATGGGGAAAAATCAAAAAATTATAAAATTAGTTAAAATTAGTGTATAAGTAGGCACTTATACTTCTACTGGTCAAAGTATTAGTTAACCGCTAAATTACTAATCAAAGTCGTAGTTGGAAAAAATCGAAGCACGAATCAGGCACGAAACCCTCTTTAGGGGTAATAGTCAAATTACTAGTTGACTATTAAATTATCAAATCAAATAAATTTATTTTTTTCTGAAATTTTGGCAATAACATTAAAAATGATGGATCTTAACATCTGTACGGTTGGATCATCGAGAATTGTTTTGAAAAAAAATCGAAACATGAATCAGGAACAAACCCTATTTAGGGTTACTAGTCAAAATAGTAGTTGACCGTTAAATTATCGAATCAAATAATTTTATTATTTTTTAAAAGTGTTGGCAATAACATTAAAAGGAACGGATCTTAACATCCGTACGATTGGATCGTCGAGGAATGATTTGAAAAAGTTCGAAACACGAATCAAGGACGAAATCCTTTTTAGGGGTGCTAGATTTTTGTTCGTTATTTTATATTTTTAATGTTGTTAATCACTTTTAAGTAGTCATATAATATAACTTTTACAAGATTGAATATTAATATAAATTAATCTATGTGGTTGATGCATACATAATAAAATTTTTTTTGAAAAACACTAACAATATTTACGACGAATTAAGAAGATCGTCATAATTCTGGGTAACTTCTGACGGATTTTTCGTCATAAGTTACCCAGAATTATGACGATCTTCATAATCCGTCGTAAATTACCTAGAATTTCATCTAAAGTTAACCAAAATTACGACGATATTTTTAATCTGTCGTAAGTTACCTAGAATATTCTTAATCCGTCGTAAGTTACCCAGAATGCAGCCTGCAGTTTTTTCTCCTTTGTTGCCTTTTACTATCAAAATGGATAACACTAAAATGACCATTTCAACGTAAACCAGAAATTATAATTAACAAATAAATGACAGAAACTATAAAATCTAGACAACCAAAAACATTTATAATCCTTATATAAGAAATTTGATAGAATAGCGGAAAATCCATTTTAATTCACTTAAAATTAGAAAGTAGTCTAGAATGATAATACCATCCAATTTTTTTGCACCAATCCATCATATCATATGTTTACAAGATTTCCAAACCTTCAAATTGCTTAAAAAGTTGCGATGATGAAAAAAGTTAGTTTGAAATAGTGTTAGTGAGCCGAAAATCCATTTTAATTCACTTAAAATTAGAAAGTAGCCTAGAATGTTAATACCATCCAATTTTATTGCACCAATACATCATATCATATATTTAAAAGATTACCATGCCTTCAAATTGCTTAAAAAGTTGCGATGGTGAAAAAAGTTAGTTTGAAATACTGTTAGTGAGCCGAAAATTCTTTTTAATTCACTTAAAATTAGAAAGTAGCCTAGAATGATAACACCATCCAATTTTTTTGTACCAATACATCATATCATATGTTTACAAGATTATTATGCCTTCAAATTGCTTAAAAAGTTGTGATGGCGAAAAAAGTTAGTTTGAGATAGTGTTAGTGAGCTGAAAATCCATTTTAATTCACTTAAAATTAGAAAGTAGCCTAGAATGTTAATAGCATCCAATTTTCTTGCACCAATACATCATATCATATGTTTAAAAGATTACCATGCCATCAAATTGCTTAAATAGTTGCGATGGTGAGAAAAGTTAGTTTGAAATAGTGTTAGTGAGCCGAAAATTCATTTTAATTCACTTAAAATTAGAAAGTAGCCTAGAATGACAATACCATCCAATTGTTTTACACCAATACATCATATCATATGTTTAAAAGATTACCATGCCATCAAATTGCTTAAAAAGTTGCGATGGTGAAAAATGTTAGTTGAAATAGTGTTAGTGAGCCGAAAATTCATTTTAATTCACTTAAAATTAGAAAGTAGCCTAGAATGACAATACCATCCAATTTTTTTGCACCAATACATCATATCATATTTTTAAAAGATTACCATGCCTTCAAATTGCTTAAAAAGTTGCGATGGTGAAAAAAGTTAGTTTGAAATAGTGTTAGTGAGCCGAAAATCCATTTTAATTCACTTAAAATTAGAAAGTAGCCTACAATGATAATACCATCCAATTTTCTTGCACCAATACATCATATTATTTAAAATTAGAAATCCTAGAATGCTATCATAGATTTCTTACTCATCTTCCACTTCAATGCTATCATAACCATCTTCTTCTTCTTCTTCTTCTTCTTCTTCACTTTCGCTTGCATTTTCTTCCTCAACTTCACTTTCTACTTCGTTCTGTTGCTCTTGTTCTTCTTCTAGATCTTCTTCCATATCGTATTGAGAAAAGTCAACAAATAACGATGTCGAGGAAAAGTCTAATGCAATGGTATTTGAGACTTCTTCTTGAAGAGGTTCTGCGTCAACATCCTTTGTTCCTCCACTCAACAATTGAGGTCTACATGTGATGATCGTGTGAATATTACTATCGGGATTCTTCACACTAGGAGCATAGTACACTTGTGTGGCTTGACTTGCTAGAATGTATACATCATCTCCTCTTAGTTTTGAACTAAGATCAATTAGGAGCACCCCGTTTTTGTCTTTCTTTACTCCCCTAACATGATCATACCAATGACATTTAAATAAAATCACTTGATTTCCGCCACCGTATGTTAGTTTGAGAATATCTTGTAAAGTCCCGTAGTAATTGCTTTCACTATCACCATAACAACTGCCCTTCACAAGGACCCCAGAGCTTGATCTTCCTAGGTTGAATAAGTATCCATTGACCTTGCATCTTTTATAAGAAAGAACATAGGAAGCTGGGCCTTACAACAAATATTGATATCGCTCATAGTTGTGTTGTACCTGAAATGGAATAATCTCGTCAAACACAAGTATATAAACAAATTTAAAAATTACATAAGTTGTTGTTCATTTAATGAAATACCTTATTTTCCAACCATGTTGCTAAATGAGTTTTTAACATTGTATCCATCTCAGCATCACTCAATATATATGCACTATGTGGCCTTTCAATGTTATACATCCACCGTTGTGGGACAGGGCCACCAAGTCTGCACTCTTCTGGCAAATGAACGGGAAGATGCTCCATTGGATCAAACATGGCTGGAAAGAATTTAGTGTCTAAAGTACAAATGATCCCGGCTATGTTTTTTTTCCATTTGCCTCAAATTTGATTCGAGTAGTGTAGTTGAGCACAAGTCTTTGAAAAAATTTGAAAGATCACAAAGCACTTTGTTTATATCATCCGGAAGAAGTTCACGAAATGCTAAAGCTAATAACTTCTGCATAAATACGTCACAGTCATGGGACTTCATGCCTTGGAATTTCAACTGAGCTATCTTACAACATCTCTTCAAGTTTGATGAACAACCATCGGGGAGTTTTAATCGATGTACCCATTTACATAACAATTTCAGCTGATCTCGGGTAAGTTCGTATCTAGCTCTAGGCCTCTGTTTACCATTCATCCATAGCTCCTGCAAGATGCCCATTGCTTTCAAATCATCTCTTGATCTTGTGGTATCTTTTGTTTTGGCACTACAGATAATAGTATGAAATATGTTTTCAAATACAATTTTCTCCGTGTGCATGACATCAATGCAGTAAAAAGGCGCAATGAATCCGAATATGGTAGGTCAAAGAAGCTAGTGACATACGTCCAATTGTGTAAATCCCCAAATCCATCTGCCCTTTCTTTGTTTTGTGGCTTCCCGGGTGGTGGAAAAGTGATACTAGCACACATGTTACGAACAATTCGGCCTCTTCTTCGAACTTTTCGACGTTTGAGTATGAATCCATTATGTAACCCATAAAAACTTGACTTCCTGCTGCATGGTAGTTGCTTGGCTTTAACATCGCCCATACAAACATGACAGGCCAACTTCCCATGGGTTGACCATCCACTAACCATACCCAACCCGGGAAAGTCAATGATAATCCATAACAAAGCTGCCCGCATCATGAAATTAGTCTTCGTAGAAGCATCAAATGTGTGCACCCCAACTTGCCACAAATTAAATAGCTCATCAATCAGAGGCCTAAGATAGACATTAAAATTCCTCCCAGGATCATTTGGACCAGGTACCAGTAGTGTCATGTACATATATGGTTCCTTCATGGACATGGTATGTGGAAGGTTGTACACAAGTAGTACAACAGACCAAACTGAGTATATAGTAGAAGTGACATTTCTGTACAGGGGGGATCCATCAGTTGCAAGACCAAATCTAACATTACGAATTTCCGTTGCAAAATCCGGATAGTTCTTGTCAAATTCCTTCCATTCTTCTCCATCTGCAGGATGACTAAGGACCCCTTCAGTCATTATTCTGTTCTTGTGATACTTCATATGCTCGGCTGTGCGGGTGGACATGTACAAACGCTATAGACAAGGTGTGATTTGGGAATATCTTAATACCTTTCTCGGAATGGTATCGCTCCCTCCATTAGTTGCAACTTTGTATCGGCTCATCGCAGTACTTGCAATTTTTCAAATCTTTATCAGCACCGTAGAACAACATGCAATCATTCTCACATGCATGTATTTTCTCGTATCCCATGTTCAGCTTCTTGACTATCTTCTTCACAGCATAATAATTAAAAGGGAGCTTATGCCCCTCGGGAAACACATCTCCAAGTAAAAGGAGCTGCTGATCAAATGCCTTATCACTATATTTATTGTGATTCTTCCAATGTAGTAATTTCGTAACAAACTTCAGTTGCATGTACTTGGTATTGCCCGGATATATTGGTTCCCCGACATTATTCACATTGTTTAAGAATTTAGATGCTTGCTCGTTCGGGTCCTCGTCGTTGCTAATTTCCTCTCCAAAATATTCCCCTCTAAAGGCATCCCTCAACATTTCATATTCATCATACACATCTTGACGATCATTCATTTCTTGAATTTCTTTTTCATGAAAACGCCATATGGTGTAGCTCTCAAGAAAACCGGTAGCATATAAGTGAAACTCAACATCGGGAATGAGTTGAAAGAGTTGATTCCTACATGTATTACACGGACATCTAATCAAAAGTTCCGGATTATCCGGTTCCTTACTATTATTTTTTGCAAATGCCAAGAAATAATTAACCCCTTCAATAAATTCTTTCGAAAAACCATAACCACCGAGATTAGTTCGTTTAGAGATCCAACTAGTATCGTAAGATATCTACAAATATAAAAAAATATGAAAATCAATTACACAAGTGAACACATATATATGTTGAACATGTAATGAACTTATAAATAAATCACATATATTTAAATGCAATAAATAAAGTAGAGGATATTGAATCCTTACATTGATGATTGTTGTAATCGTTGTTGCTATGTCATGTTATGTAGTGGATGATATGAAGATGTGTTTTTATTTAAAAGAAAAAGTTGGAGGAATGTAATGTTAGAGATTAGGCAGTAGCTTGGAATTTTACACAGACGAACTTACGACGGAAATTCCGTCATAAGTTTTTTAAAAATATTATTACGCACAGCTACTGTAAATGCAAGTAGGTGGCATTTACAGTGGTTGGTGAACTGGTGAATTAACTTATGACGGAATTTCCGTCATAAGTTCATTTCTACACGACATCATTTTCTACATTAAAAAAATTAATTCATTTTATAATTAAATTTAATTCCAATATACAAATTTACGACGGAAAATTCATCATAAGGTAACTGCTAAATGGATTTACGACGAATTTTCCGTCGTAAGTTAATTGCCAAACTACGTCGTTCCCCCCTTCAAAAAAGTAATATATTTTAACTAAATTTAACGACGGAAATTCCGTCGGAAGTTCACTCTTAACCATAAAGTAATCTTCGAAATGTCGCAGTTTTTCTAGCTGGCTTAGTTAGCTAAATTCAATTAAATTTTATTAAAATAACGAAATTTACGACGAAAATTCCGTCGTAAGTTCGCTGCTAAAATGAATTTATGACGGAAAATCCGTCGTAAGTTCAATGCAATTATTTTTCGATTAAATTTTAATTGTTTGGAGCTAAATTTTATTAATAAAATATTTATCTTACGACGAATTTCATTTTCGTCGTAAGTTAGGCGCAAAATTTACGAAAAATTTGATATTCCGTCGTAAGTTGGGCGCGAAAATTGTTTCACTCATAAGTTGGCCATCATAATTGGCCAAATTTCTTGTAGTGATAGGGAGATTTTTTCACCATCTAACTTTTAAATTTTATTTTGAACAATTGTAATCAAAATTTGTGTCAATTAACTACTTTCATGAAATTAAATATCAATATCTATAACAAATATAAATGTATTGATTTTAATGTTCATTTTAGCATAAATAAAGAGATTATACCCATATTTTTGAGTTCTAGATAAATGAATTATGCATTTAATACGATTTGCGTACAATTTTTGGTTCTGTCAATTATTTTTAATATGTGTAACGCGAACTATACATGAAATTTTATAGTTATTCATGACGTGTTCCCCACATCCATATCCACATATTTTCAAACTTACAGAATTTACGTATCCTTATACTGCACACCTGCACCCATACCCATCACTACAAGACAATGGGGCCTTCTTCGATCAAATAAATTTGACTACGGCTAATTTCGATCATATTTTGTCGAATTTAGTTGGTCCGACTAATTTCGACCAAATATGGTCGAATTTAGTATCGGTCGAATTTAGTATTATTTTCGATTGATTTTCCTTGTTGGTCGAATTTAGTACCCGCCAAAAGTAGTAGGGAAAGTTCCCGCTAATTGAAAAATTAACTTCAACCATATTCGGTCGAAATTAGCAATTGGGGTGAGCGGAAAAATTTATTTCAAACTTAGTAAAAAACGGGAAACTTGCCGCCCAAAAATTTTCAAACCGTTTAAAATTATTTTCGACCATATTTGGTCGAATTTAGCAAAATGTGACCAACTTCGGTTAAATTTATTATTTTCAGAAATTGAAAAAGTGTTATTAAAATTTTAAATGTTTGTACACATCATGAAAAAAAATTGATAAATGGGTTAGCTCCACCATATTTTATGTTCAAATTTTGGAATTTTTCCTATTTTAATTTAATTTTTTAATTTATTTTACAAACTAGTTAAAATGGGAAAAAAATTAAAAAAATAGAAAATTATTGAAGGTAGGGTAAGATTAATCACACAAATAGTGAGTATGACTACTTTGATGTGTATGCATTGTAAATTAAATTTTAGTTTTTTTTCTATTTTTACTTAATTTATTTTCCATACTAGTTGATCATTAAATTACCAAATCAAATAAATTTTTTTTATGAAATTTTGGAAAAATGTTATTAAAAATTTAAATGTTTGTACACATCATGAAAAAAAATTAATAAATGGGGTACGCTTCACCATATTTTATTTTCAAAAATTGGCATTTTTCTTATTTTAATTTAATTTTTATAATTTATTTTACAAATTAGTAAAAAATGGGGAAAAAATAAAAAAAATAGAAAATTAGTGAAAGTATGGTAAGATTAATCACACAAATAGTGAGTATGACTACTTTGGTGTGTATGAATTTTAAATTAAATTTTAGCTTTTTTCTATTTTATTTAATTTATTAATTTATTTTCCAAACTAGTTGACACTTAAATTACCAATCAAATAAATTTATTTTTTATGAAATTTTGGCAATAACATTAAAAAGGATGGATCTTGATATAGACTGAAAGTAAGCCCTAAAGACATATTTAATTATGCATTAAACGAACCTAGGATGGTCCAAGGTCGAAGCTCAATTACAAGTCCCAAAACCTTAATTATGATAATAATTTCGTAGTCAGATAAATCAGCCAATGTAGGACTCCGTTATTGAATCCAATCAGGACCCAAGTTCTTCTAGGAGTAGTCCCCAAGTCATATGAGTCCAATACGGACCAGCCTTCCTCATGGAAGGATCCAGCATTCTATCTAGAATGGGTATCTTGCCCAGGAAGATATCAAACCCTAATTCCAAGGCACCCAACGCCTATATAAGGGCCTGACCCCTCATAACTCAGAACTACGTTTTATTGGCTTGATTCTTGATATTTACAAGATACGTAGGTATCTTGTGAGGACCCGAGTTAAGTCACGAAACACTTGATCAGCCATTAAAGCTCGAAGCTCTCTTAACCCTAGCATTCAATACGCAATAAATACACCCTAGTTTTTATTCCACGTCATTTAGTGCTGTCTGTGGGAACCGGATATCAATCATGGTTACCACCCGGAGAACACCAACACTTTCTGAAACCACTACCAGCACCACCGCACCCCCGATTAGGGAACAGGTACCCCGAGGGACGGATTCCCAGACATTAACCACTCAGCCTCAAGGAACTGAAACGCAAACTCCCGGATCGTTACCCTTAGTGACGAATTCCTCCACCCAAGGGACGAATCCCCTGCAGATGGTGGTCTCCTCTCTCGGAGGACAATCCATTCCCCCCATCACTCAGATCTCTACTACCTTGATCCCCGCAAGCACGAACCCGGCGTATGGGTTGCCCAACTATCCCCCGTATCAGGCTGGACCAAGCGGTCATGCCCTCTAGATATACGAGCCGTATAATCCACCGTACATCAGGGGTTTAGGACCCAATCAAGGCCAGCAATACCACGACTACTCAGGCCCGTATTCTGATGATTCATCCTCGGAGGAAGATAGGGATGAAGCCCCAAGGAGGCGACGTCCGAGCAAGGAGCCTGTAGGATAAACTCGCCGAAGAATCCATGGTGGACCCCCTCAAACAGTTGCCAAGAGAATCAAGGCACACGAGGCTGAGATCCTAAGGCTGAAGGACGATATGGCAAAAGAGCAAGCCATGCAAAATTAGAATCGACCCCCTCCGGCTTCAAGGAAGATTCCCCTAATCGATTTGGAGAGGTCTTCAAAGAGACAAAGAACGGTAGATACCCCAACCGGAAGATCAACAAGGGTGGAAACTCCCAAGGGTGACCCCAAGGATTTGATGCCGTTGGGAGATCCTGACGATCCCACACCTCTGTTCACTGAGGAGGTGATGAATGCTCATGTTTCTAGGAAGTTTAAGATGCCCATTATTAAGGCTTATGATGGAACGGGTGATCCCGCCAATCACGTTAGGACATTCTCAAATACAATGTTGTTGCAGCCGGCTAGTGAAGATCTCAAGTGTAGGGCATTCCCTCAAACCCTGTCGGGCATGGCACAACGTTGGTATAGCCGTCTGCCCCAGAATTCGATTGGCTCTTTTAAGGAGCTGAGTGCTACTTTTGTCAGCCAATTCATTAATGGAAGGGTTCATGAGAAAAGTTCTGCATCCCTTATGTATGTGGTGCAAGGAAAGAATGAAAATCTGAGAGATTACCTCAAGCGATTCACCAAAGAGACATTAAATATCACTGACTTGTAGAATAAGGTGGCCATGGTAGCCCTGGAGCATGGAACCACTGACCTCTTCTTTAAGAAGTCACTGGCAAAACATCCCCCCTGAGAACATGGCTGAGCTCCAACGAAGGGCTGATAAATATATTAAAGCTGAGGATAGTCTAAAGAAGGAGTCAGGAACGGGAAATACCGTGAACGGTAACAATTCTAAGAAGCGGAAGCCGGAGCAAGAATATGATGGGAGAGATAAATACCCGCGCACGGACAGAGATTCTGATTCAGCTCCTAAAAAGGGGAGTCCAGGGCAAAGGTTTACAGAGTATGCAAGGTTGAACGCCCCAAGAAGCCAAATCCAAATGGAGATAGAAAAGGACAGGGACGTGAGATGGCCGAAGCCACTAAGGACTGATCTTGAGAAAAGAAACAAGAATCAGTACTGCCGGTTCCACAAAGATGTGGGACACGATATCAATGATTATAGACAATTGAAAGATGAGATTGAGTTCCTGATCCACAGGGGAAAATTGAATAAATTCTGCAAAGATGGGGATCGGGGAAACCCAAGATGGGATTATGATAGGAAAGATGAGGATCGTAACCGCAATCCGCAGCCCCGGGGGCCTGTAATAAACATGATTTTTGGTGGCCCGGCAGCGGCCAGGACAAGTAGAAATTCCAGAAAGGCGTATGCACGAGAGGTGATGCACATCGTAGGGGAAGCACCGAAGCGTGAAAGGACGGAAGTCTCAATTGGATTCGATGATTCAGACCTTGAAGGGGTGAAGTTTCCCCATGATGACCCACAGGTTATCTCACCTATGATAGGAAACTCCCAAGTGAAGAGAGTCTTGATAGACAGTGGAGCCTCAGTGGACATTCTGTTCCATGATGCCTTTTTGAAGATGGGATATACTGAGTCTCAGTTGACACCATCGAATATGCCCATATACGGGTTCAATGGAGTAGAGTTGAAAGTCGAGGGCACAATTCAACTACCCATGACTATAGGGCAGGAGCCACGGGAGGCCACTCTGATGTTAAATATCTTGATTATCAAGGCCACTTCCACCTACAATGCTATTTTAGGTAGGATGGGGCTTCATGCATTTAAGAAGGTTGCCTCTACTTATCATTTAAAGATTAAGTTCCCAACCAGAAATGGTGTGGGAGAAAAGAAAGGAGACCAAAAGATGGCGAGGAGTTGTTATGCGGCCGCTTTAAGGCCTGATGGAACCGGGGGGCAGGTCCTCCCGATTGAGGATATGGATGTCCGTGAGGATGAATAGCGAAGAGGAAAGCTAGCAGAAGACTTGGTTTCCATACCCCTGGAGTTGGGAATCCTGAGAAGGTCACTTACATCTGGGCGTCTCTGGAAGACTCCTCGAGAAGCAAGTTGATTGCCTTCTTGCAAGATAATAATGACGTCTTTGCGTGGACAACAGCCGATGTGCCAGGGATAGATCCCCAATTGATAATACACAACTTGAATGTGGATCCAGACCGGAAGTCGGTGAAACAAGAAGAGAAATTTTGTACCTGAGAGACAAGAAGCCATAAAACAGGAAGTTGACAAACTCCTAGGGGCAGGGTTCATTGAGGAAATCTAGTTCCCGGAATGGTTAGCCAATCCCGTAATGGTCAAAAAGGCCAATGGAAAGTGGAGGATGTGTATAGACTTCACTGATTTGAACGACGCATGCCCAAAGGATTGTTTTCCCTTGCCAAGGATCGATATGTTGATAGATGCCACGGCTAGGCACGAGATGTTAAGATTCATGGATGGCTTTAGTGGTTACAACCAAATCAAGATGCATAAGGATGATATTCCTAAAGTATCATTCATCACCGACTTTGGTGTGTACTGTTACCTAGTCATGGCATTTGGATTGAAAAATGCAGGAGCTACCTACCAGAGGTTGGTAAACAAGATTTTTGCTCATCTCATTGGAAAGACTATGGAGGTTTATGTGGATGATATGTTGGTGAAAAGCCTGCACAAAGCGGATCACATTGAACACCTACGCGAGGCATTTGAAGTGCTGAGGCACCATAAGATGATGTTAAACCCGGCCAAGTGTGCTTTTGGTGTTGGGTCAGGAAAGTTTTTGGGTCTCAAGGTCTCGAAATGGGGAATCGAGGCTAACCCCGACAAAATCAATGCTATACTGGATATGGAACCACCACGTTCCATAAGGGATGTACAGAAGCTGACCGGAAGGATTGCTGCATTGGAGAGATTCATCTCCAAATCCGAGGACAAGTGTTTGCTGTTCTTTAAAACCTTGAAGAAGGTAAAAAACTTTGAGTGGACAGAAGAAAGCCAAGAGGCCTTCGAGCAGGTGAAGAAGTATATGGCTGAAGCCCCGTTGTTGGCCAAGCCGAGTATGGGAGAAATCCTCTATCTTTACTTGGCGATTTCGGATCAAGCTATGAGTGTGGTGCTGGTAAAGAAGGAAAACAAGGTTCAGAAACTCGTATACTATGTGAGCAAAGTTTTACACGGAGCAGAGTTGCACTACTCCACTATTGAGAAGTTTGCCTTAACATTGGTAACTGCCTCGAGGAAACTACGGCCCTATTTTCAGGCACACAAGATCGAAGTCCTTACAGGAAAACCATTGAGGAATATTTTACACAGCCCTAAAGCCAGTGGTAGGCTCATCAAGTGGGCGATTGAGTTGGGAGAATTCGATATTAAGTACAATCCAAGGACGGCCATTAAAGCTCAGGCACTTGCTGACTTCGTGATTGAATGCACCATTGACAACCAAGAAGTCGGGGGGCAGAAGATACCTCAAGAAGGAAATAAGGAAGACAAGCAACCCAAAATTGAAGAGAAGGAATTCTGGATGCTCTATTTTGATGGGGCATTAAAAACAAAAACAAGTGGTGCAGGTCTTGTCCTACAAAGTCCCGATGGATTCATGATTGAATACGCCCTGAAATTGGACTTCTCAACAACCAATAATGAGGCAGAGTGTGAAGCTTTGATAGCTGGTCTTGGTTTGGCAGGAGCACTAAGGGTCAAAAATCTTAAAGTTTGTGGAGATTCAAGGCTAGTTGTGACCCAGGTCAATAGAGAGTTTGAGGCAATGGATGAAACCATGGCCAAGTACTTAAGTCTTGTGAAGGCAGTAATGACTCAATTCGATGAGTGCTACATTGAGCACATTCCGAGGGATGAAAACATCAAGGCTGATGCCTTATCTAAGTTTACCTCCTCTGAGATATTGAATTATTCTGGAAGTGTCTACTTCCAAGTTCTGAGAACCCCTACTATCGATTCAAAGTTGGTTGCACCTATCGGAGTGAGGGAATGTTGGATAGATCCCATAAAAGCAAACCTTGAGACCGGTTGGCTCCCGGCTGATACCATGGAGGCACAAAAATTATCTGTGAGGGCGTTGAGTTATGCTCCGATCAAAGGGATACTCTACAATAAGTCTTTTTTGATTCCTTATCTAAAGTATTTGAGACCCGAAGAGGCCAAATCAGCTATTGAGGAGGTCCATGAGGGAATTTGTGGACAACACTTGGGGGGCAGGGCCCCAGCTCACAAGATAGTCAGACTCGGATTATATTGGCCTGAGATGATGGTTGATGCCAAGGAGTACGTGAAAAAGTGTGATCGGTGCCAGAAACATGCACCAGCGATTAGGCAACCACCTGAGATGCTGACATCCATCAGCTCCCCCATACCTTTTGCTATGTGGGGAATGGATATACTTGGGCCTTTTTCCTATGGCCACTGCTCAAAGGAAATTTCTGGTTGTAGCTATTGATTACTTCACGAAGTGGATTGAGGCTAAACCCTTCGCTAAAATCACAACAAAGCAAGTTATGCAGTTCTTTTGGGAGAACATCATGTGTAGGTACGGAATACCACGAATCCTAGTTACGGACAATGGGCTAAAATTCAACAAAGAATTTAGAGACTATTATGATGAGAATGGAATTGAGCTTTGGTTCACCTCGGTTTCCCACGCTCAATCTAACGGGAAAGCTGAGGTTGCTAATCCAATCATCCTTGATGGACTTAAGAAAAGGGTGGAACACTCTAGAAACACTTGGGTGGATAAGTTACTACCCATACTCTGGGCATACCGTACCACATGCAAGGTGACTCCTGGGGCGACTCCAATCATGTTAGCTTACGGAGATAAAGTTGTGGTACCCTTGGAAATTATGCATGCATCTCCATGGGTGAAAGCCTTCGAACCAGACACTAATGAAGAGGGAATGAGCCTAGCCCTTGACTTGATAGATGATGTAAGGGATGAAGCCTATGCTAGGAATGCTGAACATCAGAAGAAAGCTTCCTTCTACTATAACCTGAGGGTGAAAGAAAGGTTCTTCCGTCAGGGGGACTTGGTACTCATAAAGATTGAAGCATCCGGAGTTGGACAAAATGTAAAGTTGGCCCCGAATTGGGAAGGCCCATATCAAGTCAGAGGCATACTGGGCCGTGGATCATACAAATTGGAGACTTTGGAAGGGAACGAGGTGCCTCGCACTTGGCACGCATTGAATCTCAAAGTCTATTATGTTTGATTATCCTATATAGGACATAGCTTATATCTAGTAGGAAAGTAGAAATAAGGTCGATGAAACCATTTTAGGGTTGTTCAAACTCCGAGTAGGAAGTAGAGTATTTATGTAAGGGTTGGACCCATTTTAAGATTCCTTTATGCAATTATGCAGTTTGATTTTCAATATTCCTTGTGTTTATATTTTATGTCTGATATGTATCCATGCATAACTAAATTTCAAGCTTGTAAAGGCCAAATACAAATGACAAAATAATTAAATACAAATGGAATATCGAAAATGCGCAATTAAATAAACAAAGCCTGAAGGCTATAAGTTAGAGTTTACAAACCAATAAAACAAAACAAATATTGCGCAGGGCTATCATAAAAACCTAAGTATCAGCCTCTTTAGAAGAAGCCGATCTCTCCTCGTCTCCCTGAGTCTTCGAAGCTCCAGCTGAGCGTGAAGGAGACGTAGCAGTAGTATCCGAGGCCCTTCGGAGAGGGGAAGCCTCGGGATCAAGAATCCTCCTATCCCCCGTACTCTCATCCTCACCTTCTTCCTCCTCAATAGGGGAAATAGGAGGAGGGTGTGGACTTGAGAAGTATGCAGGAGAAAATAATCCAGGGTACTTTTTGAGCACCGCCTCCAAAGCCTCATTCCAGCCGTCAGTATACTGGACTGGGTAAAGAACCTCATCGTGCCTCTCCATCAAGGCCTGAAAATCCTGAGAATCCATGTACTCATCGATGAGGTCCTCCTTCTTAGCCCTTAAGTCCACCAGCTCGGCTTGGACAGCTTCCAGCTCCTCTGCTTTTCCCTTCAGCTTCTCCTCGACCTCTCTATACATCGGATCTTCTCTTTTTAAAATTTAGTCTCGAAAGACTTAGCCTTGTTTTTCCAGGCCTTGGCCTGGTGGGTCATGCTCTGGAAATAGACATTTTCCTGCAAAGATGTTAGTTCAATAAAAAACTACAATATCAAAACAGCGTTAAGAAAAGAAAAGAGTGGTAAAGGATAACATACAGATGCCAAGGCCTGGGCTGCTAGGTGCTCAGCCTCATCCCTGTTTCCTCCCGATATGAAGTACTTGTATTCACAAGGGGTGATAGAGTCTAGAGACCAATCCATGGAATGCTTTGTGGATCCTACCACAGAATCCTGATTTCTTAAGCCCCACGGAGCCCTATACACCGTAGACTGGACATTCACTTGTACAGGCCCGTCTTCTTCATCTACAGTGACCAAGTCCTATTTCTGCACCTTGTGTGGGCGCAGAAAAGAAGGCTCTAAAGACTTGCCCCTTGTGTCAAGGGCCCTCTTTGCCCTCTTCATTCGGGCAGTTTCATCGTCATCGGGCTCAGTAGCCTTCATTATCTTCGTAGCAGCTGCATAAAAATGAAACAAAGCACTTAGGGTTGTTGTCAACAACGGAGTGGCCATTGAATATGTGTGGAATCTTAGGGCGTTGTCTAATACAGACCCACCTCGGTTGAACAGAAGAACTATTATAAAACTGAAATATTTTCCTAAACAAGGGCACAGAAAGAGGGAAGTTTTTCCTAAGGCATAAAACCATAAAACACAAAATGGATCGCCATGCGTTTGGAGGAAGTTGACATGGGCTAATTTGAACATCAGCCAAAAGTTTAGGAATAAAATCATGGAAGGGAAACCTAAGCCCAGCTATGAGGACATCCCTAAAAACACAAAGCCCATTGGGCCTCCAATGGCAAGGCCTGTCACCAGGCCCAGCCTTGATAAGCCTATAGGGGGTTTTAATTGCATAAGTCTTATTATAACCTTTAATTATATCATCATCATGAAATTTGTTACAGCAGTTATAAGCATCTAAATCAGCTAATGATGGATAATCATCTCCGCGAAGGTTGATCATTTCAGTCAAACTCATATAGGAGGAACGAATTTCGATATCGTTACCTCTTTTTGAAGTAGAATTCATCTTTGCTAGATGTTGTGCTGCCTTATCCGCCATTGATCTTCAAAGGATGAATGCTCTGGCCCAGAAATCTTAATGTAAAAGATGAAGATGCAACCAAAACCCAGAAATCTTGAAAGAAACCCAGAAACCGGTAAGAAACTCGCCAAAAACTGAAGGAGTTACTGGAAAAACCGCCGAGAATTGCCTTAACTTAAGAGAAATGTTTAGGAGAATTTTTAGAGGAAACTAGAGTGTATTAGAGTGAAATGAGAAATGAATCTCACTTCACTCTTTTAAAGAAATTTTGTAACTGGCCAATAGCCGGTTAAAGTTCCAAGTAACCGATGATAGCCGGTTAAGGACAATTAAAAGGCCCATAGGCCCAAAGAAATGAAGGACCTAGAAGATCCTAGAAGATCTAGAGGGTCATAAAATAAATATTAATAATAATATATGGATTAATTAATCCAGGAATGCAATAGGGTTAAGGCCCAATAAGCCTAGTAGGCCCAATATGTTTACAAATTCAAGGTTTGGAAAAGAAATTAAAGGAAATCGATTCTTCAACTAAAAATCATTGGTGAAGGACCTAGCCCAAAATCTATAATTTAAGGCCCAAGAAAGTTTGAGGGCCCAAATTGTAAGCCCATAAAAGTCCTATTAGAAAATAAACGAAAGTAGCTGCCAAAATTGAGTTTATTCGACCAGGATCCTGATCGAAATGTCGACCAGGAATCCATGTCGAAATACCTTCGAGCATGCTGTCAAAATTGAGTTTATTCGACCAGGATACTAATCGAAATGTCGACCAGGAATCCATGTCGAAATACCTTCAAGCAGGCTGTCAAAATTGAGTTTATTCGACCAGGATCCTGATCGAAATGTCGACCAGGAATCCATGTCGAAATACCTTCGAGCAGACTGTCAAAATTGAGTTTATTCGACCAGGATCTTGATTGAAATGTCGACCAGGAATCCATGTCGAAATACCTTCGAGCAGGCTGTCAAAATTGAGTTTATTCGACCAGGATCCTGATCGAAATGTCGACCAGGAATCCATGTCGAAATACCTTCGAGCAGGCTGTCAAAATTGAGTTTATTCGACCAAGATCCTGATCGAAATATCGACCAGGAATCCATGTCAAAACACCTTCGAGCAGGCTGTCAAAATTGAGTTTATTCGACCAGGAATCCATGTTGAAACACCTTCGAGCAGACTGTCAAAATTAAGTTTATTCGACTAGGATCCTGATCGAAATGTTGACCAGGAATCCTCGTCGAAGTGTTATCGACCAGACTGTCAAAATTGGCTTATATCGATCAGGATCCTGATCGAAACTTCGACCAGGAATCCTCGTCGAGATACTGTCGATCAAACTGCAGAATTGAGGTTAATTCGACCAGGATCCTGGTCAAAAGTTCGATCAGAAATCCTGGTCGAAGTACCATCGACCAGAGTGTCAAAATTGAGTTTATTCGACCAGAATCCTGGTCGAAAATTCGACAAGGAATCCCGGTCGAAATTTTCTGATAAATTTTGCTGAAAATAGCTTTTTTTTGGGAGAAATTGCAGAAATTATGCACTAATGTGATATGATCAATATATCAATAAATAAATTCAAATATAGTGGAAAAATACCCGTGAGTAACGGGGAGATACAGGAAAATTATTCATAATTTTCTGTTAGACACAAATATAATTGGTTAGCCTCGAATAAGGCAAATCGTCGTAAACATGTAGTTCGCTCCACACTTTACATTTAAGATGACACCTGTGAAACACTAGTGTACATAAACCTTTTAACTTCAATGAAAATCTAATCAGTTTTCTTAGAAGTTGGGAGGCAAATGATATGGACTGAAAGTAAGCCCTAAAGACATATTTAATGATGCATTAAACGAACCTAGGATGGTCCAAGGTCGAAGCCCAATTACAAGACCCAAAACCTTAATTATGATAATAATTTCGTAGTCAGATAAATCAGCCAATGTAGGACTCCGTTATTGAGTCCAATCAGGACCCAATTTCTTCTAGGAGTAGTCCCCAAGTCATATTTGTCCAATACGGATCAGCCTCCTCATGGAAGGATCCAGAATTCTATCTAGAATGGGTATCTTGCCCAGCAAGATATCAAACCCTAATTCCAAGGCACCCAACGCCTATATAAGGGCCTGATCCCTCATAACTTAGAACTACGTTTTATTGGCTTGATTCTTGATATTTGCAAGATACGTAGGTATCTTGTGAGGACCCGAGTTAAGTCACGAAACACTTGATCAGCCATTAAAGCTCGAAGCTCTCTTAACCCTAGCATTCAATACGCAATAAATACACCATAATTTTTATTCCACAGCGGATCTTGACCACAATACGGTTGGGTCATCGAGAAATATTTTTAAAAAATTGAAACACTAAACCCTGACGAAACCCTGTTCAGGGGTTCTAGTCAAAGTATTGGTTGATCGTTATATTACCAAACCAAATTATTTTTTTTGAAATATCCGCAATAACAATAAAAAAAATGGATCTTCACCTCCGTATGGTTGGGTCATCGAGAAATATTTTTAAAAAAATTGAAACACTATACCCTAACGAAGCCCTTTGTAGGGGTTCTAGATCAAAGTACTATTTGACCGTTAAATTACTAAATCAAACAAATTTATTTATTTTCCTGAAAAAAAAGATGGATCTTCACCTCCGTATGGTTGGGTCATCTGAAATTTACTAGATCTTGTGCTCCATACGGTTTGGTCGTCGAATTTTTTTTTAATAAAAATCAAAACCAAAATCCTCACGAAAGCCTGTTTAGGGTAACTAGTCAAAATACAAGTTGACTGTTAAATTACCAAATCAAATAAATTTATTTTTTATGCAATTTTGGCAATAACATTAAACAGGATAGATCTTGATATCCGTACGGTTGGGTCATCAAGAAATATTTTTTAAAACATCGTCATTGTTTAAATTTAAATTTGAGTTATTGGTCCCATTTCTTCTTCTCTTGCCAAAATCAATTCTTCCATTGCTACTACTACTATTTTTAGTTGTTTTGTAGTGTTCATAGTGACTATAACTACTTGGGTTTTTATGAATGTTTATCCAAATTTGGCTTTTTTTCTCCTATTTTTGTTTAATTTTTTTAATTTATTTTATAAACTACTTAAAAACGGATAAAAATTAAATTATTAGCCAAATTAGCTGAAGTAAGGTAAAATTCATCACAAAATTAGTTAGTATAACTACTTCATTGTGTATGAATTTTAAATCAAGTTTTGGCTTTTTTTCTAATTTTATTAAATGTATCAAGTAATTCTACAAACTATTTAAAAATGAGCGGTAAATTAAATTTTTTAAAAATTAGGTAATATTCATCACAAAAATAGTTAGCATGAATATTTTGATGTGTATAAATTTTAAATTAATTTAGGATATTTTTTCCTATTTTTATTCAATTTTTTGAATTCTTTTTCCTATTTTTACTTAATTATAATAATTCAGGCCCGCAATTATCAAAATTTGAAATTTTCAAAATTCAAAATTTTCAATATGTTTGCCAAATTTATAATTTCGACCAAATTAGGTCGAATTTAGACGATCGAATTTAGCTATTTTCGATCATTTTATGTATTTTCAACTCCATTATGATCGACCAGAGGACTTTCGGTCGAATTTAGCTAATTTCAACCACTTTCGGTCGAAATTTCCTAAATTCGACAGTTTTGAGTTGGTCGAATTTAGCCGAATTTCTTGTAGTGCATGTCCTTGTTTCTTAGTGCATAATCCAGTATTTGTTTGGATTTCGAGGCTGTTTGGGTAAGCTTAAAATTATTATTTTTGACTTAAAATTACTTAAAGTGATAAGTGGGAAAGTAAAAAATTAAGTCAATATCTGTCTGGGTAATTTTGTGTAATGAGTAATTTATGAATTATTAAGAATGTAAAAATCAAAATATTTTTGATAAATTATTAAGTTGAATGATGATATTAACTTTTATCAAATAAAATCATCAAAATAAATAAGTCATTCAAAAAAGTACCTCATACCAACTTTTGGCTTTAAACTATTTTATTAACTTTAAGTCATTTTTTAACTTATTACACAAACAGACATTTTTCAAATTAAAATCAAAAATCATTTTAAGTCGGGCTGCCCCGGCCAAACGGGATCTTCATTGTTATACCAAGCATTAATTCTAGTGATGCATAGGACAATTGTTAATAATCAAAGCTCAAAGAAACAATACAGGAACGAAATCTATATACATTATAATAGCAGGAGATCGGAGAGACTTTCACTCTAAAGCTTTAAAATATTTTTCTTGATTTTTCACATTTTTGATTTCTAAATTAAAATAATTTCATTGCATTTAATAGGATTATAATTAGTCATTAATTGTACCTATTAAACTTATATTAAATACACTTTATTTTAAACTTAAAATAAAATTTTAGCCAATAATTATTATAATTATCTATATAAAATATTTCAATTATTATTATTTCTTTATTAGAACATTATAATTATTATATTAATATAAAATATTAATTATACATATAAAAGTATAATTATTTCAAGGTAAAATGATAAAATAAAATTATTTATATAGTCCATTTCTAATCCTTATTCAAAATCACTGTAATTTTTTCGGCAATAATAAATAAACAATTTTAACTTTTCGATAAATTCGTAATCAGTGACAGTGAGAATCATGATAAAATACGATGATAAGATACAGAAGTATAAAAGTTTTCCAATTAATTAACATCTACAATTTAGAATCATGATAAGATACGATGATAAGATACGGAAGTATAAAAGTTTTCCAATTAACATATACAATTTAAATACAAGTAATATTATATAATTTACTTTTACACATGAACAAACTACACATGGGGTGTGACCAACTCGATTAAATTGAACCAATCCAATCCTTTTCTTTACTGAGTAAATCAATGAAAAAGTTATACATTCGTTGTTTCATTATATTGTGTTGGAATAAATTAATATTTTAACTAAACACATTCTTATACTATTACTAATCAATTAATCACAAATGTATGTTATGGGACGGGCGTCGGCTTTTAATAACGTTTTATTTAATATTTATAATTCTTTATTATAAAAATTATTGACATTGTACATGCACATATTTATTATAAGATTTAATATAAAAGTATTAAAATATGTGAGTACCATTTTCAACATGTGTCCATTAATTTAAATACAAAAAGTATGATTAAAAAAAAACATCTAAATACAAAAAGTATAGAACATTAAAAATAGCTCAAGTGGTTAAGGGCTTATCTCTTATCGTCCCAGGTCATGGGTTCGATTCTCGCTCACCTCCGAAATTTGTTAGGACAGATACTCATTTGTAAGACATATAAGGCTAATTATTCAAAAAAAATCAATAACAAATATTTATCAATCCTGAAATGTACTAAAAAAAATTAAAGTGATCAAGATATGAACTCTAACATAAAAATAATTCAAATTAAAACATAAATTCAACTTAATTGCAATACAATGATGACGTATTCATCAAAAACATATTTTTTTAAGTTATGGTATAAAATATTACGAAAAGATTTTAGATCTTATATGGTTTAAAAATTATATATTATTTGTATAATTACATCTTTCATAATGCCATCGACAACAAAAATAATTCAAAAATGTTACTTTTAATTATTTGTTATCAAACTTTACAAATGTTTATCAATATTGGATTTGAAAAACATTTTTTATGCAACAAAATAGATGTCATCAATATTTTCGAAAATATTATTATTAACACTTAAGAGTTTAACTGAAACATGTTTTCTTTCTACCAATTCTTTTCTACATAATTCTTAAACATTCAAATTTAATTACATTTTACACAAGTTTCAATTTATCATATCAACTTTCAAATAATAAAACTCAACAAAAAATGATATTATATGTACGATTTTTAAAAATATTTTCGTGCCGCGCGTAACGTGACTTTGTTACCTAGTAAAAGGTAAATCTTCAACTTTATCCACAAATTTGTAAACTTTCATTACTCTTGTTGCTTTTTTTAGACAATTGTTTATTTCTGCAGTATTGACTATTGTGTAAAATCGATGACTGTCATGTAGGTTATATAAAATGTTAGGGATTATTTTGCAAAAATTAAAAAATGTAGGGGCTACTTGTAACTATCATGAAGAGAAGGGATTGTTTTAGAAAAAAATGGTAGGGAATGGACTGTTTTTAAATTTTCAGAAGAGCATGGATTGTTTATTTGTTTTTAGATTTTCTGGAAGTGAGGTATCATATTTGTAATTTTAATGCAACTAGCATCAAAACCCGTGCGAGGCACGGATTTGCCGGATTAAATTGTATTTTTTTAATTAAACTATTCATGATCAATATTGTTTGAAATGTGTGATTGATTTTCATAAAGTTTTTCTTCTTGTCGGTATATGTGGTTATTGTGTACTTACTTAAATATGTTCAATTTTGTACTTTGGAAACTAAGACGAGTAGTACTATTAGCAATCATGTTAGTTTATAATTTTGTTGTAGGTCGTAGCATATAATATGAGTGTTTAATGGGTGTTGTCTAATTAAGATAATTTTTCAGAGCACCTACAATCCTAAACTTTCTTTAAAAATGATGCATCCATTTAGCTGGATCTCAAATAATATTCAAGATAGAAACTAAATAGCTTCAAGATGTTGCATTCTGAGAATGTAGGTTTCAGTCCTGATTCTAATCAAAAACCATCGTAAATATTCTAAACCGCTTCTCAGGTCTTACGCTTTTACTTCTCAAAACTATATTTGTAACTCTTTTATTTATTTTCTTCTAATTTCTTCATTTTAAGTATTCTTTGTCTTTATTTCTCTTCTGGTATCCGTTTGACTTTCATTAAATTACCTCCATAATTAATATAACATATATAATATATGATTCTTTTTTTTCTACATAATGTCATATTTTTAATTGAACATTAGCTAATTTGTATGTAAAAGATAATGTGTTATTTATAGGATTCGTCTATTTAAAGCAAAATATTATTATGACCCGAATTATTTGACTAATAAATTATTGTATCTTTTGTAGTAATATACAATTTTCATTTTACGTTAACAACTCAAAATTTTTTACTCTACTTTTTTGTTAGATAATATCCATCATATTAATTATAATATTGTTTTACAGTCCAGTGTTGTATTTTACGTAATTCTTTAATCGATAAATGATAAAAGAGTCCAAAACTCATTTAAAATCCAATAATATTTAATTAATAATATTTCATCAATATCACACATATACATATTATGTGTATGATTTAAAATACATGTGAATGTGTGGTCTAATGGTATGAATATGCACAATTTAACTCGGCGGTTCAAGTTCAATTACCATAAGAAATAATACTTCTATATATAAATGGGAACTTAGGGGTAATTGGTGATTTCAAATCATGAATAAAGTACTTTAGTTATTGACTTGGTCTTATATTTAATATTTTTCATAAAAAAATACATTATCCATTTCATATTTTTTCTTTATATAAAATCAAATATTACGCCGCTTAAGCGGTACACACATCGATATTATGTGTATTATTGAAAGTACGTATAAATGAGTGCTTAGGTTGTTTAATGGAATAATAGTTATATAGTAATTTATTATTATTATTATTATTATTATTATTATTATTATTATTATGTTGATTATTATTGTTATTACAATTTTATAATATAATCAAACCATATATTATGTATCAATAATTGATATTTTGATATAATATATTATAGTCCTAATAAATAAATGTAAAAATAAAATCATGACAAAAAATTATTAGTATGTTGCACTAATTAAAATATTAAAAAAAAAATCACTCAAACGACACACACATGTATATATATTGTGTTTGATTTAAAACATATGTGATTGAGTGGTGTAGTGGTAAAAAGATTGATGAATTAACTTGGAGACTCAAGTTCAATTCCACCAACCACTACTTTTTCAAAAAATTGAGAATAGAAAAATAAATTAGTAATTTCAAGAGATGAGGGATAAATTGGACATTTCAAATACATTAAAAAGTCTCACAATTTTATCTTGTGTTGGTGTATTATATAGATAATAGAATAGATAGATAGATAATAGATTTAAGATTTTTTTATTATATAAAAATATATAAACCAATATTATGGATCTTTTTGTTTTTTTGGCAACTTGTAAATTAAATTTCTGGACAGACATAGTTTATTAGGATTAGTGATAGGTGCCGACAATTGTTTCAATGGTACTTAAGAGTGGTATGGCAACTAAATTTTGACATTTCAAATACATTAAAAAGTCTCACAATTTTATCTTGTGTTGGTGTATTATATAGATAATAGAATAGATAGATAGATAATAGATTTAAGATTTTTTTATTATATAAAAATATATAAACCAATATTATGGATCTTTTTGTTTTTCTGGCAACTTGTAAATTAAATTTCTGGGCAGACATAGTTTATTAGGATTAGTGATAGGTGCCGACAATTGTTTCAATGGTACTTAAGAGTGGTATGGCAACTAAATTTTGCATTAATTCGGAAATGCGTGAAAGATGTGAAAGATTGAACCTGGAAAAAAAAATACATAAGATGCACATAAATATGAAAATGGTGTTTTGGGAATTCCGGTAATATTGTGAACAAGCTCTTTCAATTGCTTTTTCTTGATGGATCAAACCACAATATATAGGCTACATCAATACACCTCCATCCCAAAAGTAACCGCCCATTTAATAGTAAATTAATGTCATTATGTAGATATATTTGTAACCTACACATTCAATACTAACATAATTAATATTTCAGTTTTCAAATGCATTTCTTAATACATTTTATTCTAATATTATATTTGATAAAAAAGTCAAATATAACATCTCCCACTTGACTTATTTTTTCAAATATTCCTTTTAACTCCCACCTTTCAAAATTAAACATAATTCAAATATTCACTCCCACTATTCGTCAGAATGATAGCTAAACCAACATGTTTAATAAAAATTTACGTAAAAATACTCTACTATCATATCACTAGTGAAATGTATATCACATTGTCACCTTCGAAATCTGCACCAGAATAATCAATAAATTCAGGCACGTCTGCCTCATAACCAATTAGTGGTGCAATGTACACTTCAAGTACTTCATTATCCTATTCACAACCTCTCACTAGGCTTGATTAGGATTTCTTCCGTATCCATTCACTAGACCAATTAAATACGCCAAGTCAAGTCAATCAATTACAGAACATCGAATTTCTGACTATTTGCGCAAATGATACAACAAGTGCCTTTTTCGCATTAACCGTTTCCCCATTACCAATTGGTTGGCACCGGACTGCAATTTTGCATCCTAAAATGAGTAAGCATTTTACTCGGATACCTTTCTTGTCCATATTAAATATTCAAAAAAAATTAATTCCATGAACTTATCAGATTTCACTTATATTCTCAACTTTCCCACTAAGTTCCAACTTAGTTTTGTTGAGCATTCCTTTATTAATTACTATCAACAATATATCATTAACATAAACTGATAATATTGTAAACAAACTCCCACTTTTAAAAATATAGACACTATTATCTAATTCATTCTCGGTAAAATTTTCTCAATTTCTGCGTAAAACCTTTCGTTATTGAACATACTTTTAGACATATTTTTTTCACCTTTCCCTTTTAAAAATCCATATAACCTATGAATTTTCTATATTGGAGTTGATCACACAACTCCCACACTTGATTCTTTCAAAATTGACTCAAAATCATTTTTCATTATTTTTCTTTGATAATTCCGATTCTTGCGAAGAACAAGATTATGCACTAATATATTCAGTACCAATATTCAGATCATAATATTCATTTCGATCTATTGCAACACATGCCTCAATATTTAATAACTTTTATTGTCATAATCATGACAACTAAATATATTGTATTCTCAAATACAGTTTCTTATTCCTCGAAATATTTCTGAAAATAACTTTCCTATTTTCAATCATTTAACAATTTTTCGATCCTTCCCACTTCTAAGCGGGTGTCAATGATATTTTCCTTTTCAAGACATTTGCCCTTATTTCTTTTATAAGTTCCTCTAAGTCAGTCAAATTAGCAAACTACTATTTCACATGCTCTCTATTCTGAGCATCACTTTCCAAATTGTCTCGAAACGATTTATTTCAATCTACAAAGATAAGATCAATTTTTATTTTCTGGCTCCAACTAGCAATGTTAGCATTATTCTTTTCTCTCAACAACCAGTTCAGACATAACCAATATATTTACCAATTCTGATAAAATTTATATTCTCGTCATTACAAATTTGTTTAAAAATTAATCCATTCCAATTTTCATATTTTCCAAACCGAAAATATATAACCAACTCATTATCATAAATTTTATACTCTCATTTTAGAGTTTCCCTAAAAATGTTCCGTCTTTTTCAACGGTAGTTTCCAAACTTTTTTTAAAAATAATTTATTTCTCCCTTTCCGGATTAAATTATCAATAATGATGCAAAAAAGTCCATTATCGACAAATTCAGTTGTAATGTATAAATCTTCTCACAAGATTAAAAAGTCCTTTTTACGAAAGAGCCAGTAGTTCATATAACTAAGCAGACAATATAAAATAGTATGTCTTTATACCAACCAAGACAATTTAAAATTAATAAATTGTGTCAAAAATATTTTATAAATTCACCAATGTACACTTGCGTTCCAAAATTATGAACTAAGATTGATCGACAAGCAAATAACATAGATCAGAAAACAATAATATTTCTAACAAATCTTAAAATAAACATTTTGGTAAATTAAAGAATTAACAACCTAGACAATTATCACAATTAGACTAAGTAATAAATCATAATTACGCCAGATTACAAACTGAAGGAACAATAAGAGCAAGTCAAACAACATAAACGCAACAAACTAGCAGGCAATGAGTTATCCAAAGAAAATATACTAAGCATAAATTATACATGGACATATCGTACAATTAAAGATCTAAACAACATATTCATATAATTGCAAAAGCAAAGTACCAAAAATATAAACAGGAAAGTTAAAGGATATATACGGGTGACCCAAACACGGCAGAGGAAAGATGGCGACTCACGGCATCACTAAATAGATTCGCGGAAGACGGAAAAATTGAAAATCATATTAAATCACCTCGGAAAAAAATATTTCAAAACTAGTGCACACATAAATTATACTCAAGATGCCTTAAAAAAATATACAAGATGGCAAAGCAAAATCTGAAGAAAAGCATACGGCAAAACAAAATTAGAGGAAAAAAAAAACAGAGGCTACATCAATATGCATGTAGCTAAAGCAAGTAAATGAAGTTAGAAAGTAGGCAGGCTAATAAAACTATCACATTATTCAACCATGTGTTCATCTTTTCATGTTGACATCCAAAAAATCACGAATAGAAAAATCATACAAAGGCCTACATGAAAACAATAATAATAATAATAAAAAGGATGCAAAGTAATAAACCAGAAGCAGCTATAAAAGGAACTGATAGAAAAGTGGCAGAGACTGATGGATCGCACAGACCGATGGAGCGATGATATGCTCTGATACCAATGAAAGATTGAACCTGGAAAAAAAATACATAAGATGCACATAAATATGAAAATGGTGTTCTGGGAATTCCGGTAATATTGTGAACAAGCTCTTTCAATTGCTTTTTCTTGATGGATCAAACCACAATATATAGGCTACATCAATACACCTCCATCCCAAAAGTAACCGCCCATTTAATTGTAAATTAATGTAATTATGTAGATATATTTGTAACCTACACATTCAATACTAACATAATTAATATTGCCTAACCTATGAGAGTCGGCCGACGGTAGCTGCCCCGCCTCCTCTCTTCCCCCTCCGCCTCTCTCCTCTCTCATCCCTCATTTTCTTCCAAAGCTATTTTCTCCGCCTCCCACCTCCCTCTTCCCCCTAAATCTGCCGCCCAATTCTTCATCTCCGCTCCCCCCATCAATCCATCCTCCGATCTCCCCAACCTTCTATTACCCCTCTTTGTTTTTTCCAGTTTCAATAAAAATCAAACCAAAACCAAAATCTTAGAATTTATTTCTTAGATCTATCTTGGTTTTGAGTCCGATTCCAAAAATAAAAAAATACCTTGAGATTCAAATTCTCCTCCTTAACTTCATTCCATATTTTGGTGTTATTCCGAGGGCTTTACATTTCGGTTTTTCGTCTCGTCTATTGGCGTGTGCTTATTTTTTATGCTGATTTGGGTTTTGATTTTGGCTACTTTGAAAAGGATTTTTGTGGTTTGGCGGAAGATCTGTAATTCATGCATTGAATCTGGGCTGGTGTCGGATATTGCAAGAGCTTACTTTTCACAACTAAAATTTGTTCATCTTATGAGATATTTCACTCGCGGCATGTCAATAACTGGATTTCGGCATGTAGATAGCTGGGGTTTGTCTGAACATTGGGCTACAGGTGGTGCGTATGTGGAAATCATTTGCGATATTATTGGTTTCAGGATTGGTGCAGGATGGATTGATCGAGAAGTCACTCTAATCTTTTTTATTTCGAAGAATTTTAATATTCATGATGTAAAACAGTCTGCAAACATAAACGACTATTTGGTTAGCTCGTTTATTTGTTTCTTTCCAGATTGTAGTATCAGTTCAGGGATCTGTCCTGGTTGTGATTTGATTGCTTTAAGTTAATATAATTACTTGTTCGTAAAAAAAAAACATAATTAATATTTCAGTTTTCAAATGCATTTCTTAATACATTTTATTCTTATATTATATTTGATAAAAAAGTCAAATATAATAAGATGTTCTATTTTTGAATAAATAGATTTATATATCTTAAATTTAATATCTGTTCTTATAAGTTTCGAATTATCATAATTGTTAACAACATAAAAAAGTCATAATTTATTAAATCAAATTTTGGAATGACTCTTGAAGATAGGTTGTTTGATAGATTATGAAAAATGCAAGATTTATGTGGATATACAACGTTCAAGTTAACGAGCGAAGGATCGGCCAATATATAATTTTGGAGTGTTGGTTTAATAATTAGATTTCATTTCATGTTTCAATTTTGATTTCACCAGTTGGGTGGTCTTTTTTCAGACATTAAGGTTTTAGTGTCTTCGGAGGCACCAGGCAGAGCTTTCGATTAAATGATAAATTTTGTTACATAAAATAAACCACTTTATAAGGATATTGTATTTCCATACAATTTATTTATGAAATAAATATTTTTCTCACAAAAAAGTCATATTTTATTATTGTTATTATCATCTTACAAGGGTAAAATGGCTAATTCATTAATGTAGTCACTAGTAACTTGAAGTGAATAATCAAGTTAAAAAAAAAATTCGATCGCATTATGAAACTATAATTAGTTTGCATTCATAATACTGAACTTCAAAATATTTGCACAATCGTTAGCATTGATTTTTAACGGAGAACCATTAAGTTGTGTCACGTAAACGCCACATTAGCATACACATTAGAACCTAAAATCCAAAACTAATTTATCACCAAATTATGTGTTAATTTTCAGTTAGGTCAATGACTCTAAAAAAAAATTAGATATTCAAAAAGTCTCAAACAAAATATTTTATTTTAAGAAAAGATTATGCATTTTTAATTTAAATTGTAACTATTCAAATATAATTAATATTAAAAAAAATTAACACTTTCAGTATCAATTGATACTAAAAACAAATGGATGAAAAACATGATATCTTATTTGCTCATTTTAATTGATTTATTAGAAAATGAAATAAATGGATATGTTCAATTCTAAATTAGTTTAAAATTAAAATTAGTAGATGATCTAAATAAAAATTGAGATTAATTTGAATGTTAAATTAACAGGTTCAGTGTGCCAAGTCAATACACGTCATTTTTATGTTAGGATCTTTAACTAAATTGTCGGGAATGACTAACTTGAAATTTTTAAGTATTTCATTAATTACTGAAAAACAATTAACTTAATAACTCATTTACAAGTTAATGTTGAATATAGTGATCATTTAATCATTTAACCCCATCTTATAATACATAAGATCCCTAATTATTTAATAACTAGAATAGAGTGCTGAGTGCATATATGTAAAATCTGTATGAATAGATAGATTAACAAACTATTTAATTGATTGGTGGCTACCGAAATCATTAAATGTTTCATTTTAAAATTTTACTTTAATTTTTAATGGGAACAAATGCATTTAGATTACAATTGAAAAAAAAAATGTAACCAAATATTTATGAATATGAAATCAAAACTAATAAGAACCCGATAAATTTGAAAACATGACAAACTAAAAAATTCATTACACATTTGGTAAATTCGAAAACTCATTAAAAAAATTCAATAATTTGTCAAAAATATTTGATAAATTCGTTAACAGCTCGAACTCGACTTGCTTAATATTCAAGTCGAATTTGAACATAATTTTTAGGATCGATAATTTTTAGGTAAGACTCGACTCAAGAAAAACAACTCGAATTTGCATTTGATAAGCACTAACTTGATTTGGCTCGAATCACACATTTGTTAATGGGTAATGCTACATATCCTTAATTCGTTCCCAAAAATTATTCCCGAATGATGTGATAAAGATGATGTGACAGATTAGAAAATTTTAATTGAAGAGGTTGGTATGAATGCGTGGACCAATTCGGGGTACGTAATATTTTCCTCCCATATTATTTTTTTTAATTAGTTAACGCTTGTCATGCATAAATCCACTTTCGATAATCTTAGTCCCTTATATTAAAAAGGCACCAAAAATCTATTGCATAATTAAACTGATTATACCTACGACACTTTGGATGCCATGTTTGCTTTGACACCATAATTGGCTATTTCTTGATAATCTATATTATATCTTCAACATTATGTAAAGCTAGAACTCATAAGAAAAGAAGAAAATGAACTATGTTTTCTATCATTGAATCTTTTGTAAAACTCAACTTAATGTTTATGTAATGACGATCTAAACTAACTATATACTAACACAGAGAACAGGTAGAAGGAGGGAATATATTGACACATTGTAACTAACTAATAGAATATTCTAACTAACTCGTCCAGCTGGCAACTGATCACGTGGAACACATGATAGCAAGGAGGTAGCAGTAATATCAGTGATGCCACTATCAGCTCCAATACCCCCTATTTAAGTTAAGATGGAGTGAGTCAATCAATCCTAACTTGGAGAGAAGTAAATTCGACTGAGGTGATGGAATGGCTTTAGTAAACAAATCAATTATCTGATCAGTAGTATGTAAATAAGCCAACTGAATCAAACTCTCTAATTCTTTGTCACGAGTGAAGTGACAATCAATCTCTATATTCTTTGTTCGTTCATAAAAGGCATGGTTCTTTGCAATATGTAAAGCAGATTGATTGTCACAATGAAGAGTAGTTGGTGTTAAATCAGTAATACCAAAATCAGCTAACAAACGAACAACCCAAGTGACATCAGCTACAGCACAAGCAAGAGCCCTGTATTCTGCCTCAGAAGAAGATTTTGAAATAGTAGAGTGCTTTTTAGACTTCCAAGTGATTAGAGAATTACTGAGTAAAAGAACATAACCAGTAACTGATTTTCTTGATGAGTCTGGACAAGAAGCCCACTCACTATCTGAAAAAGCCTGTGGAATAAGTGAATCATTAGCTTTTAGTAGAATGCCTTGATTGATAGTATGAGCAACATATCTCAAGGTATGATGAAGAGCTTGCAGATGAGAAGAACGAGAAGACTGAATAAATTGACTTAAAACCTGAACAGCATATAAAAGATCAAGTTGGATATTAATTAAAAAAATTAACTTGCCAACCAAGGATCGATAAAATTCTGAATCTTCAAGTAATGTACCCTCAGTTGCAGATAAATTGTGATGAAGTGGTAATGGAGTAACAACCTTTTTACTGAGATCAAAACCACAATCTGCAAGTAGGTCTCTAGTACTCTTATGTTGTGTGAGAACTATACCATCTGTCAAATAACCAATCTCCAGTCCCAAAAAATAACTGAGCTTGCCCAAATTTTTTATGCCAAAAGCAGTATTAAAATGATCTTTAAGTGAATCAATTGCAAGTAAAACAGTACCAGTAAGAATAATATCATCAACATACACTGCAGCTATACAAATGTGATCATTTGTTTTCTTAATAAAAAGACTATAATTATTTTTAGATTATTTGAAACCTTGTAAAGATAATTCAGCAAGTAATTTGGAGAACCATTCTCTAGAGGCCTATTTGAGGCTTTAAATAGACTTTATCAGTCCGCAAACGTTATTGTGAGGAATAAGAATATCCTATGGAACCTTCATATAGACCTCGTCATGTAACTCCCCATGCAAAAATGCATTATTAATATCTTGTGGATCAATAGCATGTGAAGAATTTGAATTGAAAATTTGATCAGTATGAAAGGTGTTGTCTGAAGAAGGGAAATCATCAACCAAAAATGAAGCATTAACATTAGTTGCTGGTAAATAAATTGAATTATGAAAAGAATCAGACAAATAAATGTCATCGAATTATGGAAGAAAAAATGTGTTTTATGAAAAACTATATCCCTTGAAACAGAAATCTAACTAGTTTTTAAATCCAAAACTTTATAACCATTCTGAGAAACAGGTAGCCAACAAAAACACATGGAAGTGCTCTGGGATCAAATTTGGTTTTTCTAGCTTTAATAATGCCCACATAGCATAATCAACCAAAAGACTTAAGAGAACTAATATCAAGTTGTTCATTATAGAGTCTGAAATAAGGTGATTGAAAATCCACTGATCTCAATGGCATTCTATTAATCAAATATTCAACACAATTAACATACACGAAAAGAACAAAATGAACTATGTTTTCTATCATAGAATCTTTTATAAAACTCAACTTAATGTTTATTCAATGACGATCTAAACTAACTATATACTATCACAGAGAAGAGGTTGAAGTAGAGGACATCTCAATGGCATTCTATTAATCAAATATTCAACACAATTAACATACACGAAAAGAACAAAATGAACTATGTTTTCTATCATAGAATCTTTTATAAAACTCAACTTAATGTTTATTCAATGACGATCTAAACTAACTATATACTATCACAGAGAAGAGGTTGAAGTAGAGGACATATTGACACATTGTAACAAACTAACAGAGTATTCTAAATAACTCGTCCATCTGGCAACTAACGTGGAGTATATGGTAGCAAGGAGGTAGCATTAATATCAGTGATGTCGCTATCAGCTCCAATATTTCTTTCGTATTAAGTGATTCATGAGCAATAAACTAATTACTTAATAATCTGACGAACTTTCAGAATGATAAATTGTAATTTTTTAAATAATAGAATTTCAAAGACAGCTTCGCGTTGCCAAGAGACGTGATATTGCTTCTACATAAAGTTTGTTAATGATTCTGAATGTCATCTTGGCCCTTGCGATGATTTGTGACTAAAATCAGAACGTGAAGGGAAGGAATTATGGGGTGCACAAAATTAAGTATAGATCAGACAAAGGCAATATACATTTGAGCCCATAAAATATGAAAGAGCAAAATGGTGTTTTAATGCTTGTACTTGTGCTTGTTTGTTTTCCTTGTGGTGTACACTCACAAGCATCAGATATATTACACATCCTATCGATTGCATGTTATTATACCTGAATGCCAGGTCAATCTGAAGACTCGCATGAGTTTTCTTGATGTTTATATTAAGATAATTAGTAGATTCAAGACTATGAATAAAATCACAAGCACTCTCCCAGAGAGCTTTATTTTAAGGTATATTAAGGTTTCATTTTTTCAAAAGTAGATGTACGATTGAGTTCTTCCATATAAAAAAACAATAAGCACTACAACAAATTTGGTCATTTACGACAGACAACTTACGATGAAATCATTGTGCGCGCCATACTTACGACGAATTTGTTTTTTCGTCGTAAGTAGCGCCATACTTACGACGAAAAAACAAATCCGTCGTAACTACTTACAACGGAAAAGTAATTCGTCACAATTTATTTATTTTATTAATAAAATTTATAGCCAAACAATTAAAAAAGAAGTAAATAAGTCAACTATAAAAATGATGTCGTTTTTACCTTACGACGGAAACAAAAATTCGTCGTAAGTTAAGTTTTTTAAATTAACATACGACGTAAAATTCGTCGTAAGTTCTTTATTATAATTAAATTTAATTGTAAAATGGCTTAATTTTTTTGAGCAGTGAACTTACGATGAAAAGTTTTCCATCGCAAGTTTTTATTACAATTAAATTTAAATGCAAAATGAATTAATTTTTCTGAGGACGAAACGACGTCGTTTAGCAGTGAACTTA
This sequence comes from Saposhnikovia divaricata, assembly GCA_036435485.1. NCBI lineage: Eukaryota > Viridiplantae > Streptophyta > Magnoliopsida > Apiales > Apiaceae > Saposhnikovia > Saposhnikovia divaricata. The sequence continues at coordinate 21,366,771 of CM071595.1, forward strand.
CGACGGAACGGAAAATTTTCCATCTTAAGTACTGGGTAATTTAAGATAGAAATTTGACTTGACGTCGTAAAATATCCAGTGCTAACGATGATTTCCGTCGTAAGTATCTTGGCTTCATCAAATTCTTTTCTAATAAGTAATATTAGATGTACCTAAATTTATCATTAAGCTACTTCAAATTGTTTCATTAATTATGTAACAACAAAATATACATAGATAAGTAAAAATGAAAAAAGCACTAGTAACATCAAAATGACCGATACATTTGACATTAAAATCTATTACATTAGTCGTTACTACGTTTTTGTTAAAACCTCATAAAATCCGAACTTTTTATTTTTTGATTATTTTTTCCCAACACTAAAATGAGTATTAACATCCATATGATTAGATCGTTGAAGAAATCATTTTAAAAATTATTCAATTAATCTAGCAAGTGTCCCATTAGTTACAAATAAAAAATTATTGGATCGTCAAAGAAATCATTAAAAAATTATTAAAAAATTATCTCTCTCTCGTTACAAGCTGCAGAATTAGGTTTCAATAGGGGCTCTGGTTTAATTGGGGTTCAACGGAATTAAGGTTCAATTGGGCTTCGATTTGGAGTTCATTGTACAAATTGAGTGTTTGACTTCGGGTGTAATTCAGTGTTCCAACTTCGATTTAGGTATTTGCTCCCTCTCTATGTCTCGATTTGTACTTGTATTTGTTTATGTCTCTCTCTATGTTCTTCGATTTGTAATTATATTTTTATATGTCTCTCTCTATGTTCTTCGATTTGTAATTGTATTTGTATATTTCCCTCTCTCTGTCTCTTGATTTGTTCTCTCCTCCTCTCTCCCTCTCTCCCTCTCCTATGATGGTTTCAGTTTTCATGGTATTCTTCATACCTAAGTTATTCAGTTCAGGCTTCATCAGGTAAATCATTTTCTGTTCGATTCAACAGTAATTCAATTGAGGTTTGTTACATTTTATGTCCGATTTGTGCATTATATGAACTTGTATGAATGTCTGTGTGTTGTATTAAATTTTTTACTTCAATTCCTCCATGTTCTTGATAGTTTATTGGGTTTGGTGCTTTCGGACTATCCAACAACTGGCGTCTTTAAAGTAAAGTCTCATCAATGCCAATGATTCAAGTTTAGGAAGTCCAAATTCAATTGGTTTGAATTACTTCTTCAAATTTTAGAATTTGTCTTCAAACATCATCTGCCTTCTAGAATTTTATTACAATTTGTTTTGTTCCTCACTTTCGTTGTTGATCTACTTTCGGTAAGCTAGTTCTGCTTTGACCAGAGGAAGTCGTATTAGCAGCTCCTGTTAGTTTTCGTCTTTTTTACAAAACTTAAAGCCTTGTCTTATGAATTTTTAATGAGTTCATGATAAGTGATAAAGTTAAAGTCTAACCTTGTTTTAATGGTAATCTTGTTTTAAATTGAGCTAATCCTACTCCACGCACCATCTATTTTTTTTTTGCTACTCCAAGCAGCATTATATCTGTAGAAATGTTCTAATGGATTTGAGATTTTATGATTTAAGTATCCTCTTTTTCCTCCAAGCACCATTACATCTGTAGAGTTTTTCTTGTGGGTTTGAGATGTTATGATCCCAGTGTCCTGTATTTTCTTGTTTTGCTTGTTATCTGCCTGTAAATTCCTTGTGATTATTTCAATATGCACTTGCACTTCTTGTTATACTTCTTATTTAATGTAATTCATCAATTTGCACTTCTTATTTTTTTTGGGAAAAGAATGTTAAGTAAATGCACATTTTAAATTGCAAATTATATTATTCCTTCCTTGCTAAACAAACATAATCAATCAGGATATATGCAATTCCTGGATACTCTTTGAGAGAGAGTATGGTACACTTCAAGATTTTGATCATGTTGTGCAAAAGGTACCATTATCTTATTTTAGTTAGTTTTACCTGTTTTTTTTACCAATTTAGCAGTGTAGCTTTTATCATACCTGATTATTGCCATGGCTGTAATTTGTTGTATGAACAAACTAATCAAACATATAACAGTACACTTGCATTTTCTTTGGTCGTTTTGAATTAAATGGGTGTGGGCATGGATTAGGGTTTCTGATGGAAATTAGAGGTGGAAAAGGAGGATAAAAGAGATGGAAGGAGATGAGAATGGAGGGATGATGGGAAGTGATGGGGAATGGAAATAAAAGGAAAGTTTATATTTTTATTAATAAATAGTTTAATTAAATTTAGTAGAGAAACTAGTGTATTTATATTTATATGTTTTATATTGGGCTAGTAGTTTCTCAATTAGTGTATTTACAAAGTGTTATTCTACCTAGAGCTAGAACAGTTACTAGATTTATATCCAGTTCTGTTAAGTATTTACTGAGGACTCAATTTTCATGTTTTTAGCTTTCTTTGTATCAAGTAAGACATAGGTTACACACTCAGTGAGCAATAACTGCATTCAGGCTGAAGCAAGCTGTAGACTGCCCTGCGGTTTCCTCAACAAAAAACTTTTTCTCGATGGTCCGAACCAACTTTTGCAGTCGAGGCTAGAAGAGCTAGCAATAGAAGATTTTTTGAATTTGCATGGTATGATTGTCAAGAATACCATGTTTGCCTATGATGGTTATAACAGCCCCAGATCCGGGGTCGGGGACCTGGTCGTTACGGTCTCATTTTCCATAACAATCCTTGCACTTGAATCAAAATAATTAAATAGCATGCTATGACCCCACAGTAATACCACGTCACACACAACAAGTTATAGTCCCAGAGATGAAATCGAATTAATACTCTAATCATAGGATCCACAAGTTATAAGTTATTACAACCCAAAATGATTATAGAATAAATTTAATGGTTTCTTGTCGTTGATTAACATAAGTCATACATATAAGTAAGTCTGCTACATAAAAGCTACCAGTCTATCTTAGTGACTGCTCCTACCTCAGCAATGGCTGCTATGACAATAGCGGGTAATCCTCTGACGGTTGCCACCTGCTTGCGTTGAGTGCGCCTTGTGCGGGCCATCAGATCTAGCTGTTGTTGTGATATAGCCCACCAAATGTAATATATAACTGAACTATAATATATAACGATTCAAAGATATCTTTGAAAACCATAGCCATGCATTAACGAACATAGTGTAAATATAATGTAAAGGATGAAGTTGCGAGGTATTTCAGAGTACTTTTAGTTCTGAACAGTTTTCAAACCCTGTCAACACGAGTGATACTTCATGTTGTAGAAAATAAATAGATTTAGATGATGAACCAATGCTGGAGTATGTCGCGCCGGATGACACCACCTTACGATGATCAGTCGCAGGTCGTGCATCTCAAAATTTGTTTCTCTACATGTAGAAGGAAGAACATATGGACACCACCATACGCCGGATCTCCCTAGCCATCTTTGGGCTTAGTCCGGACCGGCGCCACTCGGACCCTATTTCCAGGATGGACTGTCCCATAGCCTCTTATACCAGTTTCAATGATGGACTGTCCCACAGCCTCTTACACATTATACAAATACTCCTAGTTCGAATAAATCCATCACTCTGAAACGTAAAGCTCGTCCCCCTTTCCCCAAGTGTAATACACCAATATTACAATGGAGTCGTATCTAGTTGGAAAGGAAAATTCACCAATATTTCCCAAGCAGTTGCTTGTTAATGGATATCGACTTGTTCCAACAATCTTACCCCTCGAACGATGAGGGAGTAACACAGAGACTCATCTTGATAAATAGCAACCAAGTTGCGAGTGAAAAAAATAGTTTTAAAAAATTTCTGACCGGGAAGTCAAACAAATAAATAACGGCTCTCAAGTAAGGTTCCCTCGTAATTTGGAAGATAGATTCGAATGAAAAATGGAGTTTTTGAGAACTTTCCTTGATAAAAATAAAAATAATAATAATAATAATAATAATAATAATAATAATAATAATAATAATAATATTAATAATAAGACTCGGAAATAATTTACATAGTATTTGAAGGTCAAGGATAATTTTTGAATAAGGTGAATTATTTTTAGAACTAGTTAAAAGAATTAAATAAATATTCAAGGAATATTTATTACATCATAAACATTTTCAGAATATTCTTAATATAAAATATTGCTCATAAATAACCCTGAATAAGTATATAAAAATATTCATTAAATAAATAATTCCTCGAATGAATATTTTAAATAATATACAATAAATAAGTAAGACCTTAGGTGGGTTTTCAGAATAATATACCTTACAGAAAAAAAGCTCAAATGAATATTCCAAATAATATTGAGAAAATGACCAAAATACCTCAAAATGAGGTATGCATGGACCAAAATGCTGCTTTGCGAAACGCCCAACCCTATCTGCCCACGGGATGCGCCGTTCGGAGTGGCGCATCCGAGACACTGTTCATCGCCAAAAACCATACGAACTTGCCAGAATTTTGAGAGGTGTGATGGCCGGCGACTTCGACGGAAAAGGACAGATCTGCGTTCACCATCATTTCATCGTCTACCGGCCTCCAAATTATCACTACAGGACATACGAGTTGTCTACTTCCTCATCCCCATGTCTGTTTATTCCCTCCGGCCCCATAGGGGCATGAACCAGCTTTAACGGAAAAACGAATCGGAAAGTAGGTTGAATTAGGGATTTCCAATCCGGCGATTAAAACGTAATAAAATTGGTATGTATGTGTAGAGAATCGAATTGCGATTCCAGTGATATATAGAACGTGTTTTGAAATTTCGTGATGTGGATGAACGAAGTGAAACAAAATCAATGCCGGAATCGCCATTTTTGCGAGCTCTGAAGATGATGAATGTGACATAAGATACGCCGTTCCAACATGCGTATCTCCTGATACGCATGTTGGAAATACGTTCTCTACCTACTTTTCACATCCCCCCACAGCGTGACAGTGAAATACGCCTGTCCAAACAACGTGTCTGGATGACACTACACTTCCAGTGGCGTGTCTTAGGATACTCCACCACCTGTAGCGTATCCCGTGGGTATTTAAGGCCATGTTGATTGGCGGTGGGTATTTTAGTTATGTGTATTTAATTTGTGGGTATTCTGGGCCATCACCCAATAATATTCATTAAATAAATAAACTCAAATGAATATTCCAAAATAATATTCATCTAAATCAATAACCTCAAATCAATATTCAAAATAATATTCATTAAATAAATAATCTCGAATGAACATTCAAATAATATTCAATAACTAAGTAATGGAAAATATTTACTTAAATATTTTCCTCAGAAAATAATCACAATATATCAAGAAATACTGGCTCCCGGTCTATATTAGAAGAATAAGATCATATGCCATTCACAAAGAGTCTTAGCAATATCTGGCTTATAACTAGTATATCTCGTATCTAACTTATAAGCCAACATCAAATCATGGAACAAGTATCACAATATAATTTGAAAGCAGGCATGCATGTTATAGCATATGTATAACAACAATCAATCATATATATTATCACAACAACAGTTCCAAAGTATTGGAAACTTGCCTGGTACTCTGGTGGGGGTAGGGTGTCCTGGGTCAGTCCGGTGATCTATAAACAATCAAAATATTCAAGATTAATCACTTAATGCTTTTGAAAATTCAAGTAACTACTTTACTTTAAGCTAAAACACATTTTCGAGCTTAACTCTTATTATACCGTCATGATCCGACACTTGCTTGCTATCAAGGCATGTCATTAATCTTACACTTGATAGGTACTTAAGTCGTATAAGTTCTAGGGTCGATCGTTTACTCGAAAAGATTATACCTCAGATTTATTGATCGTTTTCTAAGTGGTTTTCCAAAGTTATAACCAAGTGTTCCTCAAAGGGTTTCATTCGCACTTAACCTTGATTCGAACATTTTTATAAAATCGAAAAACAATTCTTTTGACATGAGATCTTCTCTCACACCTTAATTACGATCTCTAATATTTAATTATCAAGATTCGCCACTGAATTCTTCATGTTAAGGGGGTTCAATTTCAGTTACACACTCGCACTTACGGTTTCGAACGACTTTCACTAAATCGGCCATATCTCCTAAACCGTAAGTCCTTTTGTTTCGATTCTTGCGCCAAAACGATCTATGACTCGAGATCTATAAGGTCAGTCCATATAATCATTAAGGTCAGAGAATTATGGCTACTTTCATGCACGAATTCTAAGAGTTAACGAAATTTCAGCATTACAACGGCTATGTTTACACGTTTTCCCAAATTTATAACAACTAAATCACACCGGGCATACCAAGAACTCAAGCTTCTCATCAATTATAACCCATCATATGTCAAGAACACCTCAACTCATCAAGAAATTGAATCATGACTTAATAACTACTAAGAATAACTACATAATCATGTAAACACGCTTATAACAACATCATCACCAAAACTCATCCAAAATCCATGATTCATCAAAGGGGGTTCAAGGATTATACCTTTATTTGAAGCTTAAGAATTATATTAAGGCCACACAAATCTTGAACCTTGTTTAGAACATCCTTTGGAAGCCATACAATCAAGAAAACAAAACATGAAAATCATAAAGTTACTATTCATTGTCACTATGTAAAATTCATATAAAATCGAAAAATAAGAGTTTGGTGCTCAAATTTTTACCACATCTTGGACTCTTCATAAGATTTGTTTTAAGCTATAGAACATCAAATTTGAAGCTTGGTAGCTATGGTTTTGAACCCGTTTTTCCTGCTGGACAGAAGTTGGGCAGTTTTGTGTTCTTGGTTGCTGTTGATATTTTATCTCTTTTTGATCCACTTCGACTCATTCAACTATGATCGAAATGATGTAATAAATGGATTTGGATCAGATGTATATCCACTTGATGCTCCTAGGTTCTTGTGTAAAGAGTATTTGATAAGCTTGGTTAAGGTTATGCTTCCATGTGGTCATGTATTGGTGTCTTATAACGCACCCTCATGCCAACTATTTTAGTTTGTTTCCAATGGTGTTGGTTTCTTGGAAACTTGACTAGTTCCTTCCTCCATCACATGCACATGCTCATTCCTTGGTTCTTTACTTGTTTCTTTGCCCGGTTATTGCTCAATTTCATTGATCGTTTGGAGGAATATCTCAAGTATTTATTGTTAGGGTTTTACCGGAAACCTTCTTGATATTTTTGCTAACATCTTTAATCCTCCTTTATAATCCTTCAATTTAAATTCCTCAAATCTCTTTATTAAATCCTTAAATCCTTCAGTATCTAGAAAAATCTCGGAGAAGATAAAAGTGTTATTTTTCTGAATCTGACATCGTTTACATACACTTATTTTGCCTATCGGTCATTAATACGAACTCGGAAATCCATTCTGAATACTTCTATATAGCATCGTCCGATAATATTCCAATTTCCACCAAAAACACTATTCATTGCTTATTTTCTCTTTAATTCTTATAATTAGAAAAATGTTCTCGCGCTTTCCCGAGCGTTCCTTTACCCTTTTACGGAACCACTGGACTTATAACCGAAATCGATTTGGATGATATGAGCTACCAGATATCGATTTGGATGACATGAGAATATTTCCTTCCTCTTTGGAATACCCTATCTTACTTTCTAGGAGATAAATTATTCTAATCTAAGTTGCCAACCAATTGCATTGTTCATGGCATATAAACACCTGAATCCAAATCCATTCAACATTCATTCTTTCAACCACTGATACATTGCAGTCGTAACCACTATTCATTCATACTCCAATACATAATAAAAGTTTTAATTCCTACCAAAAATCTGGGTTCTTACAATGGTCTTGAAGATTAATACCCCTTGCAAACATGAAACTGTTGGGCGAGTTTGCCAAGACTATGGGCTCAACATGGGAACTCATAGCCATCGTCTATACATAACTTGAGATGCAGATTCCGAAGCTGCAAGAGCACCTTATCCTCTACTACAATATTTACAGGACGATTCACATCGGCATATAGTTGGGACAGGATTCAATCAACAGAATTTATTTGGGGGAAATTGCTAATGGCAATGGGAAATGTGGTGAGAGTCGTGTCCGAAGAAGACGGTGATATGAGTTCTATGTCGCCTAGTGTTGTACCTAGAGGCGGTCCATCAATTAATGGTTGAGTCTTAATGGTTATGAATTTAAGTTGGCTTGTGGATGTTTGTAATATGATCTAAGTTTGGTAGGATGGTTTAAATTATTTTATGTGGACAATTATGGATTTGTGATCATATATATGTAAATTGTTTTACTTTTATATTTTGTTTCGTCAAATAATTGTGTATAATAGATTTTTGTATTTGATTAATTGAATTTTGAATTTTTTTTCAAAATTAAATTAAATGGCAAAATTTGTGACTGATTTCGAAACTTATGACAAAAATTTGGAACTTGTGACAAAAATTACGATTTCTGACAAAATTCAGACTTTGTGACCAGATTAGAAACTTGTGACAAAATTCAGAACTTGGTGATCAAAACTCGGAACTTACGACCAAATTAGAAACTTGTGACAAAACTCGGAACTTATCAAATTAGAAACTTGTGACCTTTTGTGTTGTAGTGAAGTAAGATTGATGGTAAGTATGGATCAAACCTTATGTTAAGTAAATTTTGTTCAAGAGAGTGCTCTCTGCGAGATATTGATAACAAACTAAATCCAGCTTAGGGGGAAATCTAGAAGCATAGAAAAGGATCTGTGGAGCTCAAGGATAAGCCAGGCCAGTTACCAAAAGTGGCTACATGGTTGAAGTAGTTATACGTGTTACCAGAACCATGTGTAGAGATCGATGTAGGAAAACAAAGTTCAAAGCATTTGGATTCAGATTGGATTAAAGAAATATTACTTATCGTTCTGATTCCCATCCCCGTTTCTGTTCCGATTCTCAACTTTTTCACAAAATACATTGATATTCTTCGTCTCGAATTCAAAAAATTTCCCAAAGTTACCAAAGAAACGAGGAGAATGGACATAAAAACCTATTTCTTTAGTTATAGATAATTTAATCATAGGAGAATACGGTCAATCGACAAGTAATTAATCTGGATTTTAAATAATAGCGGTCAAGTTGTGTATCAAAAAATCATCTTTTCATGTTGCCACTCATTTTCTCATTTTAGCGTATGTGTAATGAAGATGTATATTACATCACAATCAGCTGATGAGTGACATAACTAGTTGCACTATGAGTAGTCCATTAATCCATAGTGAATTTTAGTAGGTGCTGGACAAACAAATTGCAGTTATCAATTGTTATGTGCGTACAAGTGCGGATCCCGGCACCAAATTAACTTATAGTAATTAAATATAGTAGTATCTTAATCTTTAGATTTTCTAAACAATGTTATTAGATTAATATTTTTTAATAGAAAGCTATTTGCTTTTCTTAAGTTATCATTTCTAACACCTCTAGCAACGACACCTGTAAATCTGTAAGCAGCCTATGGTATATAGATATTAGCAAATTGCACCTGAAATAAAATAAATTTGGTGGCCTCGCATTCTCAGTCCAAGTGCTCCTTATAAAAATTAGTACTAGTGATCAAGTTTTAAGAAATTGGAAACTCGTCATTGGTAAATTTAAATGACTAGCTACATCCGAACCTTACGGGTGATGAAATTAAAAGGACAAGTGGCCGAGTATTGACAATGGAAGATGATGCGAGATATCTATATAGATGAGATCCGATTAGAATATTCTTGAGGCACAAACGATGGAACTCAAGACTTTTCTTAAAATTTCTGAAAAAGATTAAAGTATTTATCAAAATTTTCTGTAACATTCGTCAGATATTAGTTCATATTAAAATCGATATATTTTGAAAATACAAGAACTCTCGTTTGAAAAGTGAAACTGAATTTTGTATTACAGTTAAAACTCGATAAATGAATACATTTAGGATTGGAAAATGTTAGAGAAAATGATCAAAATACCTCATTTTAACTACTCCATGATCCAAAATACCGATTTTCGGAACTGTTGGTCATATCTACCCACTCAACACGCTACTTCGTGTAGCGTGTCCCTCTTACTGTTCATCTTCCAGTTCCCTTCCCTCTCGTCTTTCTCCGAGATCTCTCCTCTCTCCGGCACCTCTCTCCCCCTCTTTCTCCTATCTCCGGCCACGTCCACCATAACTGAACACACCAAAATCATGACCACATCTTCCTCTTCCTTTTGCCCCAATCGATGGCCCTGCAGGAACAAGGACGAACTCGTCGGAAAATGAGGGGAGAGAGACAATCGTGATTTGGGGTTATAAAATTCGGCGAATCAAATGGATTGAAATGGGTATGGACTTGTAGAGGATCGAATGGCGATTCGTTTTGTATATAGAACGTGTATGGAAAACGTCTGGATGGTCGTCAACGGGAACTCGTAGGAATTTTGACAAAAATCGCCCAGAATCGCCATTTTGAGGGAGAGCTTGCGTAATTTTTCAGCAGAATGACGATGACGTCATCACGCATGTGTAACAAAAAATTTGGGCTATCATCCAAAATTTTATTCATTAATCGAAATTATTTATTTATCGAGGTCAAAAATACTGTTTTTATTATATCGGGATCAAAAAAATTATTCATTTAATAAAATTATTCATTTATCAAATATTCATTTATCGAGGTTCTACTGTATGATTAAATGAAAAAATTTCAATTTAAGCATCGAAGTATATGAGGATAGTACTTAAATTACCAATTTGTGATGAATAAGAATTCTCACGTCTTTACGGGCTAAAATTTATTTTCATATGGGACAACACAACAAAGACATATACACATTCGATTATTTAGAAGCACTAGCATAGCAGTTTGCATGTCGGACGTGTCATCAACTCCCGACGTGGAACTTAATCACTGGCAATTTTTTTAGTGACAAAAAAGTGGGTCTTCTTTTTTTTTTCATGACATTTCAGCACCATATCAGACCATATCGCGACTACGCAACATCAATAGATACTGATGCCGCTTCATTTGTCCCTTTTCTATAGCATTACTATCCGCACTACTTGCAGTTGTAATTCTGCCTTGGTTTACATCTTAATATCTTATAAATCTTTTTTCCTTAATTTTTAGTCTTTACCCAATAATGTGTTTTTCCTATGCGAATACTTTTCGCATTTCGTGTTCCGGCCACTCTGCTTGGCTACTAATTATTTGTCACTGATAATTATTTCCTCTGTCACTGATAATTGTTCCTAAATAGTTGTCACATTCCTTGTTCCGATACATACTTTTACCAATTTTTTCATAGATACATCTTTATTTTTAATACCAGTGTTTGACTTTATATTTAATATACACACTTATAATTCATCATTTAATGTTAAAATTAAAGGCGAACATGGAAACAAATTACATAATTATTTTTTTCTTAATATATGTATTTTTTGCAAATGTACCAACTAAAAAGGGACGAAGGAGTATCATTTATCTTCGAAATGTGGCAAACATGATTGATGGCATTTATTTGTATGTTAACTCGTGTGGCGAGCATTTTGAATTTGAAATATTTGTCTCCTTCCCTGTTGGATAATCTCAACTCAATCTATTTGTTTCGTTTATTATGCAGTTTGTTAAGAGTAGTTTTAGGAAATAAAGATTGGCTTATCAATCTGTTTTGATATGATTTACTTTAGGTTGTTAGGATCCTATTTTATAGGAGAGTTGATTTCTTTCTTGTTCTTATATATATGTATTTGCTTTTGATCAAAAAAACCAGTCGAGCAGTTCTTGGCATTTCCTTTTGTGAATACTATATATTGCTTTCTTGCTAATATTGTGGTATCAGAGCATCAGGATGTCAACCGTGGATGCTAACAAGATGAAAGGAGGCTCTTTTGGCTTGACGTATCCAACGCTGTCCAGGGATAACTACACAGCCTGGGCTCTGAAAATGAAAGTGTACATGCAGGCTCAAGGAGTTTGGATTGCAGTTCATTCGACGGATCCAAAGATAGTAGTCGAAGAGAAGACTGATAAAGTCGCAATGGCCATGTTGTATCAGGGAATACCAGAAGATGTTTTGCTGTCGGTTGCAGATAAGAAAACGGCAAAAGAAACGTGGGAAGCGATTCAGACACTATGCCAGGGAGCAGAGAAAGTAAAAAAGGCAAGAGTACAAACTCTCAAATCGGAGTTTGAGTCTCTCAGTATGAAGGAGACAGATGGGCTCGATGATTTCTATATGAGACTTAACGGACTCGTAACAAACATACGGGCATTAGGAGAAGAAATGAATGAATCGTATGTGGTAAAGCGTTTGTTGAGGGCAGTTCCACACAGGTTTTTACAAATCACGTCCACGATAGAACAGTTTGGTGACTTGGAGACCATGAGCGTGGAAGAAGCCATGGGCTCTTTGAAGGCACACGAAGAAAGAATTAAGGGTAAGACAGAGTCAAGTGAAACAAGGCTCATGCTTACTGAAGAAGAATGGCGGAAAAGGGATAGTGAAGAAGGAAAATTGCTCTTTACACGAGAAGAATGGATTAAACGCAGTGGCAAAGGAGGAGCAGAGGGACAGAACTCAGGTTTCAAGAATCGAGGAGTGCAGGACAAAAGCAGGGTTAGGTGTTTTAATTGCAATCTTTATGGACACTATGCAAGGGAGTGCAAGAAACCAAGACGTTACAACGAGCAGAGGCAGGAAGCGAATCTTGTAACAAGAATGGATGAGGATGGACCAGCCTTATTGCTAGCTGTACATACCAACAAGGATGCTCGATCGTTGACTATTGATGAAGGGAAGGTAAGACCTGTACTGAATAAAGAACCGGATGGAAATCTAGGAGATTCGAATCTATGGTACCTTGATAATGGTGCTAGTAATCATATGACCGGGCAGAAATCAAAGTTCTATACGTTAGATGAAGGAGTGTCTGGACAGGTCAAATTCGGAGATGGATCATCAGTGGAGATAAAAGGAAAAGGGTCAATTGTTTTTAAATGTAAGAATGGTGATGAACGTACTCTCAGTAATGTCTACTTTATACCGAGCCTCCGCAGTAACATCATTAGCCTGGGTCAATTGACTGAAGAAGGAAATCAAGTCACAATCAAGGGTGATTACATGTGGGTCAATGAAAGAAATGGAGGACTTCTTATGAAGGTTAAGAGGTCAACAAACAGACTGTACAAGTTGATTATCGAATCTGCAAAACCGTTGTGCCTATTGTCAAAGTCAGAAGAAGATTCGAAGCTATGGCATGCCCGGTTAGGGCACGTGAACTACCAGGCTATGTCATTGATGCTCAAGGAGAACATGGTGAAGGGTCTCCCAAGGATTGTTCAACCAAAGGAGGTGTGTGTGGGATGTATACAGTCGAAGCAAACTAGGAAACAAATGCCAGCAAAAGCAAATTTCTGTGCAACAAAGGCGTTAGAACTTGTTCACGGTGATCTCTGTGGTCCAATTACTCCTGCAACTGCAGCTGGTAACCGGTATGTTTTCTTACTAGTTGATGATTATAGTCGTGCTATGTGGGCTTATTTTCTTAAGAGCAAAAACGAAGCCTTTGATGCTTTCAAGAAGTTTAAAGCTATAGTCGAGTCTGGAAACCGAAGAATTGAAACTTTTAGAACGGACAGGGGAGGGGAATTCACTTCCAATGAATTTAAGTTGTTTTGTGAAGAAAACGGAATAAAACGACATTACACTGCCCCTTACACGCCACAGCAAAATGGCGTGGTGGAAAGACGCAACAGAACAGTCATGGAAATGGCTAGGAGTCTTCTAAAGGAAATGAGCTTGCCAACAAGGTTTTGGGGGGAGGCTGTTAGGCATGCAGTATATGTATTGAATCGTATGCCAACTAGAGCATTGACAGGTGTTACTCCTTTTGAGGCATGGTCAGAACGAAAGCCAGATATATCACATCTTCGTGTTTTTGGTTGTGTTGGACACATGAAAATTCCCAGTCAGCTTACTTCTAAACTGGATGACCGTAGTATTCGTGTCATTAATCTCGGGAAGGAGCCTGGTAGCAAGGCTTATAGGCTATACAACCCTAAGGAGGATCGGATTCATGTGAGTAAAGATGTCTTATTTGAAGAAAGGAAAGCATGGCCCTGGGAAGAAACAGAATCTGGGAACAGTGGACAAATGAATACTTTCACGATCGAGGGTATTCATTTGGGGGACGAGATAGATGAAAGGCAAAATCATAGTGCAAATGATGACAGTACCATTCAGTCTGACAGCCCTGGTTCTCAATCTTCTCAGCAATCTACTCCAAGTTCACAGTCTACTCCGAGTTCGCAGTTTAGTCGAGGTTCAGGGTTTAGTCCCGTTTCACAATTTTCTAGTCGTGGTTCACAGTTTACAGAAGGCTCTAGCACACAGTCATCACAGTCCACACTACATGAATTAAATTCACAAAACTATGACGATAGTGCTACACCCAAAAGGAGCAGGCGACTATCAGACATATACAATGATACGGAGGAGGTGACTTTGGACGAAGAACTATACTTGATGGGAATAGAGGAGCCAGCAAACTACAAAGAGGCAGTGAAAGATCAGAATTGGCGTCGAGCCATGGATGCAGAAATTGAATCTATTGAGAGAAACGGTACTTGGTCACTTGTTGAGCTACCACCTGGACAGAAAGAGATAGGTCTAAAATGGATATTCAAATTAAAAAGGGATGCAACGGGAAAAGTAACAAAGTATAAGGCTCGGCTCGTGGCAAAGGGATATGCTCAAGAACACGGCATTGACTATGAAGAGGTTTACGCCCCAGTGACACGTCTTGAAACTGTAAGGCTGTTACTGGCTTTGGCTGCAAAGAAGAATTGGGAAGCACATCATCTTGATGTAAAAACGGCATTCCTGAATGGTGAAATAACTGAGGATGTATATGTTTCGCAGCCGGAAGGATACAAGAAGGTGGACAATATGGTTTACAAGCTGAGTAAAGCGTTGTATGGACTTCGACAGGCGCCAAGGGCCTGGTATGCGAAGCTCAATCAGTGTCTTTTGAATTTGGGTTTTACAAGGTGCCCGTACGAGAATGCAGTTTACACAAAGGGAGAAGGAAACAACAGTTTGATTATAGCCGTGTATGTTGATGATATCCTAGTAACTGGAGCTAATGTGACTAAGATCGAAGAGTTCAAAGCAGAAATGGGAGGGAAATTTGAAATGACAGACCTGGGAAGACTTAGCTATTATCTTGGAATCGAAGTAGAACAAAACCAAGGTAATATCATTTTGAAACAGTCGTCTTACGCGAAGAAAATTTTAGAGAATGCAGGGATGAAGGGTTGTAACCCAGCTAGGTATCCTATGGATCCTAAGGAACCAATTAGTAAGGATGAGATGGGAAGAACTGTTGACTCTACAATGTATAAAAGTCTGGTGGGAAGCTTGCGTTATCTAGTTAATACGCGCCCGGACATTGCTTATGCAGTTGGTGTTGTAAGTCGATACATGGAACGACCTACCATGCTTCACCTAAGTGCTGTTAAGAGAATACTGCGTTACTTACAAGGTACTCTACACTTCGGGTTAGTCTACACAGAGAAAGGAGGTAACAATGCCATTTCTGGATTTTCAGACAGTGACATGGGAGGCACGGTAGATGACAGGAAAAGTACAGGGGGTATGGCTTACTACTTGAACGAAAGTCTTGTATCTTGGGTCTCCCAGAAACAAAGGTGTGTTGCGCTGTCTACTTGTGAAGCTGAACTAATGGCAGCTACTGCTGCAGCATGCCAGGGAATTTGGTTGCGGAATGTATTGAGCCAGATAACATCCGAAGCTGTGGAACCAATCACACTCTATGTCGACAATAGGTCAGCTATTGACTTAGCGAAGAACCCAGTGTTCAATGGTAGGTCCAAACACATTGATATTCGCTACCATTTCATTCGCGAATGCGTAGAACGTGGCGAAGTCGTCATCAAACATGTGAGTAGTAACCTGCAGCGTGCTAATAGCTTAACAAAGGCATTGACAACAGCAAAGTTTGAGAGGATGCGTAAACTTCTGGGAGTGCAGCAGCTGGATGGGAGTGTTGAGATTAAGGGGGGAATTGTTGGATAATCTCAACTCAATCTATTTGTTTCGTTTATTATGCAGTTTGTTAAGAGTAGTTTTAGGAAATAAAGATTGGCTTATCAATCTGTTTTGATATGATTTGCTTTAGGTTGTTAGGATCCTATTTTATAGGAGAGTTGATTTCTTTCTTGTTCTTATATATATGTATTTGCTTTTGATCAAAAAAACCAGTCGAGCAGTTCTTGGCATTTCCTTTTGTGAATACTATATATTGCTTTCTTGCTAATATTCCCGAACTTGCTGCAGAAGAAAGAACTTGTAAATTTCTGGATTAGTTTCTCAGCAATACATTCAAGTAACAGCGTACGTAATACCATGCCTCTATCTGATTTCCTGTCTATTTGAGATACATGTTCAAAACGGTTGTGATATACAACAAAAAGTGTTGGTAAAAAAAATTGTCAGATAAATTTGCTTATTTTATTCGATGTTCTTCCTAGGACGTGGAATTAATTTCATATATAAACTGGACCTAGCTAACCGTTGTTCTTAAATATCTTATAATTCAACGTTAACTATATGGCCCTCTTGATACATTGGTAAAATGATCAGGTTATCTACTGATGATCCCACTTTGCATCATCATGCATGGAACAACCTTTTGTCATATGATGAGTATTAAATGTTCAAAATCTAGTAACTTTGCTAGCTAGCTAGCTCCACCACCAAATTAATAGTATAAATTTGTGTATACATCTTAGCTTTACATCTGTACTAATGGTTGAAAAGTAGAGTTTAAAAAAATATCTCAAGCACTCAAATTCCTCTATATAAAAAGAGGCCTTGCTCTAGAACATAGTCCATACCAAACAAGGAAACTAAAAGACCTTATAATAAAGTCTTTAGATCTCTTGGATTGCCCATGGCATCACAAGCTGAAAGCTTATGGGTTATTATTTTAGCATCCAAATGCAAAGATTTCATGTGTCAAAACTACTACCCTTTTATTTTTCTTGTAGTTCTCATATGTTTTTCTAGGCTCACTCTATCTTTTCTCTATTGGACATTCCCGGGTGGCCCTGCATGGGGAAAACACTATATTTGGACCAAATACTACTCGAAACCAATTCCCGGACCACGCGGATTTCCGGTCATAGGTAGCATGAACCTCATGGCTGGCCTTGCTCATCAACATCTGGCAGCCATGGCAAAAGTGTTGAAAGCAAAACGGGTCATGGCTTTGAGCTTGGGTGAAACACGATTCATCGTGACATCCGACCCCGACGTGGCCAAAGAAATACTCAACAGTTGTGTATTCTCTGATCGTCCGGTTAAGGAGACAGCTTATAGTTTAATGTTCAACAGAGCCATTGGATTTGCGCCTTATGGTGTTTACTGGAGAAGACTAAGAAGGATTGCAGCCACGCATATTTTCTGCCCCAAGCAAATGACCATTTCAGAAGTTCAAAGATTACGAATTGCAAACCAATTAGTAAGAGAAATTGGGCGTCAAACTAAAGAAGATATTGGAGAAAGTTACGAACTTAGAAAACTACTCAAGCGAGCTTCATTGAGCAACATGATGAGCTTAGTATTTGGGCGTGACTACGTGCTGGAGGAATTGTCATGCATTAGTCAAAGTGATGAAGCTGCTGAAATTAGTAAGCTTGTTGAAGAAGGTTATGATTTATTAGGGCAACTCAACTGGTCTGATCACCTTCCGTGGATATCGAGTTTTGATGCACAAAACATCAGGGTCAGATGTTCCAAGTTGGTTCCCCATGTACGCAGGTTTGTAACTCGGATTATATCCGAGCATAGAGCCTCTGCGCTTAAAAAAAAGCTTCCCACTCAAACAAATCATGCCTTTGTAGATGTTCTCCTCGCTCCACATCCCAATAATTTGTCAGAGGCAGATATGGTGGCCATCCTTTGGGTCAGTGCTAACATTTAAATCTCTATAAATTACATTCGCGGGGCACATGTCTATTTGTTAATTACAAATAGACTTCGGTAGTAATCTAAGATCACTCTCGGGCACATTATTCTGTAATATTTTAATATATATCATGGCATGCATGCATGCATGAAATTGAAATGATTTTTTTCTTTTTCTTTTTATAGGAGATGATATTCAGAGGGACTGATACCGTGGCTGTTATAATCGAGTGGATCCTTGCAAGGATGGTACTTCACCCAACCATCCAAGCAAAGGTTCATGAAGAGCTCGATCGTGTCGTTGGACAATCAAGACCGATAAAGGAATCTGATATCTCAGCAATGGTCTACCTTCAAGCTGTAGTCAAGGAAGCTTTCCGGTTACATCCACCCGGCCCACTTCTTTCTTGGGCTCGTTTAGCTACCACTGACACAACAATAGATGGATATCATGTTCCAGCAGGTACCACAGCTATGGTGAATATGTGGGCCATAACAAGGGACCCATCAGTTTGGACAGATCCATTAAACTTTATACCAGAGAGGTTCATGACAAAGCATTCTCCTGATGATGACTTTTCAATGATGGGCCCGGATCTTAGGCTAGCACCATTCGGGTCGGGTATAAGAATATGCCCTGGTAGGTTCTTGGGTCTCACTACCGTTACCTTTTGGGTGGCATCTATTTTGCATGAATTCCAAGTACTTCAATCGGATCAAAATCCTGTGGATCTCTCGGAAGTACTAAGGCTTTCTTGTGAAATGACGAACCCACTAGTAGCTATATTTGTGCCACGGCGCAGATAAGTGTCACGTTGGTGATTTCCTGTGTATATCTGTAAATTATTTGAACGCTTTTTATGACGTGAGTATCGTTGTATTGCTTAATTAGCTTTCGAATAATGCATGTAAATACTAAATACTGTTGGAAAGTTTAATTATATACTCCTGTATTGTTCAATAGTATACACTTTCTATTTCGAATTGTCCGACTCATTTTTATACATTACAATAAATAGTGAATTTATTGGATTCGGACAAATCCCGCATTCTTTCAACACTTTTGACCTATTTTAGGCAAGGAAGTGTACACATGTTGCAGAGATTGGTTAAACTCAAATTCTTTCCCTGCGAATTTAAATGACACGAATGTTGTGCTTATCTCGAAGAAAGATAATGCTTGCAGAATGAGAGATTTCCGACCAATAGCACTTTGTAATGTCTTGTACAAGATCCTGTCTAAGGTTCTAGCAAATCGATTAAAAGGTATTCTTTCCCATATTATCAAGGAGAATCAAGCAGCCTTTGTGCCCGGTAGGAGTATAAATGATAATGTTTTGATTGCGTTTGAACTCATTCATCATATGAAGAAGTCAGCTAGAGGCAGTGAGGGTGATGTTGCTCTAAAGCTAGACATCTCAAAAGCGTATGATAGAGTGGATTGGAGGTTCTTGAAGAAGCGTATGCAAGCTATGGGTTTTTGTTCACAATGGATAAAATGGATGATGTTATGTGTGACTACGGTTTCATATGATTTCTATTTTAATGGAGCAAGTATAGGCCCAATCCCTTCACGAGAAATAAGACAGGGGGGTCCTCTCTCCCCTTATCTTTTTCTTTTTTGCGTGGAAGGCTTGTCGAGGGCTCTCTCTAAAGCTGTGTCCGAGGAGGTTATCCATGGTATCAAGGTTACTTGCTCAGATCCAACTATTTCCCACCTTTTGTTTGCAGACGACTCTTTCTTGTTTTTCAAAGCTAATACTGTCGAAACGGAAGCAATCAAATCAATTCTGGACAATTATGCTATTGCTTCAGGTCAATGTATTAACTATCAAAAGTCAGGAATCTTCTTTAGTTCTAATGTCAGAGCAAACACTCAAGCTGAAATCTCAACATTGCTAGGGGTGCATAATGATTTGCAGAGCAGTATGTACTTAGGCCTCCCATCACTGGTCGGAAGGTCAAAAAAAAGGTTTTTGGTTTCATTAAAGAGAGATTATGGAAGCGAATTCAAGGGTGGAAAGCTAAGAAAATCTCACGTGCTGGTAAAACGGTATTGATTAAAAATGTGGCTACTTCTATCCCCTCATATTGTATGTCTTCTTTCCTCCTTCCTAGATCTTTATGCAATGAGATGGAGGTAATGATAAATAAATTTTGGTGGCAGTCGGGTTCTTCTGATAGAAGAGGAATTAATTGGGTGGCCTGGAATGGTATGTCTATGTCTAAATGTCAGGGAGGGTTAGCTTTTCATAATCTTTATGGCTATAATGTTGCTCTTATGGCGAAACATGTGTGGAAATTTATCAAGAACCCTCATTCTCTGATCTCGAGATTCTATAAAGCGAAATACTTTCCTGATATCCATATTTTACAACCCAAAGCGCCTCCAGGTTCAAGCTTCATCTGGCAAGGGATCATCAATGCCAAAAACGAAGTAGCGCATGGTTATAGGTGGATTCTAGGAGATGGTGCTTCTATCAGATGCATACAGGATCCTAGGCTAGCAAGCAAAGAGGGTTTTCGAGTTGATCAATCCAGAGACTATACTGATCGCACTTTGTTGGTAGCTCACCTGTTCTTTCAGACTGAAAGAAAATGGGAAAGAGATAAAGTTCTAAGCGTATTTTCTCCAAGTGATGTTGCAACTATCTTGGCAACTAACCTTCCTACTCTCTCAGCTATAGACCGTGTAGCTTGGTCTCGAACTACAAATGGACATTACTCAGTTAAAACGGGGTATCAAATGTGGCATGATCGAAATATTGGTGTGGGATCAATAACTCAATCTAATGGGTGGAGTAACCTCTGGAAAATCGATCTCCCCCATAAAATAAAGCTGTTTCTCTGGCGGTTCTGTAGGAACAATGTTCCTGTTAAAAACAGGTTGAATGCTAAAGGTGTGTGCATTCCTCTTGATTGTCCTATGTGCAACTCGGATATTGAAGATATGATCCACATTTTCTTTGTTTGTCCTTTTGCTTTGGCTTGCTGGCAGTATACAGAATGGTCTATCGACATATCTGCAGAAGATTACGCTCCTAGTTGGTTGCTTCGTAAATTACAAACAGCTCCTTCTTCTGAAATATTGACAATTGCCAAAGTGCTTTGGGGTATTTGGTTTTTTCGCAACAAAAAAGTGTGGGACAATAAAGGAGTTACTGCAGCCATAGCTATGGAGTGGAGTGCTAAGTCTATCTCGGACTGGAAAGAAGCTAAAGACAAGCGTTTAAAGTTGTTAACCACCACTCAATCCACTATGGTGCAAGAGCCAGTGAAATGGAAGAAACCAGAAATTGATTCATACAAGCTCAATGTTGATGCTGCCATTAAGTTGGGTGATCCTTCTTTTTCTATGGGGCTGGTTCTTCGAGATCACACTGGCGCGTTTGTGACAGGTAAAACGGTTTGCAGAGCTATGGTTTCCTCAGTAGTTGAAGCTGAATCCCAGGAAATTCTTTAAGGTCTTCAATGGTTACTCACAATGAACTACGATCGAGTGGATATCGAGTTGGACTCCCTGAGTGTTGTTCGAGCTATGCATTCCTCAGAAGCAAATTTACTAGAAGTTGGTTTAATTATAGACGCTTGTCGCTTGATTCTAGATGCGAAAGTTGGTTTCTCAGTCTCGTTTATTAAAAGGCAAGCGGATAGGGTCGCTCATTTAGCAGCTAAATTACCCTATTCCATGAATTGTCAAAACCTTATCACGGCTCCTTCAAGTATGTTGTTGGAGTCTCTCATGTATGATGTTTCTTATTAATGAATTTGTCTTTTATTCAAAAATAAAAAATAGTGAATTTATATATAAAAATAAATGTTTCTATTTTATTAATTCACAAATATCATCATTATAAGTTAATTACACTTTCTTAACTTAATTAATCACATGCTATACTGACATTTCACTTTCAACCATTATTCCCACTTGACCCATCTCTACCTCACCTTCGTTCTCGTCTCTCACCTCACTCATCCCTGTGAATCCTAATTTTCTTTTTTTCAATTTCTCTCCATCTCTTTCTTCTACCATCAATAATTGAACATACGTAATGAAATTTCAATTGCACATGATTCATCCCCATCATCTAATTCTGATTCTGAAACTATATCTTCTCCTTTCTTTCTTTCTTTCTTTCTTTTTTTTTGCTAAGTATATATTCTCCTTTCTTGTTAATCCCTATTACAGATTTGCGCTTATATGTAATTGAAGATTATCTAGATAGATTTGAAGTTGTAATTTAAAAATTATAATATGAACAATCTATTCTTTTTCTAAATTCGTCAATCTCTTTTATTTTGCAGGACCCGTAATAGTTTCAAATCTGGAATTGGTTCTTCATTTAAATCTGAAAGCATGAAGTCAGTAACCATTTTTGTTGTACTCTGAAAGTAGTATTATACTTAAGGTCAATAAATGAAAATTTTAATCGGTGATTTTAATGATTTGTTGTTTGCAGATAGAAAAGAGGAGGTAGAGACCATCCTCGAAGTTGTTTGAAAGGGTTTGGAGATGCTATAAAGGATAGTCAGTTGCTAACCAAGGGTGGCGAATTATGTTTCCTCATGCGGAAGTTAGGGTGGGAGAGGTGGCTACCTCAGATCACTTGCCTTTGTACTTATAGCTGCATAGGAAAGTTTATGTGCCTAAAGGTAAGCGATTTAGATTCAAGAATGTATGGATAAAAGAACAGGAGTGCTTCAATTTAATTAAAAACAGTCGGGAGTTTACTAAGGATAAAGATCTATTAGAAAAAGTTAGCTATTGTTGCCTCAAGTTGGATGAATAGGGAGGGGGACACAGTCAGGAGTTTAAAAGAAAGCTAGGGGAGTGTCGTTACAAGTTGAGTAAGTATAGAGCTCGCAGGGATGCTGCTGGTGTTCACATTTATAACGCTGCTAGGTGGGAGTTTCTAACTCTCCTAGAAAAAAAAGGAAGTATACTGGAAACAACGAGCTAAGGTGTTTTGGTTGTAGAATGGGGACCAGAATACCAGATTTTTTCATGGGTTTGCATCAGCTCGAAAAAAGAGTAATGGGTTTCAACGGATTAAAGATGTAGACGGAGAATGGAAGGAATTAGAAGAGGATATCCAAGGTATTATTACAAATTACTTCTCCCAACTTTTTGAGTCATCTTGTCTTAATGGTAGGATGTCGGATAGGGAGATGGTGAATCAGGTGACAGAGGTGGAAAAATTAGAGATGGAGGCAAGTACACTTGTTTGTTTGATTCCAAAAGTGAAAGTGCCAAGTGGAATGACTGACCTGAGTTCTATTTCACTCTATAATGTGCTCGTCCATATTTTATCAAAAGTCTTGGCAAACCGATTAAAGCCTTGTTTGAAAAATCTGATTTCAGACAAGCAAAGTGCTTTTATAGAGGGAGGACTACTGAATGATAATGCTTTGATCGCTTTCGAAGTAAATAATAACATAAAGAGGTTGTCTCAAGTATCGAATAGCATGGATGGTTTCAAAATAGATATCTCAAAAGCTTACGACAGGTTGGAGTGGGACTTTATCCGAAATATGTTGATTAAGTTTGGATTTACTCAAGTATGGATCTCAAGAATTATGGGGCTGATCACTTCAGTTTCATATAGTTTTGTTCAAAATAGTAGTGTGTTTGGTAACGTTAAACCTCATCGCGATGTGCGTCAAGGGGATCCAATGTCTCCTTATATTTACATTATGTGTGCAGAGGGCCTTAGTTCAATTATTCGTCGGAATGAAGAGGTGGGTTTACTTTATGGATGTAGCATTGCACGGGGAGCTCCTACCATATCTCATTTGCTATTCGCGGATGATTGTTACTTCTTTTTTCGAGCTAATAAGACAGAGACGAGTGTTATGAAGAGATTTCTGGGTAGGTATGAGAATATATCGGGGCAAGTGATAAACTTTGGGAAGTCCTCTATTACGTTTTCCCCAAATACCAGTGCAGGGAATCGTAGAGAGGTTTATGAGCAATTGGGGATGGTTGAAGTCTAGAAACCGAGTAAATATTTAAGAATGCCAATGTTTATAGGGAGGAAAAAAGTCGCACCTTTTTCTTTCTTGATTGAAAAAGTTGAGAAAAAATTACAAGCATGGCGTAATCAGACTTTGTCTAAATCTAATAAGATGATATTGCCAAAAACAGCAGCTCAGGTGGTTCCAAACTTTTGGATGAGTATTTTTTTAATCCCTTTGGAAGTGTGTGATACAATTGAGAAGAAGATGAACGCCTTTTGGTGGGGTGGTGGTGCATCAGGAAAAGGGATTAAATGGTTGTCTTGGGAGAGGCTGTGTTCGATTAAGGAGGATGGGGGTTTGGGATTTAAAAGCTTAAGGGAGTTCAATATCACTTTATTAGCAAAACAGGCTTGGTGAATAATCAATGAAGCAAATCCTTTGGTCACGAGTATCATGCGTGCTCGGTATTTTCCAAAGTCCAGTTTTTTAGAGGCTAAGCTTGGGTCTAATCCCAGTTTTTTTTGGAGGAGCTTAATGGAGACACAAGATGTTCTAAGACAATATTGTAGGCGACGAATTTGAAATGGTAAAAGTATGAGAATTTGGCATGTGCCGTGGTTACCTTGTATAGAGAATGGCTACCTCACTACTGAGATGCCTAAAAAATTAAAAGAAGCAAATGTTGAGGGGCTGTTAAATGTGAACCGAAGGGAATGGGCCGGGACGAGGAAGTGTTGAAAGATATCTATAATGATCGAGATTGTGAATTGATTAAGCAAATTCCAATACCAAGAAGTAGTAAAGATGATACGCGGTTTTGGATTTTTGATGGGAAGGGGGAGTTTACAGTTAAAAGTTCCTATCGATGCTTACGAGGGGAGGTGGATTGCCCAGATAAGGTGTTCTGGAAAAATCTTTGGAGCCTTAATCTCCCAGGGAAGGTGATTAACCTTCTTTAGCGGTCATGTCGTCGAGTTTTGCCTACAACTGATGTTTTGGTCACTAAATCTGTAAATATAAATCCGATATGTTCGTGGTGCCTGTCATATGTGGAAGATGTTAAACATGTCTTGTTTGAGTGATGTTTTGCCAGAGAGGTGTGGCTTCGGATTGGCTTGCAGAAGTAGTTCAAACATATCCTAATAATGAGGTTTTGATAGTATTAAAACGAGTCTTTCAAAATTGCAGTATGGAAAAATGTGGCATGGTGGGTGTGGTGTGTTGGAATCTTTGGCATAGGCGCAATAATTGGGTTTGGAATCGAGTAAATGATTCAAGCTTTGGCATTCAATCAAGGTCGTACAGTATGATTGCAGAATGGACTCTTATTAAGGAGGAGTGTGGTAAGCAATCAAAATCGCAACAGGCGTGTAGTAGATAGTGGTGTAGGCCCCCTGAGGGTTGGGTGAAAATAAACACAGATGCTGCCTGTAACATGCGTACTGGACAGAAGGGAGTGGGCTGCATTATTTGGGATGATCCGAGACGTTTCGTTCAAGATTCCAGTAAGGTAGTTCAAGGTCGTTTGCAGCCCAGGGAGGTTGCGACAATGGGGCTGCGGGAAGCGTTATCATGGACTAAGGACTGGATGATGAACAAGTGTATTTTCGAGTGTGATTCTAAAGAATTATTGGATGCGATGAATGCAGGGGAAGGATGCTCTTACTTCCATACAATTATTAGTGACTGTAAGGATTTGATTAAATACTTCACTGAAGTATTAGTGGTGTTTTGTCCTAGGTCTGCGAATACGATAGCACATTTTTTAGCTCAAGCTATGTATTCTATGTCAGGCTATCAGGAGTGGTCGAGTACTGCTCCAAATTTTATTATGTGTAATGCTGCTGCTGAGGCAGTTTTAAATTAATGCAAATTTGTTTATTTTAAAAAAAAATGAAAATGTTCGTAAAGAAAATATTTGTATAAAATAGTACAGGTAATATCTATTTGTAGTAGGTAAAGGGAGGGAATTTGTTGATTTCAAACTTTTATTTAGACGGGTTATTATAATCATTTTCCCCCTTTTTCTAAGCAGTATACTTTTCTATATTTAAATGGTACTGAGCTTTGTTAATATCATTTTTTAATTGATGCCTTGTCCTCCGTGCCCAAATGATTTATATAAAAAACACTGGAACAAAGAAAATAATAAATAAAAATAAAATACATTCATCCCCTAACAATCACCATTTGCACTTTAGTATACTATTTTTGATTGAAGGTACATTGCTTAAAATTGGAGTCATCAATTCCTTTTTAAATGGCAAATATGAAATTAAAATATTTACCCATGTTCATTTTTTAAAATGTCTTGTGTGTAATTCTCTTTCATCTTTCCAATGAATTAATTAATCTCAGTTTCAATTCATCATCTTCTTTTAGAAAAAATGATAAAATAATATTATTTTAAAAAATTTAACAAAAATTAAAATTTCTTTAAATGTGATCAGTTATAGTAACCATTTTAATACAATACTAACAATTGCATATTCGATATTTTAGGTCGTTACTCTCAGGTAAAAAACTAAAGGACAAAAAGGAAGTGGTGGGGACATCTCACAACTCCCGTGGGCTTGTTAGGGATTGGCATTTCACCTGTCCCGCTCGACCCCGATTCGATTCCCATTCCGTTCGGGTTCAGTATTCGAAAAAAATTTGGGGATCGGGATAAGGAGCGGGAATATTTTAAAAAGAATTCGGGGATCGGGGCGGGGTCAGAAATTAGGGGATCCCCGCCCCGATCCCCGATTTTATATATATTGTTGTGACCAAAATCTGGCATGGGTTAAATTTAGGCCCACTAGAGGATTAGGGTCCAGATCCACGAAGAGGATGAGTAATCTGTCAGGTTTCCGGAGGCCTACGGTAGCCCTAGGGGTTACCATGTACACTGTAGCACGGGGACACATGACTAAGGGTCTCAAGGCATCCCCTTGAGGATAACCTATAGCTATTACCAGTCATCCAGTAGAGCTTCCAGAGTAGCTCCCGTGATAGGGGTTACCGGAGGGGGTACCGGAGCCAGGCTACCGGGCGGTACCCCTAGCTTCCGCCGGAAGCCTGATTAGGCTGCCAATACAGATAAGGCACGCCTCCTATTTTTTAGGAATACGTCTATATCATCTAAAAACACTCTCAAACAGATAAACATTCAGTTATTTGAGGATATATGTCATATATACTTGATAAATGATACAAAAATCAAGATAAATACAAGAGATAATCATTCTATGTTACCTAAACTGCTTGGTAACCTGATTTTATACATCACACTCGATTATTATCAGAAATAACAGTCATTATCCCACTGGAGAGAGGATAACTCATCATGAACAAACAATCATATGATTCAAGAACTACATTCGGGCTTGATCCACTATAAATAGTGGTATGTAGGCAGTTTACGGGATCTTCTTCGACACTTTACACTCCTTGAGTAGCTAGAGCACGTGCACTCTTGTGTGACACAGTCAAATTAGGGTTCTTGGCTGGCCAACATTTGGTCCTTGAGCTCTTATCCCGTAGATTCAGCCCGATCCTTCCGAGGAACCACATCCCGTGTTCTTCGGTAACCCTAGTCGTGTGCCTTCCCGGGCGGCTAGCCATTAATCTTCAACCACGAGCCTTTCCGGGTGGTTGGACAATTCCTTGATTATTGGCGCTATTCCAGCACGAGGCCTCATAATTTGTTGTGCTAAAATCCTCCCACAACAATTGGCGCCCGAAGGAGGGGCCTCAAAAATCGTCATTTGGAGGAGATATGGCGAGTGACAATTCTGAAAGTGATAAAACACCGTCTCAGGATGGTAATGGGCGAAACAAAGGTGGTGATGATGTTAGTAACAAGGACATCATGGACTATCTGAAGACGATGAATGAAAGAGTCAACAACTTGGAAAAAGGTTCCGAGAAAATGAAAAAATGGCAAAGGAAGTGCAAGTCGAAGTCAAAAAAGAAGAATGTGACTCCGACAAGGCTGAACTTCGAGTCTGAGGACAACATTGAGGACAACACTGATCATGTCCCATCTGAAGAAGACGCAGAAGAGCCTGTGGAAGAAGAATATGAGGGTGACCAATCTGATGTCCCGGAAACTCAGGGTGCCGAAGGCTCACCCACCAGAAGTCTAAGTGTTTTTGATCGAGTTGGCAAAAAACTGACTAACAAAGACCTTCGTCACAAACTGATTCACACTGGAAGTAATGATCGGAGAGATGGCAATGGGGGTTCCACAACTCAGGGTTCCCGAGAACGCCGAGAGAGGTCCCAAACGGTACCCCCAAAAAGCATTTCCAGGAGATCCAGATCTAATGGCAGAAGGAATTATAGGCAAAGCAGTCACTCTTCTTGGCATAGAAACAGGAGATCCCGCTCTACCGGAGTCCCTACCGGTGGGGGTACCGATCAGGATTCCGGCTCCCATCAAAGTTCAGTCCCTAGAAGAAGCAAGACAGCCAATGAAGATGATGATTCTGAAAGCGATACGCTTTCAGATGGTGAAAATGGACAGTTCAGGATGTCTGACTGGAAAAAAACCTTAGAAAAGATCAAGGAGGAGAAAAAGTTTAAGTCCGGTATCACTGCCGGTTCCCCCTTTTCTGTGAAAGTGAAAAAGGCAGCCTTGCCAAGGTTCTTTAAGATGAATACTGACTTGAAATTCAATGGAAACTCAGATCCAGTTGAATACTTGAGCCGTTTTAATACAGAAATGGATGTATACCAGGTGGAGGACTTAGCAAGGTGTAGGCTATTGGCATCTACACTGACTGGAAATGCCCACCAATGGTTCAAAAGGCTAGCCGAAGGGTCTATCAAATCCTGGAGGAGGATGGGAGATCAGTTTATCTCTCAATTTAAGGCTACCGTGGCCTACGCCCCACCGGTGAATACTCTGGCTAATATCAAGCAAGAAACTCACGAGTCTTTAAGACAGTATTTCAAAAGATTTAGTGAGCAAGTGCCAAAAGTGAAGAAGGCCTCTGATGAAACTCTGAAGAACTTCCTGATAGCCGGGGTAAGGCCTGGAACCGAGTTTTGGAAGGAATTGCAAACTGAGGAGCCCGGAACCCTGGCGGAATTTTACCAACAAGCAGAACGCCACAAAGTAATTGAGGAATCCATGGCAAAATTGTCCAAAGACTCCAGTTCTCGAGGTTGGAGCAGGAACAAAAGAAATCGTTCTTACAGCCCTAAAAGGGATTCGAACAAGAGGGCTTCCGGGAGTGGTACTGCCGGCTTAGAAGCCCCCCGGTATGATGACAAGACTGCCCCTATTGCTGTTAATGCAACTAAGGATAGAGTTTCTGCCAAGGACAGACTCACTCCAAAGGCGAATTTTCAGAAATACTCAGAGTATACTCCTTTGACTGTCCCAATCAGTCATATTCTCGAAGTGAATGAGAAGAATGGGCTATTCCGGAGGCCCTATCGGGCAGGGCCCCCAGGAGTGAAAGATCAAGGAAAGTACTGTGCATTCCACGAAGTAAATGGACACGAGACTGCTGATTGCAGGCATTTGAAAGATCAAATTGAAGAGTTGATTAGAGGTGGATACCTGACTGAATTTGTAGCCCAAGAGGCTAAAAAATATAAAGAAGGAAGAGATAACAAGGACAAAGCTCCTGGAAACCAAGAAAGGACTACCCGAGCTAATAGCATCCATACCATCTTTGGCGGCCCTTACTTGGGGGGTGCCAGTCGGAATGCCAGAGATAGGTATGCCCGGGAAGCCAGGGGCAAACCCCTAACT
Organism: Saposhnikovia divaricata; assembly: GCA_036435485.1. Lineage (NCBI taxonomy): Eukaryota > Viridiplantae > Streptophyta > Magnoliopsida > Apiales > Apiaceae > Saposhnikovia > Saposhnikovia divaricata. The sequence continues at coordinate 21,396,399 of CM071595.1, forward strand.
AATGTGTTCCACCTTGCAGAAAGGCCCCCTAAGCTGTTCAAAGGGGAAACCGCTGATATTTCCTTTACCGAGGAGGATGCCAAATGGGTTCACCACCCTCATAACGATGCTTTGGTGGTGACCGTGAGTATTGGTGGAATGAATGTGCACAGAGTGCTGGTTGATAATGGAAGCTCAGTAAATATCTTGGCATATACCACATTCCAGAAATTAGGACTTCTGGACAAAGAGTTACTGCCTACCAATAATGAGCTATATGGGTTTACCGGTAACCCAGTCCAAATCATGGGCAAGGTCAAATTACCCTTGACATTGGGTGTGGATCCCTGCAAGGCCACGCAAATGGCAAAATTCATGGTGGTAGATGAAGACATATCCCACAATGCAATTCTGGGTAGACCAACACTGAAAGATATGAGGGTGGTAACCTCAATATACCACTTCTCAATGAAGTTTCCTACACCAAATGGCATTGGGTGCGTGAAGGGATGTCAACATGAATCAAGGGAATGCTATAACAGAGCTGTTCAGGCTGCCGAGAAAGCAGACAAACCTATTCAAGTTGAAGAAAAGGCTGATGGAGAAGCCTTATTGAGAAGCCATGGGCATGAGCCACAGAAGTTTGAAAGAGCGTCTTGTAATGCCATCATGATAGTGGAATTGCCAGATGAACCTACTGAAGAGGTTCCTAATTTTCGGGGGGTAGTACCACCACAAAGCTTGTTGTTGGAAGCTGCCGAAAAAAATGATGAAATTCATAACATTTCACTGGAAGGCATAGTAAAAAGTGCCTCAGATGATGATCTAGATGGAGAAATGCTAGAGAATGAGAGCCAGGGAGTGGAGAGAGGACTCCCGGTTGAGATTGACATTGATCCCAGGATGCTCGGTACCCTGGAAAAGGCAGGGGCTGCCGAGGATACTATCCCTATACTAGTGGATGCTGAAGATCCTAGTAAAATCTTGAAAATCGGGCAACAGCTAGATAAAAATACAAGAGAAAGGTTGACTACTTTCCTTAAAAGCAACCTTGATGTGTTTGCATGGTGTCATTCTGACATGGTGGGGATTGACCCGAAAGTCATGTGCCATCATTTGAACATCGACCCTGAGAGAAGGGGTATCCGGCAGAAGAGAAGGCCTGTCAGTGGTGAAAGGGCTACCGCCCTCCAGGAAGAAGTAGACCGGTTATTGAAGGCTGGTTTGATCAAAGAATCCTTCTATCCAACATGGCTAGCAAACCCAGTACTGGTCCGGAAGCCTAATGGGAAATGGAGGACATGTGTTGACTTTACTGATCTAAATAAGGCATGCCCTAAGGATAGCTTCCCGCTACCCAGAATTGATCAACTGGTGGATGCCACGGCAGGCCATGCTTTGCTAAGTTTCATGGATGCCTACTCCGGATATAACCAGATACCGATGTTTGAACCGGACCAGGAGCATACCAGCTTCATAACTGATAGGGGACTGTACTGTTATGTGGGGATGCCGTTTGGGCTATTGAATGCCGGGGCTACCTATCAGAGGCTGGTAAACATGATGTTTAAGGAACAGATTGGTAAGACTATGGAAGTCTATGTTGATGATATGTTGGTCAAATCAAAGGTGGCAGCCGACCATGTGTTGCACCTATCTGAGATGTTTGATATCCTAAGGAAGTACCGGATGAAGCTGAACCCCCAAAAGTGTGTTTTTGGGGTGGAGTCTGGAAAATTTCTTGGATTCATTGTGAACCACAGAGGGATTGAGGCAAACCCTGCCAAAATAGAAGCATTGCTGGAACTGAGGTCCCCAAGGAATGTAAAAGAAGTCCAAGGGCTTACCGGAAGGGTAGAAGCCCTAAATAGATTCGTATCTCGGTCTTCCGACAAATGCAAGGAGTTTTTCAAGGCTATCAAGAAGGGTCAAAACTTTGAATGGACCCCGGAATGTGAGGAAGCCTTCAAGAAACTAAAAGAACAGCTGGGAAGCCCACCATTGCTCTCCAAACCCTTGGAAGGTGAGGTACTCATTTTATATTTAGCTGTTTCTGAATACTCTATAAGTGCTGTGTTGATTCGGGAGGAAGAACAAGTACAATACCCGGTATACTATGTGAGCAAAAGGCTGCTGGATGCGGAAACCCGGTATCCCAGCATGGAAAAGCTAGCATATGCTCTAATATTGGCTTCCAGGAAGCTAAGGCCTTACTTTCAGGCCCATAAAATTGAAGTTAGAACATCCTTCCCGCTGAGGCAAGTGATGCACAAGCCGGAAGCCTCCGGTAGAATGATGAAATGGGCTGTCGAGCTAGGACAGTTTGAAATAGATTACAAACCCCGAACTGCTATTAAAGGCCAAGCACTGGCCGATTTCTTACTGGAGTTTCCTCCTGATTTTGAGGTTACCGGAGAAGATTGTACCCCGGTATCCCCAGTTACCGAAGGGGATGCCGAAAGCCCCCAATTATGGTGGAACCTGTATGTTGATGGTGCAGTAAATAATAATGGGGGAGGTGCAGGAATAGAGTTGGTAAGCCCAGAGGGGCACCGAATTCAGAGTGCCATACACTTTGGCTTCAGGGCTACCAACAATGATGCAGAGTATGAGGCCTTGATTGCTGGCTTGAAACTGGCTCTGGAAATGAAGGTAGAATACCTAAATGTGTTTAGTGACTCCATGCTGATTGTGTGGCAAATTAAAGGAAGCTTCCAGAGTCGAGGCCCCCGCACTGAACTCTACATGAAGTATGCCCAAGAACTTATCAGTAGGTTCAAATTGCTAAATCTGAATCAAATCCCAAGGGTGGAAAATGCCAATGCTGATGCCCTTGCCAAGTTGGGATCCCAAAAAGAAGCTGTCCTGTTAGGGGTAATACCCCTTGAAGTGCAACTCCAACCAAGTATCCATCGAGAGGAGACTATGGAAATAGATTCTTCAATGGAAAGCCAATGGACAACCCCAATACGTGAGTATATCACCAAGGGGACACTTCCGGAGGACAAAGATGAAGCTCGGAAACTCAAATATAAGGCTGCCCGTTATGTGATCTATGATGGCATCCTATACAAGAGGGGATTTAATCAACCTCTACTTAAGTGCATATCTGGAAATGAATGTGAATACATCCTAAGGGAAATTCATGAAGGCATTTGTGGCAACCACTCGGGGGGTACCTCCCTGGCCCACAAAATTCTCCGACAGGGCTATTACTGGCCTACCATGAAAACTGATGCTTATGACTTTGCTAAAGCTTGTGATCAATGCCAAAGGTTTGCTAACTTCAATAGCAACCCAGCTGTGGAACTAAGACCCATTGGAAGCCCCTGGCCCTTTGCAATATGGGGGATTGACCTGATTGGGGAGCTTCCCAAAGGCAGAGGTGGTGTGAAATATGCCGTGGTAGCCGTTGACTACTTTACCAAGTGGGCAGAGGCGGAACCCCTAGCTACCATCACTGCTGGTAAGCTGAAGGAATTTGTTAAACGAGCCATTATATGTAGATACGGGGTACCGTACAAGCTAATCCCAGACAATGGCAAGCAATTTGATAGTAGAGAAATGAGAAGTCTATGTGAGGACTTGGAGATAAAGAAAGATTTTTCAGCCGTTTGCCACCCCCAAAGCAATGGGCAGACGGAAGCTGTGAATAAAATCATCAAGCACACTCTAAAAGCTAAGTTGGAAGATAAAAAGGGAAATTGGCCAGAGGAGCTTCCAATGGTCTTGTGGTCTTACAACACCACTCCCAGGTCCACAACCGGAGAGTCTCCCTTTGTTCTAACCTATGGCTGTGAAGCTATGGTCCCAGTGGAAGTCGGGACAGGGTCCTACCGGAGGGACAATTTCAGTCAAGAATCAAATGAAATACATCAGAGGCTGGCCCTTGACATGGTAGAGGAAAACCGGGCTACCGCCCAGCTGAAACTCGCGGCTTACCAGCAGAGGACCCGCAAATACTATAACAACAAGGTACGCCCTCGACCCCTCAAGGTTGGCGACCTAGTATTGAGAAGAATGATGCCCAATATGCGGGTTCCCGGGCACGGAGCCTTTGGAGCAAACTCGGAAGGGCCTTACAAAATAAAGTCTATCTTTTGGGAAGGCACTTACCACCTTGAAGACATGGATGGGAACACTATTCCCCGTGCTTGGAATGCCGAGCACCTAAAAAAGTACTATCAGTAAGACTCTTTTCAGAGCAAACGTAGGCCTCTTTCAGGCTTAGGATTAATAAAGGCAACCTACTAGTTGTGGTTGCACCATTTCCCTTTCAGTTCTTAGGATTTCATGATTTTCAATAGATGCCCGGGGGGTAGTGGATGCACACCCCGTCTGGATGAAATTTGATGTATTCGTACTATTTGATTTTCAGTAAAAGTAGAAGTTGATTGTTTTCTTTTACATTTACCACTTATAAACATTTTCAGAAATATATGTAAGACCTACAAGCATAGTTCTACATGGCAGCTAGGCTACCATCCAGAACTAGGGGGTAGTAGTGGATACACCTCTCAGCTTAACAGGTTGAAATTATCAGAATTTCAAATTTTTGCCATTTCCAGACATGTACGGAACCTTGAGTGGTTCACATGGCTTACTTGGTTATCAGGGCATGTATGGAACCCTGTTCGGCATACATGGTTCCCTTCATTACTTGGGCTTGTGTGGTAACCTGATTGGCACACTTGGATCCCTTCAATACCAGACATGTACGGAACCTTGAGTGGTTCACATGGCTTACTTGGTTATCAGGGCATGTATGGAACCCTGTTCGGCATACATGGTTCCCTTCATTACTTGGGCTTGTGTGGTAACCTGATTGGCACACTTGGATCCCGTCAATACCAGACATGTACGGAACCTTGAGTGGTTCACATGGCTTACTTGGTTATCAGGGCATGTATGGAACCCTGTTCGGCATACATGGTTCCCTTCATTACTTGGGCTTGTGTGGTAACCTGATTGGCACACTTGGATCCCTTCAATACCAGACATGTACGGAATCTTGAGTGGTTCACATGGCTTACTTGGTTATCAGGGCATGTATGGAACCCTGTTCGGCATATATGGTTCCCTTTACTATTTGGGCTTGTGTGGTACCCTGGTCGACCCACTTGGATCCCTTCATTACAAGACATCTTTGCAGGATTGGCCTACATGGCATCACCACACATGATTTATTAAATGACTGGGACTCCCGGAACAAAGGTTTCCAGGCTAAGCCTCCGGTACCCAGGCTACCGGATAGGGGCTACCGGCCACGGGGCTCCCGGAGTCAGGTTCCTGCCTTCGGGCTTCCAAATGCTATAGGGATACCGGACGGTACCCCCACACCCACAGTGACAACCAAGCAGACAAAGGTACAAGTAGTCTATCAGTTCTATGGCCACCTATCCAGGTATGTGTTGCCATATTTACTCTTGTACTCTTCTACACTGCGATACCATTCTATCGTTCTTATCTTGATTCATGATTTAATATCTATTTAATCAACATATATATGACATATATCCTCTGAAAATTTGTACAAACTTATTTTAGAATTAGAGAGGAGAATCATTTTACCGGATAGAATTCGATGGTGGTGTTTAGTTATGCACTGTTTTGAGTTATCGTAGTACCTTTCTTACTTAGCATATTGGTACCCTAGAGAATGAGTACTATGGGTGTTCGACGGGTAAGGATTTTTAAGTCCAAGTTGGTTCTCGTTGCATAATCAGAAATGATGCGACAATCATACCTACTACATAAAAAACCAGATAATAAGATAAACACGCATTACGAAAGCAAATTCAAAAGTACCAGGCCCGAGGCCATAAGACAAACAAAGTTGAAAGATTAAATCCTTACATCTGTGGAGCGTTATAGGAGCCCACCCCCTTAGTTAAAACTATAAAGTTTGTAAACCAACAAAATATGAGTTCAAGATAATAAGGATGATTTAGGGAGATTGCTTAGGCAGAAGGAGCGTCTTTGACAGCGTCTGAGCTAGGGGAGTCCTCGACAGGGTCATTCTTTTTTGAAGAATTCCATGGAGCAACCTCAACCGTGAGTGCGGGAGCCTCAACCATAGTCTCAGGAGTGGGGATGAATTCGGCAGTGCCCTTCTGTGTAACCGGAGGTGTAGTCGCAATATGGCGCCCGGTAGCCCCAGCCTTCGTTGCTTCAGCTTTGAATTTCTCTACTTGGTTCACTGCATCCTCACCTAGGAGCGACCAATCTAAATCTGGCATCACCTCCCAGGTGGCCTTCAAATAATCATTAACTCCCTTTGAAAAACCAGTGTTGTACCTTTCTGGGAGGGCTTCCTTCAACTTCTTTACTGAAGCCTGCAACATGTCTACCTGCAAGGTCAGCTCCTTCACTGTGGTAGCATGGGCTACCGTCCTTTCCTCTTTCTCCGTGTTTTGACTAGCAACCAGCTTAGCCAACCTGTCCTTCTCCCTAGTTAACTCGGACAAATCCACCTTCAACTTTTTACCAGCATCGAGCAGCTTCTTCTTTTCTTCCTCCATGGCTTGCCTATCCAACTTTAATTGCTTAATCTCATCCCGAAGCCTCATATCCCCACGGGTAGCCAATGCTAATTGGTTGGAGAGCCTGAGTTGATGGAAGAAACTCTCACCTGATGAGAACAACATAGATTTTGCAGCATCAGAGGATCTCTGCCTGGCCCATCCAGTGATAATCTCCATGGGAATCTGGCCCCCAGACATTTGAAAGAACTGCTCAACATCACCCGCGGGGGTACCCTGCTGTGATACCTTAGCCTTCTTCGAGGATCTAGTCTCGGGAGTGGATTTCGAACCTCCGGCAACCTGAGAAAGTCTTCGCTTCTCGGCTGCAGACAGCTCAGTCTTAACAGACATGGAGGCAGGGAATCGAGAGACTGGAGTGGCGGCAATAGGGGTCTCCAACATCATTAACTCATCCTCAGGAAATAAGTCTTCATATTTTTCAGACGGCTTGATGAACGATGGCACTGATCCTGACATACCTGAAAAGATGAGACATTTATAGGTTAAGAGACCGCAATATATGTATCTATATGCAATCGCAAGGTAAAACAGCAGATACTATAAGATCAAATAACATAAAGGATCGTAAAGGAGTAAACAATGATAGGTAAAAGTGAACCACGTGTGTGAAAACAGCTATGAGCATGGGAAGCGGAAGCTTGGGTCACCAGAGTCGTAGGAGACGGAAGCCTTACCAATCTCCTCGGATTGCCGCTCGGCACCCTGGGTTTCCAGTTCCCCCAGCTGTCCTCCTTCTACCTCGTCTCCCGGGATGGGGAGTAAGGGAGCCGCAGGCCTAGAAAACCCTAATCTCTCAAGGGTTTCCGATGTTAACAAGCTTTCACCATCACCCAATGAAGCAGCAAGTTTCATGACTTTCTTGGCCCTTTTCTCTTCAATTCCATCTAAAGAAGTTTGCACTGGGATCCCTAGGGGACATAGTACAGAAGATGAAGATTTAAACCTATGGTATAGTAAAGGGAATCACGAAAGGATTTAGGCAACAAAAGGCTTACCAGGGGTCAAGTTAAACTCCGTGTTAACTCCTTCACAATCGTAGCAGTACAGGAACTGCTCTAGCCAGTCATACATACCTTTCTTATTTCCCTTTATACACTTTCCTTGCCTATTATTCCAAGCAGTAAGGTAAAAAACACCAACCTTCCTTCCGACATCCTTTAATTGATAAAAATAACCTAACTCCCTAGCAGTAAGGGCAACGGAGAAAGCTTGGTCATACAAAATATACATACACGCGGCAACCCGGAAAGAATTGGGTGTCAATTGCATGGGAGCTATCTCGTAAAAGTTCAACAAATCTATAAAAAACGGATGCATTGGAAAAGAAAACCTTAGTTTGAAATAAGAAGCCGATACAACAGCATTGGGGATGGATTGATCTGCTTCGAAATTGTCGAACCTGTGACACCGTTCGCCAGCACAGGGTAGTACAAGGTGGCAACCTGGATTGCAAATTTCCAGCAACCTGGCCAATCTATCAGCATTCATGGTAGAGTCCTGGCCCTCACAAGCAGGAACATTGGAAGCCGGGACATGTGGCTTGCGTTCGACTTCTGATGGTAACTCAATATCACCCTCCCCCTCTATCGCATCATCATTACTGAAGGATAGACGATTACCTCTTAACTGTAATTCATCTATCATTCTTTCCCCCTCATCGGTGTTAGAACTGATATCAACCCTCTCTACTTCTTCACCACCAGAGTTGGAGGAACCAGCCTCTGTGAGGAAGCCAGGGTACCGGTTGACGATCTCAGCAGATAGAGGATTGACTACCTCCACCCGAGAACGTGTTCGGGAGCTAACTGATGGCCTGGATTGGAGCAAAGGTTGAGAGAGCAAAAGATCATTGAGATGGGTGGACCCTGAATCAGACGGTTCCCCAGACACAGGTGACAAGTAACCTAAACATTGGGAAGACTCCCTCGATGCCGATGAGAAAGACATCTGCAACCACAAAAGGAGGGAGCAGATTAGTGAAGAGGATTGAAGTCTAAACAAAAATTGTGGACCGAAGGAGATAACGGTTCTTGATGGCTGACCTAGAGAAACCCAGGGTATAATAGGGTTACCAGTCCAAAGACGAAAAATTAGGACTCGGGGGGTGGCTATTAGTGTGGCATCCTAACCTAGTGACTCCGGTAATTACTAAACGGAACAAGAAGAGGAATACGGAGAAAAAAGGCATTACAGACATGCCCAAACAAATGAGTTACACGACCAAGCATATTTAAAACAACGATATTCATTGAAAACAAGCATCAAACAGGCGAGGTACATGCCTAGAGATAGTAAAGGGGATAGCCGGAGTACCGACCACTCCGACCCACATCACAAGATAAAAACTTAAACATGCATCTATCAGTTGAGATGTAAATGCACAGATCTAGCATGGCTAAGATTGAAGAGATACAAAAGCAAACATATGAAATATACAATCAGAGGCTTACTTGAGATTTTTATCAAATAAAGAAGGTAAATTGTGGTCATTGGACACTTACTTGAATATCCGGGAGAGTCGAATCGACGGAAGTGTAGATGATTAAGCCTTCGCCGGAGAGATCTCGTCGGAACCTTTTGACCAACCTTTGCACACTTGAGAAAACGTCTTGTGAAGATGAAAAGAAAAATAAAAAGCCTAAGAGTGTTAATATATTAAAACAAAGAGAAAATAGGCACAACCCCTGATGAGTGAATGTGGCACAGAAAATGAGGCCTGGGGGGGGGAAGCGTGTTGACACGGGAAATGAACCGCTTTTATCTTATCAAGAAAGAAAAGTGGAGTTCCAATTTAAATTACCCTCTCTTGATAATTATCTCTTTAATTACTAAGGATAAACGAGCTTATTTGAAATTTAAACGAATTAGCTAGGAACCTTTTATTTTTATGGATTCATAATTCAGGCTTCCGTAGCCCAGATACAAGAGATTTCCAGATAAATACTCACATTATTCCTAGCGCCTAAAATCCTGAATTCTTAATGTCTACACACCCTGTCATATTGAGCTAACGAGAGTGTAAAGATATAGATTTTTGCAGAGGATACAAGAAAACGGCACCCTGTGAATATTAGGTTCCCCTTGCACACAGTACTTCAGGGAACCGGGGGGTAGTTGTTGTGACCAAAATCTGGCATGGGTTAAATTTAGGCCCACTAGAGGATTAGGGTCCAGATCCACGAAGAGGATGAGTAATCTGTCAGGTTTCCGGAGGCCTACGGTAGCCCTAGGGGTTACCATGTACACTGTAGCACGGGGACACATGACTAAGGGTCTCAAGGCATCCCCTTGAGGATAACCTATAGCTATTACCAGTCATCCAGTAGAGCTTCCAGAGTAGCTCCCGTGATAGGGGTTACCGGAGGGGGTACCGGAGCCAGGCTACCGGGCGGTACCCCTAGCTTCCGCCGGAAGCCTGATTAGGCTGCCAATACAGATAAGGCACGCCTCCTATTTTTTAGGAATACGTCTATATCATCTAAAAACACTCTCAAACAGATAAACATTCAGTTATTTGAGGATATATGTCATATATACTTGATAAATGATACAAAAATCAAGATAAATACAAGAGATAATCATTCTATGTTACCTAAACTGCTTGGTAACCTGATTTTATACATCACACTCGATTATTATCAGAAATAACAGTCATTATCCCACTGGAGAGAGGATAACTCATCATGAACAAACAATCATATGATTCAAGAACTACATTCGGGCTTGATCCACTATAAATAGTGGTATGTAGGCAGTTTACGGGATCTTCTTCGACACTTTACACTCCTTGAGTAGCTAGAGCACGTGCACTCTTGTGTGACACAGTCAAATTAGGGTTCTTGGCTGGCCAACATTTGGTCCTTGAGCTCTTATCCCGTAGATTCAGCCCGATCCTTCCGAGGAACCACATCCCGTGTTCTTCGGTAACCCTAGTCGTGTGCCTTCCCGGGCGGCTAGCCATTAATCTTCAACCACGACCCTTTCCGGGTGGTTGGACAATTCCTTGATTATTGGCGCTATTCCAGCACGAGGCCTCATAATTTGTTGTGCTAAAATCCTCCCACAACATATATATATATATATATATATATATATATATATAATTAAAATATTATAAGTAAATATATTTATATATATTATTATTATTACTTAAAATTTTTAATTCATTTCACATATTCAAAAGTTTAAAAGTAAAATTTAATTTAATTATAATAATTTAATTATATATTTTAGTACAAATAAAAATTCATTCAAAATATTTTTTAGAATAGGACATTGAATTTAAAATATATATTATATATCATAATTTAGCAAATTACTTTTATTATGAAATTTGTTAGAAAAAGTATAAAATTTAGTTTTTAATATAAATAAAAATTCCCGATTTCCTGCAGGGATCCTCGTTCCCCGTTCGGAGCAGGAAATCGGGGAGCAAAATATTCCCCATTCGGAGATCGAGGCAGGTTCAGGGAGTAGGTAGGGATTCAGGGATCGCGGATTGGGATTACACTCCCGATCCCGAAGTAACCCGACGTCCATCCATGCCCGAATGCCCCAAGAATAGTCAGACCGAAATGGAGGTTGTCACCCAGCAACCTTACACTACGCAGCGGAACACCAAATACCAATGAACTATGCAGCAGAATAACAAATACCAATGATGCCTTAGTGTGTGCAGTGTATAAACATCAATGAACACACTCGTTTACGAGCAAACGCCCAACCTTTTATTTCTCAACTCAATACAAAGGATACAATACAACATGAAGCACTCACTTGGCATCACAATACAACTTGAAGCACTCACTTGGCCTCACACGACAATCTGAAGCACTCACTTGGCTTCACAATTTGAACCACTCACTTGGCCTCACAAAATACATAGAAAAGCACACAACTGGCTTCTCTCTCAAACTACATCTAATTGTGACTCACTTGTGTTAGTCACAGAGGCATGCCTGAATACATCTAATAACAAGCCTAAGTATGTGTAATGCTATGCATTACCTACATGACCTCTTAACTGAGGGAACCTCTAATTGTAGAGTTTCTATTTGTTCTGTACTTGTAATAGGCATCAAATTCTAGTTGTGTTACTGTACTTATAAAGTCAAGAATAATGCTTGAAAGAAGTTCCAAGGTTCATGCCTCAAGCAAGGAGATAAAGCCTGTCAAATAATCACAGTTCGGATTTGAAGAAATGAAGAATTTGCCTAAGTACCAATTCGAGAAGTACATTTGTCTATTCGAGAAGTCTAGCATTCGAGAAGTCAGAGATTCGATATCTCAGAAGACACTATTCGATATCTCTGAATACACTGTTCGATATCTCATTCGATATCTCAGAGATTCAATATGTCTATTACTCTATTCGAGAACTCATGGAGTCAACAAGTCAAAGCATCATTCGAGTTCTCTAAGAGTCAACAAGTCAATGCTCTATTCGATATCTCAAGGACTAAAGAAGCTATTCGACATCTCAGGGATTTGATATGTCAAAATGCTCTATTCGATATCTCAAGGAATCCCAGAGAAAAGAGCTATTCGAGAAGTGATTCAATATGTCAATATAACACTATTCGAGAACTCAGAGTTATCGATTAAGTCAATTCGAGTTCTCGAATCAATCACTTAGCCGCTTCTCGAATACATTCCTGGAGACAAAATACTGAAGAATTGTACAAGTCAGAAACCTGCAACAAGCCAAGACGCTTTATTTGACTATGTACTATAAAGCACATTGGAAAGCCTACAAAGAAGCTTGGAGAGATAAGACAAAGGGACAAGGAGCTAAAGAAGTGGATCTGAACAGGCTTTGCAAAGTCAAATCTGTAGCCGTTTGGACTCTTACTCAAATAAGATAGACATACTGGAAAGTAGTTTGTTTTAACTACCTTATTTGTAGTAAGTAGGTATCCATGTCTATAAGGATACAGCCTTACTTCCTTAGCAGATAAGTTTTTCAAGAAAAATCACAAGAAATATCTCCCTAAGAAAAACGAAGCTGAGAATACTATCATTTGTATTCACAGATTGTAGCAAAATCTTTATCTATTAAAATATTAGATTAAAGTGATATTGTGTTGTGTTTATCTTTGTTATCTGCACTTACATATCTCACACACTCAACACATATCTTGTTGCAAGGATTCAAGAACAAAGAAAAGTTCAAGAATCCATTCACCCCCCTTGTATTCTTTTACTGTATTCAATACTCAACAACTTGCACAATACATTATGCACCTAACTTTGACTCTCATGCACAATACCTCTTTTAGAATGCTATAGAATACATATATATAATGTTAATCTACAACCATCCATGTTTCCCCTCATCCATGGGCAGTTATTAGCAGTTATTCCCAACTAACATGTCCTCACCAAGAATGTAGGCTGAAATGCTGAACTATTACTAATTTAATAATAATACGCATACTGAATATGCATATTAAGTCCATATATTCTAACAGGATATGCATATTTCATGTTATACAATTCATAATATCTCGATCCTGAATACGTATTAAGGGTTACTTCATTGTAAAATGCGTATAATGAATTACTTTTTTGGGATATACATATCTGATCGGCTAAAATTGACACATAATTGAATTCGATTATTTTGATGTATTTTGTTTAAATAATGGGCTATATTTTTCGTATACCCCTTCTTATACATACAGTTGAACCCCGTAATAACATTCCATGCATTTAAGTTTAACAAATGCCTTGTAGAAGAAAGTTTTAATCTGTACATCATAGGTTTTCTCTCTTTTCTCTCTAGTCTCACAGTTGCCTCCCTTCTCTGTTCTTTAACCGACGGGGCTTCCACCGATTTTTCCGGTGGAATGCCCCAAATTCTTTGTTTTGTTTTGTTTGATTTGTCGATTTCAATAATCTCCCGTTTTGGGTAAGGATTTCTATCCTTTTGGTTTGATTAGGATTGTTTTCTAGATCTACATTATCGGAGTTTCCGATTTTCTTTTTCTTCGATTGAAACAGAGCTTGTTGGATTCGAGAGTTAAACTTCTATCTTGTGATTTCGTTTGTCAGATCTAAGTTTTTTTGGATTTTCTTTTGCATTTTCAGTTTATTTTTATTTCGGTTTTCGGCTTATATTCTTTAGTTTGGTTTCTTTCCTTTGTGAGAGGTTTGTTATTCGCTTCTTGATTGTGATCGGGGGTCTTGATTTATTGATGAAATTTTGTATGAGATTGCAGTTCTGGTCGATAGCTCAAACGATAGCTCTATCGGGGCATGATGAAGAGGGTACCAATCCAACGAGGATGCATGAAGTGGGTACTTGTATTTCTATATACATTATCTTCAAAATATCGTTTAACTGTCTCTTCATTATGAAAACATGCGATTGCAATTTACTATTTATTCGACTCGATCATTGGTATTGATGTCGTATGGCTTTTAATTATATAATTAATACCTTTGTCCTTTAACAAAAATCATTTCATGTATTTTCTTTTAGCTTGTAAATTTAATAGGTACGTATGAGCTCTTGATATTAGGGATGTCAAAAAAAACCTGATCTGATGGATATCCGATTCATACCGATCCGATTGGATTTTACCGAACCCGATTTTTTGGATTTGGATTTGGATTTAATTTTTAAATCCGAAAGATTTTGGATTTGGATTTTACGTGTACCGAACCGAACCCGATCCAAAACCCGAAACCCGATCCAAACTCGAACCTCGAAAAAACCCGACATATATACTATATATATATATATATATATATATACTAACATAAGAACAGTGAGAACATAATAGTTCTGCACCAAAACAATACAAAAATAAAAATGTGAAAAATATGCAGAACAATTGTTCTACACTTTTTAAAGGAGTGCAGAACAACTGTTCTCAAGTATAAATTGTTCTCACTTGAATCATGTCCTATCATATATATATATATATATATATATATATATATATCTGTGTGTGTGTGTGTTCTCACCAGAGCGTGACCCATATATGATATTATATAAATGTATATAATAATAATAATAATAATAATAATTTAATCTTAATAATTTTATATTTCAAAACATACATTTATATATATATAAGATACATATCAAGCAAATAAACAAAATGATCACCCACATATATATATATATATATATATATATATATATAAATATATACATATTCTTGTATTTTTCTTATAGTTTTTAAATTTTATTTATAATATTCTATATTTTTTATGCAACTAAAATATTTTTAAATTTAAATTATATTTGTACTTTTATATTTTGCTTAATGTGATTATTTTAATTTTTCAGTTTTGAATTAAAAACCCGATTTAAATCCGAATCCAAACCGAAACTCGATAAAACCCGATGGTTTGGATTTTGTTCAAACCCGAATCCAAACCTGAATCGATCCGAAAATTTTGGATTTGGATTTGGATTTGGCCAATACCCGATCCGATCCGACCCGTTGCCTTCCCTACTTAATTTTATGCAACCAATTTAATGTCGATGTTCAAGAATCCTAAAACACAAAAATTATCAAAGTAATTGTTGAAGAAGAACTTCAACAAGTTGCATGTGATATTTGTTAAAGTATGGAAGGTACCCAATTAGATTCATTTGTGTTGTATGATAATTGTTGCAATTACTTATTTATTTATACTAAGCAAAAAAATAAAGGCCAAGAAAAATTATTTTTGTTTAAATAGCCCCTATTTTTTGGCGACCTTATTGCCAATTGGAGTAAATTAAAATGAATTCTGAAGTTAGAGGATGCAAAATGTTAATAAACAAAGCTAATATAGTAATGTATAAATGATGATATTTTGAGTGATACAAAGTGCATTTAATTCTAACTAATAATCGAGGAGTACTAAAAAATTGGGCAAAAGTTTTCGTCGTCGTGGTTTTGCAGTTTTGCAAGTTGTTTTGTCTTATCAAATGATAAGTTTTCAAAATAATATATCATTATCTTTAACCTTTCATTGTAGATTACTGAGAGTCGTAAGATGGCAACAACACCATTGAATCTGGATGAGATGTATGCACGGATGGCATTAAAAAAGGAGGATGGGGGAGGGTTGATAGTTGGAGAAAAGGATATACATCAGTCAAAAAAAACGTTTGTTTTGGTCGTAAAATTGCTTACGGAGAGAAATACTAATTTCCAAGCCATGCAAAATGTTCTAGCAGCATTGTGGAGACCAAGGGAAGGGGTTGAGATCCATGATTTGGGAGGACGGAGATTTTCATTTGTTTTCTTTCATGTTCTGGATATTCAAAAGGTGATTGAAGGAGGTCCGTGGACTTTTGAACAAAACCTATTGGTTTATCATAAGCAGGAGGAAAATGAGGATCCACATCTGGTGCCATTAAATAAAATGGATATATGGGTACAGATTTATGACTTGCCGGCTGGGATGTTATCAGAAAAGATTTTGTAGAGTATCGGGAACTATGTGGGTGAGTTTGTTAAGACGGATCCGTTGAATACTAATGGTGAATGGAAGATTGTAAAGCATAATGTAATGTAATGTAATATGTAATAGAGGACATATATAACTCAACTAGGATAAAAGATAAATAATATTAACTTTATATAGGGATCGTGAAATTTGAAGAACAGGCGCCGACAAGGATCAAGTCGCTGAATGAAGTTCATTAACATGATCAAGCCTTAATGACAGAATAAGATGTACAGATGATTCAGTTGAAGGGCCAAAAGATTCCATGTATTTATATTATTTGAAGATACTGCTGCAGGCTAATCAATTGGAATGCAACGAAGGTGTGAAGATCAAGATCAGTGCTAGTCACTTGTGAACCAGACCAGTGCACTAAGTGTCAGCACATACGAGAAGGATCAACACATTAATTCACAGAAAGAATTTCCAAAGCCTATTGACGATCAAGGACAGACATAATATCTCAAGGTATTGTCAAAAATTAATTTACTCTGAAAATTAACTAAGTAACAGATTAATTAATTATTTATAATAAATAATTAAATTAATCTGGTACTTGAACTAATTTTTGAGATGAATTAATTTAGCAGAATATTTGAAACAGAAGAGAGAAGCCTAAAAGAAGCAGCCAAAAATAGTAATACTATGCAAAGTTACTATGTGCATGATTACTATGCAAGATTACTATGCACGGTTACTATGCAAGTACTGTGCAAATAGTGGTACTGTGCAAATAGTGGTTACTGTTCAAATAGTGATTACTGTGCAAATAGTGGTATTGTGCAAATAGTGGCTGGTGGGGCCCACGGAAGAAAATTTTCTTAGCAGACACGGTTTGGTTGGTGTAATAGTTGTTACTATGTAGGTGGGGCCCACGTGAATAGTACAGCATAGTACAACATAGTGACTTTCTAAAACCTATAAATAGGCCTGTTGTATTTCATTTCAAAACACACCTCAACACACAACTCTCTTTTCTCTCTCTTATATCTTCTCTGTGTAAGCTGCTAGACAGTCCATCTAGTAGGAAATCCGGCTTAGCCCGCTTTCAGGAAGTGTCGGGTAGAAGGTACTCGTGCCTAAACTATCCTTAGGAGTGTTCTGGTTTTGAAGCTAATCCATTGGATTGGAAGTTGTAACACCCCTTCGAGTTTATTATCAATAAAGATATATTCTCGAAATTAATTTTTTTTTGGTAGTATCGTATTCAACCCCACTTCTACGATACTTCGGGACCTAACAATTGGTATTAAAGCAAACTTCTAGCATACAAGAAGTCTAAAGATCAAAACCATAGGAAGGAAGGATACAGGTGTGAAGATTCCAATGCTTGACAAAGATAATTACTTTCACTGGAAAGTAAAAATGCACCTTCATCTCTCAGCCATCGATGAAGGCTATGTAGATTGCATAGAAAAAGGACCTCATGTTCCAATGAAGGCCAACTCAAGGATTGGTCAAGATGCTGGCACTGTAGCTGTTGGAAGGCCTATTCCAAAGAATCAAGCTGAGTACACAGATGAAAACTTAGAGGAGATTCACAAAGATAGGAAGACCATGAACATTTTGTTCAATGGAATCGATCAAGATATGTTTATTAACTGCACCACTGCTAAGCAAGTGTGGGACATTATCCAAACCATCTGTGAAGGAACTGAGCAGGTCAGAGAGAACAAGATGCAACTTCTCATACAACAGTATGAACACTTCCAGCATAATTCTGGTGAAAATTTAACGGATATATTCAGTAGATTTCAGAAACTACTTAATGGCATGAAGTTGTATGGGAGAACATATGAAGTCAAAGACTCCAACTTAAAATTTCTGAGATCTCTTCCTAAGGAATAGAAGCCAGTTACAGTCTCGTTGAGAAACTTCCAAGACTACAAAAGTTTTACACTTTAGAGACTGTATGGTATCCTAAAAACATATGAGCTTGAAATGCAGCAAGATGAGGAAGTAGAAAAGAGCCAGAAGAAGAGTGGAGCTATAGCCTTGGTGGCCAATATTCCAACAAACCAAGATGGAGAGAAGATGAAGAATGTGGAAGTCACACCAAGTCAAAGAACTTGTGAAGGTGGAGCTGCAACCAGCAAAGGTAAAAGTAAGATGATTGAAGAACCTGATGCATTAAGTGTGGATGAAGCTGAAGATCTAGATGAGTATTTGGCATTTCTATCAAAAAGATTTTCGAAGCTAAGATTCAAGAAGAATCCAGCAGGAGCCGGGAAATTCAAGAAAAGTTATCAACCGAACAAGGATGTGGTTGAAAGATTAAAGATCAAATGCTATAGCTGTGGAATTTCTGGTCACTTTGCCAATGAATGCAGAAAATCCAAAGCTGAGAAAAAGAAGAAATAATTCGAGACTGTTGATTACAAAAAGAAATAATTTGATCTTCTCAAGCAAAAGGGAAGAGCATTTGTATCTATAGATGATGATTGGGCAGCTGGAGGAGACTCAGATGCAGAAGAGGAGTTTGTCAATCTTGCACTCATGGCAAACAAAACTGATGAAGAGGCTAGTTCAGCAAGCAACCAGGTATACTCTACAAACCTAACTAAACTTTCCAAAGATTAATGCGATAATGTTGTTAATGAAATGTCTAATGAATTGTATAACATGCATGTCACATTAAAATCGCTTAACAAGGAGAACAAAAAGATTAAAGATCTTAATGCTAAGATAGGTGATAGGAATACTCTGTTAGAGACTCAACTAATTGATTTTGAAACAATGAAATGAGATTGTCAGGATGCTAAAAATGAGTTACTTGAGGCTCTGAAAAGAGAAGAGTGTTTAATAAAATAGTTAAAAGAGGAACAAGACTTAATTGCTAAGTGGAAGGGATCAAAGGCTAAAACTGAAGAAATTTATAATGTACAAGGAGTTGATTCTTTTCATAAATTAGCAGAAGTAAAGTTAGGAGTTGATGGGGAGACTGCTTCAGACAGTGACTCAATCGATGTGGTATGTCCATTGAAGTTGGAACCTGTCAGCAAAGCAACCTTGATTAAACTAAATAACCAATATGGACCTGTCAGCAAAAACTTTGTAGTTGGAGAGTGAAGCAAAACCAAATCTGTTGAACAAGGGAACATAGGCCATTTATCCATCAAGAAATTGAAGGATAAATTATAAAAGACAGAACCAAAGGCTAAGGCTAAAAAGAAGAATATAAATGGCAAAGTAGGAATTAACAAACACAGCAATTACACACCTGATAAGTATGTTCCTAGGAAAGAATGTGTAAAATGTGGTAGTCTTAATCATTTGTCTGTCAACTGTAAAACTGTTAAAGATGCTTCTGTGCCAAGTATGCTTATATTTGTGCCTATGCCTGCTATGAATGTTACACCTAACATGTTTGTTCAACCTGCTCATGCATCTAGTTAGTATGCTAACATGCCATTCATGGATAATCCATATTACAATACTTTTTACATGCCTCAGTTGCCATGGATGATGAATAACATGTTTACACAGACTATGCCAAATTATACATCTAGTTTTAATGCATGTGAGCAAGTGAAACAACCTATTTTTCAGAAACCTACACCAAGGGTTAAGGTTAATTTAACTCAATCAGAACCCCTGGGTAGTAAGGGCTTGAAAAATAAGAAAAAGGCTAACAAGGCAGGACCCAAGAAAACTTGGGTACCAAAATCAACTTGATTTTGTTTTGATGTGTGCAAGGAAACAGAAAGAATCTTTGGTATCTAGACAGTGGTTGTTCTAAGCATATGACTGGAGATTCTACCCTGCTCACTAAGTTTGAGGAGAGAGCTGGCCGTAGCATTACCTTTGAAGACAACAGCAAAGGATATACTAGAGGATATGGCTTGATTTCACAAGGGAATGTTGTCATTGAAGAAGTAGCACCGGTTGATGGACTTAAGCATAACTTGCTAAGTGTCAGTCAACTGTGTGATAAAGGCCAGAATGTCTGGTTCACATCTGAAGCTTGTGTCATTTTCAAGAAAAGTGACAACAAGGTAGTGTTGATAGGAGATAGAAGAGGAAATGTGTACATTGCTGACTTCAGTTCAACAAATGCAAACATGACTACATGTCTTCTCAGCAAGGCAAGTGTAGATGAAGGTTGGCTTTGGCATAAAAGACTGTCACGCTTGAATTTTAAAGCAATGAATGAGTTTGTAAAAAAAGGATTTGGTTAGAGGTATTCCAAAATTTGATTAATCCAAGGATGGATTGTGTGATGCATGCCAGAAAGGGAAGCAGAAGAAGGCCTCTTTCAAATCAAAGTCAATGTCATCAATTGATCAACCCTTGCAACTACTTCACATGCATCCCTTTGGACCAGTCAATGTGTTGTCAATGTCAAAGAAGAAATACTGTCTTGTGATTATTGATGATTTCTCAAAATTCTCTTGGACATTCTTTCTGCACTCTAAGGATGAGGCGGGTGAAGTCATTATAAATCACATCAAGAAAGTCAACAACAATCCTTTACTCAAAGTAAGGAGAATCAGAAGTGACAATGGAACTGAGTTCAAGAATTCTGTAATAAGAGAGTTTTGTGAAGAAGAAGAAGAAATTATCCAAGAATTCTCTGCACCAAGAACTCCTCAACAAAATGGTGTAGTGGAAAGAAAGAACAGAACTCTAATTGAAGATGCAAGAACAATGCTTGAAGAGTCTAAGCTACCAACATACTTCTGGGCAGAAGCTAAAAACACTGCATGCTACGCTCAGAATATTTTTTTGGTCAATCAAGCAAAATGCATGACACCTTATCAACTTTTCAAAGGCAAAAACCAACAATCAACTTTTTGCATGTCTTTGGATGCAAATGCTTTGTACTGAAAAATCATGGTGAGCATCTTGGAAAATTTGATTCAAAGGCAGATGAAGCTATCTTTGTTGGATACTCAGCTGGAAAATCCTACAGAGTCTACAACCTAAGACTAAACATTGTAATGGAGTCCATACATGTTGTCTTTGATGACAAGAAAATATCTGGTCTAGTAGATGAAGGTTTTCATGAGTCTCTCTCATTTGAGAATGAGAAAAGTGGTGAAGAAAGTGAAGATGATGATGAAGAATGGAGATCAAATGGTGTGAGAAACAGACAAGGATCATCAGTTGAAGTACAGAATGAACCACCTGTTGAAGAGCAACTTACTCCATCAGTTGGAAATCAATTTGAAGCATCTGTAGAAAATCAAAGAGAAGCATCTGTTGATGAATCTGCAAGAACTCCATCAATCTCGAGGGCCATACACTCAGGGGGAGTTTCTCATAGTCAAAACTCAACAACAAACCACAATGATCAACACAGAGAAAATGAAGCCACTTCATCAAGGTCAAACTTACCACCACAAATAAAATGGACCAGGGATCATCCATTTGAGCTTATCATTGGAGATCCTAATACAAAGGTCCAAACCAGAAGAGCAACTCAAGAAGAATGCTTGTATAGCAGTTTTCTATCCAAAGAGGAACCTAAGAGAGTTGAAGATGCTCTTCTGGATCCAGACTGGGTTTTAGCAATGCAAGAAGAGCTAAACCAGTTTGAAAGAAATGAAGTATGGAAACTTGTACCCAAACCTAAAGACAAATTATTGATTGGCACTATGTGGGTATTCAAGAACAAGATGGATGAGAATGGCATAGTCACAAGGAATAAAGCTAGATTAGTGGCTAAAGGCGACTATCAAGAAGAAGGAATTGACTTTGAAGAAACCTTTGCACCAGTGGCAAGGTTAGAAGCAATAAGGATCTTCCTGGCCTTTGCAGCGCATGAAAATTTCAAAGTCTATCAAATGGATGTCAAGAGTGCATTTCTGAATGGTATTCTGGAGGAGGAGGTGTATGTTAGTCAACCGCCTGGTTTTGAAGATCCAGACTTTCCAGAACATGTGTTCTTTCTACTCAAAGCACTCTATGGCCTGAAGCAAGCACCTAGAGCCTGGTATGACACACTCTCACAGTTCCTTATAGAGAATCACTTTATTCGAGGTACTGTTGATAAAACTCTCTTTTATAGAAATGTCAATGGCTCTATGATACTTATCCAAATTTATGTAGATGATATAATATTTGGGTCTACAGATGAGAAACTTTCCAAGAGATTTTCCAAACTCATGCAAAGTAGATATGAAATGAGTATGATGGGTGAATTAACTTATTTTCTTGGTTTAGAAGTTAAACAATTGAATGAGGGAATTTTTATAAGTCAAACAAAATACATTTATGATCTTTTAAAAAGGTTTGATTTAGCAGATTGCTCTTCTGCAAAAACACCCAGGGCCACTGCCACTAAGCTTGAACTGAATACTAAGGAAAAGAAGGTGGACATGACAAACTATAGGGGCATGGTTGGATCTCTTTTATACTTAACAGCTAGTAGACCTGATATTATGTTTGCTACATGTTTATGTGCTAGATTTCAAGCTGATCCTATGGAATCTCACTTAGTAGCTATTAAAAGGATTTTCAGATATCTCAAGGGAACACCAAACCTTGGCATTTGGTGCCCTAGAGATTCTGGTTTTGATCTAATTGGTTACACAAATGCAGATTATGCAGGTTGCAAAATGGATAGAACAAGTACCACAGGAACCTGTCAATTCTTGGGAAACAAGCTGGTCTCATGATTCAGTAAAAAGCAGAACTCAGTATCTACCTCAACTGCAGAGGTTGAATACATAGCAGCTGGGAGTTGTTGTGCACAGATTCTATGGATGAGAAATCAACTACTTGACTATGGAGTTAAAGTTGAAAAGATCCCAATTTTTTTTGACAACACTAGTGCAATTGCAATATCAAATAATCCAGTGCAGCATTCTAGAACCAAGCACATAGACATCAGATACCATTTCATCAGGGAGCATGTGATGAAAGGCACTGTGGAACTACATTTTGTTCCTAGTGAAAAACAGTTGGCAGACATTTTTACTAAAGCTTTGGATGAAGCAACCTTTTCAAGGTTGGTAAGTGAGCTTGGTATGTTAAATTTCACATGATCTTTTAAAATGTCTGTTCAATTTGCTTGCAGCGAGTGAATTTCATTCTCTGGATTTTGTTTGTTTTATTTGCTTATCTGCATGATTATTCTGGAGATATCATTGTAGCATAATTAAATAAATATTTTATTGACATATATCAATTAATGATATTTTGTTAATTTTATGTCTATTTAATTGTGAGTTTATCTGATTATTGTGGATTAATTTTTGATTTACTGCGTGATTATTTTCAAATCCATAATAATTAGAAGTATTAAATATGTGTATATGTGTATAGGCTGATAGGTTTCGGTGATAAGATGTTTTTCGGCTGACAGGTTTTAATGATAAGATGTTTTTCTTCTAATTAGGTTGTTAGGTGAGAAATTATTGAACGGTGTTATTTTTTCAACATAACCTGTCACTATCACACCTAACCCACTAAACCTTGAAACCTTATAAATGATGAGTTTTTGTTTGTGTTTAACATCATCATTTTTCAGATACACAGAGCATATACACACAATTGCTGAATATTTCGAGCTTTGATCGGAAAGATCTCTCAATCTAGCTAGTGGTTTTTTTGATCGGATTTCATATTCTTGCTTTATACATCATCCTTTATAAAAACTAACCCTTGTTTTTGAATTTCCTCAAAGTTTTGAAAATGGCATTGCAGGGAAGCTTTCTAATTGCTAAAGTTAATCCTATTTCAAATCAGCAAATCGAAACCATTCTGGATGAGCAATTTCGGGCTTGGACACAATTTCTGAATGAACATTCATTAATTCGCTATGCTTTAGTTACACCAGTGCAGCTTAACCATGATGCATTACGTGAACTATATTGCAGTGCGGTTAATACTTCTAGACAGGACGGGTGTGCAATCACATATCGACTGTTTGGTAGGTCGATTAGGGTCACTGAACGAGATGTTAATCGAATTCTTCATTTTCCTATGAAAAATCTTGTTTCTGATCCTACACCTGAACAGATTGAAATGTTCTTTCGTTTTATAAGGTACCAAGATGGAAATTTCAATACTGGTAATCTTCCTAGAACGTTTCTAACCTAGTACTGGAATTTCTTCTTTCACACTCTTAAAAATGTTTTTTCCTCAGATAGAATAAATCAAGATCGAATACCTGAATTTATTCAAAAATTAGGGTATGCGGTCGCCAATAATTTGAGGATTAATTTTGGAAAAATAGTGCTTGGTCAAATCATTTTAAAGATGAAACACTTGGGAAGAAGAGATGTCCGGACTCAAAATGTCAAATGTCTATATCCAAGGTTTCTACAGCTAATATTAAATAATTTTTTGGATGATAAAGATAGGGTACGCTTGGAAAATGGTCGAAAGGTGGAATGTTCTTACATGAAGACGAATGTAATTAATTACATAAGCAAAAAGAACTATACGGATGTGCCTACAGTCCTAACTGAATATCTAAAGACTATCTCACTTCCGTTGTTACCAAGACCAGTGAGAACAGGTATACGACAAGGTAATATTTCAATCTCCGCTATTCTAACCTCTGTATTCCCTGTTGTGTCACTAGAAATACAGTTTCTACAGCCCCTTGATAAGTGGATTTTTAACCACTTGGATCACTTCATTTTGGCTTAAATTGATCGCTTGTATCTCAAGTATTTGTGTGTTTTAATATGTTTTGTGTAGCTGTGCAGGTTAGCAAAATGCCAGCTATGATTGTTGATTTTCGTTGGTCTTGGAGTTTAAATTGAGCTTTGGAATGAAGGATGGTGAATTTCCCTAGGCTACCATGAGGATTCATAATTCAAGAATTGAAGAACGGGAAGTGGCAAAAGAATCGGAAGAGAAAACGGAAGAGAAATGAGCAAATTGTGAGAAATTCGGATTTGCCGGTAGGTTGCGCAGTCTACTTTGTTTTGGTCATATCTGGAGTTCTACAAGTCCGTTTGAGGCCCGTAAGCTGTCCACGCGAAGCTTGGAGAATGTTCTAGAGCATAAAAATATTTCTGGCAGAATGCAGCACGCGGGCGCGCCTGATTTGCACTGTTTTGGAGCGCGGCCACGCCGGTAGAATTGCTGAGAGGAATTTGGAGAGCGCTGGTGCGCCCGTATTACACTAAAATGGCGTGCGGCCGCGCCTGCCACCGCCAGACTCGGACAGAATGCTGCTGGAAACCGATTTTGAGAAGGAAATTGCTTTGTTTGCTAATTCTAATCATTATGGAATCACATGAACGGTCAGAAACTTCCAGAATCAAACTTATACATGGAATTTGCAATTCTATTTCATTCAAAGATGGAATTTTCCAATCTTCTATTCCAACTCAAAGAAGCCAATTACTTGGAGATGAGGACACTTGGGGCTATAAATACACATCTTGGGGGACAGAAAAAGAA
Source organism: Saposhnikovia divaricata (assembly GCA_036435485.1). Lineage (NCBI taxonomy): Eukaryota > Viridiplantae > Streptophyta > Magnoliopsida > Apiales > Apiaceae > Saposhnikovia > Saposhnikovia divaricata. The sequence continues at coordinate 21,421,739 of CM071595.1, forward strand.
AAACGATTAGATATCAATTACTTAGGATTATTTGTATCTTTTTATACTTTGTTTTTATCATGGTTTCATCAGATGCCATGATCACGAGAGGTTCAATTATGAACTAATCGTTGTCATAAGATTCTAACGGATTTATCTATGTAGCTTAGTAATTTGATTGCTTTAAAGATTGTGTGTAGTGAATTCTTGATATCCTCGTATGGTTGTGATTCATGTGTTTAGATGCGTCATGAACATCTAATTTGTTAATCTCTTGTGAAGCGAGAGTGGATCTTGAGATTTAGAACTTGCCATGCTAGCATAGGATAGGTTGATGTTTTAACATCATCATTTGTGACGTAAATAGAGATATTATGCTGCCCTATTTGATCTTAATAGACAACTTGTTCTTCAACCGTTATGTTTTCAAATCTTATAGAGATATAGGGTCTAAACATAATTGGTGTCTATTCATCTTCTATCTCTTTTGTGGATGTATGATTAGTTTGGTGTTTGTATACCGAGAGGTAGCTTATACTTGTTCCGTGTTGTCTGATCAGATATCATAACCATCATATGCATTGATTAAAAGCATCAACTCTAAGCGAAGTAGTTAATGAAGTTAGGATCCCACGTTTTCTCTTGCAGACGTAATTAGATTTCAATTCTTGTTAGTTTGTTAATTCTTAGTTTTATTAATTTGTTTCTTAGTTAATTATAGTTAATTAAAATCTTGTTATTTATCTTAGCAGTGCATAATAACCATACATTGTTGCATAGGTACAAAACTGAATTAAAACCATAACCAGATCTCTGTGGGAACGAACTCAACTTTATTCTATATTACTTGTGACCACGTACGCTTGCGTGATTTAGTGCAAACAAGTTTTTGGCACCGCTGCCGGGGATCATCGTGTTTTATTTTTGGTTTATGTGCTTGTCAATAGTGGTCGTTAGAGTTCACTGACTCAGATTTTTCTTACCTATCTTGTTTGGTTCGGTGTGTTTCAGGTACTTGAGTGTTTGAAGATGGCATGCGAGGAGTTGCCATGGTGGGCATATTCGAGGACATCCATGCCTCAGCAATGTGAGAAGTGTTTGGGCGTTCATGATCCCTCACAATATTGTTACTGCGAAGGAGTTGATCCATATGTCACTTATGAGGAACAACCATATTTTCAATACCATCCTCAACAGTACCAGCAAGATATTCCAGATATGTCATATTTCTTTGGAAGTGAAGAGTTTCAACATCAGCAACCTACTCCTACTTTTCAGTCAGATGAGGTTGATGTTATGGAGGAGATTAGGATGCTTGCAAAGAGTTATGAGGAGTCTACCAAAAATATGGGGACACTAATTGCTCAAGTTTTGAGTGCCTTGGAACAAGAGAAACAACAATCCATACCAGAGGCAATTCCAAAAAATAACGGTGACTTGGAGCAGGGTACTGCATGCATAATTGAGGAAGACAAATTCCAAGGTGAGGTGAGCGTTCACAAGCCATGTGAGGAATTTGATCAAGCTAGTGAGGTGGATGATTTGGAAAGGGCACAATTTGGGACAGACACTGATAAGCTACACATATTTCAAGAATTGGTATGTGCGTACCAAGAGGACACTGATGAGCTACGCAAATTTCAAGAATTGGTATGTGCGTTCCAAGAGGCTGATGATCATGGGACAGATGCAGATCTTCTACTTGTCTCAAAGTGTGAAGATGGAGGTAGCACATTAGAGCCAATGGAGGAAGTTCTCTTTGAGGAACCAAAGGCTTCAGCAACTTACATTTACCCTCCTCCATTATATTCAAGCGAAGCCCGCGATTGTGTGTTGTTCTACAAATTGACAGATTTTGGGTCAACTGATGAAGGCATTGGAATAGGACATAGTTGTTACACGAATAGGCCAAGCGAGGAGAAGGGGCAGAAAGTGTGTCGTCGTGATGACGATGAAGTCTCACGAAGAGAGGACCAGGCAAACTATTATCATCCTTAATGGAGGCTTGGAAGTAACATCAAGCTATTGACGTTAAAGAAGCGCTTCTTGGGAGGCAACCCAAGCATTGTTGTATACTGGTATGTTTTCTACTTTCCCTCGTATTTACTTCCATTCAATGAGGGCATTGAATTTTTCAAGTTTGGGGGTGGTTTGAGGGATAAGTAGTGTATATATATATGTGATTATTAGTCATTGTGTTCATGTAGGATTTCATGCTTGCATATTAGTAGTAGTAAATTATGCATTTATGTTCGTGTTATCTACGTTTGTTTCATATATGACATTCTGTTTTAATGTTCGTATATGATGTGAGTTCATAATAGTCTGCATTTACACCCATTCTTGATAGGAATTTTTTGTTGTTGACGCTTTTGATTGAGAAGTGGTATGCTTTGTTCTTGTGCACACACATACACTAGTAAGTTGAAGCTAGTAGACTTATTGAATGTTGTGAGTAATTAGAAGGACATGAATATGTGCAAGTTGATTTAGTTTGCATGCTTTGAATACAAGTAGGTGCATTAGAGAGATTTTTGCTTGGGATTGAGTACGTTTTTCCCGCCAAGTGAGCTTTCGAACCTTATTGCATATTTGTTGCAATTTTATTCGTTCGCTTGAGTGTCCACGGATTGTTTGCATTGCTAGCAGTTGTTTGAGGTCTTTCTTGAAACGCATGACATTATTTGACGATTAAAATGATAAAGGCATTTAGGAATAACCGCATATTTTCCCATATTACCACACCATGTTTACATGATCAATTAGTTAACCCGTTGAGCTTGATCCTATTTTTTTCGGTGACATACCACATTACTTGCCTAGACCTTTTTCTTGTATTGGCCTTACATTTAATTTGAACCCACATTGTCAAGGGCTAGTAGAGTGCTTAAGGGAGTAATAAGGTGTGCAAGAAGGGGTTTATTGATGGTCATAATTTTTGGGGGGAAATATTGAAATTTGGGTTTGGTTGTTTGCTTGATAGTCGGCATGTGTAATAAAATCGTGGGATCATTGTTATTGTCTATATTATTGTTTTATTAGCTCTCGAAAAAAAGAAGAGAAAAAAAAATATATATATATATATATATATATATATATATATATATATATATATATTATGAGAGCATATTTGTGTTTATTGTGATCCTAATTTAGTCGACTATTCGAGTGTTTTTGTTGAAAGAAGAATAGTAAATTATGTGGGGGGAAATAGGTGGTTGTGTATGATTTATTATAAGTTCCTACTAGCTTTTGACATTTCACCTGTTTTGGCTTATTTGACATACCTTGTCCCTAGCCCCGTTACAACCCAAATAAAGACCTTTTGATTATCGTCATTGATGTATGTTGTGTTAAGAGTTAGATTGATACCAAATGTCAAGCGTGCTTATGATTTTGTTGGAATTGAGTGATACACTTACCCATGTTCTTGAGTGAATATTCTTTTGTGAGTGGATTGTGAGTGTTTGCTTGTTTTTGCGTATGAGATCCCGAGTTTTGTCTCAAAGATGTACTCTTGTAAGCTTATCATGTTTACTAACTTATTCTTACACTTGACATGGACTTTTGAGAGCTTATGCATGTTCATTAAGTAGACTATGTGAATGCTTGCACTTTCGACACCAAGACATTGCGTATTTACTTTGATTCTTAAGTTGATATGGCAAGAGAGGATTTGATGGTATGGTAGGATATTAGTACTAGATTAATTGCATTTTCATATTAGTTGCATTCATGCATTGCATTGCATTGGATTTTGTGGGTACATTCACTATAGGCCCTCACGAGACCTTACTCGTCCACTAGGGCTGCCTAGGGGTTTAAAGGGCTTGTTGCATATGCCAAATGCAACCGTGATCACCTACGGAAGTGGTACTAGTTAGTGTAGATAGATTTTTATGTTTATGCTTGAGGACAAGCATCGGTTTAAGTTTGGGGGTGTGATAAGTGGATTTTTATCCACTTGGATCGCTTCATTTTGGCTTAAATTGATCGCTTGTATCTCAAGTATTTGTGTGTTTTAATATGTTTTGTGTAGCTGTGCAGGTTAGCAAAATGCCAGCTATGATTGTTGATTTTCGTTGGTCTTGGAGTTTAAATTGAGTTTTGGAATGAAGGATGGTGAATTTCCCTAGGCTACCATGAGGATTCATAATTCAAGAATTGAAGAACGCAAAAGAATCGGAAGAGAAAACGGAAGAGAAATGAGCAAATTGTGGGAAATTCGGATTTGCCGGTAGGTTGCGCAGTCTACTTTGTTTTGGTCATATCTGGAGTTCTACAAGTCCGTTTGAGGTCCGTAAGCTGTCCACGCGAAGCTTGGAGAACGTTCTAGAGCATAAAAATATTTCTGGCAGAATGCAGCGTGCGGGCGCGCCTGATTTGCAATGTTTTGGAGCGCGGCCGCGCCGGTAGAATTGCTGAGAGGATTTTGGAGAGCGCGGGTGCGCCCGTTTTACACTAAAATGGCACGCGGCCGCGCCTGCCACCGCCATACTCGGACAGAATGCTGCTGGAAATCGATTTTGAGAAGGAAATTACTTTGTTTGCTAATTCTAATCATTATGGAATCACATGAACGGTCAGAAACTTCCAGAATCAGACTTATACATGGAATTTGCAATTCTATTTCATTCAAAAATGGAATTTGCCAATCTTCTATTCCAACTCAAAGAAGGCAATTACTTGGAGAAGAGGACACTTGGGGCTATAAATACACATCTTGGGGGACAGAAAAAGAAAAACGATTAGATATCAATTACTTAGGATTATTTGTATCTTTTTACACTTTGTTTTCATCAGATCCCATGATGACGAGAGGTTCAATTATGAACTAATCGCTGTCATGGGATTCTAACGGATTTATCTATGTAGCTTAGTAGTTTAATTGCTTTAAAGATTGTGTGTAGTGAATTTCTTGATATCCTCGTATGGTTGTGATTCATGTGTTTAGATGCGTCATGAACATCTAATTTGTTAATCTCTTGTGAAGCGAGAGTGGATCTTGAGATTTAGAACTTGTCATGCTAGCATAGGATAGGTTGATGTTTTAACATCATGATTTGTGGCGTAAATAGAGATATTATGCTGCCCTATGTGATCTTAATAGAGAATTTGTTCTTCAACCGTTATGTTTTCAAATCTTATAGAGATATAGGGTCTAAACATAATTGGTGTCTATTCATCTTCTATCTCTTTTATGGATGTATGATTAGTTTGGTGTTTGTATACCGAGAGGTAGCTTATACTTGTTCCGTGTTGTTTGATCAGATATCATAACCATCACATGCATTAATTAAAGGCATCAACTATAAGCGAAGTAGTTAATGAAGTTAGGATCCCATGTATTCTCTTGCAGACGTAATTAGATTTCAATTCTTGTTAGTTTGTTAATTCTTAGTTTTATTAATTTGTTTCTTAGTTAATTATAATTAATTAAAATCTTGTTATTTGTCTTAGCAGTGCATAATAACCATACATTGTTGCATAGGTACAAAACTGAATTAAAACCATAACCAGATCTCTGTGGGAACGAACTCAACTTTATTCTATATTACTTGTGACCACGTACGCTTGCGTGATTTAGTGCAAAACCCATAGTGGCCATCTTACCCGACCAAGAGCAGTAAATCCCACCGACTCTAACACAGGTCAAAGAGCCCATTCTACAAATGCAAACACAAACACAACAAACTCCTACACCTCAATTTTCACTTAAACGACCAGTCATCAACACTTTTGAGGGAGATAGTGCCTCAACAGCACCACATAAGGAGTTAGTTACATCAACAATTCTACCTCATTCTAAAAGAAGTAATTCTAAAAGAAGTAAACCAAATGAACCTGAGGTAACTGCAACTGTTATCGAAACAATTCTTCCTAGTCAAATGAGTGAAAATGTAAATAAGGTTGAATTGACGGGAGCAACTATCTTGAGTTCCATTTCACGGAACATAAGAGTGGTTGATGATCTTTCTAAAGATCAAATGCCTTCACAGGCATCCGAGGTGGAATTACCTACCTCAATAACTGCTGTTGAATCTTCCATTTTACGGAAAGAACCATCGGTAGGTGGTTCTTTTATGAACCAAGTGTCTTCACAAACATACGAGGGAAACTTGGGTTTTGTGCCATTTAATCGATTCAAGTTTAACCTCCCAGAGGGAAAATCTCTGGATCTCTTTCGAGATTTACCACTCTTTACCAGTGGTCGGCAACTCACTTCATGCGAGGACGGAAGCTCACGAACTTTCATTGCACCATCCGTGACCTCTGAAAAAGGGGCTAGGATGATTTCCTTTGCAGGTACACATATCGGTGGAAGCTCTGGAGGAGAGTTGAGGGAAACACGAACAGAACATGTAAGTGTCACCCAAACCACTAAACCGAGTGAATATAGAGTGTTGAGTGAAACACCTGCAGAACGTACGAGTGAGCAACCTACTCAACCACATGCACCTGTAACCAGAAAGGAATACAGCAGACTCCTTACACGGGTCTAAATAATGGAGAAAGAGTTGCAAAATATCTATAAGTCCATTGCAGAAATCAAAAATTTGTAACTTATTCAACATGATGTATTCCAGGTTCAATTGAATACCATGGCAACCAAGTTTAATGGTGCAATCAACTCCTTGGTAATGTCATCTTCGCCTAATTTACCAACTCCACATCCTACTACTCTGGAGGATAACCCAACTGAGGGGGAGAAGTTGAATGATCAAGAAAAATCTACTAGGCGTAAGGGCAAAGAAAAGGTTGTTGACACGGAATTAACTTTATTTTGGGAAAGGAAAAGCTAATGGAAGTATTAGTGCTATGTGGAAAGAAAGCAAGGCAAACTTGGAAATAAGTTCAGTCTAGAGGGACAATTTGTCTTGTACTTGTTCAAATTTTACAAATCTGGAAAATGTATATACGATCCAGATTGTGCTTTAATATTATTTATCTTTGTATTTCATTTTTGTTTTTTGTATCAGTTGAGTTATCCTCTAGGAATTTGCTTGTCAAACCCTAACAATCAAATAGGGGGGATTGTAAAGCATAATGTAATGTAATATGTAATAGAGGACATATATAACTCAACTAGGATAAAAGATTAATAATATTAACTCTATACAGGGATCGTGAAATTTGAAGAACAGGCACCGACAAAGATCAAGTCGCTGAAAGAAGTTCATTAACATGATCAAGCCTCAGTGACAGAATAAGATGTACAGATGATTCAGTTGAAGGGCCAAAAGATTCCATGTATTTATATTATTTGAATATACTGCTGCAGGCTAATCAATTGGAATGTAACGAAGGTGTGAAGATCAAGATCAGTGCTAGTCACTTGTGAACCAGACCAGTGCACTAAGTGTCAGCACATACGAGAAGGATCAATACATTAATTCACAGAAAGAATTGCCAAAGCCTATTGACGATCAGGGACAGACATAATATCTCAAGGTATTATCAAAAATTAATTTACTCTGAAAATTAACTAAGTAAAAGATTAATTAATTATTTATAATAAATAATTAAATTAATCTGGTACTTGAACTATTTTCTGAGATGAATTAATTCAGCAGAATATTTGAAACAGAAGAGAGAAGCCTAAAAGAAGCAACCAAAAATAGTAATAATATGCAAAGTTACTATGCATGATTACTATGCAAAGGTTACTATACAAGATTACTATGCGCAGTTACTATGCACCACGGTTACTATGCAGGTACTGTGCAAATAGTGGTACTGTGCAAATTGTGATTACTGTGCAAATAGTAGTTACTATTCAAATAGTGATACTGTGCAAATAGTGGTACTATGCAAATAGTGGCTGGTGGGGCCCATGGAAGAAAATTTTCTAGCAGACACGGTTTGGTTGGTGTAATAGTGGTTACTATGCAGGTGGGGCCCACGTGAATAGTACAGCATAGTAACTTTCTAAAACCTATAAATAGGCCTGTTGTATTTCATTGCAAAACACACCTCAACACACAACTCTCTCTTCTCTCTCTTATATCTTCTCTGTGTAAGCTGCTAGACACTCCATCTAGTAGGAAAGCCGGCTTAGCCCACTTTCAGGAAGTGTCGGGTAGAAGGTCCTCGTGCCTAAACTATCCTTAGGAGTGTTCTGGTTTTGAAGCTAATCCATTGGATTAGAAGTTGTAACACCCCTTCGAGTTTATTATCAATAAAGATATATTCTCGAAATTATTTTTTTTTTTGGTAGTATCGTATTCAACCCCCCTTCTACGATACTTCGGGACCTAACAAAGATGTATATACGTATAAGGGTTACGATGGATATTCACAAGCCATTAAAGAGAAGAATGAAGGTTAAGGATCAAAATATAGGAGCTGGATGGCTACGAAATGGTGTTGATGGTGGACAGACGTGGGCAGCTACAAAAAATTATACAGGTTCTTCAACCACTGTGCACGGTGGGGCGATGGTGGCAACGCGATTCATGGAGGTTGATGGGCAGGTAGGCTAGATATCCGGAGTTGATGGAGGAATTTGTTTTGCCCAGCGAAATATGGGGAATAAACAGATGGATATTATCACTGAAAATCAGGGGGAGATATTGCAGGGCAGGAACTTGTTTGAAAATGAGAGAGTGGTTTTGGACGCAAAGCGGAAAAGAGTGGAAAGTGAGACAGTTAAGGGGGTAATGGGCCTGATCTCCTGTCTGTCGATGCACAAAAAAACGGTCCAAAAAACTTGCAAGAGGCTGGACCTGTTGTGTTGCAGGCCCGCCTAGAAAAATGAGTATTTTAGCTTGGAATTGTCGTGGGCTAGGTAAACCACGTACAATTCATTTTATTAAGGAAATTACCCATCAAATAAAACCTACGATTATTTTTTTGTCAGAAAGTTTAGCTAAGAATAATAAAGTGGTGGAGCTTTGCAGGCAGATAAATTTTGCAGGATGTTGGGCTGTGGATTCACAAGGACATAGTAGAGGTTGGCTTTATTATGGAAGAATGAAGGGGGATGCAAAATAGTGCAAAGTAGTAGTAATTATATTGACTTTGAGGTAGAAAATGAGCAGGTGGGGAGATGGCATTATACGGGATATTATGGATGCCCTGAAAGAAATAGGAGGCAACAGTCATGGGAAATGCTTCGAAGTTTAGCTCAAGTTCTAATCTTCCTTGGTGTATATTGGGGGACTTTAACGATTTAATGTTTGTGGATGAAAAAAGGGGAGGAAGGGAGCAGCCACGTAATTTACTGACAGGGTTTGGGGATGCAGTTAATGATTGTGGCCTGAGGAATTTAGGTTTTGTTGGTGAAAAGTTCATATGGGAGAGATCGAGAGGAAGATATGACTGGATACAAGAAAGACTGGATAGAGCGCTCGCTAATCAGGCATGGTGTCAGCTATTCCCGGCAGCGGAAGTGAAAGTCATAGGAATTATCTACTTCAGACCATTTGCCCCTTTATTTGCACCTTCACAAGCGGGTCTATATGCCAAAAGCTAAACGGTTTAAGTTTGAAAATGTTTGGTTGTGAGAAGAGGATTGTAAGAGGGTGGTTATGGAGGGATGGCAGAATGCAGGGGGATTGACTATCATGAAGAAAATAGAGTTATGTGGAATTAAATTATAGTAGTGGGAGGAGGTGTAAGTAATGAGTATAAGCAGAAGATTAAGAATTGTCGGGATCGTCTAAGAAAGCTGAGATCGAGAAGAGACTCATATGGAATTCAGACTTATAATGCAGTCCGATGGGAATTTCTGAATCTTCTGGAGAAACAAGAAATTTATTGGCAACAACGTGCGAAGCAATTTTGGTTGCGTGAGGGGGATCAAAATACACGTTTTTTTCATAAATATGCATCTACAAAGAGAAGAGATAATTTGCTTCAGAGAATAAAGGGTAGTGATGGAAATTGGCGTGAGTCTTCAGAGGAGATACACGAGGTAATTGAAAGTTACTTTTCAGAGTTGTTTACTGCGAGGTCTGTGAATGGGAGGCTGTCAGATAGAGAGGTGGTGCAACAGGTTTCTGAGCTGGAAAATCTGAACTTAATAGCAACGATTACAGAGGAGGAGGTGAAAGATGCGGTGTTTTCCATGCACCTGAATAAATCCCCGGGAGTAGATGGCTTGAACCCTGCATTTTTTCAGTCGTTTTGCAGTATTATTAAACAGGATGTGGTATTGTTTTGCCAGAATTTTATGACTACAGGTGAACTTCCAGCTGGTGTTAATCAGTCACTGGTATGCTTAATACCGAAGATAAAAACTCCTCAGACCATGGCTGATCTACGACCAATATCACTATGTAATGTTTTAGTACGAATATTATCTAAGGTTCTCTCCAGTAGATTGAAGGTATGTCTTAGTTCGATTATATCTGATAAACAAAGCGCATTTATTGAGAATAGATTGTTGACAGATAATGCATTGATCGCTTTTGAAATCAATCATTATATGAAGCGTAAGACTCAGGGTAAGACTGGTGTAGCGGGGTTTAAGATTGACATCTCGAAATCTTATGCTAGATTGGAATGGGATTTTATCGGTAATATGATGAATAAATTTGGCTTTCATGAGATGTGGACAGACAGGATAATGAGGTACATCAGATCGGTGTCGTACAGTTTTCTACATAATGGTGGGGAGTTTGGGAGTGTTATACCGAGTCGGGGAATAAGACAAGGAGATCCTATTTCACCATATATTTATATTATGTGTGCAGAGGGATTAAGTGCCATAATTATATTTATATTAGTTGGAAAGTATGTAGATATAGACACAACGTGTACATGGTGTCGTATGTATACAGAAGATGATCTACATATTTTATTTAAATGTTGTTTTGATCGGGAACTATGGCAATCAGTGGGATTACAGCGGCTGATTTTTTAGGGTGATATGAGTACAGTAATGGATGTTTTGAAGCACGTGTTCAGTACTGGTAATGCAGAGCAGTGTGTGCTAGTGGGTCTATTTTGCTGGAGTTTATGGTTAAGACGGAATAGATGGCTATGGGACAGGGTAAACATGTCGGTGTTTGGGGTCAGATCTGTGGCGTTAAACATGCTTTCAGATTGGAAGCGTGCTAGAGCTCAAGGGGATGGTGTTTGGAGAAGTGCTCAGAAGTATAATCAAACATGGGGTAGGCCTCCGGAGGGGTGGGTTAAGATTAATATTGATGCTTCGTGTAGGGATGGAAATGATTTTGTGGGAGTTGGATGTGTGGTACGGGATGATAGAGGAAAATTCATTCGAGCAAGAAGCAATAAAGTTAGGGGGTGTTGCATGCGAGGGAAGCAGAGGCTGTAAGCCTAAGAGAGGCATTGTCTTGGATAAAAGAATGGAGAACTAGTAAGTGCATTTTTGAGGCTGATGCTATGTGATATTCCCTAACTTTTGTAATGCTACAATATCTCAATGAATGGTAATTTTGTGGATTCATGAAAGATTAAGTAATCACTCTATGTGCGAATCGGAAAATGGATAATTCGAAATCATATTATTGTTGTACTATAAAAATGATTGACTGAAAATGATCACGGATTTTGAAGATTCTCGAGTATGGACTCTAAAGGTTTTCGATTTCAATTGAGTCTTTATGGCAATGAATATTTCAATGGATTTGGATTCGAATGTTTATATGCAATGAATGATGTAAATGGTTGAAAAGGTAGATTAGAATAATCAATCATCTAAAAAGGGAGTTATGGTATCCTAAAAAGGAGTTATTCTCATGCCATCCAAATCGATATCTGGTATAAGTCTAGTGGTTTCGTAAAAGAGTTAGGGAACGCTCGAGAAAGCGTGAGAGCATTTTCTAAGTACAAGGAATTAGACGGAATGAGAATAAACCCTATAAATGAACAAAGCAAAGGATTACCACCAGAACTTGGATTAATAAACAAATCAGGATTAAACGAGTATGAAGAACCAAACAGCCAAGATTAACATTATAACAAGGATATATACCACATTATCATTTACCAAAATCATTAATACATTAATTGGAAATTCAAAGACAAAACTACATGATCATCCATTATGACATCATTGCTTACATCATCAAGTTAGGCCACTTTCCACTAACTTTTAACCAAGGATTATTAGTAATTACAAGGTATATATATATATATATATATATATATATATATATATATATATATATATATATATATATATATATATATATATATAGGGACGCCTTCTACAGCCAAAGTTGGATATAATCTAATATCCAACCAACTCATCTTTGACCACCTAGTAAGCTAATGCACGGCTAGGATTTGAAAAGCTTACGCTACATTATATAGCGTATTACGCTATATAATATAGCGTAAGTTTATACCAAAATCCCTCCGTTTCTAATTTGATTTTTTCCGTCAATTGGTGAGATATTTTTGAAATCGGACTTCACTGTATTTTTCTACATCTCACAACGATCATTTTGCATACCATATTTGATATATTTCGACACAATTTAAATGGGGGTTTTGAAAACTTTAACTTACGCTCTATTATATAGCGTAATACGCTATATTATATAGCGTAATACGCTATATTATATAGCGTAAGTCCCCTCATCCTGACCGTTGATTGGATGTTTTAACGGTATAAGATGGGTTGGTTGGATATTACAAAATATCCAACTGTGGCTGGTGACCCATTTCCATATATATATATATATATATATATATATATATATATATATATATCACTAAACATCTACTAAACTCTAGAATCTAGCAAGCCAACACAAAAAATCTCTCATCTTCTCCTTCATTACCCCATTCGGCCATTCAAGAAAAAGGGGAAAAAATGAAAATCCAAAACCCTAGCATCAAGCAACTAAAACTCAAGGGAAAATTCATGGAGCTTGCTTATATATAGACTAAGGTATGTATTAAATTTGAGACCAAACAAACTTTATTTGCATAGTTAATAAATTCATCAAAGTTGATGGATGAATAGTGATGAATAGTAACTTTAAGAACTAACTTGGTTTTTCTTGGTTTCTTTGGATGATTAAAGCTATATTAAGGTGATACAAGGAATATACAAGGTTTACTAAGGCTTGTACACACTCCAAGGAAGGTATACCACCTGAAACCCTAGCATGAATCTTGAGTTTATGGTTGGTTTTAAGGTTAAACTTGTGTAAAGTATGAAATCATGGTTATATAAATGTTTAAAAGTGTTTTGATTGATTATGGAGGTGTATTGTGCTTGAACCATGGCTGGTATGATGACCACATGGTGTATGGATTGTGATATGTGTTGGATGATGGGTTTGGAGGAGTAAAAAAAAAAATTGGAAAGTATGAAAGTATAGCCGTTATAATTCCCTATTTTCGTTAAAACAGGAACTACCTTGTAAAGGCAGTAAATCCCGAATTGGTTAAGGACATCAAGACATACCAAATGGTCTTGATAAGATAGATCTTGGTTCATAGATCGTCTTGATATAAAGCACGTAAAAATCTGAGGAACGGTTTAGGAGATATGGCTAAAATCGTAAAAGTGGTTCAAAAACGTAAGTGCAAGTTCGTAACTTCAATTGAACTCCCTTAGCATAAGTGATTCAGTTTCGAATCTTAATAATTAAATAGTAGAGGTCATAAGGAAGGTGTGGAAGGAAACCTCATGTCGATAGGATAATTTTTCGATTTTATAAAAATGTTTAAGTCCAGGGTACACTAATGGAATACCCCTTAAATGGGCAAAAGGTAATCTTCTCGAGTAAATGGCCGACTTTAACCCTTTACGGGTTGAATACCTACTAAGTGGTTAAGGTAATTGTGTTAAGTAATATTGAAATATAATGGGATATATCTCTAACGGTGATTCTTTTCATTTCTATAGATACTCGAAACGAACCTCAGATCGCTTCTACCCGACGTATAGAGACCAATGCAAGATTTCTTATATCTTTGCTTTGATAAATTTATAAGGTTCTTGGAAAATGGTTTTGTTATATATATATATATATATATATATATATATATATATATATATATATATATATATATATATATATATATATATATATATATATATATATATATATGGTCCTGTAAGTTTTATACCATACTGTTAGGGACATGTTTCCCTTATTCCTGCTATTACTTGATATGGACATAAATAGTGCAAGATACTTTATGGATAAAAAGGCGTATGATATATAAGGGTGTGGTCATAAGTTATATTTGTGAGTGACCGAGATCCAGAAGGATAGAGTTTATATATGTTCATATTATGGATAGAAACCAAGTATCTACTGGCGTAAGTACGAACAGGAAATATATATTATAAAAAGTATTTTCCTACAGTTGTTTCAAAGAATATTTTATTGCAAACGTTTTAAAGAATATTAAAAGTACTAAATGTGATTCTTTTAAAAGATAAGGGTTTCTTCAGTATACATGGCTCTCTGGTCAAACTCTTTCAAACAGATTCTTTGCTGGAATCTTAACTCTGAAGTTTATTCAGAATTTATAAAAAGGGTAAAATGGAAATGGAATAATGGAATTGAAAAAGGGGTGTCTATCAAAATAAAATGGAATAACGACTTTTATAATGGGGATTCTGACATTGGGGGCAGAGTTTAATTCAGTCCAGCATTCAACATTCTATTCCGGCCCATGTATTGCCGAAGAAGGATTGTGGAGAACTTTCCTCAAGGGATGATAACCGGAGAGGATCATTTCTTCTACTAGTTGTAAACAGGGAACAGGTGCGGTTAGGGCGACTGATCATCGTCCTGACGTATGTCACGTATCTGGCTACAGGGAAGATCCCCAAAATTTTGAAAGAGGTGGTTGGCAATCATATTATAACGACAACTTGAAAAGAAGGAAATGGCAGATAACAATGGAATGTGTTAAATGATTAGAAGAGAAACTGATATTATATTTATATAGAAAAAAAAAGGAAGTAATGTAAAAATGAATGACAAGCAAGTTTATGTTGGTGTATTACTGCGCAAACAGGATATATCTTCTTATGGAAATAATTCATTTATTCACCTTGTAACTTCATCTTTTATATTAAATTGGAACAGCGTTTGTTTTACAGATAACAAATGTTTCCGAGATTGTTATGAAATGATTATATGTATTACTTCATAATGGTTTAAAAACTTTATCTTGCTGAGCTATTATAGCTCACTCTTGCTTATTTTTATATAACAGCTATATCTGATTCCGCCGATACGTCGCACAACACCCCGGAAGAGGGTAAGGGCAGGGCTATATGATAGGGATTTGTCGTCCATTCCTGAGGTAGCTTATCTATATATGTACAGGGTATGAGTAGACGTATGTAAGTTAATTAAGAAGGTTATTGTAATATACTTTTGGTTGTTGATATGCTTCTTGTAGAAGTATTAATCAGCATCGCTACTTAAATGGTATTCTGGGTTTGTAATAATAACTTTATCTTAACTGTTATTATTAATGGATGTTGTTCTCTGAGCATATGACTGGTGTGTAATGTTATAAATATGGGGTCAATAGTGTGAGTATAAAATGTATTAAAATATTCAGATTGCAAAGGGTATAACATAGTTAAATGGAAATTGGACCGTGATGACCTGGATTCCCGACCCCGGATCTAGGACTGTCACATGCTAAGTTGTTGGTGGATGCAATTCATGGACCTAAAGGAAAATCATATTTTGATACGATAGATGAAGATTGTAGGGAGTTATTATCTAAACACTTTGAGGAGGTGTTAGTAGTATCTGTTCATAGATCGGCGAATGTGGTAGCGCATATGATAGCTCAAGCTACGTATTCTAGGCCAGGTCTTATGGAGTGGCTTGATTCTGCTCCCGATTTTATTATTTGTAACCTTACGTTGGATGAAAATTAGTATATGCAAGTGCTTTTTGATTAAAAAAAAAATTAATCAAGTTCAAGGGTGGTATATCGCAGATAGTTTTATTTTAAGCATTGATTAAAATTTTATAGATTATTACTAATAGAATTTTATGTTTTATTATAGGGATCAGAGATGGGAGAGCCGAGTCGAGACCCACAGTGGTTAGGATTGTAAGAGCAGGAGCTTGTAGATCTACAGCTAGCCGGGGTAGAGGTTCCCGAGTATGCGGTCGATGACCTCAGGGAGAGACGTCGAGCGGCAGCCAGAGAGAGATGTGAGCAGAGACTGAGAGAGGAGGCAGAGGAGCGTAGACAGAGAGATGTTGTAGCCATAGTGCCATACATTGGTAGACCTTCTACAGGATCTGATGAGGTAGGTCCTTTTAGAGTGAGATGGGAGATTCCTGAGGAGGAGAGGCCGTTACGTAAGAGGCCTAGGTTTTCAGTCATAGCTGAGGAGGAGGAGGAGACTGAGTGGACCGATATCCATATGATACCTACCCCTGCCTTGCCTATTCCAGTACCATCACCAGTCCCATCTCCCTCACTGAGTCCTGGCCCTCTAGAGGATCCAGCTGAGCCATTCACTCCGCCCGGACATTTTATCTTTTCAGAGGATGAGATAGAGGGAGATCCGTCTGAGGATGCAGATACCGAGTCTATTCCTCCATCCCCACCATTTGCACCTCCACCACCTCCACCTGTACAGACACCTGTCCCAGCTGCTGTGCCCCCTCATGAGGCACCCTTACCGACAGGTGACTCACTACCAGCCATTCTGTTGATGGAGTACTTTGCCCTACAGGGTCAGTTGGAGGAGTCCCGCCGGGTGATAGACACACTGATGCAGAGGTCAGAGAGAGGGAGAGGAGGTATCATTCCTGATGGTATATCCTTGGGATTAGTGAGTGTTGAGCTGCGGGCCCTGGGTGATATTAGGAGGCTGTTAGCTGATAGAGGAGACCCAGAGTGGAGGGCTGCGATAGTGGATACAGTCACGTCTATGGTAGTCCAGATCCGAGACATTATTAGGGCAGGACTGTGAGTCGGGATAGTAGTCTACGTCACTAATCAGACTAGTCATCTTACTGATGTCTTTTTGGGGGATTAGTTTAGTTGGTTGCTGTTTTAATCCCAGTCTGATTGGAAGACAGCTAGTAGCACTTTTGTTGTAGCAGATTAGTATGTACAGTTATGTTTGTAGGTTTCGAACCATGTACCCTATGATGTAAAATATTAGTAGTAAAAGACGTTGTACCCAAGTTGTAAAATATTTATGTAAATTAATGAAGTTTGGGCATTCTATCTAAATTTTTGCTGCATTTTAATAATAAATTTTGAGATTCAAAAATATTGATGTATAAAAGGTGATTGACTTAATGAAAAGGCTATCGTGTTAAGGGCGATACACTTACCTACTGAAGTTATAATATAACTAGATGCAAACCGTGTGATAAGAATATTGTGATGTGCAAATGAGTTAATTAATGATATAATTGTGTATATAGAAATGATGTATAATGTAACCCAAATTCGGGTAATTAATAAAGACTATTGTTATGTACAGAACTATGCCGCCTAAACGTGATAATAGAGCGAATGCAAGGGAAAATGAGAGAGACGAAAGAAGTCAAAATATAGAAGGTAATAGACTGAATGAAAATGCTCATAATGAAGAAAATCATGAAGAAGAAGAAGAAGAGGAATCAACTGGCCAACAAGGAAATCCGGGAGGCAATCCCTTTAACCAATTCATGGAACTATTAAGGCAGAATTTGGCTAATCCACAGAATCCCCAACAACCACCTGTTCTCCCCAATCAGGCAGCTAATTCCTTTCGTGCCTTTAAGTCATTAAAACCCCCAGAATTTGAGGGAACCACTAACCCAGTAATAGCCAGGGCGTGGCTAAAAGAAATGGAGAAAGCTTTCGAGATACTGAGGATAGAGGAAGATCAGAAAACAGTCTTTGCAGCCTATCTTTTAAAGGGAGAGGCAAATTACTGGTGGGAAGCTAAAAAAATCTAGAAGGAGCGGGAGTGATAACCTGGGAGCATTTCACTAGGGTATTTTTAGATAAATATTCTCCTAGGTATCTAGAGAACCAAATGGAAATAAAGTTTCTGGAGTTAAAACAGGATAACCTAACAGTAGCAGAGTATGAAACTAAATTTACAGAACTGTCGAGGTTTGTTCCCGAGTTTGTGCGTACTGAAGAACAACGAGCGAAAAGGTTCCAACAAGGATTGAAACCATGGCTACGGACGCGAGTGGCACCATTTGAGTTGACTGATTATGCTGCAGTGGTCCAGAAGGCATCTATTATAGAAGCCGAGAGTGAACAAACCCAAATAGGTCGAGAGAATAAGAAAAGAAGATTTGAGGGCCCGAAAGAAGGTTCAAGTGAGGGAAGCTACTTTAACAAAGGAGGTAGAGGACAAAAATCTCAATTTGTGGGAAAGTCGGGGGGTAACAAGACTACTAGTGAGACGGTAAATCGGGGTGGTAAATCTTCAGGAACGTTTCAGTCCAATCAATCACGACCACCATTACCAGATTGTGACACGTGTGGTAAGAAGCATATAGGAGTCTGTAAGGTGCTGGGAGTAACTTGTTTTAAGTGTGGACAAAAAGGACACTACCTTAACCAGTGCCCATCAACTGATACAAACCCTAAAAGAGATGTTAAGTGTTACTAGTGTGGGAAATTAGGACACATTGCTAGAGATTGCCGTTCCGGTGGGTCATACGCGCCAGGACAGAGTGTGACTGCTTCAAATAGGCCTACTGCTAGAGTCTACAACATGACCTTAGGGGAAGCGTTGACGAAACCAGATGCAGATACAGGTACTTGTTTTTCGATTTAAATTTTGTGTGTAAGTCTTTGGTTAAGGATCGATTTAATCAATTAATGGAGTGAATAATTTAATAATATAGATAAGGAAAATCAGTATCTGTTAGGGGCTAGGAAACGCTATGAAAAGAAAAGTAGGAGTGTTTTGGGAAAACACAAACTTGTTGAGACGAACAGGAAATATATATTATAAGTAGTATTTTCTTACAACCGCTTTAAAGAATACTATTAGAGCTTATTTTCTGGAAAATTTTACAGAGATGAGATATAGGAATATTGAGGTGTTAATATTATGTCATGATAGAGATCAAAATATAGACAAACCATAGTGAGATACACTACCATCCAGAAAAGGCCAATGTGGTGGCGGATACCTTTAGTCGAAAGTGGAAGGAGAGACGAGATAATATAGAATGACTGAAAACAGGGGGGAGTTTGCAAGAAAAAGATATTGAAAGTACTACTATTGATAAACTAAATGGCATGTTGATGAATGACAAGGAAGTTTATATTGGTGTATTTCTGCGCAAACAAGATAGAGATATTATGAAAGGAAAAGGATAGAGGAAGTAGTGTGGAAGTTAGGAGGTGTGAATGAAAAAGGGTACCTATGGACATTTCCAACGTGATTCCGGGACGGAATCCTTTTAAGGGAGGAAGACTGTAATAACCCTAATTTTAGCAATGCTACAGTGATCACACGAATAGTAAATTTTGAGGATTTAGGGAAATTGTATGTAGGTACTCTATACTTGAAATGGAAAACGAGTAAACATAAACCATATTAGTATTGTACTAGGAAAATAAGTGACTCGAAATGACGATAGATTTCAGAAATTCCTGAATACGGATGTTTGAGGATTTTGAGTTCAAACGAGCTTCTATTTATTGGATATTAAGGAGCATGGAAATATTAAAGGAATTATATATTGAGGATTTAGTGAATTTAAGTTAAGCCAGGGGATTTTTAATTTAAGAGAATGCCAAGAGAATTTGGATTTTTAAACGATTCAAAACCACTGGATGACGAGATATATTCGAAACGAATCGTAATTCGTCGAATATGGAGACTAAACAACCAAGATTAATATCATTACAAGGATATGTACTACATTACTAATAACCAAAATCATTAAAACATTAACTAGAAATCAAAAATCAAGTATGCTAGATCATCATCCATTACATCATCCTTTACATCACATTCCACTCACATTTCTTAAAGATTAAATTGTAATATTACTTGGTAATTATCCACAAAACATAACAAATATCTACCAAAAGTAGATTAACCAAGGATAAGACCAAAACATCACAAAAATCTCTCCCCACCCATCCAAGAGCTCCATTCGGCCAAGAAAAAAAAAAGGGGAAAATGGAAACTTGAAACCCTAGTTCCAAGCCATCTAAATTCAAGGGAAAATTCATGAAGGTTGCTTACATATAGACTAAGGTATGCTATGAATCCTAGCTTCTAAATCCATTCCATCTTTGAGAAATAAATCATGAAGGTGATGATGAATAGTGCCTGAATAGTAACTTTAAGAAACTAACTTGGTTTTTCATGGCTTCTTTAGTTGATTCAAGCTAGTATAAGGTTGTATCAAGGTGTATTAAGGACTACAAGCATATATTAAGAGTGTTAAGGCTTCAAAGAAGGTATAATCTCTTCACCCCTCTTGAGTTTTATGATGAATATAAATGGTATTAGTGGTTAAGTGGTTATAAGTGATGAAATCATGATTATATATGTGTTTAAAAGTGTTTTTATGGTATATGAAAGGAGTATGTGCTTGTAACCATGGTTGGTAAGATGACCACATGGTGTAGGTGATGGTGTATAAGGTGGATGATGGATTTGGAGGAGTTGAATTTTGGAAAAGTATGAAAATATAGCCGTTACAATGCCCGATTTTCGTTAAGATGTAATTTGCCCTGTTTTGGACCTCCTGCATCCGTATGGTACCCTACTGTCTAGGTTACCAATTGACCATGAAATGATAGAGCTTAGTTCATAGATCGTTTTGATATAACGTACGTTAAAATCTGATGAATGGTTTAGGAGAAAAGTCAGTTTTAGTGAAAGACGTTCGAGAACCGAGAAAATATAATTGTATCAAATTGGAGGCTATGAATACCATACTTAAACATTTTTAAAAATTATAAAATTTTGGGATATTGTAGTGGAGTGGTCAAAGAGTCATTTCCAGTTGACCTTACATTAAAATTCGAAATTGAGATTTTCTGAGAATTTTTACAGTCGGGTATGGTTGTTAAGGGAAATGGTGAATAAGCACCGAAACCTTGATTTAACCTAAAATGGTTAGGTTTTTGGAACACTTGGATTATGAATAACATGTGAAACATATATTAAAGTGTCAAGGGTATTGTTATGCAAGAGTGAGGTGAGTAAGAGATGTGGTATTCTAACGACGGTCCTTTTCGTGTTTATAGAAACTCCGGGAGAGCCACGAGCCATACCTTCAGGACATCGAGATCGAGGCAAGATCTTTTCTATCCCTACTTGGAAAACTATTTATCTTCAAAGAAACTTGATTTCATGGAATATATATATATATATATATATATATATATATATATATATATATATATATATATATATATATATATATATATATGTGTGTGTGTGTGTGTGTGTGTGTGTGTGTGATGCTATTATTACTATATTGTGAAGAAATTGTCTTCCTTGAGTATTGATATTGAAAAGAAAGGTATACGAAGATGTATATGAAAATGGATATGGATATGAGTACGAAGATGTATATGAATATGGATATGAGTATGAGATGGATATGTATAGAGATGATTATGCATGAAGTGAACATGCCTTATGATTAAGAGAATATGAGAGAATGGTATCAGTTGTTATCTAAAGTAAATAAAAGAATGGTATCAGTTGTTATCTAAAGTAAATAAAAGAATGGTATCAGTTGTTATCTAGGGTTATATGATTTATAATATTTTGCTAAAGATATTCTTTTTTAAATATCAGTGGTTTAATAAATATTATTTAATTATTATTTACTACTCTTTAAATAGACGGAATATTTTAGGAATATAAAAGTATATTTGATTTCTTGAACATGAAAGAGATGTCTGGATCATAATCAAAGCATTATGTTATATATATATATATATATATATATATATATATATATATATATATATATATATATTTTATAGAAGTAATGTGCGAGAATGCAAATGATATGAGTGAATGATATGTGGAAATGAAAGCGAGAAAATGGAAATGTGGAATGATATTTTATAAATGGAATAATGATGTGACAAAAAGGGGGATTGCAACAGACTTGCGTAAGTGGCTGTGTCAGGGCTGTGTGCGACACAGTCCAGCATTTATTATTTTTATTACGGCACGAAGATGCCAAGGGAGGATGTTAGTAGATGGCCTTCCTCCAGGGATGATCTTCATTCCTTCTACCGATAGTAAAAAGAGAGCAGGTACGATTAAGCGACTGATCATCGTCCTAACGTATCACTCGACATCAGATATCCCCAATGTTTTTGAAAAGAAAGTGTTGTCAATGGTTTTCAGATTTCTATACTGAAAACAGAATAATGATATGAGATGATGGAATTATGGTTACAGATGAAGAAAAACTGATATTATATTATTTTAGATTTCTTTCTTATAATAGTAAGTGGATGATGTATTATTAGATAAGAGCTTTATTCTTCATTAAAGATTATAATTGGTCTCTGCTTATATATGCATATATACGTATACCTGTTCACATTCTAAATTCTAGTTTACAATACTATCTTGCTGAGCTATTATAGCTTACTCTTGCTACTTATGTATATAGCAGCTAGGTTCCATGCCGATACTACGCACTACACCCCGCAAGAGGGTAAGGGAAAGGCGACCTTTTGAGCGAGTGCTGGCGACCATACCCGAGGTAGTGGCAAGCGAAAGGGGCTTAGTAAACTTATGTAAATTAAGTGTGTGAGTTTGTAATAAACTTTTGGTTGTTGAAATGCTTCCTGTAGAAGTATTATTCAACAATGTACTTAGTAAGATTCTGGGTTTGTAATAACTGTTTAACTCTAAACTTGTAATATTGTGGATGTTGTTCTATGAGCATATGGCTGGTGTGGGTGTGTATTAGTGTGGGGTCAATTGCTTAAGTATTAAATATTAAGTAAAAAAAAAGACTCAAGATATGGATATTGATCGGAAATTGGACCGTGATGACCTGGATCCTTGACCCCGGATCTAGGGGTGTCACATTTCCTATTCATCGAGATCTATCCATTGATATCCATTGTTATATATAAAAAATAAATATTTTGAAAATTATAAAAAAAAAAAAAAGTTAACTTATAAGTTCTGATTTACCCAAACAATCTACTGATTCTAAGTTCTGATTTACCAAACACTCTACTGACTGCTCTACTTATCACTTATATGACATAAGTACTTATAAGACATAAGCTACTCTTTTTAAGATACCCCAAACATACACTAAGTTCTGATTTACCAAACACTCTAATATCTACTCTACTTATCACTTATATGACAAAAATGCTTATAAGTCATAAGATACTCATTTTAAAGTACCCCAAACATACACTTCATAAGAACTTAAAAGAAGATAAGCCAAACAATATTAGTTTGTGAAAAATTCTCTAAGAGAGCAATGCAAAATACTTTGTAATCAATAAAGTAAGAAGGAATGCATAAAGCATCAACTTTAAATTCAAATAGTTCAAGTCCATACAAAGACAACTCATTATGAAACAAAACCAACATTAGAATACTTGTACTTAACAAGCCCAACACCTTAACCTTCAACCTCAGTTTTTGGAATCTTGAAGTCTTGAAAATGCCATCTCAAGCTGATTCCATCGCTGCTCTAGGGTTCCGCTATAGCCAATCGACATCCTGATCAAACCAGGGGAAATTCCAGCAAGCTTTTTCTCCTCATCATTCAGTTCACTGCTGGTGCTGCTACCCGAGCAAGACATGAGCGTTTCGTAGTAGCCCAAGCTCACAGCCATGAATCCAAATTGAGTAGAATTTTGCAAAATGTTCATCAGCTTGTTGGCCTTGTCCTCTGTTTCCATGTCTAAGCAGAGAAGACCACCGTATCCATATTCTTTGTTTATCAGGGACTTCAAAAGTTCATGATCAGGGTGATCCTCAAGGCCTGGATAGATAACTTTTAGGCCCAACTTCTTCATCCTTGTAGCAAAAACCAAGGCCCTGTGGCAGTGCTCCTTCATCCTCAGGCCCAAGTGAGGAACCCTTTCTGCTAGTTCAAAGGCAACTTTGGCATTCATAGTTGGACCTAATATCATAAGAGGCCCTTGGTGAAGGTCCATCATCGAGTTCATAAGGCTTGCAGACCCACAAATAGCACCTATCAATTGAAATTAGATTTTAAATGATGTAATGATCATTTTAAAATAATAGATGTACAAAACAGAAATTTTACAAATAAAACTTTAACAATAATCAAAAGAAAGGTCCATTACGGAATTAAAATAATGAAAAGGGACTTGGTAGAGAAAGAAGATTGAAAGAAACAGAATCTCAGAGTGCACTGAGTTTGGATTCAGAAAAACAGGGGAATCCAAAGGTGTTGGAACTGTAGATTCATGAAAACGATAGGTCGGTCTTTATGGAATTATGGGCTTATTATGGGTTAGGTGATCAATATTTTATTTCCCAATTTGTTATTTTAATAACAAAACAGAATGAATGTCACATGAACGACAAAGGACTTGGAAAATCAGAAACAAATTCACGTGTTCTAAAGTTTAGCAGAGATAGAAACGGGACTTAATAAAACCTTTGAAGATAATGTTATAAAATCATTTCTTATCTCGTGGAAATGAACATGTGTTAAAATATAATATAAAAATCGAACTGAATCGAACCGTATTAAAATCTTTTTAAGTGTAAATTCTGTATATATAATATTATAGTATATGAATTACAAAAGTATGTTAAATTGACTGTTTTGATAAGTGAAAAAGTACTTAAAATCAGTGCAAGTTAAGTGCATAATTGATTGATTCCTAATGAAAGCTAAAATTAGTCAGAAAAGATGGGCAAGCACAAAGTCACACTAAATCACAAAATGACACATACTTTTTTGTAAGTAACCAGTTATAGAAAAAGCTAATGATACCAAAATTGATAAGCTTGGCTAGCTACTCCAACTTTACATGTGACTAGTACTCTTATTCATGTGATGATGCAAGGTGTAACAACCACCCTCAAGCTCAACCAATCTTTTATGAAAAGAGAATAAGAAACTAAATTTGTGTTTATGCCTAATCAATATATAATAGTACTCAATTTCAATCAAAAAATGCAATAGTTACATATTTTTCTTTAATAATCTTAGATGCAAGTATATTGTTTTACCAAAATAAAGATAAAGATCATTCCCTAAAATCTACAATTAGGCCACAATTGGTATGAGTCTAGATCCTCTATCTTCTTCTTCATGCCTCTTTTGTGTCCCCTGTTCTTTTAGTATTAAAAGAATGTTCTTTTAATTTCATTAAAATGGACCACGCCAGGAACACTCTTTTAATATTAAAAAGAACAGGAATATTAAAAAGAACAGGGGACACGAACACGGAGAAGGGGACCGAGATCCTTACTCAATTGGTATAATCATATTAAACAAATATATTAACACTTACTTTTAAAAGGATTATAAACAAATCACATATAATAGGACGATAAGAATTTCAATAAAATTTGAATAATACCAAAGTTCATAAAGTGACAAATATTTTATGTATTCTAACTTATCAACCTAAAAGACCCACTACTGAATAATATTGAATATATATAAACAAACTTGAAAATCATAATTGTTTAGATCGATTAGCAAGTATTAGCAAAATTGATAAATTTAAGGTTAATTTATAGGGAAAAAGAATACCTGCAATTATATCGGCCCCACCGCTAATAAACTTGGAGATACTATGAACAACAACATCAGCACCAAGCTTAGCCGGAGAAACACACATAGGAGCAAAAGTATTGTCCACAATAACCTTAACACCCTTCCTATGAGCAATCTTGCTCAGTTCTGGTATGTTCGCAACCGTCAAAGTCGGGTTCGAAATCGACTCGAAATACAAAACCTTAGTCTTCCCTTCCACAATAGCCTCATCCACCTTCTCCAAATCGCTAATATCCACAAACGTCGTATGAATCCCCGAAGACCTAGGCAAAAAATGCGTCAACAAAGCATGGGTCCCACCGTACAAGGTCTGTGACGCAACAATGTTGTCACCACTGTTCACCAAGTGCAACAAAACCGAGGAGATAGCCGACATGCCACTGGCCGTACAATAAGCAGCCTCGGTGCCCTCAAGTGCAGCAATCTGACGGCTTAGGTTTAAAACAGTAGGGTTAAAATGACGGCTGTAAATAAAAAAGTCACGGTCGGGGCCCAGTTCACCGGAGAACATGCGGCCCATTGTTTCGGGCTCCATGACGGTGAAAGTGGCGGAGGCTTCGATGGACATGTTAACGCCTCCGTGTTCACCGAACTCATGACGAGCATTGGCTAGTGACGCGGCGGGGTCCGATTCCCAGTGTTTCATTTGTTTTTTCGATACGACAAACTCATCGACACCGCTTCTTTTCTTAGAGGCCATTCTTGATGTGCTAAAAGATTTGTGTTTTTGTGTGTGTTTGGGAATGAATAGGTGATTGATTTATATAGGAAAAAAAGATAGAGGTGGACACAGCTAAAATATGGAATTGAAACCCCTCATGATTACTTTTTGTATGCGTTATTTTTTCTAAACTTATCGAATTATATTTTAAATTGTGATCACGTTCAAACCCCCGTGCATTGAATCTAGTCATTTTCTACTCACAAAATATGCTTAAATTAGAAAATAAATCTCAGATTCTTAAAAAAATATTTTGATTAATCTAGCATTCTTCATTATCTTTTTGTGCGTTATAATCGAAACGTACTGTAATACGAATTTCGATCATTTTCAAATTTTCAAATATCGAATTAAGTCATTTTTTATACTAGCTTATAGTTCGTGCAAAGCACGGATTATTTTTTTCTTAAAATTTGTTTATAATTTAGTATATATAATATTTTAAACATTACTTTTAGTTCAGTATTAAATCTAAATTAATATGCTGTTGGTGGGAATCGAACCTTCAACTTTTCTATATAACATAATCTAGTATTAATTTTATATTAAAATGTTGTTGGCGGGATTCGAACCTTAGACCTTCAACTTTTAGTATTGTTGTATCTAACGGTCATGATCTATTTTAATTTAAGATCTAATGGTTGTGAATGAGGATAACAAAAAATAAGGGGATAACAAAAAATAAGGGGTAAACAACTACAAATTATACCCCTTTCTCTTATTATAATATAGTATAGATAGTATAGATTAACGGGATAGACTTGAACTCGATAAATTGATGAATTCGGAATCATAAAAAATTATTAAGTAATCGATCATTTGTATCGTAACACTAATTTGATCGCTTTCAAATATTTTTACTATGAATCTAGTCTTTTTTATTCGCGGAATACAACATTAAAATCTACGGTTTTTATGTATATCTTGATTGTATTAATTTTCCATTATCTTTTCTTTTTATTGGTATTAATAATATCTATATGTTTTTGAATCTTTTTCTTATTTTGATTATTTACATGATATCTTTCTTTTATGAATACAACATCCTACATTATCTTACCAGAAAATAATAATGTATTTATCCATGATGTTGGTCCAAGTACCTGATCACGTGTGTACATTTAAATAAATTTTTATGATAAAATAACGAATAAAATTATATTATGAAAATTCACTAACATGTATAGGAAACGGACTATGTAATTCACCGATACCGTTACACGACACGACTAAAAGTTGAGAGTGAATACAGCACATAATACAAGTTATATACAGTTTTGACCACAAGTCACAAAAAAAGGTATAAATATTTTCAAATATGAGAAAACGGGGGCGTGAGCTTATCCTTAGGATCGACTCTATAAAATAAATGGTTTCGTAAGAATATTTTTGTAAATATTAATTTTTTTCTTAATAATTTATCTAAATATCTTTAAATTTGTATTAAAAATCTTTTAATTTCAGTTTGAACCTCTCAGGCACATTAATCCCTTTTACTTTAAATAATGTCAAATAAATTTTAAATTGTCTCGTTTGTATATTAGACTTCCTCAATTTTCACAATCTTCGGCAACCCTTAAAGTCTTGTTTGGCATATTCCGTTTCATCTTCCTTAACGAAGTACCTAATTAGCAATGTTCAACAAACATCATAATCGTTAATATACGACCACAAACATGTGAGAATAACGCTAACAATGACATTTACGTAAATAAGTTAGCTAGTTCGAAAAAAAATGATAATTAATTTTCGTGTTTATACTCCTTCCGACCTTATTAAATATTAATTTCTTTATTATGTTTTGGCACATATAATTAGGATAAAATATACATAAGTTTAATAAAAATTAATAATTTTTATATCCAATTAATATTTAGAACTCAAACATATTATAAATTTTAAAACTTTAAATTAATTTTTTTAAAATCTTTTTAAAAAATATCTTAAAAATAGTATAATATTATTTTTTCAAGTTGTTACAAATATATTATATTATAATTTGTTTCAAAAAAATTAATTAATATGGTAATAAATGATGTGTTATTTTACTATAAATTTTTACAAATTCGATAAATAAAAGCAATATAATTGCGTTGGCTAAAATTATAAATAAGAATAATGTACCATTGAAGTGAATATTATGTTTAATTTTTATTTATGGTTTGTACCCATCCAAAATGTCAAAACAATCTTAATTTAACTAGTAGACTTGTACATCTTGACAGAAAACAAAGTAGACAAACATGATCGTCTTTCCATAATTTTTACGTAATTGATTTTATTTTTTCGAACGAAATATGAGTATGAATATGAGAAATAAAGAGATAAACATTAAGGCCCGCTAGATATGGAACATGCAGAGAAGTCACCAGAACTCTGAAGGAAACTAGGAAAGAGAGACGTAGATGAGTTGAATGTTTCGTCACCAAAACTATACAAGAACTTCTTCGTGTGGTATCCGTACGTATGATTGGTACATATATTCATCACGGCAAAACAATTAAAACATGTTGCTAAATAAATAGCTAAGTATATATCTTTTTCTTACAAATAAATAGCTTATAGGTCGTGTAAAGCAACGGGTTGCTTTTTAAATACTTTTAAAATTATATGATTAAATAAAATAAAGTATAATAATTTATTATGGATATAATTTAACTTTGAAATTATTAATAAAATTATAAGTATTAATAATAGTTATTTAATAAATGATATGTATTGATTAGAACTGATAATATAAAATATTAATGTAAATTTGTTGTTGACGGAATTCGAACCTTGTATCTTTAGAAGAAGGATTTAAATATAAAATATTTCTTATTATTAGATTTAACGGCTATTATCTATTTATTAAATATCTAACGGTTACTATTCTTTTAGATGGTTGAACCAAGTTGAACCAAACAACCAAATTATACCCATGTTTGCTTATTATATAGTATAGATAGTATAGATATAGATTACTAAATAAACATTAATTAATAGTATATTTATTTACGAATAAACTTATTAAATCTCAACTATCTTATATTATAAATTTAAATATTTAGTTTTATAAATTAATTACAAAAGTCGTAGAATATGTATTTTCTGCACACTTTCTATGTATATTTGATATGTTTATCGTTTTAAAAAGATTTCACAAACCGATAGTTGCGCGTCAATATTAGGTATTAAAATGTGTTCTTGTCGTGATATTATAGAACTGATTGGAGATGATAGTTGCTCCTACTTTGTTAGATAAATTGACAAATTGTGTATACTTATGTAAATAGAGAGATTCAGAGAAGTAATCACAGAAGGAGTAATTTGTATATATGTTATATATGAATTACAAGAGCTCCTAACCTATTTATAAGTCTAATTAACCTTCATCTACGTAACTGATTACATCACAATATTACTGTGGATCTTCTGACTATGACTACTGTAGCATATATGACTAACTCTTTGACACTCCCCCTCAAGTTGATGCATATATATCACTCATGCCCAACTTGCCAATGATGAAGCATCTTCCGATTTAAACCTTTGGTAAATATGTCAGCTAACTGGTCCTCTGATCTTACAAAGTGAATACCAATGGTATCATTATTGATCTTCTCTTTTATGAAGTGTCGATCAATTTCGATATGTTTGGTCCGATCATGTTGAACTGGATTATGTGCAATGGCAATAGCGGCTTTGTTATCACAATGTAGCTTCATTGGAGTTGCAGATGCAAGTCTCAATTCTTCTAGAAACAATCTTATCCACAATAATTCACGTACACCTTTAGCCATAGCTCTATATTCTGCCTCAGCACTAGATAAGGCAACCACAGGTTGTTTCTTGCTTCGCCAAGTAACCAAATTGCCACCAACAAATGTACAATATCCAGAAGTAGATCGTCTATCGTCTTGACATCCTGCCCAATCTGCATCTGTATAGCTTTCAATCCCGAGATGATTGTTTTTAGTAAACATTACTCCTTTTCCAGGAGCAGCTTTGAGATACCTTAATATCATATAAACTGCATCCAAATGAGGTTGACGAGGATCATGCATATACCTACTAACAATTCCCACTGCATATGATATGTCTGGCCTTGTATGTGCAAGGTAGATTAGTCGACCAACTAACCTTTGATATTGAGATTTCTCGACAATTTCACCAGCATCTCCACAAAGTTTATGATTTGCTTCTATTGGAGATTCTGCAGGTCTACATCCCAACATCCCTGTTTCATTCAGAAGATCAAGTGTATACTTCCGTTGTGAGAGGAAGATACCACCTGGACTTCTAGAGACCTCAATACCAAGGAAATACCGTAGTTTTCCTAAGTCCTTCATCTCGAATTCAGAGGCAAGCTTGCGTTTAACATTAGCAATCTCATAGGTGTCGTTGTCGGTGATCACAATATCATCGACATAAACAATCAACACTGTGATTTTTTCATCTCGTCTTTTTACGAACATGGTGTTATCTGAGTTACTCTGTTTGTAGTCAAATTTAATCATTGCTCCCTGAAATTTGCCAAACCAGTCCCTTGGAGACTGTTTTAAACCATAAATAGTCTTCTTTAGCTTGCATATTTTCCCAATGGTCGCAGCTGTAGAAAAACCCGGTGGAATATCCATGTAAACCTCTTCTTTCAGGTCTCCGTGTAAGAATGCATTTTTTACATCCAATTGCTGAAGTTCCCACCCAAGATTTGCTGCACATGATATCAAGACTCGAATAGAGGCCATCTTTGTTACTGGAGCAAAAGTTTCCTGATAATCAATCCCTTAAGTTTGAGTATACCCTTTTGCTACGAGTCTCGCTTTGTACCTATCAATCAACCCATTAGGTTTCTGTTTCACAGTGAATACCCATCTGCATCCTACTACCTTCCTTCCAGCGGGAAGATGAGTTAACTCCCAAGTGCCATTATGTTTCAAGGCATTCATTTCCTCTATCATAGCATCTTTCCATTTAGGATCACATAAAGCATCCTGCCAAGTATGCGGAACAGAAACACTAGACAAGGATGACACAAAAGCAAGTGAAGATGGAGATAATGCATTATAAGATACAAAGTTTGAGATAGGATGGTTAGTGCAAAAGCGTACACCCTTTCTTATAGCAATAGGGAGATCCAAAGTGGGATCAAGAGTATTACCAGTTTCTGGCTCAAACACAGGAGATGCAGGATCTGTCTCGAGGTCAGAGGTCTCTGGATGCGGTAAAGTGGTATCATTTCTTTTTCGCCTGGAATATGTAATCAAATCTGGAATATCCAACCTATTTAGATCATCTGACTCATTACTCGTAAGTGGAGGAATAGATGACCTGTTTGAGCTAGTGTTTGGAACATTGATGAATGAAAGGAATTGAGACTCCTCTGTCGCTTTACTATCATGACTGTGTCGGTTAATCTCCCCCTGAAGCAAAGAGGAGGATCCGGGAGAGAAGTAAGAAATAGACTCCCAGAAAGTAACATCGTGACTGACATATGTGCGATGTGAGGGAGGATGATAGCACTTATACCCCTTTTGAGTTGGTGTATAACCAATAAAAACACAGCGGAGAGCACGAGAATCAAGTTTATCCCGAGAGGGAGAATGATTATGAACAAAGCATACACTCCCAAATAACCGAAGAGGCAATGGATGAGACGAAGGTGCAGTAATAAAGGACAACGGTGTTTTGAATTGTAGTACACTTGAAGGGAGACGGTTGATCAGATATGCAGCAGTCATGACTGCCTCACCCCAAAGATATTTAGGGACATGCATAGTTAATATGAGGGACCGTGCTACCTGTTGTAAGTGACCAATTTTCCTTTCATCAATTCCATTTTGCTGAGAGGTTTTAACACATGTAGTTTGATGAATAATACCCCATGTGTCCAAATAAGATGTAAACCTTCCGGCATACTCGGTACCATTATCACTTCGCAGAATTTTAACAGAGGCATTGAATTGTGTTTGAATCATGTGGTGAAAGGATTTGAAACATTCGAATACTTCACTTTTGTGTTTAAGAAGGTATACAAAAGTAAGCCGAGAATGACAATCAACAAAGACAACAAACCACCTATACCCATCATGTGTAGGATGACTAAATGGACCCCAAACATCAATATGAATAGTAGAAAATAGAGTAGGACTTCTCTTATTTATAGATGGATAAGGTGACCTTTTATGTTTTACTAATTCACATGGTTCACAGAAAAATTCATCCTTTTTACATTTTGAAGCTAAATTCGGAAAGAGATGCGACAGAACACCAAATGAAGGATGACCTAAGCGTCTATGCCATTGATACAAAGACTCTAAACTGGGATTAGATTTAGATGAGACCTGATAACTTGCCGATGGCGAAACAGAATTCCCTTCCATAATATATAGGCCATCTACCACTTTACCACTGCCAAGGACCTTGCCTATCGCCAGATCCTGAAATACACAGTGAGAAGGGAAAAAAGTTACTGAACAATTAAGATTTTCAGTAATTTGATGAACCGATAATAAATTCACTGATAAGGAAGGAACGTGTAAGACTGATGATAGTGGTAGTGAAGGGAGACAGTTGGAAGTGCCCCATCCGTGAACGGGCACATGAGTTCCATTGGCAACACGAACACTCTCTGTTTTATTGATGTAGTGATGTGACTGCAGTAAACTGGAATTGCCAATCATATGTTCTGACGCTCCCGAGTCGATAATCCATGAATTAGGTGAACTGTGAGAGACCGATTGACAAGAAATACTTGAATGAAAAGTATTTGCCGGTACAAATGAGGCTGCAGTCTTCAACTTTATATCAGAAACCAACTGTCGAAAAAACTTGAGTTCCGAAACAGTTAGACCGGAATGACTTGAAGAAAATTCCTCTTTTATCATGCTAAAATACTCAAACGATAATTATCCAACAATTATAGTCAAGTCTTAACTTGAACCAAATCAATATCAATTTAGCAAATTTATGCTAAATTTGGAAACATCAGTTGTGTTTTAATTCTTGGCCCAGTCCAATAACAAAAGGACAATAGCCCAAAAAATTAGAGAAGCACTAGTTATATAACCAAATATGATTCAATATCTATTATATATACACACAATCATGTATGTATAATATTCAGCTGCTGACTCCCCTTTTTTTCTCTCGTTAAATGTTTAGCATCTTCCCTTTTTGTTTTCTCCTTAAAAAACACATGTATATACGCATATATATATACATACAAATATTTATCAGAAAAAAAACTTCACAGAACTGAAAAAAGATACCACGGTTGGAATCGGGATTTCGAG
Source organism: Saposhnikovia divaricata (assembly GCA_036435485.1). Lineage (NCBI taxonomy): Eukaryota > Viridiplantae > Streptophyta > Magnoliopsida > Apiales > Apiaceae > Saposhnikovia > Saposhnikovia divaricata. The sequence goes on from CM071595.1 coordinate 21,455,392, forward strand.
ACGAACAAGAACCCCTTCTGCAACTTCGCCGGAAAAACACCGGAAGACGCCACACGCGCCGGCGCGAGGGCGCGTCTGGCGGCGGTGGGCTTCTTCCGGCGGCGCGTGGGAGACTGGTTTTTCAGTCGGTTTGTTTCTGCAATCTCTTCTTTCAGTGTTCTTCGCAGTGGTATATTTACTTTCTTGTTTTGATAGTTTTCGAAATATTCGAATTCTTCCAGGAGAGGCAGTTTGTTTTGTTTTTCTGCACTGTCAATTTCTTCTGCACTCTTGTAACTCTGATATGTGTTTCCCTATGATTAAACTTGCTCTGATACCATGACAAATTGTGTATACTTATGTAAATAGAGAGATTCAGAGAAGAAGTAATCATAGAAGGACTAATTTGTATATATGTTGTATATGAATTACAAGAGCTCCCAACCTATTTATAAGTCTAATTAACCTTCATCTACGTAACTGATTACATCACAATATTACTGTGGATCTTCTGACTATGACTTACTGTAGCATATATGACTAACTCTTTGACATAAATCAATACAAACACGTACTTCCTCAGTGCCATCCAATTGATAATATTTGGAGTAAAAAATTCGAAACGTAGTTTAAAGTGTATATAAAGTATAGTTCCATAATTTTTTTAAAATTTTTATTTTTCTAAATAAAAGTTTAAACATTAAATTTTTATTCAAAAGAAAAAATAATTTAAAATAACTAATAAAAATAATTTAAAATCTATACTATTATATTAAAGCCGAAACATTGAAAGTTTTGGTTTTCGGTTTGGTTATCCTATTTATTTTGGTTTTCGGTTTGGTTAATTTAATTTTAAATATAAAATGAATCAATTTTAATCCGTTATTGGCTATAGTCCTAAAGACACAATAGTATTTTATATTTACACCATTACTAATACAGCTAAACTTAAAACCTCTGTTGCCTTCACGAACACTGCGCACAGAACTCTATTCTTCTAAACATAATTTACACCATCTTCATCAATTCAATATACAAGTTTCTTCAGACTTTTCTCTTCTTTTGTAACACCATATATATCATTAAAGTGTAAGTATAAATAATTAAATTACAAAAATAACTCAAAAAGCTAATTACTCATATTAACGTAATTATATTCCGATTAAAATTCCTTCATCCACATTGAACTTCTACTTGGACTCTTTTTTCTGCACCAACAACTCAATTACCCATTTTTTCTAAAGATTTTACTTTTAATTAAAACACTTTACAATTTAATTTAAAACTAATATTACTATAATTAATATATATTTATACTATTATATTAAAGCCGAAACATTGAAAGTTTTGGTTTTCGGTTTGGTTATCCTATTTATTTTGGTTTTCGGTTTGGTTAATTTAATTTTAAATATAAAATAAATCAATTTTAATCCGTTATTGGCTATAGTCCTAAAGACACAATAGTATTTTATATTTACACCATTACTAATACAGCTAAACTTAAAACCTCCGTTGCCTTCACGAACACTGCGCACAGAACTCTATTCTTCTAAACATAATTTACACCATCTTCATCAATTTAATATACAAGTTTCTTCGGCTTTTCTCTTCTTTTGTAACACCATATATATCATTAAAGTGTAAGTATAAATAATTAAATTACAAAAACAACTCAAAAAGCTAATTACTCATATTAACATAATTATATTCCGATTAAAATTCCTTCATCCACATTGAACTTCTACTTGGACTCTTTTTTCTGCTCCAACAACTCAATTACCCATTTTTTCTAAAGATTTTACTTCTAATTAAAACACTTTACCATTTAATTTAAAACTAAGATTACTATAATTAATATATATCCAAAATATCACACCATATTTTTCAGTAATTATTTTTAGTAGTAATTTTTGTAATTAAAACATGTTACTTTTTAATTTAAAATTAATCTTGCCATCACTAATATACACCCCAAAATATCTCACCATATATTCAAATCATTATTTTTTAGTAATAAATAAGAATCGTTAGATCTAATAATAAGATATATTATATGATTAAATTAATTTACTAAAAATTCAAAGTTCAAACCCGTCAACGACATTTGTAATTTAGAATTTTACAAAATAAATTTTAAACCATGCATATCATTATATAAATTTATATTAAATTAAAATTAAAAAATTATTAAAAATAAGGATTATATAAAAACATAATTATAATGTTAAATAAATTTTATAAGCTATCAAACGGGTTACTAGTAACATTAATAGTCAAACAAGACAAAAGATTTGGTACAGAAGGAGTAATAAAGATTCGGATAAGAATTAATAATGTCGTCTGCGCAGCCCCGACAGAACTTAACAAAAATAGACTACAAAAACAGAACGGCAACTTAAATATAAAAATAAATCAATTAATTAAAGAAATCTCTGTGAAATAATAAAAGGAAACAAAACCAAACCAAACCAAACCAAACATACCCAGTATATCCCGCTCAGAGCAGGGTCTGGGGAGGGTAGGATGTACGCAGACCATACCCCCACTTTTAAAGCGGGGAGGCTGTTTCCGTGAAGACCCTCGGCTAAGTGCACGACATACAAAGAGTGTGGTAAATACAAAGGGGAACCAACTGATATGGAAATGATCAAAGCCAAACCTGAGCCCATGGCGTTGTCCACATGGGGCATACCTGTCTGCGATAATTTATGATACTCGTACCTTGAAGCGCTCCAAACCCACGGACATCCTGCACAGAGACAGAACCGAGCCAGGATCCCTGAGACTGCAAAACCAAAAAACAGAAGACACCACAAATGCAAAGTGAGAAAGCTAACAGCCGAGCTACTACAAAATCGCTAACCGCGACAACCCAATTCTGAGACTCTCGACAACCGAACCGCACCCTAAAAGCGAATCCACCACTCTGATACGCCGCCTCCAAGCAGACTTATCTGCTAACAAGGACTCATTTAAGTCTAAAGCCTTCATATCCAGCCTGAGCTGCTCTTCCCACGATCTCCTCGGTCTGCCTCTCCTCCTCACCCCACCAACCGAAAGACTCTCGACCCTCCTCACTGGGGCTCCAACCAGTCTCCTACGAACGTGGCCGAACCATCTCAACCTTCCTTCCCTAAGTTTCGCAGAAAAAGGCGCCACTTCAAGTTCGCTCCTAAACACCGAATTTGGGATTCTGTCCAACATCGTGCGCCCACAAGACCACCGCAACATCCTCATTTCCGCTGCTTCCAACTTGCTTACGAGGGCCTTCTTCTCCGCCCAACACTCCGAACCGTATAACATCGCAGGACGGATAGCCGCTCTATAGAATTTCCCTTTCAACTTTAAAGGGACTTTCTTATCGCACATCACCCCTGACGCTGCCCTCCACCTTAACCACCCTGCCTTGATACGATGCGTGACATCGGCTTCAATCTCACCTTCCTTCTGAATGATCGAACCTAAATACTTGAACTTGTCTGTCTGCGTGACGATCTGGTCTTCAATCCTAACCTCCACCCCTTCTTCGCTGGCCTCACCACTGAAGTTACACCAGAGATACTCGGTTTTAGAACGGCTCATACGTAACCCTTGTGACTCCAAGGTAGATCTCCAAAGCTCCAATTTCTCGTTCACCTCCCCCCTCGATTCCGCCACTAGCACGATATCATCCGCAAAGAGCATGCACCAAGGGACAGCATCTTGAATGTAATAAAAGGAAACAACTACTAGATAATGTAATACGTGGAGATGTACATCGCCAGATAAGATGGGACTTTGTATAAAAGTAGTCATGGAAAACTTAAGAATGAACTTTCTACTACCACTAGTTTCTCCAAGGGTGAGGGAGGCGATAGATACAACCACTTCACATTTAATCCATGTGTGGAATATTATTTCAGTCGGTAATTGCTACGTTGACTAAACTTCTTTGACCTTTTTTTTTTTGAAAAAAAAAATAAAAAAATTGGCCACACTACTTACTATACATGTGAAAAATCAATTCCGCTTTATTAATAGGGAAATGCTAACCATAGTCCTAAGGGCTATGATTAAACATTAAATACTCTTATATTTTGAACATCTTTTGTAAGTTTTTTAGTTGTTTTTAGTTTCTCAATGTCTCTTTGCAACACAAATTTAATTTTCCAAGTAATAATAATGGACCCCCTGCATTCACATTAATTTCCAACGATAAAATCATTCCAAATTTCTAAATAATCATATTGAATTTCGTGCAAAATTAATGTATTAAATGCATTTATCCATCTACATTAATGCTTAACCATAGCCCTAAAGGTTATGTTTAGCATTACCCTTATTAATAGGGCCTCAACATATAGTAAGATCCATACTCCCTTCATCCCAAACTATGTCGTTTTGAGTGGGACGGAAAGAGTATAAGAGAGTAGTGTTAGCGCAACACGCTCATTCATCTCGAATTATGCATGAGTGAGGGAGGGGGCGTGCATCAAGAACTCAAGAAGCTGGATCTGGCCTTGGAAGGATGAACAACATAGTAGTAACATGCAGTTAAATCTAAATGCATTATGCATTTGACATATACATTTCATTAGTTGATGCAATGATGATACGGGGGTCTGAAAAGGGACTCGGATAACGACGGGGTAGGCCAGAAGAGCACACTGACATGCATCACACATGAGTCATGACCCCCTTCCCGCCTTACTTTGCAAAAGATTCAATGACTCAACAAAAATAATGATGTCTACAAGCTTTCATAAGTATATATATTTTTCTTTCATATCTGCAAAGGCACTAAGATTCTAGTTTCTCACATGTATGAAATATACCCTTCAAGGGAAGAATGAATAATCAGATGATTCATATGGTGCCCACCAACTTGTAGCAATAATTTTGGTTGTTGAATGATACCAAGTACAACAATAGACACATGCATATATCTTTATATGCACAAGAATATGACAATGCTTTACTTCTGCTATACCTTAAGGTGGTCCTTATGATCCGTAGATTGATAGACATTTTCATTTTGCCTATTAGAACTAGATGAAGAAGTATGTGATCCTGCAGTACTTTCCAAATTTTGCAAGAAATCCATCACCAGAGGATCAGTCCAAGGAGCTCCACGAGGAGCTTCTTCGCCTGCAACCCACCCTAAGTGTCCACCTTTTGGTGTGACTATCAATAAACAGTTTGGGTTCCCCTGTACCAACATTCAATTATTAAGTAAGGCAAACAATTGTGGGGTGATGTGGTAATGTTTAAATGTGGATCTAATGATAATATTTTAACCAGGTTTTAGCAGGATGAAAAAAAAAAAAAAAAAATATATATATATATATATATATATATATAGAGAGAGAGAGAGAGAGAGTTGCACTCCATAGCAAACACCTTATATAACAAACAATAAAGAACACCTCATATCTAATATAATTTAAGAGTTCCGTCATAGCACCCAATACAAAAAGTTGTTATTTTTTTACTCTCTAGCAAACTAGCAAAAAAAAAAAAAATTGAAAATTTACTGTTCATTGATGACGTCATCAGTAATTTTCAATTTTTTTTTCAGCCTTGATAGATGGTAAAAAAATAACAATTTTTTGTATTGGGTGCCCCTGGCGGGGCCAAAGGATCTAATAGATCTAAGGTGTTCTTTGTTGTTTGTTATATAAGAGTGTTCTGTATGGAGCAAAGGCCTATATATATATATATATATAAGATATGTGAACTGAGCCTGGCACAGGCTGTGCTGGACAAAAGTTCTCAAAATTTTCAAGAAATGAATGGACATTCAGTGGAACATAAACTGTTAAAGCAAAGATCGGTCAGAAGAAAGATGAAAATTGTAAGGTGGAGAAAAGCAATCTTTAGCCACACAAGAAGTTTAGAGAAGGCATCATGATCAACTTGACAAATTCAATTGATGGAAAAGTTGAACTTCTTTTCCTCGTTTCCTCGAGGAGAAATGCTGACAGCAATACAAAAACCAAGTAATATCTTTGCAGCGCTAACACTTAAATGAAATAAGAAACGAGTACCATAAGACCAGACAAACTTTAAGTAATAGCAAAAGGTGAATAACATAGTGCTTGTAAATAATACCTTTGCTGCTGTGAGAGACTGTTATAGATGAACTATGTTAACAAGACGGACACATACCTTAATGTCTTTGTAAGGAATTCCTCTAGATGGAGCAATCGGATCATTTGCAGCCTGTAAAATCACTAGAAATGTTAGACATGCTATGATAAAGGTCCAGAAGATTAATATACTACAAGAGCCTATATGAGAGAGTAACAGGGCTGAAGCCAGAGTTAACACGATGCTACTTAGAAGTTGATAAAGAAGAAAAAACATATAAATGCCAAAATCAAGCCTTTAAATGTCAGTAAACATCTATCTATAGAGAGCTAATTTGTTAAAGAGGGCTGATTTTTCAACTAGAAGGTCCTCCGAGAGAGTGTTGAGTTGATATCATAATCTGGTGTACATTTCTCCTACATTGGAATACATCTCTCCTAAACAATTACATAGATTCAGTTGATTTTGATAAGTTTCAAAATATTAAATTTCATGGCATAAATGTATCTCATGGACTTTACCTGGATGCAAAGCAAAGGTATGCGGACATTTTTCATAACATTAGAACTGCTCGAGTATGAATAGTAGTCATCCACTGACTTAAAACCGAATGAAACTGCAAGGTGTCACAAGAAATACTGTAAGAGGGTGACTATACTTAAAGAACATTGTGCAGCCATGTCGAAATTTATAAGGTTATACCTCGAGTAATTCCATCATCAAATTCCCTGACAGTCTTTGCGCTAGCAGCTAGAGGGATATTATATTCACCTCCCATGTCTTCAAACAGAGGAGCATGTCTGGAAAAACAAAAGATACTTGTAATGTAAATTAGATATGCAGATCCAGATAAAAAAATTGACATGAGGGCCTAAAATTCGTCACAGTATTACTTCTTAAAAATCTTGCAGAGCGAACTTGCAAGAGCTTTATCATAGACATTGTTAAAGCCCTTATGGAAATCTTCATCTGCAATGACCAGATCAAAAGGATTGCACAAGGACACAGCACCAGAAAGAAGGCAAGTATCAGATTCCTGCAACCACACTCCAGATTACAAAGCTGTGGCGGGTGATAACATCCAATCATTTTTTAAAACGATTAATATGACAGGAAATGTTCACCTTCTAAAATGGCTAGTAAAACTATCAAGTTACCTTCTATCTTTCAGTATTTTGCTAGAATTTTTGGTATAAAATATACCAGCAAAGTCAATAATGATCAAATACTCCAGACTCCAGATTACAAAGCTGTGGCGGGTAATAACATCCAATCATTTTTGAAGTCGATTAATATGACAGGAAATGTTCACCTTCTAGTATGGCTAGTAAAACTATCAAGTTACCTTTTATCTTTCAGTATTTTGCTAGAACTTTTAGTATAAAATATCCCAACAAAATCAATAATGATCAAATTATAGGCAATTTGATGCTAGCTTCAGGATGTCGTGTATCTTATTTTGTTCCTTCAGTCTTCAGATTATGTCACACATTGAACATCCAAAGGTGAAAGGTTAAAAAGTGTTATAAAACGGTATATTTTTAATCAGGTCCAGTGGTGTGCTGTGACATAATAGAAATAATAAATGAAGCATGAAGCATCCGGCATCCAGCTGCTGTATCAGGGCAATAGTGACAAAAAGGATTCAGTTTTGGTGCATTCTTCATAAACGGGTTACCAGGGAACAAGGAGATAAACAATAAATGCAATTTAAAGCTAGAACGCAGAATGATAATTTAAACAAGAGTAGGTTATTGTGCTGTTATTTGGTACCACGAATATCTTTAGTTAGTTTTGTTTTGCTTAAGCCCAGTCAAGCAGATAGCCATACTGGTAGTCAGTCTGGTATAATATATATACACTTCTACAGAGTCCTACTCTGTTACTTAGTTCAGTTCATTTGCTTTGGAAAATATTAAATTAATGTTCCAAAGAGTCACCTTTGCATCTTTGCTAATTTACTATATTCAATGTGAATATGTGATTAATAGAGATTAAAATAGAAGTCAACTAAACTCCTTTTAACTGAAGATAATACAGGGCGATATTGACAGAGAACGAAAATAAAAGGAACTCTTATATATACTAGTGAATAGTTTATTTATTTATAACCTTAGTTTTAAGTTAACAGGGATCGGAGTGCAACTTACTTCTTAGTATTAGACTTTGGTACTAAGTAGTTGGTTGATGAATAATGATGGTAGCTAGTAGTTACTGGCTGGTTAATTGTTAGTAACAACGGGAACAAAGATTATAAACTCTTTGGAGATTAAACCAAAGCCCAATCTCTACCCCAATCTATCCCCAAATTGATAACTCGTCAATATCTTCACTATTTAAAAAAAAAAAAAGAAATGTGTATACAATCAATTCTGCCTTTTTACAAGTCGGATAATGCAGCTGGCTAAAATCAGTATTCCAAATTCTAACAACCAGCTGCTAACTACTAGCTACCAACATTACTCATCAACCAACTACATAGTACAAAACTCGAATACTAAGAAGTAAGATACACTGTTAACTTAAAACTAAGATTAAATATAATTAAACTATTTACCAGTAAATAGGAGAGTTCCTTTTTATTTTCGTTCCCCATGATTCTCCCTTTGTTGAAAAAAACTCGATTACGAGTTTTATTGAAGGCGAGAACCATGTAACCATTTAACAGAATTTAAAAAAAAAATTGTGTGGTTCTTGCAAACATCAACTAAAGTTCAGTTAATATCGATAACCAATTTGCAAGCAAAGGAGTGTATCCAAGAATGATAAATTCAAAAAGCTCAATTTCAATAATATCTTTAACCACTTATTTTTCTTGCACAATCAGAACATTTTCCACAGATCCAATAGAGATTCCCAAACTACACCATAAACAATTTCAATCTTGTGCTCTTGACAACTTACGCAATCTGAAATGGTCATCTTTCTTATGCGAGTGATTCACCATTGCTTTGTCATCAATGTGATCGAGTTACATTTGAATTTTCTCTCCCTCGACTCATTTTGTAAGCTTTAACAGTAATTTATCATATTTCTCCACCACGAACATCAAAACTGAAAGTGTTGTTGTCTTCACAATATTGGACCCATAGTTAACAGGCAACGAAAATAAAAAGGAACTCTTATATATACTAGAAAATAATTAAAAATTTTATTATATTTAATTTAAGTTTTAAGTTAATAGGCATCAGTGTGCATCCTTATTGTTAGTATTTTACTTTTTTACTATGTTGTTGGTTGATGAATAATGTTGATGCAGGATAATAGATTAAAACAATATTAAAGCGCAGAGAATATACGAATATCCCGAGAATAATCAACTGATCTTATTCCTTAATAAAAGCGTGAATAAACAGTACAAGCAATGTCGAATAAATATTCTTTGGGACCTCTTTGTAACGTAATGACTGAATAGCGTTAAAGAAACCAAGATCCAACACATTCAAATCCGACAAGTTTGGAGGTTGACATCTAACATTAAAACTTTCTTGTGTTGCAGCTTGACAAAATTCAGGATCAATGTGAGTTCTTGAATTATCTTGTTGTATATAGTCTCTCCATAATCTCCTTTTGGCCACTTCTCTTGAATGACCTTTAATACTTTATTGATATAAAATGACCTTATTAAATCTCTTCCAACTGAAGTCATTGCTCTAGTCTCACGTGTACCATCAAGTCTATTACCATGGTTATCACGTCGGGCGACTAGTCGCGACTAGTCAACAAGTCGACACAGGAGAGAAAGTCGACCCTCGACTTGTTGAAAAAGTCGACCCATGGATTATACCCGGATCCGACCCGGAACCCGGCCCATTACCCGACCCGAATTAACAAAAAAAGGGCTTTTAGACCTAAAAACATACGTTTTTATTACCCAATTGCAAACAACAGCCTCACACGCCGATAAGTCTCCTCCTCCTCCTCCTCCTCATTCTTCCCACGACGGCCATCTCCACGACGGTCATCTCCGACGACTTCATCTTCTCCAGTAAGTCTCTTCCCCTTTCTTCTTCTTCTTCATCTCATCTCTCTCTTCTCCGATCTCTTCTTCATCTCATCTCTCTCTTCTCCGATCTGTTCTTCTCTCTTCTTTATATCTATATAAATGAGTCTGTCTGTATGTATATACTATATATATACACGTTTTTGTTTACTTTTTTTAAAAAAAAATTATATTTGTTTTATTTCATCTCTTCTTTTCGTTATATATACAGTACCAAACATTTTTTCAATCAATTTTTTTGTTTTTTATTTTGAAATTTTAAATCTTTTATTTTTCTGAACTTCAAATTAATTTAATTATCTCTGAACTGTAAATTTTGCAGTCAAATTTCTGAACTTCAAATTTCTGAACTTCAAATTAATTTAAATCAGTCAAATTTTTCATTTTGCAACATTTGTTTTGTTTGTATCAAATTTAAATTTACAAACTTATACAAATTTCAAAAATCAAATTCGGAATTTTGAAAAAAAAATTACAAACTCTCTGCGTCTCTGTTGTTTTATACAGTTTTATCAATCCTGTTTTATTCCTCCTCTAAGCTTCATTACACACACTTCATTACAGTTGCCTGCTGCTTCACACACACTGTGACCTGTTCTGCAGGAAAAAATAACTTTAGATTTAATGATTTCAACATGTGTTTTGCAGGAAAAAATGGAGAACGAAATTGAAACCGAAGCTACTCGGAGAGAGTTGGCTAAAGATCCCAAAAGAAAAGCTAAAAGATCAAATGATCCGGGATGGAAGTATGCATATTATCCTAATCCGGTTGGAAATAAAGATATTATTAAATGTATTCTTTGCGGGAATCAAAACCATGGCGGAATGAATCGGTTTAAACACTTGATTGGTGGCTACCCGGATATTGTTAAATGTCCCAAAACAACCACAAAAATTGCTCGAGAAATGTATGATTTTGTGACAAATAAGAAGAAGAGTAAAAAAATGAGTTGCAGCAGATTGAAGAAGAGCACAGCGATGATGATGTTGAAGAGATCCCGTCCACAGCAGCCTCTAATACTCTACCATCTTCAAAATCAGGTGCTGGGCAGAAATCTAGTGCTGGGCCTGCTGGGCAGAAAGGGAAGGCTGTTGCCCAGCCATTTAGTTTCAAAAAACCAGCAGCTAGCTCTAAATCAGTTGCTTCGATGTATATGAAGAGTCCGGAACAGGTTGTTGAAGAAAGACATGCTAAAGGACCAAGTTAGACCACTTTGGAAAATCGCCTAAGGACTCCCGAAGACAAAGAAAGAGTCCATATGCATATTGCAAACTTTTTCTATGAATGTGGGATTCCTTTCAATGCTGCAAATTCTAGGAGTTATGAGGTGATGATTGAGTCAATCGGCCAATATGGACCAGGTTTGAAGCCTCCAACATATCATGAATTGCGGGTGCCTCTACTTAAAAAAGCAAAAGAAGAGACGGAAAAGTTAAAGGAGAAGCATGAGAAAGCTTGGAAGAGGCATGGCTGCACTCTTATGTCTGATGAATGGACGGATAGACGAGGAAGAAGTCTTACAAACTTCCTTGCTAATAGTCCCGAAGGTACTTTTTTCTTGGGCTCGGTTAATGCTTCAAGTGAATCACATGATGCACAAATGTTGGCAAACTTGCTTGAAAGCAAGATCAAGGAAATTGGTGAGAAAAATGTTGTGCAAGTTGTGACTGATAATGGGGCAAACTACAAGCTAGCAGGTCGGATTTTGGAGATTAGGACGCCTACTCTGTTTTGGACTCCTTGTGCTGCGCATTGCCTTGATTTGATGTTGGAGGACATCGGCAAAATTCCAAGCTTTAAGAAGGCAATCAATCAAGCAAGAAGATGCACTACATTTATCTATACAATCAACGTTTTACCACTACCTCTAGCTCCGAACGCAATAATCGAAGCATTTTTTCCATCAATAAGTCCAGCAACCAAAGGCATAATTTCTTTCTCGAAAATCAAACTTAAATCCTCATCTTCTCCGTAACAATAATCCATATTAAACGTCCGACTACAATAACAAACAAAACAAAAAGATCAAATTCATCTCACACAAAACCCTAACAAATCAATAAACTCAATACACACAAACACTTCGAATTCCATATAATTTCATCATATTCTACAAAATTAACCGACAAATATTTACAAATCTCAAAGATTAAGGAATTACCATGCCCCGAACGTGACGGTGACTTTCTCTTCCTGTTTGTACACAGAGATCAATGGCAATGAATTTTCCGTAAAAGACACATATTCTTGATCAGTACAGCCTCGGATTTTCGCAATTATTCGAACTTTTCGACACGTAATTGAACTAGAGGACGGCATATTTGGTTTCATTGTTTCGAGAAGTGAATTCACATGTGTATTGATATGTGTGTGTCTGTTATTTGTAATGGGAGAAGAAGTGAAAATTAATGGTCGGCGTTTGTGTATTAGTAGCAAAATATCTTATCTTAGATTTGTAGTGGAGCGAAATTAGGGGTTTGTGATAGGTAGGGATGGCAAATTGGATTCAAAACCCAAACACATATCAATACACATGTGAATTCACTTCTCGAAACAATGAAACCAAATATGCCGTCCTCTAGTTCAATTACGTGTCGAAAAGTTTGAATAATTGCGAAAATCCGAGGCTGTACTGATCAAGAATATGTGTCTTTTACGGAAAATTCATTGTCATTGATCTCTGTGTACAAACAAGAAGAGAAAGTCACCGTCACGTTCGGGGCATGGTAATTCCTTAATCTTTGAGATTTGTAAATATTTGTCGGTTAATTTTGTAGAATATGATGAAATTATATGGAATTCGAAGTGTTTGTGTGTATTGAGTTTATTGATTTGTTAGGGTTTTGTGTGAGATGAATTTGATCTTTTTGTTTTGTTTGTTATTGTAATCGGACGTTTAATATGGATTATTGTTACGGAGAAGATGAGGATTTAAGTTTGATTTTCGAGAAAGAAATTATGCCTTTGGTTGCTGGACTTATTGATGGAAAAAATGCTTCGATTATTGTGTGAGATGAATTTGATCAACGTTTGAATGATTTGGTGTATGTCCAATAGAACCGAAAGATAGATTCAAGATTCAAAAAGAGGCGTGAGCTTGGAAGGAAATTTGATCCACTTGTGCTTGAGGACTTGGCATGGACTAGTGAGTGGACCGGCATTGAGGATAGGTTTTGGGATGCGGTGGATATAGCTTCCGGTGCATCCGAAGCACTTGAGGGACGCAATTTACCGAGGAGAGCTAGAGGTGGATCCATGTTTACCTATTCTCGACGCAACACTAGTTCAACACAAGATCCTAGTGATGATCCTAATGATCCTATTGGTGAGGAAGAGGAAGATGAAGACAATATTCCTTTCGATGATGATGAGGTGGAAGATGATTATGGTGTACCACCCGAGGAGAATACTCAAGGAGGAGATGGAGGGGAAGATGATTTCGAGATGGATGAGTGATGACTCTTATCCATGATTGTGTTTGTTACTTTGTTTAGTTGATTTCACTCTTTAGTTTGTTTTTATTTGATTAGAGATGTTTGACTTTTGGTACTTGAACTTATTATCTATTTGTTTTTATTTGAACTATTGAAATTGTTGTGTGTTACCCTATATTATATATTATAATTACTCTAAATATATGTATGTCGACTTTTTACGACTAGTCGGGCGACTTGTCGACTTATGAGTTTGAAGGTACTCGGGCGTCGCAGCTCGACTTGTCGACTTAACAGCCATGTCTATTACCATTACCTCTTTTTGTTGGCTCCTTAGCTACAAATAGAAAGATTCTGAGCTTCCTGAAAAATGTTACATTTCCTTGGTTGTCAATGTTGTCTTAGTTTCATCTGCCTTATCAATGTTGTCTTACCAATTTTTATAGCAAAATCCAAAGAACGGAGAGTTGTTCTTTTACACAAAGGAACCTTACAGAATTGTTCCATATTAATGGTTACTCTCTTCTAAAAACATCAACTTTACCATTGACAATTGTTGTATTTTTTCCTCGCTTCTAGACACGTTGAATGAATATGCTCGCATCACGTTTTTCAGTTTCTATACGTGTCATTCAACGTATTTGGATTTGATCAAAAAATACAGCAAATGTCAATGGTAAAGTTAATGCGTCTTACAGGAAAACAAAAAATTGTGATCGTAGGAGAGTAACCATTGATATGGAACAATTTTGTAAGGTACCTTTGCGTAAAAGAACAACTCTCCGTTCTTTGGCTTTTGCTATAAAAATTGGTAAGACAACATTAATAAGGCAGATGAAACTAGGAAATATCATATGATACTCCAATCCTATTAAGCCATTGTTGAAAGGAGGTAACCAGAGAGCAAGGGAAGAGTTTAGTTTTTCCATGTTTGAAACACGAGGTATACCACGTAATTCTCAATTTGTGGATATGTATGTCATCAATGTTGACGAAAAGTGCTTCTATATAACAAAAACAAAAAAAGAGAACTACTATCTCCCCTCAAATGAAGATGAGCCTCACCGCACTTGCAAAAGTAAAAATTTTGTGGATAAAGTTATGTTTTAGCCGTCGTAGCTCGTCCAAGATTTGATAACCAAGGAAATGTAACATTTTTCGTGAAGCTCGATATCTTTCCATTTGTAACTAAGGAGCCAGCAAAAAGTAGTATTAATAAACCTGCTGGTATACTTAAGACTAAAGCAATGACTTCAGTTGGAGGAGATGTAATAAGGTCATTTTATATCAATAAAGTATGAATGTCATCCAAGGGAAGTGGCCAAGAGAAAATTATGGGCAGACTATATGTATAGAACAAGACAATGCAAGAACTCACATTGATCTTGATGACCCTGAATTTTGTCAAGCTGCAGCACAAGAGGGGTTTAGTATTTATGTCAGATGTCAACCTCCAAACTCGCCATATTTGAACGTGTTGGATCTTGATTTCTTTAACACTATTCAATCATTACGTTACAAAGAGGCCCAAAGAAATTTAATGAGCTTGTGACTACAGTGGAGAAGGCATTTCAAGAGCTTTCACCAGTATCATCAAATCATATATTTTTTACTTTACAGCAGGTTATGGTGGAGATCATGAAAGTTAGAGGTTCTAATACTAGATTAAGTATAATTAAACAATTTACTACTGAATATAAGAGTTCCTTTTTATATTTTTTTTTTTTTTTTTACATGGGAACCCGCAACCGCTACCCTTCGGGTGCGCTCTGGGTAAACCCATGGGCTCACGCAATAGCCTGCAAACCACGTGATCCAAGGCAAACCGCACAAGTGCGACAGGCTCTGTCCCAGGATGGCATAATCACAAATTCGCCTCCCATGGGAGTCGAACCTGTGACCAAGAGGTGAGATGACCTCTCTTTAACCAACTGAAACAACCCTTGCGGGCCTCCTTTTTATATTCGTTCCCCATTATTCTAAATATTGATGAGTTATCAATTTGGGGTATAGCTTGGGGTTGAGATGGGATTGTGGTTCAATCTCCAAAGAGTTTTTAAGATATTGTTCTTGTTGTTCATATCATCATATATTATAATCTTGTTATTTTAATTCTGTTCTTTGCTATTGTCCTGCATCAGATATCTTAAGGTATTAAAGCCTACTTATCTATCAGCTTTTAATTGTGAATATAACAGGAATGAGATTCCCAGGGAAGGACAATTAACTATTTAACTCAAGGTAGGACCACAAGGAGCCAGTATTGGTGAAGTAGAAAGTAAATTGTTGTATCTCCGAGATTAGCCAGCCACTAGAAGGTGAGCCAGTGTAAAGACTTTACAGGAGATAAAATGATGGTTGTCTTCCGAACATTTAAAAAAAAAAAAAAAAAAAAAAAAACTTACTTGATAAATCCAATTAAATGTTTGAAATATCCGATAAAAATGCTCCTATTAAGATTAGTCTAATTAAACAAGAACATTTCCACTGAACCATTCTGAATAGGAATGGGAGTTCCATGTTCTCTGTAGATTCTTAAATAAATACAAATCTTTTATTCTGACGTTTCTTCCTTCTTTTAGGCAGAATAATCTCATAAAGTTTAGAAAAGACACTCTTTAACGAAGTGTTTTTGGAAATTAAACATTTAAGAATAACAAGAGCATATGATAATCCAGTGATCCCACCTGACCCAAGTAGTGAACAAGGATATTTGCCCCAATAGACCAGCCGGCAGCATATAATTTAGCTTCAGGATACCGAGAGCTCACATGTCTGACTACTTCACGAATATCTTCTGTGTAGGAAGCTGAGTAGAACTGCAAAATGGTGGCAATATATGACTACTTTTACTTGATTTGTTAACAAGTCACCTATCTATTTCATTATGCTAACATACTTCAACAAGCAATTAAAATCTTTACGCAACTTGATATTACGACTTCACTAATCCCATAAATGAATTTTCAAGATTAACTGATCCTTGTATGTAACAAGAGAAGTAACAGAAATGAAGCTAGTATACCTGGGATGTAGTGACAGGGCTATCTCCACAACCACGGCTATTGAACACAACCACTCTCCATCCCTTACTTCTGGCCCTTAATAGCATATGCCTTACATATGAGTCCTCACTACCCCCTGTCAGACCTGGCTGCATCATCATGCTATTCCATTATTATTGTTTGCCTCCGACATAAGCTTCAATAATATAAATTATTCGCATAAAGAAACATGTATATATCATAACGAAACAATAATTATTGACACAATTAGGAAAACTTAATAGTACAAGAAAGAAATGTAGTTATATATACACTATAATTGACAATAGTCACAATACACAACTTAGCGTAGCCTAGCGCTTACCCTCTTCTCTCTGTACTACAGTAAAAGGTCTGGGGTTCTGGAGCCCTGTATGCTTTAGTATTTAAACTTATGTAATTGGCCAGACCAATACTGGAAAAAAAAAACAATATTTTACAAGAGAATCGCATATTCCATTGACACTATTCTGTGTTCATTCTTTAAATTGTCTGCAACTAAAACCTTCTAATTTATTATGATTAAAATCGTGTGCCATAATTTAAAAAGTAAATCAATATTGATCAACCTCAATAAATCATTTAGCGCTCCTACTTCCTAAAAGTGTCTGGCATTTTCAAAGCAAAATGCAAATTTAGGGATCTCGGCCTTAACAGTAGCATTGATTATTGACTTGCACACATTAGATTATTATCCGTTTCGAGATAGTCTACTCTGATCACAAAAATCGCATAGCACTTCCAACATTATCAGCCCTTAAACATCACTTCATCCTAAAAGTCTCTGGCTAATCTGTTTCAACAGAATCTACTTCGATCATCTGAATATTCATTACTCACAATATCCTCGAATTCAACACTAAAACCACATGATCCTACAAATTCCAACAAAACAAAACCTGCCCTTTATCCCATTGTACAAAACATGAACTAACAAACAATCTATACATACATAAACACACACAACCATAATTCCAGTAGTGTCTGAACTTACAAGTAAAATGAGGATAGGAGAATCAACAGGCAACTTAGAAACATCACCAGCAACCCAATCAAGAGCAAGGGACCCACCATCTTTACTTCTCAAACACACTCTCTTAAACCTCACCTCGGGAAGCGTGCGAAACCAAGCAGCAAAAATGGTTTCCACGTGGCAGTTCCAACCAATCAGAGGATAGGGATTATAAGGCCGTTGTAAAGTAGTTAGTTGTGGGACCAGTAAGTCACCTATGACTTCGATTGTTGGATGGTGGTACGACATTGATTTTGGTTTGGTGACGTGGAAGCCGGAGGTGATGTTGAGTCGGCGCCGGAAATGGGTGATCGGAGCCGCCGCGGAGGTGAAGAGAGAGGATGATGAGTGTGCGGCTGCGGCGGCTATGGCTCGAGCCATTTGGCTTTTACTTATTTGCTTACTCTTGGTATAACTAGAAAAAATAATAGAGCACTCAAAAAAAAAGGAAAAAAATAATAGAATTCTGACAAAAAAAATTAATAAAATGGATTAAGAGCATCTCCAACCACAAGAAATCCTTAGCTAAAATTAGATAAAAGATACCATAAATAAAAATTATAGAGATTATCTAAAAAAACTTGAACTCCAACGGGTCAAAGCTGTTAGCTATAATTTTAGATAATTTCTACAGGTTGGCTATATTTGTCGAACCTCTATATAGCTGTAAGAAATCTGTAAGAAGATTCCACATCATTCATTACCATATTGAAGTGATATATTCTATTTATAACAACCTAAATTATTAATAACATACTATTTTTAAAATATAGCCAACCAATATAGCTAATACCATTGAAGTAAAATGTCTTACAGATTCAACAAATTTTACATAATGTCCTACAGGTCCAATTTAGCCAACCAATTTTAGCTATTCCCGTTGGAGATGCTCTAATAAGAATAATAGAGTTATTTGTAATTTAATAATCTATATCTATATATCTATATCTATATATATATATATATATATATAATAAAAGCAGAAGACTAGAGCGTTGACGTGGCTTACAATCTGTTTAAACCTAATTTGTTAACATCTTATACGACGATTCCTAAAAACTTGGCGCGCGTTTGTGCACCTCAAGATCCCCATATCAAACCCCAACTCCTGCATGGTATTCTATATTAACATTGTTTTCATCATATGTAAAAATAAACGATTGGGACAGTGACTTGATATCTTTGTATCCATTTAAACTAGTCGAAATAGTCGAAAAAGCCGCGCTTCGCGGCAGCATTACAATTTTTTTAATAAAATAATATATATTTATTTTATATTATATCATTAATATAAAATTTAAATAGTTACATAATCTTTTTTAATGAACCGCTTTCTCGTTAAACACGGTTTTTCCAATTGAATCGCTCTCTTGTTAAAACCGAAGTACCAACTTTAACATATATTATAAATACTTGCTTAATAATTTTTATCCATAAAAATCGAACCCTAAAATTGAAATAAAATTTTGTAATAGTTTATACAATCTTTTCGAGTGAGCCGTCTTCCCGTTAAACACGTTTCAAACTGCTCTCATTTGGAACCAAAGTTCTAACTTCATTACATATTATTGATGATACTTATTTTATAAATAACTTTTTTCCTTAAACATTAAAACTTAAAAAAAGAGTAAATTTCAATTTTTACGTTATTTAAACTTTCTAATATTTATTGAGTTTTATGTTATAAAATTTATAACATCAATATCAAATTCTAATAGTTGATACAATCTTTTCTAGTGAACCGTCTTCCCGTTAAACACGTTCGAAGTCGCTCTCGTTTGGGATTGAAATTCCAACTTCATTACAAATTATTGCTTTTTTCCTTAAAATCAAAATCTAAAAATAGAGTGAATTCCATTTTTTATTTTCTCCAAGTTTTCTAAATTATGGAGTTTAAAAACATAAAAAAAACATCTTATTTTCTCTTTATATTATAGATACTTCTGTATTTATTTAGGGTTTCTGCATGAGAATGTTCTTTTATTATGTTAACACATAAGTTCTTTTCGTTTTAAATACGAAGACTTTTTTTATGAGATTAATATTGGATTTATGAAATTTTTTCCTAATGGAAGTTTAAATAACTTGTATAAAAAATATATAATTTTAGAATATCGAAAAGATGTAACTACCATCCATGTATTTTACTTCCAATAAATTTTTAATTATATGTTTCCTCTCTAATTCAAACACCTATTCTACTTTCAATAGAACTTATAATTATATGTTTTTTTTCTATAAATTCGAACTCCTATTCTACTTTCAATAGAATTTTTAATCATATGCCTTATAAATCCTATTCTATTTCCAATAGAATTTCTAATTATATGTCTTCCCTATCAATTCGAACTATTCTCATCCAAAATTCTATTCCACTTCCAATAGAACTTTTAATCATATGCCTTATAAATGCCTATTCTACTTCCAATAGAACTTCTGATTATATGTCTTCCCTATAAATTCGAACTCATCTCATCTAAAATTTGAACACCTATTCTACTTCTAATATGTTAAAAGATATTTTTGTACTTATTAATGTTTATTCGAATACTTCCGATAGAACTTTTAATCAAATGCCTTATAATTAAATAGTTATTCTACTTCCAATAGAACTTCTAATTATATGACTTCCCTATAAATTCAAACTCTTCTCATCTATAAATTCGAACACCTATTCTACTTCTAATATGTTAAAAGATTTTTTTTTAAAATTTATTAGTGTTTAAAATTCTAAAATTCTTAAAAATTAGAAAAATAGATTGAGACGATCTTAGAGCGCCACCTAAGCTCCCGCGTATCCTCCTTATTCTACTTTCAATAGAACTTCTAATTATATGTCTGATTTTTTTATATTTATTAGTGTTTAAAATCTTAAAATTCTTAAAAATTAGAAAAATAGATTGAGACTATTTTAGAGCAACTGTACTGGAGAGAACTTAAAACAAAACTTATAAGAAGCTGCTACAAAATTCATTGGATCTTAAATGATAAACGTGATCATGCATTCGTGTAACAATAATTACCAACCTTAATTAGCTGGTCACCCAGGCCAGGAGCTAGGATGCTACGGGGAAGAAAAATACTAATGAATAAAACCAAACGAACTATACTGAAATTTAAAGTGCATGATGCGTTGTACAAACTATATAGAAAACCATAAATAAGTTAACAAATCTTAATACATGACATTAAAATTATGAATAGTTTGAATGAGCTATATATGGAAATTAAGAACGCAAGTAGAGTCATATAATTAACCTCAACACTTGAAAATTAAAGTAATATTATTAATATTAATTATTATTCAAGAAAACCCCGTAAATTAAAAAACAAATCATGAAAACGAAGTACAGTATTGTTTTAGAGTTTGTGGTTTGTAGGCTTGTAGGAGCATAAACAAACCATGCATGTTATGCGCTATGCGGTGCATCGAGTTTTGTCTTTCTCCATGCTTAAAATGGGAAGAAGTAATGCGCGGTAATAAATTATTTTAATTCAAGAGTTTTTATAATAAATTTTAGTTATACAGTATGTGTTGCCTATGAATTCGAATTCTCTTTTTATGCAACTTCGATTCGAAGGACATTTCTACATGAAATATGTTACCTATTGGCTATTTTACTTAAATAAAGGAAATTTTAATTATTTATGTTTAAAATTGCAAAATTTTATCAAAATAAGAAAAATAGATTGGAACGATCTTAGAACGCCATCTAAACTCCCGCGTATCCTCCTTTATATATATACAAACTCCCGGAGGTTTTCCTTTATATATATAATAGATATATTGATTAGTATCAGTGCACTGTAGGCATGCTCTCCTAACTTTCAGGCCCGAGAGTCATCAACCATCGATTCTCACCACGGTGTTTCTTTTTTTTTTTTTTCTTTTTTCTTTTTTCTCTTTCGTTTTGTTTTGAAGTGGTTTGAAAGACTTTGTATTTTATTCTAAAATAGGTTTTAACTAAAAATATGTTTTTTATATCTAAGTGAAATAATTTATAAATTTAGTATTCTTAATAACTTTCTTTTATCAACTTATCTATACTATTATATAAAAGCCGAAACATTAAAAGTTTGGTTGGTTGGTTGGTCGGTCGGTCGTTACGGTACCTGTTGATTTTACTTATTTACCCTTACTCATATAAAATCCATCCTACTAACTAATCAATTTCCTTTTTCAGGTTAAACATATTATCTTTTCTATTTTTGAATAACTAAATAATTTCTTTTTCAGGTAAAAGACAATAACTTTCATATTTTATCTAACTAAAATTTCTCCATTATTAATCAATTTCCTTTTTCAGGTTAAACATATTACCTTTTCTATTTTTCAATAACCAGAAAATACAATATCTTTTACATTTTATCTAACTAAAATTTCTCTTTTTTTAAAAACACTACAAACAATTTTGTTTAATAAAATAACATAATTACATTATGATTAATATTAAGTAATCAATTAACTTTTTCAGCCAAAACACATTACCTTTTCTCTTTTCTCTAACTAAAATCTCTCTTTTTCCAATTATATCATGGTCGGTTACCTTTTTCAACCAAAACACATTACCTTTTTTCTTTTCTTTTACTAAAACCTCTCTTTTTCCAATTATATCATGAGAATTTTGTTTAATAAAATAACATAATTACATTATGATTAATATTAACTAATCAATTACCTTTTTCAGCCAAAACACGTTACCTTTTCTCTTTTCTCTAACTAAAATCTCTCCTTTTCCAATTATATCATAGGCGGTTACCTTTTTCAGCCAAAACACGTTACCTTTTTTCGTTTCTTTTACTAAAACATCTCTTTTTCCAATTATATCACGGGAGTTTCTATTTCATAAAAATAAAATAATAATATTATAATACTAATAATTAACCGATTACCTTTTCAGCTAAAACGTATCATCTTTTCTATTTTTTCTGATTAAATTGCATTTTTTCTAGAAATATCACGGACAACATTAATTTCTCATTTTCTAAAAAGTAAGAGTAATTTTATTTAGTAAAATAACATAATTAAATTTAATTACTATAAACTAATCAATTACCTTTTTTACATAAATCATGTCATCTTTTTAATTTTCACTTACCTTTCTATTTTCACTAACTAAAATATCTATTCCAATTATATCACGGGTGGTCTATATAATACAATAAACTAATAATATTATAATATTAATAATTAACCGATTACCTTTTTCAACTAAAACGTATCATCTTTTCTATATTTTCTAACTAAAATCCCTCTTTTAATAGAAATATCACAGACAATATTAATTTCTCCTTTTCTAAAAATTTTACGAGCAATTGTATTTAGTAAAATAACGTAATTAAATTATAATTACTATAAACTAATCAATTACCTTTTTCATTTAGAACATGTTACCTTTTTTGATTTTCTCTAACTAATTTCTCTTTTTTTCTAATCATATCACGGGCATTTCATTTAATAAAATAAACTAATAATATACTAATAATTAACGGATTACCTTTTTCAACTAAAACCTATCATCTTTTCTATATTTTCTAACTAAAATCACTCTTTTTCTAGAAATATCACAGATAACATTTATATAATTATTATCAAATCATCTCATATAAAAATTTAAGCCTCCAGAATTCATGTTTTAAAAATATTAATTTAAACTAATAAAAAAATTCATATAATATTAAAGAAATCCGTGCATCGCACGGGTTTTAAGCTAGTATTTATAATAACTGATTATCTAAGAAAGAAGAAAAAGGGATTTCGGCAATAATAAATTTGCTTATTTTACATTTTCTATAATACATTATTATTATTTATTATTATTTTAAATTAACATTTAAATTACATATTTATCCATATAACAAAAAAGTATCATACTTTAATTAAATTATTAAAAAAATTACATATAACCGCGCAAAGAGCAAATACGTGAATTTTTAAAAAAAATATTTCTTAAAGTATAATTATTATTCATAACACTAAATTTAAAATTATTTGTAAAATTATTTTTACATATCATTATCAATATAATCAGAATTCGTAAACGGGTATCGACTAAGTAAAAAAATGTTACGATATACTAAATATTTTTTATTCTAAATATTATCTATATTAACTTAAAACCCGTGCGATGCATGAATTTTTTTTAATATAACATTTTTTAATTTTGTTGTCATAAATTTTTAAATGATTCTATTTGTCCGAGATATTTCTAGAAAATTTTGGAAAGGATTGTTTTAAACCAGTATCTATAAGTTTTCCTACTTTAATTTGTTACTATCTTATTTGACTAAAAATATTGAGGTCTCGATTGAACCTTTATAATGGGATTAATACAAATTTTAAATGTTATAAACATGTTTAGATTAATGTACCACAATTCAAGTATTAAAACAAAAATACTATCAACAAATTTTAGTATTTTATTATTTTAGGTACTATAGCATAAATATCGTTATATGAACCCATTACAAGGCCTCATGCCCCTTTCACTTTTCATTAGTTGATAATGACAACTATACATAAATATTGATAAAATTTAACATGTTTAACCATATTAATAAAATTTATAGGTTTTTGTTAAATAAATTATTAAAAATAATTTTTAACAATTTTACTTTTATTAAGAAAAATTATTTGTAAATTTACCATCTTAATTGCAATTATACCAATTTTTTTTGAACAAAAAGGAATCAATTCATTAATCAAAAGTCATACGACATCTACAAATACAATCGAAAGGACAGACTCTTAAGGAGATCGCTGTTGAATCCTTCCTAGAGGCAACCAAAAGATTTGAAGATGATTGAAAGTATGTATCAGTAGTTTTTTTTCATCGGACTGTTCTGTACAAACGACCTTAGATGCGATCCCATAATAACCTTTATCTCTGAATCAAAACCATGAAAATCTTGTCGATCTATAACCTCGGCCATGGAACACTCCAAAACCCAATCAAAACAAAAACTCAAACTCTCACAAGGAGAGACTAATAAAACCCAAATAAATTGGAAACTTATTGAAATCCAAATAAATTGGAAACTTATTGAAGAAAACAAGATAAGAAACAAGAAAACGAAAAGGGATTGGGGCTTTCCACCGGTGAAGACCGATGGAAGCCCCCTCAAAACTCTATGATGGAATCGAGGGTTTTAGAAAAAAGAGAGAGAGTTGCTAGGTAACCTCAGAATGACTTTTATGTCATTTTGTTTTTAAAAATTACAAAACTACCAATTCAAACTCTATTATCTTTCTCTTATCTCTCGCGTCTCTCTTTTCTCTCCCCTGCTATCTTCCACCGCCACCCACCTTCCCCTCTTTCTTCCCCGTTCAAATCGCCCCCGGCCACCACCACAACAACATAATTGAAGCCTCCATCCTCCTCGGTTCAAACAAATCAACGGAATAGAATTTGAGGGTATAAATTTTGATTTTCGAAATTTGGGACTTTTATTTAAGTTCAATTTTTGATGAACTTATGCTTCGTTTAAATACTTAAGTTAGTTGTTTCGAGTTTTTAACTATTGATCGGAGGTGGCTTGCGGTCCCGATGTCGGAGGTGAGGATCGGAGTCGGCGACGTTGATCGGAGAAGATGGTGATAGTTGCGGAAGGAAGGGAGATGAGAGGTAGTGGAAAGGCTTGCGGCCCCGACGTCGGAGTTCGGGGAAAGGACGGGGGTGGTTATGGAAGTGGGTGGCCCTGGCATCGGAGTGCGGGACGGGGGGTGGGGTGGGGGGAAAAGAGAAAAAAGGAGATAAGGAGTACATTTGCAATTATAATAACATATTTGCAACGAATTAAAAAAGATAGTATATTTACAAAATAAAATAGAAAATATAATATTTTTTTATAAATTTTTTAAAATCTAATATATGTTGCGTGGAATACCCATAAAATTCAAGTGGGTTACTTGACCCCACCTGCCATCCCCTGCTGGGAAGATTAAAAAGGGTTGATTTTTCTGTTTTTGAGATGAAATAATTAATAATACCTGAACCTATTTTTTTTATTACTGATCATGATATTTATTTTATGTTTCAGGCCTTTCGAAATTATTAATTAATGGTACAAATATAAGAAATCATATTTTTATATGAAGTTATAACCAAAAATTAATTTCAATTATTTTATTAAAATTTATATTTTAAATTTATTTATATATTAATCTTATTTTCTTAATAGTATTGTTAAGTTATATTTTATATTTTCTAATTTTTAAATTTCAAATATTATATTTATATTGTAGTTAGCATATAGATTTTAAAATTTATTTAATATTATAAATATTAATATTTTGAATATTTTTATAATAAACTGAGGATTTAAACTACTCTATCGGTCCTTCTCATTTATTTACAGTTTTATTTCACTAGCTGGCATACATTTTAAGATGTATATAAAGCATAGTTTCATAACTCATTTTTTTAATTTTCTTTTTTGAATAAAAATTTAATATTTAAATTTTTATTCAAAAAACGAAAATTTTAAAAACAAGTTATAGAATTATACTTTATATACACCTTAAAAGTGTGCCAATGTGTGCCAATTAGTGAAAAAAATGGTAAAGAAATGAGAGGGTCAAAGAAAGTATACATTAGGAGTCATTCTAAGTACTTCATTAAAGAGTAAGAAATATAATAATTCTTATAAGTATACTTTAAAATTTTAAATTTTATATATCAAAATTACATATTTAATATAATTGATTTTCATGTTTATATTTGATTTTTGTTTATAAATACAATTTTAATAATAATATGATACTATTATATCCAAATAGTAATTCTTATATACTTTTCTTTGTGTGATTAATATGTTATACTCTTTTAAATAAGGATTTGAGCGAACTATTTAAAAATAATAATAAAATGCTACTCATTTGATGAGGTACTAAAAATGTTTTCGAATAATACTTTGATCATGCAGATAAAAATAATACTATAAATATTTTAAAAAGGTAAAAATGTATTCACTTTCTAAGGCTCTCATTATACCACCGACAATGAAAAAACATTCTTAAATATTAAATTTTAGGATATATAAAAACGTAAAAAGCAATATTATAATTTTTATAATAAATAACACATGATTTTCAAATTAACGTATTAATTAGCAAATAATTGATTTTTAGTAAAAATTAATCTTGATTGAGAATGATACTAAAAACACGATTTTTAAAATTATTTTTGTGCCGCGCGTAGCGCGGCTTTGTTACCTAATATATTATAATACCTGGAGATCGGAAATGCACCAGAACAGTTCAAGGTATTTTTCTTGAATTTTTGTTTTTTTGCTTTTTTTTATTAAAATTATTTTCCTGCATTAAATAGCTATTAATGACAATTTAATTAGTCATTAATTACACCTATTAAACATATATTAAATTAACTCTATTTAATTTGTTTAAAAATTAGCAAACTTTATTTGAACATTATAGTTATTATTTCAATATTAAATATTAATTATATATAGTTATGTTTAATTTTAGGTAAACTAACAACTAACAATTGTTTATATTGCTTTATTTTTATTCCCTATTCAAGATCATTATAATTTGTTTTTCGAATGATTATAGGTAGACGACCTTAACTTCTCCATTTTTACTATCAATAATTGTGAAAGTCGTAATAAATTATTGAAGTACAAGATATTTACTTCATTTCTGGAATTGTATATAAACAATACAGACAGATTTTTTAATTTTGCACATGAATAAATTATACACGAGTTATGATCAAATCGATTTAATTTAACAAATCCAACTATTTATCGGAAGATAAAATCGATAAAAAAAAAAGCTATGCACCCTATATTTCATTATATTGTGTCGAGATAAATTAATATTCTAATTAGAGATAGATGTACCTGAGGATGACCTCAGATAGCATCGTGAGGTTTAAAGCTTTCTAAACATAAATATAAGGGTATTTACGTAAATTAAAGTGAAGAGAATTAATATTTAGAGCATTGTCACTAAGAATTTGTACTCCAAACACATATAACCTCAAGGAGCAGTTTTCTCTTCTAATTAAATAAAATTTTACATTGTTATTGAATATGTATATTATGAAAGGGGTGTCGGTTTTAAAAAACGTTATTAACATTAACTTCTCAAGCAATCTTTATTATCAATGGTTATGGAAGTCATAATAAATTATGGAAGTACACAGATCTTATCTTCATATCTGAAAAACAAATAATACAGACAAATTTGCACATGAATAAATTACACATGAGTTATGACCAAACTAATTAAATTCAACAAACCCAACCATTTGATCGGAAGATTAAATTGATAAAAAATTTGTACACCCGTTGTTTCATTATATTGTGTCAAAATAAATTATTATTCTGATTAAATAAATTTTTACACTATTACTGAACATGCATATTATGAGAGTGGTGTCGGCTTGAAAAAACGTTATTAAGTTATATTCAATATTTGTAACTTTTGATTGTAAAGACTACGTTCATATTGTAATTGTAATTTTTATATGTTCATGATACTTTAAGATAATCAATATTTTAGATATATAATAAGAGTATTTTTTTCAACTAATAATTCATGTTTGTTTTTAAAATTTTGTTTTTTTTTATTTTTTTATTAAAATAATTTTCTTGCATTAAATAACTATTAATGATTATTTAATTAGTCATTAATTACACCTATTAAACATCTATTCAATTTATTCTATTTAATTTGTTTAAAAATTAGCAAACTTTATTTGAACATTATAGTTATTATTTCAATATTAAATATTAATTATATACAGTTAAGTTTATTTTTAGGTAAAATGACGACTAAAAATTGTTTATATTTCGTTGTTTTTTATTCCATATTCTAGATCATTATATTTTCTTTTCAGATGATTATAGGGTAGACGGCCTTAACTTCTCAAGTAATTTTTATTATCAATGATTGTGAAAGTCGTAATAAATTATGGAAGTACAAGATATTTACTTAATTTCTGGAATTGATAAAAAACAATACAGACAAATTTTTAATTTTGCACATGAATTAATTATACATGAGTTATGATCAAATCGGTTAAATTTAACAAACCCAGCCATTTATCGGAATAAAAATCGATAAAAAAGCTATGCACCCATTGTTTCATTACATTGTGTCGAAATAAATTTTTTTTTTTAATTAAACAAATTTTTACACTATTATTGAATATGTATATTATGACAGGGGTGTCGGCTTTAAAAAATGTTATTAACCTGAACTTCTTAAGCATTCTTTATTATCATGATTGTGGAGTCGTAATAAACCAGGAGATCGGAGAGGCTTTCACTCAAGTTTCAAAATATTTTTCTTGATTTTCACATTTTTAATTTTTTTTATTAAAATAATTTTCTTGCATTTAATAGCATTTTAATTAGTCAGTAATTGTACCTATTAAACTTATATTAAATACATTTTATTTTATACTTAATATAAAATTTTAGCAATCTTTATTAGAATATTATAATTATATTAATATAAAATATTAATTATCTATCTATAAGTATAATTATTTCAAGGTAAAACGATAAAATAAACTTATTTATATCGTCCATTTTTAATTCTTATTCAAAATTGATGCAATTTTTTTCGGCAATAATAAATAGACGATTTTAACTTTTCGATTAATTCGTAATCAGTGACCATGAGAATCATGATAAGATACGGAAGCATATAAATTTTCCATTTAACATCCACAATTTAAATATAAGCAATATTGTATAATTTACTTTTACATATGAACAATTTACACATGGGGTGTGATCAACTCGATTAAATTGAAGCAATCCAACCTTTTTCTTTACTGATTAAATCAATGAAAAAGTTATACATTTATTGTTTCATTATATTGTGTTGGATTAAATTAATATTCTAACTACAAATTCTTATACCATTACTAATCAGCTAAGCATGCATGTATGTTATGTGACGAGAATTAATTATGCATGTATATTATGAGATGGACGTAAGTCAATCACATCTTTTATCACATTTACATTTTGCTTCTTTTTTTCATCATACAAACAAATTTATCAACAAACTATGCAATCACGTCTCTCATAATGCCACTAACAGCAAAAATGATATAAAAATGTTACTTTTAGTTATCCATTGTTGAACTTTACAAATGTTTATCAATATTGGATTTTAAAAGCATTTTTTTATGTAACAATAGGTGTCGTCAATATCTTTGAAAATATTATTATTATTACTTAAGAGTTTAACTGAACCATGTTTTCATTCTGCTAATTCTTTTCTCTATAATTCTTTAACATTCAAATTTAGTTACATTTTACACAAGTTTCAAATCATCACATCAAATTTTAAATAATAAAACTCAACAAACAATGATGTTATATATACGATTTTAAAAAATATTTTCGTGCCGCGCATTTCGCGGCTTTGTTACCTAGTCTTACTTATGTTAAACTAATACTATTTTACGAAGTTATAACTAGGGGTGTTCTTGAAGATTCATCAACAGATGCTTCTCTTTGATTTCCAACTGATGGTGTAAGTTGCTCTTCAACAGGTGGTTCATTCTGCACTTCAACTAATGATCCTTGTCTGTTTCTCACACCATTTGATCTCCATTCTTCATCATCATCTTCACTTTCTTCACCACTTCTCTCATTCTCAAATGAGAGAGACTCATGAAAACCTTCATCTACTAGACCAGATATTTTCTTGTCATCAAAGACAACATGTATGGACTCCATTACAATGTTTAGTCTTAGGTTGTAGACTCCGTA
This sequence comes from Saposhnikovia divaricata, assembly GCA_036435485.1. Classification (NCBI taxonomy): domain Eukaryota; kingdom Viridiplantae; phylum Streptophyta; class Magnoliopsida; order Apiales; family Apiaceae; genus Saposhnikovia; species Saposhnikovia divaricata. The sequence goes on from CM071595.1 coordinate 21,485,693, forward strand.
GGATTTTCCAGTTGAGTATCCAACAAAGATAGCTTCATCTGCCTTTGAATCAAATTTTCCAAGATGCTCACCATGATTTTTCAGTACAAAGCATTTGCATCCAAAGACATGCAGAAAGTTGATTGTTGGTTTCTTGCCTTTGAAAAGTTGATAAGGTGTCATGCATTTTGCTTGATTGACCAAAGAAATATTCTGAGCGTAGCATGCAGTGTTTATAGCTTCTGCCCAGAAGTATGTTGGTAGCTTAGACTCTTCAAGCATTGTTCTTGCAGCTTCAATTAGAGTTCTATTCTTTCTTTCCACTACACCATTTTGTTGAGGAGTTCTTGGTGCAGAGAATTCTTGGATAATTCCTTCTTCACAAAACTCTCTTATTACAGAATTCTTGAACTCAGTTCCATTGTCACTTATGATTCTCCTTACTTTGAGTAAAGGATTGTTGTTGACTATCTTGATGTGATTTATAATGACTTTACCCGCCTCATCCTTAGAGTGCAGAAAGAATGTCCAAGAAAATTTTGAGAAATCATCAATAATCGCAAGATAGTATTTCTTCTTTGAGATTGACTACACATTGACTGGTCCAAAGAGATCCATGTAAAGTAGTTGCAAGGGTTGATCAATTGATGACATTGACTTTGATTTGAAAGAGGCCTTCTTCTGCTTCCCTTTCTGGCATGCATCACACAATCCATCCTTGGAGTAATCCAATTTTGGAATACCTCTAACCAAATCCTTCTTTACCAACTCATTCATTGCTTTAAAATTCAAGTGTGACATTCTTTTATGCCAAAGCCAACCTTCATCTACACTTGCCTTGCTGAGAAGACATGTAGTCATTTTGCATTTGTTGAATTGAAGTCAGTAATGTACACATTTCCTCTTCTATCTCCTGTCAACACTACCTTGTTGTCACTTTTCTTAAAAATGACACAAGCTTCAGATGTGAACCAGACATTCTGGCCTTTATCACACAATTGGCTGACACTTAACAAGTTATGCTTAAGTCCATCAACCAGTGCTACTTCTTCAATGACAACATTCCCTTGTGAAATCAAGCCATATCCTCTAGTATATCCTTTGCTGTTGTCTCCAAAGGTAATGCTAGGGCCAGCTCTCTCCTCAAGCTTAGTGAGCATGGTAGAATCTCCAGTCATATGCCTAGAACAACCACTGTTAAGATACCAAAGATTATTTCTGTTTCCCTGCACACATCAAAACAAAATCAAGTTGATTTTGGTACCCAAGTTTTCTTGGGTCCTGCCTTGTTAGCCAATTTCTTATCCTTCAAATCCATTTTAACCGAAAGTTTAGATTGAGTTAAATCAATTTTGACTTTAGGTTTGGGCCTTTGAGAGATAGAATTTGATACTTGCTCATATTTGTTATAGTTAATAGCATTAGGCATAGGCACAAACATAGGCATGTTAGGCATCAAAGGATTTTTCATAGCTTTGCAGTTGGTAGATAAATGATTAATACTTCCACACTTTACACATTCTTTCCTATGAGCATATTTATCATGTGTGTAATTATTGTGTTTGTTAATCCCTACCTTACCATTTCTGTTCTTTTTCTTGTCCTTAACACCTGACTTAACATTTTCTAGCTTGTCCTTCAATTGCTTGTGGGACAAGTTGCCTATGTTTCTTTTCTCAGCTGATTCAGTATTGCTACATTCTCCATTAAGAAAGTTCTTGTTGACAGACCCGTACTTTTTTTTCAATTTAGTTAAAGTTGCTTTGCTAACAGGCTTAAGTCTTAAAGAACATTCTTTTCGACTAATTCACTGTCTGAAGTAACTTCCCTATCAACATCTAACTTAGCTTCTGCTAATTTGCAGAAAGAATCAATTCCTTGAACATTACAAATTTCCTCAATTACAACTGTTGATCCTTTGCACTTAGCAATCAGATTCTGTTCCTCTACTAATTGTTTCTTTAAAATTTCCTCTCTCTTTATAGCCTCAATCATTTCATTTTTAGCATCCAAGCAATCTCTTCTAAGAGTTTCAAACTCAATCAACTGTGTTTCTGTTAAAGCATTCCTATCACTTAACTTTTCATTAAGGTCTTTAATCCTCTTATTTTCTCTGTTAAGTGATTTTAAGGTAACATGCATGTTATACAATTCAATAGACATTTCATCAATTTTTCTAGCACATTCAGCTTTAGAAAGATCAGTTAAGACTGTAGAGAATACCTGGTTGCTTGCTGAGCTAGCTTCTTCATCAGTTTCGTTTGCCATGAGTGCAAGATTGACAAACTCCTCTTCTGCATCTGAGTCACCTCCAGCAGCCCAGTCACTGTCTTTTGACACGAATGTTCTCCCTTGTTGCTTGAGAAGATCAAAATATTTCTTCTTGTAATCAACAGTCTTGAACTGTTTCTTCTTTTTCTCAGCTTTGGATTTTCTGCATTCATTGGCAAAGTGACCAGCAATTCCACAGTTATAGCATTTTATCTTTGATCTTTCAACCACATCCTTGTTCGGTTGATAGTTTTTCTTGAATTACCCGGCTCCTGCTGGATTCTTCTTGAATCTTAGCTTCGAAAATCTCTTTGACAAAAATGCCAAATACTCATCTAGATCTTCAGCTTCATCCTCACTTAATGCATCAGGTTCTTCAATCATCTTGCTTTTACCTTTGCTAGTTTCAGCTTCACCTTCACAAGTTTTTGAACTTAGTGTGGCTTCTACACTCTTCATTCTTCCACCACCTTGGATTGTTGGAATATTGGTCACCAAGGCAACAGATCCACCTTTCTTCTGGATTTTTTCCACTTCCTCATCTTGCTGCATTTCAAGCTCATAGGTCTTCATGATGCCATACAGTCTCTCAAGTGTAAAATCTTTGTAGTCCTGAGAGTTCCTCAACGAGACTGTCACTGGCTTCCATTCCTTAGGAAGAGATCTTAGAAACTTTAGGTTGGAGTCCTTGGTTTCATATTTTCTCCCATACAACTTTAGACCATTCAGTAACTTTTGAAATCTACTGAATATGTCTGTTAGATTTTTACAAGAGGAGTAGTGAAAATGCTCATATTGTTGTATTAGGAGCTGCATTTTGTTCTCTCTGACCTGCTCAGTTCCTTCACAGATGGTTTGGATAATGTCCCACACTTGCTTAGCAGTGGTGCAGTTAATGACATTATCTAACATATCTTGATCGATTCCATTGAACAAAATGTTCATGGTCTTCCTATCTTTGTGAATCTCCTCCAAGTCTTCATCTGTGTACTCAGCTTGATTCTTTGGAATAGGCCTTTCAGCAGCTACAGTGCCAGCATCTTGACCAATCCCAGAGTTGGCCTTCATTGGAACATGAGGTCCTTTCTCTATGCAATCTACGTAGCCTTCATCGATGACTGAGGGATGAAGGTGCATTTTTACTTTCCAGTGAAAGTAAATATCTTTGTCAAGCATTGGAATCTTTACACCTGTATCCTTCCTTCCCATGGTTTTGATCTTTAGACTTCTTGTATGCTAGAAGTTTATTCTGATACCAATTGTTAGGTCCCGAAGTATCGTAGAAGGGGGGATTGAATACGATACTACCAAAAATAAAAAATAATTCCGAGAATATATCTTTATTGATAATAAACTCGAAGGGGTGTTACAACTTCTAATCTAATGGTTTAGCTTCAAAAGAAAACACTCCTAAGGATAGTTTAGGCACGAGGACCTTCTACCCGACACTTCCTGAAAGCGGGCTAAGCCGGCTTTCCTACTAGATGGACTGTCTAGCAGCTTACACAGAGAAGATATAAGAGAGAGAAGAGAGGGTTGTGTGTTGAGGTGTGTTTTGAAATGAAATACAATAGGCCTATTTATAGATTATAGAAAGTCACTATTTGACACTATTCCAACAACCCCCAAATAGTAACCGAGCACTATTCCAACAACCCCCAAATAGTAACCGGACACTATTTCACCAACCCCAAATGGTAATCGGGCACTATTACACCAACCCCAAATAGTAACCGTGCATGGTAACCGTGCATAGTAACTGCGCATAGTAATACTATTTTTGTATCTCTTGGGCTTCTTTCTTCTGTTTTATTCTGCTCTTTTAATTCATCTCTGAAAATAATTCAAGTACTAGATTAATTTAATTATTTGTTATAAATAATTAATTAATCTGTTATTTATTTATTTTTTCAGAGAGTAAATTAATTTTTGACAATACCTTGAAATATTATGTCTGTCCTTGATCTTCAATAGGCTTTGGCAATTCTTTTGGTAAATTAATTTGTTGATCCTTCTCGTATGTGTTGACACTTATTTCGCTGGTCTGGTTCACAAGTGACTAGCACTGATCTTGATCTTCACACCTTCGTTACATTCCAATTGATTAGCCTGTAGCAGTATCTTCAAATTATGTAAATACATGGAATCTTTTTGGCTCTTCAACTGAATCATCTGTACATCTTATTCTATCAATGAGGCTTGAACATGTTAATGAACTTCTTTCAGCGACTTGATCCTTGTTGGTGCCTATTCTTCAAATTTCACGATCCCAGTATAGATTTAATATTATTTATCTTTTATCCTAGTTGAGTTACATATATCCTCTATTGCATATTACATTACATTATGCTTTACAGAGGTGAGTGAGGCATTTTATCGAACAAGGTTCAAAAAGGTTAAAATCTAAGTTATATGGGGGGTTCCATTGAATGAACCCCAGTGGCGAAGGTCAGGATTAAAACCAATCAAGTCGAATTAAAGCCTAACGGAGCAGAATGCACACATGGGTCAATTGACACTAAGTGCAAATGTACCCATGGAAAATCAACTAACAGGCATGTGACCAACACACAGAAAGGCCAAAATACATATGCAATTGAAGGACCTACACGTGGGTATAAACATGTGTGTGCGTGGACACGAACAGACACAGTTGAAATTACCATATAAGACGAAAAAATCTACTTGATTCAATTGATGAATGCGACATGCATCTATGAACAGTGTCAAGAATCATCTAAAAATGGCATGCAAGACGAAGGAGGCATGAGAAGGCTACTACGATGAGACATTCGGCATAAAATGTCACACCCTGACTTCCCGATACTGAAATTATACTTTTTATAATAAAATACTCGAATATCCCTATTTATATGTGTCCTTTTCTCAAAATCATTTAGGGAATAAATAAAACCCTGAATAACAATATTACTTTTAAAAAGATTATACATTAATCCTCAAAAATACTTTTGCAATGCGGAAGTTGAAAACTTTAGAAAATGTGACTCACTATACACATAACACTTAGCAGTTAAAGCATGCTCTTAACTATTGGAATTAATTAGATAAAATAGACTTTGATACAGGGGAATTTTAGAAAATTTTGGCATGAAGTATTCGTAAATCGGACTCCACCTGTAATTCAAACCAAACCAAATTCCATTTAACAACCAAACAACAATTCCAAATTTTAAGAAAAACAACCACAATTTCAACCTGTCCTAACCGATCAGGTGAACAACTACGGTAAATACAACTAAGTTCAACCTGTCCTAACCGATCAGGTGAGCAACTACGGCAAATACAACACAATACGATAACTCAACATTTAATCTTAATAGCGGAAATAAAAACTTGACATATTTATATATGCAAATGCTGAGGATGAGGGACTCTGGAGATCCAGCTGGCCGACCATGCAACTTAACCTGAAAAACATGAGCGATTTTAATGAGTCGCAACTCGGTGAACATATACCATCACATAATATACCCTGGTAAAATTTACATATTTCTAAACCGACAATCCAGTATTTCGCGTTTTATAACGATACATGTATATACCTGTTACCTCATAAAAACTCGTAGTGTCATTACATGTACCTGTAATTCATTCTCTCTTTATTTACCCAACTCTCCTTGTATCTTTCCGTAGTCTTATACCTGTTATCAGTTCAACGACTCTAATCTACACATTTATTATTATAAATAAATATATATATAAGATCTGAATATTTTTCGTATATAACCCGGAAGTCATCTATGGACTCGACGGTCATCTATATATTTGTGATAATTTGTTAAGCCATTCACATTGACTCTGGAGGCTAATCATATATATATATAACGAGTACATATCATCCAATCATATCTTTGTACACCAAGTCAACTTATCCTCACTTAAATTCATTCTAGATAATCATCCAATATCGCCAAGTAATCATTTACTATGAATGTATGCAACATACGCATTCGACTCCATTTTTTTTATTTTGTTGTGACTGATCAACTTAACTTTAGAATTTTCCGGGACCATGTCCCATGTTTATAGTCTCAAGGACTTGCATCTTTTCCCGGAATATCCCATGTTTGTAATCTCAAGGACTTGCATATAATCACGGCCTCTTAGGGATCTTGATGTTTATAGTCGACTTTATTCCCGGGATATTCCATGTTTATAGTCTCGAGGACTTTCCCGGCTAGCTAGGCCATTTATCCCCTAAAGTACCATTGACAGTCACAATGCCTTTATTTAGTCGAATGCACATGAATGTAATGAATGTCATGCATACAACATATACTTTGTATCAATATATCAAACATTCATCTATATATTCATCCATGTACATATGACCTTTATCATGTATTCATATTTTTCCTTTCTGTATATACGGCTGATAAGTGGATTTTATATCCACTATTTGCCTTCTGTTCTGACTTAAAACGTTTGCAAGTTCTCGAGTTTCATTGTCATTTGATATGTTTTTGTGTAATTTGTGTAGGTTGCATAGTTAGGCGGCATTGGTGGTGTTGGTGAAGTGTTGGTGGTATTCCGTGAGCTTAAAGTAGAAATTACGGGAAGTCCAGGGCAAGAGAACTCGGGAATTTGAGCTCAATGCGCATACATCACTGTTTTGGCCATAACTGGAGTTCCAGACATCAGAATTGGGTGATTCAAAAGCCCACGCGAAGAGGAGAGGAAGCTTTACAATTCTGGACAGGGGGCACTAGGCGCTCCTGCGCTCAGAATAGGCGCTCCTGCGCTCAACAGGCGCCCCTGCGCTCAAAACAGGCGCTCTTGCGCTCGAGAGTAGCATATTCCAGGAGATAGCTAGCGCAGCTGCGCGTGTTCAAGCGCCCTTGCGATGCGTAGTGCCTGCCTTGGGGTGTTTTCTCCGGGTCATTTTGTTTGGGCCCATTTTTATTAGGGCTTGTATATATACTTGTAAACCTAAAAACATATTATCTATCATTATTAGAGCAGCCTCTCTTAGCATTCTCCTATCAACATTTTTCATCTATTATCTTAGAACAATTCGAAGACAAGATCTCCAAGCTAGTGACAAGCAAGGAGGCTTAATCTTTGGACCTTTTGTACTTCTTCTACACTATTGGGGATTTATCTCTAACCCTATTCTCTTCTATTATCATTTGTTTTCTAGAATCATGTTTTCAATTGAACCCATGATGGTGAAAAGTTTAAACATGAACTAATCACTATCATGGGATTCCAATGGATTCAATTTCAATATTATTGTGTTTGACATGTAATTGATTTTAGGTGATTTACTTGTGATAATCTAATATGGTTTGGTTTAATTGATAGATGTGTAGCTAGCATCTAGTTTATTAACCCTTGATGATTGTGAAAGTGGATTCTAGGATTGAGAATATGCCATATTAGCATGAGTTCATGAATTAATTGTTATTCGTGATTAGTAGTATGTTTTTACCCAATTCATATTGCCTCAAGTAATTGTAAAAGATAACTTGTGCTTAAACCAATTGTGTTTCCAGATTGTATAGACATATATGATTTGAACGTAATGTGGTGTCCTCTTGATTTCTATCTCTTGTGGATATTAAGTGGTATGGTACGAGGGTACTGAAAGGTAGCTCGCATTATCGTCGTGTTATCTGATTAATTATCATGTTATCACCTATGTCGATTTATTGTGTCAACCTTTAGTGAAGTTTCGATGAAATTGGAATCCCATGCTTTCTCATATTTAAGAACTCTTAATTGTTAATTTATTCTCACTTAGTTAATTAAAATAGTTAATCAAGACCCAATTTGATAAGTGTTCAAGCATTAAAAAATAACCATACGCCGTTGCATAAGTACTAAAATTGGCATTACACCTAGTCTCTGCAGAACGAATCTTACTTATCACTTGCTATTTGTGATCGCGTATACTTGCGTGTTTACGAGTCAACAAGTTTTTGGCGCCGCTGCCGGGGACTTCGGTGTTATTTGTAGTTTAAGTGCTTGTCATCAGTGGTCGTTATAGATTACTGACTTGAACTATTTTTTTTATTTGATGGATTATTAGGAGCAGGACTTCGTAATTGTGTGTGAGCTGTGTGCAGGTGGACATTACACTCATCAATGTGAGTATAACAGAAACCGGCCAAATTTCAGTTGGGACTACAATCAGAGTGGTATGGAGCAATCCCAATATCCATCCTACCCGCTCCAAAATCAGCAGTTTGGAGATGAGCCATACAGTCCAGGGGGAACTCAGCAGCAACAGGGGCAACAATTGCAGCATCAATATGCCTCAGTGCATCAACACTTTCAACCTCCTGAATTTCAGCAGCAGCAATTTCAGACTTGGTCTAACCAACAGTCGACCGAAGAAGCTGAATTAGAAGAATTGAGGTTGATGGTTAAAAGCAATGCATTGTCTTTCCAGACAATTAGAGATCAGATTGGTCAAATTGCTAATGCATTAAAAACATTGAATCAAATTGCAAGTGACACAGAAGGCCTAGCTGTAGAGGAGGACGACAAGAACCTTCCTATCAATCTTGACTGGCCTTTCTTAGCCACGGGTGAGACCTTGTTCGAAGTTCAGGAAGGAGAGTCTGAGGGAAAAGATGAGGAAGAAGCAGAACATGAAGCTGATAAGGAAGAAGAACCGGAGGCAAACCAATCAGAAAATTTAGAATGTCCAGAAAATTCGGTTCTGAATAATCAGCCGCAACCACTTCCTTTGCAATCTAAAAATTCTGAAGAATCAGCCCAAGATCAAGAAAACTCCAAGGCTCAAGTGGCTATGCTATTTCCTTCGAAGGATGAAGAGGGTCTCAGTATGGTAATGGTTGATACTGAACACCGTAAGAAGGTTGATCAGCCGTTAAAGTCAAAGTCTGTAGAGAGTGCTTTTCAAGGAAAGTTTGACATTGAAGATGATGAATTAGAAGAGCATGTTCAGTTGTGGAATGCCGCTCCGTTGCAATCTGACTTCGACCAGTTGGAGGACGAAGAGGAAAAGAGCATCACTCCTGCTGACAAATCTACTCCGGAGAAGATTACAGAGATCATCCAAATCGATTTTCCTCCTCCATATCCACAGAAGCTTCAAAAGCAAACTCTAGCCATGAATTTGCCGGCGGAGTATGAGGAGTGTTTTAGCTTGAAATTGGTTGATGCAGGGCAGAGTAAAAAGTATGACACGGAGAAGGAGAAGGCAAGGCATGGCCAGCTGAGGATTACAGTGTCTTGGTTAATGGGGCTACGTATTCCACATAAGTTGCTTGGAGTGGAAGATCTCTGGAATTCTCAGGTGCGCCTTAAGCCATTAGTTGAAGGAGCTCCCGAACTCGAGCTCAAACCATTGCTAGTTCACCTGAGGTATGTTTCTTGTAATTCATCTCCTTTGCTTGCTATTGGTATTGCTGCTAACTTTTCAGGTAGGCGGGAGAATGTTGTTAAGAGATCTTGTGAGGAGCAAATACGGGTAAAGCTGGTCGTTGAAGATGTCGTTCCAGAAAAGATCATTAAATGGCCTTATAGAGATGCGGGGCAGAAAATTTTCAAGGAGGAAAATCGTAGCCAAGTCTAGCTAAAGACGTTAAAGAAAGGCGCTTCGTGGGAGGCAACCCATGATTTCTTGCTTTCGAATAAAACAACAGTTGTGTTGGATCCTCCACGTCTATCCACCACCAGACACACCACCCGAGGAGGGTGGAGATGCCGACGAGTAGGGGAGTATCTCTTGTACCCTTTAATTTTACCTTCAACGAGGACATTGAAATTTTTAAGTTTGGGGGTGATTTTAGGGTATCAAGAATCTTTGCATTGCATATAGCTGCATATTCATGCTAGTTCATGTTAGTAATTGTGCATTTAGTTTTGCCATGCCATTTAGAGTGCATTTAGGATGCCATGCCATATAGAATTATTAGGATTATTAATATCATTTTGTTCATGCATGTCACATGATTCCATTCGAGTGTCTGTTTCTGGCTCGATAGGTCGACGTTAATTTGAGTGTGATGACAATGAATAGAGGGTTGATTTAATTACCTATGAAATTGACTTGCGTATGTCGGGAACACAATCTTTTCACGTTCTCACTGTTTGCTCTTGGGCTAGATCGAGTCATACCTTGTTTGGCTGTTGAGATTTAATCACCTATTTATATCTAGAATTTTCGTTATTCCCTTGATGGTGTAGGAGCACTTAAGTATAAGTTTGGGGGAAAACAAGGGGGATTTCATGCTAAATGTCATGTCGTGTCGTCGTGTAATAATGGCTAGGCGTCAAATGGCTAGTAGTCGCTCATATTTAATATGAGTAGTCTAGGGGGGTGAGATAGTGCACCCATGTGTGAATAAAAAAAAAGTCGAAAAAAAAAGAAAAAAGAAAAGAAAAAGAGTTGTGAGTATAAAAAATGAGCGTTTGTGAGAGTGTGTATATGCTAATTTGCTAGGGTGGGCTCTTTAGTACTCGAGCAATTAAGTTCTAGGGGATTTTATGCCTAGTGACCTAAGCCTTTTCCGGTCTGGGATCCACTAACCTAACGCTCGCTACATGAGTGCTATTGTATAAGCCTTTAGGGGTCTCACCCATTGCACGGTCAATAAGCATGTATATATGATGTTTGTGTCGTTTTGTATAGTAAAGCATGAATCCTTGTCTACCTTGAATGATGATGGCGGTGTCTTTGAGTCATGGAGTGTCTAAAGTTCATTCTGTTTATAAACATGTGATTGTTTTGGCGAAGGATGAGTTATGCCTTTTATCTAGTTTCGAGAGTATATCTAGTGAGAAATGCACACACCACGTTTTCGAGCATGTAGTGTTAGTATACGGGGCCTTAGTCGAGCTCTGTTTGGAGTTGTTGCATTCGTTGAGATGTTTGCTTGTTGAGTTGGTTTCGGATCATTTGTGTGGGATCATTGCATTAGGACACATTCGCATTATCATGACATTTAGTTATTAGTTGCATTCATTCATCATGTTAGGTTGAGTTTGCATTGCTTGAGGACAAGCAACGGTTTAAGTTTGGGGGTTTGATAAGTGGATTTTATATCCACTATTTGCCTTCTGTTCTGACTTAAAACGTTTGCAAGTTCTCGAGTTTCGTTGTCATTTGATATGTTTTTGTGTCATTTGTGTAGGTTGCATAGTCGGGCGGCATTGGTGGTGTTGGTGAAGTGTTGGTGGTATTCCGTGAGCTTAAAGTAGAAATTACGGGAAGTCCAGGGCAAGAGAACTCGGGAATTTGAGCTCAATGCGCATACATCACTGTTTAGGCCATAACTGGAGTTCCAGACATCGGAATTGGGTGATTCAAAAGCCCACGCGAAGAGGAGAGGAAGCTCTACAATTCTGGACAGGGGACACTAGGCGCTCCTGTGCTCAGAACAGGCGCTCCTGCGCTCAACAGGCGCCCCTGCGCTCAAAACAGGCGCTCTTGCGCTCTAGAGTAGCATATTCCAGGAGATAGCTAGCGCAGCTGCGCGAGTTCAAGCGCCCTTGCGCTGCGTAGTGCCTGCCTTGGGATGTTTTCTCCGGGTCATTTTGTTTGGGCCCATTTTTATTAGGGCTTGTATATATACTTGTAAACCTAAAAACATATTATCTATCATTATTAGAGCAGCCTCTCTTAGCATTCTCCTATCAACATTTTTCATCTATTATCTTAGAACAATTCGAAGACAAGATCTCCAAGCTAGTGACAAGCAAGGAGGCTTAATCTTTGGACCTTTTGTACTTCTTCTACACTATTGGGGATTTATCTCTAACCATATTCTCTTCTATTATCATTTGTTTTCTAGAATCATGTTTTCAATTGAACCCATGATGGTGAAAAGTTTAAACATGAACTAATCACTATCATGGGATTCCAATGGATTCAATTTCAATATTATTGTGTTTGACATGTAATTGATTTTGGGTGATTTACTTGTGATAATCTAATATGGTTTGGTTTAATTGATAGATGTGTAGCTAGCATCTAGTTTATTAACCCTTGATGATTGTGAAAGTGGATTCTAGGATTGAGAATATGCCATATTAGCATGAGTTCATGAATTAATCGTTATTCGTGATTAGTAGTATGTTTTTACCCAATTCATATTGCCTCAAGTAATTGTAAAAGATAACTTGTGCTTAAACCAATTGTGTTTCCAGATTGTATAGACATATATGATTTGAACGTAATGTGGTGTCCTCTTGATTTCTATCTCTTGTGGATATTAAGTGGTATGATACGAGGGTACTGTTAGGCCGAATACACAATTAATAATCAACTTTGTATGAGAGATTAATAAGTAAAAGCGTTTATACACTTAAAAACTTCTTGTATTTCAAACCCTCTTCGTGATGTAAAATATCACAAAGAGCTGCTAGGTTACAATAATGATAATTCGTTATCGATACCCTTCTAGGGTTAACCTATCTGTATTTATATAACATACAGCTACGATACAATCTTTAATTGATATTCCTAATAATCAGCTATACAATGATATCAATTACAGATTGTCACACGTCTCCTATGTCAACTCGATCTCTTTGATAGCTATCCAATCTTCAAAGATATCGCTTCCATAATTAATCTTTAATCACTGTTGAACAGTAGACACGCTTCCTTCAGACAGAGTTTAACAAACTCTGTCGAGCTTCCAACTGTCAGAGTTTACCCAAACTCTGACTGCTTCCAGCTAAACTCTGATAACTCCCTGTAACACTTAAACACTGATCAAAACACATCAATTATATTTAACAATCTCCCCCAACTTGTTCATTAGCAAAAATGTACAAGTTAATGACAGTAATTGATGATGTCAAAACAAATAGACAAATACAGTGTTTATACAAATTCAGAGTTTAAGCTTCTACTTAATAAAAACTAAAGAGAATAAGAAAATTCTTACAGAACTTAATCTCTTATAATTTCAAGATCTGGCATGGTTCTGAGATAATCAATCAGCAATCTTCTTTCTGCATTTTCAAGTTCAATCTCCATTGCTTCTTTGATTTCTCTGAGATGAGGATCACTTTCATCTGTTTGGTAGATAGCAGCCCTAAGATCATAAATCTTGTTCCTTCTCATTTCATTACCCAGTCTGATAAATCTAACTTTTTCTGCCTGTGTATTGAAATCAAGTACTGTGATTCCCAAATCAGTTTTTAACTTTGCAGTACCTTTCTTCATTTCAATGAGATTGCCTTGGTAATCCCTGTACTTAGGAATATATCTGCTATTGTATTTCTGTCCTCTAATTGCCAGATTCTGAGTCATTTTCTGTCTGAGTACATTAGCAACTGATTGAGTCCTTCGACTATTCACCTTGAGAAGATATAGAACATACTCTAGTTCTTCCCAACATTTCAAGCCAATATCATCCTCACCAACTTTGAATACCGTCCCATCAGCCATGAAGTATAAAAGAAAATCCTTGTCTAAACTCTTCTGATGAACCAACTACACTGATTCCAGTCTGTCCAAACTCTCTTGAGGAACACCACGACCTGGAACAGCCAGTGAAGAAGGATCTCTAGGACCAGTATATTGCCTTCTGTCTCTATGTGAACCTAATCCACCCTTATTATTACCAATCTTGCCAGATAAAGCTTTTCCATCAGAAACATTCATTGAGACTCCAGATAACACATTTGGATCAGAAATTGTTCCTTTTCCAAAAACAGATTTCAACTGTGAAGATTGTAAAGGTGTGATCATTGATTGAGATGCAACAGAAGTTGTAACTTTCTTCTGTGAACTTCCACCTTCAATGCCTTTTAGCTTGAGTTTAGCCTCTGCTGCAATTTCTTCCTTTGAGAACCGAGAACTTTGACTAACATCAATCTTTTCTCTGATCACAACACCTTTAACAACAGGTCTAGGAGCTTTTCCTCTTTGTACCTTATCAGACTTTAAAGCTTTAAGATGTTTTTCTTGTAAACTCTTTTCCTCAGCTTCAATGTCCTCAATCATAACTCCTTCCTCATTCTCTTCAATGAACAGCTTAGCAGCCAATTCTTCATCAGTTTGTGGATTTGAAAATAACAGTAAACTCTTGGTCCTTGAAGTTCCTTGAGTATCAGTATTTCTCCCAACAGACTGTGATTTTGATGACTTGCTAGTTCTCAGAGTTTGAATCTCTTCAGCCTTTTTCTTCCCTTTGTTACTTGCCCCTCCATCTCCAGCACTATCCCTTCTGACAACTCTCTCCCCCTTTTTGACATCATCAGGCATAAGGATAGAAGTAATTAACTCCAGGGAGGTAGCAATAGAATCAATTTTAGCAGATAAGTCAGACTGGTTCTCTTCAACTTTAGTCAGCCTGGCACAGAGATTGTCTTGAGCTTTAGAGAATTTTGTAGTCACTAGTTTCGATTCTCTTTCCATCTTCATCTCTCTAGCTACAACCTCATTTCGCAAAGAAGTGATTGCCAAATTAGTATCATCAAATCGTCTATCCAGAGTTTTAACTTGAACTATAGTTGCTTTCAAGCAAGAAAGAATCTCTGGATTGGAGATAGTATCAGCACTTTGCTTAACAAACTTAGCTGCTCTTTCCGGTGGAAAAATACAATCTTCTTTGTACCATTCAGCAGCATTCTTGGCAAATTGTGCTCTCTCAACTTCATGAGAAGTACAAGGTTGAGGAAAAGGTGAATGTTTATTGTCAGTTTGTACTGGTGCACTCAGAGAAGCATCAGAGTTTGCACTACTGTCACCTTCAGCTTCAACACTTGTAGCTTTAACTGGCTCATCTTCAGCCATCGGTTTAGCAATTTCTTCTGTAGGCTTGTCAAGATTTTCTCCATGTTTCTCAGGCTCAGCAACAGGCATTGACTGAGAAGTAACTTTGGTTGCCTGATCAATCTCTTCACCTTCTTCAACAGTTTGGTGAGCATCAGATATTAACTCAGTATGAGATGCCACACCAATATCAGAGATAGGATCAGAGAATGGCATAAACGAATCAGGAACATCATTTATTGGAGAAACACCATCTCTTGCATCCTCTTCTGCAGGCATTTTGTCCTCTGCAGGCATTACATCCTCTGCAGGTATTTCATCTTTCTCAACCTCAACAGGAGGTGTTTGCTGTGAAACAACCTCTGGAGCTTCAATATCTTCATCCACAGAATCAGAGAATACCAGTTTTCTTCGTTTTTCTAGAGGTACATTATCTGAATCCTCTTCACTAGTTGGTGGAGTTTGTTCTACCACTGAGAGTGACTTAGGTATGTTTGCCCGAGCTTTCATTCTTTTCCCCCTTCTAGTGTAAACAGCTTCAGGAGATTTCCGTTTTGATTTTCTTTGTGTCTCTTCTGCCTGCTTTAGACTTGCACGTCGTTTAGTAATTGCCTTCTTAACTCTTTGCATTCTAGACTGTGATGCTGGTGGAGATTGTGACGAATCAGAGTTTGTGTTTGAAGTGGGTGAAGGTTGCTTTGCAGGTGATTCAGTGTTTGGTTCTGGTTGAGGTTCAGGGTGTAGTTAGGTTGTTGTTGTTGTTGTTGTTGTTGTTGTTGTTAAGGTTCATTTTGTTGTGGTTCTTGTTGATCTTGTTGTGGTTCAGGTTGTTGTGGTTCTTGTGGTTGATTGAGAAAATTTCGTAGAGCAAGAGGCATGACAAAAGCAGGGAGATTTGCTTTACCAACATCCTTGTTAGTCATATCAGAGAATATTCGCTTATTGACTCTAAAAGGATCAATTTCATCAGTTTCATCAATTTCAAGACCAGGTACACATGCATTGAACAACATTTGACAGAAACGAGCATAATAAACAGTAGTAGATTCTGACAATTTATCACCTAAGCTCATCAGAACATGTCGACCAAAATCAAAATTAGTACCATAGAGCAGAGAATACCCGATTTGGAGACTGTCTATAGGAATGGCATCCCAGTTTGTGACTTTCTTCTGGAACGTCCTTGTTATGCAATCAAAGAAGAAGTTCCATTCCTTTCTGAGATTTGGTCTCTTTATGCCGCCAGTCTTGTCAAGAGATTCCATGTAACCAATCTCTCGTAGCATCTCTCTCAGATAAGTTTCATTAACCAGAGTATAAGAAGTATGTGTCTCAAACCCCATTGTATCTCGTACAGTCTGTGGAGTAATCACATAATCTTGGTCTTCATAAGTGAAGATAATGGTAGGAGTTCCACTTTCTCCTCCATCCTCATAAACTGAATTCTGCCAGAATGAAGCAATTTGAGACGCAGAAAGAGTAGCAGGTCCAATCAGAGCCTGTCCAATCTCTGAATCCCTCAAGAAGTTCTGCATGAGATGAAACGATTCTGGAACGCGTTGATGATAGAGTGGAGCTTCATAGTTGTTAGGAACAAACCGTAAGCCAAGAGCAGTGAATGCTTTAGATGCCATTGAGTTAAGAAATTTGCAAGAATTTCCAAAAGATATGTATGTAGAAAAGGTGTTTGCGTGAGTGCCCAAGAGAAAAATAAGAAAACTGTGAGAGTAAGAATAAATCAAACTCGTTTGGACACAAAAGTGATTAAATTAATGAAAAACTCAATCTCTTATGTAACAAACACTCAATCAGTTCCTTGATTAATGTGTAGTGGGACACGATAATAGGTAAGTGGGACACATTAAAGAGCGAGTGGGTCACGTGCGCCTATTTTTAAGAAGAGTATATTAAAGAATTAAAACATTAAAATATTTGATTTAAACAAAAAATCAAATAATACTCTTTTAAAAATATCTTGACCCAAGTAAGACTAGAATTGGAACCGTTTACCTGTTGCCTTTAATAACCAGAATACGAAGCGATTAAGAACTTCGTTCTTACCCATCTCTATTTAAGGCCTAGAGACTTGCTCAAATTATTTCATTAAGTCTTTAACCTTTCAGTCTCCCCTGTAAAATCACAAACCCTTCAAAACAAATACCCTTCAAAAACAATGGCCAACCTTACCATCAAAGAGAAAAACCTTCATCTTGTCGAGAATAGGGACATCTTCAGCTATACGCGTGAAGAATTTGAAGCGTTCGAGTGGGAAAGGCAGCTTGAGACGCTGTGGCTGCAAATGGATGCTGGTCTGGAAGAGCTCGAGAGAGAGAAACCTGCAAGGGTGATCGACATCGATGCTGCCCTCCAAGCAACATTGGCATGGCTCTCCTCGAAGGCATCCTCCTCCACCACCACCAACCATTGTTAATGAATATGTCAGCAAAAATAACCTTATCCCTTCAACTTCCACCCAAACAAAGTGGCAAAGATGGGATCTGGGAATTTTTGCTAACAATGGAGTGGTGTGGACGGACCTTTTACTTTCCTGTTGAATAGATTAGCAGATAGAGAGAACAAAAAGATGTAATATTTGCTTGTAATCTCTTTCATATTATCAATGAAAATTTTGTTTCTCTAATCATATTCATTGTGTTCTGCAACTGTTATTTATGCTATATGAACTGTTCTTTAAGAAAATAAATCAAGAAGAGAATATGAAAACTAATTAAAGTAATCATATAAAGAACACATTCATCAACTATCCACTGATTAACAGTTGTCAAAAATCCTACTTACTCCAAGACTTTCAAATTGTCCAAGTGAAAATTTACCTTAGAGTACAAATCACGAATCAACAACGTTTGTCAATTCTCCAACTTTATCATCGAAACCCTTTCATAAATTGCACAGTTGTGAATATTTGTGTGTGTGAAGCAGAGTTTACTAAATCAATTTTTAGAGCATCTAATTTTTCATAAAATCCATAAAGTAAATCAATAAACACTGAATGCACAAACTGTCATAGTAAACACTGACTGTATGATGAAAGCTAAACTCTGAAGTAATCGAACTTTATACAGTAATTTTTATTTTATACCCCCTTTATATACATTTTTTTTTACATCATCATTTTTTTTTATTTTTTTTTATTTTTTTTTTATTCCAGTAATCAGAGGTTGGAACCAGTCACCAAAAATCCAAAAATTTTAGCCCTTATCATTTTGATAAGTTCCTGGGTCATCCTAGTATTTGACTAGTCACCAAAAATCAGAGAATTTTAGCACATATTATATACCAATAGGTTCCTGGGTCATCCTAGTATCCAACATAATCTCAAAGGAGTATAATAACCTATATACATTTTCTTTGGGGTATTGCAGTAAGCATTTTATTTTATCAGAGTATAACTAACAGAGTTTAGAGTTCATCAACATCAGTAGTTTTTCATGAAAGGTAATGCACACAGTATTTATAGACTCAGAGTTTAGGACAAAATAAACTAAGAGATGCTATAAATATGAGCCAGTATCATGCTGTGTTAACTTTCTGCACAATCTAAGATTAGATCACAATAACTCAGAAAGATTCATGATTAATTGCTGAGAATCATGCTTCATACATATTTCTTCATTGGTGTTTTCATTCAGACAAAAATCAACTCAGAGTTCACAGAGTTTATCAAACTTATTAACAGTGTATGACATACAGACATACTGACAGAGTTTAACAGAGTATGCATAACAGAGTTTAATCAACAGAGTTCACTTAGCATTTAACCAATCAGGAAATATGATTAATACATCACATAAGTAAAGTTTGAATCTAACCAACATTTCTAGTCAGAACCAGAGACCATTCCTAGTTCATTGACCAATCTTGTAAATGTAGCTTCACTCAATGGTTTAGTGAAGATATCTGCAAGCTGTTGTTCTGTAGATACAAAATGTAGTTCAATATTTCCTTCTTCCACGTGTTCTCTGATGAAGTGGTACCTTATGCTGATGTGCTTGGTCATTGAATGCTGTACTGGATTACCTGTCATAGCAATAGCACTTTGGTTATCACAGTAAATAGGTATATTACTGTACCTCAATCCATAATCCAGCAATTGATTCTTCATCCATAAGATCTGTGCACAACAGCTACCAGCTGCAATATACTCTGCTTCAGCTGTAGATGTGGAGATTGATTTCTGTTTCTTGCTGTACCAGGAAACAAGTCTGTCACCAAGAAATTGACAACTTCCACTAGTGCACTTTCTGTCTACCTTGCAGCCTGCAAAGTCTGCATCAGAATACCCAAGTAGCTTAAAATCTGATTCTCTGGGGTACCACAGACCTAATGATATGGTGCCCTTGAGATACTTGAAGATTCTTTTCACAGCTGTCAGATGTGGCTCTCTAGGATCTGCCTGAAACCTTGCACAAAGACAGGTTGCATACATGATGTCAGGCCTACTAGCTGTCAAGTATAGAAGAGATCCTATCATGCCCCTGTAGTTTGTCATATCCACTGAAACTCCTGTGTCTTTGTCCAATTTAGTTGCTGTTGCCATGGGAGTTGATGCAGATGAACAGTCAAGCATACCAAATTTCTTGAGAAGATTTCTGGTGTATTTTTCTTGATTAATGAAAATTCCATCTTCTGTTTGTTTCACCTGTAGGCCTAGAAAGTAACTAAGCTCTCCCATCATGCTCATTTGATATCTGGACTGCATGAGCTTGGCAAACTTCTTACAGAGTTTATCATTAGTAGACCCAAAGATGATGTCATCAACATAAATTTGAACTAAAAGGAGATCACTTCCTTGATTGAAATAAAACAGAGTTTTATCAATTGTTCCTCTGTTGAATCCACTTTCTAGAAGAAACTGAGCAAGTGTCTCATACCATGCTCTTGGTGCCTGCTTAAGTCCATATAGTGCCTTATCTAGCCTGTAGACATAGTCTGGATATTTGGGGTCCACAAATCCTGGTGGTTGTTCAACAAACACTTCTTCTTCAAGTTTTCCATTCAGAAAAGCACTTTTCACATCCATCTGGAACACTTTGAATTTCTTGTGAGAGGCATATGCTAGAAAAATTCTGATTGCCTCCAATCTTGCAACTGGAGCAAATGTTTCATCATAGTCTATTCCTTCCTGCTGTGAATAGCCTTTTGCTACCAGTCTAGCCTTGTTCCTTGTGATAACACCTTCACTGTCAGTCTTGTTTCTGAAAACCCATTTAGTACCCACAATAGATCTGTTCTTTGGTCTTGGTACAAGGGTCCAAACTTCATTCCTTTCAAATTCATTTAACTCTTCCTGCATTGCTGTTATCCAGTCTGCATCTTGAAGAGCTTCTTCCACTTTCTTTGGTTCATTTTTAGACAAGAATGCATGAAACAGACATTCACTTGCAGTAGCACTTCTTGTCTTTACTTTTGCATCTGGATCACCAATTATCAAATCAGGTGTATGTGATTTAGTCCATTTCCTAGCAGAAGGCAAATGACTTCTATCAGCATGTGATCCTCCCCCTTGATCCATGCTCTCCTGATTCTGTTGTGATCTATCTTCGTTTTCTGAGACTCCCCCTGAACTTGACTGCCCAGAGTCAGAATTTGAATTTTCAGAGTTTGAAGCATCAGAGTTTGATCCAGATTTTTCAGTTGACTCAGTATCAGTGTTTGAGTCTTCATCTTGATCATGCTCCCCCTCAACTGGTTCTCCCCTTTGTTGTGACCGAGAAGTTTCTCCAGAATTTACCAGTAGAGGTTCAGAGTTTGTTTCAACAGAGTCTGTCAGAATTGTTTCATCAGAGTTTCCTTCATCAGAGTTTAAAACTTCATTTTCAAAGTTCAGTTGATCATATTCGTCTTTGTCTTCAAGTCCAGTTATCTTCTTATCATCAAAAGAAACATGTATAGATTCCATGATCACTTTAGTTCTCAGATTGTAAACTCTGAATGCCTTTGTTGACAGTGGATAGCCAACAAAAATTCCTTCATCTGCCTTTAACTCAAACTTGGTCAACTGTTCTGGATGAGTCTTCAAAACAAAACATTTGCACCCGAAAATATGAAAGTATTTCAGGTTAGGCTTCTTTTTCGTCACCATCTCATATGGTGTCTTTCCATGCTTATTGATCAGTGTTGCATTTTGAGTAAAACAAGCAGTTTGAACAGCTTCTGCCCAGAAATAAGTTGGCAGTTTTGCTTCATCAAGCATAGTTCTGGCAGCTTCAATTAAGGTTCTATTTTTCCTTTCAACTACACCATTTTGTTGTGGTGTACCAGGTGCTGAAAATTCTTGTTTCACTCCATTGTCCTTGCAGAATTCTTCCATTGTTGCATTTCTGAACTCAGTTCCATTATCACTTCTGATGATTCTGACTTTGTTGCTTGATCCTTTGTCCAGAAGCTTCACATGCTCCATCAGAGTTAATGCAGTTTCATCCTTCTTTGCTAGAAAATACACCCAGGTGAATCTAGTGTATTCATCAACAATGACTAAAGCATATTTCTTCCTTGCAATAGACATAACATTTACAGGACCAAAGAGATCAACATGCAAAAGATGATAGGGATCAGTGATAGAAAATTCTGTCTTGCTCTTGAAAGATGACTTCCTTTGTTTAGCCTTCTGACATGAGTCACATTGGCCATCAACATTTAACAGGGTCTTTGGGAGTCCTCTTACAAGATCCTTTCTGATCAATTCATTGATGTTGTTCAAGTTCAAATGTGAGAGTTTCTTGTGCCACTTCCAACTCTCTTCACTAGACATTCTTGTAGACAGGCAAACAGCTTTTCCAACAGAGTCTATCAAAAGCTTGATTTCATAAATGTTGTTTTGCCTGTGACCAACTAGAACAACCTTTCCTGTAGATTTGCTGATAACTTCACAATATTAAGGTTGAAAATTTACATGATATCCCTTGTCACAGATTTGACTCACAGATAGCAAGTCATGCTTGAGTCCTGGGACATGAGCTACATTGTTGATGATGACATTTCCAAGATTGATATTGCCATATCCCAATGTTCTTCCTATATTGCCATCACCATAGGAAACTTTTGGGCCAGCCTTCTCCTCATATTCTGATAGCAGGGCTTTGTTTCCAGTCATGTGTCCTGAACATCCACTGTCCACGACTAGGGTTGCCTCCCTGTTACCCTGCAATAAAAAACAATTACTGAGGATTAGTTTTAAGGATCCAGACTTGCTTGGATCCTTTGGCATTCTTAACTTTGTTAGCTTTTGCAGCGGAATTAACATTATCAGAGTTTGAGCTAACAGTATCAGTGTTTACACTTGCAGTATCAACTTTAACCCATTTTAGATTGGGTTTCAGTTCATAGTAATTATGATAGATAGCATGATATTTTCTGCAAGTATAGATGGAATGCCAAGTGCTTCCACAGTGTGTGCATAGAGTCTGTGGCTTAGTTCTAGCAAAATCCTTCTTTACCTCAGACTTTGTAGGTAAAGAATTTATATTTTTATTTTTCTTGCAGAAATTTGCAAGATGCTTAGTACTACCACAGTTATGACATGTCTTTCTTGGAGCATAACTAGCAAGCATTGGTTTATTTCCTGAAGTGATGCCTACTTTTCCATTTCTGTTCTTGTTTGACACTTTCTTTTTCTCAACAGATTTTAACTCCTTCAGTTTATGTTTGAGTTGTTTATCTGTCATTGAACCAATATTAACCTGTTTAACACTAGTTTTTACTGGTTTTCTTTTGACAGCTTCTTTTTCATTCTCAGACAAAAATTTACTGGTTCCATGAACAAATTTAGTTCTGACTTTAACTTGATTTTGAAATCTAAGTTCATCTCCCTCATTATAACCTAGACCAACAGTGTCTGTTTGAAAAATCTGTTGAGTGTCCTTTCCAGAATTAGTCCAAGTCCTAATTTTCTTATTTGCTTCCTCCAACTCAGATTCTAGTTGTTTATACTTCTGAAGCAAATCCTGTTCTATAGAAACAGCATCATCTCTCTCTTTCTGAACTTGTTGCATGTTTTCAAGTTTCTCTTCAACAAGTTTATTTCTTTCTTTAAGTTCAAAATTTTCAGCTTTTATCCTCTCATTTTCTAAAGTCTGATCCCTATAACTTATATGCAATGACTTAAGAAAAATTCTTAATTGAGCAATGTCATCAATATTATAAGCATAGGTAGTTAAAGGTACCTGATTTTCAGAGGATTCTGATTCAGTAGTAGCCATGAGAGCATAGTTTACTTCTTCATCAGAATCTGAAGTATCTGCCCAATCTCTGCCTTTAGTGTAGAGTACCTTTCCAATTTTACCCTTCTTGCACTCAGGAGCATAGTGGCCCATTTCCTTACACTTGTAGCATTGAATTTCAGACTTATCCTTCTTTCCTTTAGAATCTCTCTTATCAGACTTCTTGTAGCTTTTCCTGTCTTCATTTGAATCCCTAGAAAACCTTTTTCCTTTCTTGAAATTCTTGAAGCCCATTTTCTTGAAAGTCTTCACCATTAACACAGCCATTTTTCTCATTTCTTCTTCATCATCCTCAGAGTCAGATGATTCAGAAGAGTTTGAATCATAATCAGAGTTTGGTGAATCACTTTCTGAATGTATGACCAAAGCTTTTCCCTTCATTTTCCTTCTTGTTGCCTCTTTCTTCTGAGGCTTCTCTTCAACATTAAGAGCAACAGACTTTCCTTTTCTGCTTGATCTCCTGTTTCTCTGCTCCATTTCCAATTCATGAGTTTTGAGCAGTCCATAGATTTCATCAATCTCTGTTTCAGCAAGATCATAGTTGTCTCTAATAGTGGTTGTTTTCACATCCCACTTTTCAGGTAGAGAAAGAAGAAACTTGAGATTCGAGTCTTCTAGATCATACTCTTTGTTGACCAATGACAGATCATTAATCAGTTTACAGGAATCTATCAAATGTTTCTGTCATGGTCTCTTCAGGTTTAGCCTCAAAATGCTCATACTCTTGTGTGAGTATGTTTCTCCTATTCTTCTTAATAGCTGCAGTTCCTTGACACCTGACTTCAAGAGCATCCAATATCTCTTTTGCAGTGGTGCAGTTAATGACTTTGTTAGACATAACATTGTCTAAAGCACTATGCAGTAAATGCCTAACTTTTGCATCCTTAGCAATTGATGATAGATCTTCAGGAGTCATGTCCTTCTTTTCCTTTGGAACCATTTTTGCTGCTTCACCAGCAACTGCAACAGATAGCTTTGTAGGATTGTGAGGGCCTTCATAAATCCTGTCAAGATATTCTGGATCTGTAGCCTCCAGAAACATAGTCATCTTGACCTTCCACATAGCATACTCTAATGGCCTCAGAATAGGAACCCTGATTCGTTCATAACGACTCACAGTAGTAGGAGCCTTTTCAGAAACAGTAGGTGTTGGTGGAGGAATTTCTGACATTATTATTTTTGTGTTTGGATCTTAACCTGTAATAAAGTAACAGATTGGCTCTGATACCACTTGTTAGGCCGAATACACAATTAATAATCAACTTTGTATGAGAGATTAATAAGTAAAAGCGTTTATACACTTAAAAACTTCTTGTATTTCAAACCCTCTTCGTGATGTAAAATATCACAAAGAGCTGCAAGGTTACAATAATGATAATTCGTTATCGATACCCTTCTAGGGTTAACCTATCTGTATTTATATAACATACAGCTACGATACAATCTCTAATTGATATTCCTAATAATCAGCTATACAATGATATCAATTACAGATTGTCACACGTCTCCTATGTCAACTCGATCTCTTTGATAGCTATCCAATCTTCAAAGATATCGCTTCCATAATTAATCTTTAATAACTGTTGAACAGTAGACGCGCTTCCTTCAGACAGAGTTTAACAAACTCTGTCGAGCTTCCAACTGTCAGAGTTTACCCAAACTCTGACTGCTTCCAGCTAAACTCTGATAACTCCCTGTAACACTTAAACACTGATCAAAACACATCAATTATATTTAACAGATACTGAAAGGTAGCTCGCATTATCGTCGTGTTATCTGATTAATTATCATGTTATCACCTATGTCGATTTATTGTGTCAACCTTTAGTGAAGTTTCGATGAAATTGGAATCCCATGCTTTCTCATATTTAAGAACTCTTAATTGTTAATTTATTCTCACTTAGTTAATTAAAATAGTTAATCAAGACCCAATTTGATAAGTGTTCAAGCATTAAGAAATAACCATACGCCGTTGCATAAGTACTAAAATTGGCATTACACCTAGTCTCTGCGGAACGAATCTTACTTATCACTTGCTATTTGTGATCGCGTATACTTGCGTGTTTACGAGTCAACAACGGCCCTCTTTC
This sequence comes from Saposhnikovia divaricata, assembly GCA_036435485.1. NCBI lineage: Eukaryota > Viridiplantae > Streptophyta > Magnoliopsida > Apiales > Apiaceae > Saposhnikovia > Saposhnikovia divaricata. The sequence continues at coordinate 21,510,997 of CM071595.1, forward strand.
GGGGTCCTTACAATCCTTTTTGTATATCCCTTTTCTTTACTTTACGGTATCTGCACTGTATGCATATAACCTGTTTCTGTATCCACATATTGTTTTATGATCACTATTTGTCCACGCACTTATTCAAAATCATATAACTTTCATATAACAATCATTTATAGCCACGTGATACTTCATTACAGTATAATATAGTCATCATGTATGTACTTTCATCACGTAATCATATAGCCATATAACATATAATCCAAAATAATCAACTCAATCCATTTTAGTAACATATGGATTCAAGTAACCGTATAATTTCCAAATAACATTCTCATGAAATCATTTAAAGTCCACGTAACGACTACGTCTATCAAAACAGACCACAATCCTCACGTATCATATAAACCCACATATTCTCATAAATCATGTAATTATTTCTTGTAACACACACACACACATATAAATATATATATATATATATATATATATATATATATATATATTCAAGTCTTGAGCATTTCTTAGTTATATCTTTTAATCCCATAAATATCACAAGTTATTATATAGTATACATATATAAAGCAAAGCTTTGATAAATGCTCACTTTGGCCTCTGCACTTTTTTTAATGATTCTCGGTGATATTCTATCCATGCTCCTTCCATGTCTCGGGTACTCTATAAACACATAAGAACCAATCTTTATTACACTTATGTGTGCACTTGGTTAAATCTAATTTCATATCTTTATACTAATTTTCTGCCCGGCACTTCACCTTCTCGGGCCTACGTTAACTATTCAAAAAACTATCTTGTCAAAGGTTTTTAATCAAGTTGTTGTGCATAAAATCCGCCTTGGGCTTGATTTAAGGCCCATTAAGGTTGCAGGTTCGGATTGTATGGATGTTAGAGGATAGGCTGGGCTAGATAAGGATGTGGTGGCCCAATATACCTTAAATAAATGAGGAATGTGACATCTGGATCAGGGTTCGCCCATGGAGGGGTTCAGGTGCTTGAACCTTATATAGGGGTGCTGTCGTGTGGAGGCTTGACAGGGGTTCATCCAGGTGATAGGCGTCCAAACAGGGGTACGTGCACGTACGCTGATGATTTCCAGAAGGTGGCTCAGTAGCTCTGTAGCTTCCTAAATTGTAGGAGAACGGATAGGGGACGCCCTAACTGACTTAGGGATAGGTCCTAAACATCAGGAACAGGTTTGCTACTTCAGTTAACATAGATAATCATTATATATACATGGATTATGTATATATATGATGGAAAATAATATATATTTATGAAGATAATCATGGATTTATGGAGGAATAACTACTGGATAATCATATCAGCTGGGATAATTCATGGAATCAGTTCAGTTATGGAGGATAAAGCTTATCAAATCGTGGCTTAATCATCAAGAACTACATTGGACTTGATCCCTTATAGATATAAGGGTATGTTAGAAATAATTGAAGTGAATATTAATCAGTGTTTAAGTATTACAGTGATAAATCAGAGTTTAGCTGGAAGCAGTCAGAGTTTAGTTAAACGCTGACAGATTGAAGCTCGACAGAGTTTGTTAAACTCTATCTGGAGGCAGCGTCTACTGGTCAACAGTGTTTGAAGATTTATTATGGAAGCAATATCTTTGAAGATTGGATAGCTGTCAAAGAGATTGAGTTGACTAAGGAGACGTGTAGCAATCGTAATTGATATCAATTGTATAGCTAATTTATAGGAGTATCAATTAACGATTGTATAGCAGCTGTATATCTTATAAATACAGTTAGGTTAACCCTAGAAGGGTATCAATTATTGTGAAACATTATTCTTGTGAAACATTATTCATTGTAACCTAAGCAGCTCTCTGTGATATTTTACATCACTGAGAGAGGAGTTATTAATTCCAAATAGTTTTTAATTGTTTAAACGCGTATTTTATTGTTAATCTCTCATACGATCTTGATTATAATTGTGTATTCGGCCTAACAATTGGTATCAGAGCAAATCTGTTACTCTATACAGTTTAAGATCCACACACACAGCTATAATCAATGGCAGAGATACCTCCTCCAACAGGTTCAAGTTTTGAGAAGGCTCAACCTACTACTGTGAGTCGTTATGAGACAATAAGGGTTCCTATTCTCAGGCCAGTAGAGTATTCAATCTGGAAGGTGAAGGTGATCATGTTTCTGGAGGCTACAGATCCAGAATATCTTGACAGAATTTATGAAGGTCCTCATAAACCTACAAAGCTATCTGTTGCTACTGCTGGTCAAGAAGCTAAAATAGTTCCAAAGGAGAAGAAAGATCTGACTCCTGAAGATCTTTCATCTATTGCTAAGGATGCAAAAGTTAGGCATCTACTTCATAGTGCCTTAGACAATGTTATGTCTAATAAAGTGATTAACTGCACCACTGCCAAAGAAATCTGGGATGCTCTTGAGGTTAGATGTTAAGGAACTGCTGCTATCAAGAAGAATAGAAGGAACATACTCACACAGGAGTATGAGCACTTTGAGGCTAAATCTGAAGAAACCATGACAGAAACATTTGACAGATTCTGTAAACTGCTCAATGATTTGTCATTGGTTAATAAAGAGTATGATCTAGAAGACTCAAATCTCAAATTTCTTCTTGCCTTACCTGAAAAGTGGGATGTGAAGACAACCACTATAAGAGATAACTATGATCTTGCTGATACTGAGATTGATGAAATCTATGGGCTGCTCAAAACTCATGAATTGGAATTGGAGCAGAGAAACAGGAGATCAAGCAAGAAGACAAAGTCTGTTGCTCTTAAGGTTGAAGAAAAACCCTTGAAGAAGGAAGCGTCAAGGAAGAAAGCTAAGGGAAAGGCTTTAGTCATACATTCTGAAAGTGAGTCATCAAACTCTGATGTTGATTCAAATACTGATGAATCATCTGACTCTGAGGATGATGAAGAAGAAATGTTGCAAATGGCTGTTTTGATGTGAAGACCTTCAAGAAGATGGGTTTCAAGAACTTCAAGAAGGGCAAAAGGTTTTCTAAGAAAGATTCAAATTCTGACAGAAAAAGTTTCAGAAAGTCTGAGAGAAAGGATACCAAGTCTGGAAAGAAGGACAAGTCTGAGATTCAATGCTACAAGTGTAAGGAGATGGGTCACTATGCTCCTGAGTGTAAGAAGGGTAAAACTAAAAAGGCACTCTTCACAAAAAGCAGAGACTGGGCAGACACTTCAGACTCAGATGAGGATGTTAACTATGCTCTCATGGCTTCTATTGAGAATAAATTGATGATTCTGAAAACAAGGTACCTCTAACTACCTATGCTTATAATACTGATGATATAACTGAATTAAGAATCTATCTTAAGGCTTTGCATATCAGTTATAGGGATCAGACTTTAGAGAATGAGAGAATCAAATCTGAAAATTCTGAACTTAAAGTGAGAAATAAAATTGTTAAAGAGAAACTTGAAAACATGCAACAAGTTCAGAAAGAAAGAGATGATGCTGTTTATCTAGAACAGGATTTGCTAGGAAAATATAAGCAACTTGAATCTGAATTGGAGAAGGCAAATCACATAATTAAAACTTGGACTCATTCTGGAAAAGACACTCAAGAGGTTTTTCTATCAGACACAGTTGGTTTAGGTTACTGTGAGGGAGATGAACTTAGGTTTCAAAACAAAGTCAAAATTAGAACACATCTTCCATCTACAAAATTTGTTCATGAAATAAATGAACCTAAGTCTGAAGCTGTTAAGAAAGAACCAGTAAAAACTAGTGTTAAACAGGTTAATATTGGTTCAATGACAGATAAACAACTCAAGCATAAGCTTAAGGAGTTAAAATCTGTCAAGAAACAGAAAGTGTCTAGGAAGAATAGAAATGGTAAAGTAGGCATTACTCAAGGTAATTATCCAATGCTTGCTACTTTTGCTCCAAGAAAGACATGTCATAACTGTGGTAGCACTAACCATCTTTCTAGTTTCTGCAGGAAGAACAAAAACATTAATTCTTTACCTTCCAAGTCTGAAGTAAAGAAAGATAATGTTAGAACTAGACCACAGACTTTATGCAAACATTGTGGAAGTACTTGGCATTCTATTTATACTTGCAGGGATTATCATGCTATTTATCTTAAATACTATGAACTTAAGCCCAATTTGAAATGGGTTAAGGTTAATTATGCAAGTGTAAACTCTGATAAAGTTAGCTTAAACTCTGATAATATAAATTCCGCTGCTAAAGCTAACAAAATTAAGAAAGCCAAAGGATCCAAGCAAGTCTGGATCCTTAAATCTAATATTCAGTGATTGTTTGTGATTGCAGGGCATAAGGGAGAGTACCCTAGTCGTGGACAGTGGATGTTCAGGACACATGACTGGAAATAAAGCCCTGCTATCAGAGTATGTGGAGAAGGCTGACCCAAAAGTTTCCTATGGAGATGGCAACATAGGACGTACTCTGGGATATGGCAATATCAATCCTGGAAGTGTCATCATCACAAATGTAGCTCTGGTTCCAGGGCTCAAGCATGATCTGCTATCTGTGAGTCAAATATGTGACAGAGGATATCATGTAGATTTTCAGCCTGAATACTGTGAAATCATCAGTAAATCTACAGGGAAAGTTGGTCTAGTTGGACACAGGCACAAAATATCTATGAAGAAAAGTTATTGGAAAACTCTGATGGAAAAGCTGTGTGCCTGTCCACAAGAATGTCTAGTGAAGATAGTTGGAAGTGGCATAAGAAACTCTCTCATCTGAATCTGAACAACATTAATGAGTTGATTAGAAAGGATCTTGTAAGAGGACTTCCAAAGTCTTTATTAAATGTTGATGGCCTGTGTGATTCCTATCAAAAGGCCAAACAAAGAAAGTCATCTTTCAAGAGCAAGTCTGAATCTTCAATTGTTGATCCTTATCATCTTCTACATGTTTATCTCTTTGGACCAGTGAATGTCTTGTCAATTGGAAGAAAGAAATATGCTCTAGTCATTGTTGATGAACACACCAGATACACTTGGGTGTATTTCCTAGCAAAGAAGGATGAAACTGCATTAACTCTGATGGAGCATGTAAAGCTGCTGGACAAGGATCAAAACACAAAGTCAAAATAATCAGAAGTGATAATGGAACTGAATTCAGGAATGCAACAATGGAAGAATTCTGCAAGAACAGAGGATTGAAGCAAAAGTTTTCTGCACCTGGTACACCACAGCAAAATGGTGTAGTTGAGAGGAAGAACAGAACCTTGATAGAAGCTGCCAGAACTATGCTTGATGAAGCAAAATTGCCAACTTATTTCTGGGCAGAAGCAGTTCAAACAGCCTGTTTTGCTCAGAATGCCACATTGATCAACAAGCATGGAAAACCACCATATGAGATGGTAAGGGAAAAGAAGCCAAACCTGAAATATTTTCATATTTTTGGGTGCAAATGCTTTGTGTTGAAAACTCACCCTGAATAGTTGACCAAATTTGAGTTAAAAGCTGATGAAGGAATTTTTGTTGGCTATCCGCTGTCAACTAAGGCATTCATAGTTAATAATCTAAGAACTAAAGTGATCATGGAGTCAATTCATGTGTCATTTGATGACAAGAAAATAATTGGACTTGAAGATGTAGATGAACATGATCAACTGCACTTTGAAAATGAAGACTTAATCTCTGATGAATTAAACTCTGATGAAACTGATCTGACAAACTCTGTTGAAGCATACTCTGAACCTCATACTCTGAACCTCTACTGGTAAACACTGAAGAAACTTCTCAGCCAGAACAAAGGCGAGAACCAGTTGAGGGGGAGCATGATCAAAATGATGACTCAAATTCTGATAGTGAGTCAACTGAAAAATCTGGATCAAACTCTGATGACTCAAACTCTGAAAGTGCAAAATCTGACAGTTCAAACTCTGAGCAGTCAAATTCAGGGGGAGCCTCAGAAAACGAAGAAAGACAACAAGAAAATCAGGAGAACATGGATCAAGGGGGAGGATTACATACTGATATAAGCCATTTACCTTCTGCTAGGAAATGGACAAAATATCATACACCTGATTTAATTATTAGAGATCCAGATGCAACAGTAAGGACAAGAAGTGCTACAGCAAGTGAATGTTTGTTTCATGCATTCTTGTCTAAGAATGAACCAAAGAAGGTAGAAGAAGCTCTTCAAGATGCTGATTGGATAACAGCAATGCATGAGGAGTTAAATGAATTTGAAAGAAATGAAGTATGGACCCTTGTACCTAGACCAAAGAATAGATCTGTTGTTGGTACTAGATGGGTTTTCAGAAATAAAACTGATAGTGAGGGAGTTGTTACAAGGAACAAGGCTAGACTTGTGGCAAAAGGCTATTCACAGCAGGAAGGAATAGACTATGATGAAACTTTTGCTCCAGTTGCAAGATTGGAGGCAATGAGAATTTTTCTAGCATATGCCTCTTACAAGAAATTCAAGGTATTTCAGATGGATGTGAAAAGTGCTTTTCTGAATGGGAAGCTTGAAGAAGAAGTGTTTGTTGAACAACCACCAGGTTTTGTGGATCCAAAATATCCAGACTATGTCTACAGGCTGGATAAGGCACTCTATGGACTTAAGCAGGCACCAAGAGCATGGTATAAAACTCTTGCTCAATTTCTTTTAGAAAGTGGCTTCAACAGAGGTGCAATTGATAAAACACTGTTCTACTTTAACTATGGTGATGACTTGCTTTTAGTTCAGATATATGTTGATGACATAATTTTTGGGTCTACTAATGATAAACTCTGTAAGAAGTTTGCCAAGCTCATGCAGTCCAGGTATCAAATGAGCATGATAGGAGAGCTTAGTTATTTTCTAGGCCTACAGGTGAAGCAAACAGATGATGGGATTTTCAAAAATCAAGCAAAATATACCAGAAATCTTCTCAAGAAATTTGGTATGCTTGACTGCTCATCTGCATCAACTCCCATGGCAACAGCAACAAAGTTGGACAAAGACATAGGAGCTTCAGTAGATATGACAAGCTATAGAGGCATGATAGGGTCTCTTCTTTATCTAACAGCTAGCAGGCCTAATATTATGTATGCAACTTGTCTCTGTGCAAGGTTTCAGGCAGACCCCAGAGAACCACATCTAACAGCTGTGAAGAGGATTTTTAAGTATCTCAAGGGAACCATAACCTTAGGTTTGTGGTATCCTAGAGAATCAGACTTCAAGCTACTTGGTTACTCTGATGCAGACTTTGCAAGCTGCAAGATAGACAGAAAAAGCACCAGTGGAAGTTGTCAATTTCTGGGTGATAGACTTGTTTCTTGGTACAGCAAGAAACAGAAATCAATTTCTACATCTACAGCTGAAGCAGAGTATATTGCGGCTGGTAGCTGTTGTGCACATATTCTGTGGATGAAGAATCAATTGTTGGATTATGGATTGAGGTACAGTAAAATACCTATTTACTGTGATAATCAAAGTGCTATTGCTATGACAGGTAATCCAGTACGGCATTCAATGACCAAGCACATCAGCATAAGGTACCACTTTATCAGAGAACATGTAGAGGAAGGGAATATTGAGCTTCATTTTGTGTCTACAGAACAACAGCTTGCAGATATCTTCACCAAGCCATTGAGTGAAGCTGTATTAACAAGGCTGGTAAATGAACTAGGAATGGTCTCTGGTTTTGACTAGAGATATTGGTTAGACTCAAAATTTTACTTATGTAATGTGTTGCTCATAATTCTATGGTATGTTAACTGCTATGTGAACTCTGTTGTTAAACTCTGCCATGCAAACTCTGTTCATTAAACTGTTAAACTTTGATAGCATGCTCTGTAGGTCATACACTGCTGACATGTTGGATAAACTCTGAGAAACTCTGATAATGTTTTTGTCTGAATGTTAACACCAATGAAGAAATTTGTATGAAGCATGATTCTCAGTAATTAATCATGAATCCTTCTAAGTTATTTGTGATCTAATCTTAGATTGTGCAGAAAATTAACACAGCATGTTACTATTTCATATTTATAGCATCTCTTAGTTTATTTATCCTAAACTCTGAGTCTGTAAATACTGTGTGCATTGCCTCTCATGAATAATTTCTGATGTTGATGAGCTCTAAACTCTGTTAAGTTAGATTCTGTTATTAGTCTACCCCCAAAGTAAATGTATATAGACTGTTAAAACTCCTTTGAGATTATGTTGGTGTCTAGGACGACCCAGGAACTTGCTGGTATATAGTAAGGGCTAAAATTATAGGATTTTTGGTGACTAGTTCCAACCTTTGATTACTGGAGAAACAAAAAAAAAGAGACGGGGGTTATAAATTAATTAAATATTACTGTATATACATCGTTAACTACAGAGTTTAGCATTCATCATATATTCAGTGTTTACTATGAGAGTTTATGCATTAAGTGTTTACTGATTTACTTTATGGATTTTATGAAAAATTAGATGCTCTAAAATTTGAATTGGTAAACTCTGTTATACACACACATATATTCACACCTGTGCAGTTTTTGAAAGGATTATGGTAATGCAGTTGGAGAATTGACAAACGCTGACGAATTTTGTCTAATACTCTAAGGTAATTTATTTTAGAAAATTTACATACTTGGGGTAAAAAAAGAGTTTTTGAAAAATGAAATAAATTATTTCCAACTGTTAATGAGTGTTGGAGTGGTAAAGTGTGTTGGTAATGGGAGAGAAATTAGCAGTAATTATTGTTATAGTTACTGAACTTGCATAGTTGTTCCATTATGTATGTGCCACGTGTCCCACTCACCCACTAATGTGTCCCATTTACACATTAATTGAGTAATTGGTTGAGTGTATTAATGTTAAAACGATTGGATTTTACTTTTTCATTACAACTCTAATCATTTTTACTTACATGGTTATTTTCTCTGCACACAACCCACTCACAGTTACTTGCTATCTCATTTGCACATTTTCACAAACACCTTTGCTACATATCTTTTTCACTCATATTTTCTTCTCAAATTGATTCTAATGGCCACTAAAGCTTTTACTGCCCAAGGATTATTGTTTGTTCCTAACAATTATGCAGCTCCATTGAACAATGAAAGCGTTCCAGAGGCGTTACATTTGATTCAAAACTTTTTGGGAGATTCAGAGATTGGTACAGCTCTAGTTGAACCACAAACGCTTTCTGCCACGCAGATTGCTACCTTCTGGATAACTCTGTGTATGATGATGGAGGAGAGAATGGGAATCCATCAATTGTTTTCACTTATGAGGAGACAGAGTATGTAATTACTCCTACAACTGTTAGAGATACTATGGGTTTCGACACTCACACTTCATACACTGTTGCTGGTGAGAATCAATTGAAAGAGATGTTGCAGCAACTTGGTTGTTCAAACTCTCTAGCAAGACTTGGTAATGTAAAAAGGCCAATGCTAAAGAAGGAGTGGAGTTTCTTCTTTGATTGCATTACAAGGGCTTTTGGCAAGAAAGTCACCAACTGGGATACCATTCCTACTGACAGTCTTCAAATCGGGTATTCTCTTCTCTATGGAAGCAATTTCGATTTTAGTAGACTTGTTTTAATGAATATAGGTGACAGGTTTTCAGAGTCTAGTACTGTCTATTTTGATAGATTTTTTCAATTATTATTCACTGCTTGTGTTTCTGGTGTTGAAATTTCTGAGGATGACACCATATTAGCCTTTAAGGTTAATAAGAGGATATTCTCTGATCTAACCAACAAAGATGCTAACAAGGAGCAATTACCTGATTTGGTGTTGCCACTTGCAATTCAAAATTTTTTACATCAACCTCAAGACCCTCCACAGCCTAAGCCTGAACCTATAAACTCTGAACCTCACCAAACCACTGAACCACCTCTTACTCAATCTCAACCTGAACAACAACCACCAGTTACCCAACCCAAACCAAAACATGGAGGTAGAAGAAAACACACAGCAGCAAATACACAGCATCGATTAGCTAAAGCTAAAAGAGAATCTGTTCAAATTCAGAAGGAGTCTGTCAGGCCTAAAAGGGCTAGAAAGGAAAGGGCAAACAGACCTCCATCACCTTCTGTCTTAGATGATTCTACTGAAGAAGAGAAAACAGCAGAGGTTCCTCAAGTTAAAAGAAGAAGATTGATTCTTGATGATTCTGATGAAGAAATGAACTTTGAAGCTCCAAAGGTGATTTCCAAGGAAATACCTACTGTTGAGACATATACTGCAGAAGAAGCTGCCAATACAACTACCAATGTACAAATGGATGAGGACAAGAGAGAATGTTTTACTGCTATGGATGCTTTTATTGACACATTCATACCATTCTCTGATCACATTAATGTTCCTCTCTCACCTGTTATTGCAAACTCTGAAGAAAACTGGTGTAGCTGATCAGCCTACTGTAGTACTTGATGAAACAGTGGCATCACACACTGAGCTATTCTCTAATGCTCACCAGGTTCCTGAACAAGGTGAAGAGGTTGAACAAGTTGAAGTTCCAAAGTCTGTTGAGGCTAGAGATACACCTGCAGAAATTGTTGCTGAAATAGCTGTGAATGTTGATGAAACTGCAGAGATTGTTGCAGTGCATACTGATCAAGTTGAAGATGCAACTGTTGATGTTGAAGATGAAGGAAATGCAGAATCAAACTCTTCTCAGAGTATGCCAGTTCAAACTGATGCTAAACACACACCTTTTTCTAAACCTTCACATCAACATGACATTGAAGCTGAACACTTTGCCAAGAATTCAAGGGATTGGTATAAGTCAGATTGTATTTTTCCTATTGAAAGAGCAGCTAAATTTGTTCATCAATCTGCCACAAAGATCTCAAATCCTGATATTCTCTCAAGTCTGCAAGCAACCATTGTTCAAGTCAAAACTCTGAATGAAAGATTTGATGAGCCTCAAAAAGCTATTAATGAACTGAGAGCTGATGTTGTTGCTAGAGATATGACTATGCAGAGGGATAATCAGACAAAGTTTAAGACCATTTCCAAAGCTCAAGAAACTCTGTTTCAGAGGCTAGGTCAAGTTGAACAAAATCAGAATGTATTGTCTGGGAAGATTGATTCCATTGCTAACTCCTTGGAGCTGATCACTTTTATCTTGATTCCTGATGATGTCAAAAGGGGGGAGAGAGTTGCTAAGTCTAAGTGCAGGCAATCTCAAACTCTGACTAAGGAGGATGATACTGAAGATGGAGGAGCAAAGGACAAAGGGAAGAAATTATTAAGAGCTGATCAAAGTCTGAAATTTGGCAAGTCTTCTAAGTCAAAGTCTGTTGGAATATACACTGATACTCAGGGTACTTCAAAAACCAAGAGTTTATTATTCACTGAAAATCCACTGACTGATGAGGAATTGGCTGCTAAGTTATTTCTTGAAGAAAATGAAGAAGGAGCTACTATTGAAGATATTAAAGCTAAAGAAAAGAATCTACAAGAAGAACATCAGAAAGCTTTAAAGTGTGGAAAGTTTAAAAAGAAAGAAAAAGCTCCTAGGCCTGTTCTTAAAGGCATTGTGATTAAAGAAAATGTTGGTGCTGATCAAAGATCACAAGTATCTAATAAACCAACAGAAGTTGAAGCTAGATTGAAGCTAAAAGGAATTGTTGAAGAAGAAGAAGGTTCAAAGAAGAAGAATACAACCTCTGTTGCTACACAAGTTGTACAGAGACCTTTATCTACTCAGATGCAAATGGTTTTTGGAAAACCAACACTTCATGATCCAACTCTGATGTCTGGAGGTACTACTACTGATTTTCTGCATGGTAGAGCTTTAACTGGTAAGCAAGGTCGAGATAAATTGGGCTCTCATAAAGAAGTCAGAATGAATACTGGTCCTCGATATCCTTCATCACTGGTTGTTCCAGGTCTTGGTGTTACTCAGGAGAGTTTAGACAGACTGGAATCAGTTCAGTTGATTCATCAAAGAAGTTTGGATAAAGACTTTCTATTGTATTTCATGGAAGATGGTATTGTATACAAAATTGGTGAGTATGATCTTGATTTGAAGCTATGGGAGGAATTAGAATATGTTCTATATCTCTTCAAGGTGAAAAATCAAAAGACTCAACAAGCTGTAAATGTACTAAAGAAGATGATGCTGCATAATTTGGCAGTCAGAGGTATGAGATACAACAGTCAATATGTCCCAAAGTACAGAGATTATCATGGGAATATTGTTGAGATGAAGAAGGGTAGTGCTAAACTGAAGACAGACCTAGGTATAACAGTTCTTGATTATAACTCAGAGTAAGCTAAAGCACAGTTCGTCAGACTGGGGAATGAGATGAGAAGAAACAAAATATATGATCTGAGGTCTGCTATTTATCAAACTGGTGAAGATGATCCTAAGCTAAAAGAGATCAAGGAGGTTATGCAGACAGAGCTTGAAAATGCTGAAAGAAGATTACTTATCGACTATCTCAGATCAACACCAGATGTTGAAGAAATTAAGGATTAAAACTCTGTAAGAATTATCTTGTTTTCTGTAGATTTTGTTGAGTAGAAGTTAAACTCTGTTTGTATATTAAACACTGTATTTGTTTATTTGTTTTGACATCATCAATTATTGTTAAACTTGTGCATTTTTGCTAATGAACAAGTTGGGGGAGATTGTTAGAAACAATTGATGTGAATATTAATCAGTGTTTAAGTGTTACAGTGATAAATCAGAGTTTAGCAGGAAGCAGTCAGAGTTTAGTTAAACGCTGACAGATGGAAGCTCGACAGAGTTTGTTAAACTCTGTCTGGAGGCAGCTTCTACTGGTCAACAGTGTTTAAAGATTTATTATGGAAGCAATATCTTTGAAGATTGGATAGCTGTCAAAGAGATTGAGTTGACTAAGGAGACGTGTAGCAATCTTAATTGATATCAATTGTATAGCTAATTTATACGAGTATCAATTAACGATTGTATAGCAGCTGTATATCTTATAAATACAGTTAGGTTAACCCTAGAAGGGTATCAATTATTGTGAAACATTATTCATTGTAACCTAAGTAGCTCTCTGTGATATTTTACATCACTGAGAGAGGAGTTATTAATTCCAAACAATTTTTAATTGTTTAAACGAGTATTTTATTGTTAATCTCTCATACGATCTTGATTATAATTGTGTATTTGGCCTAACAGGGTATATAGGCCATTTGCAAGGGTTAGACACAACTATACACACCTCTAACACAGTTCTGGGCATCTTCTCCAATTGAGTAGGATTTACTCAGTCATAATCGCCCGGAGACCTTGCAAATTTAGTCCAAACACAGCCACAATTTCCCCTCGGTTCAAGGCAGTTGAACCCTGGCAGTCGGCATGCGAATCTGTTTCCAACACCGATTTTTACGCGATTCTCCGTTCTTCCCGAAAATACCTCCAAGAAGTGTTGTACCAAATTTCCCTCAAAACATTTTTGGAGCTAGAAGTATGGCATTTTGGTTTAATCTCTAGAGGGAAGAGATGTCTCGAAATTCCGGTGACATACATACACCGGAGGATGAACGGAATGACTATGAAACGGAACATGGTGATGGATTCACGAATCAAGAGCTCTGGGAGAAGATATAGAAGATGGGAAAGAAAATAAACTCTTTGGAAAGGAAGTCTAAGAAGTTGAAGAGATGGAAAAAAAAGCATAGTTCCACGGAACGAAAAGCGAAAAAGAAAGTGGTTACCCCAATTCATTTGGATTTTGATAGTGATGTTGAGGAGTCCGAGAAGGAGGTCTCGAAAAAAGACTTCTCTGATGTGGAGACTGACCAAACAAATCCGGATTAGGAGGATGATAAGGAAGAGGTCTAGAAATCACAGGGTTCACCCACACGCAGCCTGAGTGTCTTTGACAGGCTGGGCAATAGGTTGAACATCAAGGACCTACGTCACAAACTGGATAGAAAAAAGGATCGGCAGACAAGGAGGACTCAGGATGGAAGGTCCCAGTCGAGGGAGTCTCAAAGTCACAGGAGGGAGAAGTCTAGCTCAAAATCTGGCAAAAGTACCAAGGTGGCTGAAGATGAGGGAAGCTACAGCTCCCAGCACAACCCTAAAGATGGTGGGGGTTCCACTGATGAAACTGATGAAGATGAGAGCCAAATTACCAATGGTGAAAATGAGCACTATAAGGTAAAAGACCTGCGAGAAGCACTCAAAAAGTTGAGGGCTGAAAAATAGTCATTGGAAGGCTTAACTGTTGCTTCACCCTTCACCACGAAGGTGAGGGATTCACCCTTGCCCGTAACTTACCGAGGGGTAGGAGATCTGAAGTTTAATGGGACAACCGATCCGGTGGAATATCTCAACCGATTTAACACAGAAATGGAAGTGTACCAGATCAAAGATTTGACAAAATATCGTCTGTTAGCTGCTACTCTAAGGGACAGTGCTCACCAATGGTTCAAGAGACAACCAAATTCGATAAAGTCTTGGAGGCAAATGAGTGAACTCTTCCTCACCCAGTTTCGGGCTTCGGTCATGTTTTCACCCCCAGCCAACACCTTGGCAAATATTAAGTAGGAGGACAATGAAACTCTCATTGAGTATTTCAAAGGCTTCAATGCGGAAGTCCCAAAGTAAAGAAAGCAACTGATGAAACTTATAAAAACTTCTTGATTGCGGGTGTATGCCTAGGGACTGACTTCTGGAAGGAGTTACAAGGTGAGGAGCCCAAGACCTTGGAAGAATTTTATGCAAGAGCTGAAACCCATAAAGTAGTGGAGGAATCGATGGCTAAGCTGAAGAAGGATCGTAGCTCTGGCAGTTGGAATAGGAGTAAGAGAAACAGATCTTATAGCCCTAGAGACAGGGGGTACAACAAGTGAACCCCCTACATTGGAAGCTCCTCTGCTAAGGCAGCTCATCGTGATGAAAAGACGACACCAATAACTGTGAATGCAACTGGCACGGGGAGAATAGTAAGCTACAAGTACCCAGCCAGGAATTATTCCCAAAATACTTCTAAATACGTGGAATACACCCCGCTCACTACTTCTGTAGAGAATGTGTTTGAAGTGGGAAGTAAGGCTGGAATGTTCAGGAGGCCTGCAAGGAATGGACCCCCAGGAAGGAAGGACGCAGGCAAATAATGTGCCTTTCATGATTCTAATGGGCATGGGACGGCAGATTGTCGCCACCTGAGGTATCATATTGAAGATTTAATCAGAAGGGGGTACCTTACGGAGTTTGTGGCCCAGGAAGCAAAGAGATATAAAGATGATAAAGCTGGTAAAGATGCTGAAAGGGTGAACCCAGAGCGTACTACAAGGGCTAATAGTATACGTACCATCATAGGCGGACCCTATATTTGGGGTACGAGCAGGAATGCCAGAAAGAACTATACCAGGGAAGCCAGAGGTGCACCCCTCACGAATGTATACCACTTGGCAGAAAGACCCCCCCAAGCTCTTTAAGGGGGAACAGCTGATATAACTTTCGCTGAAGAGGATGCTAGGCACGTTCATCATCCCCACAATGATGCACTAGTGGCCAAGGTTGCAATTGGGGGCCTGAATGTGTGCCGGGTGTAAGAACCCAGATTTTGGGTGGAATTAAAACTTTTATGTATTTAATGATGTAAGAACGAATAATGGTTATGGCTACAATGTAATAATTGATATTTGGAAAGAATGAATGGAATTCGACTTTATTATTTCTATGTCTTGAAGAATGCTAAAGGGTGACAACATAGGTAAGAATAATCTATCTTCGAAGGGAATAAGATATGGCAATTTCAAGCAGGAGAATATTCTCATGTCATCCAGATCGGTAACGATTAATCCAGTAGTTCCGTAAAAAGGTTAAGGAACGATCGAAAGAGAATACGGACAATTGTACAACCCTAAGAGAATAAGTAAAGAATAAAGAATGAATAGTGTTTTTGGTGGGAGTATAGAATAATATGAGACGACACTATATAGAAGTATTCGGAACGGATTTCCGAGTTCGTATTAGTGATCCAGGGGGAAAATAAGTGTATGTAAAAGCTGTCGGATTCTGAAAAACCGCACTTTTATTTTCTCCGATAGTTCCCTGGACACTGATACCCTTAAGTATTTAACGAATGGATTTAAGGAATATAAATTGGAAAGTTAGAATGAAAGATGGAGAATGATAGTATTATTATTAAAAAGGATTCCCGGTAAACCCTAATTAGAAATCCGGGAAATATTCCTACGAACGATCAATCGAAACGGGCAATAACCGGACACAGAAATAAGCAGAGGAAGCAAGAGTCTTGTGTAAGCTACTAGAATAAAAATCTAGCAACCAAGTGGCTTAAAGTAACTAGCATACTTGGAGATGGAAGTAGTACTTAGAAAAACCAACCAATACTTAGCCTTCTACCATCCAAAACATAACACTTGTCTCTCCAAATTGCCTCATCCATGACATCACACTCCACTAACACAACTAGGATGAGATATTATCTATCCAAATTCACTTTATGCATAATTGACCAAGGAAAAACAAGAAACCAAGCAAACACTCTCCATTCCTTTCTTTTCTTCAAACTTTCGGCCAAGGAGCTAGAAAAGGAGGTTCCCACCATTGTTTGATCTTCAAATTTTTAGGGTAAGTACTACATATCATAACTTAGATCCCCTAGAAATTTCAGCCTCAAATTCACTTTCTTTCATTTTCAAATAAATCATCAAAGGTGATGATGAATAATGTTTTCAAGAACTAATCCTTGTTTTTCTTGTTTTCATGGTTGATCCTAGCTAAGTTAAGGCTATCCAAGGGCAATACCAAGCTTTGTGAGGCTAGTACATACTACAAGGAAGGTATAAGACTTGAAAACCCTAGATCTACTTTGAGTTTTAAGCATGTTCTTGATGGATCTAGCTTAGTTATGATTATGTTCATGTTATAAGCATGTTTAGTTAGTGATTCAGTGATTTGATTAACATGATGATTTTGATACTAAGATCAGTGGCTTCTGGACTTGTTGAGGTGCTTAATATGTGTATAAGTTGTTTAGATGCCCGGTGTGGCTTGGGTTGTTGATTGTGATTTTTGGAACGTTCGTATTATAGCCGTTATAATGTCCGATTTTACAATACCATGTTTTGTATGCCATTTTCCATGTCAAAAACCTACTGTCCAGAGACTTTATCTGCCATGATAGGATAGGTAATGTTCTAAGCTTCGTTTTGATATAAAGATCACGTGAAACAGACTTACGGTTTAGGATTTATGACCAAATTACTAAAAGTAGTTCGAATCCGTAAACGAAAGTTCGTAACTGAAATTTAACCCTCGTAAACTATGTAACGTCATGGCAAATCTTGGTAAATAAATACTAGAGGTAAAAATGAAGGTGTGAAAGAAAACCGTATGTCAAAAGGATCATTTTTCAATTTATTAAAAATGTTCGAGTCGAGGTTAAACGCGAACGAACCCCTAAAAGACGACTCTTTTATAACTTCGGTAAAACACTTAGAAAACGGGCGATAAAACTCGGAGTATAATATTGGTTCGTAACGATCGACCTTAGAACTCGTATGACTTAAGTATGTCCCAAGTATAAGTACAGTGACATGTCGTATTAACGAACGAATGTCGGGTCGGATCAGTGATAAAAAGGAATCCACTAAAAGGGATATAACGAGATAACTCGAGAACGTGTTTCGATTTAAGTATAACTTAACTTTTAATATGTTAAGTGATTAATCCCGAATGCCTTGGCTATTTATAGATCACCAAGCTGAACCGGGACCCGCTACCACTACCCCTTACCGTACTCAACTACCAGGCAAGTTTCAATTCCCTTCTTTTAGGCTGTTGTTGTGATTGAATATATATATATATATATATATATATATATATATGTTTTCTGTTATACATATGCCATAGCATGCATGCCTACTTTCAAGTTATATCATTATGCTTGTTCCCTGATTGTTATTGGCTTATAAATTAGATAGCTATCGTATCAATTATAAGCCGGTTATTGTAAGACCCTCAGAGAAGGGTGTATGCATCTTATTCATCGAATATAGACCGGGAGTCAATATTTCTTGACATATCGAGACTACCTCGAATGAAAATATTTAAGTGAATATTTTCTATTATTTGGGTGACGAATATTATTTGAACATTCATTCCAGATTATTTATTTAACGATCCTTACTTCAAATAATTATTTGAACGTAACTATTCGACGAATAATATTTTTTTTTATATTCATTCAGAGTCGAATTATTTATCGATTATTATTTCGAATATTTTTCTAAAGATGAGACTACTAAATGAATATTATTTGGATATTCATTTAGAATATTATTTTATTAAATAACTATTACTTTTGAAAATTCATTTAAGATATTAATTACTTGATGAATATTATTTTAAATATTCATCTGAAGCCTGATTTATTTATCGAATATTATCTCGAATATTCCTTTAGGGCTTGGATTACTAAATGAATATTACTTGATATTCATTTAGAATAGTATTCATTAAATGAATATTACTTTTTGAATATTCATTTAAATTCCTAATTAATTATGAATATTGTCTTAAATATTCCTTTCAGGTCCTATTAAGTAATGAATATTATTTTTAATATTCATTTAAATATTTATTTATTCAATAAATATTCTCCTGATATTTCTTCAGGGATTATTTTGAAAAATACTCTGATTAAAGATATTCTTTCATATTCCTAAATATTCTTTAAATATTTTTAATTCAATAAATATTCGCTGAATATTTATTCCATATTTAGAATAGCCTCAAGGTTTATCTTCTTCGATTATTACAGAAAATATCTCGGAGTCATATTATTATTAATCTTATATCAAGAAAGGTTCTCAGACATCATTCTTCTTTGAGTCTACCTCTCTAATAATAAGGGAACCTTACTTGGAAAATGTTATTTATCTTGTCGACTTCCCGGTCATAGAGTATTCTCTTCACTCGCAACTCGGGTGCTGTTGACTTATTAAGTCGTTGTTTACCTTCTCATCTTTCGAGGGGTAAGATTGTTGGAACAAGTTGATATTCGATACCAAGCCACAGCTTGGAAGTTATTGGTGAATTTTCCTTTCCAACTAGATACGACTACCTTGTAGAGTCTTATCAACAAGTATTATACTTGGGGAAAGGGGGACGAACGTTACATTCAGAATCATGAATTCTATTTGAACTAGGAGTCATGTAAGAGGCCGAGTAGCGCCGGTCCATCCCCTTTGGCCCAACCGTTGGCCGGGGAGAGCTAGTAAGGCGGTAGACAAGTAAAGCCGTCAGTTCTTCCTTCTACCGGTAGTAAATCTAAATTGAGCTGTACGATCTCGACTGATCATCAAGATTGGAACAGCGGGCGCGGTGAATACTCCATCATTGGTTCATCATCCAAACTTATTTATTTCCTGCAACATGATTACTGTTGGCAGAGCTGGAAAAGTGTTCATAACTGGAATTGCAACCTTTTCATGCAAGTTCCTCTTCTTAATAAAAATGAGAATATCTCGCTTACTTTTGATGTAGCAGATATTTCTACAAACAAATACTTTAAGTTACCTTGTAACTTCATCGTTCATATTATACTGGCATCATTTCCGTAAATGCATGGCATATGGTTTGAAAGATACTTTTGAACTGTTATATATTATCGTTCAGTTATATATTATTGTTGGTGGGCTTTCGCTCACCCTTGCTTTGTTCCCCTTATGTCACAACAACAGCTAGGACAGATGGCTCGCGTCAGGCGCACTCGGCGCAAGCAGGTTACCCGACTCACCGGACTCCCCGCTGAGATGCTAGCCGCCATTGCTGAGGTAGCTTAGTTAGACAGCTTTTGTTTCCTGTTTAACTATATGTATAATTAAGGTAATCAACGGCAAAACTGTTAAACTTATGATGTTATCCTTTTGGGATTGTAATAACTTTTATTCGTAACCCTTTAATGTAAGACTTATTTCAATTTCATCTCTGGGACTATAACTGTTATGCGTGTGAGTGGATATTATTGTGGGGTCACAGCATGTGATTTATTTATTGTGGACTCAAGTCAAGTATTATGTATGGATGTAAGATCGTAACCACCAGATCCCTGACCCCGGATCTGGGGGTGTTACACTGGGTGTTGGTGGATAACGGAAGCTCCGTAAATATTCTTGCATACAACACCTACCAGAAGATGGGGCTGCTTAATAAGGAAATGGCTCCTTCCTATAATGAGTTATACGGTTTTACTGGGAACCTGTACAGATTCTGGGACGGGTGAAGCTCCCTATTACTTTGGGGGAGGAACCCCGATCTGCCACACAAGTGGCTGAGTTCATGGTGGTAAATGAAGATATCTCCTACAATGGAATATTGGGAAGGCCGCTTGAAAGGCATATGATGTAGCCTATTTGTATTTCAAGGATACAACTCAACTTAAACGAGATTGTAGTAGTAAATAGTATATAGGCTGTCACAAGGAATCTCAGATTGTATTATCTGTCAGAAGAAAAAGATCAAGTTCAATCTACAGACTTGAAGAATTACTACATTGAAAGAAGTTTAGACATCTGATCAAGCCTCGGTGAAGTATTCGTTAAAGAAGTGGATTCATTTAAAGTGACAGAGATTTCGAAAGTGACACAGACAGTACAGAAGAATTAATAGAGAGAGAAGAAAAAGAAAAGAAAAGGAACCAGATTTTAAAGTCAATATGTGAAGAACAGTCATTGCGGTTAGTCACTCATGAACCAGACAGTACATCGAGTGTCAACATTAAACAGTGGTTGTTTATCATTAACTTCAGTGGTTCAAGCTATCAAGACGGGTATATTAAGAGAAGACATTAACCACAGTCATAGAGTCAAAAATAAAGAAAAACCGTTGGAGTTAGTCGCTCATGAACCAGACCGTGCATCGAGCGTCAACGAAAATCCAGTGGTAATTCTTTATTACTTTCAGTGGTTCAAGAAAAAGATTTGAGCTGTCAAAAGATTTATATTAATTCTCTTTTAATTAATATAATTATGTAATTGGTTTAATTTAATAAATTAATTCATATCGAATTAATTTATTTATTAAATTAATTATCATGTTAATTAATTTTGAATTAATGTATTAATCTGAATTGATTTAATTAATTAATTAATTAATTAATCATTATTTATTTTAATGATTAATTGATTAAGTATTTAATTAAATTAAATTCAAAAGAAAAGAAAACATAAAAATAAAAAATAGAGTGGACAGTTGTGGTCGATCAAAAAGAAGCAAAAGAAAAATAAAAAAAATAAATAAATAGAAAAGAGGATGAAGTAACAGGTTGGTCGACAGAAAGAGATTCAAAAGAAAAAAAAAAGAGGACAGCCATGCATACAAAAGTAAAATGAAACAAAAGTCTGTCAACTCAAGTGTTGCTGTCGAC
Organism: Saposhnikovia divaricata; assembly: GCA_036435485.1. NCBI lineage: Eukaryota > Viridiplantae > Streptophyta > Magnoliopsida > Apiales > Apiaceae > Saposhnikovia > Saposhnikovia divaricata. The sequence goes on from CM071595.1 coordinate 21,532,320, forward strand.
CAAGTTCATACGCGCCTGTCCGCGCGTGTTTCCCACGCGCCAGGAAAGACTAGCAAAAGCCGCGTGCGTGTACTACAACTACTCCTACCTGCGACTGGTTTTGTTTGACAGCAGTTCAAATCTTTGGTTCAATTCAATCATTCAGCCGAGTTTTATTATTAAACAAGACAATCTCAATTGTCTTGTCGATTGTCTTGGTTAACCTGGATTGTCTTGCTTATTGTATTGCCTATTGTCTTGGCAGTACAAATTGATTGTCTTGGAGGTTTTGGATTGTCTTGCCGATTGTCTTGGCAGTACAAAATTGATTATCTTGGAAGAACAGATTGTCTTGCCGATTGTCTTGGCAGTTCAAATGAAAAAGAAAAGAGGCAGAAGAATATATTAAATCAAGACAGGCGGCCAGACAACAAAAACACACAGAACATAATATCTTCAAGAAACAAACCCAGCTCCATTCTCTCTCATTGAAGAACAACACAGCAAGAGAAATAAATTTGTATAAATTCAAGTTCATCTTAATTTTAATATCTGATCCGATAGAACTTGTTTACTTGATACTCTTGTAATATTAGCGAGTTTTTACTCCTAATCTATATCTCGATTTTTATTAACAAATCTAGAAAAATTCATGTCGAATTTTCTAATTTGTTTTTATTAACTAGATATAATTTCTGTACTGTATTTGTAACAAACCCCTCAAGTTAATATAATTTTATATTCAACTTGAATTTTGTTTCATTTAATTCCGCTCAAATTTGTCAAAATATAAATTAAATTTATCCGGACAAATTTCGATTAAACAGTACTGTTTGTATTCAACCCCCCCTTCTACAAACATATTGGACCTAACAATTGGTATCAGAGCCGATTGATTGATACACAAATCAAGATCCTATTTTTACTCAATCAAAAATCAAGCTCGAATTTTTAACTCTTTTAAAAATTCATCATGTCAACCAAAGGCATTGTTAAAATTCCTATCTTTAATAAAGATAACTATGACATGTGGAAAAACAAAATGGAGTTATTTCTTGATGTAACAAATCCAAGATTTTTGTGGGTTTTGAAAAATGGACCAATAATTCCTATCCAACATGATGCTGAAACGGTTACAAATGGAGTTGTAACAATACCTGCAAAATCCTATCCAAAGGACCCTAAGAACTTTACCGCTGAAGAAAAAGAGGAAGTTGGACTGGATAAAAATTTGAGACTCATTCTATTAGATTCCCTAGATGCTGTAATGTATAGCCATGTAATGAATTGTAAAACTGCTAAGCACATCTGGGAAACTATTGAGATCATTAATGAAGGGACTGATGAAGTCAGGGAAAATAGACTTCAAATTTTGACCTCTGAATATGAACACTTTAGAGCTGGCACTAATGAAGGTATTCAGGAAGTGTTAGAAAGGTATAACAAAATAATCAACAACTTGCAAGTTCATGGCAAGCAATATACCCAGAAGGAGATCAACATGAAGTTTTTACTGACTATGCCTACTCACTTAGAGCATAGAATCACCGCCATCAGAGAATCTAGAGATTTAACTAAGATTGCTCTTGAAAGGCTGTTTGGTGTTCTGAAAACATATGAATTAGTACAAGTACAGCAGAAGGAATTCTCTGGCAAAGGCAGAATGGCAAATTCTTCTACAGCTCTAGTAGTTGAGGTTCCTAAGGAAGTGGAAGCTAAAGTTGTTCAACCTAACAGCTTCAACAAGGAACAAACTGAAGTGGAACATGGCCAAACACCAGCTACTCAGGATGGTGGAGAATTTTATTCACTTGAAGAGCTGGATCAATTGGAAGATGAATCTATGGTGATGATGGTGAGACAATTCAGTAACTTCAGATTCAGAAGAAATCCAAAGTTCAGGTTTAAGTCAAATAACAGATTTCAGAGAGGAGGTTCTTCATCCTCTAGTAACAGGGGAAGTTACAAAACTGGAACTGTTGACAGAAGCAAGATCAGGTGCTTCAACTGTAATGAAATGGGACATTTTGCAACTGAGTGTCATCGACCTGAACAAGATGCTAGGAGAGAGTATGCATCTGGTAAGAAGAACACAGACACGGCCTATGTGGTACAAGGCAAAAGCTGGGATGACACAGACAGTGAAGATGAAGAAGTTGGAAACTTTGCACTGGTGGCAAATGCTAAATCATCAACTTATTACACCACACCGGTAACTCTTACTGAAGCTGAGTTAATTCATAGTTTACGTAATTGCTTGACTAATGCACAAAAAGGGTACGAGAGAATAAGTCTTGTTAACACTAAACTTGAAAATAAAGTGTTAAATTTAAAAAAGGTGCAGATTAATCAAGATAAGAATATAGAAGAAATAGCTCGACTTAACTACAGAGATAAGTCGTTAGGAGAATACATGGTAAAACAAGTTGATAGGATTGCTGATCAAGACATCAGGATTAAAGAACTTGAAACACAGATCAGGGGTTGTTATAATTCTGTTAAAGTTTCCAAAGAGTTTTTTAACAAACAATCTGTAGAACGAATAACAGGTATAGGGTATGGCTACAATGAAGCTATTGGATCATTGGGCATAAATTCCCCTAACCCTGTCAGTGCTAAAGAAAGGGGAATACCACATGTACTCAAGAATGTTAAAGAACCTCTATTTTAAAAATCTGATGCTGGACCACCAGATATTCTTTCTATAGTTATCCACGAAGAAATGAGAAATGAGGACAGTGCAAATGGCACAGTCGTTGTTAAGGATAAATCTGTTAAGAACGCTAATCCAAAGAATGTTTCATCCAAGAAAGATGTCACGGTCTTTGTTAAGGCTAAATCTGTTGAGGACACTAATCCAGAAAATGTTTTATCCAAGAAAGATGTACCTAAAGTGCCAGTCAAGGTTGTTGAAACAACTAGTTCTTCTAAGACTGGATTAGGAGGTAATAAGTTGAAGCAGAACAATAACATGTCTAACATGAGTAACATGCCTATCATTGATTCTAATCATAAAGCATGTGGTGTTGTCAACTGTATGTCTTGTGCCTTTAATGTGATGTCTGCTTACTTTAATGGTAATCATGCATGTGATAATAAGACTGCTCCTCGACAACATATGAACAGAAATAAAAATGTTAGATCAAAGACTGCTAGTCCTCCTTATGTTAGGAAAGAGACATATGTACCAAAGCCTAAACAAAGTTTTACTAAGGCTATTTACAAAGTCAAATGTCCAGTCAATGATATTGTTACTAAACAAACATGGATACCTAAACTGAAACAAAAGATTATCAAATCTGTTTATATGGTAAAATGTTTATTGACTAATGGTAAAATTGGTGTCAAGGTTAAAAATGTTGTTTTGCCTGACAAAGGCCAATACTTTAAATACTCTGGACCCAATCAAATTTGGGTTCCAAAGAAGGTTTATTCCGTTTGTCACTGCAGGGTATTGAACAGGTTGAACGAGTAACCTGGATCTTTGACAGTGGATGTTCAAGGCATATGACTGGAGATAGAACCCTGCTGACAAATGTGGTGGAGAAGGCCAGCCCAGTAGTTACCTTTGGAGATAACAGAAAAGGTAGAACTGATGGATATGGCAGACTTGAAGCTGGAAATGTTATCATTGATGAAGTCTCTTTTGTGAAAGGACTTGAGCACAATTTGCTCAGTGTCAGTCAATTCTGTGACAAAGGTTATGAAGTTCATTTCAACAAGAAAAATTGTCTAATTTCACACAAGAGACATGAAAAGCCACAACTGACAGGAGTTAGAAAAGGCAATATGTACGTAGCCAATATGAACTCAGGAAGCACTGAAGAAATCACTTGCTTCTACACTAAAGCATCTAATGATGAGAGTTGGCTATGGCACAAGAAACTTTCTCATCTTAATTTTAAGACAATGAATTCCCTGGTTAAAAGAGAGTTGGTGAGAGGTTTGCCTTCAATGGAATTCACTCAAGAAGGACTTTGTGATGCATGTCAAAAAGGCAAGCTAAAAAGGGCAAGTCATAGGAGCACTGACACATCTTCAATAACTGAACCATTACAATTACTTCATATGGATTTGTTTGGTCCAGTTAATGTGATGTCTATGTCAAGGAAGAGATATGCTCTAGTGATTGTTGATGATTTTTCAAAATACACATGGGTCCTATTTTTGAATTCTAAAGATGAGACTCCACAACTGGTGATTGATCACATCAAATTAATTGAGCGAGATTCTACGTATCCAGTGAGAGCTATAAGATCAGATAATGGAACTGAATTCAAGAATACAGTTCTAAATGACTTCTGCACTGAGAAGGGTATAACCAGACAATACTCAGCTCCAAGAACTCCTCAGCAAAATGGGGTAGTGGAAAGAAAGAATAGAACCTTGATTGAAGCTGCACGTACTATGTTAAGTGAATCAAGGCTTCCATTGTACTTTTGGGCTGAAGCTGTCAATACTACGTGCTATACCAAGAATCGAACTCTAATCAATAAAGATCAAATGAAAACACCCTGTGAAATTATGGCTGATAAGAAACCATCACTCAAATACTTTCATGTATTTGGGGCAAAGTGCTTTGTGCTTAAAGAAGGTGATGATCAAGGTGGTAAATTCGATACCAAAGCATTTGAAGCAATTTTTATTGGTTATTCAAAGAGAGCATGCAAGGTGTATGTGATTGATGAACAGAAGATGATGGAAAGTGTCAATGTAACATTTGATGACACTAAACTTCCTAGTATCCAAACTGAAGATTCATCTGAAAAGCTATCTTTGAGGATATGACAGATCTAGATTCAGATGATGTCAATCCACCTGATGTTTTTGCTGATGCTAATGACAACAATGATAATGATGAGGATGATCAGGGTAATGGTGGTGGAAACAATGATAATATTGAAGATACCACTGACACTCCTGAACATTCATCTAGTCAACCTGGCAACAACTCAGGGGGAGTTAATGAGGGATCAACTAGTCATACTCAACATCACAATGAAGAACAAGGCGAATCATCAAGATTAAATCTTCCCAGACAGACTGTTTGGAATAGAGCTCATCCTTTTGAGCTAATCATTGGTGATCCAGATGTTGGTGTAAAAACTAGAAGAGCTGTCCAAAATCAATGTAATTATTCAGGGTTTCTATCTGAAATGGAACCTAAGAAAACTGAAGAAGCTCTTTCTGATCCTGATTGGGTGATTGCGATGCAAGATGAACTCAATCAATTCAAACAACAAGAAGTATGGAAGCTGGTACCCAGACCTACAAACAGAACAGTAGTAGGCACTAGATGGGTATTCAGAAACAAATTTGATGAAGATGGCAAAGTGATGAAGAATAAGGCAAGACTGGTTGCTAAAGGTTATTATCAAGATGAAGGAATTGATTATGATGAAACCTATGCACCAGTGACAAGACTTTAGGCCATCAGAATATTCTTGGCATTCGCAGCATTCTCAAACTTCAAAGTTTATCAAATGGATGTCAAGAGTGCTTTTCTGAATGGTAAGCTAGATGAAGAGGTGTATGTAGAACAGCCCCCTGGCTTTGAAGATCCAGATCTATTGGATTATGTCTACGTTCTCTTCAAGGCTATCTATGGTCTTAAGTAAGCGTCAAGAAAATGGTATGACACTCTCTCTGAATTTTTACTTGAAAATGGTTTCATTAGAGGTGTCATAGACAAAACTCTCTTTTCAAAGAAACATAAGAATGATACAATATTAGTTTAAGTTTATGTGGACGATATAATATTCGGGTCTACTAATGATCTTTTGTGCAAGAAATTTGCTAAGCTAATGCAGGGTAAATTTGAGATGAGCATAATGGGTGAACTGAAGTTCTTTCTTGGATTACAAGTAAGTCAAAGGACATATGGAATATTTATTTTTCAATCCAAGTATGTCAGAGAGCTCCTCAAGAAATATCAAATGGAGGACTCATCTTCAGCAAAGCAAGTTCCATTAAATTGAGTTTGATCAATCAGAACTTGATGAACGTGAGTTTCGTGAACCGGAGCTTGGTGAGCTGGAGCTCCGTTAACATGAATTTTTGGAGCACCGTTCTCATGTGCAGGAGCTTCATTAACTGGTTGATCTACTACTTTTGACATGTTATTTATTTACGTATTATTTAAGATGATATTTTTTTTGTAATATTAATAATTTTTTGGTTAGAATCAAACTTCTTGAATGAGTTATAAGTTAAATGCAAAGTTTATTTAGATTTTTTTAATAAAAAAGTGTCTGAATCCATAGAATTCATAACGGTTAAATGATTCACAATATGAATTGATGTTGCCTAAAATTGACAGGAAACTAATGAATTTTACAATAATCTACGCACAAATCTATCACGATTTTTATAAATGTTTGGCTTAGTTAGATATTGTATTGAGATATATAATACTCAAATTATAACATTAAATGGACGTTAATTTGATCCATTAAATGGAGATTAACAACCTTGTCGATTATTGTAGGTGAACTAAATATTTATGCTAATTCATACTAGTTTATTTACTTTTACCCGAATCTAATGCATTGAATTACTGTATATAATCATTTATTTTGAATATATGATCAGGTTCTCGACTGAAAATGTTTAACTTAATAAAAAATATAGTATGTAACTAATACTTACATTGTAAATTTAGCAAAAATAATAACTAAAAAAATTATTCTCACATGACATGTTAGTTTTCTATTATAATGGTATACTAGCTTATAACCCGTGCGATACACGGGTTTCTTTTGATATGTTATAAATTTTATTTTATTTTATAATTATGTTTTTATATAATCATTAATTTGAAAAATTATTTTAATATTAATTTAATAAAATTTGAATTAAATTTAATAAATGATTTGCATGATTTGAAATTTATATAATAAAATTTTAAATTAAATATGTCGTTGACGGGATTCGAACCTTGAATATTTAGTAAAGTAATTTAATCATTAAATATACCTTATAATTACATCTAACGGTTCTTATTAATTATTAAAAATCTAACGGTAATATGGTGTCATATTTTTGGGTAAATTTATGTTTTAAATTAAAAGGTAGTGTATTTAATTAGAAAAGAAATATTAATGATTGGAAGATTATGATTGCAAAATTATGTTTTAAATTAAAAGATAATGTGTTTTAATTGGAAAAAAATATTAATGATTGGAAGATACGATATTTTAGGTGTGTATAAAAGGTTATATGTTCAATTAAAAGTAAACGTCTTTTAAATTGATTGAAAGATAAGATATTTTAGGTATTTATTAAATTTCAGTTAATAATACAATTATGTTTTTATATAATTATCAATTTAATAATTTTTTAAATTTTAATTTAATATAATTTAATATGCTCGTTATACTAATATTTTCTTGTTATAAACAACGTATAGGGATTTTAAATATATTTTATTAATAATTGAAAATATGGTGTGATATTTTTGGGTATATATTAATAATTGTAAGATTAGTTAACATATTTTAATTAGAAAGTAAATATTAATGATTTGAAGATATGGTACGGTTGATATTTTAATAAAAGTAATATCTTCAACTAAAAGTAAAAAATATGAAAATGGCAATGACTAATTTCCATTAATTATATTATGTCATTATTTATTTTAATAATTAGGATTGTTGTTATGTTGGGTAATATAAGCATAATTTTCTTGGAATATTTTAAACCTTGACAGTTTTTGTCGATCAGAATTGTATGTTTTGTCGTGCGATGCACACCAGGTTTGGAAGAGATCATAAGTAGCATATGAATATATATCATAAGTAGCAGATGAATATATACAACATGGTGTGTGTAACAAAAGTACAAAAAGCAACCATGAACTTAACTGATTCATTGTCTGTAAAGTGTGTGTGCGTGTGTGTTCTGTCTGGATTTGTTTTGCAATAGATTTTTGCATATAAAATGGTGTGTTAGTTAAAACGGGTAGGTGGGGTTTTGTGATTGGAGAGGATACTAATAGGATGAGGAGAGGTCCTAGAGGAATTTGTGATGTGGTGTTTTGTGAGGAATTTGATTGAAATTGGAATATAATTGTGTTGGTAATTATTTTTTTATTTTAATAATTAGGATAACCAAACCGAAAATCAAACCAACCAAACTTTCAATCTTTCGGCTTTAATATATTAGTATAGACTAGCTTATAGCCCGTGCAAAGCACGGGTTACTTTTAAATACTTTTAAAATTATATGATTAAATAAAATAGAGTATAATAATTTATTATGGATATAATTTAACTTTGTAATTAATTAATAAAAATATTAGTAATAATAATAGTTATTTAATAAATGTTATGTATTGATTAGAATTAATAATATAAAATCTTAATGTAAATTTGTTGTTGACGGGATTCGAACCTTGGATCTTTAGAAGAGTGATTTAAATATAGAATATTCTTTATTATTATATCTAACGGCTATCATCTATTTACTAAATATCTAATGGTCACTATTCTTTTATATGGTTGAACAAAGTTGAACCAAACAACCAAATTATACCCCCGTTTGCTTATTATATAATAGTATAGATAGTATAGATAGCATGGTTACTTTTAAATACTTTTAAAATTATATGATTAAATAAAATAGAGTATAATAATTTATTATGGATATAATTTAATTTTGTAATTAATTAATAAAATTATTAGTAATAATAATAATAGTTATTTAATAAATGATATGTATTGATTAGAACTAATAATATAAAATCATAATGTAAATTTGTTGTTGACGGGATTCGAACCTTGGATCTTTAGAAGAGGGATTTAAATATAGAATACTCTTTATTATTAGATCTAACGGCTATCATCTATTTACTAAATATCTAATGGTCACTATTCTTTTAGATGGTTGAACCAAGTTTAACCAAACAACCAAATTATACCAATGTTTGCTTATTATATAATAGTATAGATAGCATGGTTACTTTTAAATACTTTTAAAATTATATGATTAAATAAAATAGAGTATAATAATTTATTATGTATATAATTTAACTTTGTAAATAATTAATAAAATTATAGTAATAATAATAGGTTTTTAATAAATGATATGTATTGATTAGAACTAATAATATAAAATCTTAATGTAAATTTGTTGTTTACGGGATTCGAACCTTGGATTTTTAGAAGAGGAATTTAAATATAGAATATTCTTTATTATTAGATCTAACGGCTATCATATATTTACTAAATATCTAACGGTCACTATTCTTTTAGATGGTTGAACCAAGTTGAACCAAACAACCAAATTATACCTCTGTTTGCTTGCTTATTATATAATAGTATAGATATATAGTATAGATTTAAGTAAGGATAATTAAGTAAAAAAATTAAGTTTGAAAATGAGATATTTCAGTTAGAAAATATAAAAAAGATATTACCTTTTAGTTGAAAAAGGTAATTAGCTAGTTAAAGTAAATAATTATAACTTTATTTCATTAATTAGAACGACTATATTTTTGGAAAGAAAAAATTTTAGTTAAAAAAGTTAATAGCTGAAAAAATAATTGGTTAGTTATTATTTAGGAGAAAATGAGATATTTTAGTTAGAAAAGATAGAAAATAAATTACCTTTTAGGTGAAACAGATAATCAGTTAGTTATTAGTAATTATAATATTATTAGTTTATTTCAATAATTAAAACGATCATATTTTTGAAAAGAAGAGTTTATAGTTATAAAAGTTAGAAAAGTAAAGGCAGAAAAGGTAATAGCTGAAAAAGATAATTGGTTAGTTATTATTTAGAAGAAAATGAGATATTTTAGCTACAAAATATTGAAAAAATATTACCTTTTAGCTGGAAAAGATAATCAGTTAGTTATAAGTAATTATAATATATTAGTTATTTCGTTAATTACAACGATCATGTTTTTGGTAAGAATAGATTTTAGTTAGAAAAGTGAATAGCTGAAAAAGGTGGTTGGTTAGTTATTATTTAAGGGAAGTGTCGTGTGATATTTTGAGAAAAATATTGTGTTTTGTTTTGTAATAAGTAAGTAAAATAATTAATGGTAACAATTAAATAAGGTAAGTACTGTACTATACCGTTTCAATAATTAAAACGATCATATTTTTGGAAACAAGAGTTTATAGTTATAAAAGTTAGAAAAGGTAAAGGTAGAAAAGGTAATAGCTGAAAAAGCTGAAAAAGATAATTGGTTAGTTATTATTTAGAAGAAAATGAGATATTTTAGTTACAAAATATAGAAAAAATATTACCTTTTAGTTGGAAAAGAAAATCAGTTAGTTATAAGTAATTATAATATATTAGTTATTTCATTAATTACAACGATCAAGTTTTTGGAAAGAATATATTTTAGTTAGAAAAGTTAATAGCTGAAAAAGGTGGTTGGTTAGTTATTATTTAGGGAAAGTGTCGTGTGATATTTTGAGAAAATATTGCGTTTTGTTTTGTAATAAGTAAAATAATTAATGGTAATAAAGTAAAACAATTAAATAAGGTAAATACTGTACTATACCGTACCAAAACTTTTAATGTTTCGTCTTTTATAATATAGTATAAATATGTAAAATTTTCATATTGTACTATGGTTAATATTTTTGAATAACAATTAGTAATTTTTAAGTATTGAAAACGAACATATATGTTAAAAATATTGCTTTCTTTTATGCTCGGCTAATTATAAGTATCACATTATCACATTGTGCAACAAAGTCGATCATTGATTTTTATTTTGAACAAAATTTTACAAACACAATTCGTACGCGTTTAACTCTACATTTGTTTTTTTTAGAAGAACTCTACATTTTTTTTTTTTGAAATCAAGTACATTTGTTGTTTAAACTTACATAATTCTAAGTAAATTATTATAATATTATTAAAATATAAAAACAAATACATAAAAAATTATTAAAAACATAGATAATATAATCTCCCCTCAAAAGAATATAATCTTGCCACACCTCGGGCAATAAGCAAGAATATAATCTTCATAATACTAGCTTATAACTCGTGTAACGCATGACTCATTTTCTAATATATATTATTATATTAATTAGTTTAGATATCAAGTTGTTGCTAATTAATATATATATATATATATATATATATATATATATATATATATATATATATAGTTCATTGTTTCATAAAAAATACCCTTATATAAAGAACAATAAATAACACCATAGAATCTTACATAAAATCGCATTTAGATTCTATTTTTCACATCAAAAATAGTTTTTCATGAATAAAAATAGAATCAACAAATAATTAGGATAAAATATAACATGATTACACATAATTTTCTTGTTACAAGAATATATATAGGATTCTATATTGGATTCTATGCAACACTTGATTTTAAATTTAGATGAGATCCTACGTTAGATTCGATATGTTAAGCATACTTTTTGTTATAATTTGTGATTCTTATCATAACGAATCATTTTTATGAAAAATAAAGTATTATGATGGTGTTCTTTATTGTTTTTTCTGTAAAGTGTTCTTCCTAGAGTGCAACTATATATATATATATATATATACTATATTATAAAAGACGAAACATTAAAAGTTTTGGTACGGTACGGTACAGTATAGTACTTACCTTATTTAATTATACTATATTATAAAAGACGAAACATTAAAAGTTTTGGTACGGTACAGTACAGTATTTATCTTATTTAATTATTTTAATTTATTACCCTTAATTATTTTACTTAATTATTAAAAAATAAAACAAAATCGTTTCTTAAAATATTACGCGCAGCTCATCCCAACACGTCTCCTAAATAATAAATAACCAATTACCTTTTTTAGCTATTAATTTTTCTAACTTTTCTAACTAAAATCTCTCCTTTCCAAAAATATGATCGTTCTAATTAATGAAAATAACAAATAATATTATAATTACTAATAAATAACTGATTACCTTTTACAGCTAAAAGGTAATATATTTTTTATATTTTCTAACTAAAATATCTCATTTTCTCCTAAATAATAACTAACCAATTAACTTTTTCAGCTATTACCTTTTCTAACTTTTCTAATTAAAATTTCTTCTTTTAAAAAATATGGTCGTTCTAATTAATGAAATAAACTAATAATATTATAATTAATAATTTAAACACCTAAAATATTGTATCTTCCAATCACTAATACCTCTTTCCTAATTAAAACACGTTATCTTTTAATTTAAAACATAATCTTGCAATCATTAATATATAGCCAAAAATATCACAACACATCTTTCAATCACTTACAAACTATATTTCCAATCACTAACAAACTATCGAACAAAAATGCTTATACAACAAATAACAACCATAGATTTTTAGTAATAAATAAAAACATTTGGATCTAATGTTTAAATATTTTATCTATACTGTTATATTAAAGCCGAAACATTGAAAGTTTGTCGGTTTGGTTATCCTTATTATTAAAATAAAGGGTTTTTTCATAAATAAATAGGAAAAAGTAAATTTTTGCACATTTACTTTTGTTAAGAATAGCTATTTGCAATTTTACTAACTAAGTTCTAAATTACAAAAATAATAACCCTAACGCTCCCCCTCCCTTTCTACCGACTTTCTACACTTTTTTTTTTAAGGTGGGGTGCTATTTTAATGGATTTGGGTTGCAAGGCCTCGCAGGGACATATTTAACTGAATGTAACCACATGCAACTAATTGCAACTAAATGCAACCACATTCAACTAAATATATATATATATATATATATATATATATATATATATATATATATATATATATATATATATATATATATATAGTTCAAAAATGAGGTTGAAAATGACAACTAAAAAATGGAACTTGAAATTTGCAACTGAATGCAACCACATGCAACTAAATTTCTGATTTCAAGATATATATATATATATATATATATATATATATATATATATATATAGAGAGAGAGAGAGAGAGAGAGAGAGAGAAAATGACAACTGAAAAATGGAACTTAAAATTTGCAACCACATGCAACTAAATTTCTGATTTCAAGTTCCATTATAGAGTTCAAAAATGAGGTCAAAAATGACAACTGAAAAATGTAACTTGAAATCAGCAACTGAATGCAACCACATGCAACTAAATTTCTGATTTCAGTTGCATTCGGTTGAATAATGTCCCTGGCGGGGCCTTGCAACCCAAATCCACCAAAATCACCCCACTTTTTAAAAAAAATAAAAAGTTGAATGTGGTTGAATTCAGTTGAATATTGCCCCTGGCGGGGCCTTGCAACCCAAATCCACCAAAATCACCCCACCTTTTTAAAAAAATAAAAAGTTTAATGTGGTTGAATTCAGTTGAATATTGCCCCTGGCGGGGCCTTGCAACCTAAATCCACCAAAATCACCCCACCTTTTTTTAAAAAAAAGTTGAATGTGGTTGCATTGAGTTGCAACCCAAATCCACCAAAATATCACCTCACCTTAAAAAAAAAAGTGTAGAAAGTCGGCTGGGAAGGGAGAAGGGAGGGGGAGGGGGTTTACCTAATTTGTAGTATTTTTTCAATTTTGAAACTTAGGTTAGTAAAATTGCAATTAATTAAAGGAGATGGTATTTTTGCAAATAGAAACTTTGAACCTAGTATTTGTGGTAAATATCCTAAAATAAATAATAACATAATATAATTAATAGTAATTAGCGATTGCCTTTTTCACATTTAGTTTTAATTGAAGATATTATCTTTTATAAACACCTAAAATTAAAATATCAATCATACCATATCTTTCATTAATATTTTTTTCTAATTAAAACACGTTACCTTTTTAATTTAAAACTAATTTTACAATCATTAATATATACCCGAAAATATCACACCATATTTTCCAATTATTAATAAAATATATTAAAAATCCGTGTACGTTATTTATAATAAGAAAACATTAGTATAATCCGTAAACAAGAGTATATTAAATTATATTAAATTAAAATTCAAAAATTATTAAAGATAATGATTATATAAAAACATAATTGTAATTTAATTTAAAAGAAGTTTACTTTTAATTGAATATATTACCCTTTATACACACCTAAAATATCGTATCTTTCAATCAATTTTTTTTTTCTAATTAAAACACATTACCTTTTAATTTAAAACTTAATTTTGCAATCATAATCTTCCAATCATTAATATTTTTTTTCTAATTAAAACATGTTACCTTTTAATTTAAAACATAATCTTGCAATTATTAATATATACCCAAAAATATCACACCATATCTTTCAATCACCGATAAAAATATATAATAGAAATATGTATATAACGAATAATTACCGTTAAATTTTTAGCAAAAAAATCAGAACCGTTAGATTTGATGATTGAATATTTTATAAGATTAAGTTATTTTACAAAACATTCAAGATTCGAATTACGTTAGCGACGTATTTAATTTAAAATTTCATAATATAAGTTTTAAACCATGCATATCATTAATTAAATTTATATATATTATTTAAATTAAAAATAAAATAATTATTAAAACTAACAATTATATAAAAATATAATTTTAACATAAAATAAATTTATTTGACGGATAATAAAAGAATACCATAGATGAAGGGATCGACTCTTGTAGACAACATATTAAATATAATTTTTTTATTAAATAATCTTTTTCTAATATGTCCCATTTTACAAGGTCATTTACAATTATGTCCCAAATTTATTTGTAATTATAAATATATCCCAAATTGTGAATATGTCCCATTTTTTCAGTATAACCATGATTAATTTAATAACTACACATTATCAAAAGACATTTTTGTCCTCCTTTATTATTATTATTATTATTATTTTTTGACGAAGTCCTCCTTTATTTTTTTTGACAAAAACCTGAGCAAATGCATCAAAACTTGCTACACAGGAATGTGCATACACACAATCAGTTCGAGGAACAAAGAAACATACAGCAAGAAAGTACCATCACTAAAGAAATCCTGTAATTTTAGTACTCTAAAATAAAAAATGGATCGAAACAATTCCAACAAATTAATTCTAAGGCACCTGAGCCGTGAGCGTCACAAGAGATCACCTGGTCCAAAAATAGATAGCTAACTAAAAACTACTTAACAATAAAATTTTACCACTTCTTGCACAAGCATATACCACCAACAAAATTCTTGTTATCTTTGTTCTTGAAGAGCTGACATGACATTTCTGTACATATGAACGGTGCCCCTGCGGGGCCGACGTCGGAGGAGGAGTAGTGGCGGCGTTGATGGTGATGTTAGAGAGAGAGAAGTATGAATGTTTTATTATTGTGAGTATTATGGTCGTAATATATACATAATATATTTATAATTATATGTATATGAGTTAACTTTAATTATAGGACATAATTATAATTATTCAATAAATAGGGACATATTCTTAATTGATCTTTAAAAATGGGACATATTAAACTAATATCCTAAATAATAAAATAAAAGGAGATAATAAACAATGAATATATTGTCAAAACTTTGAATCCACGACACTGGACCATAAGGAAGAGGGTTCAGCTAGCTGTTAGCATTGCATATCCAACCTGACGTCCTGGCCTGTGCGCACTGCTCTTAATAGGAAAGACTTTTGCTGTATCTTCGTGTGCACCAAGTTTGTCCATATTTGCACTTACAAAATTATTTAACAAAAATAATTAATTTTATTTTATCATATTATATAAGAGCAAGAGAGATAAGAAAAAAGATTTAAGATGTAAAAAAACGTCAAAACCCTAGCCCCTCTCTTTTGAGCGGCCATCCCTACTATTTTTCAAGGTGTTTTCATCGGTGTTCAACGGTTGAAAGCCTCAATCCTTTATCTTTTTTTAAATTTTTTATAAAATAATTTATAATATAAAAACATCTTAGCCAATAATTATATCCTTATTTGTAATAAGCGTAAAAGAGATGTTATTCATAATTTTGGTCACTGTACCGTCAAAATAATCTCAATCGTCAAATCTAAAATTTTTAAAAATAGACGATCAAGTTTACATCAAATTAAAAAAATTTATAATATAAAAAAGATATAATTAGAAAAGGCTACATTAGAAGTGAATTTTAAAAAGAAAATTATAATATAAAAAGGATATAATTAAAAAAGGTTGTATTAGTATTGAATTTTAAAAAAAAA
The DNA here is from genome assembly GCA_036435485.1 of Saposhnikovia divaricata. Classification (NCBI taxonomy): domain Eukaryota; kingdom Viridiplantae; phylum Streptophyta; class Magnoliopsida; order Apiales; family Apiaceae; genus Saposhnikovia; species Saposhnikovia divaricata. Next base: position 21,548,436 of record CM071595.1, read on the forward strand.
TATTCTGAAAAGGATATAATTAAAAAAGGTTGTATTAGAATTGAATTTTATTTATTTTTTATTAGTATAAAAAAATTTGTATTTACTATTTCGGCTCTATCTTGAGATCTAGAAATTAGATTTGGATGATTTTACAATCCACGCGAAACTCATAAAATTATCTAGTGATGAATTGATAATTATTATTCAAATGGAAACACTTAGAATCTTAAGAGAAAATATAATTATGAATTTTTACACTAATTCTATTCAATGTAGAAGTCCTACATTGGTGATATTCAGTGTAAAAAACATAATTCTATATAATTTAAATCATTGACATACACTTTTTCGTATTTCAGTGTAAACACACATTTTAATTTATAACATATTAAAATATAAAATATTTTTTCGTGCTAGATCCAACGGTTTTCATCTATTTATTTCAAGATCTAACGGTTCTTATTAATTTTGTCATGCGGAGGACCATACTACTGATTATCAAAATTTTGGACAAAATTTCTCTTACACTTATTATTAAAATTGTATTTGGTTGTTAGTAGAATTATCTTCAAATAATAACATGGGTATTGTGATAATCAAAATGAATTATAAGTAGAATTCATAAATCGAATAGAATTTTTCAACGTAAAAAATCGTCAATTTCTTCTCTCTATTGTTTTTGTGTTGATTTGATTGGAAAATAATCGTCAACCCATCAATAAATTATTATTTTTTTTAATTTCATGTGGACTGTTAAATCGTCCAAATCAAATTTTAAGAATTCAAGATAGAATACAAATATTAAATCAAACATGTAAAATCTGTTGAGTATTGAATACAGTAAAAGAATACAGAGGGGGGGGTGAATGGATTCTTGAATTTTTCTTCGGTCTTGAATCTTTGCAGCAAGATAAGTGATGAGTGTGTGAGATATGAAGATGCGGAAAATTAAACACAAACACAACACAATATCACTTTAATCTAATATTTTATTAGATAAAGATCTTGCTACAATCTGTGAATACAAATGATAGTATTCTCAGCTTCGTTTTTCTCAGAGAGATATTTTCTGGATATTTTTGAGAAACTTCAAAACCTTAACAGCTAAGGAAGTGAGGCTGTATCCTTATAGACATGGATACACCCACTTGCTACAAATGAGGTAGGTAAAACAAAAGCACTTTCCAGTCTGTCTATCTCATTTTAGTAAGAGTCCAAACGGCTACAGATTTGACTTTGAAAAGCCTGTTTAGATCCACTTCTTCAGCTCCTTGTCCCTTGTCTTGTCTCTCCAAGCTTCTTTGTAGGCTTTCCAGCATGCTTTATAGGACAGAGTCAAATAAAGTGTGCTGGCTTGTTGCAGGTCTCTGACTTGTACAATTCTTCAGTATTTTGTCCTCAAGAATGTATTCGAGAAGTGACTAAGTGAGTGATTCGAGAACTGGAGTTGACTTGATCGATAACTCTGAGTTCTCGAATAGTGTTATCTTGACATATCGAATCACTTCTCGAATAGCTCTTTTCTCTGGGACTCCTTGAGATATCGAATAGAGCATTTTGACATATCGAATCCCTGAGATATCGAATAGCATATTGAGAGATATCGAATAGTGTCTTCTGAGATATCGAACTCCAGACTTCTCGAATGCTAGACTTCTCGAATAGACAAATGTACTTCTCGAATTGGTACTTAGGCAAATTCTTCATTTCTTCAAATCCCAACTTTGATTATTTGGCAGTCTTTATCTCCTTGCTTGAGGCATGAACCTTGGAACTTCTTTCAAGCATTATTCTTGACTTTATAATTACAGTAACACAACTAGAATTTGATGCCTATTACAAGTACAGAACAAATAGAAACTCTACAACTAGAGGTTCCCTCAGTTAAGAGGTCATGTAGGTAATGCATAGCATTACACCTACTTAGGCTTGTTATTAGATGTATTCAGGCATGCCTCTGTGACTAACAATCTCCCCCAAATTGTGAGTAAGACCCTTAGTCACAATTTCATGTCTGATAACAAGCCTATCATACATAAAGATAAAACTTGACAGTACAGGTATGAATTTCCATTAGCAATTTGGATAGAACTACAGAGTGAGTAATCTTACAGCCTATGATGAAGAACTAGCCATTGTCTTTTGATTCCCTTTCCATAGCTTTGGCTTGAAATTCATCATATTCTTTCTCTCTTCTTTCTTTCTCCTTCCTTGTATTCTCATCCATAGCTTTTATTATTTCTGCCATAGCATCCAATTCTTCAAGCAAAATTGAGTCTTTGAAATCTTCAAGTACTGGTTCCAGAATATTTGCAGGATAGTGGTTGAGTAGATTCATTCTGATGTTGACTTGATTTCCATTCCTCCTCCTATACTTTACCATGTAGGGGTTGAACTGAACTCTACACAAACCCTTTTTCCTCAGCTTTTCTGCTTCACTTTCCAGTCTCTCAATTTCTTTCTCCCTTGCCAGCCATTTCTCAAAACACTCTTTTCTGACTTTTTCTTCATGATCTCTCTTCATTTTCACAAAATCAATTAGCTCCAGTTTCCATACTTTCTCCACTTTATCTTCTGAGCTCAACAGTGCAATGATTCTCTCTATGTCATATAGCTTGCCCCAGTGTTGACATCCTCCTTGTTTGAATTTCTCCTCCCTTCCATCAGAATATTTAATCTCAAGGCAATTATCAACAATGGCAACATGATAGATTCTTTGAGCTTGCAAAAATTGCAGTTGGTCTACCTCATAATCTTCATCTAGTGGTTGGAGTTTTAGACCTGGATAGATTGTCAGGGTTTTTGATGTGGTTGGCTTTGATTTCCTTGCAGCTTGCTTGAACTTGATTCTTTTTACATGATTACTTGGCAGCAGTATGTGACCTTTGTTTGTAGACCATTGTAGTATTCCATTAGCAGTTTGCTTTTTGAAACATACAGATGGTTTCTTGACTTGAATCTTCTTCTCTTCTTGAGGTGGCAAGACAGTTGCAGAAGCCATAGATGCAAATTTTGAAAGGTCACTACTGGCAGCATTCACCCTAGACTTAGAGTCTTGTGTTGTGGTGAGGTTACTGTCAGCAATGCCTGAGGCTTGCTGTCTTCCACTTTTCCTCTCAGAGCCTTTACCTTGATCATCATCATTCTTCCTCTTCTCATCATCCTTCTTCTTCTTCTTGTCTTCATCACCCTTATTACTCCTGTGATGTCTTCTCCTTCCATCACTTTTATCTTCATCCTTGTCTTGATCTTTGCTTGGGTTGAACTTAGCAGTCTCAGATACAATGCCAGTTGCAATATATGACCTGAGATAAGATATAGCTTCTAATTCTTCTGCTGTTCTTGATCCCTTCTTCTTGATCAGTTTCTCAATGATGGCTATGATGAGATTTTTATTTTGAGGAGTTAGATGCTTAGGAATGACCAGCTGCTTGATATCTTCAATTCTTGTTCCAGCCTGGTAGATAATAGTTCTAGGATCTGTGAAAACTTCAGGTAGCCTTGAAGGTTGACCATTCCTCAATTCATCATGAAGACTCTTGTTGTTCTCATTTCCCTTCTCAATTAGTCCAAGGAGCACATTCACTTCTGAGTGCTTTAGACTCTGTAGAGTATTGATGGTTAAGTGCCATATCTTGTTCTTTCCTACCATCAATATCTCCTTGAGCCATAGATCATTAAGCCTCCTTGGTACTACAGTGAGACAGTCAATCTGACTCTTCAAACTCTCATGATATAGCAGAGCATCACCAGCCTGTTCTCTAGAGACTTTCAGAAGCTCCAAGAATGCATCATCATGATAGACATTTGAGTTTGCAATTTCTTGTAGCTTGGCCTCAGTGACCACCTTCACTTCTACTGGCTTGGCACTCTTAGATATTGAGATTTGAGGCTTGTCAGATGGCATACTCCCAGCAACCACTGTGGTTGTAATAGACTGCCTTTGACCATCAGGAGTAGTGATGTGCACAGTTGGTAGAGTGACAACTGGCAGAGAAGTGGGAGGCTCATCAACTTTGTCCTTTCCTTTTCCAGGCACATGAGTAGTAGATTTCAAAGTTCTCTGATGGCCACCCTCAGTGATCTTGATGCCCTTTTCTAGTGGTCTCTCCCCCTTTGGATTTGAGTTCTTTGATATCCTCTTCTCCCCCTTAGGCTTGTTGACAGACACAGGGACTGTAGGATGCACCTTTGGAGTTGAAGATTCATCAGGTAGAGAGAGACCCATGTGCTTCATCATTGCAGACAACATTGATTGTTGATGCAGAAGAACATCAGCTGTGGTGGTGGCTTGAGTGTTCAACTGCTCAGTCAGAGTTGTCACAGTGTCTGTAAGATGAGCATTGGACTTGTGGAGAGAGTCTACCTCCTTTTCAAGAGTATCTACTTTAGTGAAGAGTTCATTGGCCTTAAAACCAGATAGGGATTGATCCTTCAGTCTCTGCACTTCGAATCTTGACATCTCATGCACAGGAACCTCAGTGACCAGCTTGTCTCCATATTGATTTGCAAAGAGGGTCCTGAGCATGGCATTGGCATCAGTTGTCTGATCTGATAAGGATTGAAATTTGTGCCCCAGACCTGTGACAGCATCCTTGAGAATAGCCAAACCATTGTCCATCCTGGTGCAAGTAGCATTGCAGGTTCGAATGTCCTTGAGAACAGTCTCCAATTGAGGGAATTTAGCATCAAAAGTCCTCTTGATCTCATGCACCTCCTTGGTTGTAGCTGAACACACTTCATTAATTTCTGTCTTTAAGCCTTTACCAAGATAGTGTGCAGCCTTGAGAATGCCTTTATAACTGTCATTCACTGCTTCAAACACATCAGTAGGGTTGAGAGATTTGGCATTGGACCCTAGTGAAGTGATGTACTCTTCTCTGAGATACTGAAGACCTTCTGAGAGAGGAATTGAATTGGTTCCTTGCAGCCAAGCATCGATATTCCCATCTCTCTCAGTTTCATCTATGATCTTCTCCTTCTGTAGCTCTACATCCTCTTTGTGACATAGGAGTATAGCTTCATAGTCTGGATTGGGCATGTTTGCAGTGAGAAGGTGCTGAGCAATTTTTGTGAACTCAGGGATCTGATCCACAACTAAGCTTTGAAGTGCTTCAACCGTCAATTGTGGTGGAACAGACCCTGATCCTGAAGCACTGTCATGTTGCACAGGCTTCAGCCATTGAGACAAAAAGTTAGAGCTAGAGCTAGGCTTGCTAGGCTCCTCAGTTACAGATGCAACTTCTGCAACCGGATGAACAGACTCTACTACTGCTGTCTCCACAGAAGTGGGATGAGTTACAACAGTAGTTGACACAGGCACAGAGTCTCTAGTAAGAACTAGTGAATCCTCTGTGTTTGCGATGGTGTCATTAGGATATGCCCCAGCATGCATTCCCTGACCATCCAAATGTGGTACCTGGGTGGTGAGCAAGGTGTCATGCACCAAGTCACTTGAATTCATTGGCTCATCAAAGGAAAAGAATTCTTGATGATCAATGCCTTGCTCCTCAATTGCTTGAGTTGCAGGCTTCAAAGAAATATGAGTGGTAGATTCTGAAAGAGAAGTGTGTTGTAGACAAGATTTTGGCAACTCCCCCTGAGAAATAGAGGGAGTTTCAGTTATGATGTGCTCTCCACTCAGTGTTGTGCCAGCCTTATCACTCCCTTGTGCTGACTCTTTACAGATAGGTGCATTGGGGAGGATGCTTGATTCTATAGATGCATCCTGTTGAGAGGATACATCTAGTGAGCTGTGTGCCCCTGATTTTACAACTTCAGCCATTTGAGTGACTGAAGAGGTGGTTTTAGACTTCTTCTTCTTCTTTAGGCTTATGATAGGTAACTCAGGTTTCTCACTTTCTAACCCTAGTTCTACAGCCAAGGCTGCTTCAGTTAAGATTTCTAAGGGTTCAGAAGCAACCTGTTTTCTCTTCTTTTTACTAACATCACCCTTTTGAGAGGATGATGCAGTTGGCTCTTTGCTGGATAGAGTGTTTGGCTGAGGGGGTTGGTTAGCAGGCCTTGGGTAGCACTTTGTTCTCCTTGCTTAGGCTGTGCTAACTGTGATTTTGAATCAAATATTGGCATGTTGTGGGGGTAAGACCTAAACAAACCCTCCATGTGGGGAGTTATGTTAAGTCTTACATCCACATCATTCCTAGTCTCCAAATTACCAAAAATGAGTTTGGTCATGGACCTAGGATAGCCTATTTTACTCTTATCTGCTCCAGGCAATTCAATCAATGAAGCATTTTTAAAGTTAAGTACTGATTGAATAAAGCGAGGAAAGAAAATTTCATTACCTCTCTTGGCTGTGGTCTGACCAAGTCTCCCATAGAGTTCCTGTAGGATGAGAAGTCCAACATCTATCTTTCTCCCATGAGCCAAGGCATAGGCAAGCTGCTGCACGGGTGTACTAATCTGATCAAAGCTTGATTTCCGTGCAGTGAATACATGAAGGAGTGTAGCAAATACAAAGCTCCATTCTTTCCTTAAGAACTTCCTATTCAACTTTCCCAGCTTGATAGTATCAGAGTAGTTGATGAAGTCAAAGAATTCTTCCAACTCATCATTGGAGGCCAGAGCATCATACGTCTCTTGCTGCATATCCAAGGCTTGATTCATGTCTGCAGTGGTGATAGTGATATCCTCTCCTTGAATCTTGCAGTGAACAATATAAGAGGTGATAGCATTCTCAAGAGCGATGACCTCCACAGTAGCAGTCCTCCAGAATTGTTCCAATAGATCTATGTACAGAGTTGGGTTGGCTGAGAGCGCACTCTTGATGTATGATTCAGACAACCACCGAACAAAGCACTTGAAATTGGCATTCGGTGCTTCCACATCACTGGTGATTGCGATGAAATTAGTTTGGGATGGTATGGTGAGTTTAGGGTTTGCCATTTGGGTAGAGAAGAAAAGAGAATTAGGTTTGAAGAAGAGATTCGCAGTTAGGGTTTTTCAGAGGTTTCAGGAGTTGAGATGCTTGAGAAATCGAACGAAATGAATTGAATAGTTGTGAAGTTGTATATATAAATGTGAATGTCTTGAGTTGTCGATAGATAAGTGTTCTGTAGCGACAAGTCATTCGAGAAGTATGAAACAACTATTCGAGAAGTCAAGAAAGGCTTATTCGATATCTCAGGCAGTTTTTAACTCACAGCTGGCAGTGATTTAACTCAGAAAATAATTCAAAGTTAAGAATATATTTTTATGAGTGAAATGAAGTTTTGAATATAAATCTAAAAAGCGATTATGTGTCAGCGAAAAATCAGCCTTTTCAAATGATTCGATAACTCAAATGCAGTATTCGAGAACTCTATCATTAGAGAACTAAAATACTCTATTCGAGAACTCAAAGTGTGCTATTCGATTTCTCAAAAAGACACTATTCGAGAACTCAAGAGGGTTCTAGATAGGCCTATTCGAGAACTCGAGCCAAGACATAACAATGAACCATTCGAGAAGTCTGACTTATCGAACTATACTTTTCACTCATAAAATTCAATTTTCACTATCTTTTAAAATTTACCAGAAATATTCACTGAAGAATATTCTACTAAATTAAATAGTGATTTTCTCAAAATTTCACAGAAATTTCAAGCTAAAGATGTATGATTTTCAACATGTGCAGCATTGGAATATTTATACATCATACTCCAGCCAATACTTACTTTAAAAATATTGAGCATTTGATAAGGTAAGTATTTACTGCTACAACAATCTAGTTGATATATTCACTTAGCCAGAATTTGAAGAATTCAGCATTCCAATCTCACTAACCAACCTTGTGAAGGTGGCTTCATCTAGTGGCTTAGTGAATATGTCAGCTAGTTGTTTTTCTGTGGGAACATAATGTAACTCAATGGTTCCATTAGTTGCATGCTCCCTTATGAAATGATATCTGATGTCAATGTGCTTTGTTCTAGAATGATTGACAGGATTGGCAACTATAGAGATTGCACTTGTGTTGTCACACATGATAGGAATTCTTTCCAACACAAGTCCATAATCTCTAAGTTGGTTTCTAATCCAAAGCACTTGAGCACAGCAACTTCCAGCAGCTATGTATTCAGCTTCAGCTGTGGAAGTTGACACAGATTGTTGTTTCTTGCTGTACCAAGAGACTAACCTTTGTCCAAGAAACTGGCAGCTACCTGATGTGCTTTTCCTATCCACTCTGCATCCAGCATAATCAGCATCAGAATAACCAACCAGATTGAACCCTGTGTCCTTAGGATACCATAACCCCAAGTTTGGTGTGCCTTTCAGATATTTGAAGATCCTTTTTATTGCTATCATGTGTGATTCCTTTGGGTTTGATTGAAACCTTGCACATAAGCATGTAGCAAACATGATATCTGGCCTACTAGCAGTGAGATAGAGTAGAGAACCAACCATGCCTCTGTAGATTGAGATATCTACCTTTTTGCCCTTAGCATCATCATCTAACTTGGTGGCAGTGGCCATGGGTGTCTTCGCAGGTGAACATTCTTCCAAATCAAATTTCTTCAGTAAATCTTTAATGTATTTGGTTTGACTTATAAAAATGCCATCCTTCCTTTGACTAACTTGCAGTCCAAGAAAGAATGTTAATTCTCCCATCATACTCATCTCATATCTGCTTTGCATGAGCTTAGAGAATTTTTCACACAGCTTCTCATTTGTAGAGCCAAATATGATATCATCCACATAGATTTGAACTAGGATAATATCATCACCATGTTTCTTGTAGAACAGTGTCTTGTCCAGTGTGCCTCTAGTGAATTGATTCTCCAGTAGAAATTGTGATAGTGTGTCATACCATGCCCTAGGAGCTTGCTTGAGTCCATACAATGCTTTAAGTAATCTGTAGACAAAGTGGGGAAACTGTGGATCCTCAAAGCCAGGTGGTTGTTGCACATATACTTCTTCTTCCAACTCCCCATTCAGGAATGCACTCTTGACATCCATTTGATAGACCTTGAAATTAGAATGTGCAGCAAATGCCAAGAAAATTCTGATGGCTTCTAGTCTAGCAACAGGGGCAAAGGTCTCATCATAGTCAATACCTTCCTGTTGAGAGTATCCTTTTGCAACCAACCTTGCTTTGTTTCTTATGACTACACCATTTTCATCCATCTTATTCCTTAGAACCCATTTAGTTCCAACAACGGTTCTATCCTTTGGTGCAGGCACTAGTTCCCATACTTTGCTCCTTTCAAATTGATTTAGCTCCTCTTGCATAGCAATTATCCAGTCAGGATCCAACAATGCGTCATCAAGTTTCTTAGGCTCAACTTGGGATAGAAAGCAGCCATAGAGACATTCATTTATAGTTGCTCTCCTTGTCCTTACTCCTGCATTTGGATTTCCAATTATCTGATCTGCAGTGTGTGATCTATCCCATTTCCTTGTATGTTCAGATTGATTTCTCATCCTTGATGTTGCTTCATCATTTAGATCATGATCATCTACATTTCCCCCCCCTGTGAAGTTGTCACTCCTCACAGGTGTATCTTGGATGCTTGTTTCTTCATTGTTGGTTGACACAGGTTCTTCATTCACTTGAGTTTGTTGGATTATGAGTTCAGATTCACTTTCAATCTCCTCATCAGAATCATCTAGATTGTCAAACTTCAAGGGATCTTTATCTTCATCATTGGCTTCTTCTAATCCAGGTAGTTTGTTGTCATCAAATGTTACATCTGTGCTCTCCATTACTTTCTTTTGACAAATGACATAAACTTTGTATGCAATTCTTTCCATAGAATAGCCAAGAAAGATTCCTTCAAATGCCTTTGCATCAAACTTTCCAACATATTCTGAATTATCTTTTAGCACAAAGCACTTGCTTCCAAAAGTATGAACATACTTTAGAGTAGGCTTCTTTCCAGTCATCAAGTTGTAAGGTGTCTTTCCAGTGTTTTTGTTGATGAGGGTTCTGTTTTGGATGTAGCATGCAGTGCTCACAGCCTCAGCCCAAAAACATGTAGGCATCTTTGCATCAAGTAGCATTGTTCTAGCAGCCTCTATCAGAGTCCTATTCTTTCTCTCAACAACTCCATTTTGTTGTGGAGTCCTTGGAGCTGAGAATTGTTGAGAAATACCATTTTCTTTGCAGAATGCTCCAAGCATGGCATTTCTGAATTCTGTCCCATTATCACTCCTTAATGCAATCACACTTGCATTTATGGCCTTTGCTTCTTTGTCAACTTTCTTTATGTGCTCAATGATTACTTGTGGAGCCTCATCCTTTGATGCCAGAAATTCTACCCATGTATACCTTGTAAAATCATCAACCATCACTAGAGCATACTTCTTCCTTCCTAGTGACGTAATATTGACAGGCCCAAACAAATCCATATGAATCAGTTGCAGGGGCTTGGTTATAGATGTCACTGTTTTTGACTTGTGGCTTGATCTTTTCATTTTTCCCTTTTGACACGCCTCACACACTCCTTCTTGACAGAATTCAAGTGTGGGCATGCCTCTCACTAACTCCCTTTTGACTAGGGAATTAATGGCTTTGAAGTTCAGGTGTGATAGCTTCTTGTGCCACAGCCAACTGTCTTCATTTGATGCTTTTGAGTAGAAGCAACAAATTGTGTCCTTGCTTGCAGAGTCCATATTGGCTACAAACAGGTTTCCCTTCCTTACTCCAGACAGAGCAAAATCACCAGTCTTCTTGTGGGTGATCAAACATTCATCTTTGTCAAAGTTCACTTTGAAGCCTCTGTCAGTGAATTGACCAACACTCAGTAGATTATGCTTGAGCCCCTTGACCAGTGCTACATTCTCAATGATGACATTTCCAATTTCCAACTTGCCATATCCCAGTGTGTTGCCAATGCTGTCATCTCCAAAAGCAACCATTGGGCCAGCCTTTTCCTCATACTGTGATAGCAGGGCCATATCACCAGTCATATGATTTGAGCATCCACTGTCCAAAATCCACATGACCTTCTTTTTACTTTCTTTGCCCTGCAAACACAAAAGTATTACTTCTCCTTTGGTACCCAAACGAGTTTGGGTCCATGTGACTTAGTGACAGTTTTATCAAAATCAGCATGCTTATTAGTTTTCTTGATGTTGGTCTTCTTGTCACTGTTGGGAGTCTTAGAATCAGGGTTCTTAGACTTAGGTGACAGAGGTACCTTCCTAACTTTAGGAGGACTTGAAGACTTTGTCCTTGTGTAGTGTGTGTGAACATTATGATTGATACAGCCCTCCATGAATTGTCTTCTCAAATTAAAACAACTAGTCATCACATTCATGTTACATGGCATACAAGCAAGTTTATCACAGAAAGGAGAGTCTCTATGTCTTAAGGGCACAGAGCAATCATAGAATGGTTTAGCAACACTACCAGATGGTTTCTTGCAAGCATGAGTCAAATGATTAGAGCTAAAACAGTTTTGACAAACTTTCCTAGGGGCATTTGGCACATAAGCATAGTTGTTATCTTTGTTAATCCCTAATTTGCCATTCCTGTTTGGTCTCTTATTAGTCACTTTCTTCTTAGTCTCATAATTTCCAGCTGAAACAAAATTTACAGATTTCCCAAGTCTAGGTCTACCTCCTACTGGCTCCTTGGCTTTGGTTTTGACATTCTTACTCTCAGAGGATGCTTGTTGTTCATTTGATTGTGCCTCATCTTCATCCTCCAACATTTGCTTGATGAGTAAGGCATCCTCATCAATCTCAAGTGTTGGTGTTTTAAATATTGGATTCTCAGTCTTTTTCAAAATCTGAGGCACCTCCTCTTGAACAACAATGTCATCTTCAATGACTGCATAGCCTTTCCTCTGTTTAAGAGTGTCATAATCAAGTCCAATGGCAGCCTTAGGTCTAGCTAGATTTTTCTCATGATAAGACTGCAATAGACTAGAGGAATTCGTAAATGTTTTCAACTTAAATTCATTTTCAGCTAATTCATCCCTAAGAGCTTTCTCAACTTGACTAGCACATAGAACTTTATTCTTTAGATACTCAATCTCTTGTTTAAGATTTTCTATTTGCACAGTAGTTAGCTCTAGTTCCTCATTTCTCTTATTTAACAGTTCATTCCTAGTAGACAGTTTAGCAATTTCTTCATTAGCAGCAGTCATACTAGTATGAATGTTAAACATCTCAACGGATAGTTGTTCAACCAAAGATTTATATTCAGAAACAGACAAGTCTATGGTAGTGAGAGATGGTACCTGTGAGTCTGATGCAGATGGTTCTTCCTTGGAATTGGCCATCAAGGCATAGTTGCAGAATTCTTGTTCTTCCCCATCACTGTCAGAATCATCCCAACACTTCCCTTCAGCTATGTAAGCCTTACCTGGTGTCTGCTTCTTTAGAAGGGCCTCATACTTAGCTTCAAGCTCAAGAAACTCCTTATCCTTCTTTTTAGGCTTCTTGCATTCACTGGCAAAATGCCCTAGGTCATTGCATCTGTAACATCTTACAGATGACCTATCCACATAGCCGGTTTTGAATCTGTTCTTGTTTGTTTTCATAGGTGCCTTGCTCTTGTTGAATGAATGATTTTGAGGTCTAGGCTTGAAGGGCTGATTCCTCTTGAATCTGATGTTTGGGAATTTTCTAGCCATAAAAGCATATGATGTATTTTCCATGCCATCCAGCTCTTCAAGAGTGTAGAACTCATCTTCTTCCTTGTCATCAGCAGGTTCAGTCACTACTTCCTCAGTTTCTTCATCATCTACTATCTCTTCTATTCTCAGCTGACTTGCAGATGCTTCCAGGTCTTGAATAGATTTGTTGACAATCAAGGCACAGGATGTGTTTATCATTCTGCCTTGGTTAGCTTGGATAGCCCTCTTTTGAAGCAACTCAAGCTCGTGTGTCTTTAAAACCCCATAGAGCACATCATACGTGACTTTGTTCAAATCTCTTTCTCTTAGAGATATGACCCTTTGCTCTAGATGGTTTGGTGACGATAGTAGAAACTTCATATTTAATTCCTTAGTGCTGTAAACCTTCCCATTCATTTGGAGCTCAGTCACCAGCTTGTGAAATCTTTCAAACATATCAGTGATACTTTCCTTGGGCTGTGCCATGAACGCCTCATACTGTGTGACCAGTATCTGTTTCTTATTTTCTCTTACCTCCTCTGTCCCTTCACATAACACCTCGATGTGATTCCACATGTCCTTGGCTGATCTGCATGATGCTACGTTGGCAAACATCGACATATCCAAGGAGTCTATGATTAACAACATGAGGTGGCTGTCTAGGGCAATCTTTTCCTTCTCTGAGTCCGTCCATTTGGATGGCTCTTTTGGAACGTATGATCTAGGAATGACTACTGCGCCCACTGTGGATTCAGCAACTTCTTGTTGTGGTATGAATGGACCATTCTTGAGAATGTCAGGGTAGAGAGGATTGGCAGCTTTGATGAACAACAGCATTTTTATTTTCCAGAGGTTGTAATTCTCTTTGTCGAACTTAGGGACCTTTACCGTACCTGTAGTCTTTGGTGTATTCGAACTCATGATCGTTTTCTGTTTAGATTAAACAGCCTGCTCTGATACCACTTGTTGAGTATTGAATACAGTAAAAGAATACAGAGGGGGGGGGTGAATGGATTCTTGAATTTTTCTTCGGTCTTGAATCTTTGCAGCAAGATAAGTGATGAGTGTGTGAGATATGAAGATGCGGAAAATTAAACACAAACACAACACAATATCACTTTAATCTAATATTTTATTAGATAAAGATCTTGCTACAATCTGTGAATACAAATGATAGTATTCTCAGCTTCGTTTTTCTCAGAGAGATATTTTCTGGATATTTTTGAGAAACTTCAAAACCTTAACAGCTAAGGAAGTGAGGCTGTATCCTTATAGACATGGATACACCCACTTGCTACAAATGAGGTAGGTAAAACAAAAGCACTTTCCAGTCTGTCTATCTCATTTTAGTAAGAGTCCAAACGGCTACAGATTTGACTTTGAAAAGCCTGTTTAGATCCACTTCTTCAGCTCCTTGTCCCTTGTCTTGTCTCTCCAAGCTTCTTTGTAGGCTTTCCAGCATGCTTTATAGGACAGAGTCAAATAAAGTGTGCTGGCTTGTTGCAGGTCTCTGACTTGTACAATTCTTCAGTATTTTGTCCTCAAGAATGTATTCGAGAAGTGACTAAGTGAGTGATTCGAGAACTGGAGTTGACTTGATCGATAACTCTGAGTTCTCGAATAGTGTTATCTTGACATATCGAATCACTTCTCGAATAGCTCTTTTCTCTGGGACTCCTTGAGATATCGAATAGAGCATTTTGACATATCGAATCCCTGAGATATCGAATAGCATATTGAGAGATATCGAATAGTGTCTTCTGAGATATCGAACTCCAGACTTCTCGAATGCTAGACTTCTCGAATAGACAAATGTACTTCTCGAATTGGTACTTAGGCAAATTCTTCATTTCTTCAAATCCCAACTGTGATTATTTGACAGTCTTTATCTCCTTGCTTGAGGCATGAACCTTGGAACTTCTTTCAAGCATTATTCTTGACTTTATAATTACAGTAACACAACTAGAATTTGATGCCTATTACAAGTACAGAACAAATAGAAACTCTACAACTAGAGGTTCCCTCAGTTAAGAGGTCATGTAGGTAATGCATAGCATTACACCTACTTAGGCTTGTTATTAGATGTATTCAGGCATGCCTCTGTGACTAACAAAATCTTATATATATATATATATATATATATATATATCAATTTTTTTTAATAACAATTGGATTTGTAAATTAATAACATATAAAATTTTATTTTCAAAAAACATAACATATAAAATATAAAAAATTAATATAATTATAAATATTAAATATTCAAAAAGAAGCCGTGCAACGCACGGGTTATAAGCTACTATATTATAATAGCCGAAACATTAAAAGTTTGGTCGGTCGGTAAAGTACCTATTGATTTTACCTAATTACCCTTTCTTAATAAATATAAATTCATCCTAATGACTAATCAATTTCCTTTTTAGGTTAAACATTTTACCTTTTCTTTTTTTAATAACTAATTAATTTCTTTTCAGCTGAAACATAATATCTTTTATATTTTATCCAACTAAGATTTCTCCTTTTTTAAAAAATTTACAAAACATTAAAAGTTTGGTCGGTCGGTATGGTACCTATTGATTTTACCTAATTACCCCTACTTAATCTATACTATTATATTAAAGCCGAAACATTGAAAGTTTTGGTTTTCGGTTTGGTTATCCTAACTTTTGGTTTTCGGTTTGGTTATCCTAATTATTAAAATAAATAATTAAATTACAAAAATAACTCAAAAAACTAATTACTAATGTTAACGTAATTATATTCTGATTAAAATTCCTTCATCCACTTCTACTTGGACTCTTTTTTCTGCTCCAACAACTCAATTATTCATTTTTTCTAAAGATTTTACTTCTAATTAAAACACTTTACCATTTAATTTAAAACTAATATTACAATAATTAATATATATCCAAAATATCACACCATATCTTTCCGTAATTATTTTTAGTAGTAATTTTTGTAATTAAAACATGGAATACTTTTTAATTTAAAATTAATCTTGTGATCACTAATATACACCCAAAAATATCTCACCATATATACAAATCATTATTTTTATTAATAAATAACAATCGTTAGATCTAATAATAAGATATATTATATGATTAAATTAATTTACTAAAAATTCAAAGTTCGAACCCGACAACGACATTTTTAATTTAGAATTTTACAAAATAAAATTTAAACCATGCATTTCATTATATAAATTTATATTAAATTAAAATTAAAAAATTATTAAAAATAAAGATTATATAAAAACATAATTATAATATTAAATAAATTTTATAACCTATCAAAAGAAACCCGTGCTTCGCACGGTTTATAAGCTAGTAAATATAAAATTCATCTTAATGACTAATCAATTTCCTTTCAAGGTTAAACATTTTACCTTTTCTTTTTTTTAATAACTAATTAATTTTTTTCAGCTAAAACATAATATCTTTTATAATTTATCTAACTAAAATTTCTCCTTTTTTAAAAATTTTACGAGCAATTTTGTTTAATAAAATAACATGATTATATTATAATTACTATTAACTAATCAATTACCTTTTTCAGCCAAACCCATTACCTTTTCTATTTTCTCTAACTAAAATCTCTCTTTTTCCAATTATATCAGAGGAGGTTTTATTTAATAAAATAAAATAAAAATATTATAATACTAATAATTAACCGATTACCTTTTTCAGCTAAAACGTATCATCTTTTCTATATTTTCTAACTAAAATCTCTTTTTTCTAGATTTGTCACGGGCAACATTAATTTCATCCTTTCTAAAAATACTACAAGATATTTTTTTATTAAATAACATAATTAAATTATAATTACTATAAATTTATCAATTTCCTTTTAACCTAAAACATGTTACCTTTTTAATTTTCTCTAATTAAGATCTTTTTTTTTCCAATTATATCACGGGCTATTCGATTTAATAAAATAAAATAATAATTTTATAAATCCTAATAATTAGCCGATTTCCTTTTTTTTTACTAAAACCTATCATGTTTTCTAAAAATATCACTGACTTATATAATTATTATCAAATCATCTCATTTAAAAATTTAAGTCTCCGAAATTTATGTTTTAAAAAAATTAATTTAAATTAATGAAATTTTTTATTTAAAATTAAAAAAATACATGCATCGCACGGGTTTTAAATTTGTATATAATAAGCATAAGAGGGATCTTATCGATAATTTTGGTCAATGTACTACCAAATTAATCTCAACCATCGAATCTAATATTTTAAAAATAACGATCAAGATTATATCATATCAAAAAAAATTTATAATCTAAAAAGGATATAATTAAAAAAGTTTGTATTATAATTGGATTTTAAAAATAAAATTATAAGGGTAAAGAGAATCTACCTCACATGGTAGAAAAATTCTCTACCTATGCGGTTAATATCATGTATTTATCAATTTTTTGTAAATCTAACCGTATGCAAAAATAAGTAGGTGTGCAAAATTTTATAAATTTTATCTTTCAAAAATACATTTAATTTGCATGGTATTGTATATATGGTTTACAATATGAATGTAATGACTCTGATTTTATATCATTTTTTGATTAAAAATTGCATCATATACAAAATTAATTTCTATGTAATTTTGTGTACCCGCTAATTTTTGCATAATCTTTTAATCTGTACGGTTAGATTTTCGTAAAAACTATTGAAAATATGAATTTGAAGCCGCATAGGTAGAGAATTTTTCTACCGTATCAAGTAGATTCTCTTTACCCAAATTATAATATGAAAAGGATACACTTAAAAAATGATACAACTGAATTTTTTTATTAATATTAAAAAAAGTTCATATTTACTATTTGGGCTCTATCTCGAGATCTAAAAATCAGATTTAGATGATTTTATAGCCCACGCGAAACTCATAAAATTATCTTTAATTAGTGATGATTTAAAAATTATTATCGAAGTGGAAACAATCAGAATCTCAAAAGAAAATATATTTACGAATTTTTACATTAATCAGATTCAGTATAGTAGACCTACTTTACTAATACTATTCAATGTAGAAAACTAATTATATATGATTTAAAGCATTATACATTCTTTTATATTTCAATATAAATACACTTTTTAGTTTACATGTTAAAATATAAATTTTTTTATGCTAGATCCAACGGTTTTCATCTATTTATTTTAAGATCTAACGGTTCTTATTTATTTTGCCGTGCTGAAGACTAGATTAGCGACTACCAAAGTTTTGGATAAAATCACTTTTATACTTATTATTAACATTGTATTTGGTTTTTAGTAGAACTAATTTCAAATAATAAGAAGGGTATTCTGATAATCAAAATGAAATATAAGTAGATCTCATAAATTGTAATAACCGTGAATTTTTGAATAATTTTCCTACTCGATATTTAAATTTTATTTAACAGTGGTGCACTAGTATTTAATTAGCGCGTTTTTGTGAAATTTTAAGATTTTATTTATTCGTATGTGAGTAAATGTAATATTATATTTATATTGTATTTATTAAAATTAGAAAAATTTAGGAAAAATAGGATTTTAGTTTTTATTTTTAGTCGATAGTTAATTCTTTTTTTTTTGCCAAATTTATTTTAGAGAACGAAAATTAGAGTCTCGTTTTATTAACCAGCAGGAAAAAGACGAGATTATTATTACTATTTCGACTAATCTAATCGTTAAATACGAGGAGGAGACAGTTTTTTTTCGTTAACAGAACACGAGTTTTATTCTCACAAAACACGACATTCTTTTCACAAACTCAAAACATATCACCATGGATTTTGGGAAATGGGAGCATATCACCATGGATTTTGTTGTAGGATTGCCCCGAACTAGAGCTAGCCATGATGCAATTTGGGTTATTGTCGACCGACTCACTAAATCTGCGCATTTCCTACCAATTAGTGATAAGTACTCAGTTGAAAGGCTGGTGAACATATACCTAAAGGAAATTGTGGTTCGCCATGGAGTTCCTGTTTCAATTGTATCTGATAGAGATGCCCGTTTTACTTCTTGATTTTGGAAAAGTTTCCAGGAATGTCTAGGCACGAAGTTAAATCTGAGCACTGCATATCATCCACAGACCGACGGACAGAGCGAGAGGACAATTCAAACAGTTGAGGATATGTTAAGAGCCTGCACACTTGACTTCAAAGGAAGTTGGGATGATCATTTGCCCCTGGTTGAGTTTGCTTACAACAATAGTTACCACTCCAGCATAGGTATGGCACTATATGAAGCATTGTACGGAAGGAAGTGTAGATCACCTCTATACTGGGATGAGGTAGGAGAAAGGAAAATACTAGGACCAGAACTACTTCAACAAACTAAGCAAGCAACCGAAGTTATTCGAAAAAGGTTAGTTGCAGCTCAGGATCGACAGAGGAAGTATGCAAATCAAAAGAGAAAAGACAAAGCATTTGAAGTATGAGATAAAGTGATGCTGAAAGTTTCACCTTGGAAGGGAGTTATGAGATTCGGGAAGAAAGGCAAGTTAAGCCCCAGATATATAGGACCTTTTGAGATTCTCAAGAGAATAGGACCACTAGCTTATCAGTTGGCCCTACCTCCAGACCTTCAGCATATCCATGATGTGTTTCATGTTTCTGCGTTAAGAGAATATCATTCTGATTTCAGACATGTTATAACCTACGAACCAGTGGAAATCCGTCCTGATTTGACCTACGAAGAACAGCCAGTACAGATCCTAGATCACAAAGTGCAAGAGTTAAGAACTAAGAACGTAAATTTGGTAAAGGTACTTTAGAGAAACCACCAAGTCGAGGAAGCCACGTTGGAATTAGAAAGCGAAATGCGGAATAAATATCCTAGTTTCCTATAAGGAGGGAAGGCTGTAATAACCGTGAATTTTTGAATAATTTTCCTACTCGATATTTAAATTTTATTTAAGAGTGGTGCACTAGTATATTTAATTAGCGCGTTTTTGTGAAATTTTAAGATTTTATTTATTCGTATGTGAGTAAATGTAATATTATATTTATATTGTATTTATTAAAATTAGAAAAATTTAGGGAAAATATGATTTTAGTTTTTATTTTTAGTCGATAGTTAATTCTTCTTTTTTTTAAAGCCAAATTTATTTTAGAGAACGAAAATTAGAGTCTCGTTTTATTAGCCAGCAGGAAAAAGACGAGATTATTTTTACTATTTCGACTAATCGGATCGTTAAATACGAGGAGGAGATAGTTTTTTTTCGTTAACAGAACACGAGTTTTATTCTCACAAAACACGACATTCTTTTCACAAACTCAAAACATTCCAGCACGTATTATTTTTTTTCTGTTCCCCACGTTTTGTCTCGTTCATAAATTATAATACTGAACTGTTTAAACAAAGGATACACGGCCCTTATTTTTCTCTACAAACACAACACAGAATCGGCTACTTCTTTTTTTTTTCTTATTTCTTTCTTTCCACTTCCTCTGCAACACAGAGGAACCTGCAGGTAGTTTATTTTTTTTCCTGTTAAACTTTTTCTTCTTTTTTTTCCCGATTTCGCTTCTTGTTTCCGGTAGGCTTTAATTGTTTATGTCGACGAGTGGGTCTTGGTGTTGTTTGTCGATGTAACCACCACCGATTGGTGGTGGTGGTGGTGGTTCGGTGTTGGTGGTGTTAGAGGCGGAAGAAGAGAAGGAGAGGGAGAGATAGGGGAAAAGAGAGAAGACAGAGATCGGAGTTATAAGGGGATGAGTGTTGTGGGTATTATCGGAGGGAGGTGGAGGGAGAGATAGCGAGAGAGGGAGGAGGAGAGGAAGACGAGAGAGGAGAGATTGGAGATCGAAGGGAGGGAGAGAGGGAGATACGGGAGAATAGAGGGGGAGATAAAGAGGAGAAGAGAGATCGAGAGATTGAGAACGACGGAGAAGAGAGAGAGACAGTTGAGAGGAAGAGAGAGCGGGAGAGATGACAGAGAAATTTCGAAGAAAGAGAGAGAGAGAGAGAGAGAGAGAGGGGGGGGGAGAGAGCGGGGGGGAGAGAGACGGGTTGGAGAAAGGAGATGCAATTGAGGTGGCGCGGCGGCGGTGGTGGCGGGTGGGCCCCACACGTCGTTGTTGTAGTTAGGATAGTAATAAAATAATTCAGTTCTGTCAATAAACTGATGATCGAATATTTTAATTGAGATTTTTTTTATAAACGTATAAAAAAAAGGGATTCAATTAATTAATTTAGAATATTTTTTATTAAATTGAGGATATTATTTAAAACAGTTGGTAATAAATAATTAAATAAAATGGTAAAATTGAGTAATTAATTAAATAAGAATAATTTGTGATTATTTGGGCATAATTAGAGATTTAATGATTCATTAATAAAAGAGGGAATATTTATAGAGTAAAATATGGTTTTATTTTAGAAAGCTGATAATTAATATTTTTGGATTATTTTAATTAACCGGATCGGATCAGATTATCTAGAGGCTAAAATCGGATTATTATTAAATTATTTACGAGGTTTACAAAAAATGGATTATTCCCGTTATAATCGGTAACCCCTATTTTCGTTTTAAAGTGGGATTTACGGATATTAAAATAGTATATATTTTCTAGATTCGATTCTTGAGTTCGAAGAGAGATTTATTTATCCGGGAATTATTTTCCGTTATTTATCGTAGAGATTTTCAAGAGATATTTTATTATTAATATAATTTAATATTTAAATATTATATTATCGGATCAGGAATATTTTATTTTGACGAATCGCTCACGTATTTCTGGTTGTCATTTTTAGAGAATATTTCCTGAGCCGTAGATCGAAGCCAAGTTCACGGGTAGAGTATAAATTTTATCTGCATTCATTTGCACTTCGAGATCGAGGCAAGTTACTTCCTACCCTAACTCTTAGAGACTTGTATTTCTGTTCGTATTATTTCATTCGTTAATTATTTTTGGGCTATCAATTATGAGATTTATCTGTGGCTCCTTATGATGCAATAATCATTATTTTCTCGTTGCGATATTTTGTTACTGTTAAAGTTACTTTACTTGCGAATTATATCCCTTATAAGCGTGGTATCAATTTCGTTGCTATCGGGTCGATCTCATTAATTCGAGACGACTATTATTGTGATTCAGTGAAACTAATCTCATTCGTTCGAGATAGTTAAATTTATTCTTTTCAGTCGAATTTATTTTACAAATTCGACAATAGTTACTGATTATCTTTTGGTTGGTTCATCTCTCGAATCAACAAATAAGAGTTATAAAAATTAGGATCGTTAGAGTTTTACTCGTTGATCAAGTGAAAAATATTCTATTTAAACGTTCATCAATTATGAGTATTATAAATATTCGAGAAGTACTATTTGTATAGTACGACTCCCAATTACTTCATTTTAAGACTATCCTCAATATTTCGAGATGGTTGACTTTATTGTCGAGGGTTGGCATCTCGTTCGTGGCAACCAATAAAATATTATTATTGAGAATTTACCTCAGTCCATTGTTCGGATTGGTGGGACAATTGAGTCAGACTGGCAGTCCTCCAGATTTATAATTACTTTCCTGGAAGTGTTATCTTATTTTATCTGTTCAACAAATATTCGGGAATTCTGTATTCTACTGGTCAAATTTGGGAAAGAGGCCCATTTTAGAGAAAGAGAGACTTGTGTACCGTTATGCGGACACGATATATATTGGCACTATGCTGCTAGGGTTTAATTAATAACCCCTATGATGCTAGCATTCATACATTTATATTATATTGTTGATATCGTATTGTAGCCGTGATCGGGCGAAGTGCGGTGTCATTGGAGGACGGTATTCCCGGTCGGATAGTTGATCGCCCCACCGAGATACCGAGAGGTGGAAGACCAGTTTATTCTTAAATCATGAATTATCCGAGTTATGTCAAATGAGACTTTCGGGTATTCTGTTTTGAGATGAGTTTTGAGTCTTTCGAGTATTCTATTATCGAAATGAGTTTTGAGTCAATTCAGATTGTGCAATTCGACTGTTTATAAAAGTCTGAGTATTTCTTTCAATAATATTATTATATTTGTATACCGAGCAAGGAGAGAACTTGTTGAGCACCATAGTTGCTCATTCTTGCTTTACAACATTTTATTCAGCTGTCAAGATGGAAAGAGACGAGACGTCCAGCCAGGGATCCAGAGGAAAGGGAAAAGCTCCAGGCTATGCTAACAAGAACTAGAATATCCAGCTGGAACCTTTATTTTTTTTCACTTTTATGACTGGTGTAAGATATTATCCTAAGGTGTACTAAGTCGTATTGTAATAGTTTGTGAGACCGATCTTGGATCAGTGGAGTGGGACACTTATGCTCCGTTGTATTAAATATTTTGCTTTATTATTGCGTTAACGTGTGCTGCGGGATATTGAGACAATGTGACGACCCGGATCCCCAGTCCGGGCGGATCTGGGGGCGTTACAGTTTTTGTATCAAAGCCTTAGTTATATTTTTAGGAATTGTACGAGCCTAGAATTATAACACGACGTGAGAAATTTAGAGATATAATACGATGTTGAGATTTTGGCACTTAGTGCCTTACACCTTTATATAATTATTTATCTGCATATCTAGTCGATTGGGAACCCGGTTGTGACAGAAACTTTTTGTACGTTTGTAGATGTCTACTTCCGGATCTGCTGACTTTCGTTCTGCTCGAGATAGATCTCCTACACCCTATCCTCATGGACCACTAGATCCCAGCTTAGGTTTAGACAGTGACCCATCTGAGGAGATCGTACCGATGGACAGCGACTCGGAGGACTCTTCTATTCGGATTCTTACACCTTCTCCTCCACACGTGATAGACTTGGTAGATTCCCCTGACCATGTCATTGAGGTAGCTGATTCTCCTATGCCAGCGATCGACCTAGAGGCTCCTACTCCTGAGACTACACTTATTTACACTCCTGAGATGTTCAGAGTTGAGACCCCAGTGCCCGAGATCACTGATCCAGTTGATGAGAGCCAGCTTTCACCCGTCCACACTGAGGTCATACCTAGCCTGTCTGCTCCAATGTCCAGAGTTGATACACCCACCGGAGTAGCATCTCTTGATGACTTGTTTACTTCTCTTGATCCAGTATATGTTTCGACTCCGATAGTCCCTACCGTACCTGACTACATGTTCCCACTGGTCAGTGATACTCCTGCATGTGATACTGCTCCATCTGCACCTACTATACCTGCACCTACATTTGCTCAGCCCCCTGTGGTTGCTACTACTGTTGCTATGCCACCTGCTCCTTCTGAGCATCCTGTTGTGGCCGGAGAGATGGTCCCTTGGCATATCCACCATACCCTGTTTCATCATTACCGCTGGTCGTGGGGGCGTTATGAGGAGATCTTTGCTACCAGAGATGGTATTCTTCGACTGCTATCTATTCTAGATCCTCTTGCCGTGCATCAAGGAGGGAGTCTGTTGGTGAGAGACGTACCTATGGAGATTGTGCACCAGATTGCCCTGACTATTTTGAATGGGCTTCAGACTGATTTAGCTGCATTACCATCATCCAGCACTGGACAGATTGATCGGACCAGAGTCGCCACCTTGATTGCAGACATTATCAGGGAGTTCCACAGGAGAGTGGGTGAGATGTTCGCCCAGTGATGACTCGACATGATGCTGCTGTTGTGGACTTAGCATAGTCTTTTTGGCTTAGGGGATGACATATATGTATGTTTGTGCATTCCCACATTTTGGTTAGTATGTATATGATAGCTAGTGGTGACCCACTTTTTGGATGGCGTCGAGATAGATCTTTCTGTATTAGAGTTCACGTATTCTGATCATCTATGTATTATATGTAGTAGGCCTTATGCCCAGCCTGTTGGGTAATGATCTTTATTATCTCCACGGACTAGTATGTCGGTTATATATCTCCATGATGTACTTATTTTCAGTGACCGGTTTGTACTATTATGACGGATGTACTCAGTACCATGACCTAGATTGTACCAGTATGGTACTTTATTATTATTATATTATGATCTCCTAGTAGTACTGCTATCTCAATTTTTCTTTATTTGTTATAGAACTGTGTTATATTAGAATAGCATGTTAGATTATTTCCCCATGTTACCCCTGAAATAGTTAATAATTTCTTTTCTGATACTACGACTTAAAAATGAGTTTCAAAAAAAAAAAAGTTTTCGAGAACCAAGGATTAATGACGATTGAATTTTAGAACTTATAAGGTTTTCTGTAGGGATGGGCATTCACCCCGGCCCGCCCGATCCCGATCCGTTCCCCGCACCGAATGGGGCGGGGAATCGGGGATTTTTTCGGGTACGAGCCGAGGAGCGGGGATAATTTTCAAAAAAAACCGGGGAGCGGGCCGGGGCCGGGATTTTATGTCTCCCTGGCCCGATCCCCGACCCCGCCCGATTTTCTCCATCCAACCCGATTTTCAATCCCCGAATCGATTTCACCACATTATAATATATATAATCATATATATTAATAATCATATATATTAGCTACTGATTTGTAATGTTTAGATTTCAAAAAGAAATTTTAAGAGGTAACATATATGCTTGTGAATCTGAAGATATACTTATTATGCGATTAATGGTGATGAAAAAACGTGGTAACGTAACATCTAATCTAGCTTTAGTTGCTAATTTCATAATATATCACACGAAAAAATTATATCAAACTCACTAATTAGTGTTTAAAATTATTTAAGATATTATTTTTTGTTTAAAATGAAATTCCCCGATTCCCCGCGGGGATCCCCGTTATCCGTGTGGGCCGGGGACGGGGAATAAAAAACAATCACCGACGGGGAGCGGGCCGGGGACGGGGATTTGATTTGAATTCGGGGATGGGGGCGGGGATAGCACTCCCCGGCCCCGAAGTGTCCCGATGCCCATCCCTAGTTTTCTGAGAATCGCCATTTAAACTGGGATAGATCTTTACGAATATCGGAAACCTTTTTATATCAAGGAATAAGAGTAATTGTTATAAAGAGACAGGAGAGAGTCATGATTTTGAGTATGATTTATTTTGAGAAATCAGGAATTTGATCGAGTAATTATTTATGAATACCTTTCATAACTGTGCCAGCAATGGTGTCTTATAACTGCATATCTGTGATATAACATACCTTATTGTTTTCGCTCTTTATAGAAAGAGATGCCACCTAGGAGAGGAAGACCCCCAAGAAATCCTCGTCCTCAACCTGAAGCGAATCAAGATGAGGAGGTTCCACCTCGGAACCCAGTTCCGAACCCAAATCCAAACCCGGAACCAGAGCCCGCTCAAAATCCCAACCAGAATAATAACCCGATGAACCTACTTCTGAACTTTCTTCTTCAACATGCTCAGAACCCTCAACCTCAGCAGAACCAAAATCCAGTAGGAGGAAATCCACCTCCGGCTTAACTGACTCAAGCTACAGTGAGTTTCAAATCGTTCAAATCTTTGAATCCACCTGAGTTTAAAGGTACCACTAACCCAGTGGAGGCTAGAGTCTGGTTACGAGAAATAGAGAAGACTTTTGGGATTGTGGGAGTGGAAGAAGATAAGAAGACAGTGTTTGCAGCGTATATGTTAAAAGGTGAAGCTAACTATTGGTGGGAAGCGAAGAGAGCTATGGAAGGTAATGCGGTTATACCATGGGCCAGATTTACAACATTGTTCCTAGAGAGGTATTTCCCCAAGTATCTGGAGAATCAGATGGAAATTAAGTTTTTAGAACTCAAGCAAGGGACGATGACTGTTGCAGACTACGAGGCCAAGTTTACAGAACTCTCGAGGTTTGTACCCTATCATGTAGACACTGAGGAGAAGAGAGCAAAGCGTTTTCAACAAGGATTGAAGCCCTGGATACAGAATCGAGTCACAGTGTTTGAGATCACCAATTATGCAACCTTAGTTCAGAAGGCGGCTATAGTGGAAAGTGGGAGTGAACTGTACCCGAAGGATGAAAAGAAGAGGAAGTTTCAGAGCAGCGAAAGTAACTTTGTGAGAAGATTTGATAATCGGAGCGACAAGAAACAATTTGTGAAGAGGGAGGATAGAAGCGCTGATACAAGAAGGTTTGGGAATCATGACACCAGAGGAAGCAACCAGAGGTTCAAACAGCCACAGACAGTTAGTGTGATGCAAGGAAGGCCACCTTTGCCAGAATACAAGACATGTGGGAAGAAACACCCTGGACCCTGTCATCAAGCGAGTGTGAATTGTTATAACTGCGGACAGAAGGGTCATTATGCTTCTAGTTGCAAGGATAAATCTGTCACCTGCTTCAACTGTGGAAGGAAAGGTCACGTGTCCCGAGACTGCCGACAACCTGCGAAGGAAAATCCAGTGCCTCGACTCACAGCACCTCCCAGCAACAAGCCGACAGCAAGAACCTTCAACATGACTATACGAGATGCCATCGATGACAGCGATGTGATCGCAGGTACGCTTCTAGTAAACTCTGAGGATGCGTGTGTTCTAGTTGATTCTGGAGCTACCAAATCCTTTATTTCTGAAAACTTCATGAATAAGTTGAATCTTGAATCTGTGCCCTTAGAGGGAATTCTGAACATAGAAGTAGCTAATCAGGAAGTCATACCAGTGAACCGAGTGTGTCCGAATTGTTCTATAGAGATACATGGGCAACATTTCGATGCAGACCAAATTCCTTTTAAGTTAGGGGAATTTGACGTAATCCTAGGGATGGATTGGTTATCATGTTATGATGCTCAAATAAATTGTCGTCGTAAGAGGGTCAGCTTAAGTGGACCTAATGGTATAAGAATTCCGTTTTGTGGACGAAAACCGACTAAGGATTTCCTGTCAATAATTCAAGCTAAGAGATTACTTCGGCAAGGATGTCAAGCCTATCTGGCTCATGTGATAGATACCGAGAAACAGACCCCTACGATCGAAGAGGTCCCTGTAGTTAATCAGTTTAAAGATGTTTTTCCTGACGAGTTGCCGGGAATGCCACCGGATCGAGAGATAGAATTCACAATCGACCTAGCACCAGGAACTGCACCAATCTCAAAGGCGCCGTACAGAATGGCACCAGTGGAAATGAAGGAGTTGGCAACACAACTGGAAGAGTTACTGGACAAAGGTGTGATCAGACCAAGTGTATCCCCGTGGGGAGATCCAGTGTTGTTCGTAAAGAAGAAGGACGGATCCATGCGACTCTGTATTGATTATCGTGAACTTAATAAGATGACCATCAAGAACAGGTACCCGTTGCCTCGAATCGACGATCTGTTCGACCAACTTAAGGGAGCTATACATTTTTCGAAGATTGATTTGAGGTCCGGCTATCATCAACTAAAGATCAAGCCTGAGGATATTCCTAAGACTGCCTTTAGGACCCGATATGGACATTACGAATTCCTAGTTATGTCTTTTGGATTGACGAATGCGCCAGCTGCTTTCATGGATTTCATGAATCGTGTGTTCAAGAGGTACTTGGACAAGTTCGTGATTGTATTTATTGATGACATCTTGATATACTCGAAGTCTCCTGAGGAACATGTTGAACACCTCCGATTGGTGCTGGAAACGCTGAGGAAGGAGAAGTTATATGCAAAATTTTCGAAGTGTGAATTCTGGCTGAAAGAAGTTCAATTTTTAGGACACATTGTGAGCGGCGAAGGGATTTCTGTAGACCCCGCAAAGATAGAAGCTGTAGCAGATTGGGAGAGACCCAAGACTCCAACAGAGGTTAGAAGTTTCCTTGGATTGGCCGGATACTATCGTAGATTCGTGAAAGATTTCTCAAAGATAGCTACGCCACTGACTCGACTTACCAGAAAGAGTGAAAAGTTTGAATGGACCCCCAAATGTGAAGAGAATTTTCAAGAATTGAAGGAGAGATTGACTACTGCCCCAGTATTGACTTTACCTGATGAGAAAGGCGATTTCGTGTTTTTCAGCGATGCCTCTCACAAGGGTTTAGGATGTGTTCTGATGCAACATGGGAAAGTAATAGCTTACGCCTCTCAACAACTGAAGGAATACGAGCCCCGTTACCCTACTCACGATTTAGAACTTGCTGCTATTGTTTTTGCCCTCAAGATTTGGAGACATTCCCTTTATGGAGAGAAATGCGAGATTTACACGGATCACAAGAGCTTAAAGTATATATTCACGCAGAAGGAATTAAACATGAGACAGAGAAGATGGTTGGAATTGATCAAAGACTACGATTGCTCGATAAACTACCACCAAGGGAAGGCTAATGTGGTAGCTGATGCTTTAAGTAGAAAGGAAAGACTCAACCTGTTAACAACGTCAGAAGAATTGGTCAGAGAATTTGAGAAAATGGAATTCGAGGTCAAGGTTCCAGTCCAAAACAATGAAAGAGTTTACAACATTCAGTTTCAACCAGAGTTACTTGAGAAGATTCGCCGTTGTCAAGAACAAGTAATGGAAGAGAATAAATCAGAGTTGACCGGAGAAGAATTTTTGAGTTCAAAAGATGAAAAGGGAATTAAGCGATTTGCATCGAGAATATGGATTCCTAATGTTACAGAGCTGAAGGAAGAGATTATGAGCGAAGCGCATAACTCGAGATATTCCATTCACCCAGGGAGCACAAAAATGTATCAAGACATCAAGCTGAATTATTGGTGGCCTAACATGAAGAGAGAGATTGCAGAATGGGTAAGCAAGTGTTTGACCTGTCAGAAAGTGAAAGCCGAACATCAACGACCAAGTGGACTTTTACAACCCTTAGAGATACCCGAGTGGAAATGGGAGCATATCACCATGGATTTTGTTGTAGGATTGCCCCGAACTAGAGCTAGCCATGATGCAATTTGGGTTATTATCGACCGACTCACTAAATCTACGCATTTCCTACCAATTAGTGATAAGTACTCAGTTGAAAGGCTGGTGAACATATACCTAAAGGAAATTGTGGTTCGCCATGGAGTGCCTGTTTCAATTGTATCTGATAGATATGCCCGTTTTACTTCTCGATTTTGGAAAAGTTTCCAGGAATGTCTAGGCACGAAGTTAAATCTGAGCACTGCATATCATCCACAGACCGACGGACAGAGCGAGAGGACAATTCAAACAGTTGAGGATATGTTAAGAGCCTGCACACTTGACTTCAAAGGAAGTTGGGATGATCATTTGCCCCTGGTTGAGTTTGCTTACAACAATAGTTACCACTCCAGCATAGGTATGGCACCATATGAAGCATTGTATGGAAGGAAGTGTAGATCACCTCTATACTGGGATGAGGTAGGAGAAAGGAAAATACTAGGACCAGAACTACTTCAACAAACTAAGCAAGCAACCGAAGTTATTCGAAAAAGGTTAGTTGCAGCTTAGGATCGACAGAGGAAGTATGCAAATCAAAAGAGAAAAGACAAAGCATTTGAAGTAGGAGATAAAGTGATGCTGAAAGTTTCACCTTGGAAGGGAGTTATGAGATTCGGGAAGAAAGGCAAGTTAAGCCCCAGATATATAGGACCTTTTGAGATTCTCAAGAGAATAGGACCACTAGCTTATCAGTTGGCCCTACCTCCAGACCTTCAGCATATCCATGATGTGTTTCATGTTTCTGCGTTAAGAGAATATCATTCTGATTTCAGACATGTTATAACCTACGAACCAGTGGAAATCCGTCCTGATTTGACCTACGAAGAACAGCCAGTACTGATTCTAGATCACAAAGTGCAAGAGTTAAGAACTAAGAACGTAAATTTGGTAAAGGTACTTTGGAGAAACCACCAAGTCGAGGAAGCCACGTGGGAATTAGAAAGCGAAATGCGGAATAAATATCCTAGTTTGTTTAGTGCGTAATTTTGATTTCGAGGACGGAATCCTATAAGGGGGGAAGGCTATAATAACCGTGAATTTTTGAATAATTTTCCTACTCGATATTTAAATTTTATTTAAGAGTGGTGCACTAGTATATTTAATTAGCGCGTTTTTGTGAAATTTTAAGATTTTATTTATTCGTATGTGAGTAAATGTAATATTATATTTATATTGTATGTATTAAAATTAGAAAAATTTAGGAAAAATAGGATTTTAGTTTTTATTTTTAGTCGATAGTTAATTCTTTTTTTTTTAAAGCCAAATTTATTTTAGAGAACGAAAATTAGAGTCTCGTTTCATTAGCCAGCAGGAAAAAGACGAGATTATTATTACTATTTCGACTAATCGGATCGTTAAATACGAGGAGGAGACAGTTTTTTTTGGTTAACAGAACACAAGTTTTATTCTCACAAAACACGACATTCTTTTCACAAACTCAAAACATTCCAGCACGTAGTGTTTTTTTTCTGTTCCCCACGTTTTGTGACTTTGTCTCGTTCATAAATTATAATACAGAACTGTTTAAACAAAGGATACACGGCCCTTATTTTTCTCTACAAACACAACACAGAATCGGCTATTTCTTTTTTTTTTCCTTATTTCTTTCTTTCCACTTCCTCTGCAACACAGAGAAACCTGCAGGTAGTTTATTTTTTTTCCTGTTAAACTTTTTTTTTCCCGATTTCGCTTCTTGTTTCCGGTAGGCTTGAATTGTTTATGTCGGCGAGTGGGTCTTGGTGTTGTTTGTCGATGTAACCACCACCGATTGGTGGTGGTGGTGGTGGTTCAGTGTTGGTGGTGTTAGAGGCGGAAGAAGAGAAGGAGAGGGAGAGATAGGGGAAAAGAGAGAAGACAGAGATCGGAGTTATAAGGGGATGAGTGCTGTGGGTATTATCGGAGGGAGGTGGAGGGAGAGATAGCGAGAGAGGGAGGAGGAGAGGAAGATGAGAGAGGAGAGATTGGAGATCAAAGGGAGAGATAGAGGGAGATACGGGAGAAGAGAAGGGGAGATAAAGAGGAGAAGAGAGATCGAGAGATTGAGAACGACGGAGAAGAGAGAGAGACAGTTGAGAGGAAGAGAGCGCGGGAGAGATGACAGAGAGATTTCGAAGAAAGAGAGAAGAGAGGGAGAGAGAGACGGGTTGGAGAAGGGAGATGAAATGGAGGTGGCGCGGCGGCGATGGTGGCGGGTGGGCCCCACACGTCGCTGTTGCAGTTAGGATAGTAATAAAATAATTCAGTTCTGTCAATAAACTGATGATCGAATGTTTTAATTGAGATTTTTTTTATAAACGTATAAAAAAAAGGGATTCAATTAATTAATTTAGAATATTTTTTATTAAATTGAGGATATTATTTAAAACAGTTGGTAATAAATAATTAAATAAAATGGTAAAATTGAGCAATTAATTAAATAAGAATAATTTGTGATTATTTGGGAATAATTAGAGATTTAATGATTCATTAATAAAAGAGGGAATATTTATAGAGTAAAATATGGTTTTATTTTAGAAAGCTGATAATTAATATTTTTGGATTATTTTAATTAACCGGATCGGACCAGATTATCTAGAGGCTAAAATCGGATTATTATTAAATTATTTACGAGGTTTACAAAAAATGGATTATTCCCGTTATAATCGGTAACCCCTATTTTCGTTTTAAAGTGGGATTTACGGATATTAAAATAGTTTATATTTTCTAGATTCGATTCCTGAGTTCGAAGAGAGATTTATTTATCCGAGAATTATTTTCCGTTATTTATCGTAGAGATTTTCAAGAGATATTTTATTATTAATATAATTTAATATTTAAATATTATATTATTGGATCAGGGATATTTTATTTTGACGAATCGCTCACGTATTTCTGGTTGCCATTTTTAGAGAATATTTCCCGAGCCGTAGATCGAAGCCAAGTTCACGGGTAGAGTATAAATTTTATCTGCATTCATTTGCACTTCGAGATCGAGGCAAGTTCCTTCCTACCCTAACCCTTAGAGACTTGTATTTCTGTTCGTATTATTTCATTCGTTAATTATTTTTGAGCTATCAATTATGAGATTTATCTGTGGCTCCTTATGATGCAATAATCATTATTTTCTCGTTGCGATATTTTGTTATTGTTAAAGTTACTTTACTTGCGAATTATATCCCTTATAAGCGTGGTATCAATTTCGTTGCTATCGGGTCGATCTCATTAATTCGAGACGACTATTATTGTGATTCAGTGAAACTAATTTCATTCGTTCGAGATAGTTAAATTTATTCTTTTCAGTCGAATTTATTGTACAAATTCGACAATAGTTATTGATTATCTTTTGGTTGGTTCATCTCTCGAATCAACAAATAAGAGTTATAAAAATTAGGATCGTTAGAGTTTTACTCGTTGATCAGGTGAAAAATATTCTATTTAAACGTTCATCAATTATGAGTATTATAAATATTCGAGAAGTACTATTTTTACAGTACGACTCCCAATTACTTCATTTTAAGACTATCCTCAATATTTCGAGATGGTTGACTTTATTGTCGAGGGTTGGCATCTCGTTCGTGTCAATCAATAAAATATTATTATTGAGAATTTACCTCAGTCCATTGTTCGGTTTGGTGGGACAATTGAGTCAGACTGGCAGTCCCCCAGATTTATAATTACTTTCCTGGAAGTGTTATCTTATTTTATCTGTTCAACAAATATTCGGGAATTCTGTATTCTACTGGTCAAATTTGGGAAAGAGGCCCATTTTAAAGAAAGAGAGACTTGTGTACCGTTATGCGGACACGAGATATATTGGCACTATGCTGCCAGGGTTTAATTAATAACCCCTATGATGCTAGCATTCATACATTTATATTATATTGTTGATATCGTATTGTAGTCGTGATCGGGCGAAGTGCGGTGTCATTGGAGGACGGTATTCCCGGTCGGATAGTTGATCGCCCCACCGAGATACCGAGAGGTGGAAGACCAGTTTATTCTTAAATCATGAATTATCCGAGTTATGTCAAATGAGACTTTCGAGTATTCTGTTTCGAGAAGAGTTTTGAGTCTTTCGAGCATTCTATTATCGAAATGAGTTTTGAGTCAATTCAGATTGTGCAATTCGACTGTTTATAAAAGTCTGAGTATTTCTTTCAGTAATATTATTATATTTGTATACCGAGCAAGGAGAGAACTTGCTGAGCACCATAGTTGCTCATTCTTGCTTTACAACATTTTATTCAGCTGTCAAGATGGAAAGAGGCGAGACGTCCAGCCAGGGATCCAGAGGAAAGGGAAAAGCTCCAGGCTATGCTGACAAGAACTAGAATATCCAGCTGGAACCTTTATTTTTTTTCACTTTTATGGCTGGTGTAAGATATTATCCTAAGGTGTACTAAGTCGTATTGTAATAGTTTGTGAGACCGATCTTGGATCTGTGGAGTGGGACACTTATGCTCCGTTGTATTAAATATTTTGCTTTATTATTGCGTTAACGTGTGCTGCGGGATATTGAGACAATGTGACGACCCGGATCCCCAGTCCGGGCGGATCTGGGGGCGTTACATAAATCGAATAGAATTATTAAAGTAAAAAATCGTCAATTTCTTCTCTCTTTTGTTTCTGCGTAGTTTTAATTGAAAAATAATTATTAAACCATCACTAAACTAAAACATTTTGTTAATTTCATGTTGGCTATAAAATCGTTCAAATCAAATTTTAAGAACAAGTACAAAGAACAAATTAAAATTAAATAAACTAAACATTTAAAAAAATATTTACGTAATAATCTATGTTATATTGGCCATTATTACAAGCAAACATTATATATTTGGTTAATGTGATTCCTTGATTAACATCTTCCCAAGAAGATTTTAACAAATTCCTAAAAAAAACCAATTCAAAAATAAAATAAACATAAAATAAAAAATGTTAAATTAATCCAATAATATCTACACGTTGAGTTAAGCCCATGTACCAAAATATTTGAAATCTACAAATAAAATTATTTAATTATTATTTATATAAATACTTTAATTAATAAAAACTTAATCAAGTGTATCATATATACATATATGTATAATTTGTTTTAAAAATTGAAACATTAAAATTTGAAAGTCGATCAATCGATAATATATTTCTTTTTGGTACTGGGACTTTATTACTTAATTGTTGCTACTTTGATCCAAAAGAAAATTTAAACACAGCTTTAAAACCTATTTATTTTAATTATTTAAGCAATTTATAAATTAAAATTTACTATAATGATTATAAGTATTTATTTTAGAGACATATTTTTTTACTAAAATACAAATTTTAACAAATTTTTAACACCTAGTTATTTTAATACCTACATTATTAGATTTAATTATTATATAAATCAATTATATTTGGAATAATTTATAGCAAATATTAATATAGAAAAATATGAAAAAATAATATAAAATGATAAATAATAAAAAATTTCGTGCATCGCACGGATTATAGGCTAGTATATATATATATATATATATATATATATATATATATATATATATATATATATATATATATATATATAAAATTTACACGTTAAATTTACTATGCATTTTATCTTAAATTCTTAAAACTTGATTTGGACGATTTTACGATCTGCGTGAAATTAACAAAACATTCTTCAATTTAGTGATGGTTTACAATTATTTTTCAATTAAAACTACGAAGAAACAAAAGAGAAAAGAAGTTGACGATTTTTCACGTTGAAAATTTTATTTGATTTATGAAATTTACTTATATTTCGTTTTGATTATCAAAATAATATTCTTATTATTTGAAGATATAGTTGTACTAACAACCAAATACAGTTTTAATAATAGGTATAAGAGGGATTTTATCCAAAATTTTAGTAGTCGGTAGTTTAATTCTCAGTACGACAAACTAAATAAAAATAGTTAGATCTTAAAATAAATAGATGAAAAACGTTGAATCTAAAATAATTTTTTTTATATATTTTAACATGTAGACTAAAAATGTATTTATATTGAAATACGAAAAAGTGATCAATGATTTAAGAGATAATCACCAAAATATCCCATTTTCAAGGGACATGGCCCTCTACTACCCCATTAATACGTTAAATCGGCTGTTGTATCTTGTTTTTCAAAAAAAAATCCTTGTTGCGCGCATTCTCGTCTTGCGTATTAGTTGTTACTGAGCATGATCTGCCGTATCATGCATGTTGCGGCAGATGGAACATCATTTTACACCCCTATGCGTAAAATGAACCTGCGTGACACGTGTTACGGAGCACGAAATAGCGTATCAGCGGGGTATTTAGGGCCAAAATTTTGAAATGGGGTATAGAGGGCCGTGATGTATGGAAATGGGGCATTTTGGCACCCATGATTTAAATAATATATAATTAGGTTTTCTATATTGAATAGTATTATCAATGTCTACACCAGATATGATTAATGTAAAAATTCGTAATTATATTTTTTCTTGAAATTTGAGTATTTCCATTTGGATAATAATTTTAAATAATCACTATATTAAAGATAATTTTATGATTTTTGCGTGGGATGTAAAATCATCCCAATCTGATTTTTAGATCTGACGATAGAGTTCAAATAGTAAATATGAACTTTTTTTACTATTAATAAAAAATAAATATTCAATTATAATATAACATTTTTTAGTATTCTTTTTCAGATTATAATTTTTAACCTAATTTCAATTCTAATACAATCTTTTTTAATTATAACATTTTTTGATTATAATTTTGTTTTTAATATAATATGATTTTGATTTGATTATAATATTTTCAGATTATATATAAAGATATTACCATCAACTTTTTTTTTTTGTCAAAATATTACCATCAACTTGATTCATACACAAATAACCTCTTTAATTCACATCAACTCCTCCTCCTCCACTGGGATCAAAAAATGTCCGGCGACGAATCACCACCCACGAACACCCAAATTCACCCCGAATCCGACCCAGATCCCAATCTCAATCTCAATCCACCTACTTACACACCAATCCAATCCCATCAAATCCCATCACCGGGATTGGCAACTCCGTCGGAATCTCCGCCGGAAAAAGAAACTGACCCGGAACCACAATCCACTTACAGTCCGATCCAAACGGAATCACGACCGGAAACTCTGCTGGAAGCTCAGCCGGAAAAGGAAACTGAGCCGGAATCACAACCCAGTTACAGTCCGCTCGAAACCCAAGAAAGCCTACCAGTCGAACCGGAAATTGAGCCGGTTTCACAGCCTACATTGAGTAATGTAGGTGATGAAGTGAAGGTGGGTGATGGGGAAAGCGGTGAATCGGAACCGGTTGAAGAGAAGAAAGGGGAAGTGAGTAGGACGTTGACAATGAGAGAGTTGTTGGATGAGTTGAAGACTGAGGAACAATCTGAAGATCCTGCTTCTGCCACTCCTCGCAGGTAATTTCTCGAAAATTACTCTATTATTGTTTCGATTTTAGGATTGAGGTTAAGATGATGGTTTTGTGATTCTTGCGTGTTTAGAATAAAATTCGGAAATTGGATTTGTAATTTCAATAGGTGTATTAGGTGTAAGGAGGAATGTTGAAAGATAAGGATATCGTGAATGTCTTTCTGACAAGAAAGTTTTTAAGATATATGCGTTAAAGGGATGGTACACATTCTGAAGAAGGGTTGGAATGACTATGTCAAATATGAATTCTGAATATGCCTATTAAGTGAAATGAGAAATCTTGAAAGATAAGAATATCGCAATGCCAGTATGGCAAGAAATTTTTAAGGAGATATGCATCAAGAAGATGATTTACATGTATAAGAAAGGGCATCCTGTATGTAAAAAGGGTTGGTAATTTGGAAAAAATCTTTTGAAAATTCAGTATTAGGACATAACCTTCGATGAAGAATCTACTAAGAACTACCATGTGCAAAGAATGAGTCCGTTTTTAATGATTTCATTGCGATTCTGCCGAATGCTGACTAAAATCAAGTAGTTTGGGTAATTATTAGGAAATAAATAAATCGTAATAATGAAGAGATCTGGAATATTGAACTTTTTGTAGAACGGAGAGGGTAGTGGTGTTATTAATTTGCCATGTTATATAATTAATGAGGTATCCTATTGCTAATAGATCCCCCCCCCCCTTCACCCATATTTTTTTGTTATTCCAGTCAAGAAAGCATACCACACCAACAGAATAATGCTGCTATGGATTTGATCAATGGAGTAATGACCGCAGATGAAGAAGGGCGGTCTCGACAACGAATTCTTACATTTGCCGCACAGAGGTAATCATGCCATGTTTAGTTCTGAATTTTGATAGCATATATGTATATGTATATAAGGGAAATATAGCAGAATTGATTTTTTTACGCAGTTACGCTGTGCTCTAGCATATACAGCGTAATGGAAATAGGTTTAAGTGACCTTTAATGCCTACCATCCTTAAAAACCGTTAAAGTTGTACAAAGTAAAGACCATATAGTGGAAGAGAAAGCAAGGATTTGGGGGAGGGGGGAGGGGAGTTTGAAGGCTAATCTACTTTTAATTTATGATAAGATAATATACTGGATCCTGAGAAGAATAAATTGATATTAGTTTGGTTGATTACAAACTATGGTCTCGATTTTGAATACTCATGCGCTGAAAGTTTCTAGTTAGCATTTTATAATTTTATATATGCACTTTGATGTTATTTGCAGATATGCTAGTACAGTAGAGAGAAATCCAGAGGATTATGATGCTCTTTACAATTGGGCTCTGGTTCTTCAGGTCTTTTTGCTGTGAACTTAACCTTCTTTTGCTGTATTTATCAACAAGGTGTCCAGTTTACATGGTTTTCACTTAATCACCACAATTCTATTATTTCTTGCAGGAAAGTGCAGATAATGTTAGTCCAGATTCCAGTTCTCCATCTAAAGATGCTTTACTTGAAGAGGCGTGCAAAAAGTATGCGGATGCAACACGTCTTTGCCCTACACTTCATGATGTATGTACTAAATCTCATTTCACAAATTCCTTTTTATTCATCACGTCTTATTTCCAGCATGTGTAGTCATTATTTAGGGTGAGCGGGGACTTTTTGTAACTGAGCCGTTACATAATAGTGTGTAGTCCAACTGGACTGTCAAGAGCTTATGTTTTACTGTATTGGTAAAATTTAAATTTAAACTACTTGATTGGACAATGAAACTTCTACATTCAAGTTTGTCCCATACTTGACAGAGAGAAAATAAACTAAACCAACTTCATAGTTAATTCCTCTTGAGTTGGTCTATCCCACTCAAGCATTTTCTGAAACTTGCATATATCCTCTGTTGTGGTTGTCTCTTAAATCACAAATTTAATTCTTGTTGTCTTTAAATAGGCATATTATAATTGGGCCATAGCTATTTCTGATCGAGCAAAAATGCGTGGCCGTACAAAGGAAGCTGAAGAACTATGGAAACAGGTACAAACACTTAATGTTCTCATGCTATATACTCAGACTTTGTGGTACCTAAGGAAAGGCATACTAAGGCGCAAAGTTCCTCTTGCCTTGTGCCTCGTTGAAGAGAGAGGAGCAATTTTAGGGTTACTCTGTGCTATATGCATTTCTCTTAGATGAATTATCAGTAATATGTTTTAGGCTTACTGTTACAAAAATATGGTTAAAACCATAAACTAGCTTAAAAATTTTGTTTATATTTTGTATTCTTATACATACCATATTCAATAAAATACACATAGAATAGAGGAGTCCATTGAAAAGAAGCAGACATGTAAGGAAAAGAACCAATGAGGAAGAAGCAGAAAAGCTATTGCATTGGTCAGAGGAGTTAGAGAATTGTGTTTTTTAAGGCTTTGTTTGGGATTACCGTTAAAAATTGTTAAAAATTGCCGTGCTGTTCAAAAAGTGCTAGTAAAATAAGCGCCGTTCCGAAAGTCATATAACTATTTGGTAATATTTTTTATATATGCATGTTTTGATCAGGAGTTAGAGAATTGTGTTTTTTTTAGCCAAAATCGCTTTTCAGAAAAGCTGCTTCTAAAATTTTCCACACAGCCTTTTACCCGCTTTTCAGAAAAAAGATGATGTTGTTGCAGTTGTCTGCAACAGCAATACCAAACGGGGCCGAGTGGGTGAAATTGGGAGAGAATTGAGTTGTCTTTTTAAATAGGTCAAATTGGGTTTGACCTCAAAGAGGGAGGGTCGGGCGCCTTGTCATACGAGGTGAGATTAGTTTGCCTCGTAACTCGTTGCTCCTCTCGGCTAGGTGTGCCTTTAACAACACTGCTCAGATAAAATTGCTTTAATTAGCTGATGCCCTACCATTAGCTGATGTTACTTGTTTTCAAATGATTTGTAATCCTTGAATAGCCTTTTCTGTGTGTAAGTGAAGCTTATGGAAAATGTTTCATTTTTGCTTCTTTATGGTCTATCTGGTAGTACTCTTTTTTGTGAAAGTTGACATACTTGCTTTTACGACTATCGAAATTATTGTTTTAATTCTCTTCTATTAACAGGCAGCAAAAAACTACGAGAAAGCCGTTAAACTCAATTGGAACAGTCCGCAGGTAACATTTGCAAAAGTTTGAGTTTGAGTTAGTCCATCTCTTCTATTCTATTAGATATATTCTCTATCATGTGTTTTTTTTTCTCAACAAATGATACAATATGGACCTTGCACCCATTCATATATCCTCCTTGACTTATAAATCAGTCTATAATTCTTATTTAAATCTGAAGCCGCTTTTCATTGACTACTTTTCTTCTCTCAGTTCTAAGTGGTTTGAGACTTTGATTTCTTGTCTCCTTCCACTGCTGTTCTCCTAGCTCCTCTCTCTATAAAAGATATTTTTCTTTAGCAAAATACATAAATATTTGTATTAATCTGATTTGTTCTAATCCAATTTAATAAAAAAACTACTTATTTCAGGCACTCAACAACTGGGGACTTGCTCTGCAGGTACTATTGATTTGAGAATAGTTTTCATAGTATCACTCTTCATTCGTGTATTTTCACATGATATACTAAGTTTATCCTTTGAAGAATTTTCGTATACAATAGATTTTATTAACACTTGTAATTTTAATATATATCTCACTATCATCTGCATTCAGGAACTTAGTGTTATTGTTCCTGCACGAGAGAAGTATACTATTGTAAAAGCTGCAATAAGCAAGGTATTATATCTCTTGGGAAATTTTCTTAATATTTGAAAATTAGGTCAACATTTATATGTAGATAACTAAATATATGGTGGCGGAGGCAGAAACTAAATTAGGTCTACATTTTAGGTACTCCCAAAATTTTTTCTTGATGAAAAAAAATTGAATTCATACCCTCAATTGAAATAGTGATATATTTTAAAAAAACCTATTGTCATTTATACTCCAGACATGTCATTCTGTTTTTATTCTTAAAATTTTAAAGAAATGGATGTTGATTTGGTTTGATTTGAACCTGCATCATCCATACACTATGGTCTTAAGACCGGCCAGGAGAGCTTTATCTTGCAGAAGCATTATTTATGTAGATGTTGTGCCTATAAGTTCTGGATGGGCCATGGTTACCCCTGGGTACTACATGCTCCGCTCTTGTATATAGATATGTATCTTTCTTTTATCTTGTCTGATACGCCCTCAGTTTAAGAAGATGCCTGTCTGAAAATTTAGCAAATACTTAGGCTATGTTTGTTTACAAGGACTATGCCAGTGAAATGAACGAAGCATTTATAATTTTATTTCTTTGATTTTTCTAACCTTTCATTGCATATTATTATTATTATTGTTGCAGTTTCGCTCAGCAATACAGTTGCAGTTTGATTTTCACAGGGCAATCTACAACCTAGGGACGGTTCTGGTCAGTACATAGCTATTCCTTTTCGTTCACATTAATGCTAAAGTACAATAATTGTAAATTGATCTCCAGCTAATCCAAATGGATATTTCCTTGTAAAATGTAAATTTTGGCATTACTGAGTTTTTGTCAAGTTGTTATTGAGCCATACGGGTTTCTTAAATATTCACAAACCATAGTTGCAACACCTCAGTTTGGTGCCCAAATCTATGTGCTTGACATAATCAGACATATCACAGCACAATCGTGCACTTGATTTATATAATTTTGGATAGTTCATATTTGATTGCATGGTGTTTTCATTTTTCCCATAAATGTAGTATGGATTAGCAGAGGACACGTCAAGAAGTGGGTTGCCAGTCAACGGAGATGACGTATCCTCGAATGAGCTATACAGTCAGTCTGCCATCTACATTGCAGCAGCTCATGCATTGAAACCAAATTACTCGGTAAGTACCTCGTGTTATTTTTGAAATGATGTCCAAATATTTTTTGCAATGCAACCATCATTAGTTAGGTATTACTGTAGTTAGTTTATCAGCTTCTGCAAGAATATCTGCTAGTGTAATTTCTGTTCCAAGTCATATAAAGAAAACAAAAATTGTGTTGTATGCTGACATTCCTAATTATGTCAAAAAATTGCTTACAGGTTTATACTAGTGCCTTGAAGCTGGTGCGCTCTATGGTTAGTTATTCTGCTAATTGTAAATAATCTTTTCAGTTTTGGCATGTAGAATATCTTTCAGATTTTAAAATTAATTGTTTATGCATTTTTCTCTTTATTAAAGCTTGTGCTCCTTTGTACTATTCTCTTCATATCAGTGATGTTCTTGTATGGAAATGAGAAATGAGATCTCAAAGTGGAATTTTGTCACGGTTAACCTATTCATTCAACTACTGCATTATCTTCCAACTTTGTTACATATATATAAATTCTGCGGAACTAACTACTTACGCCTCAGGTCACACTGTATAATGTGCATGCGAAGTATATACAATTTGGCCCTCATCATTTCGTGGAACATTATTTCATTGGCTCTTTCGTGAATGTGGGATAAAAAATCTACATTCCCTTTACCTTATAAATCTCTCTAACAGGAACCATTCATTTTGCAGCTACCTTTACCGTATCTAAAGGTTGGATATCTGACAGCTCCACCTGCGGGGGTGCTAGTTGCACCTCATGGTGATTGGAAACGATCGCAGTTTGTATTGAACCATGAAGGACTTCGTCAGGTTGATGTCATATTATTTAGTTTTAGTAAAATTGAGAAATCTTTATATACTATAAACACGAACTTGTACGTCTTTAACTCTTTATTTGTTGTTTCATTATACTTGGAAAACCCTTTTCAAAAGAATTTACCTTGTTATTTAACTTTTAAATAATGCTTTTGATATTTGTTTAAATTTTACTTTAATCAAGATTTACATCTATTTTACTTGACAATGACAATATATCTTAACATAAAAAGCTGTATCCATTTCCAGAGCCAGCATATTTGTTACATGACATTATTTCCATTATTTTCTTTTTTTCTTTTGCTAACTTGTATGTATCTTTTTACATATTGCTACAAATTTGGATTAATTAACTGAATTAATTGAAAAAGTTTTAAACAGCTCTTTGTAGATATGCCATTATTATACCAAATCTGCATGAGCTGCTTTTTCTGCCCTTTAAGATTTTTGAACAACTTAGATGTATTACCTACTTCTCTGATCTGTGCTATCTGTTCATTTTATGCAGATTAGTAGTGCAAAGGAAAGGCAAATGCCAAGAAGCCTTTCTAACAGTAAGGATGCAGAAAACAGTCATAAGGCATCACTTGTTGAAGTTAATGTCGCGGATATTGTGTCTGTTTCACCATGTGCTGACCTGACGTTGCCAGCTGGTCCTGCTCTTTGTGTTGATACAGTTCATGGATCATTTTTCTTGGTAAATGTCCTTAAATTTCTGCTTGCTTCATTTCTTTTTTAATTAGGAAGGGAAGAAACAAACAAATGTGCTGTCTTTGCCATGTCACAATTATTAATTTTCCACAGTACTGTCATGTTTATTTGTTGAAAAGCAAGCATTGCAGATTTTATGATGTCATTTCACCTATTGATTTAGTCGTAGATTGTTGAATTTAATGGAGAGGAATCATTACACCAGTAGGAAGTTGAGTCCAGGTTCTCTCCTTGCCTGAGATAGACATCACCAGGGATTTTGCGTTTTGCTTAAAACTTGGAAGAGTTTCATCTTACTGAAACTCTTTGAGTCTTTGTACGGTATTTTAGGCTTTCTCTATTCCTTGTGAATTTGATAAAATTTGAAAACATAAGCCAAATCTTAGCCAACTTGTGCCAGCTTCTTCTTCTATCTCTGTATTTCTAGAAATACTGGAGGAGTGTCTGTCTAGATTCAGGAATGTTTCTTTCAACCAGTTTAGTGTCCTTTAATGTTGCATAATTGCACATTGTTCCTCATTCCTTTTTTCATCGAAAAAACTTCTTTGTATGTAACTTTCACATTGCTGATGCCCATAATATTGAGCATGTAAAATAGATGCCAGCTAGTCATTAAGTTCTGCTTTCTTTTCATGCACCAGAGGATGGCTAGCTGGCATCTCTTTTACATGTAGTTAGTGTGTCATAATTAAAATGGCCAGAATATTGTAAGCTGTATGTTTCATTAACATCTGGGCAAATATGCACACAATAATTTTATTTTTGTAAATGTGCTTTAGCATTTAGTTGATTCTTTATTACTATGAAACTAATACAGCCAATATTTGACTCTGATTACTACCTCAGATTGCTGATTCATGGGAAATGTTGGATGGCTGGCTTGATGCGTTTCGTTTGGTTTACACAATATATGCAAGGGGAAAGAGTGAGGTGCTAGCAAGTATAATTGGATAATTTGTTACTACATCCCAAGTTGTAGCAGCAACTGTAATAATTTTTGTAGACATCACTATTCTTTATGGGGACCAAGAGTATGGCATCTAAGACAATATTTGTATATGTTATTGAATTTCAATTATTTCAACCTATTTTTTTTGGTTTATCCAGTTGTGGTATGTATGTCATATTGTATCAAACAATTTCGTCCTAGTTAAATAAAATTGAAGTAGAAAGAAGTCCCAAAAATCAAATCTATTACTTCCATTTTCTT
Source organism: Saposhnikovia divaricata (assembly GCA_036435485.1). Taxonomy (NCBI): domain Eukaryota; kingdom Viridiplantae; phylum Streptophyta; class Magnoliopsida; order Apiales; family Apiaceae; genus Saposhnikovia; species Saposhnikovia divaricata. The sequence continues at coordinate 21,592,743 of CM071595.1, forward strand.
CTGAACATGAAATGTATAATAACTTGTATTTTCTTCTGAACATGAATTGTACTGTGATATTGTGTTTAATAATGTTTGGTATGGATTTTCTGAAGTTGTACTAGAGTAAAAGTTGGCAAATAGTGATGAACTATGCTGTAGAAGTGACTTGAACAACTATTTATTATTTCACTTATCTTGAACTAAATATCTGGAGGTTGGAAAAATTCTCAAACCTTTTACATGAAGGTTAAATTTAATACACACCTTTACTACTCAAGTATTTAAACAACTACGGTTTCTGTTGAATTTAAGAAGGCAGAAATGTCATGCAGATTGGAGGCTTTATCTTTGCCAAAGCAAGAATGGAGGATGGTAGGATCCAGAGTCCCTCTCCACATATTAGCCCTGAAGCAACTGCTGGAACCATCAGCTCAGCCTTCCTTGGTTTAAGCTTTTCCCAAGCAAACACAATCAGGGTTCCTATACACATACTGATTGCAAAATAGCTACCCACCAAGAAAGGAACTCCCATTGCCATTGGCAGTGGCATCCATTTCCCTATCTTCTTCGGCAACATATCTTTAACCAAGTTAATGCATATAGCGAATATGAAAAACCCATAGCAGAGCTGCAAGCAATGATCAGGTAGAGCTGAAAAGCCTTCAACCCCGAGAATCGCCATGCTTCTGTATATTACAGCATAAGGAGCCTTAAATTCTCCAGTAGGATTTCCTATGTCGAATGCCTTGTAGTAAAGCATGAAGCTTAGGGGTGCCACCACACAACCTATTGCGGTGCCAATGCTTTGGCTCAGTAACATTGCTCGAGGAGATGTTAACGTAAGGTGCCCTGTTTTTAAATCTTGCATTAAAATGCAGGCAACAGAAACCACAGACTTGATTAGACCACAACCAGCTAACCCTGCAACAACTCCATGCTCTTTTCCTACAATTGCTGCTAGCAAGAAAAGTGCCACTTTCCCGTAATTGTAAGCCATGTTAAAATCTGTTAAACCAGCTCCATAAGCATTGCAGAAGGCCAATGCTGGAGCAAAAATGTAGGCTACAATGACATAATACCATTTGAGTTCTGGGAATATGAAGGGAACTCCAATAACAGTCAGAATGCCAAAGGTTATGTATCCCACAACAGCTACCCAGAAGGGAATAGTTTCTCTTAGGAAGAGTTCGTTTTGCTTCAAATCACTTGTGGCTCTGTTCTGATCATTTACCTCTGCTGCAGGGCAGAAGAAAAAGTAGTTAAGAGACTTGAAATGGAGTTAAGCATGCAACGGTGTATGCTTTTTGAGCTGAGCATTTGAGGTAGTTTCACCTAGATGCGTGTTCTTGTCTCTCATTCTGCGATGCATACTTGTGCAGGTAATAAACAATATTTTGGTGAACATGTAGAGGCCGTCACCTAGAATAAGGGCTATCGAGATAAATGCCTGCCATTAAAACTTCAAATTGTTTAATACCTACATATTTGCATACAAATTTAGTACATTTAGCAAGTACATGGATTTACCTTGTAACCATTTAGACCCTTCATACTGCTCTCAGGTAAATCTGCAGGATACCAATTTCCCTTATGTTTTTCGATAAGTGGCCACATAATACCCCATGAGATCACAGCTCCAAAAAGCAGGGACAAGTTCACTATATGAGGACAGATCATTCCTGTTCCCACATAAGTTAAGCTAAAATCGAAGTAGAATCTACAAATCAAGATAATCTTATGAGTTTTTTTTTCCGATCATAAATCCCATAAACTGCTAACCATGAGAGACACACAAACTACAAATATATTACACATACGTATTCTTGTAGGCTTCCAATCCAAAAGTAGGGAAGTGTGCAAACCCACACTCTTCTTTCCCAGTGTAGAACCACTGGAAAAAACCCCATACGAAACTAACTGAAAAGAAACGCATAAATCCACCTACTTGTTTCCTGCAATTAACATTCATCAGGAATACTATTACAAGTAAAATTGTCACCATAGTATTGGACAGCAATAAACATTTACTTGGCTGATTCGTCACCCCTGGTATGAAATCCATTAATCAGAACAGCAGTAGCCATTCCACTTGGAAATGTCAGTTTGTAGTCAACAATCAAGATCTGCATATGTACAGACATTAATGTAAAAATTCTACATAGTATACACATGAAGTATTTGCTGTTCTATGGAGATATCGAAAATTAGTACCTTTCTCAGAGGAATCAACGCAAACAGACCAACAAAACAGGCTAAGAAAAGGTAGGCTGTCATCCAACCAATCCCTGGTTCCTTATATCTTCCAGCAGAAATCCCTTGAGTAGCACCCCCTGTTAGCTCATATGTCTTTTTGTTTAACCCTAAAAGGTATGATCCAAATCCACCTGCAGTTTCCATATACACAAGCAAAACACATGTAAAAAACGAAAGGTTAATTAATAGTATTCAATTTAACAGAATAGCCTCGGTTCCAACCTCCAACAGCTATACTATAGCATGCAACCGAACATGTCTGTATCATAGTATTCTCCTGTCTAGTAAACGGAGTTGTCGTAATTCCAAATTTATGCAACATCTTTGTCCAAGTACGCATGAACACAAAAGCGAGAAGAGCAGCAGAGACATTCAAATTAGGAGTAATCCCGGTTGTTAGATTAAGCTTCATCGCGATAATACTGTACAAGCTCCCTATAATAATGCTTGAGAGCACCCCTCTTACTGTAATCTGTTTTGTCCATGGTTGTAGTCTTTTTCTCTCATCAACTATTTCTTCCATTTCGAAAACACCCTCTTGCAGCTGCCTACTCTCTCTAGCAGTCTCTTCTTTTGCTGCCATTTTACGCTTAGTTTCTTACGGAAATATCTGCATATATCATTAAGGAATGCACATAATTCCTCTCAAACTCATTAAGGATATTTGAGAACCATAAAAAAAACACACAAGTGTGCATATGTTTATAAACAAGCTTACCTAGGAATTTGCAGTGCTCCTTTTGTAAATGTTTATTGTCAGATTCTTTCTTCTAGTAGACTATTTCATTTAACAGAACTTCTCCCCTGTAGCTGACCAATAACCATAGCTTCATATGGGTTATGTTCATATGATTAATCTAATATATAGTATTCAGATTCTAAAAGCCATCATTTATTTTTTCTTTATGTATCTCTTCTTACGGAGTTGGATAGAGGTTAGTGGGGTCTAAAGCGTGACGCATAGAGGATGGTGGAAAAAGTTTGGAAGACACACGCTAAAATAAAATATTTTCTTAATATATAAATTTAAAATTTTTGTTCTATATTTTATTCCCCGGAGGCTAATATTTTCGAAAATGTTGAAAAGAAATCATATTGCAGGGGAGTAAATCGTAATTAAATACAAATAAAACTCACCAAAATATATGCTTAAAGTATTTTCATATTTAAGTTATACAGGGTAGAAGATTCTTTTAATTTTCTTGAAGGGTAGAGAATTTTCTTAAAAGTTAAAAATTATAATTATCGAATTCTTGGAAATACTTCATCGCACTTTTTATAATTTCCACAATGAATAAAATTTCTTTTTAAAGTTTATTATGTTTTTCTTCTTGAAAGAATTTTAGTTTATTATGGTAATTAACTATAAAGAACACATACTCTGATTGAATTTATGTTCATTATAGCACTTTTGAACAATTATTTTTTAAAAAATTGTAATGTCCAATGTTTGTTTGAGTAATTCATAAGTTTATATGTATTCAACTTAGAAAATAAATTCTGACAAAAAAAACTTAAAAAATAAACAATCTTTTAATATAATTCTATGTTTATTAAATATAAGTACATGCTCATGTATATCTGTACTAGGTTCCAATTATTTAGGTAATAATGATTAAATACGAACTAGTAACTAGATCTGAATTTAAGAACACATACATGATGGCACGTTAAAGAACATGCAGAAATAATTGGCAGCCTCACAATTTTTATACGGCTTACAGATAAAATTTAAAAAAAAAAAAGAAGATTTACCAATTATTCTATCATATCAGAAGTGAATAACATCTCGTGGTTTGAAAAACTGTACACAAAATTGGACGTACATCTGAAAGTCAGGGTCAACTTTATCAAAGATGGAATTGATAGATTATGAAATAAGTGAAGCCTGTTAAATGTAAAATTTGTTTGTTGGTTTATTTGATTGGCTTCAGAGGTCAATGAGATTCCTCTTGTTGGGTAATATTGCTAGTTGCTAGTTGCTAGTTTGTGGGTAATATTGCTAGTTGCTAGTTTGATGCTCACAAATCCTTAATTCTATAAGATTTCGTTTGTAAAATTTTCCAATGATCGAAAAATTTGGTTCCAAGTTCCAACGACCGGAATATTTGACTCCTCCAATATATATTCTTGGTTCCATCCTTAGGGCTAACTGACATGATTGGTAATGTTAATGAACAATTAAGGTGTCTAAAAAAGTGTTATTTCTATCTCTATAGTGAAATGTGCTGATTGATGTGTCCAATATCTGTTGTCAGGCGAAATAGAACGCACATATTTGATTAAATCATGGTCTATCATCAAATATGTGATATCTCTGTACAAGCTCATCATATTATAAATATAGAAAACAAAAAGGCATAGTTATCCATATATGTAACTGATGACTAGAATTTGTATTAGATCAAGGATCGATGATCATCACATACTATAATAGGATAAATCATAAAAGACGCAAACAAGACGTATACACAGAGTCGCAGACACCGACACAGTTTATGAATAAGCATTAGATAAATATCAAAAGAACTACAAAAGAAATAAAAAGGAGAAGTAAAATACTTTTAGATTTTTCATTACAAGACCACACTTGGTAGGGTTACAGGAATTTGGCACACTCCCTCTGCATCATTTAATTTTGCATACGGTTATGGACTCCACACGCCTCACATGCAATGCTGTCTTGTACGTAAAAATAACGAACGGATAGACCTCTCTCTCTTGTGCATGCTCTTTGCGGATGATATCGTGCTAGTGGCGGAATCGAGGGGGGAGGTGAACGAGAAATTGGAGCTTTGGAGATCTACCTTGGAGTCACAAGGGTTACGTATGAGCCGTTCTAAAACCGAGTATCTCTGGTGTAACTTCAGTGGTGAGGCCAGCGAAGAAGGGGTCGAGGTTAGGATTGAAGACCAGATCGTCACGCAGACGGACAAGTTCAAGTATTTAGGTTCGATCATTCAGAAGGAAGGTGAGATTGAAGCCGATGTCACGCATCGTATCAAGGCAGGGTGGCTAAGGTGGAGGGCAGCGTCAGGGGTGATGTGCGATAAGAAAGTCCCTTTAAAGTTGAAAGGGAAATTCTATAGAGCGGCTATCCGTCCTGCGATGTTATATGGTTCGGAGTGTTGGGCGGAGAAGAAGGCCCTCGTAAGCAAGTTGGAAGCAGCGGAAATGAGGATGTTGCGGTGGTCTTGTGGGCACACGATGTTGGACAGAATCCCAAATTCGGTGTTTAGGAGCGAACTTGAAGTGGCGCCTTTTTCTGCGAAACTTAGGGAAGGAAGGTTGAGATGGTTCGGCCACGTTCGTAGGAGACTGGTTGGAGCCCCAGTGAGGAGGGTCGAGAGTCTTTCGGTTGGTGGGGCGAGGAGGAGAGGCAGACCGAGGAGATCGTGGGAAGAGCAGCTCAGGCTGGATTTGAAGGCTTTAGACTTAAATGAGTCCTTGTTAGCAGATAAGTCTGCTTGGAGGCGGCGTATCAGAGTGGTGGATTCGCTTTTAGGGTGCGGTTCGGTTGTCGAGAGTCTCAGAATTGGGTTGTCGCGGTTAGCGATTTTGTAGTAGTTCGGCTGTTAGCTTTCTCACTTTGCATTTGTAGTGTCTTCTGTTTTTTGGTTTTGCAGTCTCAGGGTTCCTGGCTCGGTACTGTCTCTGTGCAGGATTTTCGTGGGTTTGGAGCGCTTCAAGGTACGAGTATCATAAATTACCGCAGACAGGTATGCCCCATGTGGAGAACGCCATGGGCTCAGGTTCGGCTTTGATCATTTCCATATCAGTTGGTTCCCCTTTGTATTTACCACACTCTTTGTTTGTCGTGCACTTAGCCGAGGGTCTTCACGGAAACAGTCTCCCCGCTGTAAAAGTGGGGGTATGGTCTGCGTACATCCTACCCTCCCCAGACCCTGCTCTGAGCGGGATATACTGGGTATGTTTGGTTTGGTTTGGTTTGGTTTAATTCGTGCCCGTGCGACGCCCAGTTTTTTTTTTCTTTATTTAATAAATTAACTTTTGTGTGGTTTATTTTTAAAATTGCTATTTTTATGTATTGCGTCATCGAAATTATTTCATTAAATTTGAGAGTAAATTTTTGAATAGTTTACAATATGATTTTAAATTTTATAAATAATATTTACAAAGATAAATCCTTGAATTATTATATTTTTTTTTTATCAATGTTAAGTTAAGGATTTCGAATTTTGTAAAAATCATTGAAACGTATAAGTAATCAATTTTCTTTAAAATTTTCTTTTCATTATTTTCTTCACATTTTTTTCTCCTTTGGCTCCGTTCCTCTTGTTAGGAATTATGTTGCTTTTGATGATAAGTACTTGAAAACACCTTGAAAACATATGTGTACAAGAATAAGTTTGTAACTTGTCAACGAATATCCAAGTTATAAGTATCCGTTGATAAGGCAGCTTATCGGTTGATAAGTCTGTAGCATACCTCTTTTAAGTTTTGTCTATTGTTTGGTTCTGTCATAGTTACTAGAAATCCTAAGTCATGTTGACTATCAATGGATATGCAGAATATGATAGCTAATTGTATATAAGTTGTGCTATGTAATTCTGTATAAGTGAAGTGATATCTCAGCTGATGAAGTTTCTATGTCAACGGATATGGCACCTCAACAAACAACAGTCAACCTATTGATCAGTGTCTACTTCAACGGATAAAACGCTCCAACCAATAATGTCTTGGAATTAGAGGTTGATGGTGACTTGACATGCCTGACAGATCACATGGGTTGATAAACTTAAAAAGGGTATGGAAGCCAGTATTGGAAACGAAGAAGAAAAAGAAACATTCCTTGTTCTTGCAAACAATTCAGCTAGTAAATCTAGTGCATATCTGTCCAAGACAATCCAAACAAAATTGTATCACATGGAGACAAGGAGTGGCAACAACCCTACAGAATACTTTGATTTGCAAGATTCGTTTATTTTATAGGGTTTGTAAACTTGGAGTATATATATACTTCACGTGTAGCATAGCTAAGGAGAGAAGAAAACACAGAGCTGAAAGCAATAAGCATTAGGTTTTCTTGTAAAATACTTAGCCTTGTATTCACAGCTGTGTACTCGTTTACACAGATTATTTTCTTCAATACAACCCTTAGGTGGAGTCGACAAAAACCCACCTGAAATTTTTAAAGAGTGTTGTATGTTTGTTTTTCTTTGATTTCTGTTTCATAAGTTTCTTTCTGTTTATCTTCTTAAATCAAGATCCATTTGTTGTCTTATAAATTCAAAAGAATTTTCAACAAGATTGTATTCAACCCCCCCTTCTACAATCTTGAGGTGTGCAACTGAGAAATAACAATTGGTATCAGAGCAAGCTTCTAACACAAAAGAAGTTTAAAGATCAAGCACCATGGGAAAGAAGGACACAGGGGTAAAGATTCCAATTCTTGATAAAGATAACTACTTTCATTGGAAAGTAAAGATGCATCTTCATCTCTCAGCACTAGACGAAGACTATGTTGATTGCATAGAAAAAGGCCCTCATATTCCTATGAAGCCTAATTCTGGTGTTGGTGAAGCTGCCGGTTCTGCAGTTACTGGAAGGCTTATTCCAAAAACTCAGGCTGAGTTCACAGATGAAGATCTGGAAGTGATGCACAAGGATAAAAAGGCTATAAACATCTTATTCAATGGCATCGACCAAGATATGTTTGATTGAGTTATAAACTGCACCACTGCCAAGCAAGTGTGGGACACTATCCAAACAATCTGTGAAGGAATTGAACAAGTCAGAGAAAATAAGATGCGGCTCCTAATACAACAATATGAGCATTTTCACTTCTCCTCTGGTGAAAATCTCACAGACATATTCAGTAGATTTCAAAAGCTGCTGAATGGTATGAGGTTGTATGGGAGAAATTATGAAACCAAGGACTCCAACCTAAAGTTTCTGAGATCCCTTCCTAAGGAATGGAAGCCAGTGACAGTCTCGTTGAGGAACTCTCAAGATTACAAAGAATTTACACTTGAGAGACTGTATGGCATCCTGAAGACTTATGAACTTGAAATGCAAAAAGATGAGGAAGTGGAGAAAATCCAGAAGAAAGGTGGATCTGTTGCCTTGGTGGCCAATATTCCAGTAAGCCAGGTGAGTGAGAAGATGGAGAGCACACAAGCCACACCAAGTCCAAAAACTTATGAAGGTGGAGCTGAAGCTAGCAGAGGGAAAAGCAAGTTGATTGAAAAACTTGATGCATCGAGTGGAGATGAATAAGATGACTTGGATGATTATCTAGCATTCTTGTCAATGAGATTCACAAAACTAAAGTTCAAGAGGAATCCATCAGGAGGCAAGCAATTCGGAAAAGGTTTTCAACCATCCAGTGACATGGTTGAAAGGTCCAAGTTCAAATGCTTTAATTGTGGAATTGCTGGCCAATTTTCCAATGAATGCAGAAAGCCTAAAGCTGAGAATGAGAAGAAGCAGTTTGGAACTGCTAACTACAAGAAGAAATATTTCGATCTTCTCAAGCAAAAGGAAAAAGCATTTGTGTCTAGAGATAATGATTGGGCTGCTGGTGGAGATTCTGATGTAGAAGAAGAGTTTGTCAACCTTGCCCTCATGGCAAATGAGAAAGATGAGGAAGCTAGTTCAGCAAGCAACCAGGTATTCTCTTCAAACCTAATTGATCTTTCTAAAGCTGAATGTGCTAGTACAATTGATGAAATGTCATTTGAATTGTATAACATGCATGTTTCCATGAAATCACTTAACAAAGAAAACAGGAGGATTAAAGATCTAAATGAAAAGTTAAGTGATAGGAATGCTTTAATGAAAACTCAGTTAATTGAATTCGAGGTTATGAGAAGAGATTGCCAGGAAGCTAAAGATGGATTGATTGAAGCACTCAAACGTGAAAAGATATTGAAAGAACAGTTAAAGAAAGAACAGGATCTAATTGCTATCTGGGGAAAATCTAAGGCCACTACTGAAGAGACTTGTTGTGTCCAAGGGATTAACTCCTTTAGCAAATTAGAAGAAGCAAAGTTAGGTGTTGATGGCGAGACTGCTTCAGACAACGAGTCAACGGATAATCATGATAATCATCCGTTGAACAATGAGCTGTCGATGGATATTGATCATCCATCGAAGGCCAAAGTTGTCAGCAAAGCAACTCTAGTTAAACTGAACAATCAATATGGTCCCATCAGCAAAAACTTTGAATTAGGAGAATGTAGCAAAACAAAATCAGTTGAGAAAGCTAACATAGGTCACTTGTCCCACAAGTAATTGAAGGACAAGTTAGAGAAAGTTGAGTCAAGAGCTAAAGGAAGGAGAAAGAACAGAAATGGCAAGGTAGGGATTAATAAGAACAACAACTACACTCCTGATAAGTATGCTCCTAGGAAAGAGTGTGTAAATTGTGGTAGTATTAATCATCTATCTACTAACTGTAAAAAGTTGAAAAATGCTCCCATGCCTTTATCCTTGCCTACTTATGCTATGTATGCTATGCCTAATACTTGTGTCCAACCTGCTCATGCATCTAGTCAATATACAAACATGTCATTCATGCACAATCTATACTATCATGCTTTTAATATGCCTCAAATGCCATGGATAATGAATAAACATGCACGCACAGACTATGCATAATTCTGATTTCTGTAATGCATATGAGCAAGTTTCGAACCTTGGCTTTCGAAAGCCCACACCCAGAGTTAAGATTGATTTAACACAATCTGGACCCAAGGGTAGAAAGGATTTGAAGGGCAAGAAAAGGGCTAACACAACTGGACCCAATGAAACTTGGGTACTAACATCAACTTGATTTGGTTTTGGTGTGTGCAGGGATACAGAAAGAACCTCTGGTATCTGGATAGTGGCTGTTCCAGACATATGACTGGAGATTCTACCCTGCTCACTAAGTTCGAGGAGAGAGCTGGCCCTAGCATTACCTTTGGAGACAATAACAAAGGATATTCTAGAGGATATGGCTTGATTTCAAAAGGAAATGTTGTCATTGAGGATGTAGCACTAGTTGATGGACTTAAGAATAACTTGCTTGGTATCAGTCAACTATGTGATAAAGGTCAAAATGTGTGGTTTACTTCAAAAGCTTGTGTTGTTTTCAAGAAAAATGACAACAAGGTAGTGATGATAGGTAACCGAAAAGGGAATGTGTACACAGCAGACTTTAATTCAACAAGTGCAAATACAGCTACATGCCTTTTCAGCAAGGCAAGTGTAGATGAAGGATGGCTATGGCACAAGAAACTGTCACACTTGAATTTCCAAGCAATGAATGAGTTGGTGCGATGCATGCCAAAAAGGGAATCAAAAGAAGGCCTATTTCAAATCCAAGCCAATGTCCTCCATTTCTCATCCCCTACAGCTACTACACATGAATCTTTTAGGACCAGTCAATGTATTGTCAATCTCTAAGAAGAGATACTGTCTAGTGATTGTGGATGACTTCTCTAAATACACATGGACATTCTTTCTGCACTCCAAAGATGAGGCAGGAGAAATCATCATCAATCATATAAGAACATTCAACAACAATCCTTCTTTCAAAGTTAGAAGGATGAGAAGTGACAATGGAACTGAATTCAAAAATCGTGTGATGAAAGAGTTTTGTGAAGAACAAGAGATTATCCAATAATTCTCTGCACCAAGGACTCCTCAACAAAATGGTGTAGTAGAAAGGAAAAACATGACTCTCATTGAAGCTGCAAGGACTATGCTTGAAGAATCAAAGTTACCAACATACTTCTGGGCTGAAGCTGTTAATACTGTTTGCTATACTCAGAATATTTCTTTGGTCAATCAAGCAAGAGGCATGACACCCTACCAACTGTTCAAGGGAAAGAAGCCAACGATTAACTTCTTACATGTCTTTGGTTGTAAATGTTTTGTCTTGAGAAATCAAGGTGAGAACATTGGAAAGTTTGACACAAAGGCAGATGAAGCTATCTTTGTTGGATATTTAACAGGGAAATCATATAGGATCTACAACCTAAGACTTAACATTGTTATGGAATCCATACATGTTGTCTTTGATGATAAAAATCCAAGGGTTGGTAGATGAAGGTTTCCATGAAGATCTCTCATTTGAAAATGAGATGAGTGGTGAAGGCAGTGAAGTTGATGAAGATGCAGTGTCAACTGGTGTTAGAATGCAGCATGCTCAAGGTGAAGAGCGCGAGACATCATTTATTGATGCTGAGGAAGCTCCATCTATTGGTAATTATTCTGAAGTACATGTTGATAGTCACAGGGATATATCCATTGATCACTCTGCTAGAACTCCATCCTCAAGAGCCACACACTCAGAGGGAGTATCTCAGAGTTGTCACTCAACAACTAATCAGAATAATCAACAAAGGGAGAATGAATCTACATCATCCAGACTAAATCTGCCACCACAACGAAAATGGATTATAGATCACCCATTTGAACTCATCATTGGAGATTCAAATGCAAGAGTCTAAACTAGAAGGTCAACTCAAGAAGAATGCTTGTATAGCATTTTTCTGAACCTAGAAGGTTGAGGATGCTCTCCTAGATCCAGATTGGGTTATAGCTATGCAAGAAGAGCTAAACCAGTTTGAGAGAAATGAAGTGTGGAAGCTTGTACCCAAACCAAAGGACAAATAAGTGATTGACACTAAGTGGGTATTCAAGAACAAGATGGATGAGAATGGCATAGTTACAAGGAAAAATCTAGATTGGTTGCAAAAGGCTACTATCAAGAAGAAGGAATTGATTTTGATGAGACCTTTGCACATGTAGCAAGGTTGGAAGCAATAAGAATCTTCCTGGCCTATGCAGCCCATGCCAATGTCAAAGTCTATCAGATGGATGTCAAGAGTGCTTTTCTAAATGGTATTTTGGAAGAAGAGGTGTATGTGAGTCAACCTCCTGGTTTTAAAGACCCAGACTTTCCAGAATATGTCTATTTTCTTCTCAAAGCACTCTATGGCCTGAAGCAAGCACCAAGAGCCTGGTATGACACCCTTGTTGGATATTTTAGTGTAATTGGATTGGCTAGTTGATCAATGTAATCGTAATGTTACATCGAACAAGTCGGGAGAATGCGGAGTGCATGCTCTATTCGAGTTCGTTATGATGTCAGAATTATTGCTTATGAGACATGTCTATTGGCATCAAACACATCTGCTAGAATGAGATGTGTCTATTGGGAAAAGACACATCTTGAGATGTGTCTATTAGCATTGGACATGACTGTTGGAAATGGGATGTGTCTTTTGCCAATAGACACATGACTGTTGGAAATGGGATGTGTCTTTTGGTAAAAGACACATCTTGAGATGTGTCTATTGGAAAAAGACACATCTGTTGACATCTATATATAGGTATGGCATTGATCATTTTCTGTATAGGTTCATTTGAAATTCACAGCAAAACACATTCTCTCTTCTTGCAGAATTTCTGACTTTATCCGATTGAATTATTTGGGTGAACCACAAATAACTTCAATTTGAAAGTGTTCACACGACTTCAGAAAAATCCAGGTAATTACCCATATTCCCCAACAAAGATTGACGTCATTTGTTTCTGAAGATGGCAAACGCAGAATCTGCAAAAGACATGACAAGCAAGTTTGCAAAACTGGACAAGTTTGAGGGCCAGGATTTTAGAAGATGGCAGAGAAAGATGCATTTTCTGTTGACCACGCTGAAAGTTGTGTATGTTCTGAGTACCCCCATTCCAGAAGTAATTGAAAATGAAACTGCTGAACAGACTAGGAAGCGGTGCAAGTGGGAAAACGATGACTACATCTGTCACAGCCACATTTAAACGGTATGTCTGATTCCCTTTTCGATATATACCAAAATGTTGAGTCAGCGAAAGAATTGTGGGATTCTCTTGAATCCAAGTACATGGCAGAAGATGCTTCTAGTAAGAAGTTTCTGGTTAGTAATTTTATGAATTATAAAATGGTCGATTCTAGACTAGTGATGGAACAATACAATGAATTGTTAAGGATTCCGGGGCAGTTTGCCTAACACAATCTGAAGATGGATGAATCTATCTCAGTTTCTGGTGTTATAGACAAACTACCACCATCATGGAAGGATTTTAAACACTCCTTGAAACATAATAAAGATTATATGACTCTGGTTCAACTTGGAAGTCACTTCAGAATTGAAGAGGCTTTGAGGACTCAAGAAATTGAGAATAATCCTAAGGGAAAGAACCAAGTCGGTAACTCTTCTGTGAATATGGTTGAAGATGGTGGATCTTCCAAGAATTCTAAGAATGGCAAGGGTGATAAACGAAAGTTTAAAGGAAACAACAATTCTTCCAATAAAAGGCCTAAGATGGCATGTTGGAAGTGTGGCAAACCTGGACATTTCAAGAAGGATTGTCGGGTTGGTAAAGGCAAGCAAGAAAAGCAGATTGCTGGTCCAAGTGGATCCAAGGATCCAGAAAAGCAACAAGGTCAGATTTTAATACAGAATTATAATTCTGGTCAGAATTATGTATCACTAATATCTGAGGCATTTTATGTGCAGGATGACAATGTTGCTTGGTGGATTGATTGAGGAGCAACGAGTCACGTATGCAAAGATCTTCGTTGGTTCATAGACTTTCAACCAATATAAGATGGAGCTATCTTAAAGATGGGAAATGTTGCAACTGAACCGATCAAAGGACTAGGAAATGTCAAGATAGTTTTTACTTCTGGAAAATGTATATTGTTAAATAAAGTGTTGTATGTTCCTGGGATTCGAAAGAATCTCTTATCTGGTGTTGTATTGAACAACTGTGGATATAAACAAGTTTATGAAAGTGACAAATATATATTGTCAAAACATGGCTCTTTTGTTGGCTTTGGCTATTTGAGTAATGGTATGTTTATGTTGAATGTAAATACTCCATTTATTGATGAATCTGCTTGCATGGCTTCTACTAGTACTAGCAATGATTTGAATAAATCTGAATTATGGCATGCTAGACTAGGACATGTACATTACAAAAGAATAAAGGATATGTCAAAAATGAGTCTCATACCTGCCATTGATTTAGATAATGAAAAATGCAAAACATGCATGTTAACGAAGATAACCAGAATGCCATTTAAAGAGGTTAATAGGGTGTCTGATGTTTTAGAACTAATTCATAGTGATTTGTGTGATTTCCATTCTACACCATCATTAGGAAATAAAAAGTATGTAGTTACTTTTATTGATGATGCTACTAGATATTGCTATGTATATTTATTGCATGCTAAGGATGAAGCTCTTGACTTCTTTAAAATTTATAAAGAAGAAGTAGAGCTACATCAGAGTACCAAGATTAAAAATCTACGTACTGATAGAGGATGTGAGTATTATGATCCGGTTTATTTTCAATCTACTGGTATAATACATCAAACCACGGCTCCTTATACACCACAACAAAATGGTGTGGCAGAGAGAAAGAATAGGACTTTGAAAGAAATGGTTAATTCCTTGTTATCCTACTCGGGATTGAGTGAGGGTTTTTGGGGTGAGGCTATGTTAACAGCCTGTTATTTATTGAATCGAATTCCTAGAAAGAGGAATAAGATTACCCCTTATGAACTTTGGTATAAAGAGACACCAAAATTGAGTTTTCTGAGAGTTTGGGGATGTAGAGCAGTTGTAAGACTCACTGAACCCAAAAGAAGAAACTTGGGTGAACGAGGTATAGACTGCATATTTGTTGGTTATGCTGAGCATTCCATAGCATATAGATTCTATGTGTTAGAATCTAATGACTATGTATCTGTGAACTCGATTATCGAGTCAAGGGATGCTATATTTGATGAAAACAGATTTACATCTATACCTAGACCAAGAGACATGCTTCAGAATTCTTCTAGTAGGAACTCAGTTTCTACTGAAGATGTGAATGGACCGTCTGAACCAAGGAGAAGCACTAGAGCTAGAAAAGCAAAGTCTTTTGGAGATGATTTTCATCTTTATCTAGTAGAAGGCTCTAGAGATGAAATTGAATATCAATACCAATATTGTTTTGTTATTGAGGAGGATCCAAATACATTTTGCGAAGCTATGAAATCTAGGGATGTTGCATTCTGGAAAGAAGCTATCCAAGATGAAATGGATTCTATCATGAATAATAATACTTGGGAATTGAGTGATCTGCCCCCTGGCTGTAAGGAATTGGGAAACAGATGGATCTTCAAAAGGAAAATGAAGGTGGACGGTACCATAGATAAGTTTAAAGCCAAATTGGTAATCCAAGGTTTTAAACAAAAAGAATGGATTGATTATTTTGATACTTATGCTCCCGTTGCTAGAACCTCTACTATTAGGTTGTTAATAGCACTTGCTGCTATACAGAACCTTGTCATTCACCAAATGGATGTGAAAACTGCATTCTTGAATGGTGAATTAGATGAAGAGATTTATATGAAACAACCCGAAGGGTTTGTTATGCCTGGTTGTGAAAACAAGGTGTGTAAATTGAAAAAATCAATTTATGGTCTGAAACAAGCACCGAAAGATTGGCATGATAAATTTGATATTGTGGTCTTGTCTAACGGTTATTTTCTTAACCAAGCAGACAAGTGTGTATACATCAAATTTGATGCTTCTGGTAAAGGAGTTATAATTTGTTTATATGTGGATGACATGTTGATTTTTGGTACTGACCAAAATCAAGTGGATAAAACCAAGAAGTTCTTGTCATCTAATTTTGATATGAAAGACATGGGGGAGGCTGAGGTGATTCTTGGTATAAGAATCAAGCGTGAGAACAATGACATTTCAATTTCTCAATCTCATTATATTGAGAAGATTCTGAAAAGATTTAACTTTAAGGATTGTTCTTCTGTTAGCACTCCTCTTGATCCTAGTATTAAACTCCTACCTAATACAAGTGTTGCAGTATCACAACTTGAATATTCAAGGGCTATTGGTAGTCTCATGTATGCCATGATAAGCACTAGGCCAGATATTGCCTATGCTGTTGGAAAGCTTAGTAGGTATACTAGCAAACCAAGTTCACATCATTGGCAAGCCTTAAGCCGAGTGTTCAAGTACTTGAAAGGAACCATGGATTATGGTTTGACATATACTGGATTTCCTTCGGTTATCGAAGGTCATTCAGATGCAAGTTGGATTTCCAATAAGAAAGATCATTCTTCCACAAGTGGATGGGTATTCCTACTTGGGGGAGGTTCTATCTCTTGGGCATCAAAGAAACAGAGTTGCATTACTGATTCAACGATGGAATCTGAATTTGTGGCATTATCAGCGGCTGGTAAAGAAGCTGAATGGTTAAGAAATCTGATTTATGAGATTCCATTGTGGCCTAAACCGATATCACCCATATCTATCAGATGTGATAGTGAGTCTGCCTTGTCTAATGCTTATAGACAAGTGTTCAAAGGCAAGTCTAGACACTTAGGTGTTAGACATAGCATGATTCGTGAGCTTATCACGCATGGTGTTATATCAGTGGAGTTTATAAGAACTCAACATAATTTAGCCGATCATCTAACCAAAGGGTTGAGTAGAGATCTTGTGCACAAGTCAGCTGTGGGGATGGGATTAAAGTCCATCGAATAACCTCTCATGTTGAGATACCCAATTCCCATCTAATATGACATTAGGTGCTGAATTCAATGTGGAAAGCTTAACATCTAGAGATTGGAACACATTAAAGCATCATCCCAAGGTATGTGTTCAGACCTGCAAGTTAAGGAGGTTGAAGTTTATCTTCTTAATAGTTCTTTTGAAAAATTGCATATGCAGGTGCGAGAATAAAAGAACTACCTATTTGAGCATGAAGTTTAGCCGCTTCAAGAAGCTTGGACTTGGCTTTGATATGCTTAAGAAGGATTAGGACACTAGGCTAGTAAAACATAGTGTCGAGTAAGAACATTTGAGAATGTAAATTTATGTGTATATTATCTTCATGTATTCACTATGAATAACCAAGGTTCAATCCATAGTGACACCTTGGTATTCGAATATTTGGAATGTGTAATATACTAATGTGAAATTCAATCGTCACGATATTTCATTTATGCATAAGTTTGTTGTTTGTTGTGATTTTGTTTAGTTAATCATGGATTACGCTAAAATGGGGGAGGATTGTTAGATATTTTAGTGTAATGGCTAGTTGATCAATGTAATCGTAATGTTACATCGAACAAGTCGGGAGAATGCGGAGTGCATGCTCTGTTCGAGTTCGTTATGATTTCAGAATTATTGCTTATGAGACATGTCTATTGGCATCAAACACATATGCTAGAATGAGATGTGTCTATTGGGAAAAGACACATCTTGAGATGTGTCTATTAGCATTGGACATGACTGTTGGAAATGGGATGTGTCTTTTGGCAAAAGACACATCTTGAGATGTGTCTATTGGCAAAAGACGCATCTGTTGACATCTATATATAGGTGTGGCATTGATCATTTTCTGTATAGGTTCATTTGAAATTCACAGCAAAACACATTCTCTCTTCTTGCAGAATTTCTGACTTTATCCGATTGAATTATTTGGGTGAACCACAAATAACTTCAATCTGAAAGTGTTCACACGACTTCAGAAAAATCCAAGTAATTACCCATATTCCCCAACAATTCTCTCACAGTTCCTTATAGAGAATCACTTCACTCGAGGTACTGTTGATAAAACTCTCTTTTATAGAAATGTCAATGGCTCTATGATACTAGTTCAAATTTATGTAGATGATATAATTTTTGGGTCTACTGATGAGAAGCTTTGCAGAAGGTTTGCCAAACTTATGCAAAGTAAATATGAAATGAGCATGATGGGTGAACTAACTTATTTTCTTGGTTTACAAGTAAAGCAAGTTAATGATATTTTCATTAGCAAATCTAAGTATGTTTATGATCTTTTGAAAAGATTTAACTTACTAGATTGTGCTTCTGCAAAAACACCCATGGACACTGCCACTAAACTTGAGTTGAATACTAAGGAGGAGAAAGTGGACATCTCAAGTTATAGGGGCATGGTTGGCTCGCTTTTATATTTAACAGCAAGTAGACCTGATATTATGTTCTCTACCTGTTTATGTGATAGATTCCAAGCTGATCCCAGGGAATCTCATTTAATAGCTATTAAGAGGATTTTCAGATATCTCAAAGGGACACCAAACCTTGGCATTTGGTACCCTAGAGAATCTGGTTTTAATCTAACTGGCTATTCAGATGCAGATTATGCAGGTTGCAATATTGACAGAAAAAGTACCACAGGCACTTATCAATTCTTAGGGAATAAGCTGGTATCATGGTTTAGCAAGAAGCAGAATTCAGTTTCCACTTCTACTGCAGAAGCTGAGTATATTGCAGCTGGTAGCTGTTGTGCACAAATTTTGTGGATGAAAAATCAACTTCTTGACTATGGGTTAAGAATTGATAAAATTCCAATTTTCTGTGACAACACTAGTGCCATTGCTATATCTAAAAACCCAGTGCAACATTCCAGGACCAAGCACATAGACATCAGATATCACTTCATCAGAGAGCATGTGATGGAGGGTACTGTGGAACTTCATTTTGTTCCAAGTGAGAAACAACTTGCAGATATCTTTACCAAGCCACTTGATGAATCAACATTCACAAGGTTGGTAAGTGAGCTAGGTATGCTGAATTTTTCCTGATTTATCTAAGTTATTTGCATGGTTGATTAATCAGCCAGAAATTAGTTTGAGTTTTTTTTATAAGGAAAGGCATAAAATTTCCCTAAGTCAAAATTTGCCTATCAACGGATGTGTCAATATCCGTTGATATTCGAATAAATTTCTGGATTTTATTTTATTTGATTTAGAGGATAATAAGTTTCCTTTTGCGTGTATGAAGTCCAATAATACATATCAACGGGAAACTCGCTTCTCGAGGATTCACTCTATTATCCGCTGGGTAATTCTGTATTTTTTATTTTTTTCGGTAATGACTGTGTTGTCAAATCTTATTTACCATTTCATGAACGAATATTTTTCTTGGCCTTTGTGTGTGCATGCTTATGTGCTATTTGTGCTAATTGATTTCTTAGAAATTGTCCAATTATTCTTGCGTATTTCTATTAACTTGTTTTAATAGAATAAATAAGATTAATCATGACCCTTTCTAGGGAATCTAAGAGAGAGATTACATGTATAGACTAGCCTTGCATGCAACCATAACTGGTATCTATATGTGTGTCTTTTCATCGTTTCATATTCCCAAAACCATCTATTTATACAGCAACCAGTTACAATCTCTTCACATTCGACATTATCTTCTTTGCAACCTTCATCTCTTCAAACCCTCTTTCAATCTTGAACCATGCCAATCATCATGTATTCTAAATTCATCAATGGAGTCTACTTCAACTACCAAGACTTCGTCATCGTAGCTAAAGGTTCTACCTACCCTGTTGACGATATTCCAGAATCTATCATTAAGAAGTTCAAGTTCGAGATGGAGCTAGAAATGAGTTTCTTACTAAGGAGTTTCTTCATTGAGCAAGGGATCATTGCAGAGGAAAGAGAAAGCGTCGTGCCTTAGAAGAACAGGAGCGTATCATTGGTCTTGCCATAACCATGTCAAGAATACTCCATCGTCGTAGTGAGGCAGCCAAGAAGCAGAAAGTCCAAAATCATTCTAGTTCCTAGGATTTTTGTTCTTATGACTTCTTCTCCTTAATGTATTTTGCTATGTAGAATCAATGTTCGAGATGCTTTAATTCTAAATGAAAGAAAAAAATGCTTAATTATCCTTTGTTTTTAGTTCATTATTTGCACAATTCTTCCATATGTGATGCTATGAGTTTAATTAGATCTATTATGAAACTGCTAATTGCTTAACTGAAACTGTTTTACATGACATTTAACATGTTCATGAATTAGCCATTTCAGGATAATGAAATTCAAACTCAAAGATTATCACAGGCTTTCAGTGACAATATTAATTGTTCTTGACTTAATGAAATCAAAAAGGGATACTATCCAATCAACAAGCTGAGAATTATTGAGGTAACTGTTGCTAACCCTCTTTCTACTACTCAATCTCAAGGTTTTTTTCAAATGAGTGTTTCTATGGAGACTGTATCTGGGAACCCACAGTCTCCTACCCAGGCAACCAAACATAATTCTAAATCCAAATCAAATAAACCAACCTCAAGTGTTTCTTAAAAGACACTTGTTGTAAAAACTACCATAACCTCTAAAGGGAGTGACCAGGTGGTAGTGAGTGGTGAGGGACAGGGTGAATATCAAAGAAACCTTAAGGATAAGATTGGAGAGGTAAATGAGTCCCAGCCTAGCCACATTGCAGTCTCCCAAAAGACTGTTAATGTTGAAAAGGATTTAAACTCATCCCTAGCAGCATCCTCTCAACAGGGTGTTGTTATTGAAAAGAGTTCCCAACCAGGAACATTGAACAAGAGGGAAAGGGACACCACTAGCCAAAAATCACCAATCAAAACCTTTTTCAGAAAGAAGAAACATAAAGTTACATTGGGTGCACAAGGGTCACACACAGTTCAATCTTACTTGATTGAACCTTCTCAAATTCAGCTTGATGTGGCTCCAGTAAATGTGGAGTCACAGCCCAACTTTCTCTCTACAAACACTCCACATATTCCAGATTCACCATCTCCATCTCTGGATGTGGACATGATTTCCACATCACAAGCAGATTCTCCTTTCTTACTTCTGAGGGAGGAGCCCCACTCTGAACCTGCTGGTCATCATCTTCTATATGATTTGTTGGACCAACAACCAATTCTTCGGATTACTATGGATGAAACTGTGCCACCTTCCTTAAAATCATTCTTCACAGATTCTACCATAGTCTCTCTATCAATTGCTATCCCTTCTACTTCATCGATGGATATTTCTCATCCGTTGACAAGTGTTTGTTCACCGATGGATATTCCTAACAGCAGTCATCCATTGGTAGATTCAACTACAGCATCAATGGGTATCTCAAACTCATTGATTGTTGTGCTTCTGAAAGGCATATGATGTAGCCTATTTGTATTTCGAGGATACAACTCAACTTAAACAAGATTGTAATAGTAAATAGTATATAGACTGTCACAAGGAATCTCAGATTGTATTATCTGTCAGAAGAAAAAGATCAAGGTCAATCTACAGACTTGAAGAATTACTACATTGAAAGAAGTTCAGAAATCTGATCAAGCCTCAGTGAAGTATTTGTTAAAGAAGTGGATTCATTTAAAGTGACAGAGATTTCGACAGTGACAGAGACAGTACAGAAGAATTATCAGAGAGAGAAGAAAAAGAAAAGAAAAGGAACCAGATCTTAAAGTCAATATATGAAGAACAGTCATTGCGGTTAGTCACTCATGAACCAGACAGTACATCGAGTGTCAACATTAAACAGTGGTTGTTTATCATTAACTTCAGTGGTTCAAGCTATCAAGACGGGTATATTAAGAGAAGACAATAACCACAGCCATAAAGTCAAAAATAAAGAAAAGTCGTTGGAGTTAGTCGCTCATGAACCAGACCGTGCATCGAGCGTCAACGAAAATCCGGTGGTAATTCTTTATTACTTTCAGTGGTTCGGAAAAAGATTTGAGCTGTCAAAAGATTTATATTAATTCTCTTTTAATTAATATAATTATGTAATTGATTTAATTTAATAAATTAATTCATTAAATTAATTATCATGTTAATTAATTTTGAATTAATATATTAGTCTAATTGATTTATTTAATTAACTTATTAATTAATCATTATTCGTTTAAATGATTAATTGATTAATTAAGTTAATTAAATTAAATACAATTAAATCTAAATCAAAGAAAAGCAAAAGAATAAAAAAAAATATTAGAAGCAACAGGTTGTAGTTCTTGGTCGAAAGAAAAAAAAAGGGGAGAGCAATAAAAAGAAAGTGGTACAAGTCGACCAGACAAGGTAAGTTGAAAAGAGGTAAACACAAGACAAGTATTTAGAATTGTTAAAAGCAAAAGAAAGACATAAAAGTAATAGTCTGTCACAAGCATGCATGTAACAAAGGAAAAGAACAAATTCTTGTCGGGAAAGCAACTTCACTCTCCTGCCTAGCGCGTGATTCTCACAGTCCGTCCCTTCCCTGCAACTGGTGTTCGAATTTGGTAGTCAAGAATATTTTGTTTACACAGATTCAATTCAAATCATTACAGCCAAGTGGGTTGTTTTTAATGTTAACAAGACAATCTCAATTGTATTGCCGATTGTCTTGGTTAACCTGGATTGTCTTGCTTATTGTATTGCCTATTGTCTTGGCAATACAAATTGATTGTCTTGGAGATTTTGGATTGTCTTGCCGATTGTCTTGGCAGTACAAAATTGATTGTCTTGTAAGAACAGATTGTCTTGCCGATTGTCTTGGCAGTACAAATGAAAAAGAAAAGATGCAGGAGACAAAATATATCAAGACAGGCGGCCAGAGTAAAAAGAACACAGAACATAATATTTTCAAGAAACAAGAACAGCTCCATTCTCTCTCATTTTTGAAGAACAACACAGCAAGAGAAAAATTCATAGAAAATCAAGTTCATCTTATTTTTAATATCTGATCCGATAGAACTTGTTTACTTGATACTCTTGTAATATTAGCGAGTTTTTACTCCTAATCTATATCTCGATTTTATTAACAAATCTAGAAAAATTCATGTCGAATTTTCTAATTTGTTTTTATTAACTAGATATAATTTCTGTACTGTATTTGTAACAAACCTCTCAAGTTAATATAATTTTATATTCAACTTGAATTTTATTTCATTTAATTCCGCTCAAATTTGTCAAAATATAAATTAAATTTATCCGGACAAATTTCGATTAAACAGTACTGTTTGTATTCAACCCCCCTTCTACAAACATATTGGACCTAACAATTGGTATCAGAGCCTATTGATTGATACACAAATCAAGATCCTATTTTTATTCAGTCAAAAATCCATCTCGAATTTTTAACTCTCTTAAAAATTCATCATGTCAACCAAAGGCATTGTTAAAATTCCTATCTTTAATAAAGATAACTATGACATGTGGAAAAATAAAATGGAGTTATTTCTTGATGTTACAATCCAAGATTTTTGTTCGTTTTGAAAAATGGACCAATAATTCCTATCCAACATGATGCTGAAACGGTTACAAATGGAGTTGTAACAATACCTGCAAAATCCTATCCAAAGGACCCTAAGAACTTTACCGCTGAAGAAAAAGAGGAAGTTGGATTGGATAAAAATTTGAGACTCATTTTAATAGATTCCCTTGATGTTGTAATGTATAGCCATGTGATGAATTGTAAAACCGCTAAGCACATCTGGGAAACTATTGAAACTAACAATGAAGGAACTGATGAAGTCAGGGAAAACAGACTTCAAATTTTGACCTCTGAATATGAACACTTTAGAGCTGGCCCTAACGAAGGCATTCAGGAAGTGTTCGAAAGGTATAACAAAATAATCAACAACTTGCAAGTTCATGGCAAGCAATATACTCAGAAGGAGATCAACATGAAGTTTTTACTGACTATGCCTACTCACTTGGAGCATAGAATAACTGCCATCAGAGAATCCAGAGATTTAAACAAGATTGCTCTTGAAAGGCTGTTTGGTGTTCTGAAAACATATGAATTAGAACAAGTACAGCAGAAGGAGTTCTCCGGCAAAGGCAGAATGACAAATTCTTCTACAGCTCTAGTAGTTGAGGTTCCTAAGGAAGTGGAAGCTAAAATTGTTCAACCTAACAGCTTCAACAAGGAACAAACTGAAGTGGAACATGGCCAAACACCAGCTACTCAGGATGGTAGTGAATTCTATTCACTAGAAGAGCTGGATCAATTGGAAGATGAATCTATGGCGATGATGGTGAGACAATTCAGTAACTTCAGATTCAGAAGAAATCCAAAGTTCCGGTTTAAGTCAAATAACAGATTTCAGAGAGGAGGTTCTTCATCCTCTAGTAACAGGGGAGGTTACAAAACTGGAACTGTTGACAGAAGCAAGATCCGTTGTGTGACACCCCTAGATCCGGGGTCAAGGATCCATGTCATCACGGTCCAATTTCCGATCAATATCAATATCTCTGTAGTCTTCTTCTTTTTTTTATAAATAAATAAGCAGTTGACCCCACACTAATACACACACACACACACCAGTCATATGCTCATAGAACAACAACCACAATATTTAAAAGTTTTAAAGTTAACAGTTATTACAAGCCCAGAATTTACTAAGTACATTGTTGAACAAAGCTTCTACAGGAAGCACTTCAACAACTAAAGTTTATTACAACTTACACACTTAATTTACATAAGTATACTAAGCCCCTTCGCTTGTCACTACCTCGGGGATGGTCGCCAGCACACGCTCAAAAGGTCGCCTTTCCCTTACCCTCTTGCGGGGTGTGGTACGTAGTATCGGCATGGGACCTAGCTGCTATATACATATGTAGCAAGAGTGAGCTATAATAGCTCAGCAAGATCATACTGTAACTAAAATTTAAAATGTGAATAAGTATACATATATGTATATGCATATATAATAGCAGGAAACAATTAAAATCTTTAAGGAAGAATAGAGCTCTCATTTAATAATACATCATCCACTTACTACTATAAGAAAGAAATCTAAATTAATATAATATCAGTTTTTTCTTCATTTGTAACTATAGTTCCATCATCTCATATCATTATTCTGTTTTCAGTATAGAAATCTGAAATAATATAATATCAGTTTTTCTTCATCTGTAACCATAATTCCATCATCTCATATCATTATTCTGTTTTCAGTATAGAAATCTGAAAACCATTGTCTACACTTTCTTTTCAAAACATTGGGGATATCTGTTGTCGCCTGATACGTTAGGACGATGATCAGTCGCCTAATCGTACCTGCTCTCTTTTTACTACCGGTAGAAGGAATGAAGATCATCCCTGGAGGAAGGCCACCTGCTAACATCCTCCCTTGGCATCTTCGTGCCGTAATAAAAATAATAAATGCTGGACTGTGTCGCACACAGCCCTGACACAGCCACTTACGCAAATCTGTTGCAATCCCCCTCTTTATCACATCATTATTCTCTTTTTAAAATATCATTCCACATTTCCATTTTCTCACTTTCATTTCCACATATCATTCTCTCATATCATTTCCATTCTCGCACATTACTTCTATAAAATATATATATATATATATATATATATATCATAATGCTTTGATTATGATTCAGACCTCTCTTTCATATTCAGAAATCAAATATACTTTATATTCGTAAAATATTCCATCTATTTTAAGAGTAATGCATGATAATCAAATAATGTTTATTAAACCACTGATACTCAAAAAGAACATTTTTAATATAATATTATAACCATATAACCCTCGATAACAACTGATACCATTCTCTCTTATTCTCTTAATCATAAGGCATGTTCAATTCATGCATAATCATCTCTATACATATCCATCTCATACTCTTATTCATATTCATATACATCTTATACTCATATCCATATTCACATACATTTTCGTACTCATAGTCATATTCATATACATCTTCGCATACTCTTCTTTTCAATATCAATACTCAAGGAAGACAATTTCTTCACAATATAGTAATAATAGCATCACATATATATTCCATGAAATCAAGTTTCTTTGTGAAGATAAGTAGTTTTACAAATAGGGATAGAAGAAATCTTATTGCCTCGGTTTCGATATCCTGACGGTATGGCTCGTCCCTCTTCCGGAGTTTCTATAAACACAAAAGGACCGTCGTTAGAACCACATCTCTTACTCACTACACTCTTGTATAACATTACCTTTTGAAACTTTAATATATGTTTAAAGTATTCCTATTACCCTAAAGGTTCAAGAACTTAACCATTTATAACCTAAATCGAAGTTTCAGGGGTTTTCACCATTTCCCTTAACGACCACACTCGACTGCAGAATTTCTTATAATTTTAAATTTCGAATTTTAATGTAAGGTCAACTGGAAATAGTTCTTTGACCACACTACTACCATATCCCAAAATTTCGTGACTTTTAACAATGTTAAAGTATGGTAATTTTAACCTCAAGTTTGATACATTTACGGTTTCTCGGTTTCTGAACCGCTTTCACTAAAACTGACTTTTCTCCTAAACCGTTCATCAGATTTTAACGCACCTTATATCAAAACGATCTATGAACTAAGCTCTATCATTTCATAGTTAATTAGGAACCTGGACAGTAGGGTACCGTACGGATGCAGGGGGTCCAAAACAGGGCAACTTACATCCTAACGAAAATCGGGCATTATAACGGCTATAATTTCGTACTTTCCATAAATCCAACTCCTCCAAATCAATTATCAAACACCATAATCATCACCTACACCATGTGGTCTTCTTCACCAGCCATGGTTACAATCCCAAACACTTTCATATTTAACTCAAACCACTTACAAACACATATAACATCATAATCTTAATCTCTACACTACTTAATCACTAAACCAACAATATCCATCATAATATAAAAAGGGGCAAGAGTGTTTATACCTTCTTGAAGCTTTAAAGATCCTTAATAAACCTTGGTATATCCTTAAACAACCTTATCTTAGCTTGAATCAACTAAAAGATCCATGAAAACCAAGTTAGTTCTAAGATTCTACTATTCACTACTATTCATCAAGTAACTTGAAGAATTTTATTACCTATGAAGATGATGATGATTGGCTTTGAAACTTTGTGAATATCTCTTTCTAACCTCCAAGAAACTCCATGAATTTTCCTTAGATTTGTAGTTGATTTTTGCTAGGGTTTTGATTTTCCTTTTTCTCTTTTTTTTTTCCTTGGTGCCGAATGCAATGAAGAGGATGGGGGGAGAGATTTTTGTGTTTTGTTAATCTTATCTCATATTGTCTTAATTTCTTGAGAATTCTAGAGTTTTGTGGAAAATCCCATGGTTTAAAGACTAATTTGCCCTTAATTTTGAGTTAGTGGAATATGAGATCATTAGTGATGTCATTAGGATGAGTTCATATTCTCATTTACTTAATTTTCTAAGTATTATGCTACTAACCTTGGATAATCATAATGTGGTATGCATCCTTGTTAAATTACTAATCTTGGTTGCTTGGTTTCCATACTCGTGTAATCGTGGTTCGTTTCGAGTATACCTCATTATCTCAGTGGTTTTCGAAATCATTTACAAATCAAATTTCCTTTGGTATTCTCTTAACTTAATAATCCCCTGGTTTAACTTAAATTCACTAATTCCTCAATATATAATTCCTTTAGTATTTCTATACTCCTTAATATCCAAGATATAGAAGTTCGTTCGAGCTCAAAATCCTAAAAATCAAAATTCAGGAATTTCTAAAATCCATCGTCATTTCGAGTCACTTATTTTCAATGTACAACATTAATATGGTTTCTGTTTACTCATTTTCCATCCCTAATATAGAGTACCTACACACCATTTCCCTAGATTCCTCAAGATCACTATTCATTTGGGCACTGTAGCCTTTCTAAAGTTAGGGTTATTACACGTTGCTTCAACTGTTCGAAAGGTATAACAAAATAATCAACAACTTGCAAGTTCATGGCAAGCAATATACTCAGAAGGAGATCAACATGAAGTTTTTACTGACTATGCCTACTCACTTGGAGCATAGAATAACTGCCATCAGAGAATCCAGAGATTTAAACAAGATTGCTCTTGAAAGGCTGTTTGGTGTTCTGAAAACATATGAATTAGAACAAGTACAGCAGAAGGAGTTCTCCGGCAAAGGCAGAATGGCAAATTCTTCTACAGCTCTAGTAGTTGAGGTTCCTAAGGAAGTGGAAGCTAAAATTGTTCAACCTAACAGCTTCAACAAGGAACAAACTGAAGTGGAACATGGCCAAACACCAGCTACTCAGGATGGTAGTGAATTCTATTCACTAGAAGAGCTGGATCAATTGGAAGATGAATCTATGGCGATGATGGTGAGACAATTCAGTAACTTCAGATTCAGAAGAAATCCAAAGTTCCGGTTTAAGTCAAATAACAGATTTCAGAGAGGAGGTTCTTCATCCTCTAGTAACAGGGGAGGTTACAAAACTGGAACTGTTGACAGAAGCAAGATCCGTTGCTTTAACTGTAATGAGTTGGGACACTTTGCTACTGAGTGTCAGAAACCCAAGCAAGCACAGAAGAAAGATTATGCTTCTGAAAAGAAGAAGAGTGGAAGAGCTTATGTAGCTGCTGGTAAAAGCTGGGATGACACAGATAGCGAAGATGAAGAATATGGAAACTTTGCACTGGTGGAAAATGCTGAATCATCAAATTATTACACCACACCGGTAACTCTTACTGATGCTGAGTTAATTCATAGTTTACGTAATTGCTTGACTAATGCACAAAAAGGGTACGAGAGAATAAGTCTTGTTAACACTAAACTTGAAAATGAAGTGTTAGATTTAAAAAAGGTGCAGATTAATCAAGATAAGAATATAGAAGAAATAGCTAGACTTAACTACATAGATAAGTCGCTAGGAGAATACATGGTAAAACAAGTTGATAGGATTGCTGAACAAGACATCAGGATTAAAGAACTTGAAACACAGATTAGAGCTTGTTATAATTCTGTTAAAGTTTCCAAAGAGTTCTTCAACAAACAAGCAGTAGAACGAACTGTAGGAATAGGATTTGATTACAATCAAGCTGTTGGTTCTTTGAGTAATCATTCTCCTAATCCTATTTCAGCTAAAGAAAGAGGTATACCACATATTCTCAAGAATGTTGAAAAACCTCTATTTAAAAAATCCGATGCTGGACCACCAGATATTCTTTCTATGGTTATTCAGGAAGAAATGAGAAATGAGGATAGTGCAAATGGCACAATCTTTGTTAAGGATAAATGTGTTAAGGATAAATCTGTTAAGAACGCTAATCCAAATAATGTTTCATCCAAGAAAGTTGTCACAGTCTTTGTTAAGGATAAATCTGTTGAGGACATTAATCCAGAAAAATTTTCATCCAAGAAAGATGTACCTAAAGTTCCAGTCAAGGTTGTTGAAACAACGAGTTCTTCTAAGACTGGATTAGGTGGTAACAAGTTGAAGCAGAACAATAACATGTCTAACATGAGTACCATGCCTATCATTGATTCTAATCATAAAGCATGTGGTGTTGTCAACTGTATGTCTTGTGCTTTTAATGTGATGTCTGCTTACTTTAATGGTAATCATGCATGTGATAATAAGACTGCTCCTCGACAACATATGAACAGAAATAAAAATGTTAGATCAAAGACTGCTAGTCCTCCTTATGTTAGGAGAGAGACATTTGTACCAAAGCCTAAAAAAAGTTTTATGAAGGCTGTTTACAAAGTCAAATGTCCAGTCAATGATATTGTTACTAAACAAACATGGATACCTAAACTGAAACAAAAGATTGTCAAATCTGTTTATAAAGTGAAATGTTTGTTGAATAATGGTAAAGCTGTTGTTAAAGTAAAGAATGTTTTGCCTGACAAAGGCCAATTCTTTAAGTACTCTGGACCCAATCAAATTTGGGTTCCGAAGAAGGTTTAATCCGTTTGTCATTGCAGGGTGTTAAGCAGGTTGAACGAGTGACCTGGATCTTGGACAGTGGATGTTCAAGGCATATGACTGGAGACAGAACCCTGCTGACAAATGTGGTGGAGAAGGCCGGCCCAATAGTTACCTTTGGAGATAACAGCAAAGGTAGAACTGATGGATATGGCAGACTTGAAGCTGGAAATGTTATCATTGATGAAGTCTCTTTTGTGAAAGGACTTGAGCACAATTTGCTCAGTGTCAGTCAATTCTGTGACAAAGGTTATGAAGTTCATTTCAACAAGAAGAATTGTCTAATTTCACACAAGAGACATGAAAAGCCACAACTGACAGGAGTTAGAAAAGGCAATCTGTACGTAGCCAATATGAACTCAGGAAGCACTAAAGAAATCACTTGCTTCTACACTAAAGCATCTAATGATGAGAGTTGGCTATGGCACAAGAAACTTTCTCATCTTAATTTTAAGACAATGAATTCTCTGGTTAAAAGAGAGTTGGTGAGAGGTTTGCCTTCAATGGAATTCACTCAAGAAGGACTTTGTGATGCATGTCAAAAATGCAAGCTAAAAAGGGCAAGTCACAAGAGCACTGACACATCTTCAATAACTGAACCATTACATTTACCATTACATTTACTTCATATGGATTTGTTTGGTCCAGTTAATGTGATGTCTATGTCAAGGAAGAGATATGCTCTAGTGATTGTTGATGATTTTTCAAAATACACATGGGTCCTATTTTTGAATTCTAAAGATGAGACTCCACAACTGGTGATTGATCACATCAAATTAATTGAGCGAGATTCTACGTATCCAGTGAGAGCTATAAGATCAGACAATGGAACTGAATTCAAGAATGCAGTTCTAAATGACTTCTGCACTGAGAAGGGTATAACCAGACAATACTCAGCTCCAAGAACTCCTCAGCAAAATGGGGTAATGGAAAGAAAGAATAGAACCTTGATTGAAGCTGCACGTACTATGTTAAGTGAATCAAGGCTTCCATTGTACTTTTGGGCTGAAGCTGTCAATACTGCGTGCTATACCCAGAATCGAACTCTAATCAATAAAGATCAAATGAAGACACCCTATGAAATTATGGCTGATAAGAAACCATCACTCAAATACTTTCATGTATTTGGGGCAAAGTGCTTTGTGCTTAAAGAAGGTGATGATCAAGGTGGTAAATTCGATACCAAAGCATTTGAAGCAATTTTTATTGGTTATTCAATGAGAGCATACAGGGTGTATGTGATTGATGAACAGAAGATGATGGAAAGTGTCAACGTAACATTCGATGACACTAAACTCCCTAGTATCCAAACTGAGAATCCATCTGAGAAGCTATCTTTCGATGACATGACAGATACAGATTCAGATGATGACAATGCACCTGAGATTTTTGCTGATGCTATTGACAACAATGATGATCAGGGTAGTGGTGGAAACAATGATAATATTGAAGATACCACTGACACTCCTGAACATTCATCTAGTCAACCTGGCAACAACTCAGGGGGAGTTAATGAGGGATCAACTAGTCATACTCAACATCACAATGAAGATCAAGGCGAATCATCAAGATTAAATCTTCCCAGACAGACTGTTTGGAATAGAGCTCATCCTTTTGAGTTAATCATTGGTGATCCAGATGTTGGTGTAAAAACTAGAAGAGCTGTCCAAAATCAATGTAATTATTCAGGGTTTCTATCTGAAATGGAACCTAAGAAAACCGAAGAAGCTCTTTCTGTCCAAAGATCAGGCTCTCACCTGAAAAGAGGAGAACCAGAAATAGGAAACAACCGTTAGCTAGACCAATTCAAATTGTTGAGGTTCCTCAAGATGTAAGGGTGGCCACCAAGAAAGAAACTGAACTCTATATTGCTGACATTGAAGAGTACTCAAGTGTCAATCTTTCCTTGGATGATGTGGCAGATGTGAGTGTTGCATATAGGACAACCAGGTTACCAGAAAGGCTAATCTTCACCTACAAAGGAGGAAATAGCAGAACTTGGCCCCTACATCAAGTGTTAAATGAAGGCTACAGCAAACTCTGGAAGATTTGGTCCTTAATGAAAAGAACTGGGGGATTCACTCCAGAGGCAAAGAAAATAATTTTCAACAAGGTCAATGAATTGAGGAGAATCCGGTCTTCAAAGGAGGGTTTGCCTAAGAAGCTGAACATTCCATATGAACCTGGTAGGAAGGTTCACTTTTATCCATTCTGGATAATAGAATTAAGAGATGAACACAACTGTAGAAGATTTTTCAGAATAGAAGATCAACTGGAGAAAGCTAGCAATGAGTACTTGCAACAATTAATGTCTATGCTAGATCCAAATCACCCAGAAGAAAAGATCATCTACAGATCTCTAGAGAAGCAGCTTGAGGCAAACAGACATCAAGTCCATGGTATGAGGACTGCAAGGGGAAGAAAGCAATGATATGCTCAGTCTAGAGGAGTATCCCTTGTGGAAGTATGATTCTTTTATCTTGACTCGGTTCATTTCTTCACACTTTTGAAGCTTAGTACACTACATATGTTTTTACTTAAT
This sequence comes from Saposhnikovia divaricata, assembly GCA_036435485.1. Taxonomy (NCBI): domain Eukaryota; kingdom Viridiplantae; phylum Streptophyta; class Magnoliopsida; order Apiales; family Apiaceae; genus Saposhnikovia; species Saposhnikovia divaricata. The sequence continues at coordinate 21,625,059 of CM071595.1, forward strand.
CTCTGTATCCATACAAAGGTGTTTTGTTATCATCAAGGTTCTTAATTTATGGATGTTATTCTATCAGTCATAAATTGGGGGAGATTGTTAGGAATTATGTTGCTCTTGATGATAAGTACTTGAAAACACCTTGAAAACATATGTGTACAAGAATAAGTTTGTAACTTGTCAACGGATATCCAAGTTATAAGTATCCATTGATAAGGCAGCTTATCGGTTGATAAGTCTGTAGCATACCTCTTTTAAGTTTTGGTAGTTGTTTGGTTCTGTCATAGTTACTAGAAATCCTAAGTCATGTTGACTATCAATGGATATGCAGAATAGGATAGCTAATTGTATATAAGCTGTGCTATGTAATTCTGTATAAGTGAAGTGATATCTCAGCTGATGAAGTTTCTATGTCAACGGATATGGCACCTCAACAAACAACAGTCAACCTATTGATCAGTGTCTACTTCAACGGATAAAACGCTCCAACCAATAATGTCTTGGAATTAGAGGTTGATGGTGACTTGACATGCCTGACAGATCACATGGGTTGATAAATTTAAAAAGGGTATGGAAGCCAGTATTGGAAACGAAGAAGAAAAAGAAACATTCCTTGTTCTTGCAAACAATTCAGCTGGTAAATCTATTGCATATCTGTCCAAGACAATCCAGACAAAATTGTATCACATGGAGACAAGGAGTGGCAGCAACCCTACAGAATACTTTGACTTGCAAAATTCGTTTATTTTGTAGGGTTTGTAAACTTGGAGTATATATATATACTTCACGTGTAGCATAGCTAAGGAGAGAAGAAAACACAGAGCTGAAAGCAAAAAGCATTAGGTTTTTTTGTAAAATACTTAGCCTTGTATTCGCAGCTGTGTACTCGTTTACACAGATTATTTTCTTCTATACAACCCTCAGGTGGAGTCGACAAAAACCCACCTGAAATTTTTAAAGAGTGTTGTATGTTTGTTTTTCTTTAATTTCTGTTTCATAAGTTTCTTTCTGTTTATCTGCTTAAATCAAGATCCATCTGTTGTCTTATAAATTCGAAAGAATTTTCAACAAGATTGTATTCAAACCCCCCCTTCTACAATCTTGAGGTGTGCAACTGGGAAATAACACTCTTCTGTAGCTTCTACATATCGTTTACGACGTCTCTTGTTACATTCAATTTTTTGTTTTTCATTTGTAACTAATGGTCTTGTATGTATTGATTTTTACTTGATAGAATAATGTAATTATAATTCTATCTATGATTATATTAAAATTTCTTTTCCAATTCATTCTAGAGATCTTTTTTATTTGTTTATTTATATTTGATTTTAGTTATTTTTATACATATTTTACGGTAGTAGCTATATGTGGTTAGAGTTGAATATCAATATTAAGATATTAATAATTCTGTATGAATTTAATTTGGATCTAATCTACGTACAACAATGGACACATGGCAGCTATCTCTATTTTTACTTACAACCCCCACGCGCTTTTTTAATATCTATTAAATATATTTATTTTTTAATATTTATATGTTATTACATATCAATTTGTTAAAAAATTGATATATATTAGGTTTTACACGTTTAATCATAATTATATCCTTTTCATATTATAATTTTCTATTTAAAATTCAATTCAAATACAGCCTTTTTTAGTTATATCTTTTTAGATTATAATTTTTTTTAATATGATATAATCTTGATCGTCTATTTTTAAAAATATTAGATTAGACGGTTGAGATTATTTTAGTATTACAATGACCAAACCATAATGAACAAACCAAAATTATGGATAAGATTACTCTTACGCTTATTATATATAAGGATATAATAACTAGCGTAAATGTTCGTGCGAGGCACGACACTGAACTAATTTTTCATTCGAAATTAGATATATTTAAATAATTATGTAATTAAAAATATGATAAACGATAAAATTTCGATTTATCGAATGTTTTATAGTTATTTTGTAATATTGTAATACCAATTTTTTAAACCAAATATTTTATAATTTAATTAGATTTCATAAATTTGAATAAATATTCATACGAAAATAATCACATGAATAATTACGATTGTTAAATTATTAATTTAGTTTTCACTTGAGTGAAATGAATTTTATTAAATTGAACCTTTAAATATAATATAAATAATTATCTTAGTAAAATTATCCGTATATAATAGTGGCGTATGTAAACTCATTGATTTTATTGTAAAAAATTGATCGTATTTGTAAGACTATATTTGAGACAGATTACAAAATCTCTTAATATTGAGTAAAAGTCATCCTCATGCTTGTCCCAATCATTTTTACTAAACATATACATATATAAACTTTTAAATTTAAATGTTTAGTTTTAGTCTAATGTTTATTACACAATGTGGAAGTTTAATAAAAAAATTGGTAAATTAAAAAACATTTTATATTACAATTTTGAATTATTTTTTTAGCTCAATTTTAAATTTTTCTAAATATTTCAATTGATGTAAATTTTGACAACCTTAATTACCCGTGCATGTACATGAAATCTAAAATCAAATTTTTTGATTTTATGGTATATTGATCTAAGTATATGTTATAACTCAACCATTATATATTATCTTGATCAAGAGAAGAAGGACCCTGAGATTAAATTCAGGAAAGTTTCCTGAGATCCTCTTTAAAATTCATTGGGCCCGCAGGGCTAATTAATAAAATTTTAAACAAATCTTGATTTTATAAAAATGCCCATCCATATTTACATATAAAATCTATGTATCTCAGGGAACTTACCTGAGATGTATCTTAGGCCCCCTACTTTCATTGATCAATATATTGTATTGTACCATATTTATAGTCGAGTTATAATCTAATTGATCATTTTAGGGAAATTCTCAATGGTACCACTGTACTTTTGGCTTTTGCCAATGGTACCATTACGTTTTTGACTCCTCTAAACGGTACCCTTAACAAATTGACTTCTTAACAGAAATACCATTCTGTTAGAAAAACGTTATAGAAACGTTAAGTATGGTTTGCAGCCAATATTCAACCTTTTTTCTTATTGCATACTGCAACGCATGGCCAAGATTGTTCTTATATTTTTTTAATAGGTTTGGGACCAACCAATATTCTTCAAATATATTTTAGTGAAATTCTCAATGGTACCACCGTACTTTTGGTTTTTGCCGGTGGTACCATGTCCTTTTGACCTTACTTAACATTTCTAGAACGTTTTTTTAATAGAATGGTATTTTTTTTAGAAAGTCAATTTGTTAAGGGTACCGTTAAGAGAGTCAAAAACGTAATGGTACCATTGACAAAAGCCAAAAGTACAGTGGTACCATTGAGAATTTCCCATCATTTTATTGTAATATTTAGTATATCTTTTTTGATTTAATTATTATGTTAATCATATTATTTTGTATATATCACATAGATCATCATATTTTTAGAGTTTTCATCTTTTAACTTAATTTCAATTAATTTTCATATATATTTAAATATTTATATGACTCGCATATTTAAATTGTTAAAAGTCTAAATAGTTGGTTGACCAAAACCGTCTAATATGTCTCACATATTTAAAATTGTATATACCTAAAAAGTTTTGTGATGCAATTATTAATTATATTATGATTTGGTAACTAAAATTTACATATTTCTTAAAATCAACTCTTTTTTTTTTTGAAATCAAAACAAGCTGCATTCAACTTAAAAGATCACACGAAAGAGCCTCCAACAAACACGTAGGAGGAGACGTGAAAATATTCTGGGAATTAACTAAACACGGGAATCTATCCATTTCGTGAGCTACCCTGTTAGCATTCTTCCGGATGAAACAAATAGAAACTAAAGGCAAGCTTAACAAAGCCCGCTTACAATCCTCAATGACCTCACCCACCTCTAAACAATTCTGTTTATCACTTTTTAATGCTTGAACCGTGAGTAAAGAATCCGTTTCCACCACCACCTTAACTTCGAGGAGCTGCTGGTTTTTGATCCAAGACAATGCTTCTCGAACTCCCACTAATTCGGCCTCAAAGACAGACTCGACCATAGGAAGACATACATTCCTACCCATTAAAAACGTGCATTGACAGTCTCTCATCACCATCCCTACATTAAATTGCTGAGAATTCGGAAAGACAGAGGCATCCACATTCACCTTAATGCTTCCTGGCTGCGGATATTGCCATTTAGCTAGGCCCTTGTGCTCCGTTCTCCTCGACTGATCATTGTTACTCGCCTTATTCTTCTGTGCCTCAAGCCATTCCGATTGAACTCTAAAACTGCTGTCCATAGCAAACGCAGGCGTGACTGTTTTTGCATCCCAAACCTTTTTATTTCTCCAATACCACACTCCCCATAGAACAACAAAGATTCTGGTTATCTCTTTCATAGGTGCAGAGTCGACTTTACTTAACAGCCATTCGTGAGCATATTCAATTGTACTCCAGTCATACGAAACCCCAACATGATTCCAACAGCCCTGAGCAAAATCACAATCGAAAAAGAGATGTGCCATGTGCTCTATGTCAGTTAAACACATTGGACACGTGATCGGAATTCTGATACCTCTAGAACTGAGCCTCTTTCGAACTGGAACAACATTACGACAAAATCTCCAAATAAAAACCTTAATTTTCTGAGGAATTCGCAAATGCCAGATTCTTTTCCACCCAATACTTTGGGTAATTGCATTGTTGCCAAACTTCGAATTATACCAAAAGTGATACCCAGATTTTGCAGTGTAGATGCCATCTTTAGAACCCGTCCATGCAACTCTATCCAAGACATCTCTTTGAGGGACATTAACTGCCAGGATTGCTTCTGCATCCTCATGAATAAAGTGTTCTCTGACTAACCTTATGTTCCACCTTCTCTCGCTAGGGATTAAGAGACTTGAGGCAGTTTCATTTCTACCCTCGTATATAGGGTTACTTTCCACACAAAAATCAGCTTTCTTCCTCAACCAAGGATGCTTAGTGGCAATAATATCTCTGCCATTCCCAAAGACCCAACGAAAACCCTTTTGTAACTCTTCTTTCGCAGCCCATATGCCTGACCACACAAAACTAGGATCTCTCCCTTTACCAGCTTTAAGAACATTAGAAGTTGGAAAATATCTAGCTTTAAACAATCTAGTCACCAATGAATCAGGATTATGCAGAAAATTCCACATATGCTTACCTAGTAAAGCAATATTGAAACCGTGAAGATTTCTAAACCCCAAACCTCCTTTGCTCTTCATAGTACTCATGTTGTTCCACGCAAGCCAATTAAGACATTTCTGATTGTTTGCATTACCAGATCTCCACCAGTAGTTGTTGAAGAGCTGTTCCAACTCCTAACACAACGTTTTAGGAAGCAAGAAGCATTGCATGCTATAAGAGGGAATATCTTGTGCCACATTTATGATTAACACCGTCTTACCAGCTTGTGAAATCGGCTTCGCCTTCCATGCTTGAATTCTTTTACTAGCCTTATCTTTCAAATAACTGAACACCCTCTTCTTAGATTGTCCTACTAATGATGGTAATCCAAGGTACTTTGTGTTTGTTATCTCATTGTGAACTCCCAAGATTGCTGATAACTCCAGTTGTTTGTCACGTCTTACGTTTGCACTGAAATAAATCCCTGATTTCTGGAAGTTGACAGACTGGCCTGAACACTCCTCATACTTCTCAAGTAAACGCTTGACATTGGTAGCTTCCTCAGTCTTTGCTTGGAAAAACAGGAATGAGTCATCTGCAAAAAGTAGATGGGACACAGTAGGAGTTGTTCTACTTATTTTGCAACCATCGATTTCTCCAGCACTCGAGGCATCGTCTAAAGCATTTGATAGACCTTCAACACATAGCAAAAATGCATGTAAATAAATATTTTTTCTTAAAATCAACTTTTATTTTTTAATAATTTAACATCTACATGGAAATGCATGTAAATAAATATTTTTTCTTTTTGGATTCAGTTGCATTATGAGTATTCTAATTTTTTTTTCTATATCAATTATTTAAAATGCAAAAGAGAATTGTAGTACTGTATGCTCAATTGATTAAAAATATTTTTTATAATTTTATTTATCCAATATTCTAGAAATAATATAAACCAACATTTCATTTACTTAAAAAAAATGATGAAAAATGAGAGGATGAGACAAAAAGATAAGAGATGTGGTTTATCATATAGGATTTTTAAACAAAACTCAAAATCAACTATAGCACAATTGGTTAAGGCATGAGTTTGACAGTTGAAGGTTAATGGTTCGAATCTCAATACAAACATAATTTCACTAGAGTGTCCAAAACATCATTGTAATGCCCCAACTTCCCAATACTGAATATATATATATATATATATATATATATATATATATATATATAATAAAATAGACATTGATATAGGGAAATTTTAGAAAATTTCGGCATGAAGTATTCATAAATCGGACTATCCACCTGTAATTCAACCCAAACCAAATTCCAATTTAACAATTACACTTAATACACCAACGATTCCTCACTGGGATCGATTCCAGGTTATGGTATGAAACAAGAATCTAAACCATACAAATTATTACAATTTCTTCTACTATTCTGATTTCAATAACTATACCGCTTAATCTGTAGCTTAACTCCAATTCGTGCTTACCCGCTTTAGCTTCGAGATCTATCCTGCAAAGGCTGCCTCATTGCTCTCATATGACTCGTACGATGTAAACATCCACCCTTATTCCTAACTGAAAGATTAGAGAAAATGAAGCAAGAGTGAGCCAAAGAATGCTCAGCAAGCGAACAGTATAGCGAAACAATAATACCACAATGATTCATTGGTGAACATATCACTGACCAACTTATCTCAAAGGAATAATTCACAATTACAGAAGCTCAAGAACTTTAAAGATATAACATTTCATTTAATTCAGGAAATGAAATAGAATTGGACTATTTTGCATTTTATTAATAAAAACAATAAGGTTAGGCTGCTGATCAGTCACGCACTAACCCCGGACAAACGCACACAACAATGTCCTTTAATTTATCCACGGCACAGATTGGCCTTACTAACTTCTGACCACGAATCTGGTCCGACCCTTTACGGTCCACATTTAAAAAAAAAACAACAGTCCAATCCTATAATCTGAACGTCAGGTGTCGGAACAATCGACCACCTCGACCAGCCAAGCACCCTGGCAACTCACGTTCCAGGTTAACAACTCAAATCTCAAGAAGAAATGAGGTCTAGTAAAATTCTGACCTAAACATCGACAATTTCGATATAGAGAAGGGTATTATTTCATAATATATCAATGGAACAGGGACAACAAATTCAGCACTATTGATTGGGATATGATACACAGCTACTCATATTTATTGAAAATTAAAGAGCAATAATATCAACGACAAATCGAATTAATATAATGATCAAGTGACGAAAAGCATGGTTCACTTGAAAGATAAGTAATATGATTTATTTGCAACATGAGTAACAACAACTGTAATTGTAAGATAAAGCAAGGATATAGTCAAGTGCTAAGCATTTAATAAAATTTACCAACACATTGTCAAGTTGAATTAACATAAGTGAGTTAAATAGTTTAAAAATGAACATCTGTAAAATAACTCCAGGACAATTAAATTGTGGGACAATTTGAAGAAAGCCTCTCCTAAAGGGGTCCATTGGTGAAAATCCATTACCAAGTTTGAACTATCATGAGAGATTCAAATATCTTAAAACGAAGATTTAAGAAATTCTCAATTATTTAAGGTCTCATTCTTGTCAGCTAAGCACTCATAGGCTTCAGCTGCCAGAACCGGCATGACAATAATGAGTTTAAATAATTAAGAAGATCTCAATTCATTCTTGGCTTTAACCGTCACTGAGCAACACATGCCTCAGCAACAGTATAAACCTCGAATTAGTTTACATAAATTTGAAAGAAAATATACTTTGAAGCATATCAGCATAGACGAGGAATATTGAAATAATTTAATTTTTTTAAAATAAATCAACACCTGAACGATATGTGGGAAAATAAACAATGACAGAATAATTTGAGAATAAATGTTTGTAATTTAATTGAAGGAAATGTCACTGGGAATAAAAATGAAAAGTATAGGCACTAGCAAAATGATTTGAAAGGATAATCGTATAATTAACAGGACAGTTTCACGTTATTTATAGTAAAAATGAAGAATATAATCGCTTGCAGGAAGGGATTTCGAAAGAACAATAAATAATACAAAAAGTTTCACATCACTTGAACATTAAGTGAAGAATAGTAAACTTGCAAACTAATTTGACAGAAACAAACTTATCCCACTTGAACAATAAGCAGGGAATAGTACACTTGCCTCAATACATGAAGTTTCCAATTCCAATATCTCGACTCTTTACTCTTTTTTACATCCATCTCTCTTTTCTTATTCATTGGTCCTTACTGGATCATACATCTGTCCTTCTTCTGTAACTTGTCATCCTCTTCATGACACACTCGTCAACTCTGATAATCTTTCCATTCCTCCATATTCCATCTACATGTGCACTGGCTCTTACCGGCCTCATTTTGGTACCTATATAAAGGTAAAGTAATACTTCAGTACGCTTTTAACCTTAATCGTCTAACTTTGTTCTACCCAAATGCGTCCTATACGCTGTAAAATTAACAAATATAGCTCAAAATAATACGTATAATCACAAAATCAAGTAAGCACATAGCATGTAATATCAATTTACACTTATCTCTCTTTAACATGTATAATATATCGATCTACTAATTATTCTTATTGGAATACTAAAAGAAATATAAAATAGTTCTAACGAAAAATTGGACTACAACATTATTCACATACAATTTCCATCTCAACAACTCGCGCATGAATTTCAATCCCGAAATTAAATAGACTCAAATTAACAAACAAAAATGGGATTATAGGATAGTCATTCACTTGTATAAGCTAAGAACTCTTAAATCCTTGACGCAATTGTTATAATACATAGCCCATATCACCATTTTGCTATAAACGATTCACCAAAAATTCCACCACACTGTCAGATATCTAAAAATTTCGTATTAACCATACAATTAAATCCATTTATCATAGAGCAACGGAACAATTACATTAGAAAACCTGAACTTAAAAGATCAAACCAGAGAACAATTAAAACCTACAACTGATTTAAAAGGATACATAAGCATGGTTACCAAAAACCAATTCATCCCCGGAAATTCAAATGATAAATAACTTCTTTCTTGATAGTCTTCCCATTAACTTTCACAGGGCCCCTACTTCCTTTGTTTTTCAAGCACCGTACACTAATCAAGAACCACACATACTGGATATACTACTACCACCTTTACTCTGACTTTCTCTCTGTTTTAATCCCACAAAACACCCACTCATACGCGACACTCCCCTACCCCTGGTGTAACATCCCGGATTTTCGGGATATTAATTCTAAATACAAAACTTAAATAAAATGGATTCTTTATTCAAATAAATCAAATATTCCATGAAAGTCAAATGCAGCGGTCAAATTCAATATTCTAAAATCATCAAATCGGAGACGCAGCTCCACAAATACAATATTCAATAATCACTATCTAATAAAGTACTGACAATTTATTCAAGTAATACGATAAAACTTTTCCAATAATTGCATCTAAAATAGCTAGCACGAAGGTCCACAAGTTCACATCTTATTCTCAATAAGCTTCCAAAAATCAAACCTGAAATATTAGAAAAGGGGTGAGCTACACAGCTCAGCAAGTACAAATTGACTAACAGATGTTCTTAAAAATCAATGGGTGTTTTAATAAAATAATTTTTCTCAAAACAATAATAATTTTCGAAAACCTTTTTGCGAAAAATGATCCAACCCAAAGTTTTATATTTTCAAAATACAGAATTTAAAAGAGAAACAGAAGCAGAAAACAGAAACAAAACGAAACGAAAATCGAAAATACCACAGTCTTGCTCTACGGCCACACTTTGCCAGTGACCGGCATCTTATTCTTATTCTTTTGTCACACTTTGCCAGTGACCGGCATATAAAGTTCAATAATTACGTGCCCTTAATAGGTATCTAAAGTTGCACACTTGTGCGCCTACTAAGGGTATCTAAGGCTAGTTCCGGAACTATAGCGTAAATTACGAACAGGTTCGATAACGTAGAGACTGAGTTCTAAAATAAAATACTTATATCTTATAAAGTTCGAAACAGAATTTCTTATATCTTATACGAAAATCAAAAGTTGCAGAATCAAAATATACTTTTCGAAAATTAAAAGTAAGTCAAAAAGTACTTACCTCGAAGTCGATTCTAAATATCAAAAATAATTGCACGAACAATCCTATAAATTTAATAAACCAAACATAATTAATTATTTACTATTATAACCACATTTTGTACATGCATTACGAATATAGTCTCTGGCAGGCCGTGTAATTGTTTATATATAATTTGTTATAAAATACATGATTAATTGCTTTGTGGTTTATTAATTGAATTTATAGGACTGTTCGTGTTTAAATTTTGGTATTCAGTCGATTTTGAGGTAAGTGACTTTTCGTTGCTCACTATTATTATAAAATCTGTTTTATTCTGTTTCAAAATATCTGTTTGATTTGGTTATCGAAATTGTGATATCGAAAATTGATTTAGAAAAGAATTATTTTAGAATTCCCCAGTTTTAGTTGCGTATCGAATCATAGAATCCGATCACTGGATAGTGTGACATATAGAATTATAGAACTATTTTACGCGCGTTCCGGAACACATAGATACGTAAACTGGCCCCATCGAACATAGAACCGTGTCACTGGTTAGTGTGACCGTAAATTAGAACTGTGGGAATAAAATATGATTTATTTGTTTAGATTCTTTTATCGATTTAAAGTTTCAGAAATTTTGTTTTTTTTAAAAAAAAATATTATTTTTGAGCCGTTGGGCGATAGTTACTTGCTGGGCTTCGCAGCTCATTGTTTTAATATATTTCAGGTTTGGACTTTTGGAAGCTTAATGAGAATAAGGATGTGAATTTTGTGGACTTTCATGCTAGCTGTTAGATGCCTTTATTGGATTAGACTCTTTAAATTATTAGAATAAAGATTGTTATTGAATATTGGGTTTTTGGAGCTGCGTCTCCGAATTTATCTTTTTGAATTATTGAATTTGACCGCTGCGTTTGACTATCGTTAATTTTGGAGTATTTGAATAAAGAATTTCGTTTTTATTGAGTTTCGTATTTAGAATTAATAGTCCGAAAAGTCGGGCTGTTACAGTTAGTATCAGAGCCTAGGTTTTCCTTCGGAGTGTATTACGTATGGGACTAGTACATTCCCTAGGATGCGATCCTATAGATTATCATATAGGTTTTGACCTTTAAGTTTGTAAATTATTTTGAATTTAGGCAACTTGTCTGTGTGATTATTTGACCTATTTGACTTTTGTGCTTTTTGATCATTGATTATAAGTTTGAAAGTATGTTGTTATTTAAGATGGGTAACTCGTTATATTTATTATTAATTGTTATTATATTAATAATGGGTTAGAATTATGTTAGTACGAGCATGTCAATACCTTTCTACAGTTTTACGTGTTAACTGATTAAGTCTCATGTGTGCCACGTTGGGTTTAATGTCTTAAGGCCTATTAATTTATTTTGACATGATTAGTTGGATATAGTCTCTGGCAGGCCGTGTAATTGTTTATATATAATTTGTTATAAAATACATGATTAATTGCTTTGTGGTTTATTAATTGAATTTATAGGACTGTTCGTGTTTAAATTTTGGTATTCAGTCGATTTCGAGGTAAGTGACTTTTCGTTGCTCACTATTATTATAAAATCTGTTTTATTCTGTTTCAAAATATCTGTTTGATTTGGTTATCGAAATTGTGATATCGAAAATTGATTTAGAAAAGAATTATTTTAGAATTCCCCAGTTTTAGTTGCGTATCGAATCATAGAATCCGGTCACTGGATAGTGTGACATATATAATTATAGAACTAGTTTACGCGCGTTCCGGAACACATAGATACGTAAACTGGCCCCATCGAACATAGAACCGTGTCACTGGTTAGTGTGACCGTAAATTAGAACTGTGGGAATAAAATATGATTTATTTGTTTAGATTCTTTTATCGATTTAAAGTTTCAGAAATTTTGTTTTTTTTAAAAAAAAATATTATTTTTGAGCCGTTGGGCGATAGTTACTTGCTGGGCTTCGCAGCTCATTGTTTTAATATATTTCAGGTTTGGACTTTTGGAAGCTTAATGAGAATAAGGATGTGAATTTTGTGGACTTTCATGCTAGCTGTTAGATGCCTTTATTAGATTAGACTCTTTAAATTATTAGAATAAAGATTGTTATTGAATATTGGGTTTTTGGAGCTGCGTCTCCGAATTTATCTTTTTGAATTATTGAATTTGACCGCTGCGTTTGACTATCGTTAATTTTGGAGTATTTGAATAAAGAATTTCGTTTTTATTGAGTTTCATATTTAGAATTAATAGTCCGAAAAGTCGGGTTGTTACAGTTGGTATCAGAGCCTAGGTTTTCCTTCGGAGTGTATTAGGTATGGGACTAGTACATTCCCTAGGATGCGATCCTATAGATTATCATATAGGTTTTGACCTTTAAGTTTGTAAATTATTTTGAATTTAGGCAACTTGTTTGTGTGATTATTTGACCTATTTGACTTTTGTGCTTTTTGATCATTGATTATAAGTTTGAAAGTATGTTGTTATTTAAGGTGGGTAACTCGTTATATTTATTATTAATTGTTATTATATTAATAATGGGTTAGAATTATGTTAGTACGAGCATGTCAATACCTTTCTACAGTTTTACGTGTTAACTGATTAAGTCTCATGTGTGCCACGTTGGGTTTAATGTCTTAAGGCCTATTAATTTATTTTGACATGATTAGTTGGATATAGTCTCTGGCAGGCCGTGTAATTGTTTATATATAATTTGTTATAAAATACATGATTAATTGCTTTGTGGTTTATTAATTGAATTTATAGGACTGTTCGTGTTTAAATTTTGGTATTCAGTCGATTTCGAGGTAAGTGACTTTTCGTTGCTCACTATTATTATAAAATCTGTTTTATTCTGTTTCAAAATATCTGTTTGATTTGGTTATCGAAATTGTGATATCGAAAATTGATTTAGAAAAGAATTATTTTAGAATTCCCCAGTTTTAGTTGCGTATCGAATCATAGAATCCGGTCACTGGATAGTGTGACATATAGAATTATAGAACTAGTTTACGCGCGTTCCGGAACACATAGATACGTAAACTGGCCCCATCGAACATAGAACCGTGTCACTGGTTAGTGTGACCGTAAATTAGAACTGTGGGAATAAAATATGATTTATTTGTTTAGATTCTTTTATCGATTTAAAGTTTCAGAAATTTTGTTTTTTTAAAAAAAAAATATTATTTTTGAGCCGTTGGGCGATAGTTACTTGCTGGGCTTCGCAGCTCATTGTTTTAATATATTTCAGGTTTGGACTTTTGGAAGCTTAATGAGAATAAGGATGTGAATTTTGTGGACTTTCATGCTAGCTGTTAGATGCCTTTATTAGATTAGACTCTTTAAATTATTAGAATAAAGATTGTTATTGAATATTGGGTTTTTGGAGCTGCGTCTCCGAATTTATCTTTTTGAATTATTGAATTTGACCGCTGCGTTTGACTATCGTTAATTTTGGAGTATTTGAATAAAGAATTTCATTTTTATTGAGTTTCGTATTTAGAATTAATAGTCCGAAAAGTCGGGTTGTTACAGTTGGTATCAGAGCCTAGGTTTTCCTTCGGAGTGTATTAGGTATGGGACTAGTACATTCCCTAGGATGCGATCCTATAGATTATCATATAGGTTTTGACCTTTAAGTTTGTAAATTATTTTGAATTTAGGCAACTTGTTTGTGTGATTATTTGACCTATTTGACTTTTGTGCTTTTTGATCATTGATTATAAGTTTGAAAGTATGTTGTTATTTAAGGTGGGTAACTCGTTATATTTATTATTAATTGTTATTATATTAATAATGGGTTAGAATTATGTTAGTACGAGCATGTCAATACCTTTCTACAGTTTTACGTGTTAATTGATTTAGTCTCATGTGTGCCACGTTGGGTTTAATGTCTTAAGGCCTATTAATTTATTTTGACATGATTAGTTGGATATAGTCTCTGGCAGGCCGTGTAATTGTTTATATATAATTTGTTATAAAATACATGATTAATTGCTTTGTGGTTTATTAATTGAATTTATAGGACTGTTCGTGTTTAAATTTTGGTATTCAGTCGATTTCGAGGTAAGTGACTTTTCGTTGCTCACTATTATTATAAAATCTGTTTTATTCTGTTTCAAAATATCTGTTTGATTTGGTTATCGAAATTGTGATATCGAAAATTGATTTAGAAAAGAATTATTTTAGAATTCCCCAGTTTTAGTTGCGTATCGAATCATAGAATCCGGTCACTGGATAGTGTGACATATAGAATTATAGAACTAGTTTACGCGCGTTCCGGAACACATAGATACGTAAACTGGCCCCATCGAACATAGAACCGTGTCATTGGTTAGTGTGACCGTAAATTAGAACTGTGGGAATAAAATATGATTTATTTGTTTAGATTCTTTTATCGATTTAAAGTTTCAGAAATTTTGTTTTTTTTTAAAAAAAAATATTATTTTTGAGCCGTTGGGCGATAGTTACTTGCTGGGATTCGCAGCTCATTGTTTTAATATATTTCAGGTTTGGACTTTTGGAAGCCTAATGAGAATAAGGATGTGAATTTTGTGGACTTTCATGCTAGCTGTTAGATGCCTTTATTAGATTAGACTCTTTAAATTATTAGAATAAAGATTGTTATTGAATATTGGGTTTTTGGAGCTGCGTCTCCGAATTTATCTTTTTGAATTATTGAATTTGACCGCTGCGTTTGACTATCGTTAATTTTGGAGTATTTGAATAAAGAATTTCGTTTTTATTGAGTTTCGTATTTAGAATTAATAGTCTGAAAAGTCGGGTTGTTACAGTTGGTATCAGAGCCTAGGATTTCCTTCGGAGTGTATTAGGTATGAGACTAGTACATTCCCTAGGATGCGATCCTATAGATTATCATATAGGTTTTGACCTTTAAGTTTGTAAATTATTTTGAATTTAGGCAACTTGTTTGTGTGATTATTTGACCTATTTGACTTTTGTGCTTTTTGATCATTGATTATAAGTTTGAAAGTATGTTGTTATTTAAGGTGGGTAACTCGTTATATTTATTATTAATTGTTATTATATTAATAATGGGTTAGAATTATGTTAGTACGAGCATGTCAATACCTTTCTACAGTTTTACGTGTTAACTGATTAAGTCTCATGTGTGCCACGTTGGGTTTAATGTCTTAAGGCCTATTAATTTATTTTGACATGATTAGTTGGATATAGTCTCTGGCAGGCCGTGTAATTGTTTATATATAATTTGTTATAAAATACATGATTAATTGCTTTGTGGTTTATTAATTGAATTTATAGGACTGTTCGTGTTTAAATTTTGGTATTCAGTCGATTTCGAGGTAAGTGACTTTTCGTTGCTCACTATTATTATAAAATCTGTTTTATTCTGTTTCAAAATATCTGTTTGATTTGGTTATCGAAATTGTGATATCGAAAATTGATTTAGAAAAGAATTATTTTAGAATTCCCCAGTTTTAGTTGCGTATCGAATCATAGAATCCGGTCACTGGATAGTGTGACATATAGAATTATAGAACTAGTTTACGCGCGTTCCGGAACACATAGATACGTAAACTGGCCCCATCGAACATAGAACCGTGTCACTGGTTAGTGTGACCGTAAATTAGAACTGTGGGAATAAAATATGATTTATTTGTTTAGATTCTTTTATCGATTTAAAGTTTCAGAAATTTTGTTTTTTTAAAAAAAAAATATTATTTTTGAGCCGTTGGGCGATAGTTACTTGCTGGGCTTCGCAGCTCATTGTTTTAATATATTTCAGGTTTGGACTTTTGGAAGCTTAATGAGAATAAGGATGTGAATTTTGTGGACTTTCATGCTAGCTGTTAGATGCCTTTATTAGATTAGACTCTTTAAATTATTAGAATAAAGATTGTTATTGAATATTGGGTTTTTGGAGCTGCGTCTCCGAATTTATCTTTTTGAATTATTGAATTTGACCGCTGCGTTTGACTATCGTTAATTTTGGAGTATTTGAATAAAGAATTTCATTTTTATTGAGTTTCGTATTTAGAATTAATAGTCCGAAAAGTCGGGTTGTTACAGTTGGTATCAGAGCCTAGGTTTTCCTTCGGAGTGTATTAGGTATGGGACTAGTACATTCCCTAGGATGCGATCCTATAGATTATCATATAGGTTTTGACCTTTAAGTTTGTAAATTATTTTGAATTTAGGCAACTTGTTTGTGTGATTATTTGACCTATTTGACTTTTGTGCTTTTTGATCATTGATTATAAGTTTGAAAGTATGTTGTTATTTAAGGTGGGTAACTCGTTATATTTATTATTAATTGTTATTATATTAATAATGGGTTAGAATTATGTTAGTACGAGCATGTCAATACCTTTCTACAGTTTTACGTGTTAACTGATTTAGTCTCATG
Organism: Saposhnikovia divaricata; assembly: GCA_036435485.1. Taxonomy (NCBI): domain Eukaryota; kingdom Viridiplantae; phylum Streptophyta; class Magnoliopsida; order Apiales; family Apiaceae; genus Saposhnikovia; species Saposhnikovia divaricata. Next base: position 21,641,687 of record CM071595.1, read on the forward strand.
TGTGCCACGTTGGGTTTAATGTCTTAAGGCCTATTAATTTATTTTGACATGATTAGTTGGATATAGTCTCTGGCAGGCCGTGTAATTGTTTATATATAATTTGTTATAAAATACATGATTAATTGCTTTGTGGTTTATTAATTGAATTTATAGGACTGTTCGTGTTTAAATTTTGGTATTCAGTCGATTTCGAGGTAAGTGACTTTTCGTTGCTCACTATTATTATAAAATCTGTTTTATTCTGTTTCAAAATATCTGTTTGATTTGGTTATCGAAATTGTGATATCGAAAATTGATTTAGAAAAGAATTATTTTAGAATTCCCCAGTTTTAGTTGCGTATCGAATCATAGAATCCGGTCACTGGATAGTGTGACATATAGAATTATAGAACTAGTTTACGCGCGTTCCGGAACACATAGATACGTAAACTGGCCCCATCGAACATAGAACCGTGTCATTGGTTAGTGTGACCGTAAATTAGAACTGTGGGAATAAAATATGATTTATTTGTTTAGATTCTTTTATCGATTTAAAGTTTCAGAAATTTTGTTTTTTTTTTAAAAAAAATATTATTTTTGAGCCGTTGGGCGATAGTTACTTGCTGGGATTCGCAGCTCATTGTTTTAATATATTTCAGGTTTGGACTTTTGGAAGCCTAATGAGAATAAGGATGTGAATTTTGTGGACTTTCATGCTAGCTGTTAGATGCCTTTATTAGATTAGACTCTTTAAATTATTAGAATAAAGATTGTTATTGAATATTGGGTTTTTGGAGCTGCGTCTCCGAATTTATCTTTTTGAATTATTGAATTTGACCGCTGCGTTTGACTATCGTTAATTTTGGAGTATTTGAATAAAGAATTTCGTTTTTATTGAGTTTCGTATTTAGAATTAATAGTCCGAAAAGTCGGGTTGTTACAGTTGGTATCAGAGCCTAGGATTTCCTTCGGAGTGTATTAGGTATGAGACTAGTACATTCCCTAGGATGCGATCCTATAGATTATCATATAGGTTTTGACCTTTAAGTTTGTAAATTATTTTGAATTTAGGCAACTTGTTTGTGTGATTATTTGACCTATTTGACTTTTGTGCTTTTTGATCATTGATTATAAGTTTGAAAGTATGTTGTTATTTAAGGTGGGTAACTCGTTATATTTATTATTAATTGTTATTATATTAATAATGGGTTAGAATTATGTTAGTACGAGCATGTCAATACCTTTCTACAGTTTTACGTGTTAACTGATTAAGTCTCATGTGTGCCACGTTGGGTTTAATGTCTTAAGGCCTATTAATTTATTTTGACATGATTAGTTGGATATAGTCTCTGGCAGGCCGTGTAATTGTTTATATATAATTTGTTATAAAATACATGATTAATTGCTTTGTGGTTTATTAATTGAATTTATAGGACTGTTCGTGTTTAAATTTTGGTATTCAGTCGATTTCGAGGTAAGTGACTTTTCGTTGCTCACTATTATTATAAAATCTGTTTTATTCTGTTTCAAAATATCTGTTTGATTTGGTTATCGAAATTGTGATATCGAAAATTGATTTAGAAAAGAATTATTTTAGAATTCCCCAGTTTTAGTTGCGTATCGAATCATAGAATCCGGTCACTGGATAGTGTGACATATAGAATTATAGAACTAGTTTACGCGCGTTCCGGAACACATAGATACGTAAACTGGCCCCATCGAACATAGAACCGTGTCATTGGTTAGTGTGACCGTAAATTAGAACTGTGGGAATAAAATATGATTTATATGTTTAGATTCTTTTATCGATTTAAAGTTTCAGAAATTTTGTTTTTTTTTTAAAAAAAATATTATTTTTGAGCCGTTGGGCGATAGTTACTTGCTGGGATTCGCAGCTCATTGTTTTAATATATTTCAGGTTTGGACTTTTGGAAGCCTAATGAGAATAAGGATGTGAATTTTGTGGACTTTCATGCTAGCTGTTAGATGCCTTTATTAGATTAGACTCTTTAAATTATTAGAATAAAGATTGTTATTGAATATTGGGTTTTTGGAGCTGCGTCTCCGAATTTATCTTTTTGAATTATTGAATTTGACCGCTGCGTTTGACTATCGTTAATTTTGGAGTATTTGAATAAAGAATTTCGTTTTTATTGAGTTTCGTATTTAGAATTAATAGTCCGAAAAGTCGGGTTGTTACAGTTGGTATCAGAGCCTAGGATTTCCTTCGGAGTGTATTAGGTATGAGACTAGTACATTCCCTAGGATGCGATCCTATAGATTATCATATAGGTTTTGACCTTTAAGTTTGTAAATTATTTTGAATTTAGGCAACTTGTTTGTGTGATTATTTGACCTATTTGACTTTTGTGCTTTTTGATCATTGATTATAAGTTTGAAAGTATGTTGTTATTTAAGGTGGGTAACTCGTTATATTTATTATTAATTGTTATTATATTAATAATGGGTTAGAATTATGTTAGTACGAGCATGTCAATACCTTTCTACAGTTTTACGTGTTAACTGATTAAGTCTCATGTGTGCCACGTTGGGTTTAATGTCTTAAGGCCTATTAATTTATTTTGACATGATTAGTTGGATATAGTCTCTGGCAGGCCGTGTAATTGTTTATATATAATTTGTTATAAAATACATGATTAATTGCTTTGTGGTTTATTAATTGAATTTATAGGACTGTTCGTGTTTAAATTTTGGTATTCAGTCGATTTCGAGGTAAGTGACTTTTCGTTGCTCACTATTATTATAAAATCTGTTTTATTCTGTTTCAAAATATCTGTTTGATTTGGTTATCGAAATTGTGATATCGAAAATTGATTTAGAAAAGAATTATTTTAGAATTCCCCAGTTTTAGTTGCGTATCGAATCATAGAATCCGGTCACTGGATAGTGTGACATATAGAATTATAGAACTAGTTTACGCGCGTTCCGGAACACATAGATACGTAAACTGGCCCCATCGAACATAGAACCGTGTCATTGGTTAGTGTGACCGTAAATTAGAACTGTGGGAATAAAATATGATTTATTTGTTTAGATTCTTTTATCGATTTAAAGTTTCAGAAATTTTGTTTTTTTTTTAAAAAAATATTATTTTTGAGCCGTTGGGCGATAGTTACTTGCTGGGCTTCGCAGCTCATTGTTTTAATATATTTCAGGTTTGGACTTTTGGAAGCCTAATGAGAATAAGGATGTGAATTTTGTGGACTTTCACGCTAGCTGTTAGATGCCTTTATTAGATTAGACTCTTTAAATTATTAGAATAAAGATTGTTATTGAATATTGGGTTTTTGGAGCTGCGTCTCCGAATTTATCTTTTTGAATTATTGAATTTGACCGCTGCGTTTGACTATCGTTAATTTTGGAGTATTTGAATAAAGAATTTCGTTTTTATTGAGTTTTGTATTTAGAATTAATAGTCCGAAAAGTCGGGCTGTTACACCAGGCCTCCTTCGATCTTATACATCAACCTGGCAACACCCTGCACCTACAACCTTCCTACAGGATATATATATCACCTCACCAAATTCTACACAGCACGACCACACAATCTAGACCCAAGCAAGATAAACCAAGACAACCAAACCCCATCCTTCCAAACGTAACCCATCAATGCTACATACATCTACAATCCGATTATCAAATCCCCTCACTAACCTTACTTTGTAACTCACATCACCACCACCCTTTGCTGCACTCACACCGAAAATAACCCAAAACAACACAATTGAAGTGAATCATCCAAAATCCCGAACCCAGTTATGAGCTTCGATTTTCCTGAACTACAACTAACAAGTGACTTGATTTGGGTGGATAATCATACCATCCATACTCGACCCATGCTAGAGCTTACAGAGAGAAACGATTCTATATATATAAATCGATAATTTTGCAAGAGATAACCCCTTTCTTGGTTTCGTTACTCACACAACAACACCCCCTCAACACCATCATACCCATTTACAAATTCAACTGACACTACCATACTCTAACTGCCAAACCTACTAACAACATTCCAGCCCCCTTCCCTCTTCAACATCACCACCCAATACACCAGTATTCCTCCTTGTAACAACACTTGTAACCACCCCGTTGTAATCTCCCAGCTCCTTACCAGTCCAACCACAAACACACACTCTGTACGCACACACTCTGATTACATATACACAACAATATATAAACATATATATATATATATATATATATATATATATATATATATATATATATATATATATATATATATATATATATACATAATCTGCAATCACACACACCCACAATCGTATATTAGCAAGAACAGTCAACCAAGAGGCCTGATTAGAGCTTTAATTCGAACAACTCCGACCGAGAACATACACAGACGCGAGATGGAAGACAGGGGAAAGAAAAGGAGAGCTAGAGAGTGAGAGACGAGAGAGATATATGGGAGAGATTAGGACCGAGAGAGATTGTATGAGAGGAAACGAGAGAGATTGAGAGAGGAATTGTGGGAGAGAGATAAGAGTTTCATTTTTTTTTCAATGGGAACAATCGAGAGGGCTTGAGAACAATCCAGAGAAACACAGCTGAATTAGAATGAAATTAGAGATTTTAAGGAATTGGGAAAAAGAATGGGGTAAAACAATGATTTACTAATTAATTTCTGATTTAACATAATTGAACAATCACTCAATAAAATGAAAATTAAACGGATAACAATTAAGAAAAATTTCAAACTAATTTTCAAAATTTAGAAAATAAAATTACATATCTCCCCATATTTTTAAAATATTTTTAGGATCAAAAATGAATAATATATGAATTTTACAAGTTTTGATTGTTTAAATACTATATAAATCATAAAATCATTTTAAAATACTGAAACACCCAAAATAATTTTTCCAATAATTTTAAAAACTAATTAAATATACAAAGATGATATTACAAAAGGTTTCATGATTTTCAAATACTCCTATGATTTTATAAAAATTTTCAAAGATCAATGCATGATTTAAATAGATTTAACTCGTCACAATTCAAAGAAAATTACACGGACCCACATTTCACATATTCATCAACATATAAGCATGTAAACATGATGTCACATAAATTCAATCCTAAAAAAAAATTCACCTCATGTAATCCACAGTTAATATTACATAATAATAATTATAAATACGAACTTTCTAAGGCGTTATAATCATAGTGGCTTGGCACGTCATAAAAGTTATTTCTTCCGTTCTTTTCATTTATTCATAAATGAATTAAACATGGAGGTTAAAAAAATGTAAAATAATAGAAAAAAGTATGAAAAGTGAGTAAAATGATGGAATCAATCAATAATTTAGATAATAAAGTGAGTTCAGTGAAAAAAAGTAGTGTATATAGTTATTTTTTATATAATAAAAAAATTGTTATTTCAAAAAAAATTATTATTTTGGTTAAGTTTTAGAATGTAAAAAATTGAGAGGAACTTCCTAATAAAAAAAGTGTAAAGAAATGAGACTGGATAATTTTGGCTTCGTCAAATGATTTTCCATCTGAATACTGAATATTGTTTTATTATTTAGAAATGATAAGTGATACTTCCTCTGTCCCTCTCATTTTTTTACACTTTCCTTTTGGGATGTCACTCTCAATTTTTTACATTCCAAAATTTATCCAAAATAGTAAAATTTTATAATTTAAAAATTAACTACGCCTACTACTTTTTTCCACTAAACTTACTTTATAACATAAATATTTCTTTTACTAAAATCATTTTATAACATAAAATATTGATTGTCTCATAACTTTACTCATTTTTCTTACATTTTTTCACTATTTTACATTTTTTCAAAATCTTCGCGCCGAAGTCATTTGTAAATAAATGATAGGGAGGGAAGGGGAGGGGAGGGGGGTTTAACTATCACCAAGCAAAACCAAACACCTTCAACATATATTTGTTCGTGGTGGAGTGCTCATCATGTTCAATTATTACGGATTGAATGGCCAAAATTGAGCCAAATGTTGTGCAATTTTATTTACATATAATTAACTGAATTTCATTCCATATACCTACATAGGCTTCATGTTGATTAATAATTAAGTCCCTTATTATTGTCACTGTTATCGATCGAAACGTTTTTTTAAATCAATAAAAATATATGATGCGAATGACATCTAAAATAAACAATCAAATTGGTTAACAAAATAAAATAAAATAAACAATCATATTAATGTGAAATGAAATGTGTTTATTCCCATTTAACACATCAAACAAAGATTTTAATTTGATCATCTTGTCAAACAGTTTCTCCACTAAGATCAAAGTGGTAAATTTCTTTTTCCCTCGACTGTACGCAGATTCGAAATTATGGTTTTTGATAATTAAATCTGTACGTAATAAACAGTTTCTACTTGTGCATTATTGATTTTTTTGCATCCTATCACAGCAGATACTTAATTGTATAGTTGTATTAAGTGTATAAAAAGAAAGGCATGGGACGAAAAAATGCGGGTTTGCATATGCGTATTCTGGAAGTATAGTGGTACAAAAATGTACAAGTCGCAGCTGTTGTGGGTGTAATAATTCAAATGTAAAATATTTTAATTTGTAATTTCCACCGAATCCATAAATTCCGAAAGTTTAAATTCATGGCGTGTGTCCTTATTAAGATCTAGATCTACTTCATTAATTCATTGTGGTCCCAAATTTAACAGTTCTATATTTTAGAGCATCTCTGTCTATATAAAAAAAATTAAGAAATATTAAAAATTGTTATAAATATAGTTATATAATCGAATTTTGACAGAAGTTGATGCAAAAAGGATAATTCACTTTTTGAATAAGTAGGCTTATATGTCGTATAATAAATACAAGCATAATAATCCGTGCGAGGCACGGGTTATCTTCTAGCAATCTATATAAATTATGTATATTTTTACTGTTTAAAAATATTTTTAAATTCAATTGTGCCTTTTATGTTCATACATATTATAATATCATTATTTTAATTTATGGATTATTTTATTTATGTATAGATCATAAGAGCACTAAAAAGAGGATAAACATGCGTGTCTTTCGGTTAGATGATAAACTTTCTTGAATGAAAGAAGCACCTTCTTCGAATATTGTACTCGTTGCAATTCATCTATGAAATAGATACCACTGACCAAAAAAAATAAATATATTATATAGGTTATAACACAATTTCTTTTAGAACAAAGATAAAAGGACATAATAAAATTTGATATTAAAAATCTGTAAAAATTGGTTGTATACATAATCATATATGATATTTTTGATAATTAAAATACAAAATTTTATAAACAATATAAGTCATCATTGACATATTTACTCAAAAGTTAAATTGATAGCAAATATAGAAAAAGGGCGAGACCAAAGGTTTAAGTAATATGTTTTTTAGTTCAAACTCAAAATCTTATTTAGCTCAATGATTATAAGGATGAGTTACCTTAAGGAAGGCATGAGTTGTTGCTCTATTATATATAGAAAGAGAAGAGATTTATTTTCAATAAATTTTGGTATGAATGAGAATGAAATTCAAAAGTTTAGAATAATAGGAGAAAAACTAATTTTAAACCATTTGAACTAGAAGGATAGTTCAATTTAGTTTTAGGTGCACTGACATGTAAACATCATGATGTTTCTTACTTGGACCCATAACATAATAGTTGTAATTTTCTTTGCATGATACAAGAATGAGAATGATATACTCAAACAGGTCTTTGTTGGAAACAAGAACCAACTTCTTCTAACACATAATTTGATTGAGATGAATATAGAACATAGAATCTCTCTTTTACTTTTCTACAAGAAAAAGAAAGAATATGGGATTTTATTAAGACCATACATTTGGGGCTTATCAAATTCATATAAAAACAATCTCGTAACAAAATCAAATCAAACATACTCGATAAGTAACATTTTGAAAATATTTTTCAATATTAAGAAAAGATCGAAATATATAAGATGTCCGTGGACTCCTCCCTTCAAATAATTTCAGAAGTAAACGAGTAAGAACACAACGAAGAATGATTTGAGTGTAATAATTGTTCAAGTTACATCAAAATGTTTTTTCATTAATTTTTCTGGAGACTTTTTAAACTAAAGTACAAGAACTGAAATGCCAAATTGGTCCCCTTTGTTTATTCACTTGATCACTGGACTCACAAGCTTTTGGGCTCCACCACTAGCTTCGTATAAGATTTTCCACCTTCTTCCATCAACCCATTCTGTTAAGTATTACTGTAGAATATAGATATCTACTAATCCTAATTGATGACCTACTGATCCTCTAATATTCTAAAGCCCAATTATATGAATAGCCCACACTTGTGTGGACTGACATAAACTATATATACCTACTGAGGATAACAAGTCAATAATGTGGGCGCCTAACTTTTTCCATATCACAGCCCAAGTGCAACTAGTTGCCTTCAATAGTATGCAAGTTGGTTGATATTTACAGTCCAAGAAGCAGGTAATGCATCCGTCTAACATCTTAGAGCATTCACATCTCATCCCCATCCTCAACCCCATCCTTATAATTTGAGGACTTGTCCTACTTTTCTTCTAAAACACTACTCCATCCCATTCCCCATTTTGGGGTTTGATTTAGGAACCAAAGTTTGAGTCCCCATATTTAGGGACCAAAGTTGATGTCTCATCCCCATCCTCATACACTCTCTCTCCTCATATAATAATATTAAATTGTATTTATAATAGTGGGTGAGTTTTGGTAGTTAAAATTGTAAGTGAAAGAGAGAGAAAGAAGTAATATAAAAAAGAATATAGGGATAGGGGAATGGAAAATGGGGAATGGGATGTAGAAACTTTTTAATAATTTTGGGGATTTACTATTTTTATTTGGGGATTTACTATTTTTAGTAAGTTTTTGGGGTTGGGGATGGGGAATTGGATGTGAATGAGCATTCACATCCAATTCCCCATCCCCAACCCCAAAAACTTACTAAAAATAGTAAATCCCCAAATAAAAATAGTAAATCCCCAAAATTATTAAAAAGTTTCTACATCCCATTCCCCATTTTCCATTCCCCTATCCCTATATTCTTTTTTATATTACTTCTTTCTCTCTCTTTCACTTACAATTTTAACTACCAAAACTCACCCACTATTATAAATACAATTTAATATTATTATATGAGGAGAGAGAGTGTATGAGGATGGGGATGAGGCATCAACTTTGGTCCCTAAATATGGGGACTCAAACTTTGGTCCCTAAATCAAACCCCAAAATGGGGAATGGGATGGAGGAGTGTTTTTGAAGAAAAGTTGGACAAATCCTCAAATTATAAGGATGGGGTTGGGGATGGGGATGGGGATGGGATGTGAATGCTTTAGGTCCTGTTTGGCTGAACTGATAAGTTGGTTTATTGGACTTTAAGTTCAGTCCAGCTTATTTACAAGTGTTTGCCTACCAACTTATTTTAATGACTTATGATCTTATAAGTTCATAAGTTGAAAGTTAGAAAGTCCCAACTTTTTTCCAGCTTATTAACTTATTTGTACTATTCCTAAATCCCTTCGTTTTTAATTTGTTTTTTCTCGTCAATCGACGATATTTTTTTCAAATCTAACTTCACCATATTTTTCTCCATCTCTCAACGATCATTTTGCATACCATATGTGCTATATTTCGACACGATTTAGAAAAATTATATTAAAAATATGTGTTCTACGGTAAACTTATAATTTCCGATTTACCAAATACTTTACTAACTTATAATTTCTGATTTACTTATCACTTATAATCAACTTATTAACTTAAAGCAATAAATTACTTTTTTTAAGGTACCCCAAACGGCCCCTTAAAATAGCAGTGAAAATCTTAATAGTATCTTATATTTATATTCTAATGTTCATTTATGGGTTGAATAATGATCATGAATGTCTATTTTTGAAACATAATTTGTTTGAGAATATTGGGATCGCAAAGAGTGGAACTTCACCTTTGCATGTTTAAGCTTTGATCCATCTATAATCTTGTATTAGAAAAATGACTTATAGAGTCGAACTTCACCTCTGTATGCTTAAGGTTTAATCCATAATACATCCTGTGTTAGAAAAATGACTTATCAGATCTTATATGAATGTTCTAACAAATATTTATCCAAGACATCAACTACACTAGAAATATGCATATTGTATTGACAAAATTATTACTAAGTTTTATAAAAACATAATAGTATCAAAAAAGTAAAAATAAACAGAGCAAAATTTCCTTAAAGAGTTATACATATACAGCTAAATTGTAATGATACAATTAAAATAATCCAAAACTTCTTTTCCTACTACAACTATTTACCTTTTGAGTCCATATAATAAAAGAGTATCTGAACTCCAGTATTTTCATAAATGAAATAAGTAATTAGCATTAAATATTTGAGCAGCATTGAACTTCCAGGTTTTTGTGTATATGAGATAGGATAGCGAAACAAAGTAACTGGTTGAATTTAAATTGGTCCATGAAGGAGAAGGGCCATGGTCCATGCATGCTCAAATCGTAATCCAAGTAAAATGAAGTCCACCTACAAGAAATTTATTCCATTCTCTCATTTTTGGGTCCAGCTGAATGAATGAACAATGGAATAAATTTCATTTTTGGGTCCAGCTGAATAAATGAACATTGGAATAAATTAAAGTGTAAATGTTGGTTTTTTTTTCTGAAAAAAATAAAGCATGCAGTTAGGATATTATTTGGGCTTTTCATTTTCAGTTTTTTTGAAAGATTAAAATTTAAAAGACAATCACAAGGTGTAAGTACATAAACTATAGGTTGGCATCACCAGCAAATATTTATTGACACATACTGTAAACTGTATTGCAAAAAACTTATACCGTACTTAGAGAAATGGACCGCAATTTTTTTTTTTTTTTTTTTTTTTTTACCGCATGTGGTTCGGAGCAGGTCAGCATTTTGTGCCAAGTTGAAGCTTCGAAAGATGATAAACTCCAAGTACATATTTTGATAGTATTTTGGAAACCAATGGGTGGTGCTAGAATACAAGTGGGTGGTCTCTATTTTATTAATTTATATTTTAAAACTGCATGTGAATCTATGTAAAGAAATAAAAGGATATTTATGAGTCTTTAGAATCTTTTTTTGTTACGAACATGATTCTAAAAATTCTCGATTTAATTGATTATTCCTCTGTAAGATAATCAATCGATTTGATTTTTGAAATCCGATTAATCCTGTGAATTTATTTAAAATTATATGTTTAATTGTAAATTAGACTAATATATTAAATATTATTATAATATCCGATTAATCCTTCCGATTAATCTTGATTACCCAATTAATTTTAAATCGATACCTCAACCAATTTATATCGATTACCGATTTTTACAATCTACGAAAGATTAGTTTCTCTGTAAACGAAACTTCATTTAGTTTTATTGTATTTCACATCCTTCAAAATAAGGTCATCTATGTTGAAAGTGATCGACATTTTTTTTTTTTGCTAATTTGTGATTGACAATATTTGGTTTTGCAGGAGAATAATTATAGTTTCTCATATTCAGTCTAAAACAAAATTTTGTAATAAAAATAATAAATTTACGTATTTATATTTTGTTAGCGAATTAAAATGATGGCACTAAAATACGTAACAATTAACAAACAATATATCATTCCGACAGGCCGCCTCTATAGGTGACAGCAAAAACAAATACGTAAATATCAAACAACAAACTCATTGTATTGTAAACTGTTGGCCAAACAATCAAAAACCGTGTGAAGTCCCCCCTTGTTTTGTAACAAAAAACAGCGTGCCACCACCCCCAGAATCACACACAAAAATCTCATACGTATCCATTTTCTCCTCCGCTACATAAACAAATTCTTGTTACAAACAAAAATCAAATCAAAACATTCACAAAATCTTAACCAAAAAATCACAAAAATGTGTCGAGGTTTTCAACAATCCGAATCCGAGAGATTCTTGAAGATGAAAGCTTTTAACCTAGTTTTCTCTCTTGCTCATAAATCTAGTGTAACAACTTTTCCTGATTCTTTAACTCTTCATTATCTTCCACGTATTAATGGCACGCATCTCGAGGTTAATCATTCCAGGATCAAACCTGATGTCCCAGCTTTCCTAACCCTACACAGGGTCATCAGCCCCGTTTCAGATGATTCAGTTTGTTTTGCTAGTAGAGAGAAAGTGAAGGCCAGCCAAGGCGCAAGATTCGAGGTTTTTTTCGGGGACGTTAGGGTTTTAAAAGGGTTTTTTAGAAAAGACTGGGATGACACGTGGAAGATGGAGTGTAGTTGTGGACTTGAGTGTAGTTCTGCTGGCAGAATATTACAGGAGATTGTGAAGAAAGCTGAGGTGAGTGTGGTGGCAGAAGGTGGTGTGGTGATGAATGAGACGGTGGAGATTGTTGCGAAAAGACGGCGGAGAAGGTTGCTGAAGGGTGGAGGGTTGGAGGAGATACCGGAGGAAACTGAGTACTGTTATGACTTTGCTGATGATGAGTCTTGTTCTTCTTCTGGTTGTTCTTGTTGTGAGGAGTTGGGGGAATCTGAATCTGAATCGGAATTGGAATCTTGTGGAGATCAAGAAGATGCGGTGGCGGCGGAGGAGGAGATGGAAGGTGAAGGGAGTTGGGCGGTGGATGTGGGGATTTGGGTTATGTGTTTAGGGGTAGGGTTATTGGTTTCCAGGGCTTCTTCTAAGAGGCTTCTTAGAACAACTGCATTTTTATAGCTTATAAATGTGTTATATGCAAGAACCCCCTGACATAAAGACTGACTGATTGTACAGAACAACATATTTTTGCTTGATTCAAGATTAATTAATTTAGTGATATAATGTTAAGTCAATTTCTTTGATCTAGTTCTGTGTTAATGTGTTGTACATGCTAATTTAACTCATAATGCTGATTATTATTCGTTATGTTGTGTAATACTTACGTTACCTTATAGCCGTGCAAAGTACGAGTTATTTTTAATTTTTTAAATTTGTTTATAGTTTAGTATATAAAATATTTTAAACATTATTTTTAGTTTAGTATTAAATCTAAATTAATATGCTGTTGGTGGGAATCGAACCTTCAACCTTTATATATAACATAATCTAGACCTTCAACTTTTAGTATTGTTATATCTAACGGTCATGATCTATTTGAATTGAAGATCTAACGGTTGTGAATGAGGATAACCAAAAATAAGGGGATAACCAAAAATAAGAGGATAACCAACTACAAATTATACCCCCTTTCGTTTATTATAATATAGTATAGATTTATACGTGATTAGAACAATTTTCAAGTGAGAAGTTGAGAACAATTGTTTTACATTTTTTTAAAATATTTAATAATTATTTTTTAAAATTTTCACATTTTCAATGTCGTATTATTGTGTTGTAGAATGTTTTCATGGTAGCAAAGCGTGATCCATATTTATATTTATTCTTTGATTTTATTTGATAAGAGAAAATTATCAAAATAATCATTTTTGAGATTTAGAGGCCAAAATACTGAAAAGCGGAATTATGGTCCTATTTACCGACTTAACACGTTGAATCATGTTATGTCTCTAAGGGATATCACGTTAAATCGTGTTACGTATTATATATACATACAGATGTGATTGGGATGGATCAGTATATGCCTTACCTTTTATTTCTTCAACCAACAACTGCTCATCACTCCTACAATTCGACCAACAACTCCACATCCCCTTACCTTTTATTTCTTCTCCACCCACCTCCTTCTACAACCGCAAGTTCACCTTCACCACTCCGCCTGCCTTCCTTTTCACTCCATTCGCACCCATCTTTCCTCCCACCTCGCTATCATCCACCTCCCCGCCCTCCCATTTCAAACGCAACCGTCGCACCTCCAACACCGCCGTTCACAATAAACCATTCATATGTTTTCCCGGGCCACCAACTCCTTCCGCCGTCTCTCCTTCGTATTTCTTTCTACTCCTCTCCTCTATCTCTCCCCCTTTTCATATGTTTTCCTGGCCCCGCAGGGGCGTCAACCATCGCCTCTCCATCTCTCTCCTTGCTGCAACCATCACCCATTTTCGATGAGAGAGATTTTGGGTTTCAGTATCATAGTACTGACTTTTTTAAAACTTCCCGAACTGAAAAAGGGGTCTTCAAATGCTTATATAAGATGAATTAGTTGTATAAATTGGGCATTGTAATGAATTAGTTGTTCCCCAATCGGAGTAAAGAATCACGTATCGGAGTAAATTACGCCGGAAAGGATGGCGTAAATATCTGTAATACGGAGCACGTACTAGCATATCCTGGGTTTATCACGTTTCACGAAGAGGCATATTCTGAGAATACGATTCATGAAGTAGCGTGTCTATGGATACGGTACACGCAACAGCGTGTTCAATCGGTATTTAAGGCCAAATATTTGGAGCTCAATATTTTGGGCAAACACAATTTATTTTTTATTATTTAGGGCCTTCACCCATTTGATAAAATCTTTTTTTGCTAATAATTAGATTTATATGAAATTAGTCAAGATTTTTTATTGGATTGGACTTGTGACCATTTTAAATTTGAAAAAAAATTATAGATTATAACATATATACATAACCGACTTTAAAGCCCAACTATTAATTTTTTTTATTGAAAATTAAGAGATTTTAGTTTAAAAAATAAAAAAAGATAGTTTTAGTTAAAAAAAATAGACAGGATAACGTCTTTTAGGTTTTTGTAATATGTTTGCCTAGAAATAAATATTGATTAGTTATTAAAAATAGAAAATGTAACATATGTTATAATAATGTTTGTAAGTAATCACTTTTTTCAATAGTTTTTTTTTTATTTTAAAATTAAAAACTAACTTGTTTTAATTAGAAAATGATTAAAAGAAATTGTTGTGGGAGGATTTTAGCACAATAAACTAGGAGGCCGTTGCTGGATTAGCGCCAATGAATATGGAATCGTCAAACTGCCCAGAAAGGCTCATAGCTAGAAATTTATGGCTAGCTGCCCGGAAAGGCACATAGCTAGGGGTTTCCGAAGAACACGGGAGGTGGTTCCTCGGAGGATCAGACTGGATTCACGGGAATTAGAGCTCAAGGACCGAATGTTGGCCTACCAAGAACCCTAATAATGATATGTCACACAAGAGTATTCATGCTCTATGTTACTCAAGGTGTCAAAGTGTCTAAGAGATCCCGCAAACTGCCTACATACCACTATTTATAGTGGATCAAGCCCGTATGTAGTTCTTGAATGATATGCTCGGTTGTTGATGATGAGTTATCCACTCTCCAGTGGGATAATGACTATTATTTATGATATCAATCGTGTATGATGTATAAAATATGGTTTCCCAACTGTTTTAGGAGTGTTGGATGCTTACTCCTTGTATTTATCATGA
Organism: Saposhnikovia divaricata; assembly: GCA_036435485.1. Taxonomy (NCBI): domain Eukaryota; kingdom Viridiplantae; phylum Streptophyta; class Magnoliopsida; order Apiales; family Apiaceae; genus Saposhnikovia; species Saposhnikovia divaricata. The sequence continues at coordinate 21,657,051 of CM071595.1, forward strand.
TTTTATGTGATTTAATCAATTATATATGACATATATCCTCTAATAACTGAATACATATCTGTTTAGAAGTGTAAATCAACTATAAAGACGTGCTCCTAAAAAGTAGGAGGTCTGCCTTATCCACATTGGCGGCCTTATCAGGCTTCCGGGGGAAGTTGGGGGTACCGCCGGTAACCTGGATCCGGTAGCCCCTCTGGTAATCCCTTCGGTAGCCCAGGCGCGGAAGCTATTCTGAAACTCCCATTCAATGGTGGGCAATGGTTATAGTATCCACAAGGAGCTGCCCCTGGCACCCTAAGCCTTATATTCGTTCGATGTAATTTACATTGTAGCCCCTAGGGCTGCCATGGGCCCTCGGAAGCCCACTAGATCATTTATTTTCTTTATGAACTAGACCCTATCTCTCAAGTGGGCCTAAATCTAACCCATGCAAGATTTGGTCACAACAACTACCCCCCGGTTCCCTGAAGTACTGAGTGCGAAGGGAACCAAACCTTCGTGGGGTGCAGTTCTCTTAGTTTCTCACCGAAAATTCATACTCTCATTATCTTACCAATTTAACTCAATAAGGGATATGAATATTGGGAATTCTTGATTGTAAATGTCAGAATTAATATTAGTGTTTTTATCCGATAACTCTTGTTATTGTGTCACAGAAACTCGAATTGAACCCATTAAGAAATGGATGCCTCGCATTTTAGTTCATTAAATATCTGATCAATCAGTTTTATCCCTTGGGAACAAAAGGGATAATTATGAAAAATGAGATAGTCAAACTTGGACTCTACCATTTTCTTTTAAGTTGAGTAGAGATGGTTCGTTTCCCACGTGTGCACGCTTCCCTGACTGCCTCATTTGCTGTGCCAAATTCATTGGCTAGAGGGTCACGCCTCTTTTCCCTCTGTTTCTATATATTAACACATTCAGCCTTTTCATTTTTCTTTTTATCTCTTCACAACACTTTCTCCTAATCACACGAAGGATTACGAGAGTCTACTTCCCAATTTCCGGTAAGAGTAGAAGCGTTTACACACCCGTCTACTCATCTCCATCCTGGTATGCCCTTGATTTTCATGGCTCGTTCTCATGCCCTGCTGTGTAATTATGTGTACAACAGATACACACACACACACACACACACACACCTAATTTCGATTTCTTATATACGCATGTTAGTAGCTGTCCTTAAGTTAATACTCGATTTGGTATCTCCGTGGATATTGCATGCTTCTTGTTGTGATGTACCCAAATTTTATATGTTCGATCTCAGATTCTTTTCATCATTATCGGTTTTTTAACCTTGTTTGGACTAGATCTGTGTGCTTGAACATTAATCGATAGATGCATGCATGAATCTCTGCCTCTTATATGTATATCGAAGGGTTGGAGCGGTTCGTACTCCTACTACCCTTACGATCGCTTCTTAATATGTTCATGACGTGTTTGATATTTGTTTTCATCGAGCTCTGTTTGCTTTAGATTTGTCTTGTTTAGTATACATCTACAATTCGTTGATTTGTGTATGTTCACGGTACCTTAGGCCTGCGTCCCTTCCTCCATTTTGATTGGGTAGTCTGGATATCACCACGTTAGGTTATTTCGTCGATAGCCACCCCCCATGCCTTGACTTTCTTTTGACTTGGCCTGGTAGCCCCTGTCGTTTCTTAGGTGCCTTTAAGTTGATTATTAAAAACCTTTACTTTCCCCAACTCTCGGCTATCCAATTCCAATTTCTTATAATAAACTGCCCCCTCCCTGGGGTTGCAGATGTCGATCTCATCCATTTTCTGGGGGTTCTCCACTACACCCAGGTAACCTATCACCTGTTTTTGGGGGGCCATCTGACTCCTGGTCCACCCACTTAAACGATCTCCTTCTTCCTTAGTCCCTGCCTTTTGCAAGGCCTTCTTTGAGTTCCTGCACTCATTCCAGGGTGGAAGTGATTAATTCTCTTGAGGCCGAGATAGTGAATAGGCACCCCACTCACTCTCGAGAGGCAGGTTCCTCGAGCCTCGGGGCAGCCGCCGCTAATCCGGTAACCCTGAGTTCCAATACTGATGGTGAGGAAGGAATTGTTTCTACGGATTTCCCTCTTGGTTCTTATGATGATCTCTGAAATGGTGGGGAGCAGCCATTCTTCGACAATATTGATTATGGGGGTGACGAGGAGGAGGTCGAAATAAAGAAAGCGGTTGAGGCTGTTCCCGCCTGTGAGAATATGGACTCTGATATGGGTGAAAAATAATCCATAAAGACATAATGAATATAATATTTATTGGCTCATAAATAAGGCCTGAAACCCTAATTGGGCATTAAATTCGTAATTAATGATTAAGCCCAAAGAACAGCTCAAACCGGAGACGCCCAGTATAAGCTTGTTTCTAACATGGGCCTGATCCACAAACCGGGAACGTTCTGGAAACAAGGAACGTTCTAGAATATCCCTGGCATAAGAAGTAGCCTCCAAGGCATCTAATTCGATATGGAAACAGACTCCTACAAGGAAGGAGTCTAGAACCTTCCTCAAAGGCGGTGACTTGCCCACCAATCTCCGAATCCTACCATAATTCTAAGGCTCCCGCAGCCTATATAAGGGTCTGACCCCTCATTCTCAGAACTACGTCTTGGCTTGATTCTCAACTCTGAGATACGTAGGCATCTAGTGAGGACCCGAATGAGGTCACGAAAATGCAAGCGCAACCATTAATGTGACACCCCTCCAAATCCGGGGTCCAGATCCGGGGGTCACCAACCAATCACAACCAAAAATATCAGAATACACAACCGACCCCGCAACCAAAGATCGCAAACAGGTTATTGTATGAATACAAGCAGACATATTCCAGAATAAACTAGTCACTTATTACAAACCACCAAATCAAGTCAACTTAAATCCAGTCTAATTCAATTTTATTATTACATCCCATTTTATTTAAAATTCTATCTAGCGCCAACTGAAACGCACAAGTACCTGCACGGTCTGAGGTGCGGATACCCGACCACTCTGACTCCCTCTAATACTGTCTGGACTACTGATCGGAACCATACTTCCCGTCTGGAAAGGTTTAGTGAAAGCAAGAGTGAGCCAAAGAAAAGCCCAGCAAGTATATATATAAACAGTTTCAAAATAAAACCAGAACAAATGCTGCATAATATCGACTGAAAAGTAAAACAGTTTATAAAGCAAACTGAATCAACAACTGAATGATAATTCGATCATAACTGAAATCATTTGATATGACATAAAACTGAATCATTTGTCAACTCACAATATATAATAGCCATTCGGGCGATATGGATTGGATATACATAACTGAAACACCATTGCCCCCTGATCAGGTTCAAAAGCAATGGGACCCTTTATACTCCACCGGTACAGCTATACCCGTGTGTATAATCCGGATTTCATGAGGGTACCAAAATAGGCAAGTAATGTTAGCTTATAGGAAGATGGAATGGTTACCATATCCTCCTTAAATATTGCTGGACCATGGCAGCTACCATGGCCTCCTACGCTTTATCATTTTCCAATCCAATAGAGCAATTTCCGAATTCAACAGGAAATGCTTAGTTTCACATACAGTTCACATCCCTATTATTTACTACGATAATAAGGATATGAAGTGTTTATCTTAAACAATTCCCCACATCAAGGGTACCAATATCAAACAACCGTGTTCGCACAAAATATTTAAGAATCACAAATAGCTCTGAACAATAGCTATTCGTCATGATATGAATCAATGAAACATAAGATAAAAGTGTTTAAGATGATCAAGGGAGAAAATACTTGCCTGAATATACTGCTGGTAATTTATGCTGTCTTGCTAGGGTTTTCTCACTTCTAGGAATACTGCAGGTAACTCTGCCCACTAGCTAGGGTTTCCCCCACTTCTACAATAAAACATGATATTTCAAATATCTGACTAGGTACAAGGTCAATTACCAATCAAACCTCGGTTCTAGGGTCTACCCGTACGTTGTATGGCTACCGACTAAATATTTTAATCAAATAGTAACATGTACAGAGTAATCAAACATGTAATTCACATAGCAGATATGACTCACCATATAAAAGAACACTCAAGGTATTTTTAGAACCTTTATAAACATTTTTAGAACATTTTTCGGAATTTTAAAAAATTTAAATTACCCTTTTTGGATTAAAAAGGATAATTTAAAACCTTACAGATAATTATTGGGTTATTGAAATATTTTTCTAATTACATAATCCGGTCTTAGAATCAATTTTAGAATTTTAAAACTATTTTTACCCTTCCCGGATTATTTTTAGAATTTTTAAAAATTTTTATTTCATTTTAAACAAATACGGAAATAAATATTAAAGGTAAAATAATATTTATAAAATAAATAAATTATTTTATTTTTCAAAATAATTAAATTTGATTATTTTTCATCATATTTAAATAATATTTAATTAATTAAATTAATTGATTATTATTAATTAACCAATCAATTTAAATTAATTAAAATATTAGCTAAATAGATTTAAAATAATCAAATAAAATAAATTTCGAATTAAAAATAATTTATTAAAATATTAAAACTATTTTTCGAAATTAAAAATAATTTTTCGAAATTTAAAAATAATTTTTCGAATTTTTAAAAGTATTTTTCGAATTTCTGAAAATAAAATTCGAATTTTATAAATAATTTTGAAAATTAATTTTTCAAAATCAGTTTTTAGAATTGGTTTTTAGGTTTTGAAGATTAAACGGGTACTGTTCATCACCACCTACGTTGTTCTTCGTATGAATGCTCGAAGAACAGCCGTCGCCGTCAATGGCTGTTTCCAGAATCCGGCGACCGGGAAAAAAATTTCTGACGACCACAAAAACGTACCATTCGGTGCGTTTTACATACCAAAATCGTTCCAAATCGTGTTCTAAACACGATTATACCATTCGTTTAATCCTAACATCAACCGAACACAGAATCCGGCCAAATCCAAAAGAAATCCGGCGATCTCACCGGCCAAAACTCGAAATCACTCATTTCTAAACCAAATCTAACGTTTAATATATCAAAATGAAGCTTAGGACTTGTACAAACTATACCAATCATCAATAACAGCAGAAAAACCATCAAGAATCCAGAAATCAAAATCAAAAATTTTCACCCACACAAAAACTCGACTTCGAGTTCTAGGCTATGTAAAATCGAACAAAAATTACCACTACACCCCTGAGATTATATACAATCTGTAGGAACTAACCACAACAACGGCAAATCAGTATACAAGCTGCAATTAATTTAAGAAATTCGAATATAACAATAAAAATTAAAAATTTTCGAACAAGACATTTTTGGATTCAAACACCCACATAATCAGTCAGTTTGATTACTCATATGAAGAATTTGAATAACAGAATCACCTTCAAAAGTCGCTTTGATTCTGAAGAACACCAAGAACACTATTTTCCAGAATTTTCAGAATTATTAAATCAAAAATCTGATTTTTGATTCATTTTAATAAATAAAAATAAAATTCTGCTATTTATACTAATTTGAAAATTAATACCCCAAAAATATTTTTAGCCCCTAATTAAAATTATTAAGCCTTAAAAATAATTTTTATGGGATAAAAATGTAATATTTTTAATTTTAAACAATTATAATATATATGCCAAAATTTCCCAAAAATTGTGAATATTACAAAAATTACAACAAAATTCATTTTTATATATCCTACCATTTTATAAAAATATTGGTATAAAAAACAGGGTCTCAGATTCAGTATAGGGGTTGGTTCCGGAATTTAAAATGCAAAATAATTGTATTCTAAAAATATAAAAATTACAGAAAAATATAATAAAATAACCTATGCTACACAGAAGTCACATAACACGTATGTGATGATTTTCCTATTTAATAAAAATTATAATGTGTTTAAATGCATTAAAAATTAAATAAAAACACAATAAAATCAACTAAAACATATTTTAACATAATAAAATACACGAAATTTTCCCAGTCGTTACATCCTTCCCCCCTTATAAGGATTCTGCCCCCAGAATCCTACTTAAGAAAATAACTGAGGGTACTGAGCTCGCATTTCACTCTCTACTTCCCATGTTGATTCCTCAACCAAGGGATTCCTCCATAAAACTCTAACTAGAGGTATTGTCTTATTTCTTAATACCTTATCCTTATAATCTAATATCTTAACTGGCTGCTCGACAAAAGATAAATCAGGTTTAATATCTATTGGTTCATATTCTATTGCGTGCATTGGATCAGGGTTGTACTTCTTCAGCATCGATATATGGAATACGTTATGGATGTTCTGCATGTGAGGCGGTAATGCTAGTTCATAATCCAGCTTCCCTACCTTCTTCAATATCTCAAACGGTCCTACATATCTTGGATTGAGTTTACCTCTTTTCCCAAATCTGGTCACTGCTTTCCATGGTGATACTTTCAGCAATACCAATTCCCCAACTTCAAAACTCTGGTCCTTTCTGGTTTGATCTGCATATTTCTTCTGTCGATCTTGAGCGGCAATCAATCTTTTCTGTATCAATCCAATCTTTTCCTTCGTCTGTTGGAGTAGTTCTGGACCTAAGATTGCGCGTTCTCCTACTTCTTCCAAATACACCGGAGATCTACATCTTCTGCCGTAAAGAGCTTCATATGGTGGCATTCCAATGCTGGCATGGTAGCTATTATTGTATGAGAATTCTACCAATGGTAAGTGTTCATCCCAACTACCTTTAAAATCTAGGGCACATACCCTTAGCATATCTTCAATGGTTTGGATTGTTCTCTCGCTTTGCCCGTCCGTTTGAGGATGATATGCCGTACTCATGTTTAGTTTGGTTCCTAAACCTTCCTGAAATTGCCTCCAGAATCTCGAATTGAAACGAGGATCTCGATCAGATACTATAGATACGGGAACCCCGTGTCGTACTACGATCTCTTTCATATATAGTTGAACCAGTTTCTCTAGCGAAAATCTTTCGTTGATTGGGAGGAAATGTGCTGATTTGGTCAACCTATCAATGATCACCCAGATTGCATCGTGGTTTGATTTAGTCTTCGGAAGTCCTACTACAAAATCCATTGCGTGATGTTCCCACTTCCATTCTGGAATTTCCAAAGGTTGTAGCAATCCACTTGGCCTTTGATGTTCAGCTTTAACTCTCTGACAGGTGTAGCATTTGCTGACGTATTCTGCAATTTCTTTCTTCATATCGGGCCACCAAAAGTGTTGCTTTAAGTCTCTATACATCTTGGTACTGCCAGGGTGAATAGAATACCTGGAGTTGTGCGCGTCACGTAAGATTTCATCCTTCAGTTCTGCGACATTAGGTACCCATATACGTGAAGAAAACCTGAGAATTCCTTTATCATCCTTTTGACTCCTGATCTCCTCTCCGGTTAAACTTGCTTTGTCTTGATCCATTACCTGTTCTTGACACCTACGGATCTTTTCCAATAACATTGGCTGAAAGGTCATGGCATACAATACTTCACTGGTCTCTTCTGATGTATGGACCTCTATTTCCAATTTCTCGAATTCCTTCAGCAACTCCTCAGATGAGGTTAAGAGATTTAACCTTTCCTTCCTGCTTAGTGCATCTGCCACTACGTTGGCCTTGCCTGGATGATAGCTGATAGTACAGTCGTAATCCTTGATCAACTCCAACCATCGTCTTTGCCTCATATTGAGCTCCTTTTGAGTGAAGATATACTTCAAACTTTTGTGATCCGTGAATATTTCACACTTTTCTCCATATAGATAGTGCCTCCAAAGCTTGAGTGCAAAAACAATTGCTGCCAATTCCAGATCGTGCGTTGGATACTTCCGTTCATGATTCTTGAGTTGCCTAGACGCATAAGCAATTACCTTGCCATCCTGCATCAACACACACCCTAACCCCTTCTGAGATGCATCGCTATAGATTACAAAATCTCCAGTTTCGTTGGGTAGAACTAATACTGGTGCAGTCATCAATCGCTTCTTTAATTCTTGGAAACTCTTCTCACACTTCTCGTTCCATTCAAATTTCTCATTCTTCCTGGTGAGTTTTGTCAAAGATGCTGCTATTTTAGCAAAATCCTTAACAAACCTTCTATAATATCCAGCTAATCCCAGAAAACTTCGAACTTCGGTTGGTGTTCTTGGTCGCTCCCAACTCTTAATAGCTTCGATCTTGGCTGGATCCACTTTAATTCCTTCGTTAGTGACAACGTGCCCCAGCAATTGTACCTCCCTTAGCCAAAACTCGCATTTCGAAAATTTGGCGTATAGCTTCTCCTTCCGCAAAATTTCTAAAGCTGTTCTCAAGTGTTCTACATGATCTTCCTCGGTCTTAGAGTATATCAATATATCATCTATGAAAACGATCACGAATTTATCCAGATATTTCTTGAAAACTCTAGTCATCAAATCCATAAAAGCGGCTGGTGCATTAGTCAATCCGAATGGCATAACTAAAAATTCGTAATGCCCATATCTCGTACGAAATGCTGTCTTGGGAATATCATCTGACTTGATCTTCAACTGGTGATATCCCGATCGTAAGTCGATTTTGGAAAACCATGATGCTCCTTTTAGTTGATCAAACAAATCATCGATCCTCGGTAATGGGTACTTGTTTTTAATCGTCAATTTGTTTAACTCCCGGTAGTCAATACAAAGTCTCATGCTTCCATCCTTCTTTTTCACAAACAATACTGGTGCGCCCCATAGGGATACGCTTGGTCTGATCACTCCTTTGTCTAGCAATTCCTGCAGCTGCTTGGCCAATTCTTTCATTTCCACTGGCGCCATTCTGTACGGAGCTTTTGATATAGGTTCAGTACCTGGTGCCAAATCAATAGCAAATTCAATTTCTCTATCTGGAGGTAAGCCTGGCAATTCATCAGGAAACACATCCAGAAATTCATTCACTACTGGAATCTGTTCTATCTGTGGCACTTCCTTATTGGTATCCATCACATAAGCTAAGCATGCTTTACATCCCTGCCGCAACAATCGTTTGGCTCGCATCATAGTCAAAAGTTTCTTCGCTTGCTTTTGCCCATGAAACACCACTTCTTTATCCCCATCCAGCTTCAGGCTCAACTCCTTCTTTTTACAATCAATCTGGGCATTATACTTTGTCAACCAATCCATTCCCAGTATAACCTCGAACTCTCCCAACTTGAAAGGAATCAAGTTGGCATGAAAATGTTGACCGGATATTTCGATATCACATACTGGGTAAATTTGTCTAACAGGTATACGCTCCTGATTAGCTATCTCTACTACTAATGCTTCATTTAATAACTGGCATTCACATTCTAGCTTACCCGCAAACTCTTCCGAAATAAAAGATTTAGAAGCTCCTGAATCAATAAGTACTTTGGCATTAGTAGAGTTTACGGAAAGTGTACCTGTAATAACATCAGAATTCTGCTCTGCATCTGACATGGTCATATTGAAGACTCGGGCCCTTGGTTGTCCCGCATTATTTGTCCCTGTAGCTTTATTCTGGTTTCCCGAATTCAAGTTAACTCTGCAATCTTTAGCAAGATGCCCTTTGTTTCCACATTTGTGACAACCAATCCCACTAGCTGCTGGCATATCGCATCCGTTGGCATAATGCCCTTTCTTGCCACACCGAAAACATACTACATTAGCCAGATTACATGCACCTCCATGGTTCTTTCCACATATTCCACATGTTGGCAGTGGTGGTCGCATCCCTTGTTGCTGATTATTGTTTGGAATTCGACCTCCTTGTTGTTGATTATTGCTCAAAAACCGACTTCCTTGCTGTTGATTGCTATTCCGAAATCGATTCCCCTGATTCCCAAAATTCTGGGTTCCATTCCCTGGTCCTCCGTTCCCTCTAGGCTGAAATGCTGGTCCATATCTAAAATTGTTCTGCACTCTGCCTTGAAACGAATTGTAAGAACCCCAAATTTTGGATATAATTAAAACTTTTTATTAAGTAATGATAAAATGAAGAACAATGATTCCGACAACAAGGTCACCAGCTCTAATGAATGGTGGTTTCAAAGAACAATGATTGTAATGAATGGATATTGCTTGGGACAATGATCCTGATGCATTGGTATATTGTCAGAATAGAGTAATTCGATGGTTGAGGACCTAGATAAGAATAATCTACCATCCAGGAAGGAGCTAATGGATCCTTGAAGGGAAATGAGTACGTGCATAGTGTTTCCCGTACGTGCATAGTGTTTCACGTACGTGCATAGTATTTCCTGTACGTGCATAGTAATTTGGTGGATGAGTAGTGATTTTGTAAGTTGGAAAACTTTTCACGCCACCCTATGTACGGGACGTGATATGGATGTTTCGAAGTCATATTAGTAATACGCGGAGGAAATAAGTGAATGCAGAGACGATCGGAATTCAGAAATTCCAAATTCTTTTTCGGTATAATATTTGACCGGACAGTGGATTAAATATTATTATAATCCAAGAATTGAGATATTAACTTTGAGGATTTGATATTTTGGGATGTTATTATATTTGATTTAAGAAGGAAGGTAGGAAACCACTGAGGAGTGGTTATGGCTACAATGTAATAATTGATATTTGGAAAGAATGAATGGAATTCGACTTTATTATTTCTATGTCTTGAAGAATGCTAAAGGGTAACAACATAGGTAAGAATAATCTATCTTCTAAGGGAATAAGATATGGCACTTTCAAGCAGGAGAATATTCTCATGTCATCCAGATCGGTAACGATTAATCCAGTAGTTTCGTAAAAAGGATAAGGAACGATAGAAAGAGAATACGGACAATTGTACCACCCTAAGAGAACAAGTAAAGAATACAGAATGAATAGTGTTTTGGTGGGAGTATATAATAATATGAGACGACACTATATAGAAGCATTCGGGATGGATTTCCGAGTTCGTATTAGTGATCCAGGGGGAAAATAAGTGTATGTAAAAGCTGTCGGATTCTGAAAACCGCACTTTTATTTTCTCCGAGAGTTCCCTGGACACTGATAGCCTTAAGTATTTAACGAATGGATTTAAGGAATATAAATTGGAAAGTTAGAATGAAAGATGGAGAATGAAAGTATTGATATTAAAAAGGATTCCCGGTAAACCCTAATTAGAAATCCGTGAAATATTCCTACGAACGATCAATCGAAACGGGAAATAACCGGACACAGAAACAAGCAGAGGAAGCAAGAGTCTTGTGTAAGCTACTATAATAAATATCTAGAAACCAAGTGGCTTAAAGTAACTAGCATACTTGGAGATGGAAGTAGTACTTAGATATCAAACCAATACTTAGCATGAAAACCATTCAAAATGCAACACATGTCTCTTGATTGCATCATGGATGACCTAGGCACTTTAATAAAGCTACTTTAGCAAGATATTATCCAAGGCAACACAATAATACAAGGAAAAGATCAAGAACAAGCAAGCAACTCTCTCCCCCTCCAAAACATTCCATTCGACTTCCTCCCTAAATTCCAAATCCAAAGTCCAAGCTTCCACCATTGTTTGATCTCCAAATTTTTATGGTAAGTCCTATAATTCATAAAAGTGATACCCTAGAAATCTTGGCTTCAAACTCCATGTTTTCCATTTTCAAATAAATCATCCAAGCCTAGGGTGAATAGTGATTTTAAGAAACTAACTTTGATTTCTTGTTTTGTTTGGATGATCCAAGCTTTGTTAAGGTAATCTAAGGACTAGACAAGGCTTACCAAGTGTTATTCACTCTCCAAGGAAGGTAACAAGCTCCAAAAACCCTTGGTACCATTTTGAGATTTTATGAGTTTTATGGATGATTTAGTGTTAGTATGCTATGTTATGCTTAGATCTATGTTATTAGTTGATTATGGTTGTTGTTTGGATTGTGATCCATGAGATGGTTGAGATGAGTTGTTGATAGACTAGTCATGATGATTATCATGCGTTTGTGTGGTTGGATTGATCTTTGTTAGATCGAGATAAAGTGTAAAAACTTTGGAAAACGCGTAAACATAGCCGTTATAATGCCCGATTTTACAATATCATGTTTTGTATGCCATTTTTCAAATCAAGACCCTACTGACCAGAAACTTTTCTGCCATTTTAGGATAGCTTATGTTATAAGCTTCGTTTTGATATAAAGATCACGTGAAACGGACTTACGGTTTAGGAGTTACGGCCGGTTTACTAAAAGTATTTCGAAACCGTAACCGAGAATTCGTAACTGAATTTGAACCCTCGTAAAATATGTAAAGTCATGGAGAATCTTGGAAAATAAATACTAGAGGTAAAAAGGAAGGTGTGAAAGAAAACCGTATGTCAAAAGGATCATTTTTCGATTTATTAAAAATGTTCGAGTCGAGGTTAAACGCGAAAGAACCCCTAAAAGACGACTCTTTTATAACTTCGGTAAAACACTTAGAAAACGGGCGATAAAACTCGGAGTATAGTATTGGTTCGTAACGATCGACTTTAGAACTCATATGACTTAAGTATGTCCCAAGTATAAGTACAATGACATGTCGTATTAACGAACGAATGTCGGGTCGGATCAGTGATAAAAGTAATCCACTAAAAAGGGTATAACGAGATAACTCGAGAACGTGTTTCGAATTAAGTATAACTTAACTTTTAATATGTTAAGTGATTAATCCCGAATGCCTTGGCTATTTATAGATCACCAAGCTGAACCGGGACCCGCTACCACTACCCCTTACCGTACTCGACTACCAGGCAAGTTTCAATTCCCTTCTTTTAGGCTGTTGTTGTGATTGAATAAATATATATATATATGATTGCTGATATACATATGCCATTGCATGCATGCCTACTTTCAAGTTGAATTGATATACTTGTTCCCTGAATGTTATTGTTGGCTTATAAGCTAGATAGTTATATATCAGTTATAAGCCGGTTATTGTAAGACCCTCATAGAAGGGCGTATACATCTTATTAATCAAAAATAGACCGGGAGTCAATATTCCTTGATATATCGAGATTACCTCGGAGGAAAATATTTAAGTAAATATTTTCTATTATTTGGGCGACGAATATTATTTGAATATTCGTTCGAGACTAATTATTTTAACGATCCTTACTTCAAATAATTATTTGAACAAATAATATTTCTCAATATTCATTCAGAGTCGAATTGATTATCGACTATTATTTCGAATATTCTTCTAAAGATGAGACTATTAAATGAATATTATTTGGATATTCTTTTAGAATATTATTTTATTAAATAAATATTACTTTTGAATATTCATTTAAGATATTAAATACTTGATGGATATTATTTTAATATTCATCTGAAGCTTGATTTAATTATCGAATATTATCTCGAATATTCCTTAAGGCTTGGATTACTAAATGAATATTACTTGATATTTATTTAGGATATTATTCATTAAATGAATATTACTTTTGAATATTCATTTAAATTCCTAATTAATTATGAATATTACATTAAATATTCTTTTTAGGTCTTATTAATTAATGAATATTGTTTTGAATATTCATTTAAATATTTATTTATTCAATAAATATTCTCCTGATATTTCTTCAGGGATTATTTTGAGAAATACTCTGATTAAAGATATTCTTTAATATTCCCAAATATTCTTTAAATATTTTAACTCATTAAATATTCTCTGAATATTTATTCCATACTTAGAATAATCTCGATAAGATTTATCTTCTTCGATTATTACAGAAAATATCTCGGAGTCATATTATTATTAATCTTATATCAAGAAAGGTTCTCAGACATCATTCTTCTTTGAGTCTATCTCCTTAATAATAAGGGAACCTTACTTGGAAAATGTTATTTATCTTGTCGACTTCCCGGTCATAAAGTATTCCCTTCACCCGCAACTCGGGTGCTGTTGACTTATTAAGTCGTTGCTTACCTTCTCATCTTTCGAGGGGTAAGATTACTGGAACAAGTTGATATCCGTTACCAAGTAATAGCTTGGGAGTTATTGGTAAATTTTCCTTTCCAACAAGATACGACTACTTTATGGAGTCTTATCAACAAGTATTATACTTGGGGAAAGGGGGACGAACGTTACATTCAGAATCATGAATTCTATTTGAACTAGGAGTCGTGTAAGAGGCCGAGTAGCGCCGGTCCATCCCCTTTGGCCCAACCGTTGGCCGGGGAGAGCTAGTAAGGCGGTATACAAGTAAAGCCGTCAGTTCTTCCTTCTACCGGTAGTAAATCTAAATTGAGCTGTACGATCTCGACTGATCATCAAGATTGGAACAGCGGGCGCAGTGAATACTCCATCATTGGTTCATCATCCAAATTTATTTATTTCCTGCAACATGATTACTGTTGGCAGAGTTGGAAAAGGGTCATAACTGGAATTGCAACCTTTTCTTGCAAGTTCCTCTTCTTAATAACAGTAAGAATATCTCGCTTACTTTGATGTAGCAGATATTTCTACAAACAAATACTTCAAGTTACCTTGTAACTTCATCGTTCATATTATACTGGCATCATTTCCGTAAATGCATGGCATATGGCTTGAAATATACTTTTGAACAGTTATACCTTATCATTCAGTTATATATTATTGTTGGTGGGCTATTGCTCACCCTTGCTTTATTATTATATCACAACAACAGCTAGACCAGATGACTCGCACAAGGCGCACTCGACGCGGGTGAGGACGATGAGACTACCAGAGCTGAAGAAGAAGCTATTGGTAGGGTATATTTATTCTTTCAGTACCAAGAATATGGTCTAGTATGACTTATGTAAATGGATGGCAAAGAGTATGTATTTATATTGAAATTCTTTTGGATTGTAAGAACTCATAATGTGATTAATAAAAATTTGATTGTTACTCTGATTTCATCTCTGGGACTATAACGGGTGTGTTTTATATTGTTGTGTTGGGTTATAGAGACGTAAATTATTTTATGTTAAGGAAAGTTCAATTGTTGGGGACAGAATTGGAAACCGTAACCACCGGATCCCGGACCCCGGATCTGGGGGTGTTACAGAAGTGGTATCAGAGCGTACGTTATAAACCCCAGAGATGAGGTGGCGTTAAAACAATAAATTCAAAAAGATAATAA
This sequence comes from Saposhnikovia divaricata, assembly GCA_036435485.1. Lineage (NCBI taxonomy): Eukaryota > Viridiplantae > Streptophyta > Magnoliopsida > Apiales > Apiaceae > Saposhnikovia > Saposhnikovia divaricata. The sequence goes on from CM071595.1 coordinate 21,672,119, forward strand.
GAACTCTTGCCAAGTTCATAGTCGGACTACTTAATGTAGTGATGACATATAAAACCCTTATGGGAACTCGTAAGTATATAATGATAGTAACTTAGCTCGATATCGTATCGACGAGTAAGGCGACTGACCTTGAGGCATACGAGCAACAACGCGATGATGCTTTATATGCTGAAGATCAGCGGGTAATTCGATGGAGTACCCTACTGGAGACCCGGAAGAGGTTCCAGCAGATAAGGAAAATCCTGTTAGGATAAGGAGCTTACCCATGGGTAATGAGGGTCGCAGCCAGAATGACTGTGATGATTAAGATATGGTGCTCAGAAAAGTGAGTATAAAGAACCGAAATCTTATTAAGAGATCTGAAGATGCATGTTGAATTCATAGCCGGACTACCAGATGTAGTACCAGCAAGAAAGAAGGATTGGAAGAATTACTTGAGATCTTATACGGAAATAGATGAGAATCCTTAGAGATTTTCATCTTAACAAAGAAAGAGCTAGAGGGATGTATGATTATCAAAGACATCGATTTAGGGCGAGGAGCAGAGTCCCTAGGAATAGTTGAGAAGGAGGCAGTAAGTGCCATATCATTTGATAAATGAATTAGTATGAATATGGTCAGTAATAATTCGCCATGAGAAGGCAGGTGTCGTAGGTTGTAAATTATGGAACCAAATTGAGGTTAATAAGGTGGTTTTATTAAGGAAAATGTTCATTTTATGAATGAATCATTTAGAAAGTAAAGACATTGGGAAGTGATAGCATGATTGGGTAAAGTTATATAAGGAAGTAGTAAGCAAGACAATGATCTCAGAACCTACCGGAAGATAAGACCAGTGAGTCAAGATGAACTCGTAATGAGACTACTGCCAGAGACTGAGTATAGAGTTAATTCAACTCAGTTAAATGATGAACCAGAAACGTTAGATGCATGTGATTCAGAGGAATATTAAATTCCTTCTTCTCTTTGAATGGATTATAGTAGTTACCTTAAGTTTACTCCGACACGGAATTATAATAGATCAAGTAATACGATCAGCAGTTAAAGAGAAAAATGTGAGAAAATCTTCCTGGAGCTAAAAGGTGAAATTGGTAATGACCAAGAGCTGGCATTGCTTAATGGAAAAAGGAGACTTTGTGCTTCCAATGACGCTTCGCATAAAGGGTTAGGTAGACCGACATTTGGTAGCATTGAATATCAGGACGTTGTGACAGGTTTCAGTTTGAAACTGTTGATTCCCTTCTAAGGGATGGATATAATTGATTCCTCTCCAGTGGGTAAACTTCCAATCTGATGATGATTATTTCGTTAACTATGACTGCTTATGATTCCACCTGCTTGGAGGTTCATAGAACTATTCTTCAGGTTTCGAAACTGGTCTCCTTAATGTTACCAGTAGGTGGGTAGATTGATCAAAATTTCCCTGAGTCTGGAAAGGAATTCGGTGAATTTTGGCAAACCTTGTCTCTCTGATTATCAGAGAATGTCATGGAAGAGAGTAGAAACTGGAGCAAACCCTGTGATTTGGGTAAGGATGCTGTAATATGGGTTAGTAAACGGACCCTGAGCATTACAATCGACGGTAGTGATAAAATGATGAAGTGAGATTGGACGAAAACAGGAAATGTAAGTAAGAAATTAGCCGGACGGAGAAACTCCGGGATTGAATTAAGTGAAAAGGTTGTTATGCCCGGAATGGTAAGCTTGCGTGGCACGCGGGATTGATAAGAATAGTTGAAAAGATAAAAAAAAAAAAAAAGAGGAAAGGCGATCGGAGACGGCGCTGAGTAGCCGATTAAGACTTATATGAAGTAAAGTTTTGGAAAGGTAGAAAGGTATCAAAGAAGAAGGCACTATGCCGGCAATTGCTAGAAAATTAATGCTAATTAGGCAACCCTTAAAATCATATATTTTTATTTTAGTGTGGCCAGTTGAGGCCAAGTCACAACGGACTATAAAGTGACTAGACCAGCAATGAAAAGACAAAGCAGGGTTGCTTATAAGTAAGCACCGACTGCAGGGGCTTCTGATATAAAGGAAATAGTAATGAGATCGTAGGAATATTCTACTAAACCCTTTGCAACCCATGTTTTGATGGGGAATTTACTAGACCTTTTTGGGATGGGGTAACCCGTGCTAAAGTGACTCATGTGTATATGGTTGTCCAAGATTACGAGAAAAATGGAAGTATATGTATGATGTTAGGGTATCATGAATACCATGAACATATTACGACTAAGGGAAGTAAACAACGAAGGTTTATGAAGAGAGTATGGAAATGGTCAGAGATGGATCAGTATGCTGTAGAAATTTTGTCTAAGTCAAGTACATTTGAGAAGAACGATAAGTACTAAGAGATTCACGTTGAACTCGACCAATGTCTTCCAAAACATCCTTGCTACCATTACCAAGTTCTGTAAGAGAGCAGATAGGCATACGTTGCCTTTTGGAAGGCCAAATAGGCTGACAACTATCTGAAAGAAGAGGGTGGCATTAAACCACCGATCGATTATCAAATGAGAATGATTGAAAAGAGACCTTTATTAAGGGTACATGATCTGATTGCCAATTATAAGATGCAAGAATTCCTTGACAGTTGAATTAAGGTTAGGATATCCATAAATTAAGACAAACCCTGGGGAATACACAAGGGGTGGCATTAACCCTAATAACGACATTATGACTTCAGATGATATGAGTTGGACTTGCTAAGGCAACAATGACCGGTAAGGATTATTAAAAAGAGTTCTGGAAAGAACATAGATAGAATTATTAGAGTATTGATCAATGACATTTTGATATACCCTGTACCCAGAAAATACAGGAGGAAGGATGAGGATGACCTATGAAACCTTACAAGGAAAAGGGTAATATTCCGAACTTCAAAATGGAAGTTTGGTAAGGAATGTATGACATAGTAACAATAATGCCAGATGAGGCATGTATGAAACCCTGAGGAAGTATGGATTGAACCTATAAAGGTTGAGATTATCCTAAGATAAGGAAAGAACTAAGAAAAAAAGTATCCTAAGTAGGATTGGGAATAAACGTGATAAAGTTCCCACGGGTAGGTGGAAGCAATGACTTATGGAGAAAGACTGATAAATATACTTTTCTCCATCAGCAGAGCTTAAGGGAGAATGCTTTCACCCAACAATGATGGGAATGAGGTAGAAATGTTTGAATTGGAATATATCCAGAGAACAAGGATTACCAAAAATTATTATTATCAGGGAAGGCCAATGAGGTGGCCGACAGTCTAATTATAAAGGAATAATTATAAATGTTCATACCGAAGAAACAAAATGATATTTAGAAAGACCTTGAAGGTCATATTGGAGTGGAGGAAGTTACATTCCTTTTGATGATTGTGCAAGAATCGAAGGTAATAATAGTTTAAGTAAAGATTCGATTCCCGATATTGTCTTAAGCAAACTACACACCTTAGAAGGTCCCGTTTTGGGGCAAACGAGGACCATGATACAATATTGACGAAGTAAACCATTAAGTTTCCAGTATTTTATGGGAGATGCATGAGTGATGGTTTCATCAACCGGACCTAGCTGCAATGCTTGAAACTCTTCTGCAATTTTATCTACTTCATGTAATATCTACATCAAGTTCAAGAAGTGTTCCTTATGAATAAGGAATAGTGATTACTTTGTCTCCCTAAAGGATTGAAACCCGTAGGGTTAGCTATTAATGCACTACGTAAACAACAAGCGATGGTGATTCTTCTAAGAAAATAGATGACAATGTAAAGATAAAGAAAGTACTGCCATTGATTAACTAAATGGCATGTTGATGAATGACAAACAAGTTTATGTTAGTGTACTTCTGCGCAAAAAAGATAGAGAATATGAGGTTGATGATTCATGATGTTAAAGATATTCCCATGGAAAGAATTAATGAGACTTGGAGGGAAGGGCGGTTGAGCCCGAGACTTATTGGGCCACCTGAGAGTTTAAAGTGTTCGGACGGCGGTATTCGAGCCAGCCTTACCCCCAAAACTTATAGCACGGTCATAACGGGTTTTCATGTGGCCAGGCTACGCCAGTAAAATGCAGATGTTCGACAGATGATAAGAGTGCGAGCAGGTAGGTGTGCGACCTGGTCTGACTTACGAAAGACAATCTGTGGAAAACCACGTATAGAAAAGAACAAGTGATGAGAAACAAGGTTGGCAGAAGTAGATTATATGAATCTAAGTTAAAGGAATCGGGCCAGATTCATTTCGGAAAGTTTAAATTGAAATAACGTGATGATTATAGAGTAAATGTGACGGGATACCAATAAAGAGGTGCCAAGTGCAAAAGATGTCTCAATAAAGAGATGAAGGTGGAAGTAAATAACAGAAGTAAATAAGAATCAAATAATAAGAAGGATGTGATTGATAAAGAAAGGACGGGGAAAGCAACTACGAAATAGGAAGCAAGGAATGTTAGGAATGGATTAATAAATGGGTTTTCCGATGAATTCTCGGGATGACAACCTGATAGTGTTAATATTATAGATATGAAAAAGCTAGTAGCGTGACATGGAATGTCAGTAACAATGGTGTCAAGCGAGAAACTAAGATTTAACCTGAAAGGTTCAAAGATTTTCCAAAAGTAAGTTGCTAAGGTGGAACCAGGGTACAGGTCCAGAGAATAATGGACAAAGCAGCAAGATATGTTGACACGTGAGATTGCGATCAAATAGTATTGGATATAATTATGATTAATTTCTTCTTTGATAAACCTCTATAGTTCAGAGGTAAATTCTTAGTATGATATTCTACAACCATGAAAGCTTTCTATAATCCTTTAGAACTCTTTTTCTCTTCTTCTCTCTTATTCATCTTCTTTATGAATTGAGAAGAACAACCCTTTTAGGAGGGGAGGTACTGCTACGTGACTATCTGTCTATGTGATAGAAGTCTAAGTGGAATGCCATGACTTGTTTAATTGCTTGTCAAGTACTAAAGGCTGGCCCCCTTCTGTACTAACTATGCAATATATGTAAGAACCCCAAATTTTGGATATAATTAAAACATTTTATTAAGTAATGATAAAATGAGGAACAATGATTCCGATAACAAGGTCACCAGCTCTAATGAATGGTGGTTTCAAAGAACAATGATTGTAATGAATGGATATTGCTTTGGACAATGATCCTGATGCATTGGTATATTGTCAGAATAGAGTAATTCGATGGTTGAAGACCTAGATAAGAATAATCTACCATCCAGGAAGGAGCTAATGGATCCTTGAAGGGAAATGAGTACGTGCATAGTGTTTCCCGTACATGCATAGTGTTTCCCGTACGTGCATAGTGTTTCCCGTACGTGCATAGTGTTTCCTGTACGTGCATAGTAATTTGGTGGATGAATATTGATTTTGTAAGTTGGAAAACTTTTCACTCCACCCTATGTACGGGACGTGATATGGATGTTTCGAAGTCATATTAGTAATACGCGGAGGAAATAAGTGAATGTAGAGACGATCGGAATTCAGAAATTCCAAATTCTTTTCGGTATAATATTTGACCGGACAGTGGATTAAATATTATTATAATCCAAGAATTGAGATATTAACTTTGAGGATTTGATATTTTGGGATGTTATTATATTTGATTTAAGAATGAAGGTAGGAAACCACTGAGGAGTGGTTATGGCTACATTGTAATTATTGATATTTGGAAAGAATGAATGGAATTCGACCTTATTATGTTTATGTCTTGAAGAATGCTAAAGGGTGACAACATAGGTAAGAATAATCTATCTTCTAAGGGAATAAGATATGGCAACTTCAAGCAAGAGAATACCCTCATGTCATCCAGATCGATAACGATTAATCCAGTAGTTCCGTAAAAAGGTTAAGGAACGATCGAAAGAGAATACGGACAATTGTACCACCCTAAGAGAACAAGTAAAGAATACAGAATGAATAGTGTTTGGTGGGAGTATATAATAATATGAGACGACACTATACAGAAGCATTCGGAACGGATTTCCGAGTTCGTATTAGTGATCCAGGGGGAAAATAAGTGTATGTAAAAGCTGTCGGATTCTGAAAAACCGCACTTTTATTTTCTCCGAGAGTTCCCTGGACACTGATAGCCTTAAGTATTTAACGAATGGATTTAAGGAATATAAATTGGAAAGTTAGAATGAAAGATGGAGAATGAAAGTATTAATATTAAAGAGGATTCCCGGTAAACCCTAATTAGAAATCCGTGAAATATTCTCACGAACGATCAATCGAAACGGGTAATAACCGGACACAGAAACAAGCAGAGGAAGCAAGAGTCTTGTGTAAGCTACTAGAATAAATATCTAGCAACCAAGTGGCTTAAAGTAACTAGCATACTTGGAAATGGAAGTAGTACTTAGAAAAACCAACCAATACTTAGCCTTCCACCATCCAAAACATAACACTTGTCTCTCCAAATTGCCTCATCCATGACATCACACTCCACTAACACAACTAGGATGAGATATTATCTATCCAAATTCACTTTATGCAAAAATTGACCAAGGAAAAGCAAGAAACCAAGCAAACACTCTCCATTCCTTTCTTTTCCTCAAAGTTTCGGCCAAGGAGCTAGAAAAGGAGGTTCCCACCATTGTTTGTTCTTCTAATTTTTAGGGTAAGTACTACATATCATAGCTTAGATCCCCTAGAAATTTCAGCCTCAAATTCACTTCCTTTCATTTTCAAATAAATCATCAAAGGTGATGATGAATAGTGTTTCTAAGAACTAATCTTTGTTTTTCTTGTTTTCATGGTTGATCCTAGCTAAGTTAAGGCCGTCCAAGGTCAATACCAAGCTTTGTGAGGCTATTACATACTACAAGGAAGGTATAAGACTTGAAAACCCTTGCTCTACTTTGAGTTTTAAGCATGTTCTTGATGGATCTAGCTTAGTTATGATTATGTTCATGTTATAAGCATGTTTAGTTAGTGATTTAGTGATTTGATTAACATGATGAGTTTGATACTAAGATCAGTGGCTTCTGGTCTTGTTGGGGTGCTTATTATGTGTATAAGTTGATTAGATGCCCGGTGTGGCTTGGTTGTTGCGTAATGAATTTTAGAACGCTCGATTCGTAGCCGTCGTAATGCCCGATTTTCATTAACACTAAGAAACCGAACTGGTCAGTAGCCATAACTCTCTGTTCTTGGCAAGTTAATGAACCCTACTGATAGATTTTTGAACATAGATCACTTTGGCGAAAGAATCAAAGCATTTTGATTTACGGTTTAGGAATTATGACCAAATTACTTAAAGTAGTTCGAATCCGTAAACGAAAGTCCGTAACTGAAATTGAACCCTCGTAAACTATGTAACGTCATGGCGAATCTTGGTAAATAAATACTAGGGGTAAGAAGGAAGGTGTGAAAGAAAACCGTATGTCAAAAAGAGCATTTTTCGATTTATTAAAAATGTTCGAGTCAAGGTTAAACGCGAACGAACCCCTAAAAGACGACTCTTTTATAACTTCGGTAAAACACTTAGAAAACGGGCGATAAAACTCGGAGTATAATATTGGTTCGTAACGATCAACCTTAGAACTCATATGACTTAAGTATGTCCCAAGTATAAGTGCAGTGACATGTCATATTAACGAACGAATGTCGGGTCGGATCAGTGATAATAAGTAATCCACTAAAAAGGGGTATAACGAGATAACTCGAGAACGTGTTTCGAATTAAGTATAACTTAACTTTTAATATGTTAAGTGATTAATCCCGAATGCCTTGGCTATTTATAGATCACCAAGCTGAACCGGGACCCGCTACCACTACCCCTTACCGTACTCGACTACCAGGCAAGTTTCAATTCCCTTCTTTTAGGCTGTTGTTGTGATTGAATAAATATATATATATATATGATTGCTGATATACATATGCCATTGCATGCATGCCTACTTTCAAGTTGAATTGATATACTTGTTCCCTGAATGTTATTGTTGGCTTATAAGCTAGATAGTTATACATCAGTTATAAGCCGGTTATTGTAAGACCCTCATAGAAGGGCGTATACATCTTATTCATCAAATATAGACCGGGAGTCAATATTTCTTGATATATCGAGATTACCTCGGAGGAAAGTATTTAAGTAAATATTTTCCATTATTCGGGCGACGAATATTATTTGAATATTCGTTCGAGATTATTTATTTTAACGATCTTTACTTCAAATAATTATTTGAACGTAACTATTCGACGAATAATATTTTTAATATTCATTCAGAGTCGAATTATTTATCGATTATTATTGCGAATATTCTTCTAAAGGTTGGACTACTAAATGAATATTAATTGGATATTCATTTAGAATATTATTCATTAAATGAATATTACTTTTGAGTATTCATTTAAGACAGTAATTACCTATCGAATATTATTTTAATGTTCATCTGAAACTTGATTTATTTATCGAGTCTTATCTCGAATATTCCTTTAAAGCTTGGATTACTAAATGAACATTACTTGATATTCATTTAGAATATTATCCATTAAATGAATATTACTTTATCAATATTCATTTAAATTCCTAATTAATTATGAATATTATTTTGAATATTCATCCAGGGTTCTATTTAATCATCGAATATTATTTTAAATATTTTAAATATTCCTTTCAGGTCTTATTAATTAATGAATATTACTTGGAATATTCATTTGAATATTTAGTTATGCAATAAATATTCTCTCGATATTTCTTCAAGAATTATTTGAGAGATACTCTGATTAAAGATATTCTTTCATATTCCTAAATATTCCGTAAAATATTTTAATTCAATAAATATTCTCTGAATATTTATTCCATACTTAGAATAACCTCGATAAGGTTTATCTTCTTCGATTATTACAGAAAATATTTCGGAGTCATATTATTATTAATCTTATATCAAGAAAGGTTCTCAGACATCATTCTTCTTTGAGTCTATCTCCTTAATAATAAGGGAACCTTACTTGGAAAATGTTATTTATCTTGTCGACTTCGCGGTCATAAAGTATTCCCTTCACTCGCAACTCGGGTGCTGTTGACTTATTAAGTCGTTGCTTACCTTCTCATCTTTCGAGGGGTAAGATTACTGGAACAAGTTGATATCCGTTACCAAGTAATAGCTTGGGAGTTATTGATAAATTTTCCTTTCCAACTAGATACGACTACTTTGTGGAGTCTTATCAACAACTATTATACTTGGGGAAAGGGGGACGAACGTTACATTCAGAATCATGAATTCTATTTGAACTAGGAGTCGTGTAAGAGGCCGAGTAGCGCCGGTCCATCCCATTTGGCCCAACCGTTGGCCGGGGAGAGCTAGTAAGGCGGTATACAAGTAAAGCCGTCAGTTCTTCCTTCTACCGGTAGTAAATCTAATTTGAGCTGTACGATCTTGACTGATCATCAAGATTGGAACAGCGGGCGCGGTGAATACTCCATCATTGGTTCATCATCCAAACTTATTTATTTCCTGCAACATGATTACTGTTGGCAGAGCTGGAAAAGTGTTCGTAACTGGAATTGCAATATTTTCCTTGCAAGTTCCTCTTTATAATATCTTGCTTATTTTCGACATAGCAGATATTCCCTCATATATTTACATTTTGAGTTACCTTGTAACTTCATCGTTCATATTATACTGGCATCATTTCCGTAAATGCATGGCATATGGTTTGAAAGATACTTTTGAACTGTTATACATTATCGTTCAGTTATATATTATTGTTGGTGGGCTATTGCGCACCCTTGCTTTATTATTATATCACAACAACAGCTAGACCAGATGACTCGCACAAGGCGCACTCGACGCGGGCGAGGACGATGAGACTACCAGAGCTGAAGGAGAAGCTATTGGTAGGGTATATTTATTCTTTCAGTACCAAGAATATGGTCTAGTATGACTTATGTAAATGGATGGCAAAGAGTATGTATTTATATTGAAATCCTTTTGGATTGTAAGAACTCATAATGTGATTAATAAAAATTTGATTGTTACTCTGATTTCATCTCTGGGACTATAACGGGTGTGTTTTATATTGTTGTGTTGGGTTATAGAGACGTAATTTATTTTATGTTAAGGAAAGTTCAATTGTTGTGGACAGAATTGGAAACCGTAACCACCGGATCCCGGACCCCGGATCTGGGGGTGTTACAGAAGTGGTATCAGAGCGTACGTTATAAACCCCAGAGATGAGGTGACGTTAAAACAATAAATTCAATAAGATAATAAGAACTCTTGCCAAGTTCATAGTCGGACTACTTAATGTAGTGATGACATATAAAACCCTTATGGGAACTCGTAAGTATAATGATAGTAACTTAGCTTGATATCGTATCGACGAGTAAGGCGACTGACCTTGAGGCATACGAGCAACAGCGCGATGATGCTTTATATGCTAAAGATCAGCGGGTAATTCGATGGAGTACCCTACTGGAGACCCGGAAGAGGTTCCAGCAGATAAGGAAAATCCTGTTAGGATAAGGAGCTTACCCATGGGTAATGAGGGTCGCAGCCAGAATGACTGTGATGATTAAGATATGGTGCTCAGAAAAGTGAGTATAAAGAACTGAGATATTATTAAGAGATCTGAAGATGCATGTTGAATTCATAGCCGGACTACCAGATGTAATACCAGCAAGAAAGAAGGATTGGAAGAATTACTTGAGATCTTATACGGAAATAGATTAGAATCCTTAGAGATTTTCATCTTAACAAAGAAACAGCTAGAGGGATGTATGATTATCAAAGACAGTGATATAGGACGAGGAGCAGAGTCCCTAGGAATAGTTGAGAACGAGGCAGTAAGTGCCATATCATTTGATAAATGAATCAGTATGAATATTGTCAGTAATAATTCGCCATGAGAAGGCAGGTGTCGTAGGTTGTAAATTATGGAACCAAATTAAGGTTAATAAGGTGGTTTTATTAAGGAAAATGTTCATTTTATGAATGAATCATTTAGAAAGTAAAGACATTGGGAAGTGATAGCATGATTGGGTAAAATTATATAAGGAAGTAGCAAACAAGACAATGATCTCAGAACCTACCGGAAGATAAGACCAGTGAGTCAAGATGAACTCGTAATGAGACTACTGCCAGAGACTGAGTATAGAGTTAATTCAACTCAGTTAAATGATGAACCAGAAACGTTAGATGCATGTGATTTAGAGGAATATTAAATTCCTTCTTCTCTTTGAATGGATTATAGTAGTACCTTAAGTTTATTCCGATGCGGAATTATAATAGATCAAGTAATACGATCAGTAGTTAAAGAGAAAAATGTGAGAAAATCTTCCTGGAGCTAAAAGGTGAAATTGGTAATGACCAAGAGCTGGCATTGCTTAATGGAAAAAAGGAGACTTTGTGCTTCCAACGACGCTTCGCATAAAGGGTTAGGTAGACCGACATTTGGTAGTATTGAATATCAGGACGTATAGGTATCAGGACGTTGTGACGGGTTTCAGTTTGAAACTATTGATTCCCTTCTAAGGGATGGATATAATTAATTCCTTTCCAGTGGGTAAACTTCCAATCTGATGATGATTATTTCGTTAACTATGACTGCTTATGATTCCACCTGCTTGGAGGTTCAAAGAACTATTCTTCAGGTTTCGAAACTGGTTTCCTTAATGTTACCAGTAGGTGGGTAGATTGATCGAAATTTCCCTGAGTCTGGAAAGGAATTCGGTGAATTTTGGCAAACCTTGTCTTTCTGATTATCAGAGAATGTCATGGAAGAGAGTAGAAACTGGAGCAAACCCTGTGATTTGGTTAAGGATGCTGTAAAATGGGTTAGTAAACGGACCCTGAGCATTACAATCGACGGTAGTGATAAAATGATGAAGTGAGATTAGACGAAAACAGGAAATGTAAGTAAGAAACCAGCCGGACTGAGAAATTCCAGGATTGACTTAAATGAAAAAGCTGTTATGCCAGGGATGGTAAGCTTGTGTGGCACGCAGGATTGATAAGAATAGTTAAAAAGATAAAAGTGGAGGAAAGGTGACCGGAGACGGTGCCGAGTAGTCGATTAAGACTTATATGGAGTAAAGTTTTGGAAAGGTAGAAAGGTATCAAAGAAGAAGGCACTATGCCGGCAATTGCTAGAAAAGTAATGCTATTAGCCAACCCCTAAAATCATATATTTTTATTTTAGTGTGGCCAGTTGAGGCCATGTCACAACGGACTATAAAGTGACTAGACCAGCAATGAAAAGACAAAGCAGGGTTGCTTCTAAGTAAGCACCGACTGCAAGGGCTTCTGATATAAAGGAAATATTAATGAGATCGTAGGAGTCTTCTATTAAACCCTTTGCAACCCATGTTTTGATGGGGAATTTACTAGACCTTTTTGGGATGGGGTAACCCGTACTAAAGTGACTCATGTGTATATGGTTGTCCAAGATTACGAGTAAAATGGAAGTATAGTGACTTGAGATGTATGATGTTAGGGTATCATGAATACCATGAACATATTACGACTAAGGGAAGTAAACAACGAAGGTTTATGAAGAGAGTATAGAAATGGTCAGAGATGGATCAGTATGCTGTAGAAATTTTGTCTAAGGCAAGTACATTTGAGAAGAACGATAAGTACTAAGAGATTCACGTTGAACTCGACCAATATCTTCCAAAACATCCTTGCTGCCATTACCAAGTTCTGTAAGAGAGGAGATAGGCATACGTTGCCTTTTTGGAAGGCCAACTAGGCTGACAACTATCTGAAAGAAGAGGGTGGCATTAAGCCACCGATCGATTATCAAATGAGAATGATTGAAAAGAGACCTTTATTAAGGATACATGATCTGATTGCCAATTATAAGATGCAAGAATTCTTTGGCAGTTGAATTAAGGATAGGATATCCATAAATTAAGACAAACCCTAGGGAATGCACAAGGGGTGGCATTAACCCTAATAACGACATTATGACTTCAGATGATATGAGTTGGACTTGCTAAGGCAACAATGACCGGTAAGGATTATTAAAAAGAGTTCTGGAAAGAACATAGATAGAATTATTAGAGTATTGATCAATGACATTTTGATATACCCTGTACCCAGAAAATACAGGAGGAAGGATGAGGATGACCTATGAAACCTTACAAGGAAAAAGGTAATATTCCGAACTTCAAAATGGAAGTTTGGTAAGGAATGTATGACATAGTAACAGTAATGCCAGATGAGGCATGTATGAGACCCTGAGGAAGTATGGATTGAACCTATAAAGGTTGAGATTATCCTAAGATAAGGAAAGAACTAAGAAGAGAAGTATCCTAAGTAGGATTGGGAATAAACGTGATAAAGTTCCCACGGGTAGGTGGAAGCAATGACTTATGGAGAAAGACTGATAAATATATTTTTCTCCATCAGCAGAGCTTAAGGGAGAATGCTTTCACCCAAAAATGATGGGAATGAGGTAGAAATGTTTGAATTGGAATATATCCAAGGAACAAGGATTACCAGAAATTATTATTATCAGGAAAGGCCAATGAGGTGGCCGACAGTCTAATTATAAAGGAATAATTATAAATGTTCATACCGAAGAAACAAAATGATATTTGGAAAGACCTTGAAGGTCATATTGGAGTGGAGGAAGTTACATTCCTTTTGATGATTGTGCAAGAATCGAAGGTAATAATAGTTTAAGTAAAGATTCGATTCCTGATGGAGTCTTAAGCATATTACGTACCTTAGAAGGTCCCGTTTTGAGGCAAACCAGAACCATGGTACAAAATTGATGAAGTAAACCGTTAAGTTTCCAGTCTTTTATGGAATATGCATAAGTGATAGTTTCATCAACCGGACCTAGCTGCGATGCCTGAAACTCTTCTGCAATTCTATCTACTTCATGTTATATCTACATCAAGTTCAGGAAGTGTTCCTTATGGATAAGGAATAGTGATTACTTTGTCTCCCTAAGGGATTTGAAACCCGTAGGGTTAGCTATTAATGCACTACGTAAACAACAAGTGATGGTGATTCTTCTAAGAAAGTAGATGACAATGTAAAGATAAAGAAAGTGCTGCCATTGATTAACTAAATGGCATGTTGATGAATGACAAACAAGTTTATGTTAGTGTACTTCTGCGCAAACAAGATAGAGAATATGAGGTTGATGATTCATGATGTTAAAGATATTCCCATGGAAAGAATTAATGAGACTTGGAGGGAAGGGCGGTTGAGCCCGAGACTTATTGGGCCACCTGAGAGTTTAAAGTGTTCGGACGGCGGTATTCGAGCCAGCCTTACCCCCAAAACTTATAGTACGGTCATAACGGGTTTTCATGTGGCCAGGCTACGTCAGTAAAATGCAGATGTTCAACAGATGATAGGAGTACGAGCATGTAGATATACGACCTGGTCTGACTTACGAAAGACAACCTGTGGAAAACCACGGTTAGAAAAGAACAAGTGATGAGAAACACGGTTGGCAGAAGTAGATTATATGAATCTAAGTTAAAGGGATCGGGCCAGATTCATTTCAGAAATTTTAAATTGGAATAACGTGATGATTATAGAATAAATGTGACGGAATACCGATAAGGAGGTACCAAGTGCAAAAAGGTGTCTCAATAAAGAGGTGAAGGTGAAAGTAAATAATAGAAATGAGTAAGAATCAGATAATAAGAAGGATGTGAGTGATAAAGAAAAGGTTGGGAAAGCAACTATAGAATGAGAAGCAAGGAATGTTATGAATGGGTTTTCTAATGAATTCTCAGGATGACAACCTGATAGTGTCAATATTATAGTTATGAAAAAGCTAGTAACATGATATAGGATGTCAGTAATAATGATGTCAAGTGAGAAATCTAAGATTTAACCTGAAAGGTTGAAGGATTTCCCGAATGTGACTATCGCTAAGATTGAACAAGAGTATTTGTCCATAGAATAATGGACAAAGCAGCAAGATATGTTGACACGTGAGATTGCGATCAAATAGTATTGGATATAATTATGATTAATTTCTTCTTTGATAAACCTCTATAGTTCAGAGGTAAATCCTGAGTATGATATTCTACAATCATGAAAGCTTTCTATAATCCTTTAGAACTCTTTTCTCTTCTTCTCTCTTATTCATCTTTTTTATGAATTGAGAAGAACAACCCTTTTAGGAGGGGAGGTACTGCTACGTGACTATCTGTCTATGTGATAGAAGTCTAAGTGGAATACCATGACTTGTTAAATTGCTTGTCAAGTACTAAAGGCTGGCCCCCTTCTGTACTAACTATGCAATATAACAAATGTTCAATTGATCATAGTGATCTCTCAATAAATCTTTCCACTTCTCTATATTGATCGAGATTGCGAAGATTAAAGCAATCAGGAAATGCACAGTACGAGCGAGGTTACCTCCGAATTCGTAGGGTGATAGTGATACCAATGTTACTACAGGTATCAATAAGGATAAGACTGAGTAAGAATATAACCCGGATAGTGAGTTATACGAAAGTAGCAACGTTGATGGAAAAAGGATACAATATGGATTGTAGCACTAGAAGATGTGCTGAGGAAGGGTAGAACGACTAAGAATTGACCGGGAAGCTAAAAAGTGAACGACAGGCAAACGACTCTTTGCTTCCTACCTGATTCCGGGACGGAATCCTTTTAAGGAGGGGAGACTGTAAGAACCCCAAATTTTGGATATAATTAAAACATTTTATTAAGTAATGATAAAATGAGGAACAATGATTCCGATAACAAGGTCACCAGCTCTAATGAATGGTGGTTTCAAAGAACAATGATTGTAATGAATGGATATTGCTTTGGACAATGATCCTGATGCATTGGTATATTGTCAGAATAGAGTAATTCGATGGTTGAGGACCTAGATAAGAATAATCTACCATCCAGGAAGGAGCTAATGGATCCTTGAAGGGAAATGAGTACGTGCATAGTGTTTCCCGTACATGCATAGTGTTTCCCGTACGTGCATAGTGTTTCCCGTACGTGCATAGTGTTTCCTGTACGTGCATAGTAATTTGGTGGATGAATATTGATTTTGTAAGTTGGAAAACTTTTCACTCCACCCTATGTACGGGACGTGATATGGATGTTTCGAAGTCATATTAGTAATACGCGGAGGAAATAAGTGAATGCAGAGACGATCGGAATTCAGAAATTCCAAATTCTTTTCGGTATAATATTTGACCGGACAGTGGATTAAATATTATTATAATCCAAGAATTGAGATATTAACTTTGAGGATTTGATATTTTGGGATGTTATTATATTTGATTTAAGAATGAAGGTAGGAAACCACTGAGGAGTGGTTATGGCTACATTGTAATTATTGATATTTGGAAAGAATGAATGGAATTCGACCTTATTATGTTTATGTCTTGAAGAATGCTAAAGGGTGACAACATAGGTAAGAATAATCTATCTTCTAAGGGAATAAGATATGGCAACTTCAAGCAAGAGAATACCCTCATGTCATCCAGATCGATAACGATTAATCCAGTAGTTCCGTAAAAAGGTTAAGGAACGATCGAAAGAGAATACGGACAATTGTACCACCCTAAGAGAACAAGTAAAGAATACAGAATGAATAGTGTTTGGTGGGAGTATATAATAATAT
Source organism: Saposhnikovia divaricata (assembly GCA_036435485.1). Taxonomy (NCBI): domain Eukaryota; kingdom Viridiplantae; phylum Streptophyta; class Magnoliopsida; order Apiales; family Apiaceae; genus Saposhnikovia; species Saposhnikovia divaricata. Next base: position 21,688,696 of record CM071595.1, read on the forward strand.
GAGACGACACTATATAGAAGCATTCGGAACGGATTTCCGAGTTCGTATTAGTGATCCAGGGGGAAAATAAGTGTATGTAAAAGCTGTCGGATTCTGAAAAACCGCACTTTTATTTTCTCCGAGAGTTCCCTGGACACTGATAGCCTTAAGTATTTAACGAATGGATTTAAGGAATATAAATTGGAAAGTTAGAATGAAAGATGGAGAATGAAAGTATTAATATTAAAGAGGATTCCCGGTAAACCCTAATTAGAAATCCGTGAAATATTCTCACGAACGATCAATCGAAACGGGTAATAACCGGACACAGAAACAAGCAGAGGAAGCAAGAGTCTTGTGTAAGCTACTAGAATAAATATCTAGCAACCAAGTGGCTTAAAGTAACTAGCATACTTGGAAATGGAAGTAGTACTTAGAAAAACCAACCAATACTTAGCCTTCCACCATCCAAAACATAACACTTGTCTCTCCAAATTGCCTCATCCATGACATCACACTCCACTAACACAACTAGGATGAGATATTATATATCCAAATTCACTTTATGCAAAAATTGACCAAGGAAAAGCAAGAAACCAAGCAAACACTCTCCATTCCTTTCTTTTCCTCAAAGTTTCGGCCAAGGAGCTAGAAAAGGAGGTTCCCACCATTGTTTGTTCTTCTAATTTTTAGGGTAAGTACTACATATCATAGCTTAGATCCCCTAGAAATTTCAGCCTCAAATTCACTTCCTTTCATTTTCAAATAAATCATCAAAGGTGATGATGAATAGTGTTTCTAAGAACTAATCTTTGTTTTTCTTGTTTTCATGGTTGATCCTAGCTAAGTTAAGGCCGTCCAAGGTCAATACCAAGCTTTGTGAGGCTATTACATACTACAAGGAAGGTATAAGACTTGAAAACCCTTGCTCTACTTTGAGTTTTAAGCATGTTCTTGATGGATCTAGCTTAGTTATGATTATGTTCATGTTATAAGCATGTTTAGTTAGTGATTTAGTGATTTGATTAACATGATGAGTTTGATACTAAGATCAGTGGCTTCTGGTCTTGTTGGGGTGCTTATTATGTGTATAAGTTGATTAGATGCCCGGTGTGGCTTGGTTGTTGCGTAATGAATTTTAGAACGCTCGATTCGTAGCCGTCGTAATGCCCGATTTTCATTAACACTAAGAAACCGAACTGGTCAGTAGCCATAACTCTCTGTTCTTGGCAAGTTAATGAACCCTACTGATAGATTTTTGAACATAGATCACTTTGGCGAAAGAATCAAAGCATTTTGATTTACGGTTTAGGAATTATGACCAAATTACTTAAAGTAGTTCGAATCCATAAACGAAAGTCCGTAACTGAAATTGAACCCTCGTAAACTATGTAACGTCATGGCGAATCTTGGTAAATAAATACTATGGGTAAGAAGGAAGGTGTGAAAGAAAACCGTATGTCAAAAAGAGCATTTTTCGATTTATTAAAAATGTTCGAGTCAAGGTTAAACGCGAACGAACCCCTAAAAGACGACTCTTTTATAACTTCGGTAAAACACTTAGAAAACGGGCGATAAAACTCGGAGTATAATATTGGTTCGTAACGATCAACCTTAGAACTCATATGACTTAAGTATGTCCCAAGTATAAGTGCAGTGACATGTCGTATTAACGAACGAATGTCGGGTCGGATCAGTGATAATAAGTAATCCACTAAAAAGGGGTATAACGAGATAACTCGAGAACGTGTTTCGAATTAAGTATAACTTAACTTTTAATATGTTAAGTGATTAATCCCGAATGCCTTGGCTATTTATAGATCACCAAGCTGAACCGGGACCCGCTACCACTACCCCTTACCGTACTCGACTACCAGGCAAGTTTCAATTCCCTTCTTTTAGGCTGTTGTTGTGATTGAATAAATATATATATATGATTGCTGATATACATATGCCATTGCATGCATGCCTAGTTTCAAGTTGAATTGATATACTTGTTCCCTGAATGTTATTGTTGGCTTATAAGCTAGATAGTTATACATCATTTATAAGCCGGTTATTGTAAGACCCTCATAGAAGGGCGTATACATCTTATTCATCAAATATAGACCGGGAGTCAATATTTCTTGTTATATCGAGATTACCTCGGAGGAAAGTATTTAAGTAAATATTTTCCATTATTCGGGCGACGAATATTATTTGAATATTCGTTCGAGATTATTTATTTTAACGATCTTTACTTCAAATAATTATTTGAACGTAACTATTCGACGAATAATATTTTTAATATTCATTCAGAGTCGAATTATTTATCGATTATTATTGCGAATATTCTTCTAAAGGTTGGACTACTAAATGAATATTAATTGGATATTCATTTAGAATATTATTCATTAAATGAATATTACTTTTGAGTATTCATTTAAGACAGTAATTACCTATCGAATATTATTTTAATGTTCATCTGAAACTTGATTTATTTATCGAGTCTTATCTCGAATATTCCTTTAAAGCTTGGATTACTAAATGAACATTACTTGATATTCATTTAGAATATTATCCATTAAATGAATATTACTTTATCAATATTCATTTAAATTCCTAATTAATTATGAATATTATTTTGAATATTCATCCAGGGTTCTATTTAATCATCGAATATTATTTTAAATATTTTAAATATTCCTTTCATGTCTTATTAATTAATGAATATTATTTGGAATATTCATTTGAATATTTAGTTATGCAATAAATATTCTCTCGATATTTCTTCAAGAATTATTTGAGAGATACTCTGATTAAAGATATTCTTTCATATTCCTAAATATTCCGTAAAATATTTTAATTCAATAAATATTCTCTGAATATTTATTCCATACTTAGAATAACCTCGATAAGGTTTATCTTCTTCGATTATTACAGAAAATATTTCGGAGTCATATTATTATTAATCTTATATCAAGAAAGGTTCTCAGACATCATTCTTCTTTGAGTCTATCTCCTTAATAATAAGGGAACCTTACTTGGAAAATGTTATTTATCTTGTCGACTTCGCGGTCATAAAGTATTCCCTTCACTCGCAACTCGGGTGCTGTTGACTTATTAAGTCGTTGCTTACCTTCTCATCTTTCGAGGGGTAAGATTACTGGAACAAGTTGATATCCGTTACCAAGTAATAGCTTGGGAGTTATTGATAAATTTTCCTTTCCAACTAGATACGACTACTTTGTGGAGTCTTATCAACAAGTATTATACTTGGGGAAAGGGGGACGAACGTTACATTCAGAATCATGAATTCTATTTGAACTAGGAGTCGTGTAAGAGGCCGAGTAGCGCCGGTCCATCCCATTTGGCCCAACCGTTGGCCGGGGAGAGCTAGTAAGGCGGTATACAAGTAAAGCCGTCAGTTCTTCCTTCTACCGGTAGTAAATCTAATTTGAGCTGTACGATCTTGACTGATCATCAAGATTGGAACAGCGGGCGCGGTGAATACTCCATCATTGGTTCATCATCCAAACTTATTTATTTCCTGCAACATGATTACTGTTGGCAGAGCTGGAAAAGTGTTCGTAACTGGAATTGCAATATTTTCCTTGCAAGTTCCTCTTTATAATATCTTGCTTATTTTCGACATAGCAGATATTCCCTCATATATTTACATTTTGAGTTACCTTGTAACTTCATCGTTCATATTATACTGGCATCATTTCCGTAAATGCATGGCATATGGTTTGAAAGATACTTTTGAACTGTTATACATTATCGTTCAGTTATATATTATTGTTGGTGGGCTATTGCGCACCCTTGCTTTATTATTATATCACAACAACAGCTAGACCAGATGACTCGCACAAGGCGCACTCGACGCGGGCGAGGACGATGAGACTACCAGAGCTGAAGGAGAAGCTATTGGTAGGGTATATTTATTCTTTCAGTACCAAGAATATGGTCTAGTATGACTTATGTAAATGGATGGCAAAGAGTATGTATTTATATTGAAATCCTTTTGGATTGTAAGAACTCATAATGTGATTAATAAAAATTTGATTGTTACTCTGATTTCATCTCTGGGACTATAACGGGTGTGTTTTATATTGTTGTGTTGGGTTATAGAGACGTAATTTATTTTATGTTAAGGAAAGTTCAATTGTTGTGGACAGAATTGGAAACCGTAACCACCGGATCCCGGACCCCGGATCTGGGGGTGTTACAATATAACAAATGTTCAATTGATCATAGTGATCTCTCAATAAATCTTTCCACTTCTCTATATTGATCGAGATTGCGAAGATTAAAGCGATCAGGAAATGCACAGTACGAGCGAGGTTACCTCCGAATCGTGGGGTGATAGTGATACCAATGTTACTGCAGGTATCAATAAGGATAAGACTGAGTAATAGTATAACCCGGATAGTGAGTTGTACGAAAAGTAGCAACGTTGATGGAAAAAGGATAAAGTATGGATTGTAGCACTAGAAGATGTGCTGAGGAAGGGTAGAATGACTAAGAATTGACCGGGAAGCAAAAAAGGGAACGACAGGCAAACGACCCTTTGCTTCCTACCTGATTCCGGGACGACATTCTTTTAAGGAGGGGAGACTGTAAGAACCCCAAATTTTGGATATAATTAAAACTTTTTATTAAGTAATGATAAAATGAAGAACAATGATTCTGACAACAAGGTCACCAGCTCTAATGAATGGTGGTTTCAAAGAACAATGATTGTAATGAATGGATATTGCTTGGGACAATGATCCTGATGCATTGGTATATTGTCAGAATAGAGTAATTCGATGGTTGAGGACCTAGATAAGAATAATCTACCATCCAGGAAGGAGCTAATGGATCCTTGAAGGGAAATGAGTACGTGCATAGTGTTTCCCGTACGTGCATAGTGTTTCCCGTACGTGCATAGTGTTTCCTGTACGTGCATAGTAATTTGGTGGATGAGTAGTGATTTTGTAAGTTGGAAAACTTTTCACGCCACCCTATGTACGGGACGTGATATGGATGTTTCGAAGTCATATTAGTAATACGCGGAGGAAATAAGTGAATGCAGAGACGATCGGAATTCAGAAATTCCAAATTCTTTTTCGGTATAATATTTGACCGGACAGTGGATTAAATATTATTATAATCCAAGAATTGAGATATTAACTTTGAGGATTTGATATTTTGGGATGTTATTATATTTGATTTAAGAAGGAAGGTAGGAAACCACTGAGGAGTGGTTATGGCTACAATGTAATAATTGATATTTGGAAAGAATGAATGGAATTCGACTTTATTATTTCTATGTCTTGAAGAATGCTAAAGGGTAACAACATAGGTAAGAATAATCTATCTTCTAAGGGAATAAGATATGGCACTTTCAAGCAGGAGAATATTCTCATGTCATCCAGATCGGTAACGATTAATCCAGTAGTTCCGTAAAAAGGATAAGGAACGATCGAAAGAGAATACGGACAATTGTACCACCCTAAGAGAACAAGTAAAGAATACAGAATGAATAGTGTTTTGGTGGGAGTATATAATAATATGAGACGACACTATATAGAAGCATTCGGGATGGATTTCCGAGTTCGTATTAGTGATCCAGGGGGAAAATAAGTGTATGTAAAAGCTGTCGGATTCTGAAAACCGCACTTTTATTTTCTCCGAGAGTTCCCTGGACACTGATAGCCTTAAGTATTTAACGAATGGATTTAAGGAATATAAATTGGAAAGTTAGAATGAAAGATGGAGAATGAAAGTATTGATATTAAAAAGGATTCCCGGTAAACCCTAATTAGAAATCCGTGAAATATTCCTACGAACGATCAATCGAAACGGGCAATAACCGGACACAGAAACAAGCAGAGGAAGCAAGAGTCTTGTGTAAGCTACTATAATAAATATCTAGAAACCAAGTGGCTTAAAGTAACTAGCATACTAGGAGATGGAAGTAGTACTTAGATATCAAACCAATACTTAGCATGAAAACCATTCAAAATGCAACACATGTCTCTTGATTGCATCATGGATGACCTAGGCACTTTAATAAAGCTACTTTAGCAAGATATTATCCAAGGCAACACAATAATACAAGGAAAAGATCAAGAACAAGCAAGCAACTCTCTCCCCCTCCAAAACATTCCATTCGACTTCCTCCCTAAATTCCAAATCCAAAGTCCAAGCTTCCACCATTTTTTGATCTCAAAATTTTTATGGTAAGTCCTATAATTCATAAAAGTGATACCCTAGAAATCTTGGCTTTAAACTCCATGTTTTCCATTTTCAAATAAATCATCCAAGCCTAGGGTGAATAGTGATTTTAAGAAACTAACTTTGATTTCTTGTTTTGTTTGGATGATCCAAGCTTTGTTAAGGTAATCTAAGGACTAGACAAGGCTTACCAAGTGTTATTCACTCTCCAAGGAAGGTCACAAGCTCCAAAAACCCTTGGTACCATTTTGAGATTTTATGAGTTTTATGGATGATTTAGTGTTAGTATGCTATGTTATGCTTAGATCTATGTTATTAGTTGATTATGGTTGTTGTTTGGATTGTGATCCATGAGATGGTTGAGATTAGTTGTTGATAGACTAGTCATGATGATTATCATGTGTTTGTGTGGTTGGATTGATCTTTGTTAGATCGAGATAAAGTGTAAAAACTTTGGAAAACGCGTAAACATAGCCGCTATAATGCCCGATTTTACAATATCATGTTTTGTATGCCATTTTTCACATCAAGACCCTACTGACCAGAAACTTTTCTGCCATTTTAGGATAGCTTATGTTATAAGCTTCGTTTTGATATAAAGATCACGTGAAACGGACTTACGGTTTAGGAGTTACGGCCGGTTTACTAAAAGTATTTCGAAACCGTAACCGAGAATTCGTAACTGAATTTGAACCCTCGTAAAATATGTAAAGTCATGGCGAATTTTGGAAAATAAATACTAGAGGTAAAAAGGAAGGTGTGAAAGAAAACAGTATGTCAAAAGGATCATTTTTCGATTTATTAAAAATGTTCGAGTCGAGGTTAAACGCGAACGAACCCCTAAAAGACGACTCTTTTATAACTTCGGTAAAAAACTTAGAAAACGGGCGATAAAACTCGGAGTATAGTATTGGTTCGTAACGATCAACTTTAGAACTCATATGACTTAAGTATGTCCCAAGTATAAGTACAATGACATGTCGTATTAACGAACGAATGTCGGGTCGGATCAGTGATAAAAGTAATCCACTAAAAAGGGTATAACGAGATAACTCGAGAACGTGTTTCGAATTAAGTATAACTTAACTTTTAATATGTTAAGTGATTAATCCCGAATGCCTTGGCTATTTATAGATCACCAAGCTGAACCGGGACCCGCTACCACTACCCCTTACCGTACTCGACTACCAGGCAAGTTTCAATTCCCTTCTTTTAGGCTGTTGTTGTGATTGAATAAATATATATATATATATGATTGCTGATATACATATGCCATTGCATGCATGCCTACTTTCAAGTTGAATTGATATACTTGTTCCCTGAATGTTATTGTTGGCTTATAAGCTAGATAGTTATATATCAGTTATAAGCCGGTTATTGTAAGACCCTCATAGAAGGGCGTATACATCTTATTAATCAAAAATAGACCGGGAGTCAATATTCCTTGATATATCGAGATTACCTCGGAGGAAAATATTTAAGTAAATATTTTCTATTATTTGGGCAACGAATATTATTTGAATATTCGTTCGAGACTAATTATTTTAACGATCCTTACTTCAAATAATTATTTGAACAAATAATATTTCTCAATATTCATTCAGAGTCGAATTGATTATCGACTATTATTTCGAATATTCTTCTAAAGATGAGACTATTAAATGAATATTATTTGGATATTCTTTTAGAATATTATTTTATTAAATAAATATTACTTTTGAATATTCATTTAAGATATTAAATACTTGATGGATATTATTTTAATATTCATTTGAAGCTTGATTTAATTATCGAATATTATCTCGAATATTCCTTAAGGCTTGGATTACTAAATGAATATTACTTGATATTCATTTAGGATATTATTCATTAAATGAATATTACTTTTGAATATTCATTTAAATTCCTAATTAATTATGAATATTACCTTAAATATTCTTTTCAGGTCTTATTAATTAATGAATATTGTTTTGAATATTCATTTAAATATTTATTTATTCAATAAATATTCTCCTGATATTTCTTCAGGGATTCTTTTGAGAAATACTCTGATTAAAGATATTCTTTCATATTCCCAAATATTCTTTAAATATTTTAACTCATTAAATATTCTCTGAATATTTATTCCATACTTAGAATAATCTCGATAAGATTTATCTTCTTCGATTATTACAGAAAATATCTCGGAGTCATATTATTATTAATCTTATATCAAGAAAGGTTCTCAGACATCATTCTTCTTTGAGTCTATCTCCTTAATAATAAGGGAACCTTACTTGGAAAATGTTATTTATCTTGTCGACTTCCCGGTCACAAAGTATTCCCTTCACCCGCAACTCGGGTGCTGTTAACTTATTAAGTCGTTGCTTACCTTCTCATCTTTCGAGGGGTAAGATTACTGGAACAAGTTGATATCCGTTACCAAGTAATAGCTTGGGAGTTATTGGTAAATTTTCCTTTCCAACAAGATACGACTACTTTGTGGAGTCTTATCAACAAGTATTATACTTGGGGAAAGGGGGACGAACGTTACATTCAGAATCATGAATTCTATTTGAACTAGGAGTCGTGTAAGAGGCCGAGTAGCGCCGGTCCATCCCCTTTGGCCCAACCGTTGGCCCGGGAGAGCTAGTAAGGCGGTATACAAGTAAAGCCGTCAGTTCTTCCTTCTACCGGTAGTAAATCTAAATTGAGCTGTACGATCTCGACTGATCATCAAGATTGGAACAGCGGGCGCGGTGAATACTCCATCATTGGTTCATCATCCAAATTTATTTATTTCCTGCAACATGATTACTGTTGGCAGAGTTGGAAAAGGGTCATAACTGGAATTGCAACCTTTTCTTGCAAGTTCCTCTTCTTAATAACAGTAAGAATATCTCGCTTACTTTGATGTAGCAGATATTTCTACAAACAAATACTTCAAGTTACCTTGTAACTTTATCGTTCATATTATACTGGCATCATTTCCGTAAATGCATGGCATATGGCTTGAAAGATACTTTTGAACAGTTATACCTTATCATTCAGTTATATATTATTGTTGGTGGGCTATTGCTCACCCTTGCTTTATTATTATATCACAACAACAGCTAGACCAGATGACTCGCACAAGGCGCACTCGACGCGGGTGAGGACGATGAGACTACCAGAGCTGAAGAAGAAGCTATTGGTAGGGTATATTTATTCTTTCAGTACCAAGAATATGGTCTAGTATGACTTATGTAAATGGATGGCAAAGAGTATGTATTTATATTGAAATTTTTTTGGATTGTAAGAACTCATAATGTGATTAATAAAAATTTGATTGTTACTCTGATTTCATCTCTGGGACTATAACGGGTGTGTTTTATATTGTTGTGTTGGGTTATAGAGACGTAAATTATTTTATGTTAAGGAAAGTTCAATTGTTGGGGACAGAATTGGAAACCGTAACCACCGGATCCCGGACCCCGGATCTGGGGGTGTTACACGAATTCCCTGATTGGCTATGGAATTTCCTCTTCTTACCTTCCCTTTCTTTCTGAGAGCTATCACTTTCTCCTTCTATGATCAGTGCCTTCTGGACCACAGCGGAATAGGTGGTCAACTCAAAAGCGGCTACCCGGCTTCGGAGCCACGGCTTCAAACCCTGCTGGAATCTCCTTGCTCGCTTCTCTTCAGTATCAACCAAGTCTGGAACAAACCTGGCTAATTCTATAAACTATGCTTCATAGTCAGTGGCACTGCTTTCTTGTTTTAATTCCAAAAATTTAATCTCCATCTGATTCTGCATATAGCGGGGAAAATACTTTTCCAAAAACAACTCCTTGAATCTTTCCCACGTAGTTACCCCTTCTCCTTCCAAAGCCTTCCTGGCTTCCCACCAGTAGTTCGCTTCTCCTTTCAAAAAGTAACTCACGAACTCGGTCTTTTTATTCTCTTCTACATTCACCAATGCAAGAGCTTTCTCCATCTCTTTTAACCAAGCTCGGGCCTCAACTGGATTCGCTGAGCCTTGGAATTCTGGGGGTTTAACAGATTGAAAAGTTTTAAAGGTCGTCACCTGGGGTACTGGCGGATGTTGCTGCTGACGAGTGAGGTCTTCGGTCTGCTGTCGGAACAGCTCTAGCATTTGCTGCATCATATTAATATTGCCCTGCTCCCCGGCGTTCTGATTATTATTCGCATTTCCCGCGTGATTTCCATGTGGTTGCTGATTATCCATAATCTGGTAGAGGAAAATACACAAGTTCCTTAGTAATTGGCTACACATGTTTTTTATAGACATTCATTGAAAAGAAGCATGAATCAAGAATATTTATCAACTCATGTCACCCAATCACTAATTCACTTGAATTGGAAAAAAATAAATAAAGGCATGCTGGATGGAATCGTTACACGTAACGCTACAAAAGTACTGCTGATATATAGATAACCACTTACAGTCATACATGACTATTGCTCGGTTCACTTTTCATCATATCGCTCATAACCTACCTTAACGACTTTAATGTCGGCTATATACAACAAAATTCCCGACTTATTCTACCAAACTGCTGCTAATACACACATACACTATTTTACAAACAACCAAAACCAAACAAACACAGGTAGCATTCTTCCTTCTATGTCTCTGTCCCACAGTCTCTAATCCCAACTGGGATCTACCATCTGCTGAAGATCCGCTAACATCCTCTGGAGGATACGGTAGGCCCGACGATAATCGATAGTACCAGAATCACCCAACCTCAATGCCTCCACCTCATAAGTACCGGCTGCAATCAACTCCCGGAGGTTATGACGAATCTCGGAATCTGAAACAGGACGACCTGTCATCCTACGCAGCTCCACATTCTGCCCTCTCAAAAAGTCATATGCCTCCCAAAGCTCACGATACTCACCAAAAGGAACAGTGTGCAGTGCACCTATATGGCCCCTCGACTCAGCCTCTGCCCCGCCTGTAACCTCCTCTATCAAAGCACGCACTCTCTCCTCTCCTGGTGGTATCTGATGCCAAGGTATAACTGGTGAGAGTGGTACATAGGGACCCTGCACAGTGGGGTCTGACTGATCCGTGAACTCAGCTGGCATGAGAAATCCTCCTATAGCTGCCTCCGCATCGGGTAGATGAAGCTCAGGTAAGGCGGGTGGCATCACTACTCCCTGCTGCTGATCAGGAACAAACATCCGTACGGGGACTGGTGCTGGAGGGTCAATCACCATGATCTCCTCCTCATGAGCCATACCCAAATGTGCCACATAACTCGGCTCCCCAAGCACTGGTAAGCCCATCCACTCACCTGGATCAACAGGATGAACTGGTGGTACGGGACTCATCGGCTCCCGCGGAAACTCCCAACCCAGCCAATAGTCTACCCCCATCACTGGGTAGTCAGGATCCATAATAGCTGGAATAGGTGGTAAATCCATAGGTGGGAACAGCGGTGGTGTAACTGACTCCAGGGCCGGCATAGGCTGAGGTGCAACTACCGGTGCAGTCACCACAACAGACACCTGCGCAACCCAGTAACATAGTATCACAATCACCTCACAACTTAGGCTTAGACCAAAATCAAACGCAACGTAACACAAAAACGTCGTCCTATCTCATGTGATCTGCCTAATCTTTCCTATGGTATATATCTGCTTATTTCAATGACTATAACCTGTCAGCTCTGATACCAACTGTGACACCCCTCCAAATCCGGGGTCCAGATCCGGGGGTCACCAACCAATCATAACCAAAAATATCAGAATACACAACCGACCCCGCAACCAAAGATCGCAAACAGGTTATTGTATGAATACAAGCAGACATATTCCAGAATAAACTAGTCACTTATTACAAACCACCAAATCAAGTCAACTTAAATCCAGTCTAATTCAATTTTATTATTACATCCCATTTTATTTAAAATTCTATCTAGCGCCAACTGAAACGCACAAGTACCTGCACGGCCTGAGGTGCGGATACCCGACCACTCTGACTCCCTCTAATACTGTCTGGACTGCTGATCGGAACCATACTTCCCGTCTGGAAAGGTTTAGTGAAAGCAAGAGTGAGCCAAAGAAAAGCCCAGCAAGTATATATATAAACAGTTTCAAAATAAAACCAGAACAAATGCTGCATAATATCGACTGAAAAGTAAAACAGTTTATAAAGCAAACTGAATCAACAACTGAATGATAATTCGATCATAACTGAAATCATTTGACATGACATAAAACTGAATCATTTGTCAACTCACAATATATAATAGCCATTCGGGCGATATGGATTGGATATACATAACTGAAACACCATTGCCCCCTGATCAGGTTTAAAAGCAATGGGACCCTTTATACTCCACTGGTACAGCTATACCCGTGTGTATAATCCGGATTTCATGAGGGTACCAAAATAGGCAAGTAATGTTAGCCTATAGGAAGATGGAATGGTTACCATATCCTCCTTAAATATTATTGGACCATGGCAGCTACCATGGCCTCCTACGCTTTATCATTTTCCAATCCAATAGAGCAATTTCCGAATTCAACAGGAAATGCTTAGTTTCACATACAGTTCACATCCCTATTATTTACTACGATAATAAGGATATGAAGAGTTTATCTTAAACAATTCCCCACATCAAGGGTACCAATATCAAACAACCGTGTTCGCACAAAATATTTAAGAATCACAAATAGCTCTGAACAATAGCTATTCGTCATGATATGAATCAATGAAACATAAGATAAAAGTGTTTAAGATGATCAAGGGAGAAAATACTTGCCTGAATATACTGCTGGTAATTTATGCTGTCTTGCTAGGGTTTTCTCACTTCTAGGAATACTGCAGGTAACTCTGCCCACTAGCTAGGGTTTCCCCCACTTCTACAATAAAACATGCTATTTCAAATATCTGGCTAGGTACAAGGTCAATTACCAATCAAACCTCGGTTCTAGGGTCTACCCGTACGTTGTATGGCTACCGACTAAATATTTTAATCAAATATTAACATGTACAGAGTAATCAAACACGTAATTCACATAGCAGATATGACTCACTATATAAAAGAACACTCAAGGTATTTTTAGAACCTTTATAAACATTTTTAGAACATTTTTCGGAATTTTAAAGAATTTAAATTACCCTTTTTGGATTAAAAAGGATAATTTAAAACCCTACAGATAATTATTGGGTTATTGAAATATTTTTCTAATTACCTAATCCGGTCTTAGAATCAATTTTAGAATTTTAAAACTATTTTTACCCTTCCCGGATTATTTTTAGAATTTTTAAAAAATTTTATTTCATTTTAAACAAATAAGAAAATAAATATTAAAGGTAAAATAATATTTATAAAATAAATAAATTATTTTATTTTTCAAAATAATTAAATTTGATTATTTTTCATCATATTTAAATAATATTTAATTAATTAAATTAATTGATTATTATTAATTAACCAATCAATTTAAATTAATTAAAATATTAGCTAAATAGATTTAAAATAATCAAATAAAATAAATTTCGAATTAAAAATAATTTATTAAAATATTAAAACTATTTTTCGAAATTAAAAATAATTTTTTGAAATTTAAAAATAATTTTTCGAATTTTTAAAAGTATTTTTCTAATTTCTGAAAATAAAATTCGAATTTTATAAAAAATTTTGAAAATTAATTTTTCAAAATCAGTTTTTAGAATTGGTTTTTAGGTTTTGAAGATTAAACGGGTACTGTTCATCACCACCTACGTTGTTCTTCGTATGAATGCTCGAAGAACAACCGTCGCCGTCAATGGCTGTTTCCAGAATCCGGCGACCGGAAAAAAAATTTCTGACGACCACAAAAACGTACCATTCGGTGCGTTTTACATACCAAAATCGTTCCAAATCGTGTTCTAAACACGATTATACCATTCGTTTAATCCTAACATCAACCGAACACAGAATCCGGCCAAATCCAAAAGAAATCCGGCGATCTCACCGGCCAAAACTCGAAATCACTCATTTCTAAACCAAATCTAACGTTTAATATATCAAAATGAAGCTTAGGACTTGTACAAACTATACCAATCATCAATAACAGCAGAAAAACCATCAAAAATCCAGAAATCAAAATCAAAAATTTTCACCCACACAAAAACTCGACTTCGAGTTCTAGGCTATGTAAAATCGAACAAAAATTACCACTACACTCCTGAGATTATATACAATATATAGGAACTAACCACAACAACAGCAAATCAGTATACAAGCTGCAATTAATTCAAGAAATTCGAATATAACAATAAAAATTAAAAATTTTCGAACAAGACATTTTTGGATTCAAACACCCACATAATCAGATAGGACATGTCATGCCATTCAGTTTGATCACTCATATGAAGAATTTGAATAACAGAATCACCTTCAAAAGTCGCTTTAATTCTGAAGAACACCAAGAACACTATTTTCCAGAATTTTCAGAATTATTAAATCAAAAATCTGATTTTTGATTCATTTTAATAAATAAAAATAAAATTCTGCTATTTATACTAATTTGAAAATTAATACCCCAAAAATATTTTTAGCCCCTAATTAAAATTATTAAGCCTTAAAAATAATTTTTATGGGATAAAAATGTAATATTTTTAATTTTAAACAATTATAATATATATGCCAAAATTTCCCAAAAATTGTGAATATTACAGAAATTACAACAAAATTTATTTATATATATCCTACCATTTTATAAAAATATTGGTATCAAAAACAGGGTCTCAGATTCAGTATAGGGGCTGGTTCCGGAATTTAAAATGCAAAATAATTGTATTCTAAAAATATAAAAATTACAGAAAAATATAATAAAATAACCTATGCTACACAGAAGTCACATAACACGTATGGGATGATTTTCCTATTTAATAAAAATTATAATGTGTTTAAATGCATTAAAAATTAAATAAAAACACAATAAAATCAACTAAAACATATTTTAACATAATAAAATACACGAAATTTTCCCAGTCGTTACAATTAAAACACGAAGCTCACGAACCTTAGCTGCAATTTAACAACCTTAATTTTTATTCCACAACATTTGGCACCGTCTGTTGGAAGACAACATCAACCATGGTTAACACACGAAGAACAACAACTGAGGCTGCTCATGTTACTTCCGATCCACCAGTCAATTCCTCCGCTCCACCCATTGTTACAGAGCAAGGGTATGTACCCCCCACCAACAGAGACAACCATTCAAACTCAAGTTTCTCAACCTACAGGGATGAATCCCCAAGCTGAGAGAACCCTACCTGTGGTCGTCCACCCGGGGCAGGAGACTAATCAATTTCAGATGGTGGTCTCTCCTCTGACTAGCCGTCCACCGCTCTCATGAGTTCAGATCTCCACCACTACACTCCCCGTAAACACCAACCCGGCATACAGGTTGCCTAACTATCCCTCAAATAGAAGGGAACCTGGACCAAGCAGTCATGCCCTACAGATACATGATCCATATCAACCACCTTACATTAGTGGTTTAGCCATTCTTGAGCAAGGATATTACGATTACTCCGGGCCTTACACTGATGATTCATCGTTTGAGGATGACGACCGCGATGAAGCCCCGAGGAGGCGGCGTGCAAGCAAAGAACCTATAAGAATGACCCAAAGAAACCATGATGGACCCCCTCTAACAGCTGCTGAAAAGATCAAGGCTCATGAGGCCGTGATCCAAAAGCTGAAGGACGACATGGCCAGACAGCAAGCAAGGCAGAATCAGAATCGACCTCCTCCAACTTCAGGAGAGATTCCCTTCATTGATTTGGAGAGGTCTTCTAGGAGACGGAAAAGGGCTGATGCCCCAACCAGAGGAGCTACGAAGGTGGAAACCCCTAGGGGTGATCCCAAAGACCTGATGCCACTTGGAGACCCTGACGATCCCACACCCCCATTCACTGAGGAGGTGATGAATGCTCATGTCTCCAGGAAGTTTAAGATGCCTACGATAAAGGCATAGGATGGAACGGGCAATCCCTCAAACCATGTGAGGACGTTCTCAAATGCACTGTTGCAACCCGTTAGCGACGCTCTCAAATGTAGGGCATTTCTTCAAACCCTTGCAGGCATGGCTCAACGATGGTATAGCCGGTTGCCCGCAAACTCGATTGGCTCTTTCAAGGAATTGAGCACGGCTTTCAATAATCAATTCGTTAGTGGAAAAGTCCGTGAGAAAAGCTCTGCATATCTTATGCAGGTGAAAAAGGAAAGAACGAAAACCTAAGGGATTATCTCAAACGCTTCACCGAGGAGACTTTGAATGTCCCTGATCTGGAAAATAAAGTAGCTATGATAGCCTTGGAGAATGGAACGACGAACACCTTCTTTCAGATGTCGTTGGCAGAACATCCCCCTGAGAGCATGACTGAGCTCCAAAAAAGGGCAAGAAAATACATAAAGGCTGAGGAAAACAGAGGTCTCTACCGAAAGTGGTGGAAATGGGAACTCTAGGAAGCGAAGGACAGAGCAGGAGTATGATGCTAGGGACAAGTATCCCCGAACTAGCAAGGACTCCGACTCTGTTCTAGGACCAAGGTTTGCTTAGTATGCAAGATTGAACACTCCTAGGAGTCAAATCTTGTTGGATATTGAGAAGGATAAGGATTTTTGATGGCCGAAGCCACTCAGAGGTGATCCCTCAGAGAGAAACAAGAATCAGTATTGCATATTCCACAAGGATGTGGGGCATGACACTGATGATTGCAAGCAACTCAAAGGTGAGATCAAGTTATTGATCCGTAGAGGGAAACTGAGTCACTTCACCAAGGGTGAAGATCGTGGTAATCAGATAAGAGAGTATGATAGGAGCGACGATGATTGAGATCGCAACCCACAACCCCAAGGGCCAGTAATCAACATAATCTCAGGAGGCCCGACCGCGGCCGGGACAACAAAGAACTCTCGGAAGGCTTATGCCCGAGAGGTGATGCATATTGTCGGAGAGGCACCAAAACATGCAAGAACCGAGGTAACAATCGAATTTGATGATTCAGACCTTGAAGGGGTGAAGTTCCCCCACGATGACCCGCTGGTCATAACTCCTATGATTGGAAACTTAGAGGTGAAGCGAGTCTTGATAGACAATGGAGCTTCCGTCGACATTCTGTTTCATGATGCGTTTGTGAAGATGGGGTACAATGATTCTCAATTGACCCCCAATAACATGCCTATATATGGATTTAATGGAGTAGAATCCAAAATCGAGGGAACTATTTAATTGCCCGTCACGATTGGACATAAGCCAATGGAGGCCACGCAGATGCTAAACTTTTTGGTTATCAAAGCATCTTCTACTTACAATGCCATCCTTGGGAGGACTGGACTTCACGCTTTTAAGGATATGGCCTCAACCTATCACATGAAGATCAATTTTCCAACCAGGAATGGTGTAGGAGAACAAAAAGGTGATCAGAAAATGGCTAGAAGCTGCTATGTAGCTGCGTTAAGGCCAGATGGAGTCGGGGGACAGGTCCTTCTGATTGAAGACGTGGATGTTTGCAGTGATAAGAATGACAGAGAAAGGCCAGTAGAGGACACCACACATAAGCCTCGGACAGCCATTATGGTTAAGGCGTCAACTGACTTCATGGTTGAATGTACCATTGACAACCAAGAAGTCGGGGGGTAGGGGATAGTACCCCAAGCAGGAAGTGAAATTCAGAATAAGAATGAGGAGACCAGAAGGTGTAATGGGTGCTCTATTTTGATGGAGCATCAAAAACAAAATCAAGCAATACAGGCCTAGTCTTGCAAAGCCCCGATGGGTTCAAACTATCTTAGTAGGACTTGGCTTCATATTTATCTAGTAGAAGTAGAAATAAGGTTCGATGAAACCATTGCAGAGCATGTTGTAGGACAGTAGTACTCTATGTAAGGGTTGAACCCATTTCAAGTTATTAATGCAAGTTTGCTTTTCGTTCTATGATTTTATTTATGTGCCAAGCACCTGATGTGTGTAAGTCAAAGATGACCAAGTACCGAAAATAAAAGAATACACAAATGGAAACAAACAAACGGATAAATACTAACCCTAAAGGGTCGAGAGTTAGGTTACAGTACAACCAAATAAGAGTTTAAGTCCTTGAAGGACCCTGGATAAAAGACAAGCTGATTAAAAAGCCACATCTGGAAATAAAAGCCATGCAAGGCTGTGGAGGCTAAGGACTAGCTACTCTTCAATATTCAATTTTTAAGCACTTGGGTTGAGAATTCAAGGATGAAGACCAACAGAGAACATTGCATTCCAGTCCTAAGATTAAGGGATATAAGAATATCCTTGAACAAGGATTAAGAAGTTCAAGCAAGTTTTTGTCTCATAAGTTTAAAAGGAAAGAAGCCCACGGGATTGTATTTCTCGATATCTAAATCGAGGAATCAACCTTAGATCCTTGACCTAGAATCAAGAAAAAAGAGAATCGAAGATAGGTTTGAAAACCCTGAAATCAGAACAAATGTTTGAGACAAGCCATAAAAGACATGAAGTCAAATAAGGGATCCTAGAGAACTTTAGTTTGACATCAATCCAAAAGAAGGGTTGTGAATACTTGGTAGTTGACATATGAACACCAACGTTGAACATGTGAACATCAACCTCGAATCCTAGGTGGAAAAACATGAGATATTAGCCATGAAGGCCAAGATTAGGTATGAAGGCCAAACTTGAGGGGGTCATGAACCTCCAATCAAGATCCAAAGGTTAAAACTTCAAGTCAAAACTTGAAAACCAATATGAAGTTTTGGATTCTCGATCCAGATCGCCAACGTTGAACATCTGAACACCAGCATTAAACACTTGAATATCAACCCTGAAATGGAGATTGAAAACCTTCTAGGGAAGGTTCAAGACCTCATGGGGCCGACTAGAAGCCAATAAGGCCTTCAACCGACCTTAAAGAGCTGATCAGAGGCTCTAGAGGGGCTTCAGCCAACCAGAAACCTTCTAGTCTTGGACCGACAGCTCTGATAGATGTTTTGGTGGTTTAAAACACCCAAAACTTGGATTGAAACCATGTGATGGTGGTACAATATGCTCTCTTTCATTAAAATCCAAAATTAAAGGTTAGAGTTTAAAGAACTTCCTTGATTTGAAAACCCTTGATTTCGAACATCGACGTTCAACACTCGAACAGCCCCAAGGCCGAGTACATGCCAACCGAGAAGCCCCTGGAACCAAGACAAACATTATAGCCATGACGGCCAACCGAGCTGAGAAAGGTTATTTTAAAAACTCTAGGTTGACGTCAACCCAAGATGAGGAGTCTACAAGAGCCATTTACAAAAGGCTAATAAGCAAGATTTTTGCACCCTTGACACGGAAGACTGTGGAGGTCTACGTGGATGACATGTTAGTCAAGAGCCTATTCAAAGCATACCATATTAAGAACCTCAGAGAGGCATTTGAAGTGCTAAGGCACCACAAGATGATGTTGAATCCAGCCAAGTGTACCTTTGGCATGGGATCTTGAAAATTTTTGGGTCTGATGGTTTTGAAGCGAGGCACAGAAGCCAACCCTGATAAGATCAAGGCAATCCTAGATATGGAATCACCATGTTCCATAAAGGGCGTACGAAAATTGACTGGAAGAATTACAGCCTTAGGGAGATACATCTCCAAGTCTGGAAATAAGTGTTTGGCTTTCTTTCAAACATCAAAGAGAGTAAAGGATTTTGAGTGGACTACAGAAATCAAAGAGGCCTTTGAGCAGCTGAAGCCCCGTTGTTGGCCAAATCTAGTCCCGGAGAGACCCTTTATTTATACTTGGCAATATCTAAGCAAGCATTGAGCGTTGTGCTCATTAAAGAAAAACTAAGGTTCAGAAACCCATCTACTATGTTAGCAAGGTGCTCCATGAAGCCGAATTGAACTACTGCGCTATAAAGAAGTTTGCTTTATCCATGACCATGGCCTCAAGAAAATTAAGACCTTACTTTTAGTCAAAAAAATCGAAGTCTTGATAGACCAACCATTGAGAAACATCATGCACAACCCGAAGGCTAATGGGAGATTGATTAGATGGGCAATAGAACTCGGATAATTTGATATCGCGTACAATCCTCGAATTGCAATTAAGCCACAGGCACTTGCTTACTTCGTGGTTGAATGTACCATTGACAACCAAGAAGTCGGGGGGCAGGAAGGCACAACACCCTAGCAAGGGCAAGATGAGACACCCCAAGAGGGAGAGAAAAATGAAGTTCAGAAGGAATATTGGGTGACCTATTTTGATGGGGCATCAAAAACAAAAATAAGTAGAGCTCGTTTAGTTCTACTGACCATTGATGGCTCACGATTGAATATGCCTTGAAGTTGAATTTATCAATGACCAATAATGAGGTAGAGTATGAAGCCTTAATAGCCGGACTAGGCTTGGCTCTAGCCATGAGGGCCAAAAAATCTTAAAGTCTGTGGAGACTTAATGCTGGTGATAGCCCAAGAGAATGGAGATTTTGAAGCCAAAGATGAAACGATGATGAAATACCAGAGGATAATAAAATCACAGTTGATATGGTTCGAGGAATGCCTCCTTGTATAACGGCCGATGCCTTTTCTAAATTCGCCTCGTCTGAAATCGAGAATTACACTAGAAGTGTCTACTATCAGGTCTTGGAGACCCCCACTATAGAGCGCAAGTTGTTGGCGCCCATCGACGTTGGAAGTTGCTGGATCGATCCCCATCAAAGCTCATCTTGAGACTGGTTGGCTCCCTGATAATGCCTTGGAGGCACGGAAACTATCAGTGAGAGCATTAAGATATGCATTGATCTAACCCTTGATGGCTACCAAGGCTGTAGGCCTCCACTCGAGCTAGTCGTTTGAATTCAAGGTCTCGAATCAAGGATTCAGCAAATGGGTGAAAGCCCTGATGGTCTCTTAAACATACGCACAGATGCTAGAAATACCCATGAAAAAACTATTTTGGCTCCAAAAGTGCCTTAAATGACGTTTTTGGGGTCGAAAAGTGGGGCAAATCGTATTTTTAGGACCTGGAGCTCTGAAAGACCTTCGATTTGATATATTGTGGGTCTCATTTGGAGTAATGAGTCAAAAGTTACGAATGATTTTGTGCATATGATACTTTTTTGACAAATTTCAAATCAAAGCAAGGTCCTATTAACATAAAAGAAGGTTGGAATCAAAATCAAGGATCGAAAACCAACCACAGTATCCTAATACTTGAAGTCAGGTGTTGAAAAACAAGGGAATTCTCTATGCAGACGACCGAGAAGTAAAGACCTCTTTGATAAGGGGGCATGGCCAAGGGTGTTTGAAATACCCTATTGTAAGGATGTAAGGGTGTTTGAAAACCAAAGGCCATAGTTGAATCCAAGGTTATTTGAAACCAAGAGTTCAAGAACAAGTTAAGGCCCGGAAGGTCCAGAAATCTAAGAAGTAGGTTATTTGAGATCAAGGATCACAAAACCAACCAAGGTTTAGTAAAATCCACTCTAGAAACAAAGAGGGGAGTTCAAGATAAGACTTGGTTTTGGTCAAAATCAAGGTCAAAAGTCAATGCCAAAGTCAAATTGTCAAATTTTGGCCAAAATTCAAAAAAAAATTGTGGAGGGGCCCAGCCGACCAGGGGTGTGACGCCCCTGGATCCGGGGTCATGGATCCGGGCCGTCAAGGTCCAATTTCCATTCATTAACAACATTTCTTGGATTTTTTATTTTTATATATAATTAATACAAATTAAACCTTTCATAAATGACCCCACACTAATATCATCACACACCAGTCATATGCTCAGGGAACAACATCCACAATATTAAAAGTTTAAAGTTAACAGTTATTACAAACCCAGAATTCTACTAAGTACATTGTTGAATAATACTTCTACAGGAAGCATTTCAACAACCAAAAGTTTATTACAAACTTACACACTTAATTTACATAAGTCTACTAAGCCCCTTTCGCTTGTCACTACCTCGGGGATGGTCGCCAGCACTCGCACAAAAGGTCGCCTTTCCCTTACCCTCTTGCGGGGTGTAGTACGGAGTATTGGCATGGGACCTAGCTGTAGTATAAATAAATAGCAAGAATGAGCTACAATAGCTCAACAAGATAACTTCTATCTACTACCATAAAAGGGAAAATAAACCTTTACATATATATATATATATATATATATATATATATATATAAAATGGGAAAATTCATCATAGTCATTAAGAAAAGAAATAATTCTTATCTATCAAATTCACCATCTATTCCTCTTTGTACGAAAAGTAATATATAGTATTATAATATCAGTTTCTTTTCTTAAATAATATAATAATCCATACTTCGTTTCCGTATAATTTTCCAAAAATAATATTCCATTTGAATAAGATCTCGCAATAATATCCTTCTGTTTCTTGTATACGACAACCATATACAAATAATATAAAATCAGTTTCTCTTCATTCCATATAAATAATTCCATCACCTTATCTCATTTTCTTGGTTTAAGCATATAACTCTGAACCATTGTCAACCCTTTCTTTTCAAAAACATTGGGGATATCTGCTGTCGCCTGATACATTAGGACGATGATCAGTCGCCTAATCGTACCTGCTCTCTTTTTACTACCGGTAGAAGGAATGAAGATCATCCCTGGAGGAAGGCCACCTGCTAACATTCTCCCTTGGCATCTTCGTGCCGTAATAAAAATAATAAATGCTGGACTGTGTCGCACACAGCCCTGACACAGCCACTTACGCAAGTCTGTTGCAATCCCCCTTTTTGTCAAATCATTTTTCCATTTACATTTATCATTTCCATTTCCATTTCCATTCACATTTATTTATCACCTTTAAATCATATGTCATAATACTTTAATTATGACTCATACATCTTTTCTATAATTATTAAAGTCAAATATGCCTTTAGAACATAAAGTATATTCGCTCTATCCATATTCGTATCTATCTTTCTTTAATTCTCAAAATCAGGAAATAAATCCTTAGCAATATAGCATCGTAGAAAAACATATATATTCCAAGAAATCATTTTACTTTAAAAAAATAAAATAGTTTTCTAAAGTAAGAGTAGAAGAAATCTTGCTCTCTTATACACACACACTCACACACACACACACACACACACACATATATATATATATATATATATATATATATATATATATATATATATATATATATATATATATATATGTTGTTCCATCTACTTTTAAAAATAGTAGATAATAATCAAATAATACTTATTAAATCATAATATTTAAAAAGAATATCTTTAGCAAAATATTATAAATCATATAACCCTAGATAACAACTGATACCATTCTTTTATTTACTTTGGATAACAACTGATACCATTCTCTAATATTCTCTTAATCATAAGGCATGTTCACTTCATGCATAATCATCCCTATACATATCCATCTCATACTCATATCCATATTCATATACATCTTCGTATACCTTTCTTTTCGATATCAATACTCAAGGAAGACAATTTCTTCACAATATAGTAATAATAGCATCACATATATATTCCATGAAATCAAGTTTCTTTGAAGATAAATAGTTTTCCAAGTAGGGATAGAAAAGATCTTGCCTCGATCTCGATGTCCTGAAGGTATGACTCGTGGCTCTCCCGGAGTTTCTATAAACAAGAAAAGGATCATTAACAGAATATATTCCACTTAACCACCTACGCTCATATAATAACACTCTTATAATATCCCATTACTACCTCAAAAGGTCTTGAAGACTTAACCATTCTTATTCCCGATTAAAGTTTTTAACGATTTACATTATTTCCTTAACAACCACTCCCGACTGTAAAAATTCTCATAATTCATAAATTCCACAATTTGACACAAAGTCAGTTGGTAAGGGTTCTTTGATCACCCTATTATAACATCCCAAAGTTTCATAATTTTTAAAAATGTCTAAGTATGGTAGTTATAACCTCAAATTTGACACAATTGCATTTTCTCGGTTTCTGAACCACTTTCACTAAAACTGACTTTTCTCCTAAACCGTTCATCAGATTTTAACGTACTTTATATCAAAACGATCTATGAACTAAGCTCTATCACTTCATGGTCAATTGGTAACCTAGACAGTAGAGTACCGTACAGGTACAGGGGTCCAAAACAGGGCAGATTACATCCTAACGAAAATCGGGCATTATAACGGCTATAATTTTATACTTTCCAAATTTTTCTCACCTCCAAATCCATCACCAAACACATACATCAAACCTACACCATGTGGTCATCATACCAACCATGGATTTCCAACACAAAACACTTCCATATTTAACTCAAACCACTTACAAACACATAATCATCATAATCTTATCATTTACACCACTTAATCACTAAACTTTCTATAATCCATCATATATTCAAAGTAATACTAAAGGGCCTTGAGATTTATACCTTCTTGAAGCTTTGATAACACTTAGCAAGCCTTGGGATATGCTTAAACAACCTTACACTAGCTTGGATTAACTAAGGAAACCATAAAAACAAAGTTAATACTTAGAGTTACTAAACTGCAGCTGAAAGAAGGTGAAAAACGAAGCCCTTACCAATCTTTTCTGGACAAGGCTCCTAAAGAAGAGTTGTAGGGCATCTCAATACCTTTCCAAAAAGCTAAAGAACACAAAATTTCATTGAGAAACGAAGGAGTTATGCTCGTTTTACTGAGTTGCTGCTGGTTTGTCCGAATTGAAAGAAAATGGATGGGGGAGAGATTTTCTTTTGGCTTTTGATCTTATCTTGGCTTAGTCTTGTAATCTATAGAGTTTTGTAGAATGGTGTGGATATTTACATGGTTAAATGACTCATCTACCCCTTAAACTTGTGTTAGTGGAATGTGATGTAAGGAATGATGTCATTGGATGAGTTAATCATCTCATTTCTTTGGTTTTCTTAAGTATAATGCTACTAATTCTTGTAAATGATAATGTGGGATGTATCCTTGTTATTTTATTAAATCTTGGTTATTTTGTTTCCATACTCGTCTAATTGCGATTCGTTTCGAATATACCTCGTTATCCAAGTGGTTTTGAAATCGTTTAAAAATCCAAATTCCCTTGGTATTTCCTTGACTTGATAATCCCTTGGTTTAACTTAAATTCACTAATTCCTCAATATATAAATCCTTTAATATTTCCATGCTCTTTAATATCCAATAAATAGAAGCTCGCTCGAACTCAAAATCCCCAAAAATTCATATTCAGGAATTTCTGAAATCCGTTATCATTTCGAGTCACTTATTTTCATAGTACATCACTAATACGGTTTCTGTTTACTCATTTTCCATTTCCAATATAGAGCACCTACACACCATTTTCCTAAATTCCTCGAGATCACTATTCATTTAATCACTGTAGCCTTTCTAAAGTTAGGGTTATTACATTCTTCCCCCTTAAAAGGATTCCGTCCCGGAATCATGCTGAAATATCAATGAATACCTTTCTCATCCGATGTTCTCTAACTTCTACACTATATCCTCTATCCTTTTGTTCCTTCATAATATCTCTACCTTGTTTGCGCAAAATACACCAACATACACTTGCTTGTCATTCATCAACATGCCATTTAGCTTACCAATAGCAGCACTTTCACTATCCTTTCCTCGCAAATCTCCTCCTGTATTCAGTCATTCTATATTATCGCATCTCTCCTTTCTCCTCTAACTAAGGGTATCAGCCACCACATTGGCCTTTTCTGAATGGTAGTGTATCTCACTATGGTTTGGCTATATTTTGATCTCTATCATGACATAAATATTAATACTCCAATTTTCCTATATCTCATCTCTGTAAAATTTTCCAGAAAATAAATTCTACTAATATTCCTTGAAACAATTGTAAGAAAATATCAATTATAATATATATTTCCTGTTCGTACTTACACGAGCAGATACTTTCCCTTCATTCTAAGAATTATCTTTGCACTTTCCCCATTATTTCCAAATCTCCTTTTTATAAAGTTCTCTGACTCTTAACAGATATTGATCTGGATGACACGAGAATAACTCACTTTCTTATATCACCATAGTTTACTTTCTCACAGATAGATTATTCTTATCTATATTATCAGCCCATTTACACCATTCATTGACTTTGTCGATCCCTAACCAAACATTTACACTTAAGAGGTTAAACTAGAGCGTACTTGCAATTTCCTCCGGATACCTTATCCCATATGTCTATTGTTCACTATACACTCTTTACATCTTGCTGATCCACCTTAGTTCTTTCATGATATACTATCTACTCCACCTCTGTAATTTCCCTTTATTATTCTCATCAAAATCTTTACCTCAAGTTTTACTCATTCACACCTTTTCGATTAATCCTTTGAATAATTAACATCTTTAATCTCTCTCTGCTACTTAGGATATTAGTCACAATATTGACCTTCCCCCACTAATAGTTATTGCACCTCGAATCCTTCATTAATTATCCCCACTTCCTTTGTTTATCCTTATTCCGACTCTATCCTCAAAATACACCTTACTTTCAATAATAAATCTCAATTATGCCTTAAAATTACTTATATTCTTTTCTCTTACTAATCATCAAATATACCCATTTCTTCTCATTCCTTCCTCTCTTATATTGAAACGCTTCTAGCTCTAATTATCTCTTATTGAAATTTCCTTTGGAACCTCAAGTTTCCTTGTATAATCACATATACTCTAAACCTTGCTTCCATTATTCCATACATTAAGAAAATCTTCTATATTCGAAACAAAAGAATATTTGAAAAATCAATATGATGGAAGAACCCGTATGTCACACAAGTGAGGGCGTCCCCTCCGACTTTCTATCACACCGACAGATCGTCCTTGTATATACATATATGGTTGTTCCTCTTAGTTGAAGTAAGAAATATAGAGGAAAATTTAAATCACGATGATAAATATTATCTTCCGAAAATAAATCTTAAAAGAATATTTTGACTAAGATAGATAAAATACAATTTTGAAACACATTTCAAGGGTACTAGAAAGTTTTGAAAAGATGCCGGCCCTTAATGAATAATTACCCACCAGTGGAGGAAAATTTGAAACTCAATAATATAATTTAGCAGGGCTTTAGGAAATTTGAAAGTAGTTGTCGTTAATAGCCTCTGCCCAATTGAAAAAAAATCCCAATAATGGAAGGTTTTACTCAAAATACCATCTATATCTTAGACTGCGTACTCTCCAAAATTTCTTAAATTTGGCACTCACCATTTATCCTTAACCTATCGTCTGCTATTCCCAATTATCTTCATTTACCTAGTCGTGACTTGGCTCGATACTCTCTGCCTTTATCCAAAATAGAACACAACCTTCTAATCTATATACTTACGTAATGTTGATCGTCTTATCCCGACAATGCTGCGGTATCAAAGACCCTTCAACTATACTTTATAGTTGTATATCCCAACATACCCTGTATACTCACGAGATTATCTAACGTACACTTCCCGATACATCAAGTATTCCCTTTCTCATATCGATCCTGTGTACTACATAAACTTAACACTTTTGGCATAATAACCTTTTTATTTAAGTCAATCTCGGAATGTCTCAGTCTGTCTTGGTCCTTAAGGTATATCTTGGCTTTACCGACCAACCTCAGTTTCACCCTTTCATCTCCACAAACAATCAGTGTCTATTCACCAATCCACTTACAATATTTCTTCAAACTCCCTTAAACACAAGAAGACTTTAAATACCCTTAACTTTGGCTCACCAATCTCCTCTACCTATACTAAAACATAAACTTTTATTAGTAATACTCTATAAAATTATAATCACTACTTAGAATGAACACTTCGTTCGATAAACCCCCCTTGAACTCGATGTGAGTTCATATCTTATATCATTACATATATATCTATATGTGTAATTTATTATCACTTTTTTTCCTGAGCAATATGACTCTAAGCTCTGATACCATCTGTGACGCCCCTGGATCCGGGGTCATGGATCCGGGCCGTCAAGGTCAAATTTCCATTCATTAACAACATTTCTTGGATTTTTTTTATATATAATTAATACAAATTAAACCTTTCATAAATGACCCCACACTAATATCATCACACACCAGTCATATGCTCAGGGAACAACATCCACAATATTAAAAGTTTAAAGTTAACAGTTATTACAAACCCAGAATTCTACTAAGTACATTGTTGAATAATTGTAACACCCCCAGATCCGGGGTCAGGGATCTGGTGGTTACGGTCTTACATCCATTCATAATACTTGACTTGAGTCCACAATAAATAAATCACATGCTGTGACCCCACAATAATTACCACTCACACACACAACAGTTATAGTCCCAGAGATGAAATTGAAATAAGTTTTACATTAAAGGGTTACGAATAAAAGTTATTACAATCCCAAAAGGATAACATCATAGGTTTAAAAGTTTTGCCGTTGATTACATTAATTATACATATAGTTAAACAGGAAACAAAAGCTGTCTAACTATGCTACCTCAGCAATGGCGGCTAGCATCTCAGCGGGTAGTCCGGTGGGTCGGGTAACCTGCTTGCGCCGAGTGCGCCTGACGCGAGCCATCTGTCCTAGCTGTTGTTGTGACATAATATAAACAAAGCAAGGGTGAGCGAAAGCCCACCAACAAATATATAACTGAACGATAATTTAAAACAGTTCAAAGCTATCTTTTAAACCATATGCCATGCATTTACGGAAATGATGCCAGTATAATATGAACGATGAAGTTACAAGGTAACTTAAAGTATTTGTTTGAAGGAATATCTGCTACATCAAAGTAAGCGAGATATTATTATCGTTATTAAGAAGAGGAACTTGCAAGAAAGGGTTGCAATTCCAGTTATGACTCTTTTCCAACTCTGCCAACAGTAATCATGTTGCAGGAAATAAATGAATTTGGATGATGAACCAATGATGGAGTATTCACCGCGCCCGTTGTTCCAATCTTGATGATCAGTCGAGATCGTACAGCTCAATTTAGATTTACTACCGGTAGAAGGAAGAACTGACGGCTTTACTTGTATACCGCCATGCTAGCTCTCCCCGGCCAACGGTTGGGCCAAGGGGATGGACCGGCGCTACTCGGCCTCTTACACGACTCCTAGTTCAAATAGAGTTCATGATTCTGAATATAACGTTCGTCCCCCTTTCCCCAAGTATAATACTTGTTGATAAGACTCCACAAAGTAGTCGTATCTAGTTGGAAAGGAAAATTTACCAATAACTCCCAAGCTATTACTTGGTAACGGATATCAACTTGTTCCAGTAATCTTACCCCTCGAAAGATGAGAAGGTAAACAACGACTTAATAAGTCAACGGCACCCGAGTTGCGGGTGAAGGGAATACTTTATGACCGGGAAGTCGACAAGATAAATAACATTTTTCCAAGTAAGGTTCCCTTATTATTAAGAAGATAGACTCAAAGATGAATGATGTCTGGGAACCTTTCTTGATATGAGATTAATAATAATATGACTTCGAAATATTTTCTGTAATAATCGAAGAAAATTAACCTTATCGAGATTATTCTAAGTATGGAATAAATATTCAGAGAATATTTATTGAGTTAAAATATTGAAAGAATATTTGGGAATATGAAAGAATATTTTTAATCAGAGTATTTCTCAAAATAATCCCTGAAGAAATATCAGGAGAATATTTATTGAATAAATAAATATTTAAATGAATATTCAAAACAATATTCATTAATTAACAAGACCTGAAAAGAATATTTAAGGTAATATTCATGATTAATTAGGAATTTAAATGAATATTCAAAAGTAATATTCATTTAATGAATAATATCCTTAATGAATATCAAGTAATATTCATTTAGTAATCCAAGCCTTAAGGAATATTCGAAATAATATTCGATAATTAAATCAAGCTTCAGATGAATATTAAAATAATATTCATCAAGTATTTAATATCTTAAATGAATATTCAAAAGTAATATTGATTTAATAAAATAATAATCTAAAAGAATATCCAAAATAATATTCATTTAATAGTCTCATCTTTAGAAGAATATTCGAAATAATAGTCGATAATCAGTTCGACTCTGAATGAATATTGAGAAATATTATTCGTTGAATAGTTACGTTCAAATAATTATTTGAAGTAAGGATCGTTAAAATAATTAGTCTCGAACGAATATTCAAATAATATTCGTCGCCCAAATAATAGAAAATATTTACTTAAATATCTTCTTCCGAGGTAATCTCGATATATCAAGGAATATTGACTCCCGGTCTATTTTGATTAATAAGATATATACGCCCTTCTATGAGGGTCTTATAATAACCGGCTTATAACTGATATATAACTATCTAGCTTATAAGCCAACAATAACATTCAGGGAACAAGTATATCAATTCAACTTGAAAGTAGGCATGCATGCAATGGCATATGTATATCAGCAATCATATATATATATTTATTCAATCACAACAACAGCCTAAAAGAAGGGAATTGAAACTTGCCTGGTAGTCGAGTACGGTAAGGGGTAGTGGTAGCGGGTCCCGGTTCAGCCTGGTGATCTATAAATAGCCAAGGCATTCGGGATTAATCACTTAACATATTAAAAGTTAAGTTATACTTAAATCGAAACACGTTCTCGAGTTATCTCGTTATACCCCTATTAGTGGATTACTTATTATCACTGATCCGACCCGACATTCGTTCGTTAATACGACATGTCACTGCACTTATACTTGGGACATACTTGAGTCATACGAGTTCTAAGGTTGATCGTTACGAACCAATCTTATACTCCGAGTTTTATCGCCCGTTTTCTAAGTGTTTTACCAAAGTTACAAAACAGTCGTCTTTTAGGGGTTCGTTCGCGTTTAACCTTGACTCGAACATTTTTAATAAATCGAAAAATGCTCTTTTTGACATACGGTTTTCTTTCACACCTTCCTTCTTACCCCTAGTATTTATTTACCAAGATTCGCCATGACGTTACATTGCTTACGAGGGTTCAATTTCAGTTACGAACTTTTGTTTACGGATTCTAACTACTTTTAGTAATTTAGTCATAAATCCTAAACCGTAAGTCCGTTTCACGTGATCTTTATATCAAAACGAAGCTTATAACATAATCTAGCCTTTCATGGCAAAATCCGAGACTGGACAGTGTGTTCATGCTACTGCTAATCACGGTTTCTTAAGGCTAACGACAATCGGGCATTACGACGGCTATGTTTACATGATTTCCAAATTTCAAACCATCCAATAATTATAGTTTCCACTCCAAACAACATTTACATGTTATTCAACCATGAACTAAGACCAAGCAATGTCTTTCCGTTCATCTAAACTAATTTCACATTTAATAAATCCCAATCATAATCTTAAGGTCCTAAACATGCATTAAATCCATATAACTCATCTAAAATACCAAAACTTAAACTAAGAGCTTGGTTTTCAAGAGTGGTATACCTTCCTTGGTGTATGTATGAACTTATCAAGCCTTGTTTAGCCCTTATCTAGCCTTAGTATAGCTTGAATAATCAAAAGAAATCAAGAAATAAAAGTTAGTTTATGAAGAACACTATTCATCATCATCTTTGATGATTTATTTGAAAATGATAAAAGATGAATTTGAAGCTGAAATTTCTAGGAGATCATTACCATGATATGTAGTACTTACCATAAAAATTTGAAGAACAAGTGATGGTTGGAAGTTGGACTTCCAATTAGCTAAGAATGGGCAGATTTTTATGAAGAAATGGAGAAAAATGGTGGTGGTTTGTTTTGTTTTGGTGATTTATGGCTAATACATGTATAACCCTTGCATATATAATGGATGCATCTCTTTTAATGTGTTGTTGGCAATCCAATGGTGCCACTTGTTGCTTCCTCATTGGGCCAAGTGTTGGCACTACAACAAACAACTCCATTTTTGCAAGAATGCAATTACACCACTCATCTTGTAGTTGACTTATAAGGATGTTACTTGGGTTTCTCCTTTTCCCACCAATTGCACTTGTTTGTCTCTTGGTTATTTATTCGTTCCTTTGTCCGAGTATTACTCAATTTCCTTGCTTGTTCGTTGATCGTTCGAGGGAATAACTCATTCGTTTCTAGTTAGGGTTTTACCGAAAACCTTCTTAATATTTCTAATACTATTCTTCATCTTACTTAATACTTCTCGAATTTAAATTCCTTAATTCCCTTTTATAACTCCTTAAGTCTTGTAGTGTCCAGGGAAATCTCGGAGAAAATAAAAGTGCTCTTTTTCTGAATCCGACGGCTTTTACATACACTTATTTTCTTCCTGGATCACTAATACGAACTCAGAAATCCGTTCCGAATACCGGGTATATCATTATTATAATAATATTCCAAATTCCACCAAAATCACTATTCATCACTTATTTTTATTTAATTCCTATAATTAGGAAAATGAACCTGGTTCACTCTCGAGTGCTTCTTAACCTTTTTACGGAACCGCTGGACTTATAATAGATATTGATTTGGATGACACAAGAATAATCTTACTTGAAGTAATATACTTATATCCTTAGGAGATAGATCATTCTTACCTATGCCGTCAACCAAAAGTATTCTGCATGACATGTAAGTAATTGAATTCAAATCCGTTCCATTTATTTAATAGATCTTCGTTACATCGCAGTCATAACCACTATTCATTCTTACATCATTAAATACATAAAAGTTTTAATCCCACCCAAAATCTGGGTTCTTACAGTCTCCCCTCCTTAAAAGGATTCCGTCCCGGAATCAGTTTGAAAACAAGTGGGGGGTACTTTTCTTGCATTGCGCTTTCAAGTTCCCAGGTGGATTCTTCTACATTGTGGTTCTGCCACAAAACTCTGACTAGCTGAATGACCTTGTTTCGGAGCACTTGCTCTTTCCGGTCTATGATTTCCACAGGTTGCTCCACATAGGTCAGGTCTGGTTGCATATCCACTTGCTCATACTCTACAATATGCTTTGCATCCGGATTATACTTCCTCAGCATCGAAACATGAAACACATTGTGCACCTGCTGTAGATTCGGGGGCAATGCGAGTTCATAAGCTAGTTCATCAATCCGTCTCAAGATCTCAAATGGTCCAATGTATCTGGGACTCAGCTTTCCTTTCTTCCCAAATCTCATTAAACCTTTCCAAGGTGACACTTTCAAGAACACTAGGTCCCCTACCTCGTATTCCTTGCCTTTCCGAGCTAAGTCGGCATATTTCTTTCGTCGATCCTGGGCTGCTACCAACCGTCCTCTGATTAGATCTACTGCATCTTTAGTTCGTTGGACCACTTCGGGCCCGAGCATCTTTCGCTCTCCAACTTCATCCCAATACAAGGGAGATCGACATTTTCTTCCATAAAGGGCCTCATAAGGTGGCATCCCAATGCTTGAATGATAACTGTTATTATAGGAGAACTCAACCAATGGCAAGTGATCATCCCAACTCCCCTTGAAGTCTATCGCGCAGACTCTCAACATATCCTCTAGTGTTTGGATGGTCCTTTCACTTTGCCCATCTGTCTGGGGGTGGTAGGCTGTGCTCATGTTCAGCCGGGTCCCTACACATTCTTGAAAACTTCTCCAAAACCTGGAGTTAAATCTAGGATCTCGATCGGATACTATTGCGACTGGGACTCCATGTCGCGCCACTATCTCTTTTAAGTAGATGTCCACTAGTCTATCGACCGTGTACCTTTCGTTGATCGGGAGAAAGTGAGCCGATTTCGTCAGTCGATCTACAATTACCCATATGGTGTCATGATTAGCCTTGGTCCTGGGTAAACCTACTACGAAATCCATGGCTATATGTTCCCATTTCCATTCTGGAATCTCTAAGGGATGTAGAAGTCCGCTGGGTCTCTGGTGCTCTGCCTTCACTCGTTGGCAGGTCAAGCATCTGCTTACCCACTCTGCTACGTCCTTTTTCATATTGGGCCACCAGTAATACTCCTTCAAATCCCTATACATTTTAGTGCTACCGGGGTGCACTGAGTATCTTGAGTTGTGTGCCTCATTTAAAATCTCATCCTTGAGCTCCTGAACATTTGGGATCCATATCCTGTACGTGTACCTCATGATCCCTTCCTTGTCTCTTTCGCACTTAATTTCCTCCCCGGTCATTAGCTCTTCTGTGGAGTTCTTTTCTTCCTCCATCATCCGTTCCTGGCACAGTCTAATCTTTTCTAGCAATGGAGGTTGGATTCTAATTTCCATCAACTTTTCTTGGCCCTCTTCAGGTAACTTAACCTCGATTTCCAACTTCTCAAAATCCTTCACTAGCTCTTTCTCTGAAGTTATCATCTTGAGCTTCTCTTTCCGACTAAGGGCGTCAGCCACCACATTGGCTTTACCCGGGTGATATCGAATTTCACAGTCGTAATCCTTGATTAACTCTAACCACCTCCTCTGGCGCATGTTAAGCTCTTTCTGAGTGAAAATGTATTTGAGGCTCTTATGGTCTGTGTAAATCTCGCATTTTTCCCCATACAGGTAGTGTCTCCAAATCTTTAAAGCGAAGACTATGGCTGCTAGTTCTAGATCATGCGTGGGATATCTGACTTCATAATCCTTCAATTGCCTAGACGCATACGCTATTACCTTGCCGTGCTGCATAAGCACGCATCCCAGTCCTTTATGCGAAGCGTCACTGTAAATCACGAAATCTCCTTTTCCATCAGGTAATGCCAGCACTGGGGCTGTCACCAGCCTCTTCTTTAACTCCTGGAAACTCTTCTCGCATTTCTCAGTCCATTCAAATTTCTCGGTTTTACGGGTAAGTCGAGTTAATGGAGCTGCGAGTTTCGCAAAGTCTTGGACAAATCTCCTGTAATATCCGGCCAGTCCAATGAAACTCCTCACCTCGGTTGGAGTAGTTGGCCGTTCCCAGTTTGAAACTGCTTCTATCTTGGAGGGGTCAACCAACACTCCTTCTCTATTGATCACGTGCCCTAAGAATTGTACCTCATTTTTCCAAAACTCACACTTGGAGAACTTGGCATATAACTGCTCCTTCCTGAGTATTTCTAAGGTTATCCTTAAATGTTCAGCGTGTTCTGCCTCTGTCTTTGAGTAGATGAGAATATCATCAATGAAAACTATCACGAATTTGTCCAAATATTCCTTGAACACCCTATTCATTAGGTCCATGAAGGCTGCTGGGGCGTTGGTCAATCCAAACGACATAACTAAGAACTCATAATGTCCATATCTGGTGCGGAATGCAGTCTTCGGGATATCTTCAGGTTTGATCTTCAGTTGGTGATATCCCGTTCTCAAATCAATCTTAGAGAAGTATTCAGCTCCTCTTAGCTGGTCAAACAAATCGTCTATCCTGGGCAATGGATACTTATTCTTTATGGTTAGCTTGTTCAATTCTCTGTAGTCGATGCATAACCTCATACTTCCATCCTTTTTCTTAACAAACAACACTGGTGCGCCCCAAGGCGACACACTGGGCCTTATCATGCCCTTATCCAACAATTCCTGTAATTGTTTAGCTAGCTCCTTCATTTCTACTGGGGCTAGTCGGTACGGGGCCTTCGAAACTGGCGCCGTCCCCGGGGCTAATTCGATGGCAAACTCAATTACCCTATCAGGTGGTAGTCCAGGAAGATCTTGTGGGAACACGTCCTCGAACTCATTAACTACCAGAATGTCCTGCAATCTTGGCACTTCCTTCTGAGTATCTATAACGTAGGCTAAATAAGCCTCGTTCCCTTTTCGTAACAATCTCTTGGTTTGCGCCATGGTCAGAATTTTCTGGGTCTGTCGCATCCCTTTAAACACTATTTCTTTCTTCCCTGGGGTTTTCAACTTAACCTTTTTCCCTTTACAATCTATCTGCGCATCATTGCGAGACAACCAATCCATACCCAAAATGACATCGAATTCCCCTAGCTTAAAAGGAATTAAATCGACATAGAAGGATCGTCCTCCTATTTCTAGCTTACAATCGGGGTGAATTTGATTAACCGGTACGATTTCCTGATTAGCTATTTCTACTTGTAAGGAATCTCTTAGTTGCTGGGTTTTAAGTTTCAAGTTATGCGCAAAATCTCTAGATATAAAAGACTTAGTTACTCCTGAATCAAATAAGACATTTGCACTGACTGAATTAAGAGAAAAAGTACCTGCTATCACATCTGTGTCCCTCACGGCATCTTGTACTGACATATTGAAAGTCCTAGCAGTTGGTGGCCTATTTGAGGCAACCTTGCTTGCTCCTGATGCTGCTGGTTTGCTCTTTGGGCAATCCTTCCTCATGTGCCCTCGCTGTCCACACTGGAAACAGGTTGTGCTGTTAGGGATGACCGTGGTGCAAGCGGTAGCATAATGCCCAGCTCGCCCACACTTATAACAGTTTATCTGCTTCAGGTTGCACACCCCGGAGTGCCTCTTCCCACAAGTAGCACACAATGGCAATGGAGGTCGAGAAGGGTTGGAACGGGACATTCCTGATTGGTGGCCGCCCTGGCTCACACTCACACTCGCAGATGGTTTAAACCCTACACTCCTCCCTGGTAGGGAAACCGCTCCTCGATTAAACTTGGTTGGGGGTTTTCCTCCAGCGGATCTTCCGCCCATACTAACATGCTTTCTCTTTATCCCCCCTTTCTCTCTCTCTCTCTGCATCTGATCACTACCAGCCTCCACAATGGTTGCCTTCTGCACCAAGGTGGCATAATCTGTAATCTCTAAAACAGCCACCCTATTCTGGATCCACTGTTTCAGCCCTTGTTGAAACCTGTTAGCTTTCTTCTCTTCTGTGTCTACAAACTCTGGCACAAATCTTGATAGCTCAGTAAATTTAGCCTCATAGTCAGCCACTGACATATTGTTCTGTTTCAGTTCCAAGAACTTAAGTTCCATCTGGGTTTTCATGAACTTCGGGAAGTACTTCTCCAGGAATAATTGTTTGAACCTTTCCCAGGCTATGACAGCATCAGTCTCCATGTTTTTCTTGGCTTCCCACCAATAATTGGCCTCTCCCTTTAGTAGGTAAGTAGCAAAAACAGTCTTCTAAGCCTCATTGATACTCAGAATCTCAAAAGACTTTTCCATTTCTTTGATCCAGGCCCTCGCCTCAACGGGATCAGCCGATCCGTGGAACTCTGGGGGCTTAAGGGACTTAAAGGCCCTAAAGGAATTTGCCACTGAAGTGTTGTTGCTTGGTGGTGGTTGGGGGTATTGGTTCAAATTCTGCCTAAGTAGATCCATAAACTGGCCCATGGGGTTTCCGCCCTGGTTCTCCCCTTCCTGTTCTACTTCAGTTTCTCCACCCTCTATTTCCCTTTCAAATTCTTCAGAGTACAGGGGTTCATCCTCTGCTCCATACTGGGAATCTTCTTGCTCATTATAGTCCTGATCTTGTTCCTCACTACTTCCACGGTTTTCCTCGTGTTGGTTGTGACTCTCTTGGTCAGTAGATTCGCGGGGGTTAGCCCTAGTGCCCATTCGTCTTGGAGGCATTTTACTGAAAATTTGGAAAGTTATACA
The DNA here is from genome assembly GCA_036435485.1 of Saposhnikovia divaricata. Classification (NCBI taxonomy): domain Eukaryota; kingdom Viridiplantae; phylum Streptophyta; class Magnoliopsida; order Apiales; family Apiaceae; genus Saposhnikovia; species Saposhnikovia divaricata. The sequence continues at coordinate 21,726,356 of CM071595.1, forward strand.
TTAGGTTCACTGATCTGTTTTAGAGGATTTTTCCTTGCACATTTCTTTACATGATTGGGTTTAAAATCCCACAGTTTTATATCTCATGGCAACTTAATCGAAAAGTAATACATATGCTAATAAACTCGTGATCACATCCCAACAAAATTGTAATGACTGAAATGGAAACAAATATATACCAGGTACCGAAAAGGTACAACATCCGAGTTACAACGATAGTTTAAAGTACAACCATCCTAACAACAACAACAAGTCAAAAGTGAAATATGCTGTCTATCTGTCTAGTCTGCAAAAAGGGAAAACAAGTACAAGAAAACCATCCCTACAAAAGCCGGCACCACTATGTCCGTACATGACTAGACAACTAGACCACTGCATCACTACATCTGAAATCAGCCGTCACGACGAAACATCCTCCGAACCCTCCCCATGGCGATGCGGAAAACCTCCTCAGCCGCTGCTCTGTCTACCCTACCATGCCCATCAGTAGGCAACTGTCGCACCCTCACCCGAGCCCTCAGCTCGATGCGGGTCACAGCCCTATACCCAACTCTGTCACTGATAGTCCTCCTGCCCTGCACCCTCATCCGGGCGGCTCTCTCTGCTGCTAACTCACTCCTAGACTCTGCCAACCTGGCATCTGCCACAGACAACTCTCTATAAAGCCCGTTCACAATCAAGTTGTGAACACATACTGGGACTCCTCCTATCGGGGCATGAGGTGGGGTGGATGGCTCAGCTGGAGCGGCAGTCTCTGTCTGCTGGGGCTCTGGGGTAAGCTCCTCAAACTCGTCGGGGTAGGGGCTCACAGGTAGTGGTGGTGGGGTAGGGGCTCTCTCAACAGGGAGGAGTGGCACAAAAAGTCCAGGACTCCCTACAGCACCAACTACTAGCTCATCTATATCTCCCTCAACACCCTCATCCACCGGCACCACCTGATCCGTGGTCATGTCAGTGTCATCTCCCATAGTCCTGAACTCAGTCATAACCCAATAATCATCATCCTCAACCACTAACTCAGCGTCCTGTCCTGTCTGGACCCCCTCCGGGTCCTCCTCCCCCTCAGTCTCAACAACATCTGTGTCAGCATCATCCTGGACCTCCTCAGGGTCCTCCTCCTCAGACTCGATCACATCAGTATCAGCCTCAACCTGGACCTCCTCAGCGTCCTCCTCCTCAGGCTCAGTATCATCCTTAGGCAAGTGCTCATAGTATGGGTCCCTAGTCCGGAACATGTCCTCATCATGCTGTCTCGCAGCTGCCTCCTGGGCCGACAAGTCGCTCGCCTACACAAGACGAACTATGTTACTATCATGATACTTAAAAAGTTCCCGTAAGGGTTTTAGGTGAACCTGGCAAGGGTTCTTATTATATTATTGAATTTATTATTATATAACGTCGTATCATCTCTTGGGATATATAACTCTCGCTCTGATACCATCTCTGTAACACCCCCAGATCCGGGGTCAGGGATCTGGTGGTTACGGTCTTACATCCATTCATAATACTTGACTTGAGTCCACAATAAATAAATCACATGCTGTGACCCCACAATAATTACCACTCACACACACAACAGTTATAGTCCCAGAGATGAAATTGAAATAAGTCTTACATTAAAGGGTTACGAATAAAAGTTATTACAATCCCAAAAGGATAACATCATAGGTTTAAAAGTTTTGCCGTTGATTACATTAATTATACATATAGTTAAACAGGAAACAAAAGCTGTCTAACTATGCTACCTCAGCAATGGCGGCTAGCATCTCAGCGGGTAGTCCGGTGGGTCGGGTAACCTGCTTGCGCCGAGTGCGCCTGACGCGAGCCATCTGTCCTAGCTGTTGTTGTGACATAATATAAACAAAGCAAGGGTGAGCGAAAGCCCACCAACAAATATATAACTGAACGATAATTTAAAACAGTTCAAAGCTATCTTTTAAACCATATGCCATGCATTTACGGAAATGATGCCAGTATAATATGAACGATGAAGTTACAAGGTAACTTAAAGTATTTGTTTGAAGGAATATCTGCTACATCAAAGTAAGCGAGATATTATTATCGTTATTAAGAAGAGGAACTTGCAAGAAAGGGTTGCAATTCCAGTTATGACTCTTTTCCAACTCTGCCAACAGTAATCATGTTGCAGGAAATAAATGAATTTGGATGATGAACCAATGATGGAGTATTCACCGCGCCCGTTGTTCCAATCTTGATGATCAGTCGAGATCGTACAGCTCAATTTAGATTTACTACCGGTAGAAGGAAGAACTGACGGCTTTACTTGTATACCGCCATGCTAGCTCTCCCCGGCCAACGGTTGGGCCAAGGGGATGGACCGGCGCTACTCGGCCTCTTACACGACTCCTAGTTCAAATAGAGTTCATGATTCTGAATATAACGTTCGTCCCCCTTTCCCCAAGTATAATACTTGTTGATAAGACTCCACAAAGTAGTCGTATCTAGTTGGAAAGGAAAATTTACCAATAACTCCCAAGCTATTACTTGGTAACGGATATCAACTTGTTCCAGTAATCTTACCCCTCGAAAGATGAGAAGGTAAACAACGACTTAATAAGTCAACGGCACCCGAGTTGCGGGTGAAGGGAATACTTTATGACCGGGAAGTCGACAAGATAAATAACATTTTTCCAAGTAAGGTTCCCTTATTATTAAGAAGATAGACTCAAAGATGAATGATGTCTGGGAACCTTTCTTGATATAAGATTAATAATAATATGACTTCGAAATATTTTCTGTAATAATCGAAGAAGATTAACCTTATCGAGATTATTCTAAGTATGGAATAAATATTCAGAGAATATTTATTGAGTTAAAATATTGAAAGAATATTTGGGAATATGAAAGAATATTTTTAATCAGAGTATTTCTCAAAATAATCCCTGAAGAAATATCAGGAGAATATTTATTGAATAAATAAATATTTAAATGAATATTCAAAACAATATTCATTAATTAACAAGACCTGAAAAGAATATTTAAGGTAATATTCATGATTAATTAGGAATTTAAATGAATATTCAAAAGTAATATTCATTTAATGAATAATATCCTAAATGAATATCAAGTAATATTCATTTAGTAATCCAAGCCTTAAGGAATATTCGAAATAATATTCGATAATTAAATCAAGCTTCAGATGAATATTAAAATAATATTCATCAAGTATTTAATATCTTAAATGAATATTCAAAAGTAATATTGATTTAATAAAATAATAATCTAAAAGAATATCCAAAATAATATTCATTTAATAGTCTCATCTTTAGAAGAATATTCGAAATAATAGTCGATAATCAGTTCGACTCTGAATGAATATTGAGAAATATTATTCGTTGAATAGTTACGTTCAAATAATTATTTGAAGTAAGGATCGTTAAAATAATTAGTCTCGAACGAATATTCAAATAATATTCGTCGCCCAAATAATAGAAAATATTTACTTAAATATCTTCTTCCGAGGTAATCTCGATATATCAAGGAATATTGACTCCCGGTCTATTTTGATTAATAAGATATATACGCCCTTCTATGAGGGTCTTATAATAACCGGCTTATAACTGATATATAACTATCTAGCTTATAAGCCAACAATAACATTCAGGGAACAAGTATATCAATTCAACTTGAAAGTAGGCATGCATGCAATGGCATATGTATATCAGCAATCATATATATATATTTATTCAATCACAACAACAGCCTAAAAGAAGGGAATTGAAACTTGCCTGGTAGTCGAGTACGGTAAGGGGTAGTGGTAGCGGGTCCCGGTTCAGCCTGGTGATCTATAAATAGCCAAGGCATTCGGGATTAATCACTTAACATATTAAAAGTTAAGTTATACTTAAATCGAAACACGTTCTCGAGTTATCTCGTTATACCCCTATTAGTGGATTACTTATTATCACTGATCCGACCCGACATTCGTTCGTTAATACGACATGTCACTGCACTTATACTTGGGACATACTTGAGTCATACGAGTTCTAAGGTTGATCGTTACGAACCAATCTTATACTCCGAGTTTTATCGCCCGTTTTCTAAGTGTTTTACCAAAGTTACAAAAGAGTCGTCTTTTAGGGGTTCGTTCGCGTTTAACCTTGACTCGAACATTTTTAATAAATCGAAAAATGCTCTTTTTGACATACGGTTTTCTTTCACACCTTCCTTCTTACCCCTAGTATTTATTTACCAAGATTCGCCATGACGTTACATTGCTTACGAGGGTTCAATTTCAGTTACGAACTTTTGTTTACGGATTCGAACTACTTTTAGTAATTTAGTCATAAATCCTAAACCGTAAGTCCGTTTCACGTGATCTTTATATCAAAACGAAGCTTATAACATAATCTAGCCTTTCATGGCAAAATCCGAGACTGGACAGTGTGTTCATGCTACTTCTAATCACGGTTTCTTAAGGCTAACGACAATCGGGCATTACGACGGCTATGTTTACATGATTTCCAAATTTCAAACCATCCAATAATTATAGTTTCCACTCCAAACAACATTTACATGTTATTCAACCATGAACTAAGACCAAGCAATGTCTTTCCGTTCATCTAAACTAATTTCACATTTAATAAATCCCAATCATAATCTTAAGGTCCTAAACATGCATTAAATCCATATAACTCATCTAAAATACCAAAACTTAAACTAAGAGCTTGGTTTTCAAGAGTGGTATACCTTCCTTGGTGTATGTATGAACTTATCAAGCCTTGTTTAGCCCTTATCTAGCCTTAGTATAGCTTGAATAATCAAAAGAAATCAAGAAATAAAAGTTAGTTTATGAAGAACACTATTCATCATCATCTTTGATGATTTATTTGAAAATGATAAAAGATGAATTTGAAGCTGAAATTTCTAGGAGATCATTACCATGATATGTAGTACTTACCATAAAAATTTGAAGAACAAGTGATGGTTGGAAGTTGGACTTCCAATTAGCTAAGAATGGGCAGATTTTTATGAAGAAATGGAGAAAAATGGTGGTGGTTTGTTTTGTTTTGGTGATTTATGGCTAATACATGTATAACCCTTGCATATATAATGGATGCATCTCTTTTAATGTGTTGTTGGCAATCCAATGGTGCCACTTGTTGCTTCCTCATTGGGCCAAGTGTTGGCACTACAACAAACAACTCCATTTTTGCAAGAATGCAATTACACCACTCATCTTGTAGTTGACTTATAAGGATGTTACTTGGGTTTCTCCTTTTCCCACCAATTGCACTTGTTTGTCTCTTGGTTATTTATTCGTTCCTTTGTCCGAGTATTACTCAATTTCCTTGCTTGTTCGTTGATCGTTCGAGGGAATAACTCATTCGTTTCTAGTTAGGGTTTTACCGAAAACATTCTTAATATTTCTAATACTATTCTTCATCTTACTTAATACTTCTCGAATTTAAATTCCTTAATTCCCTTTTATAACTCCTTAAGTCTTGTAGTGTCCAGGGAAATCTCGGAGAAAATAAAAGTGCTCTTTTTCTGAATCCGACGGCTTTTACATACACTTATTTTCTTCCTGGATCACTAATACGAACTCAGAAATCCGTTCCGAATACCGGGTATATCATTATTATAATAATATTCCAAATTCCACCAAAATCACTATTCATCACTTATTTTTATTTAATTCCTATAATTAGGAAAATGAACCTGGTTCACTCTCGAGTGCTTCTTAACCTTTTTACGGAACCGCTGGACTTATAATAGATATTGATTTGGATGACACAAGAATAATCTTACTTGAAGTAATATACTTATATCCTTAGGAGATAGATCATTCTTACCTATGCCGTCAACCAAAAGTATTCTGCATGACATGTAAGTAATTGAATTCAAATCCGTTCCATTTATTTAATAGATCTTCGTTACATCGCAGTCATAACCACTATTCATTCTTACATCATTAAATACATAAAAGTTTTAATCCCACCCAAAATCTGGGTTCTTACAATAATACTTCTACAGGAAGCATTTCAACAACCAAAAGTTTATTACAAACTTACACACTTAATTTACATAAGTCTACTAAGCCCCTTTCGCTTGTCACTACCTCGGGGATGGTCGCCAGCACTCGCACAAAAGGTCGCCTTTCCCTTACCCTCTTGCGGGGTGTAGTACGGAGTATTGGCATGGGACCTAGCTGTAGTATAAATAAATAGCAAGAATGAGCTACAATAGCTCAACAAGATAACTTCTATCTACTACCATAAAAGGGAAAATAAACCTTTACATTTATATATATATATATATATATATATATATAAAATGGGAAAATTCATCATAGTCATTAAGAAAAGAAATAATTCTTATCTATCAAATTCACCATCTATTCCTCTTTGTACGAAAAGTAATATATAGTATTATAATATCAGTTTCTCTTCTTAAATAATATAATAATCCATACTTTGTTTCCGTATAATTTTCCAAAAATAATATTCCATTTGAATAAGATCTCGCAATAATATCCTTCTGTTTCTTGTATACGACAACCATATACAAATAATATAAAATCAGTTTCTCTTCATTCCATATAAATAATTCCATCACCTTATCTCATTTTCTTGGTTTCAGCATATAACTTTGAACCATTGTCAACCCTTTCTTTTCAAAAACATTGGGGATATCTGCTGTTGCCTGATACATTAGGACGATGATCAGTCGCCTAATCGTACCTACTCTCTTTTTACTACCGGTAGATGGAATGAAGATCATCCCTGGAGGAAGGCCACCTGCTAACATCCTCCCTTGGCATCTTCGTGCCGTAATAAAAATAATAAATGCTGGACTGTGTCGCACACAGCCCTGACACAGCCACTTACGCAAGTCTGTTGCAATCCCCCTTTTTGTCAAATCATTTTTCCATTTACATTTATCATTTCCATTTCCATTCACATTTATTCATCACCTTTAAATCATATGTCATAATACTTTAATTATGACACATACATCTTTTCTATAATTATTAAAGTCAAATATGCCTTTAGAACATAAAGTATATTCGCTCTATCCATATTCGTATCTATCTTTCTTTAATTCTCAAAATCAGGAAATAAATCCTTTGCAATATAGCATCGTAGAAAAACATATATATTCCAAGAAATCATTTTACTTTAAAAAAATAAAATAGTTTTCTAAAGTAAGAGTAGAAGAAATCTTGCTCTCTTATACACACACACACACACACACACACACACACACACACACACACATATATATATATATATATATATATATATATATATATATATGTTGTTCCATCTACTTTTAAAAATAGTAGATAATAATCAAATAATACTTATTAAATCACAATATTTAAAAAGAATATCTTTAGCAAAATATTATAAATCATATAACCCTAGATAACAACTGATACCATTCTTTTATTTACTTTGGATAACAACTGATACCATTCTCTAATATTCTCTTAATCATAAGGCATGTTCACTTCATGCATAATCATCCCTATACATATCCATCTCATACTCATATCCATCTCATACTCATATCCATATTCATATACATCTTCGTATACCTTTCTTTTGATATCAATACTCAAGGAAGACAATTTCTTCACAATATAGTAATAATAGCATCACATATATATTCCATGAAATCAAGTTTCTTTGAAGATAAATAGTTTTCCAAGTAGGGATAGAAAAGATCTTGCCTCGATCTCGATGTCCTGAAGGTATGGCTCGTGGCTCTCCCGGAGTTTCTATAAACACGAAAAGGATCATTATCAGAATATATTCCACTTAACCACCTACGCTCATATAATAACACTCTTATAATATCCCATTACTACCTCAAAAGGTCTTGAAGACTTAACCATTCTTATTCCCGATTAAAGTTTTTAACGATTTACATTATTCCCTTAACAACCACTCCCGACTGTAAAAATTCTCATAATTCATAAATTCCACAATTTGACACAAGGTTAGTTGGTAAGGGTTCTTTGATCACCCTATTATAACATCCCAAAGTTTCATAATTTTTAAAAATGTCTAAGTATGGTAGTTATAACCTCAAAGTTGACACAATTGCATTTTCTCGGTTTCTGAACCACTTTCACTAAAACTGACTTTTCTCCTAAACCGTTCATCAAATTTTAACGTACTTTATATCAAAACGATCTATGAACTAAGCTCTATCACTTCATGGTCAATTGGTAACCTAGACAGTAGGGTACCGTAAGGGTACAGGGGTCAAAAACAGGGCAGACTACATCCTAACGAAAATCGGGCATTATAACGGCTATAATTTCATACTTTCCAAATTTTTCACACCTCCAAATCCATCACCAAACACATACATCAAACCTACACCATGTGGTCATCATACCAACCATGGATTTCCAACACAAAACACTTCCATATTTAACTCAAACCACTTACAAACACATAATCATCATAATCTTATCATTTACACCACTTAATCACTAAACTTTCTATAATCCATCATATATTCAAAGTAATACTAAAGGGTCTTGAGATTTATACCTTCTTGAAGCTTTGATAACACTTAGCAAGCCTTGGGATATGCTTAAACAACCTTACACTAGCTTGGATTAACTAAGGAAACCATAAAAACAAAGTTAATACTTAGAGTTACTAAACTGCAGCTGAAAGAAGGTGAAAAACGAGGCCCTTACCAATCTTTTCTGGACAAGGCTCCTAAAGAAGAGTTGTAGGGCATCTCAATACCTTTCCAAAATGCTAAAGAACACAAAATTCCATTGAGAAACGAAGGAGTTATGCTCGTTTTACTGAGTTGCTGCTGGTTTGTCCGAATTGAAAGAAAATGGATGGGGGAGAGATTTTCTTTTGGCTTTTGATCTTATCTTGGCTTAGTCTTGTAATCTCTAGAGTTTTGTAGAATGGTGTGGATATTTACATGGTTAAATGACTCATCTACCCCTTAAACTTGTGTTAGTGGAATGTGATGTAAGGAATGATGTCATTGGATGAGTTAATCATCTCATTTCTTTGGTTTTCTTAAGTATAATGCTACTAATTCTTGTAAATGATAATGTGGGATGTATCCTTGTTATTTTATTAAATCTTGGTTGTTTTGTTTCCATACTCGTCTAATTGCGATTCGTTTCGAATATACCTCGTTATCCAAGTGGTTTTGAAATCGTTTAAAAATCCAAATTTCCTTGGTATTTCCTTGACTTGATGATAATCCCTTGGTTTAACTTAAATTCACTAATTCCTCAATATATAAATCCTTTAATATTTCCATGCTCTTTAATATCCAATAAATAGAAGCTCACTCGAACTCAAAATCCCCAAAAATTCATATTCAGGAATTTCTGAAATCCGTTATCATTTCGAGTCACTTATTTTCATAGTACATCACTAATACGGTTTCTGTTTACTCATTTTCCATTTCCAATATAGAGCACCTACACACTATTTTCCTAAATTCCTCGAGATCACTATTCATTTAATCAATGTAGCCTTTCTAAAGTTAGGGTTATTACAAGGGGTGGCCGACCAGGCACCCTTGGCCAAATGGCCGACCAGGCCTAGCCGACCAGAAGAGATGGGAGGAAAAATGGGTCCAGGTGTTGCGAACACCTAGACCCCTAGCTGATTCGTTTGGCCCCAGAACTAAAAAATGCTCCGTTTGAGCTCAAATTTGAGATTCAAGAACCTTATAAGGTCCTTCACAAGCCTATGTATGTGCCCTAGTGATCCGTTGAAGTTGAAAAAATGACCTTGTTTGAAACAAGGTCTGGTTTGAAACCAGCTTAAAATGAGGTATTTCGCCTCCAAAACGTTCAAAATTGCATATTTTCATGTGATTCTTCTTCATACCAGAAGATTATAAGAATCCCTATCATATAAACTCAACTTCAAAATTTGAATTTTGGAATGTCAGGGGTGTTCAAAACCAGGAGGGTGTTGAAAAACCAGAAAGGTGCTTGAAACACCTTGTCCAGAGGACCGTATTTCTTGCCTAGACAACTCAAAAATGAGAATATTCACGTGATTCTTTCTACAACCAGGAGGTTATTAGAATCTCTACCAGATTAGCTTGACTCCAAAATTTAAGGTTAGGGTTTCGCTAATCGCAATTAGGGGGTGATTAACCTCGATTATCGACGTTTAAGGACTTCCACTCTAAAATGAACCTATCTCAAGATTAAGAGAGTATATCCTAGTAGTAATTACATTAAGTACAAGTTAGTTAGTCTCGATTAAGGCCTTTATATCCATGTTTAGGGTTGTTTAGCCCTAATTAAGGCCAAGATAGCGTCTTTTGCTAAAAAATTAGCCCTTATTAAGGCTTATGAGCGACGATCGCCTGATATTAACCCTAACTTAGATAAGTTGAGGGAAATAAATCACTAATGAATTTATGATAAAGGATCTTATGCACGAATTGCACTTGGATTAGTGTCTACGAGCTCGAAACGGCACTAATCCTATTCCCGAAAGGCCCAGAAATCTTAAGAAAAAGGTTCGAGAGGCCAAGGAACGTTTCACTTTCTTAAGTATTAACTCTGGAAAGAATTTCAGTCGTTGTGAATGTGTAGGTCGCTCCATACTTCACTATAAGATGATACCCTGGCAGGGCCGACGTAACCTTAAACTTCTACGAAATCAAGTTTTTCTAGAAGTTGGGGGGCAAATGATATGGGTGAAAAATAATCCCTAAAGACATAATTAATATAATATTTATTGGCTAATAAATAAGGCCCGAAACCCTAGTTGGGCATTAAATTTGTAATTAATGATTAAGCCCAAAGAACAGCCCAAACCGGGGACGCCCGGTATAAGCTTGTTTCTAACATGGGCCTGATCCACAAACCGGGAACGTTCTGGAAACAAGGAACGTTCTAGAATATCCCTGGGATAAGAAGTAGCCTCCAAGGAACCTAATTCGATATGGAAACAGACTCTTACAAGGAAGGAGTCTAGAACCTTCCTCAAAGGCGGTGACTTGCCCACCAATCTCCGAATCCTACCATAATTCTAAGGCTCCTGCAGCCTATATAAGGGCCTGACCCCCCATTCTCAGAACTACATCTTGGCTTGATTCTAAACTCAGAGATACGTAGGCATCTTGTGAGGACCCGAATTAGGTCACGAAAATGGAAGCACAACCATTAAAGCACGAAGCTCACGAACCCTAGCCGCAATTTAGCAACCTTAATTTTTATTCCACAACAGACTCCCTCATGAACTCTGATAGATTAGAGAAGCTATTAAAGTCTTGCAACCTGGGATGTCTTCTGGTTATCCCTGATAAGGGGGAAAGGTGCCACCTGTTTGATAATTTCGAGTCCGAACAAGCAATACCTGACGCTTTTCTTTCTGCCAACTTCTTTAAACTTGGATTTTCTTTGCCTATGCATCTGTTTTTTCTCGAACTTCTTGAATTTTATGACCTGGCTCCCCTCCCACTGACCCCCAATTCTTTTCGGGTGGCAGCTTGTATTTATATCCTTTACCACCAGTATTTCTCAGTCTCTTTGTCGACAAGAGAGCTTGGGTATTTCTACCAGCTTAAAGAGGTTGGGAGGAAGGCTGGGATATATTACCTTACATCGTGGAACAACCGTCATGGTCAATGCATCAAAGGTAACAAGCGAGGAATGTATGACTGGCATGAGCTGTTCTTGTATTACTATGAATGTGGGGAAATTAGAAAGAATTTTAACATGTCTCCGGGTAAGCATCTTCCTTTTGGTATCCCTCGATCTCTCCACATCTACTCGCTATAAGTCTTTCTTATATTACATCATTCAATTTAGGGTTTCCGAAGCCAACCCCGTTAGAAGGGGTGGAGGAGAAGAGGGCTAAGTGGGCCGCCAAATTAGTCGGTAAATTTGGGGATGGTGACAGACTACTTACTCCTGGGGTCCTAATAAGTCTAGGTTTCTCTCGGCCTAGGGATGCCACGCCCTCTGCTTCTGATGGGGATGTCAGTAAGGAGGCTCCCGGCTTGGCACACAAAGAGGTTTCTAGACGGTTATCTTTGAAAACCCAAGACTCTCATAGGGCTGCCTCTGGTTTGCATCCCCTTGCTGTTGTCTCACGTTTGATTACTACATTTCTTTGTTGGATGCTGCATGTGTTATCCCATGTCTCTTGAATATATTGTACACTGTTTTTTAACGTTTGTTATTATGTTTTCTCCTCAGGTATCTCTGGTTCCGTGCCCTCATTTATTCAACCCTCTGAATGGTACAAGGACTGGTTTGATGATGACTTAGTTATGTCGGGGACCCCCATTGATGCTACCCATATCTCCCGAGTTCCTGCTCCGAGAACAGTCAAGGTCGAGCATTCTACTCAGGATAAGCATAGGTTGTCTTAGATCACAAGAAGTCTAGCATTTACTCCAGAAACTCGATCCTCTAAAAAGACCAAATTCTCGCAGCAAAGCACCCCCATGAGTGATGTTGAGCAATTCTACCGGTTGACAGGTGGGCAAATTCCCGTAGAGATGATTTCTGGATGGTCAAAGCAAAAGAATCCAGATGCTGCCAGGTCCATGCTATTTTCCGCATCCGAGAGTTTCTTCCATCAAATGAGGTTGTCCAATCAACTAGCCCTAGCTACCCGTGGTGATATGCGGCTTCGTGAGGAGATGAAGCAGCTGAAGTCAGATATGCACACCATGGAGGAGGAGAAAAAGAAGTTGTTTGATGCCAACAAGAAATTGAAGAATGATGTTTCTGTGGTGACTAAGGAAAAGGATAAACTTGGAAAGATGGTTTCTAGTCAGGACAAGGAAAATGAGGAGATGGCAGCCTCCTACGACGCCACAGTCAAAGAGTTGAAGACCCAGGTTGATGCTCTACAGGCTACCGCCAAGAAATACAAGGAAGCCCTGCCTGAAAGGTACAAGATGGGATTTGCCAAAGATGCCCGCGACTATATGAGATCAACCTAGAAGGTGATGCCGGACCTTGATTGGGCACTTTTGGGTGAAGACGTGGTGAAACATGTGGAGAGCTTTAAGGCAGTGGCTGCTAAGGTTAAGGCTACTGGGTTGAAAGACATGAATAAATCTCTGGTCGCCCAGAAGGACGTTGCCGAACATACTTCTACCTCAGATGCTAAGGTTGAGACTCCCACACACGCGGTTGAGGTAGCTCCGGGCGATTCTGCCAAAAAGGCTGACCCCGTTGAGGATTCCCACAGCTCTGGGGCCACCAAGGACACTCCTTCTGCCTAAACATTTTTCTCCTGGATTTCAGTTTATCAAATATCTTGTTGACACATCTGAACTTTGTTTGGTTGGTTTATGGCTTATGGTTTTAATTAAAGGGGTTGGGCTCCTACAACGCTCCACGTATGTAATTTCTGATCTTATGACTTAACTATTTTTATGGCCATGGGCCTTGGTTTTCTAGAACTCATTATCGATTATGCTAAAAGTGCTCTCTTAGTCACTTCTATACTCTGTTATAAACGCGATTACTGCATTGTTTCCTTATATGTGGAAGGCCTTATTAATCGTGAATGAGGTGTCTCCATGCATTGATTTAATAATTCGCTTCTAATTATCATATGCAGGCTACTTAGTCGTAATCAAGGTTTCTAGCTTCCTTTCGATTAAACTGAATTATATGTGAATTAATCGTCAGCCCTTACACATGAACTTGGCTTGTACTTAAATAATCAAAATAAGGATTCTGACATGCTTCCATCTTAAGGGATCGTGTATTCTAAGTAGAAGGAGTAGCAACTATACTCATGGTAACTACAACTCAGTTAAACCTGCTTAACTATAGGGAATTATAAGGCGTAAACCTTAAAGTACGATAGGTTACATTGTTTCTTTAACCAATCCTAAAGCATATCTATACGAACACTTAGAGGATATATGCCATATTTACGCTGATTAAATGGATAGTCAATAAATTATGAATCAAGATTGGATAACTAGATGATAATGTGAGGTAAAAGTACGTTCGAGTAGTCATGGCAGTACGTACCTGGGTAGGTTGCCAACAGAAACAGTAAACTACTCGTACCTTAGCCTGCTTGGTTACCACTTTGGGTGTGGGGGTACAGTCCGGTAACCCAATAGTATCCGGAAGCCCCTAGTATGGGAACCTGACCCTGGGAGCTCCACTGCCGGAAACCCTTTCCTGGTTGCCTGGGTGCCGGAGGCTCAGCCCGGGAGCCTTTGTCCATGGAGCATTAATAATCCATACATTATTAAAAATAAAGGGATCCATGTGTGCCATTCAGGGTTCCACACATGACTAAAAATGAAGGGATCCATGTGTGCCAATCAGGGTTCCACACATGCCCTAATAATCAAGGAAGCCACATGTGCCGATCAGGTTTCCACACATGACTAAAAATGAAGGGATCCATGTGTACCAATCAGGGTTCCACACATGCCCTAATAATCAAGGAAGCCACGTGTGCCGATCAGGGTTCCACACATGACTATAAATGAAGGGATCCATGTGTGCCAATCAGGGTTCCACACATGCCCTAATAATCAAGGAAGCCGTGTGTGCCGATCAGGGTTCCACACATGACTAAAACTGAAGGGATCCATGTGTGCCAATTAGGGTTCCACACATGCCCTAATAATCAAAGAAGCCACGTGTGCCGATCAGGGTTCCACACATGTCTAAAAATGAAGGGATCCATGTGTGCCAATCAGGGTTCCACACATGCTCTAATAATCAAGGAAGCCACGTATGCCGATCAGGATTCCACACATGACTAAAACTGAAGGGATCCATGTGTGCCAATTAGGGTTCCACACATGCCCTAATAATTAAGAAAGCCATGTGTGCCGATCAGGATTCCATACATGACTAAAACTAAAGGGATCCATGTGTGCCAATCAGGGTTCCACATACGCCCTGATAATCAAGGAAGCCATGTGTGCCGATTAGGGTTCCACACATGACTAAAAATAAAGGGATCCATGTGTGCCAATCAGGGTTCCACACATGCTCTAATAATCAAGGAAGCCATGTGTGCCGATCAGGGTTCCACACATGACTAAAAATGAAGGGATCCATGTGTGCCAATCAGGGTTCCACACATGCCCTAGATAATCATTAAAAAAATTTAAATTCTGACAATTTTAACTTGCCAAGATGAGAGGTGTACCCTCTACTACCCCCTTGGTCTGGATGGTAGCCTGGCTGCCATGTAGAACTATGCAAATGAGGCTTCCATTCTTTTCTTTTCTCAAAAATTTACAAGTGATAAATGTAAAAGGAAACAATTAACTTCTACTTTCACTGAAAATTGAAAGAGTACGATTACATCAAACTTCATCCGAAAGAGGTGTACATCCACTTCCCCCCGGGCATCTACTAGGAATTATGAAATCCTAAGAACTGAAAGGAAAATGACACAACCATAACTAATAGGTTGCGTTTATTTGTCTTGAGCCTGAAAGAGGCCTACATTTGCATTTGTTTGAAAGAAATCTTACTGATAATACTTCTTTAGATGCTCGGCATTCCAAGAACGGGGGATGTGTTCCCATCCATGTCTTCAAGGTGGTAGGTGCCTTCCCAGAAAATGGACTTTGTTTTGCAAGGCCCCTCCCAATTCGGTCCAAAGACCCCGTGTTCGGGAACCCTCATGTTGGGCATCATTCTTTTCAGTGTCAGGTCACCCACCTTAAGGGGTTGAGGGCGTACCTTATTGTTGTACTATTTTCGGGTCCTCTATTGGTAAGCCGCAAGCTTCAACTATGCGGTAGCCCGTATTTCTTCCACTAAATCAAGTGCCAGCCCCTGATTTATTTCATTTGATTCTTGACTGAAGTTATCCCTCCGGTAGGATCCTGTCCCTACCTCCACGGGAACCATGGCTTTACAGCCATAGGCTAGGATAAAGGAAGACTCTCCGGTTGTAGACCTGGGAGTGGTGTTTTAGGACCACAAGACCATTGGGAGCTCCTCTGTCCAGCTTCCCTTTCTGTCTTCCAACTTGGCCTTTATTGTGTGCTTAATGATTTTGTTCACATCTTTCGTCTGTCCATTGCTTTGGGGATGGCAAACGGATGAGAAATCTTTCTTTATTCCCAAATCTTCACATAGGCTTCTCATTTCTTTACTATCAAATTGATTTCCGTTATTCGAGATCAACTTGTACGGCACCCCATACCTACATATGATGGCATTTTTAACAATCTCTTTCAGCTTACCGGCGATTATGGTAGCTAAGGGTTCTGTCTCAACCCAATTGGTAAAGTAGTCAACAGCTACCACAGCATATTTCACACCACCTCTACCATTTGGGAGCTCCCCAAACAGATCGATTCCCCATATTGCAAAGGGCCAAGGGCTTACAATAGGTCTTAGCTCCACAGCTGGATTGCTATTAAAGTTAGCAAAGCTTTGACATTGATCACAAGCTTTAGCAAAGTCATAAGCATCAGCCTTCATGGTAGGCTAATAGTAGCCTTGTCGAAGCACCTTATGGGCAAGGGAGGTACCCCCGAGTGATTGCCACGAATACCTTCATGAACTTCCCTTAGGATATATTCACATTCATTTCCAGATATACATCTAAGCAAGGGTTGGTTAAAACCTCTCTTGTATAGGATGCCATCATAGATTACATAGCGGGCAAGCTTGTATTTGAGTTTCCGGGCTTCCTCTTTGTCTTCCAGAAGCACCCCCTTGGTAATGTACTCACATATATAAGTTGTCCACTGGCTTTCTGCTGAAACTTCTATCTCCATGACTTCCTCTCGATGGATGCTTGGCTGGATTTACACCTCGAGGGGAATCACTCCCAATAAAATAGCTTCTTTTTGGGACCCAACTTAGCAAGGGCATCATCATTGGCATTTTCCACCCTTGGACCTGATTCAAATTTAGTACTTTGAACTTACTAATGATTTCCTGGGAATACCTCATGTAGAGTTCAGTACGGGGACCCCTGCTCTGGAAGATCCCTTTAATTCACCACACAATCAACATAGAGTTAATAAAAACATTCAAGTATTCCACCTTCATTTCTAGAGCTAGTTTCAACCCAGCAATCAGAGCCTCGTATTCAGCATCATTGCTGGCAGCCTTGAAGCCAAAGTGTATGGCGCTTTGTATTCGGTGCCCCTCTAGGCTTACCAACTCTATTGCAGCAACTCCCCCATTGTTGTTTACTGTTCCATCTACATACAGATTCCACAATAAATGGGGACCCTCGATATCCCCTTCGGTAGCTGAGGGTACCGGTATGCACTATTCTCCGGTAACCTCAAAATCTAGGGGAAACTCCAGTAAGAAGTCAGCCAGTGCTTGGCCTTTGATAGCAGTTCGTGGCCTGTAATCAATATCAAACTGTCCCAGTTCGACAGCCCATTTCATCATTCTACCGGAGGCTTTCGGCTTGTGCATTACTTGCCTTGGTGGGAAGGATGTCCTGACTTCAATTTTATGGGCCTGAAAGTAAGGCCTCAGCTTTCTGGAAGCCAATATCAGGGCATACGCCAGCTTCTCCATGCTGGGATACCGGGTTTCCACATCCAATAGTCTTTTAGTCACATAATAGATCGGGTACTGTACTTGCTCTTCCTCCCGGATCAATACAGCACTTATAGAATATTCAGAAATGGCTAAATATAGAATGAGTATCTTACCTTCCAGGGGTTTGGAGAGAAGTGGTGGGCTTCCCAACCGTTCCTTTAGCTTTTTGAAGACTTCCTCACATTCGGGGGTCCATTCAAAGTTTTAACCCTTCTTAATAGCCTTGAAGAACTCCTTACATTTGTCGGAAGACCGAGATACAAATTTGTTTAAGGCTGTCACCCTTCCGGTAAGCCCTTGGATTTCCTTAACATTCCTTGGGGACCTCAATTCCAGCAATGCCTTGATTTTTGCAGGATTTGCCTCGATCCCTCTATGATTCACAATGAATCTAAGAAATTTTCCATACTCCACCCCAAAAACACATTTTTAGGGGTTCAGCTTCATCTAGTACCTCCTTAGAATATCAAACATTTCAGATAGGTGTAACACATGGTCGACTCCCACCTTTGACTTAACCAAAATATCATCAACGTAGACTTCCATAGTTTTACCAATCTGTTCCTTGAACATCATGTTTACCAGCCTTTGGTAGGTAGCCCCAGCATTCAGCAGCCCAAATGGCATCCCCACATAACAGTACAATCCTCTATCAGTTATAAAGCTGGTATGCTCCTGGTCCGACTAATACATTGGTATCTGGTTATACCTAGAGTAGGCATGCATAAAACTCAGCAAGGCATGGCCTACCGTAGAATCCACCAGTTGATCAATTCTAGGTTGTGGGAGCTATCTTAGGGCAAGCTTTGTTCAGATCAGTAAAGTCAACACATGTCCTCCATTTCCCATTGGGCTTCTGGACCAGTACCGGGTTTGCCAGCCATGTTGGGTAGAAGGATTCTTTGATCAAGCCAGCCTTCAATAACTGATCTACCTCTTCATGAAGGGCGGTGGCCCTTTCACCACTAATGGGCCTCCTTTTCTACCGGATACCCCTTCTCTCAGGATCAATATTCAAGTGGTGACACATGATTTTCGGGTCAATTCCCACCATGTTTGAGTGACACCATGCAAACACATCTAGGTTTTCCTTGAGGAAGGAGGTTAGCCTTCCTCTTGTCCTTTCATCTAGCTATTTCCCAATTTTCAAGACTTTATTAGGATCTTCAACATCTACCAGTATGGGAATAGTATCCTCGGTAGCCCCTGCCTTTTCCAGGGTACCCGGCATCCTGGGATTAATGTCAATTTCAACCGGGAGCCCCTTCACAACTTCCTGGCTTCCATTCTGGGTTATGGGCTTCCCTGTGAACTTCTTTGAGGCAGTTCTCCATTCTCCATCTACTAGGTGATAGGTAACCCCGATATTCCGCTAGTCGTAGGGCATACTAACCGGCACCCCATCTTCATTTTCCTGTATCACATCATCTAGATCACCATCTAAGGCATCCTCTACTGTGCCTTCCACAGGAATGTTTTGAATTTTTTCCTTAATTTTGGCAGCTTCCAACAACAAATTTTGTGGTGGTACTACCCCCCCCCCCCGAAAAACTGGAACCTCTTCAGTAGGTTCCTCTGGTAGCTCCACTATCATGATGGTATTGCACGATGCCTTCTCAAACTTCTACGGCTCTAGCCCGTGGCTTCTCATTAAGGCTTCCCCGTCAGCCTTTTCCTCAACTTGGGCAGACTTGTCTGCCTTTTTGGCAGCATGCACAGTTTTGTTATAGCATTCTTTGATTCATATTGACATCCTTTCACACACCCGATGCCATTTGGGGTAGGGAACTTAATTGAAAAGTGGTATATTGAGGTTACCACTCTCATGTCTTTTAGTACCGGTCTCCCAAGAATTGCATTATGAGAGATATCTTCATCTACCACCATAAACTCAGCCATTTTGGTGGCCTTGCAAGGATCCACACCCAATGTCAACGGTAGCTTAATCTTTCCCATAATTTGAACCGGGCTGCCGGTAAACCCATATAGCTCATTATTAGTAGGCATCAACTCTTTATCCAGAAGCCCCTGTTTCTGGAATGTGGTATACGCCAAGATATTCACTGAGCTTCCGTTATCAATCAGCACCCTGTGCACATTCATTCCACCAATACTTATAGTTACCACCAAAGCATCATTATGAGGGTGGTGAACCAACTTGGCATCCTCCTCCGTGAAGGAAATATCAGCGGTTTCCCCTTTGAACAACTTAGGGGGGGCTTTCTGCAAGGTGTAAAACATTTGTTAGGGGCTTCCCCCTGGCCTCCCGGGTGTACCTATCTCTGGCATTCCGGCTGGAACCCCTCAAGTAAAGGCCACAAAAGATGGTATGGATGCTATTACCTTGGGTAGTCCTTTCTTAGTTTCCCGGTGCTTTATCCTTATTGTCTTTTCCTTCCTTATACTTCTTAGCTTCTTGGACCACAAATTCTTTCAGGTATCCATTTCTAATCAATTCTTCGATTTGATCTTTCAAGTGCCTGCAATCGACAGTATCATGGCCATTTGCCTCATGAAAAGCACAATACTTTCTCTGGTCCTTTCTTCCTGGGGGTCCTGCCCGGTAAGGCTTCCGGAACAGTCCACTCTTCTCATTTACTTCAAGAATATGGCCAATTGGGACAGTCAAAGGAGTATATTCAGTATATCGTTGGAAACTCGTCCTCGGGGTAAGTCTGTCCTTGACAAAAACTTTGTCCTTTGTTGCATTGACAGTAATTGGGGCAGTCTTGTCATCATAGCGATGGGCTCCCACTCCGGCGGTGCCACTCCTAGAAGCCCTCTTATTGGAATCTCGGCTTCCAGGGCTATAGGAATGATTTCTCTTGTTCTTGTTCCAACTCCTGGAATTAGAATCTTTGGACATTTTGCCATTGATTCCTCAATCACCTTGTGGCATTCCGCCTGTTGGTAAAATTTCGCCGATGTTCCAGGCTCCTCAGTTTGCAACTCCTTCCAAAATTTGGTTCCTGGCTTAACCCCAGCTATCAAGAAATTTTTTAGGGTTTCATCGAAAGCCTTCTTCACCTTAGGCACTTCCTCATTAAATCTCCTAAAATACTGCCTTAGAGTTTCATGCTCTTTCTGCTTGATATTGGCCAGGGTGTTAACTGGTGGGGCATACGCCACGGTAGCCCTAAATTGAGAGATAAACTGGTCTCCCATCTTCCTCCAGGACTTAATTGATCCTTTATCCAACCTTTTGAACCACTGGTGGGCATTCCCACCTAGAGTGGAGGCTAGTAATCTACACCTAGCCAAATCCTCCACTTGATACGCATCCATCTCCGTGTTAAAATGGCTCAAATACTCAACAGGATCCGTGCTACCATCAAACTTCAGGTCAGTATTCATCTTAAAGAACCTTGGCAGGGGTGCCATCTTCACCTTCTTAGAGAATGGTGAACCGGCAATGGCTCCAGATTTGAACTTTTTCTCCTCTTTGAATTTCTCCAAAGCTTTCTTCCAGTCAGACATTTTGAACTGTCCATTCTCACCATCTGAAAACATATCACTTCCAAAATCATCATCTTCATAAGTTGTCTTACTCTTCCTGGGAACCGAACTCTAATGAGAGCTGAAATCCTGGCCGGTACCCCCGTCGGAAGAGACTTTGGTAGAGCGAGATTTTCTGCTCTTATGCCCAGAGGTGTGGCCACTTTGTCTGTAACTCCTCCTACCATCAGATCTGGACCTTCTAGAATCATTCCTTGGGGG
Source organism: Saposhnikovia divaricata (assembly GCA_036435485.1). Lineage (NCBI taxonomy): Eukaryota > Viridiplantae > Streptophyta > Magnoliopsida > Apiales > Apiaceae > Saposhnikovia > Saposhnikovia divaricata. Next base: position 21,747,585 of record CM071595.1, read on the forward strand.
TACCGAGTGGGATCTCTCCCGGTACTCCCGGGAACCCTGAATGTGGGAACCCCATTACCATCCCTTCGATCTCTATCTCCAGTATTTCCAAATTTATGGCGAAGCTCCTTATTGGTCAGCCTCTTGCCAATTCTGTCAAAAACACTCATGCTTCTAGTAGGTGAACCCTCGGAACCCTGGGCTTCCGGGTCATCAGATTGGTCACCCCCATACTTTTCACCTTCAGGCTCTTCTACCTCTTCTTCTGTTGGGATATAATCAGTGTTGTCCTCAACATCTTCCTCAAATTCGAAATCCAGCTTTGTTGGAGTCACATTCTTTTTTGACCTGGACTTGTGCTTTTTACGCCATCTTTTCATTCTCTCGGAACTTTTCTCCAAATGGTCAATTCTTCCAGCCATAGTGACCAAATGATCCAGGATATCTTTGTTCCTAACATCACCATTGTCACCTTTGTTTCATCCATTGCTGTCCTGAGACGGTGTCTTATCATTATCAAAATTATCACTCGCCATATCTTCTCCAAACGATGATTTTTTAGGCCCCTCCTTCTGGCGCCAATTGTTGTGGGAGGATTTTAGCACAACAAACTAGGAGGCCGTTGCTAGAATAGCGCCAATGAATACGAAATTGTCTAACTACCCAGAAAGGCTCACAACTAGAGATTTATGGATACGTGCCCGAAAAGGCACACAGCTAGGGGTTTCCAAAGAACATGGGAGGTGGTTCCTCGGAGGATCGGACTGGATTCATTGGAATTAGAGGTTAAGGACCAAATGTTGGCCTGCCAAGAACCCTAATAATGATATGTCACATAAGAGTATCCGTGCTCTATGTTACTCAAGGTATCGAAGTGTGTAAGAGATTCCGCAAACTGCCTACATACCACTATTTATAGTGGATCAAGCTCGTATGTAGTTCTTGAATGATATGCTCGGTTGTTTAAGATGAGTTATCCTCTCTCTAGTGGGATAATGACTGTTATTTATGATTCAATTGTGTATGATGTATATAATATGGTTTTCGAACTGTTTTAGGAGTGTTGGATGCTTACTCCTTGTATTTATCATGATTTTATGTGATTTAATCAAGTATATATGACATATATCCTCTAATAACTGAATACATATCTGTTTAGAAGTGTAAATCAACTATAAAGGCGTGCTCCTAAAAAGTAGGAGGTCTGCCTTATCCAAATTTGCGGCCTTATCAGGCTTCCAAGGGAAGCTGGGGGTACCGTCGGTAACCTAGCTCCGGTAGCCCCTCTGGTAACCACTTCGGTAGCCAGTCGCGGAAGCTATTCTGAAACCCCCATTCAATGGTGGGCAATGGTTATATGTTATCCACAAGGAGCTACCCCTGGGACCCTAAGCCTTATATTCGATCGATGTAAGTTACATGGTGCCCCTAGGGCTGCCATGGGCCCTCGGAAGCCCACTAGATCATTTATTTTCTTTATGAATTGGACCATATCTCCCAAGTGGGCCTAAATCTGATCCATGCAAGATTTTGGTCACAACAGATATGATAGTTATATTTTCAATATTTTTAAAATGTAATATCTTTAACTAAAAGGTAACTTGTTGTAATTAAAAAAGGAAATCAGCTAATTACCATTAATTGTATTATTATAATATTTATTAACTAAATAAAAAGATCGAAAGTGACCAAAAACTAAAACTTTCAATATTTCGATTTTAATATAATATTATCTCTTTAGCCCATGCAAAGCACGTGCAAAGCTCGTACTATGTAAGAATCATTATATTGTGGATATAATTATTTTTTTAATATAATTTAGATGTCAAGAAGTATGAATGACCACACCACAAGTTGAATATATACGTATTTATGACAAGTTTTGCATGTGTATTGTAAAAATATTTCTCTAATTTGGTGGTAATGATTGTCTCATTTTACTTTATAATCGGGTCATATATAAATTTTAGGGTTTTTTGATATATATATATATATATATATATATATATATATATATATATATATATATATATATATATATATATATATATATATATATATATATATATATATATATAGCTGCACTCCAAAACAAACACCTTATATAACTAACAATAAAGAACACCTCATATCTAATCTAATATAAGAGTTCTGTCATGGCACCCAATACAAAAAATTGTTATTTTTTTACCCTCTATCCATCCAGCAAAAAAAATAATAAAAAAAATTTAAAAATATACTGTTCATGATGACGTCACTAATGACGTCATCATGAACATTAATTTTTTTTTTAATTTTTTTATTGCTTTTTGCTGGATGGATAGAAGGTAAAAAAATAACAACTTTTTGTAGTGGGTGCCTCTGGCGGGGCCATTAGATCTATTAGATCTAAGGTGTTCTTTATTGTTTGTTATATAAGGGTGTTCTGTATGGAGCAATGGCCCATATATATATATATATATATATATATATATATATATATATATATATATATATATATATATATATATATATATATATATATATATATATATAGAAAAGTAAATCTTTGCGTTTTTACTGTAAACTACCTAATGCGACACTTATCCTACCTAATGCGTCCGCTGCGTGGCCTAATGCGACAGAAAAGTTAGTATTTTCGCAATTTAGAAACCTAGATAGTATTTTTGCAAAAAAAAACCTAGTTTTTTCAGTATTTTGAATAAATACCCTAAATTTTATAGATTTTTTACTTTTTAAATATAATGTATAAAAAAATATCCAATATTTGAGGTTAGATAATATGGCGTGCAAGAGATATATATATATATATATATATATATATATATATATATATATATATATATATATATATATATATATATATATCAACTGTTAGATTTTCCTTAAAAGTAGGTTGAGATGACTTGTGTGCCTAACCTATTTAAGATTAAAATTTAAAACTGTCTCCTATACACCTTCCTATACACCTGGCCCACTAAATTTTCAGTAATGGTTCTTTTTGTTTATGTATTTCATATTCTTTTTATAATTTTTTATTGTGTTTATATTTTTTTTGTGATATTGTATTTTATGTTTTATTTGTTTTTATTCTTTTGTAATATTTCCTATATTTTTTGTTTTTTAAGTGAATCCATAATTTTACAAAAAAAATGTAAAAAATAAATAATGTGAATACAAAACATGAAAGAAGTGTACTGTATTTATGAGTCTTTGTTCATGGTAGGTTTTACTAAACAAGTACCTGTACCATTGTTAGGTTCAACCTATGGGACCTATGGACCTATGTACGCCATATATAATTGTTATTGTTTGGTTGATTTAGTGAACAATCATATATCTCTTATTCATTTATTGTTGGCAGATTTATCAATTTAACTTGTTTTGCTATAATGATCAATCCAAAAATCACAGTAGGCCTACAAATTATTATCCATGTAAATGTACATATAGTTAAAGAAATATTTTTTTCTATAAATTAGTCAACAACCATCAACTAATTTATGTAAAATGATTGAGAACACAACCTGCATAAAACAAAGCACATGTTTAAAGGAAAATATAAAAAATAATGGAGAACTAGTATAAATTTTATAGTAACGATTTCATTTTTCTAATGCTTTTTTGAATATTAATAAATAAATAAATAAAATTCAATTATATAATTTTTTTAATTATATCCTTTTCATATTATAATTTTCTTTTTAAAATTCAATTCTAATATAATCTTTTTTAATTAAATCCTTTTTAGATTATAATTTTCTTTTTATTATGATATATTTTTGATCGTCTATTTTAATTTTCTTTTTTTTTAATATTTTCTATTAGGTTTTTAATATTTTTTAGCCATGCGTTGCACGGGTTATAAGCTAGTTGAAATAGAAGATAAAAGGGTACTTAATTTAAGATTTTTTGAAAATGCGATTTTTTTAATTTTCTTATAAAAATACTTTTTTTATATCAGTTTTAAAAATTTGTTTTTCCGATTATTTTCTTTGCTTACAACCAAATGCAACTATATGCAAGCAACTACAACCTCAAATTCAACTAAAAACAACTTCAATTATTTTTCAGAAAAAACTTAAAAAGAATTTGCATTTGGTTGCAATCCGTATTTTTGCGAATATTTTGAGAAGATAGTAAAATTGCAAAAGAAATACTTTAAAAAATCATTTTTGGTCATTTCTCTAATTTTTTTAATATTTAGAAAAGTTTGATTATGAATATATATAGGATTTTACTCAAATGAGAACCCTATATTACGATGAGATATGAGATCTAATCACAACCCTTTATTTAAAATAGAGCCTTTTAGTCTAAACCACACAAAATAAAAATCTAATAACTAGAATTTAAATACCACACCACCATCATCACCTGCTTCCATCCACCACACAAAATAAAAATCTAATAACTAGAATTTAAATACCACACCGCCATCATCACCTGCCTCCATCCCTTCCCCCCGCTGCCACCATCCCAACCCCCGTCGCTGCTGCCGACTACCCCCGTACACCACCCCCGGTTTCTTTTTTCTCTCTCCAATATCTCTTCTCTTCTGACTCTCTCTCACCCTCTTGTTCTTCATTTGCAAAGAATTAAAACCCTAAAATCATAATGATCTTGTGACCCAAATCGCAAGTGTTAGTAACAAAACTACTCCTCTCCTTCTCATCTATCAATTCGTATCATCAAATCAAGCTTTCGAATCATTCGAGTTTGGAGGTAAAAATTGGGTTTGATTTTTGGCTCCGTTTTTGATGATTTTAATTCCAAGCATTTTGGCGATTTTCATTCAATTTTTAGTGTTTTTTCGTTCGTTTATGCTAATTTTTTGATAAATTTCTGGTGATTTGGTGTTAATGGTGGTGGTTGGTGGTAATAAATTAGAGTTGTAGAAATTTGGGGCTTTTCGATATTGGATTGAAATGTTGAAATTGATGATGTGGATACGTAGATGGTGAAAAAACGAATGGATTGAGGGTAGTTTTGTGGGTGGTTGATGACCGGAAGGGGGATAGCCACCGATGCAGTTGGTCGCTGGTGGTGGTGGTCATTTTCTGTGATTCCTTGCTGATTTATGTCAATTTTGTGGTGATTTTCGGGCTGCTGTTGGTGATTTGTTGGTGGTGGCCGGAGGTGGTGGCGATGTGATGGTTTATGATAATTTTGGTTGTGGTGATTTTTGTTTACATGCGGTGCTTTTTTGTGGTGGCGACAGTGTGGTGGTCGGAGGTGGCAGCGGTGTGGTGATTTCTGTTAAACGGTGGTGATTACGAATTTCGTGGTGATTTTTTGCTGGTTGCCGGAGGTGATGGTCGCTAGAGATGGTGATCACCGGTGGTCGAAGTTGGTGAGTGCTTGGAGGAGGAAAAAGATGGTGGTGAGATATTAAAAAAATTATAAAATTAATGGGTGGTGAGAGATTAAGATGAAGTATAAAAATGAATGGCTTGGATTAGATCTCATATCTCACACTAATTGGGGGTTCTCATTTGAGCAAGACCCTAGATGGATATGTGGGTAGAGTTCTAGGAAGAACTTCCTATCAAAAGAACCAGAAGACCCTATCTAAGATCGCAGATTATTATCATATATTAATAAAGGCCGCAGATTATTATCATATATTAATTAAATATTAATAATATGCAGTGGCAAATTCATGATTCTAATGAAGTTTGAGGACATATATATCATAATATATCGACAAAATATTTAACAGATTCTCATAACTATGGAAAGATTACAGGTCAAATTCGGATTGACATAAATCACAATTTTCTTAAGAAAACGATTCTTCAAATTAGCAAACGTCATGAAAACACAGTTATAATATAATACTTAGTTTTAGAACACATATCTGTATACAGTTTAAAGAAAAAGCAGATTAAGAAAAATCGAAGACAACAGTGCCATCAATAGGTAAGTCATTATGCTAATTGTTTTTGATTCTGTAGCATAGTGTGTTTTGATCAACAAAAGATTTGTATATCTAATAGATTCTTCTAGGTGTTCTAATAAATTGTCAAAGTATACTAATGGTGCTATGTATGTTTAAAAGATTTAAAAGTAAATGAACATACAATAATAGATTAATATAGTTCAGATTCAATAATCTAATAGTGGATTCTGTAAAAAATTCTAGAAGATATTAACGTTTTCGGTAACTCGTATTAACAATTTTGCAAAGTGTTCATATACTATCATTTTTTTTAATCTCCACAAGAACTTAATACATAATTTTGCTTTTGCAGTGAAAATTTTAATAAGCAATCAAATGTAGAAAGAGTGATAACAATATGCGATTTACGTGTATTTGTAAACATCAAAATTATAAAAATTATCATCGGGAACATGTGGTAGAGGGTAAAGGATTGATCAAGGAGACCATGTTTATTGTTCTTTTATTGGCCAAGTTCTGTGTATTTTATGTATCTGAAAAAGAAAATATTAAGTGTACACATAAGTGTTTTTGAGATTCCTTAAAGTTTTTCAATGGATATTTTAGTGATTATAGCATGGTGAGATTGTTTTAGTTTACTGATTTGAAGTGATAGCTTAGTTATGCCCACTTGTTGGGATTTTGTGGAGGGATAAATATATTCAATTGGATGAATGTTGGCAGATGTTCTTTTCAAGGAGCTTGTTAGTTTTGAAATATCAAATATATCTTGGTAGTTTATTTTGTTGCTCGTCTGGGTATGATTTATGATTTGTTATATTTATATGAGATTTTCTAGGTTGTTTTTCGTATGATTTCTTACCTTCTGCCTGAGAATAAAAATGGGATCTTGGAGAAGAAAGATAAGTCAGAAAGAGTGTACATCAGTATGTATATGGTTGTGTGAGTAAAATTGAACCTACCCCAACACCTTATCCCTTGAACTATTTATAGGCCAAAGATTAGGATTTTGGGGTTTACCTCGATATCTGGACCGTTCTTCGATCTTGACGGCCGGACATGTGGAGCGTACAAATGATGAACACGTGTACGAGGAGGGGAATGACAAACACATGTAAGCACTATCTTATAGAAAGCTGCAGATGGAATGTGTTGATCGTGATTGGTAATCATTTTTATCATCATTTAATACACGTGGAGGAATATTAGTGTTGTGATCATGTCAGTCTTTCGCAGGTGCTCTGACACTTGTCTTTACTGTATTTTTTGAACTAAAACTTGAAGTTAGTTTTAATTCAAAAAATTGAAGTACATTAATTCGAGGCACTTTTTTTCAACTTATTTCTTTTCATATCAATTTTTATATATTTGAGTCAGCTTTTAACTCATATTATATTTCTTACATATATTTGTATTTTATACTTTTATATTATGTTTAAAAAATATAAATTTATATTTTTAGTCAATTTTCTTTAAATAATTTATTTTAAGTAAAATTAGCCAAAAAATACACCAAACTTAAAGTTAAAATTATTACTTTTCACTTAATTCACTCTCCCTCATTAAATGTAGATGAATGCATATTTTTTTATGACGTTCGATGGAGACATCATACACCAGTTTACCAACAGGGTAATATACCGATGTGTTGGGCACAAGTAACCACAGATGCTATTGCATCGCTTGCAATAATTCAAAATTTACGCATGAAATCTCATCCAATTGTTCCTCCTTCGGCAGCTCAAGAACTAATTGATTGGGTACCTTTTAAGATACCTGGATATGAAGCTCAACAGACTAAAGATGGTGAATTTCTTGGTAATGTTGCTCATGGCTTTGAATACATTAAATGACGTGGAGTGCATGTAGAAAGTGTATATCCGTTTAGAATGAATTTGTGTTTGCAAATGCAATTGGATGAAAAATCTTTAGAGGAAGACTATGATGACATAGTAAAAAATGGCCGTTATCCATCATACAAAAGGTCATCATATGAAGCGAATAACTATTGAAAGTTACCAAACCCTTCATCTAAAGAATTATTCGGATCCGACCAAGTATGTTGGTGCGCTCTTGAAGCAACTAAAGCACCAACCTATTGCAGGAGGAATTGCTGTAAACATTGAGCATTTTGCTCAATTTCGAGGGAAAGTAAGTATATATGTTTAAGAGCATTGTTTGAGAAATATTTTTAATATGGTTTTATTAATTACAATTTTTTTTAATTTTGTACAAATTTAAATTTTATTAAATTTCAGGATATATATGTTAGACCCCCTCAACTTGAGATCAATGAAAATCATGCTATTATGATAATGGGATTTGGGCATAAATATGACCGAAGAGCAAGGCTGTTCATTGAAATTAAAAATTCACATGGACCACAATGGGAAAATGGTACTAGATATGGAAAAATCTTAACTGATGAGGTCTTCGTTGCTTGGTATCCCGAAAATGCAAGCATTATAAACAATGATCACGAATCAGACTAATCAACATACGAAGCCAACGGCTCTAGTGATTTTCCATATATTTAGTATTAAGCTCTCCAAACTTATGTTCATTAGAATTCAAATGTCATCAGATCCCTATCCTATGTTGTACTATAGAGATTTTTCAAGAAAATCAAAGTTCATGGATGTTTCTATTGTTTAGCATCGGTACAAGTGCATCAATATAAGTTTGAATGTTTTTCGGGATTAATTGTGGAGTTATCATCATAACATTTTGTGGAATAAATATGAAGCCATGCAAAAATACTAATTAATGAGTGTACAGAAGGAAACAATTGGAAATGCTTTTAACCATCACCATTGGAGAAGTTCTTCCTGATGTTACAGTTGTCAAAAGGTTGTTTTCGATCTTTGAAATCGGAAGTGAAGAACATGTTGGCTCACATTGACTGTCTATCCATTTTTTGTCACGTCTACTGTCTATCTATTGTTTACCAACGTGTATGACGATAGATAGTCCTCTAAATAATTGTGTCATCTAATAACATATCCACGTTAGATTTGATTGTGGTGATTACTGAAAGTAGATTTCGCAAATAAAATAAGCTGACAAACATGATAAACAAATACATAGCTTTGATTATTATTGTAAGAACCTAATAACTGAATGATATTACATGTTGATCAATCTATGTTAGACAAAAGTAGTAGAGTCCTGTAATGGGTTTGCGTTTAGATACTATGATACTTGTGGGGCAGAATTGAAGTTCATAAGAGATGAGTGATTTCATCGAACGTCTTCACTGTTTCATGCATACCATTGAATTCTCTAGCTAGCACCAAATACAAACTGATAAAACTCTACAACCTTATAAATTTACTTCATGTACCTACGTAGATAAATTATAATTCAAATTTTATTTTTTTTTAAAAAGCATTTGCACAAAAGTAAACCATGGATTTTATCTCTTCATGTAGATTCTCTAATAGTTAATTATTCTATTTAATTAAATTATTTATTTTGGTGGTAGCTATACGTTGAATGCTCTATGCGTTGAAATTTTTTGTAACTCATGGAAAGGTAAGTCATAGAACTCATGCATGATTGTAAGGTTACCTAAATAGCGTGTTATAAATCTAATAAAATTTTGTTCATAAAATATAATTGAGATTTAATTTTTTTTATCAGTGAATTTGAATATTGAAAATTATTGAAAGGCTAGATATATTTTGAATTTTTTTACTTAATAATCTGAACTTAAATCACTCATTTCTTCTGCTTGGGGTTTTTATACTCTAATATTCATTATATGTTTCTACATTATATTTGATGATGAAAAAATCTTCAATATAATGTTTCTTCTTCTTATAATGTCTTAAATTCATTTCTATTAATTTTAAGTGTTAAATATTTTCTATGTATGATTTCTTGATTTCATGTATGCATGTTAGTCTCATATCATAAATGATGATATAGCCAAAATTATAGGTGAGTTGAAGGTCTAATTATTATTTACAATTAAAAAGCGAAAATAAATTATTAATAATTTAACTATTTTAATGTTCTTATCAAGGCATAAAATCTTAAGGATATAAACTTTGTTGCTACACATTTCATATTGATTTCAAAAAAGAAGCCTTGGATTGGATGCATACTAGAGATGATCAGTACTATAGTATAGGTAATAAAAGTATTGTTTACAAAGAAAAAGATCTTCAAAAATGATTGTGTATAATAAAGTCCTCATACCTAGATAGATGATTTTTCCTGTTTTATAAATCTGGAGGATACATAAATCTTTTGGTCTATATGCTGAATTCCAAATTTAGATATTTTTAATTCGTAACATCATGTTTTATAGTTTCTAACCTTTGTACTATTGATTTTCAAATTTCAAATGTTGAAGGAAGGCATGGCATGTAGATTAGAGTGTACATGATCAAGAATTAAGCAATAATAAGGAAGAGAAATCACCTTGTACAACAATATAAAAGTTTAGTTTTGAATATTCATTAAGCTTATTTTAGTAGCTCATAAGTGATACAACTGAGTAAAAAAAAATCGAATGACTATCTTAAAGTCGAATGATAATTTAAAAAGATTCGTTTTTGTAAATCTTATATATCATTTAATTATGTACGTAATACTCAATCGAATTCGAGATGAAACACTACAAGAAAAAGTTCAATAGACATCACACTTTAGACATCGGTTGTAAATGCCACTGATGTTAAAAGATGTAATAACATCACCCCTAATTAAACTGATGTCTTTGTTTTTCGTAAACATCACTTTTTTTTAAAATCGATGTCTAAAGTCAATCTTTAAAAAACAAAACGCGCGCCCTTCTTTTTGTTTCCCCCCTTAGCTAAAATTTTCACCTTTAAGTCAAAATTCCCCCCCTTCACCAATTATTTCCCCGCCTATACACAATTATTCCCCTTCAGATAAATTAAACACAAAAACTAAAAACTAAAACTCTCTCGATACTCTCACACACTCTCTCTCTCACTCGATTCACTCTCATCTCTCTCTCTCGACTCTCACTCTCATCTCTCTCTCGTCTCTAACCACCGTGACTCACCTCCACCACCACCCACCTCTTCTCTATCTCTTTCATGCTTGAACCTCCGAAGAGCTCTCTCTTTCTCTCTCATAGAACCCCCGAAACTCTCTCTCTCTTTCTCACGCAAATCGAAATCAATTTGTTCGAAGGTCAAAGCTCGAATTAGTTTGATTTGTCAGTGGGTAAGCCTAAGTTTGATATATTCAAACTTACAAGTTTGATTAATTCGATTTTATTACAAATTGGAGGTTTAAAATTGAAACCCTAAGTTTTAATATGGGGTTAATTTAATTTATATGTAATTTATTTATATATGTATGTGTTTAATTATGTTATCTGTAATTTATGTATATTTATATGTGTATGTAGTGCACATGGATATCAAGGATAATGAAGATGACCCGTATGAGATTTTGAGGCAAAGTCATAATATGCTTGCTTCTATTCATCAAAGAAGGTCAGTTCTATAATGGGTTCGGTTCTCTGCTCGTGACGTTGAAAAAGAGCTTTGAGTTCAATATCTTTAATGGCAGGGAACTTGCGGTAATGTTTCCTTTTTCTTTACTTATTACAATTTACAAACTGGTCTGTTGATTATAGATCTTCTTCCTTACAGGAGACAACATTGTTAGCTTATAAAACAAAAATACTTGCTAGCAAGTACACATTGAACTTTTATGACCTTTGTTTAATGTTAAAGCTCTTATGAATAAAATTTTACTTGTTATCTCGGTTCAATATCTGACTATTATTGTCAAAGAAGGTTGTTATTTTTCCCCTATTTCGCTTGATGTCTAATTTAGAGAATTACTTCTGAATCAACTGTACCTTAACCTTGTTTATTGTTACGGGGCTTTGATTTCTGAATGGAAAACAAAAGAATAAGTTGCCAGCTAGAGTTGACGAGTACAGTAGTTTTGTTCCTTCTTGTATCATTGTAATTATTATATTCATTGATATATTGATGCATGTGTATGATAGCAACTTGTCTGCTTCCCTGTTTTATATCTGCAGTCAATACTCGTTTGGAGATTTTACAACTTGGGAATTCTGAAGGTCTTCTCTTTTTGCTTTCTGGGAATAGCAGTAATAATATAGGAATCTAAACAATGTCCCAGCACAACGAAAGCTTTGGAGCCTGCATTTCAGGGTGCGGGGCAGAAACTGTATCCTTAATTATAGTCTGCCTCTGTTGATAACTATATTTTACTTTTGATTAGCGACAAAAATTTGTAAATCACTTCATTTATAAGTGACCATAGACTATTTTTACTTCTTTTATTTTTAGTGAATTTCTTGCCTTTTTAGTTGCATTCTTTATATAGTTTTGTACTTAACCCTTATTAGAGGAACTGAGATTTACAGAATCGAGAATTTTGTACCAGTAGCATTGTCGAAATCTGATTATGGCCGGTTCTATTAAGGGGATTCTTATATTATCTTGCAGGTAGTTGTGCTCTTTATACATATTTCTTACAACTTCTTTTTTGTTCAGAACCAAGTCCATTAATAAATTAAAATTGAAACGTTCCTTATAAACTTTTATCCTTGCAGACAAGCCCTGGTAGGGGAGGTGCTTATTTGTATGACATCCACTTTTGGCTAGGAAAAGATACAAGCCAGGTAAGGGCTTATTTTTTCAGAATATTTGTTCCTTCACTACCGTAGTTTAAATTATGTTCTGACCAGATAAAAAAATTATGACAGGATGAAACTGGAACAGCAGCCATAAAGACCGTAGAGCTTGACGCAATTCTTGGTGGGCTTGTTGTGCTGTACAGTGAACTCCAAGGTCATGAGTCCAATAAATTTTTATCGTACTTCAAACCATGTATTATACCACTAGAAGGAGGTGTTGCAACAGGATTTAAGAAAGCTGAGGAGGAAGAGTTTGAAACACGACTGTATATCTGTAAAGGAAAACGGGTTGTTAGACTGAAGCAGGTATGACATGAGCAGAACACGGTAAAATTTTTGTCAATGTGATTGAGCTTGTTTCGAGGAATTTAATTTGATGTTCATTCTTATCCAGGTCCCCTTTTCTCGATCTTCATTGAATCATGATGATGTTTTCATTCTGGACACGAAAGATAAAATTTTCAAATTCAATGGCGCAAACTCCAGTATTTATGAAAGGGCCAAAGCACTAGAAGTGATTCAGTTTTTAAAAAAAGAGTATCACGAGGGGAAGTGTGATGTCACAATTGTTGGTATGAGGAATCTTTCTATTTTTATTTTTATGAGCATTGTCAGGTCAACTGATCTGAGATCTATTCATCTTGGTTTCTTATTGTTTCTTTCCAATTTATTTTACGCTCTACATTATTCTTGATCTATTTAATGATGGTCGATGAATCAACCTTAGTTACTTATATAGTTATATCTATGTGTGTGTGTGTGTGTGTGATGCTATTCTGATACTCCAGATGACGGAAAGCTACAGGAGGAGTAAGATTCTGGTGAATTTTGGGTCATATTTGGCGGTTTTACATTAGGTGTATTTAAAAAGTTTTTATGGCAGGAATAATTGCAAGCTTTGAGCAACAAAATCCATATGGAATGAATTTCGATGGGAATGATGTAAGTACATCTACCTATTTACTAATAAGAATTTAACTCATTCCACTTCATGCAATCATATCTTCTGAATATATCTTGCATTCTTGTCTCTTTATGTTTTATTCTTACTTTTCACAGTTGATAGTGATCTGAGTGTAATAAACTATTAAAATCAGGATTGACTCATTGGATAAAATTATTTGTTCTTGGGCAAAGGAGTGTGATAGTATTGGGAGTCTTAACGAAAAGTTGCATTTTCTTTAGTGGAGTTAAAAAAAATCTAAATTAAATTCTTATTAGACATGTTAAGAGATAAATAATTACTAGCAGGGTTAAATAAAATAATTTCAGCTTAACGAGTTTTACCTTCCGTCCCTCCTACCATACCAGAGACAAAGAATGATAAAGAATTGATGCTATGAGTGTTGACATACTCAGCTGTGAACTATCCAAAAGAGTAATCATTACCAAAAGCATTGACAAGGTTATTTGGATGATAAATTTCATTTAATGGTCTTTCCTGCATTGTAGTGGATGGCCAAGACTCGGAAATATTACAATGTGGCTGAGCTTGATGAGGTGCGGATTGAGACTCTACAATTCATCCAAGATCACATTTGACGACACAAGTCTTCTTTTGGCAAGGTTTAATTAATATATCGCATTTGCAGACATAGTTATTTGACTAGGACTAGTTAAGCAGGTTATGTACTTTGTTTTGTGGATGGGTACTTTTATGAGTTTAGTTCATTTTGTGGATATGTAGTCATGTTTACTTGCCTTGGATTTGGTACTTCGGATATGCAGTTTATGTAATTTGGATGTTAATGACGTTGATTTAATTTTGTCAATGACAATTGAGAAATTGTTATTTATTTTTGGATGAGTTTATTTTGGATGATTATATTTATTCAATGCATCCGGTTATGTTTAAACAAGAAAAAGACAATAGTTTAATAAATTAAAGAGATGACTATAACAATAAAAGAAAACAGTTAATTTGAAGAAAGGTGATGTAAAATATCAAATACAACATCAGTTTAATTATTTGACATAGATGTCTAAGAGAACAATATAAATCAGTTTTTTTGTGAAAAAACCGATGTTTATAAGTACATTAGACATCAGTATAGGATGATGTCTAAGACTACTATAGACATCACTTTATCTGCTAAAATTATGATGTCTAATATCCAAATAGACATCTTTTCCAAAAAAATAAAGTGATGTGTATGTCAAAAATAACTTAGTTTATTATATGTTTTCTAGAATATAAGGCAAGCTAGTTGTTTATAAAATTAATTATATCTAACCTATTTTGTAGAACAACTGATGTGTATTGAAGGAAATATCGATGTCTATGTTAGCACAGACATCAGTTTTTGGCCGATGTCTAGAATAGACATCTTCGACAAAGACATCACTTGCAAAATAACATAGACATCGGCCATAAACCGATGTCTATTGACCCTTTTCTTATAGTGAAATTAGATAATTAATCTTGTTTAATTATATATTGAAGGGAATCGAACCCAAATTTGGAATGAAATTAATTAATTTAAGTATAAAATGATAAACAAAATTTGGTATTTTAATACTATTGCGCGCCATTGTAAAGAGGTTTTTTTTATTAATAAAGAATATAAATACTCTACATATAGGGCTTGGATTTTTGTAAAAGCCATTATAAATTAAATTTATATTAGTGCGTTTATGATGATCATATTTGATGATTATTTTTCAATAATTCAATTGTACGGATATGAAGATTATGTCAAAATATCTTTGTAGAATACTTTTTATAAACAATTAAGTTATATAGTATTGGTTTAATAGTGATATTATTTCTTGGCAAAACAAAATAATGATATTATGTTCTTATATAATATTTAGCAGTGGAGATTGATCGATTATTTTATGTTAAAAAGTTATTGATCCAAGTCACTAAATTATTTGAAAATTTACATATATATTTCTTTTTACTAGATTTTTACATTAAAATTAGATTTTTAATTAGGTATCTAAATTTGTGAATTTAAGGCGTTTTAGTTAAAAACTTTTCTAGAGTGATCTTTAAATTCTCTTGCGATAACCTTTGAACAGTTCCTGAACTAGAAGGATATTGTCTGTGACCTTCTTTCAAGGGATGAAAGCTGACTGTGCTTCAAGGCATAATCCTCTTCATCCCTGATCCAAGGTGTGGAGGGGGAGGGGGGAGGTTAAAATATAAATTTTCACAGAGCAGCAGCAATCTGTGGCCTTGAAGTTTTGGAATTCATGAAAAAAAACGCAAATTAGCCAAAAAAAATGCAGCAGAGTTAGACCATAATATTGATCTATCTGAGTGACAAGTACTGTATAAATATGCTAAAAGTTTAAAACTGTTAGCAGTAACTAAATACTCCAAAACATCAAAACATGCACTAGTAATTATCTACTGCAACCTATTCTCATTCTGCTACAAGGCAAAATAGCAACTATGTAAGTATATAAGCAATGAATTCAAAATTCTCCTGGCATCAAGTTCCAGACAAAAGTCTACTAATGGGGGTTTTCTGTGTCTGAGAACAAACTAGAGGGACATATCTCTTCGAAGATTGGCAATCTTTTAGTTTTCCTTGGGCCATAGAGGACAGAATTTATATATTCCTCTGTATTCAACATCTCATGAGTCATTTTTACCTTATGGTTTGTTGTCGACGTTGCTACACTAGAAGAACTTTGATTCGTGGTAAGAGAAGACGAAGGCAAAGCTACATCAATGACATCCATCTGCGGCAACCATACTTTATCACTATCATCCGTCTTCTTTGATTTGGCTGATATTGTTGTAGTTTGCATCTGTTCAGCTATCTTTCCTATGCGATCGGTTGCAATACCTCGTGTTGGTGGCAAATTTCTTACATTATCACTATTAATCAAAGTTATCGGTGTTACTTTATCCTGCTGCATTTTTGTCATTGAGTTGGAAAGATACTTCATGTTAGATTTTGTAGCTAGTGATCCATTTTGACTGATTTTCTTGGAAGGGTTCGAGTGCAAAGGTGATAGTGATGAATTAATGGTGGTAGCTTTGTAGCTAATTTGTGGTGTTGGAACTAATGTATTTTCCAGATTCGTTTCTGTAAACTGATCAACACTGTTCTTTGTTGTAGGCCTCCATTGATAATTCATCGTCCCGGGCTTCTTTATGCCGATGCTACCATTGTTTTTGCTGGCTTCTGTGTGAATTGAGTTTGTTGGTTGTGCAGCCATTTACGATGAACAATGTCAAAACCTTGTGAAGTTTGCAATTAGTGAAAAAGATTTTTACATAAATATAATTGAAATATACGTACTCGCAGATGCAACAAACGTACTTGAAACAGAATAGCTAAGCAGATCCCACTATTTTAATTCCTAGTATTAGTTCAATAAACTCTTAAAATATCGTAAAATATCGTAATGGTTCTCTGCAACGTTCTGGCTAGACGATAGAAGTAGATATGGAGCAGATGTAAATATTGTGGTTTATTTATAGAGGCCCTATTAAATCCTATTATTATTAGGAGAAGTATCCTATTATTATTATTAGGAGAAGTAATTAATTGATTATTAAATCCTATTATTATTAGGAGAAGTAATTAATCGATTACTACACCTTATGGAAATTGGATTCTCGAGATCAATAGAGTTTAATTACTAATTAACAGATATTAATTTTTATTTAATTATTC
Source organism: Saposhnikovia divaricata (assembly GCA_036435485.1). Classification (NCBI taxonomy): domain Eukaryota; kingdom Viridiplantae; phylum Streptophyta; class Magnoliopsida; order Apiales; family Apiaceae; genus Saposhnikovia; species Saposhnikovia divaricata. The sequence continues at coordinate 21,764,761 of CM071595.1, forward strand.
ATGCTAGTATAGATCTATTCTTACTTTCTTTCTTATTTCTTGAATAAATTATAAATCTACGGACTCCGTGTATAAGGGGTAAGAAAATTATTAAGGTCTAATCAAATCTACGTGGGAACGATCGGGATCTAGAATATACAACATTAATGATTAATTAATTAATTTTTAAGAAATTAGATAAAATATTCAATAACAAAATTATTTTTAGTAATTTGGCAGTTTCAGTTTAAAAAGTTATTTTTTTTCTAAAGTTTAATTATATCCTTATTATATCCTATTATATAATAAGTGTAACAGAGATAATAAATGAGTACTACCATAGTTCAAGAGTTCGACTTCTAACAACAACATATATTTTATATATTAAATTTAAAGTCATTAATACACAACTTAATTATAAGCGCATTGAGTTTACACTTTTGATTTGTTTTTGCCTCGACCTAAAAATATTCTAATCATATTATGTCTATGCTTGCTTTTGTGAATAAATATTTATATAATTGTTAGTTAATTATATCTTATTATATAATAAAATTATGAGTAATATTATAAAAAAAGTAATACCATAAACCAAGAGCACATCTATAATATATTAAATATAATATAAATATTGCTACCTTTGAGTTCTACCGAGACTTGGTTTTTGACTCAGAAAAACTGTACTCGATCCAATATATTTAAATGGCCTAATAAATAATTTACCGCAGCTTTGTTTTGTGCGATAATTTTGAACTCTAAATCATAAACATTTATTTAATGCATGTTTGGTGTATCTTAAAATATGTAATTTTTATTTTATAAAGAATAAATATCATATAAGTGATAACTAGATGAAAACTTATAAGTTATGTAGGTGTTTGGATAAATTATATCCTTATATTTAATAAACATAAAAGTGATTTTATTCATAATTTTGGTCACTGTACCGCCAAAATAATCTCAACCGTCGAATATAATATTTTTAAAAATAGACGATCAAGATTATATCATATTAAAAATAAAATTATAATCTAAAAATGATATAATTAGAAAAGGTTGCATTAGAAATGAATTTTAAAATGAAAATTATAATCTAAAAAGAATATATAATTTAAAAACAATGTTGTATTAGAACTGAATTTTAAAAAAAAAATTATAATCTGAAAAAGATATAAGTAAAAGAGGTTGTATTAGAATTGAATTTTATTTATTTTTATTAGTATTTAAAAAAATCATATTTATTATTTGGACTCGATCTTGAGATCTACAAATCAGATTTGGACGATTTTACAATCCACGCGAATCTTATAAAATTATCTTTAATTTAGTAATGATTTAATAACTATTTCTAAAATGAAAACACACTCAAAAGAAAATATAATTACGAATTTTTATATTAATCTTATTCAATGTAGAAGTTCTACATTGATAATGCTATTTAATGTAGAAAACCTTATTATATATGATTTAAATCATTGACATACATTTTTTCATATTTTAATATAAATGCATTTTTTATTTATGACTTATTAAAATAAAAAATGTTTTTTTGCTAGATCCAAGATTTTTATCTATTTATTTTAAGATCTAGCAGTTCTTATTAATTTTATCGTACGGAGAACCAGCCGATTTTAAAAGTTTTGGACAAAATCCCCCTTATGCTTATTATTAAAACTAGCTTATAATTCGTGCAACGCAAGGTTCTTTTTCTAATATTTATTATATTATTTTTTTATTATTTATTTGTTATTAGTTTACATATCAAATTGTCGTTATGAAATTGATATATATATATATATATATATATATATATATATATATAAGATTTTACACGTCCAATTTATTATGTGTTTTATCTTGAATTCTTAAAACTTGATTTGGATGATTTTACAGCCTACACGAAATTAACAAAATAATCTTACCAAGAAACAAAAGAGAGATGAAATTGACGATTTTTTATATTGAAAATTCTATTCTATTTTGAAATCTGCTTATATTTTGTTTTGATTATCAAAATAACATTCTTATTATTTGAAGATAGTTGTACTAACAACCAAATACAGTTTTAATAATAAGTGTAGGAGAAATTTTGTCCAAAACTTTGGTAGTTGGTAGTCTGGTCATTAGTATGATAAGTATGATAAAATAAATAAAAACTGTTAGATCTTAAAGTAAATAGATAAAAAATGTTGGATATAGCATAAATTTTTTTTAATATTTTAACATGTAAACTAAAAAGTGTATTTATATTGAAATACGAAAAAGTGCTTGTCAATGATTTAAATCATATATGATTAGGTTTTCTATATTGAATAGAATTATTAATGTAGGTATTCAACACTAAATAGGATTAATGTAAAAATTCGTAATTACATTTTCTCTTGAGATTCTGAGTGTTTTCATTTGGATAATAATTGTTAAATCATCACTAAATTAAAGATAATTTTATGAGTTTCACGTGGACTGTAAAATCATCCAAATTTGATTTCTATATCCCGAGATAGAGCCTAAATAGTAAATATGAACCTTTTTTAATATTAATAAATAAATAAATAAAATTCAGTTCCAATACAATCTTTTATATCCTTTTCAGATTATAACTTCTTTTTAAAATTCAATTCTAATACAACCTTTTTAATTATATCCTTTTTAGATTATAATTTTCTTTTTAATATGATATAATCTTGATTGTATATTTTTAAAAATATTATATTCGACGGTTGAGATTATTTTGACCAAACCAAAATTATGGATAAGATCCATCTTACGTTTATTATATATAAGGATATAATTAGATTCGACGGTTGAGATTACTTTGGTCCAAAATTATGGATAAAATCTCTTTTATGCTTATAATAGAAAATATAGAAAAGATATTATCTTTTAGCTGAAAAAGGTAATCAGTCAGTTATTATTAATTATAATATTATTAGTTTATTTCATTAATTAGAACGACCATATTTTTGGAAAGAAAAGATTTCAATTAGAAAAGTTAGAAAAGGCAATATCTGAAAAAGTTATTTGGTTAGTTATTATTTAGGAGAAAATGAGATATTTTAGTTAGAAAATATAAAAAATATATTACCTTTTAGTTGGAAAAGGTAATCAGTTATTTATCAGTAATTATAATATTTTTAATTATTTTCATTAATTAGAACGATCATATTTTTGGAAACAAGAGATTTTAGTTAGAAAAGTTAGGAAAGTTAATACCTGAAAAAGATAATTGGTTATTTATTATTTAGGAGAAGTGTTGAGAAGAGCTGCGTGTAATATTTTAAGAAAAGATTTTTTTTGTTTTTTTATAATTAAGTCAAATAATTAAGGATAATAAAATAAAATAATTAAATAAGGTAAGCACTGTACTTCATGGTACCATACCAAAGTTTTTAATGTTTCATCTTTTATAATATAGTATATAGGCAATTCTTCTAAAGAGGACTCCTTTAGATGGAGAATTGGAGAGAATTGCTCTCCACCACACATTTCATGTGCAAGTTGCACTATATTATTATTTCTTGCATGACTTGTTTTATGACTTGAAAAATTCATAAAAAATTAGATTTAAGTCTAATTCATATTCCGCAAACTTCTAGAAAAACTTGGTATCAAAGACTAGTTAATAATCTTTTAAAATGAATCTTTTAAAAGAGAAAAATCAGATTCATGAGGAGGAAACCTCTGATAATTTAGAAATCGAGTTTTCAAAATCAGAAAAAGGTTTTCAAGCCAGTTTTCTAATAAAACACGATTTAATTTCTAAAATTAGGAGCACAAAACTTGATTTAAAGAAAGAAACTATTTTTAATGTTCCTTGGTTGGATCGATTAAAAAGAAAAAACAATATCTTTTATTACGTATCTACGAAAGAAATGCATGTGGATATAAAAGATACTACAGAAAAAGTGTATTTGCCTTTAATCACTAAAGAAGAGATTAATAGACAATCACAGAAAATAGATTCTAAGACGAGATCAAAAATCTCTATGGTTCATTTAGGAGCTGTTAAGATTTTGATAAAATCTGAATTCCCTGAAGGTATAGATTCTCCAATAAAAATGGCTTTGCTGGATAATCGAATTATACCAAGAAATGACAGTATTTTAGGTGTTGTTAGAGGTAATTTAGCATACCAAAAAATCATGTTTACAGTATATCCCCAATACGCAGTTAGTTTGGATACTGAAAGATTTGATAAAATTTTATCTTTTATTCATGATTTTGAAAGAAAAGATTTGATGCAAAGAGGCGATAAAGTATTTAGCATCACTTATTTAGTTGCTTATGCTTTAACTAATAGTCATCATAGTATTGACTATAAGAAAAAAGAATACATCGAATTAGACGACGTATTCTCTGAAGTAGGTTCAGTAGAAGATAAACAATTTGCAGAATTATCTGCTACAGACCATACTTGGGCAATTGATATTGCTAGAAACAAACTTTCTTTACAGGATAAACCTAGAAGAAGTTTCAGAGCTAGAGGAAATCTAGATATTAGAGAACCCTTAGCGGAAGGAAACGATATGCTCCTTAAAAGCATGTCCCAAAGAATAGATGATCTATCAGATAAATTAACTAGTATCATTTAAAAATGAGCCTTAAAGAGTTAATTGAGGATTTCAATAACAATATTAACCCGTAGCTAACAGAAATTTTAGCTTTGCTTAAGAAAAATGCAGATAATGATGTCAAATGTAACATTGAAGCTGCTGTTGCAAAGATAGTCACAGAATTGAAGACAACAATTCAAGATTATCAAAGCAAAAAGGAAACTTTTGAAGTAATTGGTAACCAACCAAAGACCTCAGAAGAAAAATAGATTGTTCTCACATCAGAACAAGGTAATAAAGATAAAGGTAAAAGCCGTTATCGATACAGTTATCCTAACCATGATGTAGGAAATGAAGAACTCGGAACAGGTAAGAATCCGTACAGTATGACTTGGCCATTTGGTTCTGTTTCTAATAAGAAAATATGAACTATATGCAAGACATAGAAAAATTCTTTTGGGAAGTACTTGAATCAGAAATTCAAGATGACCAACAAGAAAAAGAATTTGCTAAGGCAATGGAATTACTTGAATTAGAAGACGACGATCTGGCTAATGAATAAGTAACAAATAATTCAGAATTACAATCATTATTTGGATTTAATTCTACTAATTATTTGAATGTCATTGAAGAATTTAGTTCACCAGAATTAGATTCTCAACAAACAGAAGATACATCAGATGAAGAATTTGTTCAACAACAAAAACAAACGTTCAGAATGTATAAACAAGAACATGAAGCACATGCCAACGAAAACCCGTTTGCATCAACTTCAAGAACAAAGAAAATGCCAGTAAGAAACAAAGGTGACTTCTATCCACCTACTACTGAGTTTAAAATGAGTCAAAGTCCTTTTGGTTCAAATGTTTAACATATTGATTGTGCATCAGGTAGAAAAGCATTAATTGATATATGGGAAAAAGAATAGTTTGATAATACAGACTAATCATAAAGCTTATGATGATACAGACACGGTATTATTATTAGTAGATCATAAAACAACAGGAGTTGTTAACAAGTTTATTAAAGATGTCATTTGGAATTTCGTCGATGATGAACCCATAGAAGCCTTTAATAAAATTTTAGATGCTATCTATACCATGTTTTTAGGAATAGATTATGTTTATTCCAAAGAACAGGAAAAAGATAAGATCAAACAAAATTCTAAGTTAGCTATGAGCAGAATGCAATTATGCGATATATGCCTTATTGACACATTCTTTTGTGAATATGAAAAGCATTTGGTCAATACAGGAGATCAAGCAGGATATCACGTTTATGTAGAAGAATACATACGTAAGATACCCTTGATAGGTGAAAAAGCAATGACTAAGTTTTTGCAGGAAAGATCAGACCTGACAAAACATAGTTTGGCTTTTGCACAAAAAATTGTGAAAGGCGAACTCACTAGATATTGTGATGATGCAAAAACACAAAAACAACTGAAAGCTTTTGGTAAAAAATGTTATGAAAAGCTTAACAATGAAAATTATAATTTCGGATGCAATCCAAATTATAAGAAGAAGAAGTATTCAAAAAAGAAGACATCTTCCAAATATCGGTTTAAAAAGAAAAAGAAATCTTTTAAACCAGGAAAATATGTTAGAAAGAAAAACGTTTCTACTAACAAACAGAAACTCTGTCCGAAAGGAAAGAAAAATTGCATGTGTTGGGTCTGCAATGAAGAAGGACATTATGCAAATGAATGCCCTAACAGAAAGAAGTACCCTGACAAGATAAAGGTATTAGAAGAAATCTACTACATTGGTTATGAACCAGTAGAAGGCATATATGATGAAAAAGAAAACATCTTCATCATAGAAGAGATTGACCCTGGACCATCGTCCGATGAGTCAGAAGATGAATCAACAGACGAAAGCGATTGAAGATTCATATGAAGAATTAGTAATGCCAAACATTACTAATCCATCATCGATCTATATAAAAGGTACACTTAATTTTGCTGGATATAAAAAGATCGAATTGCATTGTTATGTTGATACAGGTGTGAGCCTATGCATAGCAAGTAAATACGTCATTCCTCCAGAACACTGATCTTAAATCATAGATGCTGTTCTTCTTCATTTCATTTCCAAGTCTGATAAAGTATGACTTTTCTGATTCTGAATTGAATTCAAGCACAGTGATACCCAAATCAGTTCTCAGCTTAGCACTGTTTCTCTTCATTTCAACCATTCTTCCTTTGTAATCTAAGTACTTTGGTACATATTCAGACTTGTCTTTAATTCCACAGATCATCTTTGATCTTTCCATCTGGTATCTAAGCACTTCTGCAGCTCGGTAAGTACGACTGTTATTCACTTTGAAAATATGTAAAACATACTGCAATTCTTCATACATTTTCAAATGAATATCATGCTCTCCAACTTTGTAAACAGTCCCATCCTCCATGAAATACAGCAGAAAGTCTTTATTTAGACTTCTTTGATGAATCAACTATACTGATTCCAGCTTGTCCAAATTAACTTGAAGGACACCCTTGCCTGGAGCAGCCAGTGATGAATGATCTCTAGGAGTAATATTCAAAGTTCTTTCTCTGTGTGATCCTAAACCAGCCAAATCATGAGGTTGCTTAGCAATCATTGCTCTGCTTTGAAAAATATCACCTCCTTGAACTTTCTCATTATTATCAGGAATAGTAGGTCTCACAAAACCATGAATTGGAAGAGTAGTTTGTACAACATGTGTAGAAACAGAGGTTGTAACTTGCTTTAACTTCTTTGAACTCTTATCAACTTCAACAACTTTTTCTTTAAGCTTCAATCTAGCCTCATCTGCTGTTGGCTTTCTTGAATGAGACAATCTCTGATCAGCGTTGACATTTTCATTGATCTTAATGCCTTTAACAACAGGTCTTGATGCCTTTTCATCTTTCTTCTTGAATTTTCCAGATTTAAGCTTTTTCTCATGTTCAGCTTTAAGCCTTAGCTCTTCAGCCTTTACATCTTCTAAAGTGACATCATTTCCATGTTCTTCAAGAAAGATGTTTGCAGCTAACTCTGTATCATCCTGTGGACCTTCAGCAGTATTTGCTTTAGCAGAGTTTACTGTAGACCTTGTAATTGTTCTTTTGTTTCTATCAGATCCACCTCCATCTGCAGCATCATCCTTCTTCTCAAAGGATTGAAGTTGTTTGCAAGCAATTTTTGCAACTTTCTCCCCCTTTTTGACATCATCAGGAATCAGAATGGAGGTTAGCAACTCCAAAGAGTTTGCAATGGAATCTATTTTAACAGATAAGGCAGACTGATTTTCTTCAACTTTACCCAGCCTGGCAAAGAGATTGTCTTGAGCTTTAGAAAATTTTGTATTCATGAGTTTAGACTCTCTTTCCATTTTCATTTCTCTAGTTACGATCTCAGTCCTTAAATCAGTGATTGCCTTTGTAGTTTCATCAAATCTACTATCCAGAGTTTTGACTTGAACTACAGTTGCTTTTAAGCAAGAAAGAATCTCTGGATTGGAGATAGTATCAGCAGTTTGCTTAACAAAATTAGCTGCTCTCCCTCTTGGAAAAATGTAATCCTCTTTGTACCATTCAGCAGCATATTTTGCAAGCTGTGCTTTCTCAATTTCATGAGCAAATTTTATGTTTATGAATTGTCCTTCAAAGAATTAAATCAAAGAAAATGAAAACTAATTAAAGTAATCATATAAGTAACAAATTCATCAACAATAACCACAATTAAATCAGGAACAGAACAATTAGGGATTACTTGTAGTATACATACAGTGGATCAATTAATCATGCGCAGTAAAAATAGCAATTATGACCGCTGTATTCTCTTTCCTATTTCCAAGACACTTTAACACAATACACTTATTAACAGTTGTCAAAAGCACTATTTACTCCAAAATTTTCAAATTGTCCAAATGAAAATTTACCTCAGAGTACTAACCACAAATCAACAGCGTTTGTCAATTCTCCAACTTTATCACCGAAACCCTTTCAAAAATTGCACAGTTGTGAAAATATGTGTGTGTGAAGCAGAGTTTACCAAATCAATTTTTAGAGCATCTAATTTTTCATAAAATCCATAAAGTAAATCAATAAAAACTGGATGCACAAACTCTTATAGTAAACACTGACTGTATGATGAAAGCTAAACTCTGTAGTAATCAATCTATATACAGTAACATTTAATTTATTTTATACCCCCTCTATTGCTTTTTTTTTATTCTATTCATTCCAGTAATTAGAGGTTGGAGTTAGTCACCAAAAATTCAAAAATTTTAGCCCTTATCATTTTGATAAGTTCCTGGGTCATCCTAGTATTTGACTAGTCACCAAAAATCAGAGAATTTTAGCACATATTATTTACCAATAAGTTCCTGGGTCATCCTAGTCTCCAACATAATCTCAAAGGAGTATAGCAACCTATATATATTTTCTTTGGGGTATTGCAGTAATCATTTTAATCTACCAGAGTATAACTAATCAGAGTTTAGAGTTCATCAACATCAGTAGTTATTCATGAAAGGCAATGCACACAGTATTTATAGACTCAGAGTTTAGGATAAAATAAACTAAGAGATGCTATAAATATGAACCAGTATCATGCTGTGTTAACTTTCTGTACAATCTAAGATTAGATCACAATAACTCAGAAAGATTCATGATTAATTGCTGAGAATCATGCTTCATACATATTTCTTCATTGGTGTTTTCATTCAGACAAAAATCAACTCAAAGTTCACAGAGTTTATCAAACTTGTTAACAGTGTATGACATACAGGCATGCTGACAGAATTTAACAGAGTATGCATAACAGAGTTTAATCAACAAAGATCACTTAGCACTTAACAAATCAAGGAAATATGAGCAACACATTACATAAGTAAAATTTGAATCTAACCAACATTCCTAGTCAGAACCAGAGACCATTCCTAGTTCATTGACCAGTCTTGTAAATGTAGCTTCACTCAATGATTTGGTGAAAATATCTGCAAGCTGTTGTTCTGTAGACACAAAATGTAATTCAATATTCCCTTCTTCCACATGTTCTCTGATGAAATGGTACCTTATGCTGATGTGCTTGGTCATTGAATGCTGTACTGGATTACCTGTCATAGCAATAGCACTTTGATTATCACAGTAAATAGGAATCTTACTGTACCTCAATCCATAATCCAGCAATTGATTCTTCATCCATAAGATCTGTGCACAACAGCTACCAGCTGCAATATACTCTGCTTTAGCTGTAGATGTAGAAATTGATTTCTGTTTCTTGCTGTACCAAGAGACAAGTCTGTCACCAAGAAATTGACAACTTCCACTAGTGCTCTTTCTGTCTATCTTGCAGCCTGCAAAGTCTGCATCAGAATACCCAAGTAGCTTGAAATCTGATTCTCTGGAATGCATGAGCTTGGCAAATTTCTTACAGAGTTTATCATTAGTAGACCCAAAGATAATGTCATCAACATATATCTGAACTAAAAGCAAGTCACTCCCAGATTTGAAATAAAACAGAGTTTTGTCAATAGTACCTCTGTTGAATCCACTTTCTAAGAGAAATTGATCCAGAGTTTCATACCATGCCCTTGGTGCTTGCTTAAGTCCATAGAGTGCTTTATCCAGCCTGTAGACATGGTCTGGATATTTTGGGTCCACAAATCCTGGTGGTTGTTCAACAAACACTTCTTCTTCAAGCTTCCCATTCAGAAAAGCACTTTTCACATCCATCTGGAACACTTTGAATTTCTTGTGAGAGGCATATGCTAGAAAAATTCTGATTGCCTCCAATCTTGCAACTGGAGCAAATGTTTCATCATAGTCTATTCTTTCCTGCTGTGAATAGCCTTTTGCTACCAGTCTAGCCTTGTTCCTTGTGATAACACCTTCACTGTCAGTCTTGTTTCTGAAAACCCATTTAGTACCAACAATAGATCTGTTCTTTGGCCTTGGTACAAGGGTCCAAACTTCATTCCTTTCAAATTCATTCAACTCTTCCTGCATTACTGTTATACAGTCAGCATCTTGAAGAGCTTCTTCCACTTTCTTTGGTTCATTTTTAGACAAGAATGCATGAAACAGACATTCACTTGCAGTGGCACTTCTTGTTTTCACTTTTGCATCTGGATCACCAATTATCAAATCAGGTGTATGTGATTTGGTCCATTTCCTAGCAGAAGGTAAATGACTTCTGTCAGCATGTGATCCTCCCCCTTGATCCATGCTTTCCTGATTTTGTTGTGGGCTTTCTTCATTTTCTGAGACTCCCCTGAACTTGACTGCCCAGTGTCAGAATTTGAATTTTCAGAGTTTGAATCATCAGAGTTTGATCCAGATTTTTCAGTTGACTCAGTATCAATGTTTGAGTCTTCATCTTGGTCATGCTCCCCCTCAACTGGTTCTTCCCTTTGTTGTGGCTGAAAAGTTTCTCCAAAGTTTACCAGTAGAGGTTCAGAGTTTGTTTCAACAGAGTCTGTCAGAATGGTTTGATCAGAGTTTACTTCAACAGAGTTTAAATCTTCATTTTCAAAGTTCAGTTGATCATATTCATCTTTGTCTTCAAGTCCAGTTATCTTCTTGTCATCAAAAGACACATGTATAGATTCCATGATCACTTTAGTTCTCAGATTGTAAACTCTGAATGCCTTTGTTGACAGTGGATAGCCAACAAAAATTCCTTCATCTGCCTTTAGCTCAAACTTGGTCAACTGTTCAGGATGAGTCTTCAAAACAAAGCATTTGCACCCGAAAATATGAAAGTATTTCAGGTTAGGCTTCTTTTTCTTCACCATCTCATATGGTGTTTTTCCATGCTTATTGATCAGTGTAGCATTTTGAGTAAAACAAGCAGTTTGAACAGCTTCTGCCCAGAAATAAGTTGGCAATTTTGCTTCATCAAGCATAGTTCTGGCAGCTTCTATCAAGGTTCTATTTTTCCTTTCAACTACACCATTTTGTTGTGGTGTACCAGGTGCTGAAAATTCTTGCTTCACTCCATTGTCCTTGCAGAATTCTTCCATTGTTGCATTTCTGAACTCAGTTCCATTATCACTTCTGATGATTCTGACTTTGTTACTTGATCCTTTGTCCAGAAGCTTCACATGCTCCATCAGAGTTAATGTTGTTTCATCCTTCTTTGCTAGAAAATACACCCAAGTGAATCTAGTGTATTCATCAATAATGACTAAAGCATATTTCTTCCTTGCTATAGACATAACATTTACTGGACCAAAGAGATCAACATGCAGAAGATGATAAGGATCAGTGATTGAAAATTCTGTCTTGCTCTTGAAAGATGACTTCCTTTGCTTGGCCTTTTGACATGAATCACATAGACCATCAACATTTAACAGAGTCTTTAGGAGTCCTCTTACAAGATCCTTTCTGATCAATTCATTGATGTTGTTCAAGTTCAAATGTGAGAGTTTCTTGTGCCACTTCCAACTCTCTTCACTAGACATTCTTGTAGACAGGCAAACAGCTTTTCCAACAGAGTCTATTAAAAGCTTGATTTCATAAATGTTGTTTTTCCTATTACCAACTAGAACAACCTTTCCTGTAGATTTGCTGATAACTTCACAATATTCAGGTTGAAAATCTACATGATATCCCTTGTCACATATTTGACTCACAGATAGCAAGTCATGCTTGAGTCCTGGGACATGAGCTACATTGTTGATGATGACATTTCCAAGATTAATATTGCCATATCCCAATGTTCTTCCTACATTGTCATCACCATAAGAAACTTTTGGGCCAGCCTTCTCCTCATAGTCTGATAGCAGTGCTTTATTTCCAGTCATGTGTCCTGAACATCCACTGTCCACAATTAGGGTTGCCTCCCTGTTGCCCTGCAATCACAAGCAATTACTGAGGATTAGATTTAAGGATCCAGACTTGCTTGGATCCTTTGACATTCTTAACTTTGTTAGCTTTAGTGGCGGAATAAACATTATCAGAGTTTGAGCTAACAGTATCAGAGTTTACACTTGCAGTATTAACTTTAACCCATTTCAGATTGGGTTTAAGTTCATAGTAATTATGATAGATAGCATGATACTGTCTTCAAGTATAAATGGAATGCCAAGTGCTTCCACAGTGTGTGCATAAAGTCTGTGGTTTAGTTCTAGCAAAATCCTTCTTTACCTCAGACTTGGAAGGTAAAGAATTTATATTTTTGTTTTTCTTGCAGAAATTTGCAAGATGCTTAGTACTACCACAGTTATGACATGTCTTTCTTGGAGCATAACTAGCAAGCATTGGTTTATTTCCTGAAGTGATGCCTACTTTTCCATTTCTGTTCTTATTTGACACTCCCTGTTTCTTAACATATTTTAACTCCTTCAGTTTATGTTTGAGTTGTTTATCTGTCATTGAACCAATATTAACCTGTTTAACACTAGTTTTTACTGGTTCACTTTTAACAGCTTCTTTTTCATTATTAGACAAAAATTTACTGGCTCCATGTACAAAATGAGGTCTGATTTTAACTTGATTTTGAAATCTAAGTTCATCTCCCTCATTATAACCTAGACCTATAGTGTCTGTTTGAAAAATCTGTTGAGTGTCCTTTCCAGAATTAGTCCAAGTCCTAATTTTCTTATTTGCTTCCTCCAACTCAGATTCTAGTTGTTTATATTTCTGAAGCAAATCCTGTTCTATAGAAACAGCATCATCTCTCTCTTTCTGAACTTGTTGCATGTTTTCAAGTTTTTCTTCAACAAGTTTATTTCTAACCTTAAGTTCAGAATTTTCAGATTTTATCCTCTCATTCTCTAAAGTCTGATCCCTATAACTTATATGCAATGACTTAAGATAAATTCTTAATTGAGAAATGTCATCAATATTATAAGCATAGGTAGTTAGAGGTACCTGATTTTCAGAAGTTTCTGATTCAGTAGTAGCCATGAGAGCATAGTTCACTTCTTCATCAGAATCTGAAGTGTCTGCCCAATCTCTGCCTTTAGTGTAGAGTACCTTTCCAGTTTTACCCTTCTTGCACTCAGGAGCATAGTGACCCATCTCCTTACACTTGTAGCATTGAATTTCAGACTTATCCTTCTTCCCCCTTGAATCTCTCTTATCAGACTTCCTGAAGCTTTTTCTGTCTTCATTTGAATCTCTAGAAAACCTTTTCCCTTTCTTGAAATTCTTGAAACCCATTTTCTTGAAGGTCTTCACCATCAACGCAGCCATTTTCCTCATTTCTTCTTCATCATCCTCAGAGTCAGATGATTCAGAAGAGTTTGAATCATAATCAGAGTTTGATGATTCACTTTCTGAGTGTATGACCAAAGCTTTTCCTTTCATTTTCCTTCTTGATGCCTCTTTCTTCTAAGGCTTCTCTTCAACCTTAAGAGCAACAGACTTTGCCTTCCTGCTTGATCTCCTGTTTCTCTGCTCCATTTCCAATTCATGAGTTTTGAGCAGCCCATAGATTTCATCAATCTCTGTATCAGCAAGTTCATAGTTGTCTCTAATAATGGTTGTTTTCACATCCCACTTTTCAGGTAGAGAAAGAAGAAACTTGAGATTTGAGTCTTCTAGATCATACTCTTTGTTGACCAATGACAGATCATTGAGCAATTTACAGAATCTATCAAATGTTTCTGTCATGGTCTCTTCAGGTTTAGCCTCAAAGTGCTCATACTCTTGTGTGAGTATGTTTCTCCTATTCTTCTTAATAGCAGCAGTTCCTTGACATCTGACTTCAAGAGCATCCCAGATCTCTTTTGCAGTGGTGCAGTTAATCACTTTGTTAGACATAACATTGTCTAAAGCACTATGCAGTAAATGCCTAACCTTCGCATCCTTAGCAATTGATGATAGATCTTCAGGAGTCATGTCCTTCTTTTCCTTTGGAACTATTTTAGCTTCTTCACCAGCAGTTGCAACAGATAGATTTGTAGGATTATGAGGGCCTTCATAAATCCTGTCAAGATATTCTGGATCTGTAGCCTCCAGAAATATAGTCATCTTGACCTTCCACATGGCATACTCTGATGGCATGAGAATAGGAACCCTGATTGGTTCATAACGACTCACAGTAGTAGGAGCCTTTTCAGAACTAGTAGATGTTGGTGGAGGTATTGCTGACATGATTATTGTTGTGTTTAGATCTTAACCTGTAATAAAGTAACAGATTGGCTCTGATACCACTTGTTAGGCCGAATACACAATTAATAATCAAATTCGTATGAGAGTTTAACAAGTAAGATGATTATGCACTTTAAATCTTCTGATATTAAAAACCCTCTTCGTGATGTAAACTATCACAAAGAGCTGCTATGTTACAATAAAGATAATTCGATGCACGATACCCTTCTAGGGTTAACCTAACTGTATTTATAAAATATACAGCTTCGATACAATCTCTAATTGATATTCCTAATAATCAGCTATACAATGATATCAATTCTAGATTGTCACACTTCTCCTAAGTCAACTTGATCTCTTTAATAGCTATCCAATCTCCAAAGATCTCGCTTCCATATCAATCTTCAATTGATCTCTAATATCTTCTGTTGACTCCGTACGCGCTGCTTCCAGACAGACTTTACTAAACTCTGTCCAGCTTCCGTCAGTCAGACTTTACTAAACTCTGACTTCCTTCCAGTTAAACTCTGATATATCACTGTTACACTTAAACACTGAAACATTACATCAATTATATCTAACAAAGGTAATCATCCCCAGTAAATCAGCCCACATGTCACCAGCATTTCTAGTAGAAAATGAAGCTGAGCGACGACGAGGTAAGAAAAGAATGGTTGTCAACTATAAAAGGATGAATGATCTTACTATAGGTGATGGTCATAATTTACCCAATAAGGATAGTTTGCTAACCCTTATAAGAGGTAAGAAAATGTTTAGTTCATTAGACTGTAAATCAGGATTCTAGCAGGTACTGTTAGATGAAGAATCACAGTTATTGACAGCATTTACATGTCCTCAAGGACATTACCAGTGGAGAGTGTTACCGTTTGGTTTCAAACAAGCTCCATCAATATTTAAAGACATATGCAGAACACATTTAGATCCTTTGAAAAATTCTGTTGTATTTATGTAGATGATATTCTTATATTTTCTAACAATGAAAAAGAACATCTTATACATTTGGAAGCAGTTCTGAAGAAATGCGAGAGTCTTGGTATAATCCTATCCAAGAAAAAGGCACAGCTCTTCAAAACAAAGATTAATTTATTAGGTTTAGAAATTGATCAAGGAACTCACTGTCCTCAAAGTCATATTTTGGAACATATTCATAAGTTTCCAGATCAGATAGAAGACAGAAAACAGTTGCAAAGGTTTTTAGGTATACTAACTTATGCATCTGATTATATTCCTAAACTTGCAGCTATAAGATCTCCTTTGCAGGCTAAGCTCAAGAAGGGAATTCCGTGGAAATGGACAGAATCTGACACTTCTTACATTAAGAAAATTAAGAAGCAGTTGGTAAGTTTCCCTAAGCTTTATCATCCAGAGCCAGGAGACAAGTTATTTTAGAGACAGACGCATCCGATAAACATTGGGATGGAGTTCTCAAAGCCATTAATTCTGATGAACAAGAATTAATATATAGATATGCATCAGGAATCTTTAAAGACGCAGAAACAAGATATCATTCTAATGAGAAAGAATACTTTGCGGTCAAAAGAGCTATTACAAAATTCTCTATTTATCTAACCCCTGTTGAATTTATTGTCAGGACTAATAATAAGAATTTTACTTATTTCCTTAAAATAAAAACTGAAGGAGATAATAAACAAGGAAGACTCGTGCGATGGCAGCAATGGTTTTCCAGATATAGCTTCGAGGTCGAACACCTTGATGGAGTTAAGAATTGTCTTGCCGACTTCTTAACAAGGGAATATCAGCAAAAGTAAAAGGTATGGCAAATAAAACTCTACAGGTTTATGTCACATTGCAGGTATCCAAGGCGTTTCAGGCCTATAAATAGAGGAGGAAATCAGCATTTAGAAACCACACCAAAAACTAAACATCCTCTCTACACCAAAGATCTTTTGCTTAGATCAAAGAGCTCTGCTCTATAAAAATCTCTTTCTTTGAGATAAAGATATGGAATTTTCCATAGAAAAGTTATTGGCAGAACAAATGATTTTAATAAAAGAATACGAATCATTGGAAACTAGACTTTCAATCCTTCGAGAAAAAATAGCATTTGTAAGGAAGTACTCTCTTCCTGAACAACAAAAGGTTATCTCTGAACCTTCTTCTTCTTCAAAGAATGAATCTGAGACTAGCCCGGAGCAAACAGCTACCGGTAAAGGCATTTCAACTCCGTTGATGCCTGTGGATTTGGCAAAAATCCAACACGAACTCTCAACTTCGTCTGAAAAGGTAATTACTTCACCTTCCTCGGAAATGAGTCAAGAAGTGACTAATCCTGAGCAAACGGCTCCAGTTAAAGATTCAACAAATCCATTGAAGGCTGTGAATTTTCCAAAAATTCAGAATGAGGTACAGACCTCCATAACGTTAGTAAAACCCTCAGACTTAAGTTTGAGACCTAACGGGGGAATTCAAATCCCTAAAAAGACTGAAGGTCAAACTTCAGCAGTCCTCACAGGATATAAGGCACCTAAAGCCTACTATGTCATGTTCAATGGTCCTAACCCGGGCATCTACACCACATGGAATATTGCAGAACTCGCAGTAAAGGGAGTTTCAGGAATCAAGCACAAAAGATACACATCTTTCGCAGAAGCTCAAGCAGCAAGACGAGTGTATACCAGTGCAGAATCCAAAGCACCACTACAGTTGATAAGTTCAGCCGAAGCTTTACGACCAACTTACAGCGATGCTCTAAGAAAGGAAGTTAGTCCTACTAACTTAATTTGCTTGGGAACAATTCCAAACCATCAAAGTTGGAATACATAGAATCAGAAGAATATACTAGTAAAATCACATTTTTTGGTTTCAACTATCTGTTTACTAAGGGAAGAAGCTCTATAGAAGCAAACTTTGCAGAAGAGCACTACTTCATCACGGATAAAAAGAACATTAGTTACTTTAACTTCTATCCTAACAGTAATCCAGAATTCGTTTGGGAAGCTTATCTTTATAGTTTATTAGCGTTGGTATATCCATCTAATAATTTATTAGAAATTTCCGATTCAGTTCAGAAAAGTAGTCTAAAGCTATAAGAAGAACTGTCTCAAAGATACAGATAAAGAAATTTATCTCAAATTCCAAGGAACGGTCATGTTCTGGGATAAAGATGATGAACCAGTTCTACTATATTCTTATGTGCAGATCGGGACAGTCAAGGAAAGGATTTATTCTCCATCTCAGCCAAAAGAATCAAAGCTGGAGAAACAAGATCTTCACCAACTTGCAGAACAAAAGCTCATAGTCCTCATAGACAAGTTGTTCAGCATAGAAAAATATGACAAGATTAAAGTTAATCATGCATCCACTAACTGTTTGGCCACCTCCTATTCTCATAAAGGAATGGACGAAGAAGACTGGACAAAAGTTCAAATATTCAGACGACAGCTGGTCCAGAAAAAGGTATTTGGATATCATTATCCTTCCACTTGCGACAAAGTAAAGAGGGCAATGATTCAAAAAGGAATCTCTCTTGATTGCGATGTGTGTAAATCGACAAAAAGAGACCCCGCCACTACTTCAGAAGAAGACAAGCTGTCTAAAGCAGCTGGAAAAGTAAAGGTGGAGGATTAAAGAAAAAGAATCCACTTTCAAGAGCAGGAAAAGACAAGATAAGAGGAATCTTATCTCTTCATAAGGCAGAATAATGGAGTACAAAAACGTAATCACTTACGTTGATAATTTTGTACAGATCATCGACCTTATTCTATAAAAGGCGAGTTAAGTTTTTAGTATAGAGCATCTTGAACTTAACAGAGCACACGCACTGTATACTAAGCATTCAAAGAAGTTCTTAATGAGTGAGTAAAACTCTTAGGGGTTGCGAGTGTAAACAGGCTCATAATGAGTCTATATCTGTATAATTATATGAATCAATAAAAAGTCTTTTTCTTCATAAATCTCGGTTATATTTCAAGTTATTCTGGAGTCCGCTTTGGAGCACAGGGAGTACCGCTAGGCAGGAGGCCGTAGGAAAATGCCGCTCATAGGATTGAAGACAAGAAATGATAACCAGAAGGTGTAAAGAAGAAAATGAAGTTTAATGATCAATAATTCCCATGCAGATAGAAATAATTTGGAAAAGCCTGGAAAAACCCACAACCCTACTTAGAAAAATTATATATTTAAACAATTTTATTGTTATAATCATGAAAAATCTTGGTTTGTTAACATTAAAGGTAATGCCATGATAGACATGACTAACCTTGAATATCTAGATCATCTCTTAGAAACCTCTAGAAATACTGTTTCCCCTGGAAATCAAACAGCAACTAGATACCTAATTTGGGATTTAGAAGCTATAAAAGGCGAGCAACCCGCCTTTTACAGTAGATTTTCTACCATAATAGAAAATGAAATTCGTAATTTAATTAGAGCCTTATCCTCATAATAGGACTAAAACAGCAGAGGCTAGCGTTAATTCACATAGATGACTAATGAGTGGACAAGATTTGTTCTTCCCTATTCTCTACATAACAAATTCTCTCTGGAAGGCTACTCATAGTATAGATTATAGATATGAAGGACAAAAAAAAAAATTACGAGCATAATTTATTTTTATTTCAAAAGATCATCAACAAAACAAATTAAATTTTGAGTAACACCAAAAGTAAAAAATAAAATTAAGGGTATAACTCGTTTTCTTGTATTAATAATGCAACACAAAATAAAAATATGGAAGAATATAAATATCTTTCTTGTTTACTTGGTGTTGGTGTAGAGACGCACAAAAAATCCTTTGGTTCGGATTTTATTCGGGTTTTAAAAAATTCGGACTTTTAAAGAATTGGCGGGTCGGATTGAGTTTTTCAAAAATCGGTTCGGGTCGGGCTTTCTCTCAAATATGAGGTCCGTTTTAGGCCATCGGGCTGGGCCAGATCGTATCGAACC
This sequence comes from Saposhnikovia divaricata, assembly GCA_036435485.1. Lineage (NCBI taxonomy): Eukaryota > Viridiplantae > Streptophyta > Magnoliopsida > Apiales > Apiaceae > Saposhnikovia > Saposhnikovia divaricata. The sequence continues at coordinate 21,784,288 of CM071595.1, forward strand.
GAACTTTTATTCGTGTTTTTTGTAAAATTTATATGTACGTAATTTTTGTCTAATTTTTTTTTGCAAAACTAATATTTTAATATGCAAAAAAAGAAAATCAATATAAAAGAAACATCCTTTCAAAAACTACATCCCGCACTTCTAGAATTCAGAATACATAAGAAGAGATACCACGAAACCTAATACTAAAACACTACTAACATAATACTTATTTTATCATAAAACGTTACTAAACTCAAGAACATTGTACTCATAATCTACCTTATGACTTAAGCTGATCGTGAACCATATGAATCTCGTCGTACATGGCCATTTCGAGAAGCACATCCGATCCTCTACGCTCAATAAGTCTTTTTGAAAGAAGAGTTTGTCCTGCATATTTTTTATTCTTCATAATCTCATGATCGTTCACAACCCTTTTATTGTTAGGTTTAATATTTTTTAAATTCATTAAAATAGTATATATTTTTAGATTTTTTCTATAAAAATTGAATTTTTATACTATTCTTTAAAAAAATTCAGATTTTTTTTTTTGCAAACAGAACCAGACTTTTATCAGAACTTTTTAAAAGTCCATACAAATTTTATTCGGATTTTTCGGACTTTGAGCCCGACCAAACTTTTTTAGAACGAAACTTTTTTGAGCTTTTTTACTATGAATCGGATTTCAGATTTGAAGTCTTTTTAAACATCTCTATGTTTTTTTTTTTTTTTGAGAAATTAAACATCTCTATGTTCGTTGGTGTAACATAAATATTACTTATATCTCATTTCTTAAGCTTCTTTTGTGATATTACTGGTCAGGCTGGTGATATATAATGTGAATTCTTGCGTCAAAATAATCGTTTTAATAAAGTTCAGCTGTCAGCTTCACATAATTTTAGGCACGAGCCAACCACACAATGACACAAAGGCAATTTAATTCTTAATAATTGTTCTGTTAGAAAACTATCCTAGAAAGTCTTTTCATCATATTCCATCGCATAATTAAAATGTTCTAATATTTTAGTTTGATAAGTTGAGATAATTATATTTTCTTGTATTTATAAAAATATTCATAAAAAATAATGATTAAATATCAAAAGAAAATATAATTTAGATTTTGTAAATACATTTTTTTTAATCTCAACTTATCATAAGATATAAATTACTTTAGTTTATCTTACTTTCAAAAACTGAATTATATCATTAGCGTTGATCAAATATTTCGAATAAGAAATTTCTAAAATTTTTATTTTTTTGTAAAGGGTCAATTGTTTAATAAGATATTTTATAGTTATAAAGTGCCAAAATTAATATTTTATAATATTTAATTATTTGACAGATTATTTTTCACTGATTCGATGTCACTTAATGTAAGGATAATAGTTAGGTCGATTCTTTCAAAATTTTCCATTTTTCTTTTTAAAAAGATGTATGGCTAAAGGTTTTTAATTAAAAATGTTAATAAACATATTTATGTTATATTTTATAAAGTATTTAATTTAATTTAGAACTTTATTATTTAACCATAATAATAAATAAATTAAAAAAACTTACAAATTTATACAAATTTTATCATATTTCTATCTTAGATTAACTTTTAATATTCTTTATCTACACTACATTAACAGTAATTCAAAATAAATAAATTTGGTTGATTTAATATTGTAGGACATAGCCTATCTTAACTCTAATTTATTATTTACTGCTTGTTATATTGTGTAAAATTATGATTAATATTAGTAATAAATATTATTCTAAATAAATTGTTTGAATTTGGAGATTTGTTTTCCAATTTTTTTTTTAACTTACTTATGTTTTATTAATATATATTTGTATGTCCCTAATTTATATATTATTATAAACAAATTTTTAAACCCTCAAATATTTAGACCTAGTTTATGCTTGGAGTATCTTTTTCTCGAAATTATTTAGAATAATTACTATTAAAAAATTATCACAGTTTATTACTAATTTTAAAAATCATGTAATAAGTAACAACTAATATATATATATATATATATATATTCTAATTTTCTATTATATTTTCTTTGAAAAAATGTATCTTATTCATTTTTTTCCCTTCATGACCTTTATTTTTTTTGTAAAAACTTATACATCAATAATTTCTTTCTAATTTATCCTCATATTTTGTAGTGTCTAACCACTTTTCGTTTTTGGATAAAATAGAACAAAATTTTATATTATTTTTGATATATATAAATAATATTTCAATTTTTTGCATCTCCAACTTACATTTACCAATTTTCAATAATATACTCTATATATATGTTTTTCATATTTTATTTTGCACAATATTTATAAAAAAAGTTGTTCGATTTTGAAAATTTTCAGTTTCTTCTACAATATACATTGTACCATTTTTCTCATATTACGTTCTTTGTCAGTCTCAAATTAGAATTATTCATTTTTTATAATAATATTATATATTATATGACGTTTTCCTATCTTAACACATTACGTTCTTTCAGTGTTATCTTGTGTTATCTCTAACGCTTTTCTTCCGAACTACCTTCAAAACACATTTTTGACCTTTCTTCCTTATTACGTCATATTTAAGTTTATCTTTAGTTCATACTTATCTTTAGAATAAATGTCATTCATCTATAAACAGTAATTTCACAAGATGTAAAATTTGTTAAATATAATTTGGATATTAACAATTGCTGTCATTAGTTCCATTTTTAGTAATCATAAATTTTTTAAAGATTTATAATCATCCGATACTTATTTATTAAAGCTTGAAATATTAAAAGAAAAAGATAAAAAATTATATACAGATTCATTAGTGTGTCTCTACGTGTTAATTTTTTAGTATCATGTGTTTTGATTTTCTAGACTCTCATAAAGCACAGAACATAAAAGATCATTTACAAAGGTGATGTACTGTATTAACAAGTCATATCATCAAAAGACGCATTATCCTCTTAAATCCTTACCAAAAAGTGGAACTAATTTGTGTTTCTAATTGTGTAACAACCTACAAATGTAGGTTGGAACTGATTATATAAAAGACCCCACATTCCAATACTAAACATAAAATATAAATATGTTTTATAACTATTCATATATATATTTATATAAGTATAATTAAGATTTCATGTCTCTACACCTCACCTAAATTGCATTTGCAATATTTTTTAGTATAAACATATACTTTATTATATTAAAGTCCAAAAGTTTGATTTAAGTATATATCAAAAAATCTATGTACATTTTTTTTTTCATTTTACCTAAGATCTTTTATTCCCATTAGTATTGTACATCTGTTTTGAAAACTTATGTAAAAAAGGATTGTTTTACTAAAAACCATGAAATTAGTCCATATTTATCAATTAATTTCATCACTAAACATTAATTTAACCAAAATGTGATACTAATATAATCACAAAAAGGTAAAAATAGAAAGGTAAAAAAAAAGGGCAAAGAAGGAGAGGAAAAGGGGCCCACAGAGTGCCATATAGTGCGGCGCCCACGTGGCATCGGGGTTAAGGCAGTTCTCTACCTCGTGTCTACTCGTAAGATAGATATAAGGTAGTCCAGCATAGAAAAAATCGCATGTATCTATAATCAATCTATACTTACATACATAAAACCTATACATACAAAACACAAACATAAACTCGGAGCTCTAACTCAAGTCCAACCTAGTCTTTCAACTCACACATCCTCCTGTAAGTATAACTACTGTTACACACACATACATACATGTTTATGTTTAGTTTATGTTATGTAATAATAATTCTTGTAAAATGATGGTTGTAATAATTGTGTGTGTTTATTACAACAGGTGTGTGTTAGAGAAATATACGAGATGGGTGGGGATAAGAGAAGCTACTCAGCAACACCGAATGATTATAAGTTGTTAGAAGAGATTGGATATGGAGCAAGTGCTACTGTTTATAGAGCGATCTATATTCCAACTAATGAAACTATTGCTGTTAAATGTTTGGATCTCGATCGCTGTAATAGCAATTTGGTATGTTCTTGCACCCCTCTTCATTTCACTTCAATTTGGTTATTTATGTTTGTTTATTTGTATCTGTTTGATTTGACTTTGGATTTCGTTGATTGGTTTTTTTGTTGCTTGATTTTGGTTTTTGGTTTGGTTTAAAGAATGTTTCTATGTGTTTCGATTTGTTAGTGAGATTTTTTGGGAATTTTCTGCGAAAATTGGATGGGTTTTGGGGGTGTTTCAAGTTGTGAAATGCATTTGGTTTAACTTGTTAAATCGGACATATATTTTCTGTATGTATGTTTGTATACTGTATATGTATCTGTGTATAATTGATTTGACTTTGGATATACTTGATAAGTTGTTTTTCGTTGTATCATTTTGTTGTTTTATTTAAGATTTTGGTTTGGTTGTTGCTGATATGTGATTTAGTTGTATTTGGGTTTGTTGCTGATATTTGTGTCTGTGGAGGAAACATTATTTGCACAACAATGTTTACTTGTTTAGTTTTTTTTTGGTTGTATCATAGTGTTATTTGATTTAAGATTTTGGTTTAGTTGTTGCTAATATGTGATTTACGGGATTTTTTGATCTGATTCAATTGCTTTTTTGTTGTATGTGATTAGTTTTGGATGTGTGGAGATTTTGTGTCTGTGTGGAGGCAAAGTATCTGAATATTGGATGGTTTTGAAAAGTTTTTAACTTTTGAATGATATTTGTTAGAGGCTTTTTCAGTGTAGGGTTTTTTTGTGATTACTAAGAAATATACGTAGTAGTTTTTTGTTCTATCATTTTTTTTCCAGTTTTGTTGTTGCTGATACCTGATGTAAGGAATGTTTATGTATTTAAGATGATGTGGTTGTATTTTGATTTGTTACTGAGATTCTGTGCAAGTATAGAGGCAAATTAAATGCAAAAGTGAGATGGTTGTAGGCCTTGTAGGAAAGTTTTATCTTTTAAATGTATTTTGTTTGGAGGTTTTGTTACTGTAGGGTTTGTTGTGGTTACGAATGAATATACGTGGTTCTGTTGTTTAAAGGAAGTCTATTGTTTGATTGAAAGTGGCGGGGAACATTGATGACGTTGGATGATTTAATTTGGGATGTATGGGACTATGGCTTAAAGGGATTCAATAACTGTAACAGTTAACTGTAATAGTTTCGTTCTTTGAATTTCCCATGTGCTTTTACATTTCTAACGGTCAAGTTTATCAATTGCTATATTGTCTGGTTTTGCCTATTAAGTGCTCACCCTAGTTTATTTATGTATTTATTGTTCACTGAATTATTTGGCGTCTGTGTTGACATTTGAGATTGCTTTCTATTGCAGGATGATATTCGCAGAGAAGCTCAAACAATGAGCCTAATAAACCATCCCAATGTAATAACGGCACATTGTTCATTTGTTGTCGATCGCAATCTTTGGGTAGTGATGCCTTTTATGGATGAAGGTTCCTGTCTTCATCTCATGAAAATAGCATACCCAGATGGATTCGAAGAGTCTGCAATTGCTTCTTTCTTGAAAGAAACTCTCAAGGCCTTGGTCTACCTACATCACCATGGGCATATCCATCGTGACGTTAAGGTTGTTGAATTTGGCTTTGCAATGATGGGAGAGTTTTTGTTAATTTAGTTATCGTAACTCGTTTTTTATGTTAATTCATTTAAATGTTATGTTGCAGGCTGGTAATATACTTCTAGACAGTCATGGGAAGGTGAAGCTTGCGGACTTTGGTGTTTCTGCTTGTATGTTTGACCAAGGTGACAGACAGCGGTCAAGAAATACATTTGTGGGAACTCCTTGCTGGTAAAAGTTGTTAACTGAAACTAAGCTTTCTGATCCTTTTTCTTTTTGTGACATTATAGTTCTGATTTTAAAGAAAAGAGTACAGAACCTATAAAAGCTGAATATAAAATGAAAAAACTACTAAAATGTAGACTGAAGTAGAATATAAATGAAAATCTAAATACGTAGTTCATAGTACTCTTACTACCAATGTTTTTTGGGAAGTGGGTTTAAAATTGGTGTTTTAATGATTTATTGTAGTTTCACATTATACAGTATCTGGGAAGTAATACTAATCACAGAATCTCTACAGCTACACATATGAATTCAGTGTCAAGGGTGTATAACGTGTTAATTGATCGTTAAAATCACAATCGACACTGCCTAAACTGTGAATAAATTTAGTGTTTGACTACTGTTCTTCTCTTAAAGCTATAAAAATCAAAATATTTTTTCAATCATTAGCAAAATGAAGCTTTGGATGCAATACATGTGTCAGATTATTCTTAGAAATTCACTCTTCTTGTGTCAGTTAGGGAAAAAGGCTGGATGCTGAAAATTTTAATATCCAAGCAATGATGTGGAGGGCCGGGAAGAAAAAGTTTCATAAATAAATTAGATAAGATGAAGATTTTGCTGAAAAGGGGAAGAAAATATTTTCAGGCATTTTTTTCAAATTTTAAATGTTTTCTCAAGAACGAAAATCTTTCATAAATCATGTTTTATCTCTTAGAGATAAAATCAATGAGATAAAACAATTATAGAAGAACCAGAGAAAGGAAGAAAGTGTGTCTGATAATAATATTTGTATTTTGAATTGAATTTCTTGAGCAAGAGCACATGTTTGAAGCAAAGTGGAAGCCCTACTAAACATCAAGCAACTAAACATGATCTAGATTGATCTAATTATGTTTTTTTTTGTTTTATAGGATGGCTCCAGAGGTTTTACAACCTGGAAGCGGATATGATTTCAAGTGAGTGTTTCTTCAAAACTGTATTTTTAATATGTATCAACTGTATATCTTTGTCAACATTTTTTCTTCGAAACTTTACCATCCCTTTTGCATGAATAGTAGATGGCCTTGTAGCAGTATTAATATGACAACGTAGAAGTGAGAAGTACAATGTGACAAGAAATTGTTAAAATCTCATCTGATATTAACTCATGATTGTGATTTCAACAATATAATCTTTTGAACTAGATATCCTATGTTATTGCTGAGTGCTTTATAAAGTGTCTTTTTGACACAGTTTTGTTACTTATACTTTTGGAGCTCGAGGGTTGTGTTCCAATAAGTGGCAAGTAATAGGAATCTATGATTTTTGGTGTGCATACATATCACAGTAGCTTGAGCTAGGTTTCATGCAGTGCACAAAACTTCTAAAGAATGTGCATGGCATGCAGCATTATTAATTGAGCTGCTGGCATTTTTCTGATATTTTGTACACAGAAACACACAAGCGCACATTTTTATATTTGTTGTTTGGTAAGGATTGAAATGAGGAAAGCATTATGATTACGTATCCATATTTGTATCTAATTTGCAAATATAGTTGATTGTAGAGTGATGCTAAGAGTGGTAGGAAATGCACTGTTAGTCTGTTACTACATCCGTACGGTTGTTTTATTAAATGAATAATTAATATATAGTCACTGGTCAACTTTGGAGGAACAATAAAGTTAAATTTTGTTTCTTTTTCGCTGATATCTTATAGTGCATGTCTTAGCTGTTCTCTATCACTTTTGAGACACGATGCCTTTAGATTCCGCCTTTCAGATTTTACATATAATAATATAGTAGACTAATTTAACAACTTTGTAAGTATAATTATTTTTATTAAAATCAGTTCCCTTCTAATCATTTAATCCCTTACATTATATTTTTCTCTCTCATACGCACACATGCTCACACACACACACAGAGTGAGTGAGATAGACAATAGAATTAGAACTTCTTAATCATTTATTTTGAATATCTTTTCTAGAAAGTTAATTGGCTATCTATATACATATGAAATCTATTCATCTGTTCCTTAATCTGAACATTCTTAAGCAGTTGTTTTTTATTCTGTAGTCCACTCCAAAGTATTTTTATATGAATATTATATATACCTTAAAGACTATATTAATGACAAGATCTTATCATGTTTGTACAAATTTTGCTCTTTTCTCTATGAACAGAGTAATGGGATCACAAGGATAATTCTCATTTGGTTATTTCTTTACTGTATTTTTTGACAGAGCTGATATATGGTCTTTTGGAATTACTGCATTGGAATTGGCACATGGGCATGCTCCTTTTTCAAAATATCCTCCAATGAAGGTAGAGTGTCTATGACACTATGCTGACAGAATGAAAATAACGAAGCATCTGTATTAGCTCGAGGGCAATTACGTTGGTTCCTGTATTGAAAACTTTATATCTCTTCTGCTCCTCTTCAGGTTCTCCTAATGACCATTCAAAATGCGCCACCTGGACTGGACTATGACCGTGATAAACGATTTTCCAAGGTGCTCTGTTTGTTTTTGCTCTTGGTTTATGCCGCATTAATATGTTTTATGTCTCAATCTTTGCAGGAGTAAACATTAAAATTTTTCTTAACTCATTGAAGAAGCTGTGTGTTTCTTTGTTGTTATGTATCATTTAATAGATTGATAATTACAAAAATTCCAGTTGTCAACAGTCTTTCAAAGAAATGGTCGCAATGTGCTTGGTGAAAGATCAAACAAAAAGGCCAACTGCTGAAAAGCTGCTGAAGCATTCTTTTTTCAAGCATGCGAAGCCGCCAGAGAGTTCTATAAGGAAACTTTTTGCTGACTTACCACCACTATGGAATCGTGTGAAATCCCTCCAGGCATGTTATCGTAGATATAGAACATGAGTTCTTTCTTTAATTTAGTTTTTTTTGAAAATTTTTAAAACTAACCTACACTTGTTCTGCAGCAAAAAGATGCTGCACAATTAGCTCTTAAAAAAATGCCTTCTGCAGAGCAAGAAGCAATATCACAGGTAGAGGCATTACAGGATAGGTTAACCACCATGCTTTCTTGTGTGATTGCTGTAACTTCTTTGTTGATATTCATAGATCTCGTGTTACAAATTCTTACACACTTGTTTCTTTTGGGTAACTGCAAAATTTAGCAATATCACTTGAGGACTATATAATGAAACAACATTTGACCAAAAACAATTTGCAATTCTGAATGTTATTATTTTAATATATTTCAATTTGTCATTTCATCTTCTGCTTTTCTCCATTTGCATTATTTATTTCCTGGTTCTCTTGCCTTTTCAATTTGTAGTAACATTTTACCCACTCTTTCCAGAGTGAGTACCAACGAGGTGTTAGTGCATGGAACTTCGATATTGAGGACTTAAAAGTGCAAGCATCACTGGTATCTATACTTTCAGTTTTTTTCTTTAAGCCACACAGCTCATCACATTGACTGATCATTGTCCAACACTGCTACTTATTGGTAGGTGCAAGATGATGACGAAACAGTCGAGAGTAGGTTAGGAGATGAAAGCATGAGCTCTTATATGCATGGGAAGGTTGGTTCTTTGTGTTTTTTTTTTGTTATATGGACTGTAGCAATATTACATATACAGAAGTCATTCAATTCACGTTTAGCTAATATTGCCATAACTGCTTGCTCTTCGCAGGATGCAGGTCCCAGTTCGAGTTTACAGAAATCCGATTCCACAAGTGATATTGTCTGCAGGTAAATAATCTGTCACCCCACAGTTTAACATTACGGTTTCTTACAGTCATTGTGAAAGCAGACTTCTACAGTCAGTAAAGTCTTGCTAATGACAAAGATTGATAGAACTTAGTAAGGGTTTCTTCTTCTACAATATTTTAAACTATCAAATGTTTTTTCACTTAAACATATTTGGATAATTTGGACTGTTGCTAAATGTTTATACCGGAAACTGTAGACTTTTTTTTGGTTCTTTGTAGACCTTGTGTGTTTGTGTGTATGTGATTTTGAGATCACTTGGGACACTTTAAAATAATAAGATATACTCTTGTTTAATGTAACTAATACTTTTTCATCATTATCTGATGATTTATCTTGATAAACTGTACTATCTGTTGGAAAAGTCTCTACTCTATTTTTGGGTAATCTATTTGGAATGAAGGAGGGACTAATCGAATTGTCTGATCTATAAAAGAGAGTTTATTCCCTTATCATTGTTTTCTATTAAGCACGGTGTCCACCATTGCTGGATTGTGTTTGTTCCTATTTATATTGTGCTTTGTCATGTTACTTTAATTTATAAACCATTATTATTCTTTATTTTACCAGGGAACAGGAATTTGGGGATGAGGTACCTATGGCTGCAAGCTTAAACAAGACAGGAAAAAATCTTGAAAGTGATCCCCTGATGCTTGCCAGTCCAATAGTGAAAAATAGTTCAAAACCCGATCTACTACCTTCTGCATCCGAAATTAGCACAGCACAGGCCAAGACTAAAGTTTTAACTGGGACCAGTCGCCAAACCCACAGTGGACCTCTTGTGGCTGGTGCAGTATCAGAACGCATGCGTATCTTAGAAAGGTTATTCAGTATTTACTAAAGGATTTAATGTACTTTATTTTATTGTATGTTATATATGCATATATGATATAACAGTCATTTCACTATGTTGCATATCTTCCATGTTTATGACCTTGAGAAACATATGTCATTCCACTAGGTGAATCTTAATTTACATATGAGCATTGTCTCTGTGGTTGTAAATTTCCTCTTTTCATTTGTTTTAGTCTTATGGTTTGATTGATTTAGGTCCGAGACTGAAAACCAACAACTACCTGAAAAAGTCTACCGTGAAGTAAGGAGGGCACCCAGCTTTAGCGGTCCCTTGATGCTACCAAATCGAGCTTCAGCAAACAGTCTATCAGCTCCGATAAAACCTTCAGCAGGTTATACTATTTCTTACTTACATGCACTGATGCACATCACCAGTATGACATCTATGAATGTGATGACTAAATTATTATCTGCCAGCATAATGTTGAGGAGAATCACTAGGTTTTTACTGTGTAACTAATTGTATATGTTGTAATTTTTTTTTATACAGGATATAGAGATGATGACAAGTCAAAGACAAATTTCGTACAAATAAGGGGGCGGTTCTCAGTAACATCGGAAAATGTAGATCTCAAGGTAAAGTCACTTTCTTAAGATATTTTCTTTGATTAAATGACTCTAATGATTCATCGCAGACTCACAGTAGTGCAGTGAAGTAAAAATATGTAATTTGTGCACTTTGATACATGTTACACTATCTTCTAGGGTTCTCCGATAAAGAAGTCTGCTAGCGTTGGAGATTGGATGTTCGATTCTAAACAAATGGTTTGTCTGCTGAACTCTTGAATTTTTATAAAATTGAACCCAGTAACAGAATAAGACTTCACTCAGGAATATATATATATAATAGGAGAGAATAATATAACATGCCTGTTTCCTTGCACATATTGAAGACAGGAAAGTTACCTTTTTTGCTTTCTATTTCATGTCAAGAAATAGAAAAAGAAGTTCATTCTCTCCTTCTCTTTAAGTGGCATTATTAAAATGTAAAGAAAGTGAAGGCTATGTTCTCTCCTATTACATTTTGTCGTTCCTTGTTCAAAATTCACAAGTAACAGAAGATATCAAATTGGACCTTTTATTCTCTGCCAACACAGCTTTCAAGCATGGTGCTACTGTATGTTATGAGATGCTACTGTATTCATGTTTGTCACTTGAATGACTTTTTGTATTTAGTTGTTATCTTGCGTTTTCTTATGAACTGTTATCATGTATTCAGCCTGTTGGTCAATCACCTAAGGAGACTAGCAACAAGAATCTGCCTGCATCGCTTCTCATGCCACACCTTCAAAACCTTTCTCAGCAGACATCAATCCAACAGGTAAAGTGGGACCTTGCATGACTGTAACTGGAATCATTATAATCTGATGTTTGGCATGTAGAATTGGATATGGGATTGATGGATTTCTGTTTTCATGCCAGGATCTCATTATGAATTTGTTGAATAGCTTGCAAATGGCTGATGTTGTAGACGGTGAGCAGAATTTTAAGATATCATTTACTTTCTGCATTCCAAATATAAAATTTCGTTTTAGCTCGTGTATACCATGTCTCTAGATTATTGTACGGACTTGGTGAGATTAAAAGTGCAACACATCAAATTTGCTTTGGGGTTCTTGCTCATGTAGTACTTTAGACTCTGAATAAGACTTCTTTCAGAACGGAGGGAGTGTAATTTTACATTTTGGTGGAAGATGGGCATACTTTTATGTGAACATGAAAGCTTAACATTGTATTATTTATTTCAGGTTCTCCTAATGGAAAGTTACCCCCTCTACCTCGTAGTTCAGAAAATAACGGAACGGTATGTGCATATATCCATATTTAAGGCTTTTGTACTTTTTCTATTGATAATTGGAACTGTGACATGCACTTAATGTAAATTTGGCATAGATTCAAACACTTGTTTCGAGCACTTCATGATTATATTTGATTCATGTGGGTGTATGGACAAAACTATAATTATAAAGAAAATGTAATTGACACTTGTTTCAGCATAATATGTTAATTTTCAGTTTTGTAACTCTTGTTTGGGGAGACCAGCAGATTATGCTTGTAAGAAGGCTTAATCATGTGGTCAATGGACAAAATTGTGGCTTTAGAGTATGGTATGCTAACCTTAATAGGAAGGTGGTTTTTTTTTTTTTTTGAAAAAGGTAGCTGGTATAATTAAGTTTAAAGTGCTCTCTCTTCAAATTAGTATCTTGTAAAATACTTGATGTTTCCTTGGTAGTATAAATGGGTGGGTTACTTATTAGACCCACAGGCCCGAGCATGTAGTCATTATTCTGTATACATGGCCCATTGCAGTTACAAATAACGATGTTAATAATAGAACTTGTCTTTCTTAATTGCCTTCACCACTCTACGTGATTTCCAGGTTGAATCAGCTTCTGAAAGGGAGCGTTTACTTCTTTTCAAGATTTCTGAACTTCAAACCAGGTAGGCAGCAGCAGAAGCTTTATCTGTTGTTGGTAAAAAAGTATACACAAATTCCTAGCATGCATTAATCTCATAGCTTCTTTGTGTGTGGTACGTATCTTACAGGTTGGTAAGCTTAACTAGCGAGTTGACTGCGGAAAAACTTAAATATTTACAGGTGAGTTGTTACGTTGCTTTATTTTTTATGGATAAAATTAACAACTAGATAATTTTCGGATGTGGTTTGACAACTTACATCTTTTCTTGTGTGTTTCAGTTGCAACAGCAACTAAATGCTACAAATGCTCGGGAAGAAGATAGGCAAAGAGATATGTAACTAGATGGTTCTCATAGAAGTGTACAGTGAAACCATTTTGCATTTTCGGGTAAATTTCATGCTCAGAATCTTTTGTTTATGTTTACTAGTCCTGTCACCGGTGACAAAGTGACATGTCTTTTCCGTTGTTTATTAAATCATATTCTTTGCTGCTGAATTACAGAAGTAGAGGTGGTGATAGGTCATACATCTGGAGTCTGGGTTTTGTCCAAAATCATCGAATAACTCAAAAGATTCCAGCCCTGAAGTGCACATAAGCAAAATAATCAACCCGCAAGCTTTTGGTTCGGATACATATTTCAAACAAACATACAAAAAAAAAAAACTTTACCCTAGGCAAGTTGGTACTTTTGGTAATCTCATGATTCAGTCCTCATGAGAATGTAGAAATGGGAGCCTTGTTTTGGATCTGATAGATCCTATTCTATTTGTGTTATCTTTGTAGTATCATAAATTTATAAATTAATAATACCAGAATTTTGTAATAGTTAATTAGCACAATGTGGTTGGCTATTTTTCTGGGTATTACCTCTGTGAATAATCAACAAGTTTTTGTGGCAGTGGAACACAATCGTAATGGTTCTGAATATTGATACAGGTCCTTATTCGCAGATGCGTGTATAGAAGCTAGTAAGCTAACTATGCATCTGTTTAAGATGTTTAACATGGTTTAATTTTGCAGCAAACTGTGTTTTCATATATATAGTGGACCCAATTTTCCAAAAAATATTATTATACTTATTCATAGTTTGGAATTTTGTAAATAAATTTTCTTTAAAAATTTTGTTAATATAGCAAATTTGTTAAGATGATCTTCTATTTACATTTGAGGTTTTTGAGTTTGCTAAAACTATAATTTCAATTGTTTGATATATAATTGTATAAAAATTTATGTTGGTGAAAATTGATGTTAATATTAATATCAATAATTTTGCATCTAAAAATATTTGAGAAAATTATCTTTTATAATCGAGCTTGGGAAATTACATATTTTTTGGATTAACAATGTTATCGTAGAAGGGGTTCAAATTATTTTTTTCACCTTTAAGCCACCAAAATGTCAGGAACAGGGGCGGACGTAGGCTGTCGGGACCAAAAAATTTGTGGGGGGCCAAATCTTAAAAAAAATAAAATTTACATGGTGAATTTTTGAAAAAAAAAATTACATGGTAAATTTTGACAATTTTTCAGAATTGGGGGGCCAAGACCACCCTTGATCTGACCTTGGGTCCGCCCCTGGTTAGGAACCAACGGGATATCTAACCTACTATTCCTATTATCAAGACAATGCATAAAAAATGAGTAAAGTTAGATGAAAAGTGGGTAAAGTGGTGGGATCTATCAATATTTAATAATAGATTTGAGATAGTGGCGGAAAGTAGTGAGTGTAAAGTTAGATGAAAAGTGGGTAAAGTGGTGGGATCTATCAATATTTAATAATAGATTTGAGATAATGGAGGAAAGTAGTGAGTGTAATAGTATTTTTTATTATTAAATATGAGATAGTGAGGGAAAATAGTAGGTATAATAGTGAGGTAAATTTACTATTTATGGTAACGTAAAGAAATAAGAAGAACATCTCAAAATAATAACTGTAAAGAAATGAGAGGAATGGAATGAATATTTACGTAACACACAAATTGGGTTGTCTCGGTTAGCGATTATGTAGTAGTTCGGCTTTAGCGTTCTCAATTTGCATTTTTAGTGTCTTCTGTTTTCTGGTTTTGCGGGTACAGGGATCTTGGCTCGGTGCTGTCTCTGTGCAGGATGTTTCGTGTGGCTGGAGCGCTTCAAGTTTTGAGTATCATAAATCCTCGCAGGTAGGTATGCCCCATGTGGAGAACGCCATGGGCGCTGGTATGACATTGATCATTTCCTTATCATTTGGTTTCCTTTGTATTTATCACACTCTTTGTATGTCGTGCACTTAACCGAGGATCTACACGGAAACAGCCTCCCCGCTCTAAAAGTGGGGTATGGTTTGCGTACATCCTACCCTCCCCAGACCCCTGCTCTGAGCGGGATATATGGGTATGTTTGGTTTGGTTTACAAACTTATGGTGGGAATATTGCACCACCATACGTGTTACACAGTTGATGTATAACAGGAATTATGTTGGGGTCTTGTCCATATCAGAAAAGGGAGAATTGCAGTGGTAATGGGAAGATCATGTCGGTAGCAATTCGGAACTGAGAATAATCAATAAATATGAACAATAGGAAGCAAAATGGATCGAAAATACAAAAATATGCTCCACCTGAAGAAGTGAAGGCCAATCTTCTTGTAAGAATAATTCAACTATCTATGTATCTGATGTGTGGGAGTTTTATTGATACGAAAGGATGTGATAAATGATGAATTTAACTTTTGTTTGGGGACGATGAATACAGTATATTCACGCTTGCAAGACAACCAGGAAAAGTATTAGTAATGATACCTAGAAAGAAAAAAAAGGAGTACATATTAGTAATGGTTTTACAAACTCATTAAAATTAGAGTAATACTAAATGCGTAATTATGTTATAAAAATTTTCATAAAATGACTTAAGTAGTGACATGTACACAGGATTAAAAGGTTGTCGGTCATATGAACTTCTCCTTTACTTGGTTTACAAAACTTTTCTATGTTCTTTTACTTTTACTTATTATCAGAACTAATTATTATTTTCAAATTCTTGTATAATTTATTTTTATATTTATTATTTTATATTAACAATCATTCTGAATAAATTAATTTATATTTCAATAATAACTCATGAAATATTTTATTAAGCTATATAAAATTAAAATAATTACAAATTAAGTTACAACAATATTCGATTAAAAAATAATGAATTTAATGATTATAATATTTAACATATGTTACAACTTTTTTTATATTCTTTCCATAAAATAAATATAATATCAAACTTAATAAATATCATTTCATTAAATTGTAAGATCGTTAAAATAACAAGATCATTAAACAAGGATTAAACAAAGATTATTTTAAGAATGGTTTCTAATTTAAATAATCCGGATTTAGTTATCTTGTTATTTGATGATCTTATAATTTAATGAAAAAATATTTGATAAATTCGATATTAAATTTACTTTATAAAAAATGTAAAATAATTGTAACATTTGTTAAATTTATAATCATTACAAAGGAACAGGGTTCCCTCTCTTTTCCATTTCCATTCAAGAGTTTTAAGAGTTTTATATGTTCCACGCCCCTTTTGAGACCATTTTTTAATCAAATATTATAGTAATTTAATATGTAATCTTTTTATATAATTTAATGAAATATTTAGTAAATATATTATTTGAAATATAAATTAATATATTTGAAATTATTCATTTTATAAAAATAGTAAGATGTAAAAAAAAATTATTTAAGAATTTAAAACTAATAATTAATTATGATAAAAATGTAAAACTAAAAGAATATAAAAAGGTTTTGTAAATTAAGGTAAAGGAAAAGTTTACAGTGACCGAAAATTTGCTTAATATTGTGTACATGTCATATTTTCACGTCATTTTGTGAAATATTTTATATTTTATATTGTGAACATAATATTATTTAATATTATTAAAAATCAATCCTGGTCCCGAGTATTTACGTGAAGAGAAGAACAAAAGCTGAAAGAAAAAATGAAAGGAAAAGTTGTATCTCACATTTTTTTTGTAAAGAAAATATTTTTACCGAGTATAGAATAAAATAATTAATGACTTTTACACTTGTAATTGATCTTCTTTCCCAATGTTCTCACTTTTAAGAAACTTTTTTCGAAAGAAATTAAACCACATCTTTGTAATTTTCTTTTAATTTCTCAACTTAAAAAAATTGGATGAAACAAAAAAGAAATTAACTAATCACATATTTTATCTTACTTATAACTTATAAGTAAAAAACACAAACAGGTCTTCCTTTAAATTAAATAAATAATTAATTTATAACTAATAAATGCTTAATTAAATATATTTTAAATAAAGAAGGTAAATCTTAATGGGCCTTACAAATAATAAAGTCTTTTTCTAAAAACTACAAATAAAAAAGTCTTTATCAAAAGCTAACATTTTTTTTTTTTTGATCACAAAAGCTAACATTTTCAAAGAGCAAGAAAAAGGGCAACTCTCAAATTTATGGCACGATCCCCAACACGGCTCTGTTTGTCATCGTACACAGTACGAGATTAGTACCTTACCTAGTCACTTAAACTAGTTGTGTTGAACCCAACAATCATAAGAAACATATACACACATACATATAATGTCTTTGAATCTGGTCATTAATAGTCTTCAACCATCTTCTTGTTGTTTTTTCAAGCCTTCTCTTCAATGGACGTCAAGAACTCAGCACCATCTTTTATTTTCCACTCCCACAAAATCAAACCAACAGGTTCATTTTTTTTTTTTTTTTTTTGTTATTATTTTCCATTTTTTGTTACTTGTAGTGAATAAAGATCCCAACTTTATGTAATTTGTTTGTTTATTTTAATGTATTTCTGGTCTTATATGGTTGAATTATTGAATATGATTGTTTGCTTGTAACTTATAAGTGAAAAAGATCCTAACTTTATGATATGTGTTGTAAGTGTGACTTATAAGCAACTTCTAAGTAAAAAGAACCCAACTTTTTACTGGTGTTGTATGAATTATGATTGAATTAATGGTGTGATTGGATTATAGATGATGAGGAGAAGAGGGTTGTGTTGCAAGGCAGTGTTATCTCAAGATGCCCCTTTTGCAGTTGCCATTGGTGCTTGCATTCTCAATTCTTTAGTTTTTCAGACACCACCTACTAAACAAGATGATGATCAAGATTCTGATTCCCCTGTCATTGATGCTGACGATACGAGGTTTGCTGTCATGGGGATCATTAGTTTCATCCCTTACTTCAATTGGCTGGTAAGCCTCTCCTCTTTCTCCAATGTGTGTGTGTTTGTTTGTTCAAATGCAAACTAATTTGGCCTACAAAGTAGTAGTTTCTAGTACTGTGACGGTGATATGTTACCACTGAGAGTCTGAAGCAGGTAATTTTTAGTATTGTAACGGTGTACTGCCAACTGGTGATTGCTAGCTAAGCTGGTTTACAGATTTTGCATTCTAATTATATGACCCTAAATGAGTCTATATGGCTCTATGCATGTTAGTTGCCCGATTCCTAATCCTAATTCATGTTGTATGCTATGTGTTTGATATATGTTTTCTTTGATATTATCTATCTGCTATACATTTACTAATTGGCTACTTTTTGTAGTAGTGATGGTTGTATTTTCCACTAATTCAGGTATAATGCTCATGTCTGTGTTTATGTAGAGTTGGGTGTTTGCATGGACTGATACAGCCAAGAGGCGCTATGCTGTCTATGCATTAGTTTACTTGGCGCCTTACTTCAGGTATGCTACTCATTCTTCTGTACAACTTTTGTATAATGTGAGGCTTCAATTGTGATCCTATCACTTCATACCTCGGAATACTAGAGGAGTGAGTATATCAAACCTGCGAAAAAAAGTACAAAATGTAATGTAATTAGGACGTTGGGAGAGGTATAATTATTTTATATAGCAGCAGATCTTCGTATAGAATAGTTCTCCTTTGCCCTCTAATCCGACTTTTAGTATTGAGGTCTTCTCTGCAAATAATGGAGCCAAAGTATATTCGGATAGAGCAAAAAGTTGATTTATTGGGGAAATATGTAGGTAATGCAAATGAAGAATATAACTAGGACTAGTTAAAGTTCCATGCAAGACTTTACGGTTTCCAAGTGAAACGATAACTGTCAGTAATTAAGATGATAACATTATTATTTACTTGTCATTGCGACAATCATTGATCAATCTATCATTTTCATGCCTAAGAGAAAAAGTTAAACATAAATTATTGTGCTGTTACAATGTTAGAATGACATCATGTTGCTTTAGTGGACTTGGAAATATACAAGCCAGATGTTGATAGCATTAATTGCTTAGATTTAGGTATAACATGTGATTTATTCAAGTATTTCATTTATAAAGGCAAACGTTTCTTTGGGTTTAGGTCAAACATGTCGCTATTGCCTGAAGATAGCTGGTTGCCTATTGCCAGCATTATTTCCTGCATAATTCACGTTCAGGTAGGAAATCCCCGTGTTTCTTCTGATAGCTTATAAAGCAGTGTTCTGCGTAGATTTTTTTTCCTTGGGTACCCTTGAAGCAGTTCTGTATTATCTTTCCTCATTAACAGCTAGAAGCAAGCATAAAAAATGGTGATCTTCAGGGTTTCCGATTTTTTAGTGAGGGTGCCAAGGATTTACTAGGAAAGAAAGATGACACGATCTCTAGGAAGGTACTGTGACCACATACATGTGTGCTGTATAAGATTTATAGGTTAAGATTTGTACTTACGTCTCATCTGTGTGATTAGGAAAGGAGAAAAGATTACCAGAACCTTCCTTCTGCCGAGGAACAATCTCGAAAGATAGATGGATGGAGAGTTCCTGAAAAGCCTTCCGAAGATTTTGAAAAATCAAATCAAAGTGAACTTGATGATGAAGAGATCCACTAGAAGGTTTCTTGGATTACGAGTAGTTTAGACATCATTCTCATTTGTGCTTGAAATTCAAGCAATAGAAGAAACAGCATTTTGTCAGTGTAGGACAGTGTCATTTGCAAAAGCTACATGTGCAATAGTTTATCATATATTTGCTACTTCAGTATGTTTGGTTTACAGAGGAAAAGCACAATAGGTATACGATCTAGAAAGTTGACATATTTATCTGTGTATTAGGAGACAGAGAATAGTTTAGCTCGGTCTTTGATAGTCTATCTCTTGGAGTTTTTCTTCATATAGATTATGAGCTAAAATTTCATCTCAGGGATCATTCATAATGCTCCTAATTCCATAATGTTGTATTCGCTTATTTTGCATTAGCAAGGCATGTATTTTGCTTATATCGTCCCAAGTGCTTTCTTGAAAGTTATGTTACTATTGGCATGGCCAAGTTGCGAGTTTTAAGAACGAACTTGAACAATATAAGCTAAATACACAAATCTCAAATGCCTCCTTAACGGGGCTCCTGGATTCTTATGCTTTGTTTGATCGGAGACAATGGAGGGGAAACCGATGAAAAAATTTAAAAAGTAAAGATGGTGGTGGGTTGAGTGAAATATGAGTGCAAATTTTCTATAAAATAGAGGTGGTGAAGAACATGAGGGGACATAAAATAATGAAACATAAGTCTACAATTTGTGTGTGGCTTAAAGGAAGTATGAAACATAGATATGACTAATTAGGTTCAAATTAATACAGCAAATTCCATTCTATTGTCACCTGGATTTATTCATTCCAACCTCAGCGAAGATGTGAAAGTTATTTAATATTTCAGCACATAAATAAACACAGAACAATACTTTCAAATGATCAACATTGATTAACATTCTGAAAATTCATATAATCTTTCATTTGTTGTCTAAAGTTGAGGACAAACACTAATCAATTAATTTCAATATCAAACAATTTTCTTAAATTACAAAACTCAACAATCTGTGATGGATAACTTTGCTTAGTCTTGAATCCTTTTTTGGTGGAAAGCAATTGTCATTGTGGTTTAGTTAAACAATATTCAAGTGCTGCTGCCAGTATATCTTATTAACGACGGCAAGGAAAAATTGATGCTTTAGTAGTTCACAGTGTCAATGCAGCTCTAGCCATAGCCAGTGCGCCCTCGAAACTGTGGTTACCACCAATAAAACCACTCATATGGATAAAAACACAGCCAGGAATTCCTGCCTCGTTTGACAGCTCATCGTCTCTCAAACCTCGCCACTGAGCTGGAAGGGCCTTTCTGCTCTCAAATCTGTCTGGAGCTAAGGAAACTGCTTGTACTCGCCATTGTTTGGCTCTTTCATCCTATTTTTTAGATCACGAAAAAGAAAAAAAAAAAGACCGATGTCAGAAATATAGAGTAAAGGTATGCGATTTTATAGAAAAACGTACTACTGAAACATGTATAAGGGAAGGGCATGCGATTATTAAGAGATAAGTATGGTTATGATACGCCTATACAGAGTACTGAAACTCAGAAGTCATTTAATAATATCTAGGAAAGTGTTAGGATCGAATGATAGAGCAAACATTTCCTTTCCAAACCAACCTAGGAACATAAATTTAGGAAAGTGTTAAAGTGCAGAGTGTTAAGATATCTAGGAAAGTAACTGAAACAAACATTCACTATACTCGCAAACCAACCGGGCCTCTTAAAAACAATCTACAGAAGTCAAATGCCAAATGGACCCAAAACAGGACACTGCTTAGATACTTGTTACTTTTAAATATCCTGACAGTACTTTTCTCCTTCCAGACTACTCCTGGTGCCTGAACCTTAACACTGAGCACCTGGGAAGCACGGGTGCGGCAGTTTGGTGGTGCACTGCGCACCCAGTGCGTTCGGGTGCGGCACCTGTTGTATCCTGGTGTTTCTGGGTTGGGATTCACGTGGTGCCCCACCAGTGTATATATGTGTGTATGCATATGTTTCATCTTTGCAATAGATCTCCTCAGATCTTCTCTTCTGTGTTTGTAGATGTACAATATATTATATATGTATACAATCTGTATGTATATGTGCCGCTTGAGTTTAGTTTTTCTGAAAAATGAACATATTTATTTGACCATTTGATTTAATTTGAATTCTATTCTTAATTTTGTTAATTAATTACGTATAAAATATATATTTTTTAATTTTTTTTATTGCCGTATCCCCCCGCACCCGTATCCCCATATTTTTGAAATTGCCGAATTGCCGAATTGCCGTATCCCCATACTACGCACCCGCACCCGCACCCGTGCTTCCTAGCTGAGCACTAACATAAATTAAGTTCTTTTTAAACGGCTTTTTAAATATTGTAAAAACGATATATATTACGAGGAACTCTTGGTATATAAGAAATCTGATAACCGTTGAAGACATGCAGCAGAATATCACCCTCCAAACCACTCCCCAATCCACATATTCACAAGGGAGGAATACATTTCAAGTAGCTCACAGAAATGAATAATACATAGGTGAACAAAGAATAGAAGTTCAACTTTCAGACCTGATAGAGGACATATTTAATGGATGGCTCTATCTTCATCTCTTGTTCAAGCTCAAACAAGTGAAGCTTCCACTGTAAAATACAAAATTTTATTAGATCACTTACATAAACTCAGCATCATAGTTAGTACTGATTTCTAATAATGATCAGACATGTTTATCTAATGACCAAATCTAATCATACACAAACATAAGCATAGACATAGGCGATAGTAATCAGGAAACATGTTACTAATGCCTGCCCAAACATCAGAACTGTGAGTAGGCAGTTTCAGAGAAGGGCTTTCAAAAGATAATAACGATAGATAGCAATAAACTATTATTCCAAGTGCATTTACAATGAACAGAAACTAGGACCAATAAAGTCTAGCACAGTAGTGCTTCACTTCATTGTATAGTCAATAACTAAAATCATAATGATTTAGAAGAACATACAGAAGGTTAGCTGAAAAATGACAGTAATGTTGACAAGCAACTTCAGAAAACATTTAATTTTTATATAAAAAAATTTTTCCCTCTGAACAAAAAAGTACCAAGGTCAGGCTGACCACTTCCAAACATTTTGAAATCAGCTAGGTAAGCCTTCCAAAAACTCTCATCCTATAATACAATCAAATTAAGATAGCAACTGATTCACAAGGTTGAGGAAAAAAGAATTGCACCACATCAAAGGTCTATCTAAAAAGCTAAAATCTTATATTTATTGCAGAAACTGCAACCATATTGCAGCATAAGAACTAAGCTTAGCTGAGAGTTACCATATGAGAAACCCTAGTTCGAACAAGTGTAATCAATTGCACCGAATTTCAAAATTAATACTACAACTTGTTTGTTAATACTAATTCTAAATTGAAACAGAGTCACATCACAACGATTCCCTCTCTATATGTATACTTATATACTTCAATACATTAAAAAACAGATATGAAATGACCAGTTGAGTTGAAAATTAGTAACAGACCAGCGATAAAGAAAACTCTAGGCTCTAGGACTGGCTCAAATAAACGATAACGAAATAGATTAACACAGTTGCACGATCTGAGATCATAATGACTACTTACAGGGCAGAATCTATCCAAAACCATAATTTCTCCGCTTGGATCAACTGTTTGCCTTGCTGCGAGACATTCCATCACAATTGAACGTGCTGGTAACCAAGATTTTGCATGAAATCTAACACTCTGAGAACAGGAGGGAAAGAAAATTAAAAACACATAAAATGTTATTCCACGAAATGCCTCCTCCCAACACCTTTTAACTGTTAAATAGCAAAACCATAATTTAGATGTTCAGTCTCCTAACAGAAATCTTACATCGAGAAACTCGCTACCAGCTAGAGCCATTGCACGAAGGAAGGCCTCATTTTCCTTCTCAGAAGATTGATCTGGGTCAATCCAGTCCAAATTGAACTTTCCAACTCTCGAGGACAAATGTGTGTTGTTTACATACTTTGGAGGCTGGTCCGTGTCATACTGATTGATCCCATTATCAATTGCATCAATTGCCTATTGTGAAGATATTTATTTGTCATAATCGGTGATGCCTAGTTATATAACTTTAGGATCTCCAACATTTTTGTAAACCACACATAAATTTAAGCAAGTAATATTCAACCTTTAGTTTACTAACTCCAATTTACAGAAAACCACAATTCAAGCAAGTCACAGTATAATATGTGTATGTAGAAAGATAATCCAAATTTTAGCCCGGTACGCCAACACCACCTCTATGGAACTTGCTAAAAATGATACTGCCTTTGTAGGCCGCAATACACAAATTGAAACTATCGAAGGACAATACAAAAGAGAATGTTGATGAACAAGAACATATATATATTGTAACCATTGTGGTATCACATATATAGAAAGTATTAAAAACAAAAGGTATTTTCAAACCCATGTACACAATGCATATCAAACAATTTATTACCCAATCTCCACTTTGAGATTTATACCCTCTTTTTTTCTTTTCTAAAATGTCCCATAAAACCACATTGCAATGCCTAACAAGTCACTTAAGTATCATATCTGTCCAGTGTTAACAAAGCATATGTCACAGGCTAAACAAGAAAAACACAATGATTTAGAAGTTTGGTACCTCCATGAAGCTTTTGTAAATGGCCAAATATAAGCGCATCACGTCAGGATGACTTTCATCAAGCTGAACCTCTTTAGCAATTATTTCCAATCCGAAATGCTACAAAAGATTATTTATAACTCAGATTGCTTATAAATAAACAACATAAACCTTCACAAAATTGCTTACACAAAACCAACCCATATTTAATAACAAGAAGGAGTTAAGAGCACAATCCAAACATAAAACAGAAAAAAAATTGTACCAAATGTAGTACAACAAAAAAGGTTTCAATCTTTTGAAATAAGCAGGAAAAAAGACATAAAGGGTCCGTCACAAAACATCAAACTACCTTATAAACAAGGCCAGCACTACTAAGCTTAGTATTAAACCCATATCCAAAAACCTCTCCAAAACCCTTCTGATGATGATCATATCTATCTCTACTAGGATCATAAACCCCACCAACATCAAGCACAGCATCAAGCGTTTCCAAAACCTACAAAAACCAAAACCCAACATCACAAATCATCAAAACCACAAAAAACCCATTCAGACATTTCATCAAACAGGTGGTGTGCACACCTTAGGATCTCTACTTCTAACAATTTCAGCACCAAAGAAACGATTAGTGAGTCGAATCATGAAGCACCCAAGTGCCTCGTCACAATGAAAGCTCCCATTGTGAGTACCAATGCGTTTTGAAGAAAGGGTATTTGGGGAATTTGTGGAAAAAGATGAAACCCTAATTGGGGATTGTGAAGGTGAAGGAGAGGCCATTGGAGAAAATGTGAAAATGGGTCTGTAAAGATTGAAGCTTTTGTTGAGTTTTGTGAAGGGGAGTTTTTGATATTGTGTGTTCAATTGCGGCAGTCTTGTAAAAAGCATTACTGTGTGTTTTATAGACAGGACTTTTGTATTTGTAAAATGTGTTGTAAATGAAGTTGTCAGAAGTATTTCAATCGATTTTCATTTTCAGTTTCTTATTTTGTGGTATTCGGGCACTGTAATAAATTTAAAATATTTATTAAAAATATCACTTTTTCTAAAATATTTTAAGATTTTAACATCTTCTTAAGATATTTATAAAAATACATTTTTCATTAAAAATATAAAAATATCATCTTTACAAAAATATAGCCTGCAATTATATGAATCAAATACAACGTTACATCTTATTGTATATATAACTGTGCAATAGGTTGCATATGTGGTTACAAATCGTTACAATTGTTTATTTTGATTGTATATGGTTACAGATTGTATAAATAAGATGTTATGTTTGTAAATTATTTTTTTTAGAAAAAATATTTTTTGCAAAAAAATTTCTAAACTTAAGTATTTATGAAAAAATCCATAAATTTAAGGACCATGATTTCCATGGAGGGGTATTATAATTTTTTTTATTTATATAATCAAATTTGTTTAATTTATTGTGGGAAAAAATGAGGATATCTAAGTTTACGAAAAATTATCTTATTTTTCAGTTCTTTCAACATTTTTTAAATAATAAATATTAAAAGTTCCAAAACAAATTTCAAAATTATTTACAAACTATATTTAATATATTTTAATTGATGAGGTACATATTAATATATATATATATATATATATATATATATATAAGTTTTTTTTTTTGCCATAAAAAGAAGATTGCATTAAAACTTCAAATCGTTCAAAATTACATGAGATAAATCTGGGTGGGCATTCCCCCCATGTCAAATACGATCAGCTATGGAACTAGATTGTCTCGCTATAAAGTGAGCGACCTTGTGCACAGATCGTTTTACAAAATTTAACGTTATTTGACGTTCTTTTAGTTGAAATAACAAGCCTTTGCACTCATCAACCACTCTACCCAAGTAAGACAGATGGATTGAGGAGCATAGAATTGCTTGTATCAAAGCTAAACAATCCGTTTCCATTTCAACTGCTTGTCATCCTTTCTCTTTACCCAACTCAATGCCTCACGAACACCAATAGCTTGCTAATAAAGGGTTCATAGTGCCTTTTACAGCTTGATACAGCTTCTACCAGATCACCACAATGATTTCGAGCAATGAAAGCATAACTGAACCGACTAGATTCATCAAAGATTGCAGCATTAGTGTTAACTAGCTTTACAGCCCGTGCAAGGCACGGGCTTGCTAGTATACTCATGTTAATATATTTTTATGTTACTTTATAATTAAATGGTGCTTGCAATATGTTAATACTTAGTATGTAAAATATATCTAAAAGATTATCTAATTCATGATGTATGTACAACTAAAATTAAGTAAATTTCAATGTGATAATCTTTTTGAACGAATGTTTAAATGATTGAATTTAGATTTGTCAATGGGTCGGATTCAGGTCGGATCAACATAAATTCATATACGAATTCGTTAAGATTTTTCGGATTCGGATCGGATCGGATAAGTAGTCAGATATTTTTTAGGTCGATCCGTATTTGATCCATTCAGATTTCGGGTTATCGAATCGGAGGTCCGATCCGTTCAACAAATTTTTAAAAAAAATATTTTTTTCAATCTATAAAATAGTATTTTTGAAATTTTTTTGACGAGGTAAAAATTAAAATTATGACATGCTTTGATAAATCCAAATTTATATTCCAAAATAATATTATTTATATAAAATGTTATATATATATATATATATATAATATATAAGTATATTACATAAGTATGTAAAATATATAATAAATATAATATTTTCGAATGGATCGATCATACAAAATTCATATTCGTTCGTTATTAGATCGGACCCTTATCGGATCAGAACATTAACAGATCAAATTTTTTGGGAACGATCATGCCTGCTAATTTAGCTACAGATCGGATCGAATCGTGTTGGATATTCTATTTATTGACAGACCTAACTGAATTATGAGTATATAAGAATTTACATTAGTAGTGACTGCTTGATCATCCACAACCAACTTGTGCATTTTGACCTTCATTAAGAGATATGCGTAAGATATAATTAATACATAAATCACAGTATATATCTTTTTAATCCAAATAATTTCGTTTTACTCTAGAATAAAAAAATGTTTCATAACTATGTACTGTTTGAAATATCCTCAAAACTGATATCTAGCATATTGGTAAAAAATCTCAATCTAAGTTAGAGGTAAGGGGTTTAATTTTCATTAGAAACAATTTTTTTTTATCATTAACATAATATAGAAGGGATAATTTAGTAATTTCATGATAATTAAAATGTCTCATGATATATTAATAATGAGTTTTATAATATATTTAAAATTGATTTCTAGCATAGTGGTAAGTAATTTCCCTTATAAGTTAGATGTTAAGGATTTAATTCTTATTAGTAACAAATTTTTTATCATTAATATAATATATGGGGCCCGGTTATCTCGCGATATATTAATAATGAGTTTTGTAATATATCCAAAACTGATGTCTAGCACAGTGGTAAAAAATCTCTTTTCTAAGTTAGAGGCCAAGAATTCAATATTTATTAGAAACAATTTTTTATCATTAACATAATATATGGGGGTTGTATCGCAATATATTAATAATGAGTTTTGTAAAATACACAAAACTCATGTCTAGCATAGTGGTATGGACTTTCACTTCAATGCTAGAGGTCAAGGGTTCAAATCTCACTAAAAACACTTTTTTTCTTTAATTTAATGTATTAGGGGTAATTTATTAATTTTAAAATGAATAAATTGTCTCACAAATTGGCTTGTTGTGCTATTAATAATATAATAGATTTTAACCTTACCTTCGGTTGGTAGTTCTCAGTGCTCCTTTCCATCCGCTTGAGTCATGAACCCAAGATAGTTGTCGAATGTTTTATGTTGTGCACTCTTCCACTTGTTAAAATAGAGATTTGCTGATACTATGACCTCTGAAGATTCCATTCCTTTCTGGTTTCATATGACATCGTTACGATTTTTCCATATTGCCCATATTAACATAAGCACCTTCTGAACCTCCTCTTTTGAACATTTTTGCATAACTGCAGCTAGCCACTGTTGAAGATTTGTTGTCTCCCTTACGTCCCTCGTGAAACCCAAATGATTCCAGCAAATAGTGGCAAAGAGACAGAGTACCAATGCATGAATTATGTCCTCCTGTGCACCATTACATACGGGACACATACTACTTACTTCCACCTTTCTCTTCCTCAATTGGTCTTTAGTTGGTAATGCATCTGTTAAAGCTCTTCACACACAAATCTTAACTTTCACTGGAATTTTCAAGTTCCATAACTTCCGTCATAGACTAGAATTGTCACTCAACCCA
Organism: Saposhnikovia divaricata; assembly: GCA_036435485.1. Lineage (NCBI taxonomy): Eukaryota > Viridiplantae > Streptophyta > Magnoliopsida > Apiales > Apiaceae > Saposhnikovia > Saposhnikovia divaricata. The sequence goes on from CM071595.1 coordinate 21,812,801, forward strand.
TTGTCATTAGCTCTATCTTGAAGGGTTGTGTACGCACTCTTGACCGTATACATACCCAGTTTCTCCTTAATCCAATACCAAGAATCAGATTCAGAGCCCTTAATAGGAATAGCAGCTATTATATTTGCTTCTCTCTCATCAAAAATATCCACCAATACCTCCATATCCCAATCACTTTGACATGTGATCATCAAAGAAGACACCATATTTCCTCGTAAAGATTGATGTGCAGAGTGCACGAAATGATCTTCCTGATTAGGCAACCATGGGTCATTCAAAATGTCAGTACTAGATCCATCTCCTATTCTACGAACATCTCCTGATTTCAACAGCACCTGCGCTTCTAAAATGCTCCTCCAAACATACGAGGGATTATTTACAATCTTTGCATCTAGAAAAGAGCAGTGCAGATAATACCGAGCTTTATACAATTTGCTAACTAGAGCATCCTGATTAGTGACAAGGCGCCAAGCTTGCTTACCCAGCAAAGCTATATTAAAATCGTGCAATTTGCGAAAACCTAAACCACCTTGCGATTTTCTCTTACACATTGAATCCCAACTTTTCCAACTAATTCCTCTATCTTTATTACTTGAAGATTTCCAGAAAAACCTGGACATTAAGCCTTCCATTTCCGCACACATTTTCTGAGGTAAAAGAAATATGCTCATAGCATAGTTAGGAACCGCTTGTGCCACTGACTTTATCAGAAGAAACTGATCAATATTTAATTGAGATAGAAGTGAAATCGCTTGTGCCACTGACTTTATCAGAAGAAACTGATCAATATTTAATTGAGATAGAAGTGATTTTGAAGCTCTAACAATTATCTCATCGGAAAGAAGATATTAGTGAAACAAATGGGACATAAAATTCAAAAATTTTGGTAAAATTGATAAAAAGAAGTGAAAAAAATTGACGTTTATATCCAGAAATGAAATAAATATTTTTAGAAAATTGAATAAAAAATATGTATTATCACTTTGAATATATTATTTGAAGATATTAAAAATATGTAATATGTTTATATTACATATTACCTTGAAATTAAGGTTTCGTAAATAAAATTCTATTAATTTTTTAAATTTAAGCAAAAAAAATCCCCTAATCCCTTGATCTTATAACTCTATACATTTTAAATATGTTATGGAATATGCAATAATTAAAATTATGTAACATTCCGCAAATTTAATTTTAAAACTCCCAAAATTATTAAAATTATGTAACGTTCCACAAATTTAATTTTAAAACTCCCAAAACTTTTACAAATTCAATTTTCCAAGAAACAAAATTTTAACTTTTTTATTATTTATTTTCTCATAAATATGATAAACTCCGCATCAATTAATATGAATCCTATGAATCTCATTAACAAAAACATATTATGGATCATTTAGAAAAAATTATGAAAAATATTTTGGGAGCTCAAGTATTATCCGTCTCACAAATTGAATATCTATCGTAACAAATCTGAAGACTCAAATATAAACTAATAAACTATAGTTTTATATGAATCTACACAGTCTCCGCTAAAAATGAGATAAAATAAAAATCTACACACATATCCATCCATTGGGTTCGTACCTGGAAATGATGACCTCCAGCCTCACTCGAAGCTTAAACCAATCACCACCCATGAACCTCATTCATCACCACCACTACCCACCACACTCACCCTTTCACCACATTTCACCATTCTTATCTTCATCCCCATTTCTCAAATTCAAATGCTTTAGCAACACAAATTTTAATAGTGACAACAATATTAAAAATAAACAACAAGGAGGGTTAAAAGATGTAGTGTATGGAATAGTGGATGAACAAGTACAGAGTCTGTTGGAGAAAGAAGAGAACAAGGGGTTGTTAGATGGGTTGGAAAAAGCTGCTGAGAGAGTTGAGATTGCAAGAATGGAACTTGCTGAGATTGAAAAACAAGAAGCTGAGGCCAAGAAAGTTCAAGAATATGTTAAACAGCTTGAAGCCAGGGCTTTTGAGGTATATTTCGTAGAATTTCGATAAATGAATAATCTCGATAAATTTAGGGAAATGTTATTAGGGAAATGTTATTTTCAAAGCATTTTTTTAATTTTCAGGGCTATATGTGTTGCATATTGCCCCTACATTCACAATGTGTAGCATATTCTGCAATAATATGTTACAGATAGCTCCGGAAATAAAAAATGCTCCGGATAACATTTTCCTAAATTTATATCTTTTCTATGTCCCAATATGATTAACTAATTTCGATAAATGAATAAAATTCTCCTTTTATTGATCATGTATATATATAATTTTTATTCATAGTACAATCTGGATAAATGAATACCCTCGATAAATTAATATCTTTCCTATGCCCAAATATGATTAACTGATCTCGATAATTGAAAAAAATTCTCGGTTTGTTGTTCATGTATGTAGATGTTTTTTATTTATATGTAATGAAGTAGTGTATATGTTGTTAAATTTCACGCTTTAGTACAAGGGTCTATGTGGAGGAACCAAAATTATCAAAGTGAGATATTTTCTAATGAGTATGGTTGAATTAAACCAAAACGATCACATAATGATTTCTGATTATTCTGTAGAACTTGATTACTTTAAAAGTTAAGAACAGTGGGAAGTTGGAACATTGTAATGGAGTAGGATACTATACATATAGTTAAGCCTGTAATCTTACTGTCAAACGTTTCAGACAGTTAGTACCAACTATAAAATCAATCTGGGGGAAGACACACATATAATATATTTGTGTCGAAATTTAAGACACGCATATAATATATTTGTGCCGAAATTTACAACATTTGGTACTAACGTAAAACCAAGCAGGAAAGGATGCATATGTTTTGCTCAAAATTTATAACTTTAGTACCATTTATAAAATCAAGTGGGGGTTGCCTCCTGCACCACCTGTTATGTATTGTGTTTTATTATAATAAATTAGTAGGCTCAGGGTGTTCACTGCTTTAGTATGTTGAGGCAATGGTAAAAATTTCTTCACTAGACCAACAGCTATATGTATCAGCTCTACACCTGCTACTTGTTATGGCTTTGTATCTTGGATGATCAACAGACTATTTTGTATTAATGAGTTTGTTATGGATTATTTGATTACTTCAGTTGACATAGTCAAACCTCTATAAAGGAATGGCCTCGGGAGTCGGGACCGTAGAAAATTATTCAGACAAGGTTAAAATTCATTGTCCCTTTTACATTGGGACCGGATATAATATTTTATTTGACGAGCTTATTCATCTACCTAACATTCATTTATCAAGGTTATTTTGTAAGATAAATGTACCTTAAATGGTGCTCTAGTAGTGAGGTTTAGACCCATATATATTAGAATGTATGGTAATCCTATTATTATGGTTGCTAGTAATGAGCCTTGGACCCATGAATTTGGCACAAATTCAAATATGAACTACATAAGAAGGAACACCCTTCAATCAGTCATAATTACTGATCTCCACGAAATGATTGTTCTTGTTGTATGAATTTCTTCACAATTGGTCTTGTACATTAGAATTTAGTGTTTTTAATTGATACAAATAGCTTTCCTGCATATACCAGAAGTTCCAAGTTGTGTATCATGAATGTTATCCATTTTGAAGATTGAAGAATGTCAGAGAGAAATTCTGGAAGCTAGTCAATTGGTGAAAGAGGCAGAGCGCTCTTTAGCTGTTGGCCCAGATGCCCTCACAGAGAATGAAATCAAAGCAATCAGAAAAAATAAAGAGCGACTGGAGTCTATAAAAGCTGCAATCGTTGCAGCGGTAGTTGGGACGTTAGCGGTGCTGCCTTTTTCCTTGGCTCAAGTGACCAACATTACTGAGCTAATAATCCCTTTAGGAATCACCTTCGCCAGTTGTGCATTATATGGTGTAACCTATAGATACGTAATAAGAAAAGATTTGGAAGATATTCATCTGAAGACAGGGGCAGCTGCAGCGTTTGGCATTGTTAAAGGTACATTTTTGTTATCTCTCATTTGAAACATCAGGCAGAAGTATAGTTAAATATTCTTTCAGCTGTTCAAGAACTTAATAGTTTGTCTGACGCTAATGGAGAACTTAATTGCTACGCAGGCCTAGCTGCTGTTGGAGGCGGACCTCCTCTGGAGTTTAATGCTAATAGTTTTCTGTCACATGCTTATGATGGTGGAATTTCTGTGTCTGAGAATCTTTTGATTTTTCTTTTTGCTACTGTTGGTTTGGATTTCTGTATGAAATTGCGGATTATAAGCCCATTTCCTATCGAAAGTTCAGAGTGAAGAAAGAAAATATTTTGTTTTGACACTTCCGGATACATGCTTTAGATGATTTATATCTTCATATAACATTAGTTATATTGTAAGAATTAAAGTGTTTACTCATGTGCGGATAGGAGGATCAAGTACCCGACCTTCAGGAATCTAAAGTGGAGCTCATCAAAGAATTGTAAATAGATACAATGTAATTTTATGGTCAAGGTTTACTGCTATCGACTTCTGCTGTTTTGTGTTGGCACCATCTTAATCTTTGTTGAGCTTCATCTGATGTGAAAAGAATTTTGATTTATATGATTCACTATTGTTTGAGGACAATGTCAAATATCCGATACTTAAATTGTTTTAAATTGTTTCAGCGAATCAAAAAAATGATTTACTGAATTTATACTTTAGGTTTAACTGCGATTGACTTCAGCTGTTGTGTTAGGACTTCAGCTGGGGCGGTTCTAAACATCCCGAGGCCTCAAACTGAAGTAAAAATGGAGGCCTTTTATTATGTAAATAAAACTTCTTGTTTTATGAAAAGAAACATTAAAATTTGTTTTATATATAGTTCAAATTATTCAAAAAAGTAATAGGTATATATTCTCTCGAAACTTTATAGAAATAAATTTGAACTGTCAATTTATGATCGAAAATGTGAGCAAAAGGCCAAAAGTTCATCAAAATGAAAACCAATAGAAAAAGGTCAATATACAGCATAAATATATATATTTGGAGGCCTTTATTATCAGGGAGTTGCACTCCATAGCAAACACCTTATATAACAAACAATAAAAAACATCTCATATCTAATATAATTTAAGAGTTCCGTCATAGCACCCAATACAAAAAGTTATTATTATTTTATCCTGTAGCAAGCCAGCAAAAAAAATTGAAAATTTACTGTTCACCTGATGACGTCATCATGACGTCATCAGGTGAACAGTAATTTTCAATTTTTTTTTTTTTGCAGACTTGATAGAGGGTAAAAAAATAATAACTTTTTGTATTGGGTGCCCCTGGCGGGGTCAAAGGATCTAATAGATCTAAGGTGTTCTTTGTTGTTTGTTATATAAGAGTGTTCTGTATGGAATAAAGGCAGGAGGCCTAAAGCAAGTGCTTTAGTGGCCTTATACTCCAGCCGTGTTTAACCTTAGGACCATCGTAACCCTATGTGTTGGCCATCAACAAATTAAGAAATAAATTAATGTTGGACATCATCAAATCAAGAAATCATCTCATCAGTTGTTCGCATCAACGACCAACCCCAACCTATTACACTATGTTGGCGCAACTTTTACACAAGCATATCAAAATCATTAGAGGTTATGGTGAGTCCAAAACCAACTCTACTCCATACATACTAAATCTTTACATTAAAGAGCTATGGGAAAAATAATTTGTTAGGATTGATATAGTTTTTTTTGAGAGAATACTCGAGATTCGCTGGACTATTGTGAATTATGGCAAATACGGGGTATACGCGGTGATTTCAAGTCCAGAGGTTAATCATAATTCTCCAAGTACCAAATTTACACCGATATAATGCAACTTCTAGAGTTGGGTTGGGTTGGAACTTACTTTTACACTAGAATAGTATAAATGTGGGTTGTGAGAGGTATGCCAAGGATTGACAATTAGCATATACAAGTCTCAAATCTCTTCATCATGATTTCAAATTCATCACAGGGAGATTGAGCAACATGCCAACAAATATATTGTACATTACAGTTTCAGAATATGTTAAGTTTCCCATCTAACAAATTACAACATTTATGAATAGCACTGCCCAAAAGCTTAGGCCATACTACTCATCTATCTGATTCCAGTTGTTGGATGCATTAGGGATATGTAAGAAACACCTCCAAACAAGTACTCCCGCATTAGAAAATTATGCAACTGTACTTAACATAAGAACTACAAGAACGACATTTAGACTATATACCCAGTCCTAATTTTCTTGCAACCTTATGTTATAGCAGGCCCCTAATTTTCTAGCACTTCCATCAGTTAAAACTTTTTCTAACAGCTCATACTTCTTGTGGTTAGCTTTTAGGGTTTCTCCGTGCTTATTATGAAGTTTCTCTTCTTCTTCCAGTTGTTGCTACAAAACAATAGAACACAAAGTTAAATTACAACAGTTATTAACTAAGACATATTGGAGGAAGGCTAGAGTCTACCTTGAGCAAGAAAGAAGCCTCAGCAGCATGTTTTTTAACAAGATCCTTGACCTGCTGTGCTACCTCAAAATCAGGATCTTTTTCTTCCAACCATTTACATTGTATCCTTCTACCCGGCTTCCTTGGGCGATCTTCAAACATCTCCATCTCCGCAGGAAATGCTCTTACAGGCCTTGGCATCCCAGATATCATGAAAGGAAAATCAGCAGTCTCCTCTATAATATTCATAGCCTGCTTTTCGGTTTCCATCTCGACTAAAGCAGCAGCTGTCATATTACTAGGTCCAATGTAGTTAGGAATGAATTGGACACCAAGAACATTTCCAAATTGATTCAGAGCAGTTTTCATAACCGCATCAGTTGCTAGAGGTGAAAGATTGTCAAAATAAACCGTCCTTTTCACCTTCTCTTTAAAGGCAGCATATTTATCTTCATCCGAGAGTTCCATAGCAATAAACTACATGAAAAGCAGAGAATAACTAAATAATACCTAATTTTTACAAGAAATCCTTATCACCAGAGAATCAGAAAATTAATAAAACCTTTCCGAAAGCAAATCAATCACAATCCATACAAAGAACGTAACTCACAAACAACCGAAACCATTTTTACGACACAACTCAACAAGTGGTTCATGAATACAAACAACCGAAACCATTTTTAAGACAACAACTCAACAAGTGCTTCATGAACGGCCGTATAATACATGTGGGATATATATTTCAATCAAAAAAGATCTAAACCTGCCTCCAAGGTACACAAAAAGAAAATAGTTCCATTTTACGGCATTACACATGAAACTATTTTGCTCTGTATCTCACAAGTTCTACGTATAAAAACAAGGACGGCCTGTTAAACACTCGAACTCTACCAATATTTCAAAACTACCTCCTAATGAACTGAAACGCAATATTAGTCAGAAAAGTCAATGCAGCTTACTACATGAATTAAAAATCAAGGATGCAGACCGACAATGTTGTAATGTCAATGCAGAACACTACTTACTACGTACTAAAACCGTAAATCACCTAATGAATCACAAAATAAAGGCTAAAATTGTAACGAAAACCGAGATTACAAAATACAACAATCCAATCATCATATTAAAATCCATCCAATACAAAACTACAATTCAAATAAAATCGAAAGCAACTGCCTAAATCCAACACAAAAACACAATTCAAAACTTTCACATTAAACTAAACGTTGCAATTATATTATTAACAATACTAATTGTTTGCTACATATTCAAAATCAATTAATTCAAAAAATTAGGGTTTATGTATGTATATGTTCAATTACAATATACCTAAAATTACGATAATTGATTAATTCACAATCACAGCTATATGTGTATATGATTAATCATCGATACATACAAAGATAGATACATATGTTGAGAGCTAAAGAATTACCGGAAACAGAGGGTTGAGAGCGAAGCGACAGTTCAAAACTTGTTTACTGGATTTATCAATTGAGGGGTATAAATTTTGTTGTGTAAATAAAAATTTATATTATTTTATTATCTATGATTTGAATTTGTAACATATTTTGATTTTGATTTTAAATAATTGTTTGATTTTTTGACAACGCCCTTTTTAGAGATTTGATAATATAATTAGAATTTTTATTTTTAAATTTCAAAATCTTTATTAATAATAATTTTAGTTGTGTGATAAAAACTTAAAAGCTTGTGTAAAAAATAAAACGTTAAAAATTTGATAACAAGAGGGAGTGTGTTATTTATTAGGTTACTGTTTCTAAAATTTCTATTCTTTTAGGAGAAAAAACAATTTAGCAAAAAAAAATCTATTTTTTTTGTCAAGAACTTATCTAAAATTGAACTAATTATTTATATATTCTATTTATTTAATTTTTTTTTAATAATATCTTTTGTCGTCCCCGTTCATTCTTACTCATTCTGAATTTATGAGAACAAATGTTCATTTTATTTATTTTATAGTTTGTTTAAGTGTTTAATTTTACTATCTTAAATAAAATACTGCAATTTGGGTATACGAATGCAATTTATGTCACCGTCTTTGTTCTTCCAGCATTTCATTTTCCATTGTTTCATGGTGCATCATTTTATGTAATGTTACAACTGTCATCCCACATGTTCTCATGTTCATTGTCTGCCTAATCATACGTTTAGATCCACAATCATGGATTCAGTCACATTATCCGTGCAACATATTTTCCGCGCTTATTATCCGTAAAAAATCAAAATTTTAAGTTTTTATCATAAGCACGAGGAATCGAGTTCTAATCAGCCTCGACAATCTTTCTTTTTTGTTTTGCTAAATAGCCTTGACAATTTTTGTTTATGTCCAATGCATATAGTTCAATATCTCTTTGTGTACATGGCAATGCAATATCAAAGGTTTCGTCTATTACCTAAAGTCTGTATGAAGAATTTTGGACTTGACTATTTACCCCAAACTCTAAAGACTGGCGGTCAATTGCATAAGTATGCTGCAGCATAGGTTTCTTGTAGACGGGCCCTCAACTCTAAATAGTAGATCTTGGGATGTAATCATTTTTGTGCTATTTTTGTCATCAATATGTGGGGTTGACTATTAAATAATTGTCCACAGATGAAGTTGCCTATCAGACTACATGATGCTCATGTATGTATTAAAAAAAGTAGCTTTCAACTTGACATTTCACACTCCAATAAGCTAGATCTCTACCACTAATCTCGCCAACTATATATGTTGTGTCCCTTATTAGTCATTACTTGTTTAACACCAGTAGCCAGAGAGAAATAGAGAGAGATGGGGAGTCTTGGTATTCAAAAACAGCTGCTATGTTCTACAAGTCTCCTGTTTCTTCTGCTGATCCAGACTCAAGTCTTGTGCTACCAATACAAGGTTGGAGATTTAAGTGCTTGGGGTTTGCCCGCTTCATCGAATAAAAATGTCTATGCCAAATGGTCTAAAAAATACAATTTGAAGATCGGAGACTCTTTACGTAAGTTATCGTTTTCTTGTTTGATCTTTCTCTTGACTGCATTGTCAATCACCAGCTCTAAGTATGAATCTTGTTTATGTTGCAGTTTTTCTGTATCCACCAAGTGAAGATTCAGTTGTGCAAGTAACCGAAGAAGCTTATAACAGCTGTAACATTGCAGATCCAATCTTGTATATGAACAATGGCAACTCTGTCTTTAACATTACTTCTCTCGATAACTATTACTTCACCAGTGGACAAAAGGGCCACTGTGAAAAATATCAGAAACTCAAGATTTCTATGCTTTCTGGTAATGCATCTTCTTCAGCACCAGCACCTCCTTATGGTCCAGCAGCATCACCCTCTTATGAAAATGTGTTTGGAACAATCCCAGCGCCGCCTTCTTCATCGCCATCGATCAACATACCAGTCTTCTTGTCAGTAGCCATGGGGTTCTTAGTTTATGTGCATTAGTCTTGGCCACCATTTGAAAGAACACACTGATACTCAAATGTCCATTCTAAAAATGCTTCATTCATTACAAGTTCTCTACTTTAAATTGATTCTTTAACATATGTATAAGATTCTTTGTTTTGGCAAGCTGTGTAAAACTTTAAAGGGGACCCAATTTTGTACTTCTTCAAGTGCTATAAAGTTACATCTGTTATATATTTAATTTTTATAGTATTTCTTTAAAGAATACTTAAAGCGTACTAGCACCAAAGTGAACATTTTCCAGTAATTTTTTTGGACAAAAAAGGCACCACAAAAGTGACAATGTTTAGAAGGCACGGAAACACTAATGAACAGAGATGCCATTAACAGTTCTCGTCTACTTTACAGAGTTGATACAAGAGCATTTTAATTTATTGTGCCAGACATGAAACCTTTACGTAGTTTGCACCAAACATAAGGTTAACCTACTAGCAAATTGGCACAATATATTTATATCTAACAACAAAATTCACTTTTAAAGCAGCCAAAACAGTGATGAACCTAGTACATAAATATAATGATTATGATTTACTTTCTAGGGTATCCTCTCTGTAGGTCCGTTAATATCTTATGTAGGTTGCAGAATGAACTCCCAACAGCTGCAAACTACAATTGTGAAGGAAATCAGTTGTTAGCTTGTCATTTCCACATCAACATTCACTGGTTTTTTGTCAGCTACATAAGCCGCCTCTGGAGTTCTTTCTTCTGCAAACTGTGCTGATGTGGATGTTGATTCACCCCCTTTGAACATGTTTCGTGGTTGGGGTGCACTAGAGTCCACTTCCATAGCAGAAGACCTAGGAGGAGATTGAGGTTGGACCTCAACTTCTGGATATGCAGCTTTGAACCTTGCTCGAAGCCCTTCATCAACCAACCGTACTCCATTCAGCTGATTACCTAGTGACATCCACCTGATATATGTAAAGAACTGGTTAAAAGGATATCCTATACCATAGATAAAGCTCACAAAATTAGAGAAATTTAGTTCAAATGTTATTGCAATTTGTCACCAAGAACAAACCCCAAAATGTAAACGATGAGCTTAAACTATAATCTAGAACAGTGGAGCACTCAGCACAGAGAACAATATTAGCATTTTTTTGCGGGATGAGGCGGAAATCAACACACTGGTAGCTTCTTGATATAGTTCTATGGGCACCCCTAAACAAATCTTTGTTAATAGCAATTGCTGAAGAGGCTTAGCCCTCTCACAGGGTCACAGGCCTAGGTTTCTTGGATCAAAAAAATATTTGTTACTAGTAATTTGCTGGGGAGATTTAGCTCCTTTGAATTGATATGTATATATCAAAAGAGTTGTAGATACTTGTATTCTGTTGCAAATTTCTACAACCGAAATGATTAACTGAAATGTAATGATTACTACTATTAAGAACTTGCATCCTTCTCCCAATTCATTATCTTGGAATTTTATTCAACTTTTTTGAAATGTAATAAGCACAAGTTTCATTCTAAGGGAGCATTTACAGGGCACCCACAATTATTACCTCCATCCGAAAAAGACTTTTACGCACATACTGCATTGCAGATATAGGTAAACAACATTCTATTATTCAATTCCACTTTGAGTCCTACATATGGAAAGATAAAGCTTATTCTCATCCTTTAGAGCAGTGAGAACTGAGAACACATTATGCAGACATCAGCCAGCTAAACTGGTGAAATTATTTGGATAGGTAGGCCAAGATAGTTAGGTGTCATTCTATTCTACTTTACACCTTATTTACGACAAATTTATCCAGTGAAGCAAAACAGCCATGATCTTGGCAGCAGGAGATGGCAACGGTTGAATTCATGTATCAGAAAAAGTTCAAAAGCACTTATGTGAAAAATGGCAAGAAAACATAGTAACATACCCTGCATGTGTGTTATGCATGCGAGCAAACAGCTCAAGCTTTCTTGTCCTTGGGCTTATCCTCTCGAGCATTGGGTACATCTACCAAGTAATAAGACACTATGTTAGAGTGCTACTTCAAATCTTACATGGCACTTAGAAAACATTACTTGATTACGCAAAATGCAACAAATATTAAAAGGAAGAAGCCCGATACATCAGAATAATTGATTTAGGTATATTATCAATGGACTCCATATAATTAGTGAAGTAACCATATCAGACTCTCTAGACTCCAATCTGGATAAGGGCGTGTGAAGTCCTACTCTGCATGCTAAGTGACCTTTGGTCTTTAGGGAATAATAAAGACAGGGAAAAGCAAAAGAGAACAGTTTTCTTTGTTTCAGAAGACCTAAATTCTTTTAAATGATCTGGCATTTAGATGGCTTCAAGTTCATGTAGATGCTCAGAACAATATAGTTTTCAATAACAGCCAGCAAATTAATTGCACTGTGAAAGCTTTATATCCAGATTTTGTGTCTCTGGACTTGCCTACAATTTATTGTCAACAAGTCAAAGAAAGAAACGGCATTTAACGATTTTAACACTCAAACACACATCTGTGACTGTGTCCTGCACTGTAGTCTAAGTCCTTGTAATAGAGGTAGAATAATAAGGATAATGCACTAAGAAGCAAAGGAATACACCCAACAAAAACCATATTAGATTTCACGAGCTCACAGAAACCATTGACTGACACTAGTAGATATAATAAAGGTTAGAAAAGGCAAAATCGCCTCATATATCACCAATGATTAGGATATAATTAACAAAAATCTAATGTTATTAAACAGAAAAAATTAATGCAAAAGAGACAGCGTTTTGCAAAAGAAAGATATCCTAATTTAACAACACAAAAATGTGAAGGGTAAATAAATATTGCTCAATAAAATATGTTCAGTTAGGATGATTATCCAAAAGTGACTGTTGTATGCAGATGCTGCCCCAAAAAGATTAAGATGGTTCTGAGCCAAGCGCCCAAGCCTTAATATGAGCTTCTTATTTATCTATGTTGATTGATCAATGTTTATAGTACTGATATATGTCCTAATTTAACCATTATCTATGTGCAGTAAATCAACTATATATTAGTTTTCAGGTGTTTTGCCTCATACATGATTGACGACTTGTGTATCTGAATATTTCTGAAATGTTCTGGTCCTGTCTTCATTTTTTATTTTAGTGCTACATATTAATATAATATGTCATAAGCTTCTAATAAGCATCTAACTTTTAGATCAGAAAAAAGGAGATGCATTTATTATACCTCGTCTGGCTTGCGACTTGTTTCTCGAACCTCGGCAACAATCACATCAGTGTCAATGTTCCTATTCACAATTGGATCTCCTTTTATTCCAACAAGGCAATGCTCCTTGCTATGATTGAGCCAATGACCTGTGCGTCCTGTTCTGATTATTCGCTGAAGTTGATTAGTTTTCACCCAGATGATCTCCTCCACGCGCTTATACCCCCAAAGTTCTAGACTGGAAATAGAAGAAAAGATGCAAAATGAACAAACTTAGGTATAACATCGAAGCCACTGCCCAGCATAACAAAAAAGTGCTGTAGGAAATCAACACAACAGTATGCACAAAATGTTTGCTCTAGCCCAAACATCATTCTGAAGGACACAACAGAGAGCTTTAACAATTGTACTAAGCAGGCTAACATACATAACATCAAATTTATTATTGAAGATAATATATAGTTGCTCACCGACACAGTACCAGAGTTTAACCACTGTATTAAGCAGTCTAACATACATCATATCAAATTTTAATTGAAATTAAAACCAACTTGCTCTCTACTGCGATACCTGTAATTGCCTTGCAATCATTAGAATGTATATGCAAACATGTTACCATACACAATGTTTCTATAACCTAATTGTTTTGAGAAAATTTGGACTGCTTAATAGACATCTGGGTTCAAGGAATAAGTAAACTATGAATGACAAATTAGCAAAGCAAACTGGCTGGGTAGAATTGACCACCAAATATGAGGACATAAAAAAGTGTAATAAAAGTTTAAATAGAAAAAAAAGCTTATAAGTATTCCATGATCTACGTGTACAATTTGACACAAAAGACAATTCAGATTCCTGACTTGTTTATCTAGAGGTGATAAGTCTTCCATAGAGAGAGAAACTCGCACAAATGCATTCATGTAATGGCTGAACTCCTAATTTAAACACCGGATATCAGATATCACAAGACTGTCTTTTTTATTTTCCTAAATTTATTTTTTGAAAGCTTTTATTTTGATAAAATATTACAAGACTGTTGTGAAAAGCACGGACCCACAAAAGGTACAAGAGTCGATATTACAGTGGAACTCACTAAGCACGATTAAACAGAATTTTTCGCCAATTTAAAACTTGCATCAAATCGCATCTTTTTGAATTGCATTTCTGGCGTATGACTACTTTTCGTAACATCACGTTGATACACACCTACTATTAGATAGACACACAATATAATATGATTTATACTTGGCTAGTGTATACCCTTAAGTTTGAGTTGATGTTGACACTCAAACCTGATCTTTTGATTTTGTTCAAATGGATGTCAACATGGTTATAACACAACGCTCTAGCCACAAATTAGTACATTTTTGACCCAAAAGAGAAGATATGATCTGCAACTAAACTAGGGGGAAAAAAATATTTTCCATTAAAATCACTTTTTACTTAATATGTAATCCATATGTGAGCCATTTCAATTATATTGTAATAATTTCTGGCTAAAAGGCTTATTCTATTTACACCCTCCTAAGGTAAAAACAAACTATCAGCTTTTGATAGTCAGATTTGGGGAAAATTTTAGGGTTAGATATGCATTTAATGCTTTATAGTAAGATAGACACTGGTAAGGCGAAAGTTAAATTTTACTCAAAGGGTGCTACGACATATAACTCTGTGCGGCAAGCAGACAAAATAAAGCATGGACTGCATATGCTTGACTTCACGATCATAAACTTTATAACTTGTAAACTCCAAAAATATACTCAGCCCAAATATGAAATATCAATAGTTCAACTATTATCAAATTAAAACTCAGAACGCATGTGGTGACATACCATTCTCGTCCAAGCTCCATCGCTCGTCCAGTTACCCAAAGAAATATTAGCCCATCAGTTTGCAATGCAGGAACATTAAGGGTACGCATTTCATCATCAGCCATAGTACCATAAGGCAATTCCATATGAATGTCCCATGGTGGATCTGCCATTATAACTCCATATTGCCCTAGAATGTCCATTCGGAAGTTACGAATGTCACAGTTAATCCACTGTGATTCACCAAGCTCAACTTCTGAACAATATTCTGCACGTTGAGGCTTGAGTGTCTTTTGAGGGATTCCCATCATCACTTGTGATATATCTGGAGTTGAGTCGAGCTCGTAATGAACATATTTACATGTCTATCATAGAAATAAAAATATATAAATTGTTAGTAAAGGATATCACAAGTATATTTTCCCTGCAAAATACTGGCTATAAAGAACACAGCATTCACCTTCATGTGTCGGCATGTATCCAGAAAGGAGCAGTCCCCAAGATTAACATCGGTATGGGGGGCAATTATGCGCCGAAAATGAACCTGATAACATGATGATTATTTAACATTATTAGATAACTGTGGTTGTTTCAAATAAAGTAGTTCCATAATTTCAATTTCCTGCTTATTACATTCCATCATATGAAAATAAGTAAACGTATCATGTAACAGCTTTTAAGATCAACATTTGTAGTCTACACAAGCACACCAGATAGAAATTAGCAACAAAAAAAAAAAAAAAAAAACACACCAGATAGACACTGCCGTTCACCCATATTTTTTTGCCATTTTATTTCGAATATATATTTATTGAAGCAAGTTGTTAAAACCGCCAAAACAGGCCACAGGTCACCCTGAATTGAAAGCTGAACGAACCAGCAATTAGATACCTAATAGGCCATCATTTATGCTAAGCTTTAAAAAAAAAACTAACATAAATCTAGCTCAAAGTGATCTATATTTGACTTTTAGAAGACTAGACAAAACACATTCGTTGACGTTTAGCATAAACATATAAGATGACTTCGTTAACAACGGTTACATCAGGAGTTTGTAATCAGTTATGACAAGGACACGCAATACCGACCTTCTCACACGCAAAAAACGAACCAGATTGACGTCTACAATCTTCTTTGGTTAAAGCTGAGCAATACTCCTTCACTTGGGAACCACCTTTGCTTTTAAACTGAAATAACAATAATTCAGTCATAATGGTAAAAACACTATTATGTTAAGAAAAATCCTCATGGATATTTGCAGAAGTATATATTGTATACAATCACAAGTGCAAAGATTAATTTCCATATAATATGCAAAATATAGATGCTTCCACAGTAAACAATTAATTAGCCACCTATATTTTTACCAACATGACAAAATATATATAAGAGAGAGTGTGTGTGTGCGCGTGGCACGTGGGGGCACATACATGTACTATTTCCTGATGATAAGGGCTGAAAATAATGCTTAGCTACCGTTTTTACCATATCAACAAACCAAAAAAAAAAGAGAGTGTGTGCGTGTGTGGCTGTGACTCTGCGTGCACAGGCACATTGCCGTAAATGTTCTACATTACAAGGTGTCTACCATGTGTGATTGATAATGTCAGAAAATGTTGCTGCAAATCAAATTGTGGTTGAATAATGCAGATGCCAAATGTCATTATGAACACCCAAATTTGTTTACTTCATCAAGATTGCAAATATTTTTGTATGGGTGTATGTGAATTATAAAGCTCTGCAAATAACAAACCTTAGCTGCAACAGCAGTTTCTTTGGCAGTAGGGCGATGAATGAGGTCCAAAAGCTCCTCTCCAGTTTTTGATTTCTGCAATTCCTTAAACGACTTCTTATTAAGTAATGCTTCAAGATCCTTCAAATCATCCTCCTCACTCCTGGGCTTCATAGAAGTCGGACTAGGACCACCAAATTGTCCATTCGGACCAATTGGAGGCCTATGCATAGGAGGAACACCCATCATATTCACCATTCCTCTCGGTCCCCTTGGACCCATCATTGCACCCGGACCTCCACCCCCAGGAAACATAGGCGGCATTCCCGGAAAATGTGGATCTCCAGGTCCCATCCACACATCTGGCATCGTTCTACCCATCGGTCCCCCCATCCCAAACATCCCATTATTATTACTATTATTATTATTATTAAACTCACCCCCTCCCCCTCCAATCACCCCCGGCTGCTGACCCTGACTCGAATTCCCCTCACTCTTAACAACCTGTTTACTCTCCGGCAACTCCTTAACCAACCTCCCTCTATCAATCTCCACAACCATAACCCTCGACTTCCCACTCACAACAAACTCCTCCAACTCCACTCCACCATTCTCCTCCGCTATCGACCTCAACGCCATTTCCACCCCACTAATCCCCCCTTCCCCACCCAACTCCCTCAACGCAACTTTCTCCTCATTACTCCCACTCACATTATTCTCCAACTTCATCAAAACAGTCGAGGAGTCAATAGGCGTAAACGGAACCCTCTCCAACAAACAAACAGCAACCATACACCTAACAATCGACAACGAACTCCTCCCCCCACTCCCATCCCTCTCAAGACTCAATCTTTCCCCATCCCCACTTTTCGAAACCTCATTCGACTTACTCAAACTCTTAAAAATCTCATCTTTCGATACCAAAACACCCTCATTCTTGAATCTTTCTACAGATTTGAACTGGGTTTTTGAAATCTTGGGGATTTTAGTAGGAATTGGAAGTGGGGTTTTAGATAAAGGTGTAAAAGGCTTACCACTAAAAGAAGATATTACTTTTAAAGAAAGATCAATTTCAGAGACAATGTGAGGGACTTGTACCTGAAGAGAAGCAATTAGATCCATCTGGGCATTGTGTAATTTGTCTATTCTTGATTCTAGCTTCTCTTTCATCTCTGATTCTTTGTCCTCCATGGTTCAATTTGGATAGAGATATGTGTGTGTATGTATAGATTTTGTGGATTTGGGTTTTATGTGATTAGGGTTTATCAAGGTTTTTAATTTGGGTAGAGAAAATAAAGTGCTGTTTGGAGCAAAGTGATAATTATGAATGCGAAAATTCGAGAAATTATGACGCAATAATATGTTTCTTAATTTTATACGACTACTTTTTTTTCTCTTCAAAATAAAAGTGTTTTCAGGTTCAATGGTATAAACTAGGGGTGTACAGATCATCCGCAAATCGCAATCGCACCGCAAATCATTCGTAATCGCAATCGCAAAAATTGCCATAATTAAAAAATCGTAAAATCGCAACCGTAACCACTCGCATATTTGCGGGTTGGTTGCGGATTTAAATATTGAAAAATCGCAAAATCGTAACCGCAACCGTAATATATTTATTATATATATATATATTAAAGATATATATTTTTTATATTATATATTTTTATAAATATAAATGAGAAATTCATAATGGCACCCTTGTACTTTTGACTTTTCTCAATGGTACCCTTTTCCCATAGGTACCCTTCATTATTCAACTGACAAGGGTACCATTGAGAATTTCATATACTAACATTTTGGTCGATGAAGTGTCATTTCATGAAAAAGCTAAAAATACAAGAGTAGCACTTGTAAGTCAAAAACACGAAATGACACCACTTGGAAAAGTCAATAACAGATGGACACCATTGAGAATTTTCCAATATAAATTAATAAATCACATATTATATTATATAATTAGAAGTCTTGGTGCTAATTCTTTAGCATTGATGTTGGGGCCTTACATCATATTTCTTTGAATTATGTTAGTTTTATATTTCCTTTTCTTGTCATGGACTTATCACAGTGCAAACCGCACCGCATAACTGCCACTTTAACCACAACCGCAAGTGCGGATAATTGCAACCGCAATTACGATTGCGGTTGTAAATTTCAAAAACCGCCAAAATTGAAAAATCGCCGTAATCGCCAAAAACCACCTGCAACCGCACCGCATACACCCCTAGTACAAACTTTTAACAAAAAATTATTAGTTGATATATCATAAATGGGTTTATGAGTGTTGGTCCCATCTATCATAATTTTAAACATAAAACTATATTAATTACGAAAACAATAATTACAAAAATAGCTTAATTAATAACTCGAGTTCGTAATTTGACGTCAAACCAATATAAAATTTTAGATTTAGAGCATCTCCAACGGTGTTAGCTAAAATGGTTAGCTAAAATAATATAAAATAATGATTATGTAAAATTTACTGAACCTGTAAAGAGTTGTACTTTGGTGTTAGTTATAATTGTTAGCTATATTTAAAAAAAGTATTTTATTGTTATTTCAATTAATAAATATATATAAGATTAAACTAAATTGACGACGTGTCACAATATAAGTGGATATGATATTTTTAGATGTTATGTATAAATTTTTGGAAATCTTCTGTATCTTGTTTTCTAAAATTATAGCTAACAGGTTGATCGGTTGGAGTGGTGGTTTTTTTGAAGGATTTCTATAAATGATGACACGTAGACTTTTATGGCTAACAGGAGTGAAGGTTGGAGATGCTCTTAGGCCCCGTTTACCAAATCTTAAATCGAACTTATAAGTTACTTATTTCAGAAAAAAATTTGATATTTATATATTTTTTTTTAGAGAAAAATGAGTAGGAGAAATTTAATATTCGTTATCTTGCAAAAATAAGTTACTTATTTTAGAAAAAGTACATATTTATGTATTTTTTCCCAGAATAAGTAACTTATTTTTGAAATATAAGATTTTTCAAACGGAACCTTAGATTATCAAGTACAAAATTGTACAGAGATACTGTAAAAGGCAATAGGAGTATGATTTTATGTAAGAGAAAGAGTTGATATTAGAGACATATCCCTGGTCTTGATAAATAGTCATCAGACCCTCTTATTTCTCCCATTTTTTTGCCCAATCAACACTTCGTACTCGAAGACCTCTTCTTCCTCCGCTAAATTCTATATATATTTTTCTTATCATGCTAATTTTATCTTTGCACATCATCGTTTCGTACACCATTCGTTAACTTGGTAATGTTTCGAAATTTGCATGGTCTCTTACTAGTTGTGATTAATTATTTTGTTTGTAAATAATCAAACAATCATCACGTAATACATTATTGTGTGATGACCCAATCCATTACATATTGTTTCGAAATTTGTATGATCTCTTGCCACTAGTTAATTCGATGAATATATGTTTTCGAATGTATGTGCAATTTTTATTACTGTCTAGTGCTATCTTTTCTTTATATTAATTTTCTTTTTCATTTATGAGTCACCCTAAGAAATGTGCTGCTGTTATGCATATGTTGCAGAAACTCTAACGTGTTCGACAGCATGATTTTCTGAAGCGAAGTTGAAATTGAAGCTGCTCTAAACATGGAGTATGGTGACAAATTTATGTCGAATGAGCATCAAGAACAACTTAGAGCTGCTTCAGAAAGTATAGACCCGTTATCGGTTTCCCCATTACAGATTTCCACATCAAAATCTCCCAAGTCCCCGAGATCTCCAAAGTCACCAAAGTCTCCGAGATCACCTAATGCTCATCATGGAAAACATGGCGCTGGCAAGCCTGGGAGTCCCCTCAAGAATGACAGGCATTCACATTCTGGAAGAGACGGTCGTCCTAAGAAAGGTCACCAGCATATAACTATAATTTCTGTCGATTGATAATGTTTGTGGTAGAGCATCGTGTACAAATAGTTACGATTTATCTAAGGAAGCGATATAATTAGCAAATGACAGAAGAGTTTTCATGATGAAGTAATGAATTGTGCAGATACTAGTAATATTATGTATCTGAGAAAGCAATACTAATAATCATGTTGAACCAATCAAATTATAAACTAAGAAGATGTCATTATCCAATTATTAACGGTATCATGTATTCAACTATTATATTTTCTGTTTGTAGTAAATTCCAGTAAAGATAGAGGCCTACTGCCTTTCAGTGATTATAAACATAGTACTATAAGGGCCTTGTTGTTGTGTATTTGCTGTTTGTAGTATATAGTTTCTATCTTTATGTCGAATTTTCTTAAGAAAAAAGAAAATAATCTTGATGGATTATGTAAAGATTCTTTGGAAGTTCAAAGGTCATGTTGATGAATAATGTAATTGTTTTGCAGGCGGTTGTGGGGGAAAAGGAACCTGGGGCGGCATGCTTGATATGAATGATGAACACCTTGACCCTAATGACCCAAACTACAATAGTGCCGAGGTAGTTTAGTAGTAACTTTAATCTCCTTTTTCTGGGTTTTAAGACAAATACTGCCAAAACCTTCTATTCTTGTTTGTGGGAATTTTGACAAGTAAATTAATGTTTAGTTTAGATAAGGATAGGAAGTACCCCCTTAGCGCTTAGTATTAGCTTACTATATATGTATGTCAAAGGAGTACTGTTATTGCAGGATAAGGATAAAACAAGTGCAATACAATCAGACTCACCACTTGGGGAGTACAAAAAGAAGGCAACAGTGATCGTGGATGAGTACTTTGCGACTGATGATGTTGTCTCAACTGCTAATGAATTGCGGGAACTTGGAATGCCAAATTATAATTATTACTTTGTTAAGAAGCTTGTGTCTATGGCAATGGATAGGCATGACAAAGAAAAAGAGATGACCGCTATTTTGTTATCCTCACTCTATGCTGATGTCATTGATCCCCCACAAGTTTACAAGGGATTCAGCAAGCTAGTCGAAGCAGCAGATGACTTGATTGTAGATATACCAGACACAGTTGATGTTCTTGCATTGTTTATTGCCCGAGCTGTGGTAGATGACATACTTCCTCCTGCATTTTTGAAAAAGAAATTAGAGTCCTTGCCCAAGGATTCTAAAGGAATAGATGTGATTAAAAGAGCCGAGAAGGGATATTTATCGGCCCCTCTCCATGCAGAAATCATTGAGCGGCGTTGGGGTGGGAGCAAGAACAAAACTGTTGAAGATGTAAAGGCTCAAATTAACAACCTCTTAGCAGAATATGTTGTTAGTGGTGACAAGAAAGAGGCATGCAGATGCATCAAAGATCTAAATGTTCCTTTTTTTTACCATGAGATAGTTAAACGAGCTATCATAATGGCAATGGAAAGGCCCCAAGCAGAGGGACGTCTTCTTAATCTATTAAATACTGCTGCTGATGAATGTTTAATCAATTCTAGTCAGATATCGAAAGGATTTAGTCGGATTATCGACACTGTTGATGACTTGTCACTAGACATACCAAATGCAAGGGAGAAATTGCAGATTATTATATCAAAAGCAGCATCAGAAGGTTGGGTATGCGCCTCATCTTTGAAGTCATTGTCTTCACCATCTGCAAAGAAGGGCTTAGAAGATAGTGCAGCCAAAGCTTTCAAGATGAAGGCTCAGTCCATTATTCAGGAGTATTTCCTTTCAAGCGATATTCAAGAGGTAAGTAGGTGTCTAGATTCAAAAAATAGTTTTTGTGCAGCGGAACTGAATGCAATATTTGTCAAGAGGCTGATAACGCTGGCAATGGATCGTAAGAACAGAGAAAAAGAGATGGCTTCTGTTCTGTTGTCGTCGTTGTGTTTTCCAGCTGATGATGTCGTAAATGGCTTTACTATGTTGATTGAATCTGCAGATGATACTGCCTTAGATAATCCAGTTGTGGTTGAGGACCTAGCTATGTTCTTAGCTAGGGCAGTGGTAGATGAAGTGCTTGCTCCATCACACTTAGAGGAGATTAAGAGCCAGTGCTCAGGGACAGACTCAGGTGGGAACAAAGTGCTGCAAATGGCACAATCATTGCTCAAAGCTCGTCTTTCTGGAGAGCGAATATTGAGGTGTTGGGGTGGTGGTGGAAGGGCAATTGAAGATGTCAAAGACAAGATTGGTAAGCTGTTGGAGGAGTATGAGTCTGGAGGAGAGATTACCGAAGCTTGTCGTTGCATAAAGGAGTTAAATATGCCATTTTTCAACCATGAGGTTGTTAAGAAATCACTTGTGGCAATTATAGAGAAGAAAAATGACAGATTGTGGGGTTTACTAAGACAGTGTTTTAGCACAGGGCTCATAACAATGAATCAGATGACCAAAGGCTTTGGCAGATTAGCAGAATCACTTGATGACTTGGCTTTGGATGTTCCCGATGCTGAGAAGAAGTTTGCACAGTATGTTGAACGAGCCAAGGCTGAAGGCTGGTTGGATTCATCAGTGAGTTTCCAAAGATCAGGACATGTTGTAGAAAATGGAGCTTTCTCATGATTCTCAAGGCAGGCTTTCCCCCTAATATGCGCTTGAAAAATATCTTATGCAAGCCTGTTTCAAATGTCATTCCATTACAACTACACATTAGCTACATCTGAATCCATGATATGCATAGATATTTGTTGTTTCATAACATTTTTTTTTTTGAAGATTGTTTTATAACATTTTAAACTACTGGATGATACTTATTTCTTGTTTTCCATAATTGTAGATTTTTCAGTCCTAATTACTTTATTCGAAATCAGAGAGGTTCATATTCGTTTTGTGAAACTCATTTTTGTAACACTGATTTCGACTATTATATATCTGACTAAAGCTTCTTAACATGCAGCAAAATCATTTTGGAGGCAAAACACATTATCACTCACCCATTGAATAAACCCAGAGGATTGTTCTTATTTGTCAGAAAATGAGATTAGAACTATTCTTAATGCAAAACACATTATCACTCACCCATTGAATTTATTTTGGCAATTCTCACTAAATAATTTATTTGAGTCATTAATCTGAACATCCTGAAGTTCTGGATGACCAAAATTAATGTAAGTCGAACATACATAGAACATATCATTACATTCACAAACAAGAAACACCACATAATGTCAGTGGATAAATATTTAACCAACTTCTTCAGGAATCACCTCACTGTTTTCCGTTATTGGGTTGACTTCATACCAATCACCCAAGCCAAAATTAGCCATCAGTAACCAAACAACAGTTATTAGCTCTCTGCCTTGGTATAGTTGAGGAGCATAAGCACTTGACCTGATATTACTTGCCGCATATGATAGCAGTTCCACCCACAACTTGCTCAGTACCAACCATTTATCCTTCGAGGATAACAGTTTTAGCTCTTTGGCCAATTGAGATGCTTTGAACAATAAGAATTTATATTCTTTCGTCTCTCCAAGAACTGGTTCAGCTTCTTTCGTCTCTCTGAGAACTGGTTCAAGTTCGCTAAGAATTGTTTCACAGGCCTTTATCTGTAAGGTCTTCATCTCTTTATTGCTCTCTCTACCAAAGAAACAACACTTTCTCTTCTTTAGTTCGGGTAATTTGGTTTTGAATAATTTGCTAACCTCATTGCAAGTATTTAGGAACTTCCTTTCCCCAGTGGTAGAAACCGCAGACATCATGTCAGGCTTCATAACCAAAAGATATGCCATGTAGTCTGATAGCTGCTTTGCAATGTCGCGTTGTTCTGAGTTATCAGTCAGTTGATCTTGGCTGTCATTGTAGCAGAGTTATGTAGCAATGTGCCACAAGATAAGGACCTCATCAAAGTTATAAGTTTCTACAAAACGAACAAACCTTTCAAAGCCTGCAACTTTAAGTACCCACTCTCCTCTGGACGAACATATTTTTTTGGCCATGGCTATACTGGGCGCGTTCTCTGCTTTCATTCTCAGCTCATTGAAAATAAATTTAGTTATGGAACGATTGAGTGGTCGTGATTTTACGTACCAGATCCCATTCAGAATGCTGGCAAGGCCCAAATAAGTATGAATTTTTTCCCTTTCTTTTGAACATCTATGTAAACAGAAAAATATCAAATTGAATGTTGACAATGATTGAAACCACCTGCTATAAAAAGGTTCTGATTCCCAACGATGATCTATGCCTCCAAGATAACCAAGCAAGCAATCTATGATCAGATTAATAGTTTAATTAACAAACAGTATCCCATCAACAAACTTATGTTTCCAGTGGTTGGTGTTTGCATCAGACAGAGGCCTGAGCTTAACAATTGTCCAGTCACAGGAAAGTAGCATAAAAAATTGAACCACATCCAACACAATTGCTCCGATAAGCAAAATGTATGTAATCACTAGATTAGTCCCAGATTTTGATTCCCCAAAATGGTAGAAACTATTCTCAAATTTTAAGTCCTTAGTTACCACAAAATGGAAGAGCGCAAAGGAAGCAACAAGTGCGATAAAGGATAGAGTTCTACAGCAGTAGCCGAATTTGTGATGCAACACAGGTCGTTTGGTGAAAAGAACTGTTGGAATTCGGGCATAATAACGCAACGGAAATAACGTAAATAACAATTAAAAACGAATTCCAAAGCCCGGATCCATGTATAAAATGATGATTATGGTATAAAAAATTCTCAAGAACAAGATTGTACCTTGTTTAAGCTTTCCAATGGATGTCAAATGGAGATCCTAGCTTGTTGATCTTGAGAGTTAAAATTATAACTCCTCCACCGGAATCCACACTTGAATGCTTGCTTGAATCGTCGAACGATTTTCGCCACGGGACGAGGTACTAGCCAAAATAAATAATCGATGTGTTCTTGACAAATCTTGATTTCTCCCTTGTCTCTAAGATGTGTATAAACTGAAATTTTCAGTTGT
This sequence comes from Saposhnikovia divaricata, assembly GCA_036435485.1. NCBI lineage: Eukaryota > Viridiplantae > Streptophyta > Magnoliopsida > Apiales > Apiaceae > Saposhnikovia > Saposhnikovia divaricata. The sequence goes on from CM071595.1 coordinate 21,838,224, forward strand.
GTTCTCCAAGAAGACTAGCCAACATTTGGCTTATAAAGAGAAATAAAGAAAAATGGACCATTAAACAATTAGGCCATTTTTTATTTAAACAAATCTTATTTATTTAAATAAATTAATTAAGTCATACTTAATTAATCAAATAAGTCAAGAAAATACATCTTCAAATTTTATCTTTAACTAATCAAGTCTCACTTAATTAATTTTATAAAATTCGAATTATTATTTATTATTAATTTAAAATCATAATTTAAATTATTATTAATTTAAATTCATGAAATAAATTAATATCCCTTTTAAACATTCTTTGTGTGTGACCCTGTAGGTTATTATTTAATTGGCAACAATTTTATTCTTTAATAAAATTGTAAACAATAAGCGGCGTCTAGTAACACATTATTGCTACCCAATAAAACAATAATTAAATAAACGATTCAATCAACCTTTTATGACTAATATTCCATGTAATATAATCCCTTTAAATCATGATATTATAGATTAAACTCGAGGCATGTAATGTGTCATCCTCTTCATAATTTAATCTTCATTTTCTTGATCGATGAGTAGACTATTTAATCAAATCAACATTTGAGCATGGCCATGCATTTCATAGTCTCACTCAAACAAGAGGCCGATAATATCACTCCTTTATCTAGAGATTTAAATTCCATCTAGATCGTTCATATTTCTCACATGATTCATAATATATCCGACATTCACCTTTATCATTATCCGGCTAAAGATAATTTTTGACGAATTCAAAATATATTAATTCTCATGTAGAATTATAACGACTTCAGGTCTAAGGATCATTACACCATTATCACTGTGAGAATACATATGACACATTTATTATTATTATTTACCATGATGTATCTCACGGTGGGTCTGTCCAGTACCCCGTACTCGTACAGTTACCTATGCATTGCTTTTAGTATCTGCATACTTATGACCAATGAGATGTGGTCATCTTGTCAATAAACATACTAGCCTTAATGTATTATTATTGTCCTAAGTAATAATAATACTCGGCTAGGGACATTTAAGAATATGATACAATCATTATATAATCTCATGTTCAAGTCACATACTTGCAACTACATAATTTGTATCAAGATTCCAAGGACATTTATTATACTTTATTTATTTCGCAGTAAATAAAGCCAATAATAAATATATATATCAAATATATAAAATCACTCAAACACAAATACAATTGATTGTATTGACTCTAGGGCACCAATACTAACAATCTCCCACTTGCACTAGAGCCAATCATTCATGTATCGAATACCCATGCTACTAGTGTGACATTCATGCTTCTGCTGCGACAGAGCCTTAGTCAGCGGGTCTGCAATATTATCATCAGTATGCACTTTACATATGTGAATATCTCCTCTATCATTTATCTCTCGAATAAGGTGATATCTCCGAAGTATATGCTTTGTTCTGCTGTGAGCTCTCGGCTCCTTGGCTTGTGCTATAGCTCCATTATTATCGCAGTAAAGATCTATGGGATCTGCGATCGATGGAACTACACCAAGTACTGTAATGAACTTCCGTATCCATACAGCCTCCTTGGCTGCTTCACATGCCGCAATATACTCGGATTCCATTGTAGAATCAGCTACTGTGTCTTGCTTCGAACTTTTCCAGCTTACAGCACCTCCATTTAGGCAAAACACAAATCCAGACTGAGACACAGAGTCATCTCTGTCAGTCTGGAAACTAGCATCCGTGTAACCTTTTACCGTTAGCTTCTCCTCTCCTCCATACACCAAGAATGAATCTTTAGTCCTTTTCAAGTACTTAAGAATATTCTTGACCGCCGTCCAGTGACCTTCACCTGGATTAGACTGGTATCTGCTCGTCATGCTCAAAGCATACGAAACATCCGGACGAGTACATATCATTGCATACATGATAGATCCAATTGCTGAAGCATATGGAATCTTATTCATGCGGTCCTTATCATCCAATGATTTAGGACCATTCTCTTTTGAGATCGTTATCCCATGAGATATGGGGACATATCCCCTTTTTGCATCTTGCATTCCAAAACGATGCAAAATCTTGTCAATATATGTACTCTGGCTTAAGCCGATTAATCTTCTTGATCTATCTCTATAGATCCTGATCCCTAATATATAGGTAGCCTCGCCCAAGTCTTTCATAGAAAAACTTTGTCCTAACCAAGTCTTTACAGCTTGTAGAGAAGGAATGTCATTCCCTATTAGTAATATATCATCGACATATAATACTAGGAATGCCACATGGCTCCCACTAACCTTTTTGTAAACACATGGTTCATCCACGTTCTGAATAAAGCCAAAACCTTTGACTATTTCATCAAACCGGATGTTCCATCTCCGAGAGGCCTGCTTCAATCCATAAATGGATCTATGCAGCTTACATACCTTTCCGGCATCCTTTGGATTTCCAAAACCTTCAGGTTGTGTCATGTACACATCCTCTTCAAGGCTTCCGTTAAGGAAGGCTGTTTTGACATCCATCTGCCATATTTCGTAATCATAGTAAGCCGCAATTGCAAGCAAAATTCTGATGGATTTTATCATTGCCACTGGTGAAAAGGTTTCATCATAGTCAATACCATGAATTTGTTTGAAGCCTTTTGCAACCAGTCGAGCTTTATAGGTCTGTACTTTACCTTCCATGTCGATTTTCTTCTTGAAAATCCATTTGCACTCTATAGGTTTTACCCCTTCAGGTGGATCAACCAAAGTCCATACTTGGTTTTCATAAATGGAATCCATCTCAGAATTCATGGCTTCTTGCCATCTCTCAGAGTCTGGTGAGTTCATAGCATCTTGGTAGGTGAGAGGCTCATCTTGGTCTATGAGCATCACATCGTCATTTTGAGTTAAGAGAAATCCATAATTCCTCTTTGACTCATGGCGAATCCTACTAGATCTACGAACAACCTGTGTTTCTTGAGCAATGTTATCTTGTATTTCTTGCTCATGCTCCCCTTCTGGTTCAATGTTATCAAGTGGTTCTCGATCTTCATCGAGATCTATTTTCCTCCCACTGTCTTTTCTAGAGACTAGCTCTCTTTCCAAGAATACAGCAGTTCGAGCAACAATTACTTTGTTCTCCGAGGGACTATAGAAAGAATAACCCTTTGTTTCCTTTGGGTATCCCACAAAATTACATTTTTCAGATTTCGGTCCAAGCTTGTCTGATGTTAGGCGTTTCACAAATGCTTCACATCCCCATACTTTCATAAAGGACATGCTTTGCCATTTTTCTGTCCATATCTCATATGGAGTTTGTTGAACCGTTTTAGTAGGAACACGGTTTAGTGTATATGCAGCCGTTTCCAGGGCATAACCCCAGAAACTAATTGGAAGATCTGCTTGACTCATCATAGATCGCACCATGTCCAACAAGGTACGATTCCTCCTTTCAGAAACCCCATTCCATTGTGGTGTTCCAGGAGGAGTTAGTTGTGATACAATACCACACTCCCTCAAATAGTTCTTAAACTCATGGCTTAAGTATTCACCTCCTCGATCAGATCTTAGAGTTTTTATGCTTTCGCCAATTTGCTTTTCTACTTCTGCCTTATACTCTTTGAACTTTTCAAATGCCTCGGATTTGTTCTTCAAAAGATATACATATCCGTATCTACTGAAATCATCAGTAAACGTAATGAAGTAGAAATAGCCACCCCTTGCCATCGATCTCATAGGACCACATACATCGCTATGTATTAGTTCTAGTCGTATGGTGGCCCTCTTACCCTGTCCGGTAAAAGGAGCTTTAGTCATCTTGCCTAGTAAACAAGCCTCGCATTCATCATATGATTCAAAATCAAACTGATCCAAGAAACCATCTTGATGTAACTTGGAAATGCGTTTCTCGTTTATATGGCCTAGACGACAGTGCCAAAGGTATGTTTGATTTGAGTCATTAGTCTTAAGTCGTTTGTTATTTACATTCAAGATATGAGTATCTAAATTAAGAACATACAAACCGTTAAACAATTGTGCAACACCATAGGTAATGTCATTCAAACCAAAAGAGCAACCATTGTCTTTAAAGGTAAATGAAAAACCTTTCTTGTCCAAACAAGAAACAGAAATAATGTTTCTACAAATAGAAGGCACATACAAACAGTTTTCAAGTTCTAATATAAGCCCAGTGGGCAACGATAAATGGTAAGTCCCTACAGCCAAAGCAGCAACCTTTGCTCCATTTCCAACTCGTAGGTCTACCTCTCCCTTAGCCAGTGCCCTACTCCTTTGCAGTTCCTGCACATTTATACAAATGTGAGAACCACATCCGGTATCCAATACCCAAGATGTAGAAGTAGACAAATTGACTTCTATTACATAAATACCTGAAGCAGAAGTCTGGCCATCAGCCTTCTTCTTCTTAAGTTCTTCCAAATATGCATGACAGTTTCTCCTCCAGTGTCCTGGTTTACCACAGTGGTGACAATCACCCTTTTCGACACCTCCTTTGGGCTTGGTAGCCTTCTTGGGAGCAGAATTAGGATTGGCAGCAGATTTGGACACATTCCTCTTCTTATTGCCCTTCCACTTTCTTTTCCCCTTGGCACCTCCTTTGTTCACCATCAGCATGGGAGTAGGAGATTCCTTCTGAATGTTGGTTTCGGCAGTTCTTAACATGCCCAACAATTCAGTGGGTGTCTTATCTATCTCATTCATGTTGTAGTTCATAACGAATTGAGAAAAGTTCTTGTTAAGTGATTGTAAGATCAAATCTATTTGAGCCTCCGGACCAATCGGGAAGCCCAAGGTACTTAGTTGTTCAATGTACCCAATCATCTTAAGAACGTGTGGTCCAACCGGGTCTCGCTCTCCCTGTTTGCAAGCATACAAAGCCTTGCTCGTATCATATCTCTCCTGGCGAGCTTGTCCCTCAAACATGCTTTTGAGGTGCTCAATTATTTCAAAAGCATTCATCAATTCTTGTTGCTTTTGAATTTCAGGAGCCATGCATGCAAGCATAAGGCATGACACATCAGTTGAGTCATCCAAATGCTTCTGATAAGCATTTTGCTCGGCACGTGTGGCTCCAGCAGGAAGAGGATTTGGGTGAGGAACTTCAATGGCATGCAGCTTTCGCTCCTGCCTGAGGACAATCCTCAAGTTCCTAAACCAATCTCGGAAGTTTGTCCCTGTCAGCTTTTCCTTTTCTAGGACTGATCGTATCGAAAAGTGGTTTGTGTTGTTTGCCATTTATTATCTACAATTTTGTAAAAGCGCATAAAATGAGTTAGTTTGCATGTTTCGTAAAACCAATTATGTTCAAGTTGATTTATAGCATATTCGTAATATACCTCCCACTATTTTTATCAAATTAATAGCCCTTACTATCAATTCGGAAAATGGTTCCCATAAAACCTTTCTTAGTGAGCCAAGATCCATATTTCATCATATTTTAAGTCAGCTTTGGCTTTCCTCTTAAACATGATTATTTAGGTAGACCGTTATGTCAATTATATCGTATATAACTCTTGGATAGCTTAGTGAACAACATATTGCTCCGATCTATCTAATAGATTTCACTAAACTCTATGCTTATAAGTTCATAATCCTATTATGACGACTTATTTAAGTTGGACCCAACAATAACATTTTAAGTAAGCTTGTTTACTTAATCACATCTCACCACGATAAAAGAGAAGCCCTTGCTTTGGCAAATCCACTCCTCAATGATCTAGGATTTAATGAGTGTTATTTGTTGGAAAGCATCTGTTTAACTTAATATTTCTTAAGGGATTTTTAGAAAAATTTAACGATCTTGATCGTCTGTTTAAATCTTAAATCGTTACAGATTTTATCTTGTTTAAACATGGCATATGTGTCGTATCTAATACATACATTCTAAAATATCCATACATCCATGCATCCATTCATATATCTAATATATCCATGCATCATATGTAAAGTGCAGTTACGCAAAATTAAACGTGCAATGGTTATGGCCCGATCCTATGCGATCTTTTCGAGCTAATGAAAAGATCAAGGTCAATCTATGGTTGTAATAACTAATTATTACAAAATTCTTCATTGCTTCCAAAGCCTCCATTGATTGCCTCCAAGCTCGTTTTGAAATACATTACAAAAGAACTCGAGTTGCATTCGAGAAATAATAATTACAAGAATAACGACATGCAAGTCGTATTTAATTATTACAGACCATAAATAAAATTAAAACATTTATTCTACGGGTCTTAAGGCCATAACCAATGCACCATGCTCATATAACAATTATAGACATCAATTAATCATGATCACATCGATAAATATTTAACTCCTCAAATTAAATACCTAATTATTTAAAAGGAATTAAATAAATAAATCAAATTTAATTAATTAAATTTGAATTAATATAATTAACTAATTAAAAATTTAATCCGAATAAAAAAATTAAATCGAAATTAATTAATCAAAATTCGAATTTAATAATAATATTCAAATTCATAATTTAAATATATTATTAAAATTCGAAATTAAATTAATTAATAAAATTTTGAATTAATAATAATTTTTAAATCCATGATTTAAATATTCAATTATTAACACTTTAATCATTTAGGAATCTAATGATTAATACCAATAAGTCTAACATGGCAACTATTGAATTATTAAAGCAAAAGCAAAAAGCAAAAGCTAAAAATAAAAAAATTAGAATTAATTAACACTAATAATAGAGCACAGCACGCCAAGATTTACTACTGACACTACTAAGACGCGCATGTGAAACATGCGCTACACCTGCCAAAACTGTGATACGCATGTCGTACATGCGCAACACCTGCTTTCTCCGGGTGATGCGCATGTCCGACATGCGCAACCCGTCTGTAATTCCTGTTGCGCATTACCAGAATGCGCAACACCTGTACATGCAGTTTTTGGCAGAACCTGCAGATTGCTCCAGAAACTTGCAGAAAAATTTATTTTCAGTTTTAATCAATTCTAAAATTATGCCAATGATGTGATTAACATATCTAACATATAATACATCATCCAAAACATGTTATAACAATTTATAACATCATACAAATAATCATAACAATTTATAAAATCTTTTCTATGTTAAAATGAAGCATGACAAAAATTCATAAAATTCATGTATGATTCATTTTCAAGAACACAACACCAAATCATCCTTTTATACATGTAGCTCTGATACCATTGTTGGAATTCGGGCATAATAACGCAACGGAAATAACGTAAATAACAAATAAAAACGAATTCCAAAGCCCGGATCCATGTATAAAATGATGATTATGGTATAAAAAATTCTCAAGAACAAGATTGTACCTTGTTTAAGCTTTCCAATGGATGTCAAATGGAGATCCTAGCTTGTTGATCTTGAGAGTTAAAATTATAACTCCTCCACCGGAATCCACACTTGAATGCTTGCTTGAATCGTCGAACGGTTTTCGCCACGGGACGAGGTACTAGCCAAAATAAATAATCGATGTGTTCTTGACAAATCTTGATTTCTCCCTTGTCTCTAAGATGTGTATAAACTGAAATTTTCAGTTGTGTTCTCCAAGAAGACTAGCCAACATTTGGCTTATAAAGAGAAATAAAGAAAAATGGACCATTAAACAATTAGGCCATTTTTTATTTAAACAAATCTTATTTATTTAAATAAATTAATTAAGTCATACTTAATTAATCAAATAAGTCAAGAAAATACATCTTCAAATTTTATCTTTAACTAATCAAGTCTCACTTAATTAATTTTATAAAATTCGAATTATTATTTATTATTAATTTAAAATCATAATTTAAATTATTATTAATTTAAATTCATGAAATAAATTAATATCCCTTTTAAACATTCTTTGTGTGTGACCCTGTAGGTTATTATTTAATTGGCAACAATTTTATTCTTTAATAAAATTGTAAACAATAAGCGGCGTCTAGTAACACATTATTGCTACCCAATAAAACAATAATTAAATCAACGATTCAATCAACCTTTTATGACTAATATTCCATGTAATATAATCCCTTTAAATCATGATATTATAGATTAAACTCGAGGCATGTAATGTGTCATCCTCTTCATAATTTAATCTTCATTTTCTTGATCGATGAGTAGACTATTTAATCAAATCAACATTTGAGCATGGCCATGCATTTCATAGTCTCACTCAAACAAGAGGCCGATAATATCACTCCTTTATCAGGAGATTTAAATTCCATCTAGATCGTTCATATTTCTCACATGATTCATAATATATCCGACATTCACCTTTATCATTATCCGGCTAAAGATAATTTTTGACGAATTCAAAATATATTAATTCTCATGTAGAATTATAACGACTTCAGGTCTAAGGATCATTACACCATTATCACTGTGAGAATACATATGACACATTTATTATTATTATTTACCATGATGTATCTCACGGTGGGTCTGTCCAGTACCCCGTACTCGTACAGTTACCTATGCATTGCTTTTAGTATCTGCATACTTATGACCAATGAGATGTGGTCATCTTGTCAATAAACATACTAGCCTTAATGTATTATTATTGTCCTAAGTAATAATAATACTCGGCTAGGGACATTTAAGAATATGATACAATCATTATATAATCTCATGTTCAAGTCACATACTTGCAACTACATAATTTGTATCAAGATTCCAAGGACATTTATTATACTTTATTTATTTCGCAGTAAATAAAGCCAATAATAAATATATATATCAAATATATAAAATCACTCAAACACAAATACAATTGATTGTATTGACTCTAGGGCACCAATACTAACAAGAACATCATATAGATAATTCAACTCTACCTCAACCAGACGGAAAGCTACTTTGTACGATGTTGCACCCATCTTTAGGGCATAAATTTACCTTCGTATTCATAATAAATATTGAGAATATTGGAGTGGCTGAGAGTTGAACATGAATCTCCCGTCGCCTTTCTCCCACCGCCTTCCTCTAACAGGAAGGCCCGAGCAAGGCGGCTTCATATTCTTTTTGGGAAACTTATTTTTGTAACTTGATTTTGATTATTATATATCTGACAGAAACGTCTTAACATGCAGCCAATTCATTTTGGAGGATTTATAAGGGGTAATGCTAAATCCAGAGGACTGTTCTTATTTGTCAGAAAATGAGATGGTAAACAATTTTTAATGCGCAAGACATTGTTACTCACTCACTGAATTTATTCTGGGCAATTCTCACTAGATTATTACACGAGTCATTAATCTGAACATCCTTAAGTTCTGGATGACCAAAATTAATGGAAGTTTAAAATTAACAAAACATATCATTACATGCACAAACAAGAAACAACACATAATGTTATTTGACAAATAATAAGATAACCATCTTCTTCACAGTCAGCCATCTCCTTCCGTTCCTGGGATGATATCTTGTCTCCCAAACCAAAATGAGCCATCAGTAACCAAACAATTGTTATGAGCTCTCTGCCGTTGTTTAGTTGCTGAGCATGAGCACTTGACCTGATATGACTCGCCGCATATGATAGAAGTTCCACCCACAATTTGCTTATCGTCAACCATTTCTTCTCTGAGGGTAAGAATTTTAGCTCTTTGGCCAGTACAGATGCATTGAACAATAACAATTTATATCTGTTCTTCTGTTCGAGAACTGGTTTAACTTCTCTGCTGATACTAAGAATTGTTTCGCAGGCCTTTATGTGTAAGGTCTCCTCCTCTTTTTTGCGCTCTCTGTCAAAGAAACAAGACGTTCTCTTCTTTGATTCCGGTAATTTAGTGTCAAATAATTTGCTAACCTCAGTGCAGGTGTCTAGGAACTTTCTTTCCCCTGTGCTAGAAATTGCAGACATCATATCAGGCTTCATAACCAAAAGGTATAGCATGTAGTCTGATAGCTGCTTTGCAGTGTCACGGTGTTCTGAGTTATTAGTCAGTTGATCTTGGCTGTCGTTGTAGCAGAGTTCAGTTGCAATGTGCCACATAAGAAGGATCTCATCATAGTTAGAATTAGCAACAAAAGGACGAAAAGTATCGTGGTCTTCAGTTTCATGAAATATCACCCACTCTCCTGTGGATGAACATATTTGTTTAGCGACGGCTAAACTGCCTGCAATCTGCGATTTCATTTTCAGCTCGTTGAAGATGAAGCTAGTTATGTGTTGGGTTAGAGGTTGTGATTTGACATACCAAATGCTGTTCAGTAAACTGACAATGCCAAAGTAATCATAAATTTTGTCCCTTCTTTTTGAACATTCGTGTAAACAATAAAATATCAAATTGAATGTTGAAAAAGAATCAACCCACCTGGTATCCGTAAATGTTGACACGTCATGATGATCTCTGTTTCTAACGAATAAACCAAAAAACCAACCGAGGAACCGATTTTTAGTTTTATTAACATACAATATCAAATCAACAAACTCACGTTTCCATGATTTGTGCCTGGCGTTTGCATCAAACGGAGGACTCAGCTTTACAACTGTCCATTGACAGAAAAGTAGCATAAGCATTTGAATCACGTCCAAGGCAATTGCTCCAATAAGCAAAATGTATGTAATCACATCATCAGGGGTAAAAATGTGTTCCTTATTTGCTTCAAACTGGAAGACCACAAAGGAAGAAACAACTGCGATGAAGGACAGAGTTCTGCTGCAGTAGCCGAATTTGTGAAGCAACACAGGCAATTTGCTGAAAAGAACATCTCCAAAATAATTCAATTCTACCTCAACTAGCTCGATAGCGACTTCGCATGATGTTGCAAGGAAGAACTCTCGGCTCTGGTTGCGTTCTTGGATCCCAAGAATGAGACCGGCAACAAGTCCTTTGAAGGTCATGAAGCTTACAAAAGCATACTGCAACACTTGTAAATGGGACAAAGCACCCCCATTCATTTTTATCAGAAGTTCCGTTGTTTTCGAAAAATTGTATGCATGCATATCAGCTGTCAAAAGCATGGAATTGCGGAAGCTATTTGCACTTCCACAATACAGAGCACATATACGCTCAGAACACTTGATAATTCCACACAACAACATGAGTATTGTTGCGATCCTTAGTTGGCTGCCATATTGTTGGGATTTATAGAAACAATAAGCAACCGTAATGCACTGTGAAGCCAGGTAAAACAATTGTCTTCGCCACAGTTCATTGTCTTCAAGTGAGAAAGAAGTGATGAAGTCTGGACCGCCAAGGTGAACGAGTAAAAACGGAGCCCAGTAGCTTTGAACATGATTTTGGTAACAAGCATCCACTTCACCGTTATTGCAATATATCGAATACGAACTTTGCCTGCTTACAATGAGTCCGAGCCCAAAAACAGCAACAACATCTGCAAGCAAATATGCTAACCACAAGATGATGACAATCCATTTGTGTGAAGACCTTCTAAAGGTTCCAGCAACAATTAAGAGAATCTGAAGGAAAAGGCTGAGTAAGAGGCAAACCCGAAGTTCCCATTCTTTAAGGAAATTATCCTTCAGTTCTTCGGCGAGTACCTCCATTTATCTAACCTTATACATGGGTTAGCAAGCTCTGGTTAAGTAGTGCTCTAGTCGAGGGCAAAGCCTATATCTTTTTGAAATTTAGTGTGGGTGTGTGTGATCAATTGCCCTCTGCACTTTATAACAAGTGGAGAGTGATCATGATCCAGCTTAGTTCAGGCTAGTAGTTAAACTGAAACCAAATCGTATGATCATAGTTTTTAAAAATTTCAAACCACCCCGTAATCGGTAACGTCTAACGGGTTCGATTAATTATAACTACATAATTATACAATACAAGATTTATTTATTTTAATTTTTTTAGCTTCGTCTCGGGTTCGATTTCTTACAACTACATAATTGTAAAAATTTATTTATTTTAATATTTTTAGCTTTATCTCAAATTCGATTCTCTTTAATTATAATTAAATAGTGTTTATTAATTATTAATATCAATATGGCTTGTGTTCAATCTGTGGTGTTTTGTATGGGTTATAAGTTCTATCAATTTATGATAAAAATAACAAAATTTTTCTTTCATAATAATGTAAACCAGTCCTAATCAACTGCAAACGTTTAATGTCCAGTGACCCGACCATGAATTTAGTTGTAAGAACTAAAAGTGGGGCTCCTGTATTCCTATTGTCCCCCGGAAACTGGGAACTTGACAGACAAGGATGAAATCAAGCAATGACCACGCAAAGCATTACTTGGGATTCATGATATTTATATATTCCTTATCTCATAAAGTGGGTTCACGCGAAACATGTGTGATGAATTTGCAATTTTGTCGAAATGTTAGAGCATCTCCAATAGGGGTTGCCAAAAGGTTGTCAAGTCCTATGTGGCATGGCAATACCCACTTATTGCAGTATCAATGTTGCCAAGGAGGTCGTGGGAGGAGCAGATCCGGATGGATTTGAAGGCTTTAGACTTAAATGAGACCATGCTCGCGGATAGGTGTTCTTGGAGGCGGCGTATCAGAGTGGTGGACTCCCTTTTAGGTTGTGGCTCTGTTATCGAGAGCCTCAGAGTAGCCTTGTCTCGGTTAACGATTTTTTAGAAGTTCGGCTGTAGCATTCTCACTGTTCCGTTTTGAGTGTCGTTTGTTTTCTGGTTTTGCAGCTGCAGGGAGTTTGTTTTCTGTGCGGGTCTTTCCGTGTGATCAGAGCGCATCAAGCTAGGAGTATCATAATCCCTCGCAGATAGGTAGGTCCCATGTGGAGAACGCCATGGGCCGCAGGTATGTCTTTGTCCATTTTCGTATCTTTTCCGCTGTATTTACCACACTCTATGTATGTTGCGCACTCAGCCGAGGGTCTTCACGGAAACAGCCTCCCCACTCAAAAAGTGGGGGCATGGTCTGCGTACAACCTACCCTCCCCAGACCCTGCTCTGAGCGGGATATACTGGGTATGTTTGGTTTGGTTTGGTTTTAATGTTGCCAACTAAAGTTGCCAAAAGTTGGCAACTTCCCCATTTAGTTAAAACACATACAATTCCTTAAAAATGTATTTAACTTTACCCTTTTTTATATCTCCCATATTTTAAATGTATTTATATGATAATATAAAATTTATGTATGGGAACACATTGACAACTTTTAAAGTTACCAACTATTGGAGTAAATTTGTAACAAAAGTTGCCAACAATGAGATGGAGGAGAGAAGAAATAAAAAAATAACATATATGATGATGTGGTAGAAGTTGACAACTATGTTGACAACCTTTATTGGAGATGCTCTTAGTGATTTTACAACCATGTTATGCTTATTCACCCCTCAGGTGTGCATGAATCATATTTTCTGTTTAATGTTTTAGAAATTACTAGCCAATAGCTCGTGCTTCGCACGGATTGTGATACATTATCTTAAATTTCTAATTTTTAATTTTTTTAAAGAAATAAAATCTTGAAACACCAAATTGTATATAATATTCTTGACTTTTATTTCGATTGCTAGTTAATAGATTTCTAGTATATAACTTCACTATTAAATTAAATTAATATCTAATATTAAATTTCTAATTTTTAATTTTTTTAAATAAATAAAATCTTGAAGCACCAAGTTGTATATAATACTATATTCTTGACTTTTATTTCGATTGCTAGACTCACTATTAAATTAAATTAATATTTAATATTATTATTTTAATTAATTAAATTTACATAACTTCAATCTGGTAATATAAGTGTAGTTATACTATTAATTGTATTTATTATTAATCTATTATAAAGACTTTCTATATTCCAAACTTTTATTTCAATTTTTAGTTAATAGATTCATAGTATGTAATTTCATTATTAAATTAAGTTATTATATAATATTATAAGTTTACTTAATACAACTAATTAATATTTAGTGGCATATTGTGCATACCGCGATATACATGGCATACATTAAAAGGGGGTTAGTATAGATTAACACATTAGTTTTGTATTTACAAATACGAAAGAGTTTTTTAATGTATATAATATTGTTGTATTTAATATAAAGACCATAAACACGAGAAAGTTCGATTTATAGGTGGATGCAGAAGGGTAGTGCTAAATCCAGAGGACTGTTCTTATTTGTCAGAAATTGAGATGATCAACGCTTTTATTAGCTAACACATTATCAGTGACTCGAAGAATTTATTTGGGCATTTCTCACTAGATGATTAATAATGAGTCATATTATTAATATGAACATCCTCGAGTTCTGGATGACCAAAATTTATCGAAGCTGTATAAAACAAAACATGTAGAGAATTTGAACATGCATCCCGGAGTTCTGGATGACCAAAATTTATCGAAGTTGTTTAAAACAAAACATATAGCTAGAGAACATATTTTCACATGCACAAACAAGAAAATACAAATACTGTTATTTGATAAAAAAAAATAGGATAACCAACTTCTTTAACAATCAGCCATCTCCTTCCAAAATGAGCCATCAGTAACCAAACAACAGTTATTAGCTCTCCCCGGCCCTTTGTTTAGTTGCTGAGCATGAGCACTTGACCTGACATGACTCGCCGCATCTGATAGCAGTTCCACCCTCAATTTGCTTATTGTCAACCATTTCTTCTCCGAGGGTAACAGTTTTAGGTCTTTGGCTAACACAGATGCATTGAACAATAACAATTTTTATGCATCCTTCTGTCCGAGACCCGGCTTAACTCCACTATTGACGCTAAGAATTGTTTCACAGGCCTTTATGTGTAAGGCCTCTTTCTCCTTTTTGCTTTCACTAGCTACCAAAGAAACAACACCTTTTCTTTTTGAGTTCGCATAATTTAGTGCCAAATAATTTGCCAACTTCAGTGCAAGTATCTAGGAACTTTGTTTCTCCGGTGCTAGAAACTGCAGATAATCAGGTTTCATGACCATAAGATATAGCATGTAGTCTGATAGCTGCTTTGCAGTGTCGCGTTGTTCCAAGTTATTAGTCAGTTGATCTTGGCGGTCATTGTAGCAGACTTCAGTAGCAATGTGCCACAAAAGAAGGATATCATCATAATGAAAATTAGCAACGAAAGGAAGAAATGTATCAAGGCCTTCGATTTCATGAAGTACCCACTCTCCTTTGGATGAACATATTTGTTTAGCCATGGCTAAACTGTCCGCCATCTACGATTTCATTTTCAGCTCGTTGACAATGAAATCAATTATGTAATAGGTTAGTGGTTGTGGTTTTACATACCAAATCTCGTTCAGTAAACTGACAATTCCAAAGTAATTATAAATTTTTTCCTTTCCTTTTGAACGTCTGTGTAAACAATAAATTATTAACTTGAAAGTTGAAACATATTCAACCCACCTGCTAGTAGCAAATTTTGCAAATTTTGACGCGCTATGCTGATCTCTGTCTCCAACGAAACTAAACAACCAATCTAGGAACTATTTTTTAGTAATTTTAACAATCAGTATCCAATCAACAAAGTTATGTTTCCATGACTTGTGCTTAGTGTTTGAATCAAACAGAGGCCTCAGCTTTACAACTGTCCAGTCACAGAAAAGTAGCATCAGAAATTGAATCACGTCCAATGTAACTGCTCCAATAAGCAAAATGTAAGTAATCACTGTATCAGGATGATACATGTCTGATGTCTTCCTTGTCTATGCCAAAATGGAAGAGCGTTAAGGAAGCGACAGCTGCAGTGAAGGACAGAGTTCTGCTGCAGTAGCCGAATTTGTAATGCAACACAGGCAATTTGGTGACAAGAACATCATAAATATAATTCAACTCTACCTCAACTAGCCTGAAAGCGTCCTTGTATGATGTTGCAAGGAAAAACTCTCGGCTCTGGCTGCGTTCTTGGATCCTAATATTTAGACCGACAACAAGTCCTTTGAATGTCGTGAAGTATACAAAAGCATACTGCATCACTTGTAAATAGGACAAAGCATCATTCTAATCAGAGGTTTGGCTCTTTTGTAAGCATCCAAATCAGGTATCGAAAGAATGGAACTGCGGAAGCTGTTTGCACTTCCACAGTACAGAGCACGTACACGCTCCGAACACTTAATGATTCCACAAAACAACATGAGCATCGTTGGGATCCTTCTAAAGGTTCCAGCAAGAATTAAGAAGATTTGAAGGAAAAGGCTTAGTAAGGTACAAGCCCGAAGTTCCCAAAGTGCCCATATTTTAAAGAGATTATCCTCAAATACTGGGGGGATTTCGACAGCAGTCATTCTACACCTTATGGATGGATTTATCTGTATTACAAAACAAGTTCAGTTAATTCTGCACTTAATCTGAGTGTTTTTATTACAATGTAAATGCTCTCCCTTGACGTGTGTTCCCCAAACTATTTAAAATTTAGTTGAATCCCTAAACAAAATTTCACATATATGGGGGTCTTTTTATGTGTTTCAGAGGTTCCAATTTCAGTTCTTGCGTCTAATAATAACAAAACAAAGTCATGTACGCTATCTTTTATCTTTTAAATTTTTTTGATAACTACGTGTACACCCAACTTGTTTAACAATGATTGCAGACTTGATCCTCTGTGAAGGGGAGCGAAGGAGATACCGTTAGATTAAAAGGTCTTTGGTATCTTTTTAGCATTTGAGAACTCGAATATCGTGGAATGTTGTTCGGGGACATTTATTGGTAAAATCAAACCGCATAGCAACTAACAAAACTAAGGTGCAGATTTTCTTGGCCTACATAATGATCAAAACCAAAATTATTCATTATTGCTTATAACCAAGGTGAAGTTTGTTACTTGACTGCTACCATTGCAATAACTAGCAAAAATGTATTGCATCTTCAAATGTTTTTTCTTGAAATAACATGATTCCTTTGTTATGCCTAAGCTAGCTGTATCATTATATTGAGTTGTAGGGTCAGTCATGAGAGATTTGCTCAAGAATCAACTGACAGTGATTAACAATACAATTAATAGAAAGTGAAGCCACGAGATTTGCTCAAGAATCAACTGACAGTGATTAACAATACAATTAATAGAAAGTGAAGCCACAATGAAAGGCATGCAAGACCTTTGATTCTCATTTGTGGCTACAAAACCACAGGGCAGCCATCAACAGCAATTCCTTGAGCTGTTGGGCAGGAAGCATAAGGGCATCCATCAAGTTCATTACCCCACCAATCAAGACCGATATTTTCCAGTCCTAAGCATAGATACAATAGCACTCCCATAAAAGCCAGTCCAGCATCAAGTGCGCCAGAAAGAACATAATTATGGCGCTGCCACCAATCCGGTTGATATGGGCTAAAAATAAGCCCTAAAGACACATTTAATATGGCATTAATTAGACCCTGAATGGTCCAAACGTGGGGCCCACCAGATGGGCCCAAAACCCCTATTATAATATTAATTTCGTAATTAATATTGGGGGAAATAAACAGCTCAGCAAATAAGAGTTGGATAAGGATAATATCCCCTTCAGACTTATCCCATAAGGCATCCAATTCAATATGGAAACTGATTCCTACAAGGAATAGATCTAGAACTTTCCTCAAAGACTTTTCTACCAAGTCTCTAACTCCTACCATAATTCTAAAGGCTTCTCAGCCTATATAAAGGGCCTGACCCCTCATTCTAGAACTACGTTTTCTTGGCTTGATTCTCTAATACAGAGATACGTAGGCATTCTGTGAGGACCGATCAGTCTCGAACGCAGAAGCAGCCATTAAAGCTCGAAGCTCAACCACCCTAGCATTAATTACAAATCATAAACTAGTTTTTATTCCACAACATTTGGCGCCGTCTGTGGGAAGAAGACATCAACCATGGTTCAAACACGAAGAACAACATCAACTGAGGCCATACCCCTTAGCACTGCTCCACCTGCTGTCTCTGATCCGCTCGTCACCGCTGAGGGAGGACAGTTACCCCCACCAACAGGGACGGTCATTCAACCTCTAACCTCTCAACCCTCAGGGACGATTCCCCACGTTGAGGGAACTGTGGCTATTCCTCAAAACCAAGAAACTAACCCTCTTCAGATGGTGGTTTCTCCTCTTGACAGCGCTGGTCGTACGCTACCTCCGGGGGTACAGATCCACACCACGGATCTCCCTTTGAACACCAACCCGATGTATGGGCTGCCTAATTACCCCCCTCCACGTAGGGAACCTGGACCGAGCGGTCATGCCTTACAGATCCGAGATCGGGAGTACGATGATTACTCTGGTCCCTATTCTGATGATTCAACTTCTGAGGATGACAATGATGATCGTGATGAAGCCCCGAGGAGGCGACGTGCTAGTAAAGAACCTCGAAGGAGATCCCAAAGAATCCAGGATGAACCTCCACAAACGGCCGAGGAAAGGATTAAGGCTCATGAGGCAGAGATCCAAAGGCTGAAGGACGATATTGCTAGAGAGCAAGCAAGGCGAAGTCTGATTCAACCTCCTCCAGTTACAGGGAGGATTCCCATTATAAATCTGGAGAGGCCCTCAAGGAGGCAACGAAGGGCCGATGCCCCGATTGAAAAATCAACAAGGGTGGAGACCCCCAAAAGTAACCCTAGGGATCTGATGCCCCTTGGGGATCCTGATGATCCTACACCTCCGTTCACTGAGGAGGTAATGAATGCTCGCATCTCAAGGAAGTTCAAGATGCCGACAATTAAGGCTTATGATGGAACGGGCGATCCCGCAAACCATGTTAGGACGTTCTCAAACGCACTGCTGTTGCAGCCTGCAAGCGATGCCTTAAAGTGTAGGGCGTTCCCTCAAACCTTGTCTGGCATGGCTCAAAGGTGGTATAGCCGCTTACCTGCAAACTCAATCGGCTCGTTTAAAGAGCTGAGCGCCGCCTTTGTCAGCCAGTTCATTAGTGGGAGAGTTCATGAAAAAAGTTCTGCATCCCTTATGTATGTGGTACAGGGGAAGAACGAGAATCTGAGAGATTACCTCAAGCGGTTCACCAAGGAGACGCTGAATATTACTGATCTGGAAAATAAGGTGGCCATGGTAGCCTTGGAACACGGAACCACAGATCTCTTCTTTAAAAGGTCTTTGGCAAAACACCCTCCTGAAAATATGGCCGAGCTCCAACGGAGGGCCGATAAATATATCAAGGCCGAGGACAGCATGAAGAAGGAAACCACAGGAGGCAATGGCAAAGGTTCTAACGATTCGAAGAAACGAAAGCAAGAGCAAGAGTACGATGCTAGGGACAAGTATCCCCGGACTAGCAAGGATTCTGATTCACCCCCGAAGAAGAATTTGGGATCAAGATTCAACGACTATGCGAGACTGAATGCTCCTAGGAGTCAGATCTTGCTAGATATTGAGAAGGATAAAGATTTCCGATGGCCGAAGCCACTTAGGGGTGATCCCACAAAAAGAAACAAGGATCAATACTGTAGGTACCACCGTGATGTGGGTCATGATACAGATAATTGTAGACAGTTGAAAGATGAGATTGAGTTTTTGATCCGAAAAGGAAAGCTAAGCAGGTTCACGAAGAATGATGATCGTGGAACCCAAAGAAGGGACAATGACAGAAGAGATAACGATCGTGATCGTGACCGTGATCGTAACCCACAGCCCCGAGGGCCAGTTGTTAATATGATTTGGGGAGGCCCGACAGCGGCCGGCACGACTCGAAACTCTCGAAAAGCGTATGCCAGAGAAGTAATGCACATCGTGGGAGAAGCCCCAAAACGTGCCAAGACTGAAATAGTTATTGGGTTTGATGATTCAGATCTCGAAGGGGTAAAGTTCCCCCATGACGACCCGTTGGTCATAACTCCTGTGATTGGAAACTCGGAGGTGAAACGAGTCTTGATAGACAATGGAGCTTCTGTTGATATCTTGTTTCACGATGCGTTTATGAAAATGGGGTACACCGATTCTCAGTTGACCCCCACCAACATGCCAATCTACGGATTTAATGGAGTTGAGTCCAAGGTTGAAGGGACTATTCAGTTACCCATGACGATTGGACAGGAACCTAAAGAAGTTACTCAGATGCTGAATTTTCTTGTGATCAAGGCATCCTCGACCTACAACGCGATCCTAGGAAGGACTGGACTTCATGCATTCAAGGCTGTGGCCTCCACATATCACATGAAGATTAAGTTTCCAACCAGGAATGGTGTTGGAGAACAAAAGGGCGATCAGAAGATGGCAAGAAGTTGTTATGTATCCGCGTTAAGGGCTGATGGAATCGGGGGGCAGGTACTTCCGATCGAAGACATGGATGTCCGCGGTGATGATGAACATAGAGGAAAGCCAGCGGAGGACTTAATACCTATTCCTCTGGAGCTGGGCGACCCTGAGAAGGTGACTTATATAGGAGCCTCTCTGAAGGAACCCCTGAAGGGCAAATTGATAGCATTCTTGCAAGAAAATAGCGATGTGTTTGCCTGGACAGCAGCTGATATGCCAGGGATTGATCCCCAACTCATAACTCACAGATTGAATGTCGATCCTAATCGAAAGATAATACAGCAGAAGAAGAGGAATTTTGCACCTGAAAGGCAAGAGGCCATAAAGCAAGAAGTGGAAAAGCTCTTAGAAGCTGGGTTTATTGAAGAGATTCAGTTTCCAGAATGGTTGGCTAACCCTGTGATGGTCAAGAAAGCCAACGATAAGTGGAGGATGTGTATAGACTTCACCGACTTGAATGATGCATGCCCTAAGGATTGCTTCCCTTTACCTAGGATAGACATGTTAATAGATGCCACAGCTGGACATGAGATGTTGAGCTTCATGGATGGGTTCAGCGGCTACAATCAAATTAAGATGCACAAGGATGATGTCCCTAAGGTATCTTTCATAACTGACTTTGGTGTTTTCTGTTATCTTGTTATGGCTTTCGGTCTAAAAAATGCAGGAGCTACTTACCAGCGACTGGTGAATAAGATATTCGCCCATCTAATTGGAAAAACCATGGAGGTCTATGTTGACGACATGCTAGTCAAGAGCCTGTTTAAGGCAGACCACATTAAGCACCTCAGAGAGGCATTCGAAGTGCTGAGGCACCACAAAATGATGTTGAATCCAGCCAAGTGTGCCTTTGGCGTTGGATCAGGAAAATTTTTGGGTCTGATGGTTTCAAAGAGAGGCATAGAGGCCAACCCTGACAAGATTAAGGCAATCTTAGACATGGAGCCACCACGCTCTATAAGAGATGTGCAGAAGTTGACAGGCCGTGTAGCGGCTTTAGGAAGGTTCATCTCCAAGTCGGGTGATAAATGCTTGCCGTTCTTTCAAGCATTGAAGAAGGTAAAAAATTTTGAATGGACCCCTGAGAGCCAAGAGGCCTTTGAACAATTGAAGAAGTACATGGTTGAAGCCCCGTTGCTGGCCAAGCCTAGTCCTGGGGAGACTCTCTATCTATACCTGGCGGTATCTGAGCAAGCGTTGAGCGCCGTTCTTATTCGAGAAAAAAAGAAAGTCCAGAAACCTATCTATTATGTGAGCAAGGTATTGCACGGGGCTGAGTTGAATTACTCTCCAATTGAGAAGTTCGCCTTGGCTCTGATAACAGCCTCGAGGAAGTTACGCCCGTACTTCCAGGCACATAAGATTGAGGTCCTGACGGACCAACAGTTGAGAAACATTTTGCATAGCCCCAAGGCTAGTGGAAGGCTAATCAAGTGGGCGGTTGAACTTGGAGAATTTGACATCACATATAAGCCTCGAACAGCCGTTAAGGCTCAGGCATTGGCTGACTTCGTGGTTGAAAGCACCATTAGCAACCAAGAAGTCGGGGGGCAGGAGACAATAACAACCCCTGAGAAGCAAGATAAAGATGGAGAACTTGAACCTGATCAGAAGGAATATTGGGTGCTCTATTTTGATGGAGCATCAAAAACAAAATCTAGTGGCGCAGGCTTAGTGTTGCAAAGCCCCGATGGGTTCACAGTCGAATATGCTTTGAAGTTGGATTTCCAGACAACTAACAATGAAGCTGAGTATGAGGCCTTGATAGCTGGTTTAGGCTTGGCCAGAATCATGAGAGTCAAGAACCTCAAAGTTTGTGGAGATTCAAGATTAGTAGTCTCTCAAGTGAATGGTGAATTTGAAGCCAAGGATGAAACTATGGCAAAATATCTGCGAGTTGTGAAAGCTGTCATGACTCAGTTTGATGAGTGTTATGTGGAACACATTCCGAGAGAAGAGAACGTTAAGGCCGATGCCCTATCCCAGTTCGCTTCTTCCGAAATAGAAAACTATGCAGGGAGTGTTTACTTCCAGGTCTTGAAGGCCCCGACTATCAACTCAAAATTAGTGGCACCAATTGATGTGGGAAGCTGCTGGATAGATCCTATCAAAGCTCACCTAGAAACTGGTTGGCTCCCCGGCAATGCCTTGGAGGCACGAAAGCTGTCCGTGAGAGCGTTAAGGTATGCCTTGATCGAGGGCGTTCTTTACAAAAGATCTTTCGTTATCCCGTACTTGAAATGTTTGAGGCCCCAAGAGGCAAGGGAAGCTTTGGAAGAAGTTCATGAAGGAATTTGTGGGCAGCACTTGGGGGGCAGAGCCCTAGCTCACAAAATAACTCGTTTGGGATTCTATTGGCCAGAAATGCTGGCCGATGCACAGAGCTATGTCAAGCGGTGCGATCGATGCCAGAAGCATGCTCCGATAGTAAGGCAGCCGCCCGAGATGTTAACATCGGTTAACTCCCCTATTCCATTCGCGATGTGGGGAATGGATATACTTGGTCCCTTCCCCGTAGCTTCAGCACAAAGGAAGTTTCTGATAGTGGCCATTGATTATTTCACTAAGTGGATTGAGGCTAAACCTCTAGCCAAGATAACCACCAAACAAGTTGCCCAGTTCTTTTGGGAGAATATAATTTGCAGGTATGGAATCCCTCGAATTTTGGTGACAGACAATGGGACACAGTTCAATAATGAAGAGTTCAAGAAATATTGTGAGGAGAACGCAATTGAGCTTCGTTTTACCTCCGTGGCTCATCCACAAGCCAACGGGCAAGCTGAGGTAGCTAATCGAATTATCCTTGATGGACTGAAGAAGAGGGTTGAACGCTCTAGAAACACTTGGGTAGATGAGTTGTTGCCCATACTATGGGCATACCGTACCACTTGTAAGGTGACCACTGGAGCAACCCCGTTCCTGCTGGCTTACGGAGCTGAGGCAGTTGTGCCTTTGGAAATCATGCAAGCATCACCACGAGTTGAGGCTTTTGAACCAGAAACTAACGAAGAAGGCATGAGACTCGCCCTAGATCTGATTGACGAGGTCAGGGATGAGGCAAACGCTAGAAATGTGGAACATCAAAAGAAAGCATCCTTTTATTACAACCATAGAGTTAAGGAAAGGTTCTTTCGACAAGGCGACCTAGTTCTAAGGAAGATCGAGGCTTCTGGAGTTGGCCAGAAGGGAAAGCTAGCCCCTAATTGGGAAGGGCCGTATCGAGTCAAGAAGACGTTGGGACGAGGATCATATAAGTTGGAGACCTTGGACGGGGTTGAGGTGCCCCGTACTTGGCATGCTTTGAACCTCAAAGTTTATTATGTATAAGCTATCCTTGCATGGATTCAGCTTTCTATCTATTTATTATAAGGAGTAGAAATAAGGTTCGATGAAACCATTTCAGGGCTTTACGCCCCGAGTAGGACAATAATAAGCTATGTAAGGGTTAAACCCATTTCAGATTATTAATGCAAAGTTTGTTTCCCTTCAATGATTTTGTGATTTTGTTTATGTACCAAG
The DNA here is from genome assembly GCA_036435485.1 of Saposhnikovia divaricata. Taxonomy (NCBI): domain Eukaryota; kingdom Viridiplantae; phylum Streptophyta; class Magnoliopsida; order Apiales; family Apiaceae; genus Saposhnikovia; species Saposhnikovia divaricata. The sequence continues at coordinate 21,861,852 of CM071595.1, forward strand.
CACCTGTTGAGTGTGAGTCTAGGAAGGACAAGTACCGAAAACAAGTAAGCAAACTAATGAGGAAACAAATGCATAAATAAAGACCCCGAAGAGCCAACAGTTAAGTTACATCAGCAAGATAGATAAAAGTTTGGTCCCCAAGGACCGTGAATGAAATCTAGATAAATAAAGCCACATCTGGCTAACAAGGCCATGCAAGGCCACGAACTAACTCCAGCTACTCCTCCCCAGAACCCTCTTCTCCAGACTCCTCGCCGCTCTCCTCTTCCTCACTCTCCTCCTCTGAGTCTTCGCTGGACTCACCACCGGACTCTGCTATCACCATTGGCTGAACTCTAGCAACTTTGGCTCCTTTTCCCTCGGAAGATGAAGAAGAAGTAGAACTGCCCTCGTTCCGGATTAGCCTCTTCCCAGGAATGGGTTGGCGAACTACTCCAACCTTCTTTGCAGGCAGGACTTTCTTCCCACGGGAGCCAGAAGAATGTGAGTCTTGGCTAGCAGCGGGAACAACCCCCTTTGAGTTGGACCCGGAACGACGGTGACTGCCTCTGGAACCGGATCCTGATGCCTGGGGAACAATTTTAGTTCCCGAACCGGAAGCTAGGTTAACCGGAAGGGCACCCCAATTTGGGCAAGGAAAGTCTGCTGGATTGACCACAGATGGATGCCTATGATTCACAGCGTTAATAGCCTTTTCCCAACCAACAGACATGTTGAAGGGACGCACCTCATCATCATGATCATCAATGAGCTTGAGGAAATCTTCAGACCTATGGTAGGCCTGGATCACCTTGTCTGCATCAGAGGCCTTCTTTCTGGCTAGAGAAGCAAGCTGTTTGCGGGTAGATGCGGCGTCGGCCTCAGCTCGAACAACTTGGGAGTGTAGATCATCAATCTCTTCCCTGAACCTCATGGAGTCACTTCTCAAGCTAGCATTTTCGTCCCTAAAGGCCCGGCCTTGGGTCGAAATGGTTTGAAAATAGGCGTTAGCCTGCAACAAGGAGGCGAGTGAGCCACAAGGAATATGCAGAATTGAAATCAATGACAATGTCAAACATAAGGAATTTCATACCTGATATAAGGCCTGGGCGCCCATGAGTTGAGACTCATCCAGCTTGTCACCTGCATGCATTGTCGCTTGGTCAGGCGGAGTGATGGAAAGCTTAGACCAGTCTAGGGCCAGATGAGGACTCCCGAAGACCGAGTCTTGTTCGCAGATGCCCCAAGGAGGAATGAAAGGAGTCCGGATATCCCCGTCAGCGTTTCGGGATCGTTTACCCCCTTGAGAACAACGCTCCAAGAAATTAGGGATGTGAGGCTTAGTTGGATTCAGCTTCTCTTCAGCCCTTTTCTGCATCCTCTTTGTAACAGTTGGCCGGTTCACGGGACGATTATCAATCTCCTCAGCAGCTGAAATACAAAGAGAAAAACATCGGTATAAGAACAAACAGAGTACACAATAAGTTCAAGTAAGAAAGTTACCCTCAATGGAAAGAAAGCTAAGGCCAGCCCCAATGAGATTCTTTTCGTTTAAAATAGTTTTATAGTGCGTGCGACCGTCGTCGGCAAGAAGCCTATCCCGGTCCAACAATTCCGGATCAGAAAGGTCACACACGAAGTGGGAACTATCTTCGACAGACCCGAATTTCTTCACAAAGAAGTTGCCCCAATCACCGCCCTTCCATTCAAGAACAACAAACTCCCTTTCCCAGAAATGTTGTGAATCTGGAAAGGAGAAGGGATTCACCATGTGGGGAAGCTTGGCTCGGTGCTTGAGGCTCACCCATCCTTTTTTGGATTCAGAAGAGTTGCTGGCCCCGAAAATACTTCGAAACATTGTGGTTGTCGGATGAATCCCCAGCTCCCGACACCTTATTAAGAAAATAGAAATGTACCTCCAGGCGTTGGGATACAATTGACAGGGGTGGATTTGATATTCAGCCAGCAGCCTAATAATAAAATTGTCAACCGGGAACCTGAACCCAGCATCTAAGGCACCCCAATAAACACAGATCCTTTCAGGGTGCCAGTTGCAAGTTCTATCTGATGGACTCGGGAGACGAACCTGGATGGCACTTGGAAAGTGATAAGACTCCCTTATCTTCTGAACGTCCCTTTCCGACAATTTACTGGAACTATTGAAAGAATCTAGACTAGAACAGTTGGGAAATGTATCCCTCATGATATTTAAAAGTTCTAGCAAGGATTCGAATCTATGTTCAACATATGAAGGAGGTTGAATTCTTTCTTTACCTTTAGCAGTCCTCATTTTACTCCTCTTTGACATGGCTTCCATCATGGAGACCGGGGGAGCCATTGGTTGATCACCTTCCGACATCTTGATGCAGGAGCTGAAACTTGATCTTGAATCTGAAACTTGATCTTGAAGCTCGAACTGGATCTTGTGACTTGAACCTTAGAAAACTTAAGAATCTGAAAGCTCAGAAATGAAGAAGTGAATGAAAATGAAGGCTACTTCTCCTCTTTTATAGAAAATACATGACCTGGTACATCAGGTTGAATCTCAGCTCGGTTCGTGTTAACAGGTCATCTATCGTTTCCAGACAAAAAAGGACAGAAATTATCCGCGTTATACAGAAAGAATCGTTATAATTCATATCTGTCGGAAAAGAAACAGCTGGAATATTTACTGCATGGATGTTTGCACTTAAAGAGATAAACAACGAGTTTAATCTGAACAATGAGGTTAGTAGTGCTAATCCTGAATTAAGATGTAATCCCGATAGAAGTCACGATTGACAAAAATTGTAAACCTAGAATCGAGATTCAGCTTCTGAATCCCTAGGATCGAGAATTCAGCTTCTGAATCCTTGAAAGTCACGGATGACCAAAAAACCAACTTAGGATCGAGATTCAGCTTCTGAATCCCTAGGATCGAGATTCAGCTTCTGAATCCTTGAAAGTCACGGATGACCAAAAAACCAACCTAGGATCGAGATTCAGCTTCTGAATCCCTAGGATCGAGATTCAGCTTCTGAATCCTTCGAAATGGTCGACCACGACACCCGAAGGAGCCATGGCCGACCACCTTGCAGCCGACCAAGGCACATGAAGATGCCCCGGCCGACCACCTTGCAGCCGACCAAGGCAAAATCAAGAGCCCCGGCCGACCACCTTGCAGCCGACCAAGGCAAAAGCAGTAGCCCCGGCCGACCACGAGCCATCCGACCAGGTGCCGGCCGACCACCTGGGGTCGAGGCCCTCCAGCCGACCAGGTGTCAGCCGACCACCTTGGTTGGAGGCCCTCCGGCCGACCAGGAGCTAGCCGACCACAAGCTGGCCCTGGATCCGGCCGATCGCGGGTCAGCTTGTGGTCCTGAATCTTGGTTTTTCAGCAATTCTCGGGCAGCTTCTGAACCTGAATCTTGATTTTTTCGTATGATTTCAGGAGTGTCGTTTAGTGCCGTTTAGCACCGTTTATCACCGTTTAGCGTCGTTTAACATCGTTTAAACGTCGTTTAAGGCTGTTTAGCACCGTTTAGTGTCGTTTAGTGCCGTTTAGCACCGTTTATCGCCGTTTAGCGTCGTTTAACATCGTTTAAACGTCGTTTAAGGCTGTTTAGCACCGTTTAGTGTCGTTTAGTGCCGTTTAGCACCGTTTATCGCCGTTTAGCGTCGTTTAACATCGTTTAAACGTCGTTTAAGGCTGTTTAGCACCGTTTAGTGTCGTTTAGTGCCGTTTAGCACCGTTTATCGCCGTTTAGCGTCGTTTAACATCGTTTAAACGTCGTTTAAGGCTGTTTAGCACCGTTTAGTGTCGTTTAGTGCCGTTTAGCACCGTTTATCGCCGTTTAGCGTCGTTTAACATCGTTTAAACGTCGTTTAAGGCTGTTTAGCACCGTTTAGTGTCGTTTAGTGCCGTTTAGCACCGTTTATCGCCGTTTAGCGTCGTTTAACATCATTTAAACGTCGTTTAAGGCTGTTTAGCACCGTTTAGTGTCGTTTAGTGCCGTTTAGCGCTGTTTATCGCCGTTTAGCGTCGTTTAACATCGTTTAAACGTCGTTTAAAGCCGTTTAGCACCGTTTAGTGTCGTTTAGTGCCGTTTAGCACCGTTTAGTGTCGTTTAGTGCCGTTTAGCACCGTTTATCGCCGTTTAGCGTCGTTTAACATCGTTTAAACGTCGTTTAAGGCTGTTTAGCACCGTTTAGTGTCGTTTAGTGCCGTTTAGCACCGTTTATCGCCGTTTAGCGTCGTTTAACTTCGTTTAAACGTCGTTTAAGGCTGTTTAGCACCGTTTAGTGTCGTTTAGTGCCGTTTAGCACCGTTTATCGCCGTTTAGCGTCGTTTAACTTCGTTTAAACGTCGTTTAAGGCTGTTTAGCACCGTTTAGTGTCGTTTAGTGCCGTTTAGCACCGTTTATCGCCGTTTAGCGTCGTTTAACATCGTTTAAACGTCGTTTAAGGCTGTTTAGCACCGTTTAGTGTCGTTTAGTGCCGTTTAGCGCTGTTTATCGCCGTTTAGCGTCGTTTAACATCGTTTAAACGTCGTTTAAAGCCGTTTAGCACCGTTTAGTGTCGTTTAGTGCCGTTTAGCACCGTTTAGTGTCGTTTAGTGCCGTTTAGCACCGTTCAATGCTACTGGCACAATCTAACGTCGTTGTAAACGCGTCGGTCGCTCCACGCTTTACGTCAAAACGATATCAAAGATAAACCCTGACCCGAGTCTCGAAAAAGGCCGTTAAAACTTCAAGGAAAACCTGATCAGTTTTCCTAGAAGTTGGGGGGCAAATGATATGGGCTAAAAATAAGCCCTAAAGACACATTTAATATGGCATTAATTAGACCCTGAATGGTCCAAACGTGGGGCCCACCAGATGGGCCCAAAACCCCTATTATAATATTAATTTCGTAATTAATATTGGGGGAAATAAACAGCTCAGCAAATAAGAGTTGGATAAGGATAATATCCCCTTCAGACTTATCCCATAAGGCATCCAATTCAATATGGAAACTGATTCCTACAAGGAATAGATCTAGAACTTTCCTCAAAGACTTTTCTACCAAGTCTCTAACTCCTACCATAATTCTAAAGGCTTCTCAGCCTATATAAAGGGCCTGACCCCTCATTCTAGAACTACGTTTTCTTGGCTTGATTCTCTAATACAGAGATACGTAGGCATTCTGTGAGGACCGATCAGTCTCGAACGCAGAAGCAGCCATTAAAGCTCGAAGCTCAACCACCCTAGCATTAATTACAAATCATAAACTAGTTTTTATTCCACAACACCGGTCTATATCTATACACTAGAAATCCAGATAAAAACCCAACCATAATCCATGCACTGTAGTTAATTGCAGTAGCTGCTGGCATCACTCCTGTTGCTCCTATTAGTACCGGCATGTTAATGAGCCTAATCCAGTCTTGGTTAGGAAATGCTTTGTGAGCTAACCAGACAAAAACAGGAGCAATTGCTCCTAGCAAAAAGAACCAATTCACCATTGCGTAAGTGCCTAAATCTCCAAAAGTTCTACGAGGTCCGATCAATCCCCATACAACGGATGCATCATAAAAGATATGATCCATTGGGCAAGTCCACACAGTGCCACCAGAAGATGCAGTATCACAAATTTCAGGAATAGTTTCCATTAACCACCAGGCTGTTATCAAGTACACTAAACTTGCCATAAGGGTGCCCACTATCTGAAAAAATTGATTACATTAATTGAAAATAACAAGACACTAAAAAATGTTGTATAGGACCTTAATTAGAAAGCATATTAAGATCTATGGATATTAAACTGACCTGGGCCATAAACATTGTTCGAGGTGGAATTTTCATGTAATGACCAAGCTTAAAGTCTTGAAGGAAGGTAATTGCTTGAGACATACTCACCCAACCAAGCACCTTAAAGCACATATTAGCAACCGGATACCCTGGATAGATGTATCCTATTATATATTCTGTGATGATGTTTAGGCCTGGTGCCTACAGATATATGGAAAATTATTATGACAGACTTTTAGATTATAATTACATGTTCTATTCTTGTTTATAAGGTATATGAACTGATACAACATGGTCACAGATAGAACTCAATGTAGTGAAAAATCAAGCTAGATAGGGAATGGATGAAACCTGGTTGGTAATTGCAGTGATGATCCCGATAGGAAGAGTGAAAAAGAAGGCAATGACGCAAGCTAGTAATACACCCCACCAAGGAAGTTGTAGCTGATCATTGTAATACTCGCAGGCGAATATTGCAAGTGCTATGTTGGCCACTAGGATGCACGAAAACCACCACTCTGGAACTTGTTGATATTTGCTCATAAGTCTTGTGTGTATGTCCATTTTCTTTTCTTTAAAACTTGATTTGCTTTGCTCCCAGATTTCCCTGCATATCTTACCAAAATGCTTGACATTCATTTCGATGCCAAACAAGTGTGTGAATGTCTGTAATTAAGAATTAAAAAAAAGGTTACCTTCCATGAAATAGAAAAACATGTACAATAGTGGCAGAGAGAGCTGCAAATCCAACACCATACGTCAAAGCAAAAAATGTACTAATATAAAGGGGTCCTTCACGTTCATAAGCCATATAATCCAGGTGAAAATTTGAGTCGATGATCGCTGTAACATTGTAAGCTTGGCCAGAGGAGGTGAAGAGACCATCAGAAAATATGGGGAATTTTTTTGCTTCATAAACATTGAGCCAGTAGCATATAGGTGTCACAACATACATGAGTAAGGAAAAACCCACGGCAACATTGGCAGTGGCAAACCATGGGCTTGCCAATGGGCTTCCAAGATAGGCAGAAATGGAAGACCAGTCAAGGCCAATGGCACCAATTCCTAGGCCATGGAGTCCAGAACCAAGTTGCTGTGCTAAAACTGATTTCGGAAAGATCCAGCAGATCCATGAAAAGGAGGTTAACATTTGAAAGAGGTAGCCAGGAAAGACATAGAAAGCAAAGCTGCAAATGAACGCGATTAGGAAGAACTGAGTACGAGTTAATCCGCCTTTGGACCGTTTTTCTTTCTCATGAAGAGCCCTGCACAAAACATTGTTAAAGTAGTATCATTTTACATAAAATTAAAGCTCAAGTAGAGTAAGATGATCCACAGTATGGTGCTCAGAGGTACATTTTATAAACAATTTGCACAAATCTGCTCCTAAGTTGAATCATCTTTTTTATGAACAATTTGCACCTTTACGTGACACCACGGGGTCTAATATCAATTAATTACATACCTAGAAACTATTCCACCAGAATGGGTCTAGATATGAACCAAAACAATTAGTACATCCTAGAATGCAGGACACTTATTCGTCAAGAGGTGGGAGGTCTTTAGATTCTCTACCAAAGATGTGCCTACAATGGACATATCGGTAGGTTTCCAAACTACTATAATGATATCTCCGAACCGTGTATCTCTTGCATGTTCCAAAAGAGAAGTACTCGAAACTTCTCATAATCTGTATGAAGATTCATGGAATTAATACAAGTATACAACCTTGATGATTCAATTACAAAACGGAACCAAACCCCCATTGAATCTCAAAATACATTCCCATTTCATGTACATTAATTTAGTACCTGAACAAGGAGACTTGAACATTAAATTTCTTGACAATGTTTGAGTTAAGAAGGATATCCTATATGTTACTGTGTTATTTTTCAGAATTATAATACATCTAACAAAAAGGTTAAGCTACTGCGAATCACCGCCAGGCCTGAATATTCGTTGATGCTCGTCTATTTATCTAACAGCATCTCCAGTAGGGGTTGCCAAGTCCTATGTGACATGGCATATTGCCCACTTATTGGAGTATCAATGTTGCCAACAAAGTTGCCAAAAGTTGGCAACTTCCCCATTTAGTTAAAACACATATAACTTCCCAAAAATGTATTCAACTTTACCCTTTTTTATATCTCTCATATTTTAAATGTATTTATAAGATAACATAAAATTTATGTATGGGACCACATTGACAACTTTTAAAGTTGCTACTATTGGAGTAGATTTGTAATAAAAGTTGCCAACAATGAGATGGAGGAGAGAAGAAATAAAAAATTAATATATTTGATGATGCGATAGAAGTTGGCAACTATGTTGGCAACCTCTATTGGAGATGCTCTAAGAGATTAGGGAGCCTGAGATGTATCTCAGGCAAATTCTGAGATATATGGGATTTGTATGTAAATATTGGATGGGTATTTTTGTAAAATCAACATTTTTTAATTAGCCTTGCGGGCCCAATCAAATTTATATTATATTTTTCAAATATCTCAAGAAAAGTTTCCTGAGATCAATCTCATGTTCCTTTTTCTCTTTATCTAAAACTAGTCGATAAAGCCGCGCTTCGCGGCGGCGTTATAATTTTTTTTAGAAAACAATTCAATACGGTCATTGTTCCAAAGAGAATATTCTTATATAGAAATAGAATTTCATTAATAAATTACAAATAAAATTTTTAAAAACATAAAATTTGATTCTAATGTAAATTAATAACGACATATAACTTTATAAAGGATTTAACACAAAATTTGAAAAAAAAACTTGATTTAAATTTGATTATGCAGTAGAATCATTTTGGATAAATTTGATTTTTTAGTATAATTGCTTTGGATTATTTCATGAATTTTTAATGAGTTTCCAAAAAGAAAAGTTGAATAATTTCATTTTTAATTTCTTAATTAAGATTTATAATTATGTTTCATACAAAACAAATATAAATATATGTATTTTGTAATGGTTCTCTCTTGAACTATATATAAGGTAGTTCTCTCTAGAGTGTCACCTTTAGCAGTTAACATGTTATCCTGCTCTCTCATTAAACATGATTCGTCCTATTGAGCCGCTCTTTCATTAAAATCGAGACCCTAGCTTTAACATATATTATGAATACTTGTATAATAATTCTATCTACAGAAATTGAAACTTAAAAAAACATATATTAAATCAATATCAAATTCTAATAGTTGATACGATCTTTCCCTATATATTTGTTAAACATGCACGTTTCGAGCTGCTCTCATTTGTGACCCAAATCCCAACTTCATGCCCTCGTATTCTACTTCCAAAAATTTTTTAGTTTTATGTATTCTCTATAAATTTGAACTTTTCTTTCCTATAAATTTTAACTCTATTTTCAATAAAAATTTTAATTATACGTTGTTCTATAAATTTGAACTCTTCTCCTTTTTAAATTTGAACATTTATTTTATTTCAATAAACTTTTAATTATATGTCTTACCAACGTCTATTCTATTTCATATAGAACATGCTCTCGTGTTCTACTTCTAATAAAACTTTTAATTTTTGTCTTCTTTGTAAATTTAAATTTGAACTCTTCTCCTTTATATATTCAAATACCTATTCTACTTTCAATATAAATTTTAATTATACATCTTTTCTGTAAATTCGAACTATTCTCTACTATAAATTCGAGCCCTTCTCTACTATAAATTCGAACCATATTCTACTTTCAATAGAAATTTTAATTATATGTATTCTTTTATAAATTCGAACTCTCAAATACAAATGCTAATTCTATTAGAATTTTTAGTTATATGTTTTACCCAAAATTCGTACCATTATTCTTTATATATTCGAACACCTATTCTATTTTCGATAAAATTTTTAATTATATGTCTTCCCTATGAATTCGGACTCTTTTATTTTATAAATTCGAAAACTTATTATAATTCTAATATGTTAAAGGATATTTGTTTTATTTATTTTAAAATTCTAAATTTCTAAAAAATTTACTATTTTTTAGCATAATTTCTCGTGTATCCAAACAAATTTAAAATCTAACCCGGTGTTTAACTTTAAAGATTCTTATCAATAAAAATAGAAATTCTATTATTATAATTGATCAATAGTATTCATTAATTTATTTGCCAAGAATATTTAATATGTGCCAAAAAAAATGAACTCCTTTGAGTTGAATTCGGTTACATAGAACTTGTAATTTCTTTTAGCGCAATTTAACGATTCCTATTTTGTTTCCCTTTTAAATCCAAATAGTTTATGGTGCCTTACTATTGAGCTGCTCTCTCGTTAAACACATTTTTTCTATTGTATTGTTCTCGTTTGAGGCAGAATACCTAACTTTATCATACAATTTTTAGCTAATTAACATTACTATACATTATTATTGATAATTTATAGTAATCTTTTTCCTTACAAATATAAAATCTTGATACTTTATTATTGGTGTAAATTGTCAATGAAATTATTGGCACAAATTTATAATAGTAGTAATTTTCATACAAAATTTTATCTGTTACCCAAGGAAAAATAACAAAATTCAAAAGTATGGACAACGCAGGCAGGCAACATAGCAAGTAAATCCTATAAATAAAATAATTATAAAAGAAGTGATTGAAATGTAAGAAAAAATTTCACGTAACACCAAAAATAGAGACGTAGGGGAAAATAGACTACATGCAATTGATTGCTCACTCCTTTAAGATTTTATTACAATACTTCTCCATAAATAGTGGGCGAAAACAAATACTAATCTTTGATCTTTAAAAAAAGTAAAAATTTAAATGCTAATGCAATATTTTTTAAACCTCAAAATAAGTGCAAATTTTAAAGTAGATGATGAAATTGATGATAATAATAATATGATAATAATAAATGGGCAATATCCTATAGTTAAGTCATATTTCAATACAAAAGTAAGGGTATTTTTTTGTCAAAAAAAAAAGAAAAAAAAGTAAGGGTATTTTTGTAAATACAGTGGGGTGAATTCTATTATTACAAAAATGTCATCTAACTTTTGTATATAAAATGCAAATAACTTTAGGTAATTTTCCTACAGTTAACTGTAGAAACATTTTTCTCATAATAAATTACCTTTGTCTTCTCAACGAAGTTGATCATGCGTATAGTTCTCAACAAACTATTATTGGGGATCCTAAATCATTGTACATGAAAATTAAACTATGAAAGATTGAGAGTAAATGTATCAATTTACTAATGAAAAAATAAAAAATGTATGATATCGTAAAGATGATGAGATTATGACAATGGTAGTGTATGCATATGCAATGCAAGATATATTTAACAGGTAGCTTGTAAATAATTTCTGCCATGATACCTTCAGTTAAATTCATAGGACTGCATCTTCGCGTGCTTTTTCGAAACTTGAGAAGTAGAACAATTACGCACTTGATTGTCAACAAATTTCATTTTCTTAAGCCTTTGGTTCAGAAGTTGAGCTTTAAAAAATCTTGAAAACCTCCGCTTTTAATTATATATTCTTATGAATTAGAACTTTTATTTTCTGTAAATTCTAATATTTATTCTATTTTTAATAGAACTTTCAATAATATATATTATCTATAAATTCGATCACCTATTCTATTTTGGATAGAACTTTAATTATATGTAGTACTTTTAAATTATTCACCTATTCTACTTTGGATAGAACTTTAATTATATGTAGTACTTTTAAATTATTCACCTTTATAAATTTGAACTCCTATTCAACTTCTAATAGAACTTTTAATCATATGCTTTGTAAATACCTACTCTACTTTCAATAGAACTTCTAATGATATGTCTTTCCTATAAATTCGAATTCTTTTTCTCTATAAATTCAAACACCTCTAATTCTAATAAGTTAAAAGATATTTTTTATTAATTACTATTTAAAATTGTAAAGTTCTAAGAAAATTATAAAAACAGATTGAGACGATTTTAGAGCGACACATAAGCGTCCCGTATCCTCCTTTATATATATATTGATGATTGATGATGTTTTTCTTAATTTTTTTCTATTTTTTTTACTTGGTGAACAATATATAATAATGAATTTCATAAAATTATAGGTTTAAATTTATCGTTGGCTTAGAGTTGATCCGAGCCGAGTTGCTCGTGCTCGAGTTTGTTTATCCAAGATTTGTCTCAATTCGAATTCGTATACAAGCAGAATTTGAACTGATTTAGTTAAACGATTCGAGATCGAACTTATTTATAACTACATTTAATTATTAATATTAAACTAGTTAATAAAGCCGCGCTTCGCGGCGGTGTTACAATTTTTATTTTTAAAAAAATTTAATACATTTACGTTATATTATAATATTAATATTAAATTTTAATAATTAAATAATCTTCTCTAATGAATCAATTTCTTGTTAAATACGATTCTTCCGATTGAGCCGCTCTCTCATTAAAATCGAAATCCCAACTTTTTAACATATATTATAAAGATTTATATAATTTTTTTTATCCATAAAATCGAACCGTAAAAAAAAAAATTTATGACTAAAATATCAAATTTTAATAGCTACTACAATCTTTTCTAGCAAGCCGTCTTCCCGTTAAATACGTTTCGAGCCGCTCTTATTTGAAACCGAAATTCTAACTTCACTATATAAAGAGAGTAAATTTCAATTTTTATATTCTTTAAACTTTCTAATATTTATGGAGTTTTAAAAGATGAAAATACATCTTATATTTTCTGTATATTATAGATAAACTTGTATAAAAAAGTTAAAATAAAAGATTTTTGGGAAAAAAGATGTATAGTTTAAAAAAAAATCGTATATGACGTCTCCACCGTCCTCGTATTCTACTTCTAATAAAACATTTTATTTTATGTATTATATATTTAAACACTTTTTATACGGTCTTATTTAATGAACCGCTTTCTTGTTAAACACGTTTATTACTATTGATCAGCTTTCTCGTGAAGACCAAAAACCTAACTTTTACCTATATTACTTATATGATAATGTTTATCCATAAAAATCAAATTCTAAAAATGAAATAAAATTTATAACATCAATATGGTATATTAATAGCTAGTACAATCTTTTATAGTGAGTCGTCTTCCCGTTAAACATGTTTCGAGCCACTCTAGTTTGATATCGAAATTTCAACTTCATTACATATTATTGATGATATTTATTTTTCACAACAATTTTTTTCCTTAAAATCAAAACCTAAAAAATAGAGTGAATTCCAATTTATACTTTGTCTAGACTTTCTAAAATTTTTGGAGTTTTAGAAAATGAAAACACATCTTATTTTCTCTTTATATTATAGATGCTCCTGTATTTATTTAGGATTCTTGCATGAGATTGTTCTTTTATTATGTTAACACATCAATTCTTTTCTTTTTAAATACAGTGACTTTTTTTATGACAATAGTATTGGATTTATGAATAAATTTTCCTAATATAAGTATAATTAACTTATATAAAAAATATATAATTAAGAAGATCGTACTTTCTATAAAATATTAATTATATGTCTGTTTTATATATTCAAACACCTATTCTACTTCTAGTAGAACGTTTATTTATATATTTTTTCTATAAATTCGAACCCTTATTCTCTATAAATTCGAACTCTTATTCTACTTCCAAAAGAACTTTTAATCGTATGACTTATAAATAATTATTATACTTCTAATAGAATTTCTAATCATATGTCTTCCCTATAAATTCGAACTCTTCTCCTTTATAAATTCGAACACCAATTCCACGTCTAATATGTTAATTGATATTTTTATATTTATTAGTGTTTAAAATTCTAGAAAATAAGAAAAATAGATTGAGACGATCTTAGAGCGCCACCTAAACTCCCGCTATCCTCCTTTATATATATATATATATATATATATATATATATATATTGATGATTATTATTTTTATTATTTATAAACTATCAACTAATTTGATATTTTTAATTTTTGTTGATTTTATATTAAAGTTCACGAGTATACTTAACTTGACTCGATTAGTTTGCGAGTAAATTCGAGTATTTGAACTCATTTAATTAGTTTGCAATAAGTAGTTCTGTGTTTTGTAGTAATTTGTAAAACGATGTATTTTTTATAGTTGGAGGGTACTTTTTTTTTCCTTTAGCTTTTTTCCCATAGAATTTTGCTCTTGGAGGGTTTTAGCGAGGTCTTCCTTTTGTGGGATTCTTCCATTCTGATTCTAAGTGTCCGGAGGCAACATATGTGCCTTTTGAATTAGATGATGAATTTCCTTTATTGGAAAATCCCCTTTGTACGATTATTGTATTTCGGTACAATTTATATATGAGTAAGTCATTTCTGAAAAAAAAACAATAATAATAATAAAATGGAGGGCTCAACTCCTTTAAAAATATCAATTCGAACTCTTTTATTAGCTATCTTCGACCTATTGAAATACAACATAAAAAACATAAAAATTACAAATTTTAATTGTTCTTCCATATAGGTTGGATCGAAGGACCACGTCCACGACCACATGTAAAACGTTTACTCACCTCACAGGTACTACAGTTTACACTTTACAGTCTCTAACATAGGGTCTGTTTGGTTAAGACTTGGAGGCCGTTTGGGATTGCTTAAAATAAGTTACTTTTGACTTAGGGGGTGTTTGGGATAACTTTTTTTCAGAATAAGTCAACTTATTTTAAGACAAAGTTAGAGATTCCTAACTTTCCAACTTATTTTTCAACTTATTGAATCTCAAACATACATTAAATACTTGTATAAAAAAAATTATCAAAATATAAATTTTTTACCCGAAAATAAGTCCATAAGCCCATGAAATAAGCTTAGCCAAACAGGCTATTAATGTAGGTGTTTTTAACTTAAATGAAAAAGTAAAGTTGTTTACTTTAAGTTGAATGAATGTGTTTGGATAATTTTACTTAAAGTTAAATGGGGGTTTAATAATTTTGACTTAAAGTGAAATTTGATTTAAAAAAAATTTAAATTCTTAATATTTAAATTTTACAAGAATCATGAAAAAAAGAACCTCAATAAGTCATAAGTCAAAAGTACCTAAATGGAGCTTATGACTTTAAGCAGTTTTTTAATTTAAAGCCGGCTTAAAGCCATACTACACAAACAGGCCAAAAATGACTTAAAACCATTTTTAGCTTTAAGACAAGTTTGCCAAACAAGCTGTTAAAATAAGTTTTTATTGACTTATTTTCGGATAAAAATTTCATCTTTTGATAATTTTTTTATACAATACTTAATGTATGTTTGAGATTTCATAAATTACAAAAATAAATTAATTTTTTTTAAAAAAAAGTTAAAAATCTTTAATTTTATTTTAAAATAATTCACTTATCTGAAAGATAAGTTTTTTCAAACATCCCATGAGTCAATGATTTATAGGCAGCCAGCTTGTAGTAGGACATTCTACTCATTCATTTAAATAATCCCCCACCATCCCAAATCACTTTTTGGTAACGTTCGATACAACCTCGCCACAAATTTACAGCCATCATCAGTGCCGTATAAACACATATTTAGTTCACATATACATCCAGTTTAGTCCCATCATGCATGTCCTTATCCGATATTAACAATATTATATATGTGGAAGAGTAGTATTACATCATGTGAGAATGATCCCGAAAATATTTCTAAATGTTATATGACATTATATTAATGTATGAGAAAGTCTTGTCTTTTGACATGGTAATATTGTCTTGATATATTCAAGGTCTTATTTATTTGTTTCATTTGTTTTATCAGTACCATTATGGCGTCAACAAGTAACATCATGGAGGCTATGAATAATGTCACGTTAGAGGATGAGGAGGAAGAAGGTTTGGCCTTTGAAGTGGAAACAGGAGAGCAAGGTTTGGATATTAATCAAGACTTCAATCCAGATCTCTGTTTGGTGGGTCGATTTCTGGTGGAGGGAGTAGTGGATTTTTCAGCGATGAGGCAAACGATGGTTGCAATCTGGAGACCGGGAAAGGGAGTTTTTATTAAAGAGATTGATATCAATCTCTACTTATTCCAGTTTTATCATGCACTGGATATCAAGAGAGTCATAGATGGCAGTCCATGGTCGTTCAACCGGAAGGCATTGGTAATTGCAAGGATGAAAACAGGAGATGTTCCAAGAGCTGTCAAACTAAACTCGATGGATTTGTGGGTCCAGATTCATGAACTGCGTGCAGGATTTTTTACAGATAAAGTGGTCAAGGAAGTAGGAAATTACATTGGAAGCTTTGTTGAATCATGTCCAAACAATTTTAAAAATGTGTGGCATGAATATCTTCGAGTAAGAGTTACAATAGATCTGTCAAAGCCATTAAAGAGGAGAACGAAAATAAGGAAGACTGGTAATGACTGGTTTTGGATTGTCTTTAAGTATGAAAATGTCCCTACGTTCTGCTTCATATGCGGATTACTGGGTCATTCAGAGAGGTTCTGTAGTCGACTATTTGATGCTCCGGAGAATGAACTTGCTAGACCTTATGGACCATGGATGAGAGCACCATTTCGACGGAAAACAAATTTGATCGGCAAAATGGTTGCGAGACGAAAATGGCAATGAACGGAGTTCGTCAACAGAGGAATCAGGGAAAGGTTACGATCAGATGGATACTATGCCAAGAAATCAGGGATTGTTGTTCGCTAGAGAAAATCAAGGGAGTGAAACAAATCAATCTAAACAGAATGGCACGCATAGCAGTGTTTTAAATTCAAAAGAGATAAGGGGGGAACTTAGTCAATCAAATCCCGTGAAGAAAGGAGTGACAGTGATAGAAAATAAGAAGAGGAGAACAGATGATGGGCTGGGCCAGTTGGAGGATATTAATAAAAATACTGAATTAGAAATGGGCTCAGATGAGGAAAATATCGTAGTCATGGAGCAAGATAAGCAAACCAGTCCAGTAAAAGTCAATGATCCAAAAAACGTGATAATGGCGGGCCTTGTAAAAGGGGCTCGCCAGACATTATGAGTACTTGGAGCTGGAATTGCCATGGGCTTGGGACCCTATGGGCTTTACAATTCCTTAAGGAGTCCATACTCTAGAAGAGCCCAGATTTCATTTTTTTTAGTGAGATTTTGTGTAAAGTTAAAAGAGATGAAAAAGTAAAGGATATTATCGGTTTTGAGGGTGCTTTTACGGTGGAGTCATAGGGTCACAATGGAGGCTTAGCTTTCTTATGGCGAAACAAGCAAGAGGTGACAGTCCTGTCATATAGTAAGAACCATATTGACGTGATAATTGAGACAAAAGGTTGGAATAAATATAGGCTTACAGGTGTTTATGGTGAGCCCGATAGGGCTAAGAGGAAGGAAACATGGGACTTAATTTGCAAGTTGCATAGCCAAATGAAGTTACCTTGGGTCTTGATAGGGGATATAAATAATATTGTTAACCAGGAGGATAAAAGGGGAGGACGACCATATCCGTCATGGCTTATTAATGGTTTTCAAAAGTGTATGGAGGATTGTGGTTTACATGATTTGGAGTTGGAAGGATATCCGTATACTTGGGAGAGTGGGTATGGTACAGATAAGTGGATTGAGAGTAGGTTAGATCGAGCTTTAGTTACGAATGACTTTATGCAACAGTTTGAGGAAGCTAAGTTAACCAACTTGAAAATCACAACTTCTGATCACAGTCCCATTTTGCTGGAGCCTTTTATACGTTCTGAGTCAGTCAAAACTAAACGCCTTAGATTTGAAAATGCTTGGCTGAGGGATCCTATGTGTGGTAAGATAGTGGAGAAAATATGGCAGACAAATCAAGACAAACCATTTACAGAGAAGATCAATCTTACTTTAGAGACAGTGGCTAAATGGGGAAAAGAAATCACAGGGTGTTTCAGAACTCGTATACAGCAATTAAAAAGAGTTATGCAGCATACAAAGGGGAGGAAAGATGAGTATTCAGTAAGGATGTACCAAGATAGTTCCAAAAAGTTGTTGGAAATATATATTGAACAAGAAGTTTTTTGGCGGCAGAGATGCAAGCAACTTTGGTTAAAAGAGGGGGACAGTAATAGTAAATTCTTTCATGCAACTACAAAATCAAGACGCAGGGCAAATAAGATTACTATGCTGGTTAATGACAATGGTGAGAAGGTTGAATGGGGCAAAGGGATCGAAGAAACAATGGTTAATTATTTCTCTAAATTGTTCTCGGCCACAGATACGGAATGGACAGAGGTAGTTGGATGTGTCTCAAGTCAGATTAAGGAAGAGCAGAGTTCTATGTTGACAGCACCAGTTCAAGCTAAAGAGGTAAAATCGGCTCTATTCAGTATGCACCCAGATAAGTCACCTGGGCTAGATGGAATGAGCTCAGGGTTCTATCAGAAGTACTGGAAGGTAGTGGGAGAGGACATCGTGTAAAGTAGGAAGAGGTAGCTAGTAAAGATATTAATTAATAAAATTCGCGAAAGAGTTGTTTTTTTGTTTCTTTTTTTACAATGTAGGCTTATAAGCCTTACAATTTAATATCTGTTCTAAGATAATTCTCAGGGTGAGCGTGAGTGGAACTCATGACCTAGGACGACAGAGGATACATACTTTATCACTTGTGCTATCCAATCGCGCTCGCGGAAGAGTTGTTAATAGTAAATAATTGGTCTCTTTAGTGATTTTATATAAGCATATATATATATATATATATATATATATATATAAGGTAATTAATTTTGTAAAAAGGAAAATTGAAATGCATATTACTGAAGAAATTACAGTCTACATTAGGTTAATAATTTGTTGACAGTACCTGAACAAGGAGACTTGGACAAGATTAGCAGGCCACCACATAGCTGCTGGCTCCACTAGATATTTTCTAAAGATTCCAGCCCATCCAAACCCCAATATCTACCATTCAACAACCATTTTAGATATTTATAAATTATAATTGCTAAAACTTTAATATTACTTCTCAAATATCCCCACTAGACCACTAATCCACTATGATTAATCTATATGCACCACACTAATTATAAAAAGATAAATATATGCGTTCTGAATATACCTGAGTTGTTAGGACAACAAGCAAAGAGACGAAGAACGTGATGTGACGCCCATAAAATATCTTAACGCCCGTGACCACGTAAATAGCGAAAACAGAGCCAGCACCAGAGTTTGCGAAAATGGTGATAAGAACATGTTCTTTTACGTTAAATGGACCAGGATTTAATGTGAACTCGAATTTTGTTCCCGGGAAAAAGATTCTCTCAGTTATTTTTGCTGCCATGAGTTGGCCTAGTGGAACCACGGCGATCTGAGCTGAGATCGCCGTGATGGTCAGCGGCTCGGTTCGGTACCAAAAAAACATGTTGAGAAATGACAAGACAATGCAGGACATAGTCCCCAAAACCCACACTCGGAATGTGAGTACCGGGAGGGTCTCGTCATCGGTGGTCGGGACAGTGAGCGCCACCTGTCTGATCGGAGACTCCTCGCACAACCCTTCATCTTCTTGCTTTACTAATGACCTTGATGGAAAATTCGACACTGGCAAAGAAATTTAGGATTCAAAATTAATCACAAATTCACAATTGACACACACCGACACTCGTAATTCGAGTCGAGCTACTAGCAATGTTCATGTACACAGGAGATAAAATGGTTATAAACTTACATAGAGGAGTTTGTATTTCGTGGGAGATTGATTCTTCTTCCATGTTTTTTTTTGCTCTAAATAGATGACAGCCAGCCAGCTAGCTTTTCTTCATTTTAGTACGAGAGAGTCAGAGACTACTTATGGTAACTGTTTATGCAGCAGATTAGGTGAAAACATGAACCATGTAAACTTTGTGACTTCATTGCAGCATTTATTCATCACAATTCCAAATCCTCTATACCACTTTATGTGTGCCACTCCATGTGTCACTTTAGGTGATTGTTTTTGATTGGTTCATTTTTCATTAATATAAATGGGATCCCTGCATTCACACCAACCACCCAATCAAAAACAGCCACCTAAAATGAAACATGGACCGGCACACCTAAAATGGTGTAGAAGATTTGGACTAAATACTAGAGTTCCAAAAATATTTCTCAAATAATTTCCAAATGCTTAGTTGGTAAAATCGGATTAGATGCGAATTTTCGAAAGAGACCCTCCACATATATATTTGTGCTCCACAAATTAAAAAAAAAAGATACTTAACATTCGGGAACAAATTCGAAAACTATTTCAACATCTCTAGCATTGCTCTATCCAGAAGTGCACTAAAAATAAAATTCTTTATTTTTATTTTTGGAAAAACGCATGTCAACATTAAGTTTAAACTTTTTACTGCTCCATTTGGCATTGGCAGACAGCTGGAGATATACATGGCCAAACCGGAACCGGAACCGGAAAACCGGACCGGACCGGACCGGGTCAAAACCGGTCAAAACCGGCCCGAACCGGAACCGGCCCTAAACCGCCGGTTTATTTATTTTAAAGGTTCAGGTTCAGGTTTGTGTGTACTGAAACCGGTGAACCGGCGGTTCAAACCGGTGGTTCGAACCGGCGGTTCGAACCGGTGGTTAACCGTTAGTAATGACTGGCTATGTATTAATGTAGTATAGATTATAAAAATTATTGTAATAAATTTTATTGTTTGTTGTATTCTTGTAAAACATTTAAAATTTATTGTAATATATTTTATTGTTTGTTGTATTCTTGTAAAACATTTAAAATTTATTGTAATATATTTACTAATGTTTTAATAAAAAAAAGTACCAATGAATTTAACATTAAATTAATTTACGTGAAAGTACCACTTAATAAAAGTGAAACTATTATATCCTTGAACTTTTAAAACGGTTTGCATCTTATAAATTTTAAAAAATTACTTAGCATTACAATACTTCTAAATTATAATTCATTCCATCCAAATTCAGAAAAACTTATCGTATTTCGAAAAAAAAAACGTATCAAGTATAATGTATATATAAGGTTCAAACCGGAACCGGAACCGGGTCTTGAACCGGGTCAAAACCGGGTCAAACCCTGAACCTGAACCGTCTGAACCGGAATCGGCGGTTTATATCCTGTTAAGGTTTAGGTTCCGGTTCAAGATTTTTACAAACCGGAACCGGCGGTTCACGAACCGGAACCGGCGGTTCACGAACCGTGGCCATGTATAGCTGGAGAGCACTAGAGCAGCAACTATTAAATTTTAGTTGTAATTAAAAACTGCTTATTATAAATACTTTTTTTTTGTTTAAAAGTTGCTTTAGAAAAAGTAAAAAAAATTGACAAAATTAAATTTTTAGCTAAAATTTACAAAAATAAGATAGTATAGCAGGCAATTTAAGGCAATTTAAGGACCGACAATATAAAAAAAGTAGTAAAAACAGAGTAAGATCATTATATAAAACAGAGCAAGATCATTATGTATTTTTTTTTTTTGAATAAATCGTACTTGCATTACTTAAAAATTATAAAATACATGATTACTAAAAATAGGAGGAGTGACAGACCACTCTCCATAGCCTGACATAGAATTTATGCAGCATTTGCAAGCAAAAAAACCACACGATTCGCAGACTAATCGAACTGGTAACACTTGATAATTGTGCTTTAGTGATTTTGTCGAAGAAATGGCTTCTTGACAACAACTCGCTCCAACCTGCTCTTCCCTCCAACCCTCGAACAAATTCCGAATCCAGTGTTCAGAAGCCTCAGTTGCATAAACTATGGTTAGAGGACCGCCATTCCAGCTATCTACATGCCGGATACCAGCTATAGACATGCCGAAAAATAAAACCTTCAAAGGATGCGCAATACCCCAGCTATCTATGTTGGAAAATTAATCTAAACTTGTAGATTAACGTGGAGGAAAATCAGGAAACAAGTTCGGTTATGGAAATAAAGTGTTGAAATGTCAACATGATTTGGTCAATCGTAATTAAGAGATAAAAGATAGGATGATAAGAGATAAGAAAAGATAAGATTATCTTGAGCAGCAAGAATAAGATAAGATGATATCAAATCATCGTTCTTATCCTTAGTTTGTAATGGTTAGTTTTTTTTCTATTTAAACAATGTAATCATTTTCATTAAGTGGATTCATTAAGCCAGTAGCATAATACAATGTAGTCTATAGAGTATTTGGGTCTTGTACATATCAGTTTTCCTCTTACTTATTTCATTATTGTTCTTATTATTATGATTCAGTTATTTGTTTAATTTCAACATGGTATCAAAGCGGACGTTCCTTGGGATGTAGCAAATGATTTCAAACAAGAAGCTTCAGGAGCTGAGAAGGCCACAGGCGGATTCCTCAGCAAGAAGCAGGAAGAAGAATGATTTTGTTATTGAAGAAGAGGAACTCGTTTTTTTGTTGCAGCAGATGGTGTGCAGATTGTTGGAAGGAGGTATTTTCAGGTAGGCGTTGCAGAAGGATGGTGGCAAAGCTTCATGTGTAGTATGGGATGCATGTGTAGTATGGGGCTGCCGAGAAAGACAAGGCGATGCCGGAGAAGCTTATTGAAGGCAAAAAATGAGATAGAGTGACAGAAAGCCATGCAAAACGAGATGGGCACAGTAGTAGCCAAATGGGCTGGTGAATAAGTTGTGCCAGACGGGCAAGTTAGTAGTGTCAGACGGACAAGACGAAAGCCATACGGGCTGATTGCCATTCGGGCAAAGTTGATTTCCAGATGGGCAAACACGAAAAATGCCAGACGGGCAAACAAGTTGAAGTGCCAGACGGGTAGAGAAGTTCAATAGCCATACAGGCTCAGTTCAACAGTCATACTAGCTCAGTTTAAAAGCCATACGGGCTAGAAGGATTGCAGGAGACAAGTTTAGATTAAGGGAGAGATTGTTGGAAAATTAATCTAAACTTGTAGATTAACGTGGAAGAAAATCAGGAAACAAGTTCGGTTATGGAAATAAAGTGTTGAAATGTCAACATGATTTGGTCAATCGTAATTAAGAGATAAAAGATAGGATGATAAGAGATAAGAGATAAGATAAGATAAGATTATCTTGAGCAGCAAGAATAAGATAAGATGATATCAAATCATCGTTCTTATCCTTAGTTTGTAATGGTTAGTTTTTTTTTCTATTTAAACAATGTAATCATTTTCATTAAGTGGATTCATTAAGCCAATAGCATAATACAATGTAGTCTTTAGAGTATTTGGGTCTTGTACATATCAGTTTTCCTCTTGCTTATTTCATTATTGTTCTTGTTATTATGATTCAGTTATTTGTTTAATTTCAACAATCTACATGCCGGATACCAGCTATAGACATGCCGCAAGTGAAGACCCCCCACAGGTAATGAGCAATCTTTAATTGTGAGTTGTGAGCTCTTGCAGTAATCCAGATCTCCCAAACCAAACAGACCGTCATCAAACCAAACAAACAAACAAAACAAACTCTCACAAGGAGAGACAAAACAAACTCTCACAAGGAGAAACAAATAAATCCAATTAATGGATAAACAAGTCCAAAAAACTCACAATCCTCGTAGAAGGAGGATGATTATTGAAAGAAGTAGAGAAACTAGACAAGAAAAGGCCCTTCGGTCGGTGGATAAACCACCGCCGGAGGAGGAGCAACCGACGAAGAAGAAGATGAAAGAAAAAAACTTCTTTCGGTGGAAAAGAGAGAAAAAGTTAAATCTGATTAAGATCATTATGTATTTATGTCTATGAAAATTAACAGATTCACGATTTCTTCTTTAGATAAGTGTACATGCAGTTTGCATATATCTTCATTTTAACTTCTTCACAAAGCTTCTACTACTTCAGTTAGCCTTTCATCTACAACTCTAGTTTTGAGATGGTATTACAATCTTTTTTATAGCTAAGTTGATGTTAGAATTTTGAAATCGAAGCATGTATACAAATACATCGTAAAGGCTAGCTCCAGTCTTCAAAATCAACAAACATTTTTCCGTGTAAGATCGAATCTGCGATCTCAAATCATTGCATATCTACTAAAATTTCTGCAATTAGGACATCACGTTCAAGTTATATACAAACAAATTCAGTTCAAAGTTCAATTATGGATGGCAATTCAAGCATTGTATTTAGCAGCTTTATCTAGATGTGTATCTACTACTGCTACATCCTACATTTCATGCATTCTTCCTTTCTCCTTCAGATTGTCTTGCTATATTTGAAATATCGGTGATTTGGAACAAATGTAACAACTCACACAGTCACACTGGAGCAGATCCATGAAGTTAGCTCTGGATTCGGTGAAGCTAGAGTTATTTGATGAATCATGGGATACCTTGTTCAAGAATAACTGATAGTAATTTACACAATTCTTATGGCAGAAAAAATTACAAGAAAATGAGTACAAATGACAGTACTATTTATACAAAGTGAATCCACAATGAAAGACATGTATGACTTTGATTTTGGTACTTGGCTACATAATCACAGGGCAGCCATCGACTGCAATCCCTTGAGCTGTTGGACAGGAAGCATAAGGGCATCCATCAAGTTCATTACCCCACCAATTAAGACCAATATTTTCCAATCCTAAGCAAAGATACAAAAGCACTCCCATAAAAGCCAGTCCAGCATCGAGTGCACCGGAAAGAACATAATTATGGCGCTGCCACCAATCCGGTCTATATCTATACACTACAAATCCAGATAAAAATCCAACCATAATCCATGCAGTGTAATTAACTGCAGTAGCTGGTGGCATCTGCCCTGTGGCACCTATTAGCACGGGCATGTTTATGAGCCTAATCCACTCTTGGTCGGGGAATGCCCTGTGAGCTAGCCAGACAAAAATAGGAGCAATTGCTCCTAGCAAAAAGAACCAATTCACCATGGCATAAGTGCCTAAGTCTCCAAAAATTCTACGAGGTCCGATTAGTCCCCAGATAACGGATGCATCGTAGAAGACATGATCTCCCGGGCAAGTCCACACAGTGCCACCAGAAGATGCAGTTGCACAAATGTCAGGGATAGTTTCCATTAACCACCAGGCTGTTATCAAGTACACTAAACTCGCTATAAGCGTACCAACTATCTGAAAATTTTGACAAAATAAATTTTGATTTATCAGATACCGAAAAATGGTGATTTTTAGCATAATCTTAGAAGGTAGGTCTTGATGAAAGAACAGAGAACTGACCTGTGCCATGAACATAGTCCGGGGTGGAATTTTCATGTAGTGACCAAGTTTAAAGTCTTGAAGGAACGTAATCGCTTGTGACATACTTATGTAACCATACACTTTGAAGCACATATTAGCAACCGGATACCCTGGATAGATGTATCCTATGATGTATTCTGTGATGATGTTTAAGCCTGGAGCCTATAGTTTTATGGAAAATATGTCCTAAATAAGTACAAAAGTTTTGTAGTATGAAATACTATGTTTTAAACTCTCATATAAAGAACATCACTTATACATAATTGTAGATAAACTCAATTTTCTTTAAATTAAGCCATATTAGGAAATGCATGAAACCTGGTTCGTAATGGCAGTAATGATCCCAATAGGCAGAGTGAAAAAGAAGGCAATGGCGCAAGCTAGTAGTACACCCCACCAAGGCAGTTGAAGTTGTTCATTGTAATACTCGCAGGCAAAAATTGTAAGTGTTATGTTGGCAATTAGGATGGACCAGAACCACCACTCTGGAACTTGTTTATATTTGCTCATAAGTCTTGTGTGTATGTCCATTTTCTTTTCTTTGAAACTTGATTTGCTCTGCTCCCATATCTCCCTGCAAATATCCATCCACAAAATTATCGACATTCGTTTCACTACTTGGCAGGCTTCAGTGTGTGATTGAGTTTAAAAAAATGGTACCTTCCATGAAATAGAAACACGTGCATAACTGTGGCAGAGAGAGCTGCGAATCCGACACCATAAGTCATAGCAAAAAATGTGCTAAGATAAAGAGGTCCTTCACGTTCATAAGCCGCGGAATCCAGGTGAAAATTATTGTCAATAATGGTTGTAATATTGTAAATTTGGCCAGATGAGGTGAAGAGTTCATCAGAAAATATGGGGAAATTTTTCGCTTTATAAAAATTGAACCAGTAGCTTATAGGTGTCACAACATACATGACCAAAAAAAATCCCACAGCAACATTGGCAGTGGCAAACCATGGACTGGCTAACGGGCTTCCAAGGTAGGCCGAAATGGAAGACCAGTCAAGGCCAACAGCTCCTATACCAAGGCCGTGGAGACCGGAACCAAGTTGCTGAGCTAGAACTGATTTTGGGAAGATCCAGCAGATCCAAGAAAGGGAGGTTAACATCTGGAAGAGGTAGCCAGGGAAGACGTAGAATGCAAAGCTGCAGATGAAGGCGATTACGAAGAATTGAGTTCGAGATAGTCCTCCTTTCGGCCTCTCTTCTTTCTCATGCAGAGCCCTGTAAAACAATGCTTTAAAATTCAATCTTACGACTACATTACCATGCAGAAAAGAAAATCATTGCCATTTTTTTAGCAAGATGATGACCATTAAATTTCTTATCAATGTCTTAATCTTATCAATGACTACATATTGTTATTAGAAATCTTAGGTGGCCAGGGTCCCAGGGACCCTCTGGACCCTGCCTCCGTCACTGGTGTCAATGATGGTGATAATAATGCCGAGGGATATCTATTGTTTTCTATGTCTAAAATGTTTTTCTTAATTTTTTTTTTTTTTTCACTTTGGTGAGCAATATACAATAATGAATTTCACTAAATTATAGGTTTAAATTTATCATTGGCAACAATTAGAGCTAATCCGAGCTGAGTTGCTCGCGCTCGAACTCGTTTATCAAGATTAGGCTTGATTCGAACTTGTATATGAACTGAAATTGAACATGAGTTTAAACTGGTTTAGTTAAACTATCAACTAATTTGTAATTACATTAAATTATTAATATTAAATTACTATTTTATTATTTACAAACTATTAAATAATTTTTAATTTTTAATTTTTATCAGTTTTATATTAATAAACTCATGAGTATACTCAACGTGTCTGGATTAGTTTGCGAGTAAACTCGATTATATGAACACTCATTTAAATTAAAATGAACGGCTCGACTCCTTTAAAAATATCAATTTGAATTCTTTTATTAGCTATCTTCGACCTATTCAAATACAACATAAAAAACATAAAATTACAAATTTTAATTGTTCTTCGGTTCTTCCATATAGGTTGGATCGAAGGACCACGTCCACAACCACATGTAAAACGTTTACTCACCTCACAGGTACTGCAGTTTACAGGTCTCTAACATAATAATGTGAGTTAATTAATGATTTATATTATAGGGTCCCCTGCCAGGCAACCGCCAGCTTGTAGTAGGACAACAGGACATTCTACTCTCGCAAATTACTCATTGCTAGTGTCCAATTGATTGGTATGGTGATTTAAGGATTTACCATACTAAAGGCTCAAAGTCATGATTTCGATCTTATTGGGAGGCACGGACCTCTTCATTTGTTTCCAAAAATTGTTTCCATATAATATGACAAAAATGATATGACATGATAAATATTTTTGATGGGATCGAGTTGGTAATGTGAATATAAAATATTATAGAGCTAATTGCATTTTGCACCCTCCAATTTTTGCTCAAAAACAATACTATTCAACCATTTTGCAAAAAACAATTTGCTACTCCTAACTTTCAAAATCAGATTTAACATGCACCCCTTTATTAATTTTTTATTAGAAAATATCAATGGTTTTTAACATTATGAGGGTAAAAATTGGAATTTGAACATATATTTCAAATAATATTAAAGCTAAATTTTTTAATTACACTAAAAACTAGAATTTTAAATTATAAAAATAATATTAATTTAAGTTATTTTAAATTTTAATGATATAAATTTTTAAATTTATATTTTACGATAAATTTTATGATTAACTATTCTATAATTATATTCAAATATAAGTATTCGCTTGATAAATATTTTTTAAATTGTTTAGCATTATGATTATTTTATTTAATAACGAAACTTAGATTTTTGTTTTATATAATTTTTTCATGTAAAAAATTAATTAATATAATTTTTTTTATTAATTTAAAATTTTAGTTATTAATATTACTATTCAAATTCCAATTCTATCCCTCCAAATATAACATTTTTAACATAAAATTGTCAAAGGGGTGCGTTTTGCATCCGATCTTGAAAGTTAAGGGTGATGAACTACCTTTTTCAAAATTGTTGTACAATATTATTTTGCAATATTATCTCAATATTATATTATTATAAACAATTAAAATTGATACAATTAAGTAATTAACATTTAAATTTTTTTATACAAATCAATTCGATATATCAAACATTTTCCTTTAAATAATCCCCCACCCTTCCAAATCACATTTTGGTAACGTTCAATACAACCGCGCCACAATTTTACAGCCAGCATCAGTACCGTATAAAGACATATTTAGTCACATATGTATACATCCAGTTTAGTCACATCAACATGCATTAGCGGACATTAACAATATTATATATTATATATGTGGTAACTGGTAAGTAGTGATTAGTTGTAATAATTTATGCTTAATACTTAACTTTGAATGATTAACTAAATATTAAATTGTTTATATGATTATGTATTTCATACTGATGTACAGTATAAGTTAAGCAATAATTTGATATCAATGGACCAGCTTATGAACTAGAAAGATAAATAAAGTGAATGGACCAGCTTATTGAGTAATATTTTAGTGTATTATATATTTAGAATATTGTAAAGTGGGAATTAGAGGTAGCTAGTAAAGATATTAATTAATAAAATTCGCGGAAGAGTTGTTAATAGTATATAATTGGTCTATTTAGTGATTTTATTCAATGAACTAAATTTTGGAAGAGTTAATTAATATATATAAGCATAGATATATAAGTAATTAATTTTGTAAAAAGGAAAATTGAAATGCATATTAAGAAATTACAGTGTGCATTAGGTTTATATAATTTGTTGAAAGTACCTGAACAAGGAGACTTGAACAAGATTAGCAGGCCACCACATAGCTGCTGGCTCCACTAAATATCTTCTGAATATTCCAGCCCATCCAAACCCCAGTATCTACCATTCAACACAACCATATTATTCATTTTCACTCCATATCTACCACTTTTTTTAAAAATTAAAAATAATTACATTACCAAATTTACAACAAATTTAATCTGACAACGGTACCTGTGTTGTTAGGACAACAAGCAACGACACAAAGAACGTGATGTGACGTGCATAAAAAATCTTAACACCGGTAACAATATGAATAGCATACACGGTGCCCGCACCGGAGTTTGCGAAAATCGTAATAAGTACGTGTTCTTTCACGTTAAATGGCCCTGGATTCATCGTGAACTCGAATCTTGTTCCTCGGAAAAAGAATCTGTCAGTTATTTTAGCTGCCATTAGTTGACCTAATGGAACCACGGCGATCTGAGCTGAGATCGCCGTGATGGTCAACGGTTCGGTTCGGTACCAAAAGAATTGGTTGAGAAATGATAACACTACGCATGAGAGTGTTCCTAAGACCCACATTCGGAAGGTGAGTACCGGTAGGGTTTCGTCGTCGGTTGTCGGGACGGTGAGGGCAACTTGCCTGATCGGAGACTGTTCATCAACCAAGTCCTCATCTTCTTGATGCACCCCTGAACTCAACGGAAGATTTGGTACTGCCCGGTAAAATATGTATAACAATCAAAAGTTAGTTAATATACATACCAATAATTAATTTGAAGAATAAATTTAAAAATAATTTTTCACTTACGGAGAGGAGTTTGAAGTTCGTGTGAGAATGATGATTCCTCCATGGATCTTTCTCTTTAAAATTAGAAGATAGCCAGCAAAGCTAGCTTATGTATATATGGCATGTTAAATTAATATGTGAATGTACAAATTTTCGTATAATTTAATTATTTGGAATTATAAATTTATAGCAATAAGATTATGATAAATCTGTGTCGTTGAATATATATAGAAAATAGTATTATTATAAAAGTGATACTTCACTATTTCAAATATAATAAAAATTTGTATACAATGTTATTTCGACATAAACTTTTCATCCGTATGGTTGGATTATCAAAAATAATAATAAAATACAAGATTTAAGGTGCACTAATAGAGAACTTCTCTATTGTGTGTTTCAGAAATTCCATTCCTTTTTTTTTATTTTGGAAAATGCTAGAGATCCCAAAAAATATCCCAAAAAATTTTCCAAATGCTTATGTGTCATGAAAGTAATTGGTAAATTTCCTAATAATGAAATGGAACCCCGCGTACATACATGTGCGCCCACAAATTAAAATATGTCAAGTGTCACATGCTACCTCATTTGGGAAAAGTTTTGGGAAAAATTTTGGGAAAATTTTTGGAATACATATCACTATTCTTTTATTTTATTCTATTTGTGTAGTAGCATTTATTTATGAGTGCAGGGAGCATGTAGCTTCAAAAGGAGAAAAAGCTTAATTAATTAAGTTGACAAGAGGTTTCAAAAAAAAATATTAATTTAGACATGACCGTACATTGCAATTTTGTACAAATGTTTAGACTGTTAATAATTAAAAGCTGATTTATATAATAAATAATTACATATATACAGTAGATACTTAAAGTACGGGTAATTTTTATAACAAAATTATATATATAGTAATTATTTTATTTTTTTTGTTAGGTGTATAACAGTAATGTTTGATTAAATAGTAGTTTCTACATTTTGAATAAAATTCTACTGAAAAGTTTAAGCTACATGTACTTTAAGACTTGCACACAAAAGATACTTCTCTTTATATGTGGGTCCCAAGTCTTAGCTTGCGGCAGCGTAATTAATATAGAATATATTATTCATAAAATTATTAAAGATATTTTATTGCTCCCTTTCCTAATCAAAAAATCACATAGAAGTTCATGAATGAGAATTGAGAACTGATCCTTCCATTTACAGTACAGTACAACCTCTCAATTAGAGTAAATAGTACAACCTCTCGGTTAGAGTAAATTATTGAGTACGTAGTGGTCGTATTTCATATTAAATTTCAAGAAATATCAAAATTTTAATTTTTTAAAGTAATGATTAATTTTTATTTTCGTCTTTTAAAAGAATGTCTCCATTAATTTGAATGTGAAATGAAGCCGTTCTTTTAAAAATTAGAAATAAAAATTGATCATTCTTTTAAAAAAAAGTTAGTGAAAATCATTTTTTAAAATACGATAATTAAAACTGATGTAATTTGCAAACTTAAAAATTTGACAATTTTTTAAAAATTTAGGGTAAAATACGTTCACCTCCTCTAAATTATAATACAAAAATACATTGATTTTTTAATTGGTAAACTAATACTGTTGTCTAATACATATCTAAAAATTGTATAATTCGAAGCTTAAAAATTAATTAATAAAATTTGCATATCTCAAAATGATTATTTTTAATAGAAGTTGAACTGTAATAGTCATTTAAACTTTGTCAATGTATCAAATTAAATGTACTCCTATACATAAAAAGTTATATATAATATGTTTTAGTTTCTGTTAATCAAAATATAATTATTGTTGATTAAATACTGTAAATGATTCGTGTTAAAGAGATAAATGAGAAATGAGCTGGGGTGGAATTGTAAGTATAATCCGTCTAAAATTACACCTAAACTAATTTATGTTTAAAAGAAAAATGTTAGGAAATTAAAAAAAAATCAAAAAAGTGTACAAAATGACATATATCTTTTTATTATTGGTTGATTAAATGCGTTTATTCATATGAATCCTCAAAATTAAACCTTGTCATTTTATCAAATCGCACATATTTATGTCACGTCATTTTAAAAATATTTTTAAAATTTTTTAGTTCCCTACTATTACTACGCGTATAATTAAAGTGGTAACTAAATCTTTCTATTCAACAAATAAATAATGTACAGTTAAACCTCGATAAATAAATACGTCGGAAATCGGAAAATTTTATTCAGTAATCGAGATTATTCATTTATCGAGATCAAAAAAATTTTATCTCGGAAAAATTTATACATCTAATAAAATTATTCGTTTATAAAATATTCATTTATGAAAGTTCTAGTACACATGAGAGAGAATCTGCAAAGATTCCAACGACCGAATTGAAAGGAGTTGCTAACTTAGAATTCATACAACGACGAAATATGCATGGTCCTAACTAATTAGTTAGGTAACTTTTGAGCTGGTCTTGCCTTGCATGTTACATTCACATATATCATATATGTTATAAGAAATATGAGTGTATCAATTTAATTAATTATAATAATGTGAATCTTATGGCGGAATTAATTTTTGGTTATCAATTTCGAATATCAAGTACTATTTATGTAATAATAGTAAAAGAAAAATGCTAGAGATACATAAGGTTTCATAAAATGATAGGTGTCTTAAGTTTATTTGTTATAATTCAATGTGCCCCTGCATTCACATTAATATCAACTAATAAAAACGTATATTAGTGGAATACAATTCATTTTGTGCAAAAATTCTATAACTAATTACACTAGAACCTCGATAAATGAATATTCGATAAACGAATAATCTCATCAAATAAATAATTTTTTTCAGTTCCGAAATAATAGAAACAATGTATTTTTGATCTCGATAAATGAATAATCTCAATTAATGAATAAAAATTTTCGTTCCCAAGCGTATTCATTTATCGAGGTCAAATATTATATGCACATAGCATTACTCATAGTAAAATATGGGGAAAAATGGCCACGTTAGCTACCATTAAATACAGGTTAATATTTTCACCAATAAATTATCTTTTCCGTCTAAAAAATGAGGTAATTATAAGTTAGATGACCGATAACTCAAATTAACAATGTCATACAAATTTTAAATTTGCCGATGAGGAGGTGAATGTAATAATGGTAGTTATTATTCTTTTTAGTACAAACAAATGAACAACAGAAGTTATTGGGTTTTGCGTTCATCACAAATCAATAAAAGTTATTTTTCTAACAAAAACTAATCTCTCCCTGGCTTGGCTCACCTTTCCTCTTCTCCGAAATTAGTCGGGGGTTTCTAACCGGTTTTCATCGAAAATCGATGAAAAGCCTCAAATCTTTTAATTTCCTTTGTTTGTTCTTATTTCCTTCAATAATCTTCCCAATAATCTTCATTTTTGGTGAGAGTTTTTCCGATTTCTTGTTTGGTTTTGCTTAATCTCTCTTTGTGAGAGTTTGTTTGGTTTCTCTCCTTTGTGAGAAGTTTGTTATTCGCTTCTTGATTATGAGCGAGAGTCTTGATTTAGTGATGAAATTTTGTATGGAATAACAGTTCTGGTCGATAACTCAAACGATAGTTCCATCGGAACATGATGAAGAGGAATACCAGTAATCCAACGAGGATGCATGAAGTGAGTACTTGTATTTGTATATACATTATCTTTAAAATATCGTTTAATTGTCTTTTCATGAGAAGAGGCGATTACAATTTACTATTTGTTCGACTCAATCAATGGTATAGATTCCGTATGATTTTTTATTATTGAATTAAAATCTTTGTTCTTAAAAAAATATAGATAAACTAGTTGATAAAGCCGCGCTTTGCGGCGGCATTACAATTTTTATTTTTAAAAAAATTCAATACATTTACGTTATATTATAATATTAATATTAAATTTTAATAATTAAATAATCTTCTCTAATGAACCAATTTCTTGTTAAATACGATTCTGCCGATTGAGCCGCTCTCTCGTTAAAACCGAAATCCCAACTTTTTAATATATATTATAAAGACTTATATAATATTTTTTATCCATAAAATCGAACCGTAAAAATAAAAAAAATTATGACTACGGTATCAAATTCTAATAGCTAATACAATCTTTTCTAGCGAACCCTCTTCCCGTTAAATACGTTTCGAGCCGCTCTTATTTGAAACCGAAATTCTAACTTCACTATATAAAGAGAGTAAATTCCAATTTTTATATTCTTTAAACTTTCTAATATTTATAGAGTTTTAAAAGATGAAAATACATCTTATATTTTCTGTATATTATAGATAAACTTGTATAAAAAAGTTAAAATAAAGGATTTTTAGGAAAAAAGATGTATAGTTTTAAAAAAATCGTATATAACGTCTCCACCATCCTCATATTCTACTTCCAATAAAACATTTTATTTTATGTATTATATATTTAAACACTTTTTATACCTTATTTAATGAACCGCTTTCTTGTTAAACACGGTTATTACTATTGATCCGCTCTCTCGTTAAGACCAAAAACCTAACTTTTACATATATTACTTGTATGATAATGTTTATCCATAAAAATCAAATCCTAAAAATAAAATAAAATTTATAACATCAATATGGTATTTTAATAGCTAGTACAATCTTTTATAGTGAGCCGTCTTCCCGTTAAACATGTTTCGAGCCGCTCTCGTTTGGGATCGAAATTCCAACTTCATTACATATTATTGATGATACTTATCTTACACAACAATTTTTTTCCTTAAAATCAAAACATAAAAAATAGAGTGAATTCCAATTTATACTTTCTCTGGACTTTCTAAAATTTTTGGAGTTTTAGAAAATGAAAACACATCTTATTTTCTCTTTATATTATAGATACTCCTGTATTTATTTAGGATTCTTGCATGAGATTGTTCTTTTATTATGTTAACACATCAATTCTTTTCTTTTTAAATACGGTGAATTATGTTAACACATCAATTCTTTTTTTTTTTTTAAATACGGTGACTTTTTTTATAACAATAGTATTGGATTTATGAATAAATTTTCCTAATATAAGTATAATTAACTTATATAAAAAATATATAATTTAAGAAGATCATACTTTTTATAAAATATTTAATTATATTTCTGCTCTATATATTCAAACACCTATTCTACTTCTAGTAGAACATTTATTTATATATTTTTTCGATAAATACGAACTCTTATTCTTTATAAATTCGAACTCCTATTCTACTTCCAATAGAACTTTTAATCGTATGTCTTATAAATACTTATTATACTTACAATAGAACTTCTAATCATATGTCTTCCCTATAAATTCGAACTCTTGTCCTTTATAAATTCGAATACCTATTCTACTTCTAATATGTTAATTGATATTTTTGTATTTATTAGTATTTAAAATTCTAAAATTCTAGAAAATTAGAAAAATAGATTGAGACGATCTTAGAGCGCCACCTAAACTCCCGCTATCCTCCTTTATATATATACAAGTTGATAAAGCCGCGCTTCGCGGCGGCATTACAATATTTTTTAAAAATTCAATACATTTACGTTTATTTATAATATTAATATTAAATTTTAATAATTAAATAATCTTCTGTAATGAATAGATTTCTTGTTAAATACGATTCTTTCGATTGAGCCGCTCTCTCGTTAAAACCGAAATCCCAACTTTAACATATATTATAAAGACTTATATAATATTTTTTATCCATAAAATCGAACCGTAAAAATAAAAAAAATTATAACTTCGGTATCAAATTCTAATTGCTAATACAATCTTTTCTAGCGAGTCGTCTTCCTGTTAAATACATTTCAAGCCGCTCTTATTTGAAACCAAAATTCTAACTTCATTATATAAAGAGAGTAAATTTCAATTTTTATATTGTTTAAACTTTCAAATATTTATGGAGTTTTAAAAGATGAAAATACATCTTATATTTTCTGTATATTATAGATATTTTTTGTATTTATTTACAGTTTCCGCATGGGAATGTCTTTCTGTTATTTTAACATATAAAAAAAATTAAAATACGAAGACTTTTCGTTACGGGAATAATATTACATTTATGGATATACTTTTGTAATGCAATTATAATTAACTTGTATAAAAAAGTTAAAATAAAGGATTTCTAGGAAAAAAGATGTATAGCTTTAAAAAATCGTATAAGACGTCCCCAGCGTCCTCGTATTCTACTTCCAATAAAACATTTTATTTTATGTATTACTTATATATTTAAACATCTTTTATACGGTCTTATCTAATGAATCGCTTTCTTGTTAAACACGGTTATTACTATTGATCCGCTCTCTCGTTAAAACCAAAAACCTAACTTTTACATATTTTACTTGTATGATAATGTTTATCCATAAAAATCAAATCCTAAAAATAGAATAAAATTTATAACATTAATATGATATTTTAATAGCTAGTACAATCAATATCAATATATATATATATATATATATATATATATATATATATATATATATATATATAAAGGAGGATAGCGGGAGTTTAGGTATATAATTTAAGAAGATCGCACTTTCTATAAAATATTTAATTATATGTTTGCTCTATATATTCAAACACCTATTTTACTTCTAGTAGAACTTTTATTTATATATTTTTTTCTATAAATTCGAACTCTTATTCTCTATAAATTCGAACTCCTATTCTACTTCCAATAGAACTTTTAATCGTATGCCTTAGAAATACTTATTATACTTCCAATAGAACTTCTAATCATATGTATTCCCTATAAATTCGAACTCTTTTCCTCTATAAGTTCGAACACCTATTCTACTTCTAATATGTTAATTGATATTTTTATATTTATTAGTGTTTAAAATTCTAAAATTCTATAAAATTAGAAAAATAGATTGGGACGATCTTAGAGCGCCACCTAAACTCCCGCTATCCTCATTTATATATATACTAGTCGATAAAGCCGCGCTTCGCGGCGACATTGCAATATTTTTTAAAAAATTCAATACATATTTACGTTATATTATATATATTATCAATATTAAATTTTAATAGTTATATAATCTTTTCTAATGAATTGATTCCTTATTAAACACGATTCTTTCGATTGAGCCACTCTCTTGTTAAAACTGAAATCCCAATATATATATTATAAAGACTTATTTTATAATTTTTATCCATAAAAATTGAACCCTAAAAATAAAAACAAAAACTTATGACAGCAGTATCAAATTGTAATAGCTAATACAATATTTTCTAGTTAGACGCCTTCCCGTTAAAACATGTTTCGAGCCGTTGTTATTTGGAACCGAAATTCTAACTTCATTACATATTATTGATGACACTTATTTAATGAAATAACTTTTTTTTTTCACGCTCTTTCGTTAAGATCAAAACATAACTTTTACATATATTACTTGTAAAACAATGTTTATCCACAAAAATTGAATCCTAAAAATGAAATAAAATTTATAACGTCAATATCAAATTCAAATAGCTGATACAATCTTTTCTAGTGAGCCATCTTCTCGTTAAACACGTTTCGAGCCTCTCTCGTTTGGGATCGAAATTCCAACTTCATTACATATGGAGTTTTGAAAAAAAAAATTTATTTTCTCTTATATTATAGATACTCCTTTATTTATTTACGGTTCCCGCATGAGAATGTTCTTTTATTATGTTAACACATCAGTTCTTTTATTTTAAATATGAAAACTTTTTTTTATGAGATTAGTATTGGATTTATGAAAAATGTTCCTAATAGAAGTATAAATAACTTGTATAAAAATATATAATTTTAGAATATTGTAAAAAATGTCAGCACCGTCCTTGTATTCTACTTCCAATAAATTTTTAATTATACGTCTCCTTTATATGTTCAAACGCATATTCTACTTCCAACAGAACTTATAATTATATGTTTTTTTCTATAAATTCGAACTCTTATTCTCTATAAATTCGAACTCCTATTCTACTTCCAATAGAACTTTTAATCATATGCCTTATAAATACTTATTATACTTCCATAAAACTTATAATTATATGTTTTTCTATAAATTTTCGAACTCTTATTCTTTATAAATTCGAACTCCTATTCTAGTTCCAATACTTTTAATCATATGCCTTATAAATACTTATTATACTTCCGATAAAACTTCTAAGTATATGTCTTCCCTATAAATTCGAACTCTTCTCATCTATAAATTCGAACACCTATTCTACATCTAATATGTTAAAAGATATTTTTATATTTTTTAGTGTTTATTCGAACTCCTATTCTACTTCTAATAGGACTTTTAATCACATGTCTTATAATTAAATATCTATTCTACTTCCAAGAGAACTTCTAATTATATGTCTTACCTATTAATTTAAACTCTTATCATCTATAAATTCGAACACCTATTCTACTTCTAATATGTTAAAAGATATATTTATATTTATTAGTATTTAAAATCCTTAAATTCTAAAAAATTAGAAAAATATATTGAGATATTCTTAGAGCGCCACCTAAGCTCTCGCGTATCCTCCTTTATTTATATATATGATACTGACATTTGTAGATCAAGATAATGAAATTGTGAACGTTAAATTACTTGTCGTGTGCAAATTAGAATTACACATACATGCGGTGGGGAATCTTAACCAAATAGTAACACGCACCGTTCAAATTCAAGGCCAAATTATTAAACACTAATCCAAATTTCTCATTTGTCTTGTTTGGCTAAATAGATAGGGATTTCCTAAGCTTCAATTATGAAAAGGACTTGAAGTACTGTTATCAGCTTCTCTAGTGTTTTTGCATTTTTGACTGGAGGTCTGTTCCAGTTAAAGTCAAGCATTGTATCTTGAATGATTTGAATGAGTAATGAAATAGCATTTTCGTCAAAAAAAAAATACATGCAGTTTGGAATATTCTTTATCTCTTATACATATTTTGGTGAATTTTAATTTATTTATAAAATGTAGTATATGTAAAAATATAAATTATGTATCTATGCGTAAAATAGAAGTGATTGCTTATATTAATTATTAGCCGAAGTTTTCAGTAAGACTTATATATTACTAGCTTATAACTCGTCAGATGCACAGATTTATTTTGATATGTGATAAATTTTATTTTTTATTACAATAACATTTTTATATAATTATTATTTTAATAATTATTTTACTGTAGATTTTCAAATTTTATATAAAATTAATAAATGATATGTATGGTTTAAAACTTATATTATGAAATATTTAGTAAAATATTTAATCATTATATCTAACGATTCTTATTTATTACTAAAAATCTAATGATCATTATTTGTTACAAATAAAATTTTATTATATGTTTTATTAGTAATTGGAAGATATGGTGGTGATATTTTTGGGTATATATTAACGATTGTAAATTATGTTTTAAATTAAAATGTAACATTTTTTAATTACAAAAGAAATATTAATGATTGGAAGATACGATATTTTAGGTGTTTATAAGGGATACTATCTTCAATGGAAAGTAAATGCCTTTTTATATATATTAATGATTGCAGGATTATGTTTTAAATTAAAAGTTATAACGTGTTTTAATTAGAAAATAAATATTAATAATTGGAAGATACGATATTTTACGTGTTTATAACGGGTAATATCTTCAATGGATAGTAAGCGTCTTTTAATTAAAAAAGGCAATCAATTAATTACCATTAATTATATTATTTTATAATTTATTTATTTTAATAATTAGAATAATCGAACTGAAAACCAAACACCAAAACTTTCAATGTTTCGATTTTAATATAATAGTATTAGTTTATAACTCGTGTGATGCACGAGTTTCTTTTTATATATAATAAATTTAATTTTATATTACAATTATATTTTTATATAATCAATATTTTCAATAAATATTTTTAATTTAAATAAATAATATAAATTTACTAATGATATGTATGGTTCAAAACTGTGACGCCCCCAAATCCGCCCTGTCCGGGGACCCGGGTCGTCACATCAGTCTCGATATCCTGCAGCACACGTTAGCTCAATAATAAACAAAATTTTTACTACAACGGAGCATGAGTGTCCCACTCCGCAGTTCCAAGATCGGTCTCACACATTATTACAATACGATGTATTACATCTCTGAATAATATCTTACACAAGTCTATAAAGTAGAAAGATAACAGGTTCCAGCTGGTCATCCTAGTCCTTGTCACCATAGCCCGAAGCTTTCTCTTTCCTATTGTGCCTCTGGCTGGACGGCTCACCTCTTTCCTTCTTGACAGCTGAACAAATGTTGTAAAGCAAGAATGAGCAACTATGGTGCTCAGCAAGTTCTCTCCTTGCTCGGTATATAAATATAATAAGATTTACCGAAAGAAATACTCAAAATTTAATGAACAATCGGATATCAGCAATTTGACATTTGACTCAAGACTTGTCTCGATAATAGAATACTCGAAAGACTCATTTAGTGTAAGTCTGATGACTCATGAGAAATGAATAAACTGGTCTTCCATCCTCTCGGTATCTCGGCGGGGCGATCAAATATCTGACCGGGAATATCGTCCTCCTATGACACCGCATTTCGCCCGATCACGGCTACAATACGATATCAACGAAATATAAAATATAGGTATGAATGCTAGCATCATAATGGGTTATTAAGTCAACCCTGGCAACATAGTGCCCGAATATTCTCGTGCCCATATAATGGTACACGAGTCTCTCTTTCTCTATCATGGGCCTCTTTCCCAAAATTGACCAGTAGAATACAGAATTCCCGAACATTTAATGAAATGATATATTGAAATAAACTTCATAGGAAAATACTTGATTGATCTGGCGGACTGCCACTTTTACTCAAATGTGCCACCATCCGAACAATGGAATGATGTAAACTCTCAATAAACATATTTAATTGGTTGACACAAACAAAATGTCAACCTCTGACAAGAAAGGCAACTATCTCGAAATAATGAGAATAGTCTCAAAATGAAATATTTTGATGTCGTACTGAACAAATCATATCACTCGAATATTTATAATACTCATAATTGAAGATCGTTTAAATAGAATGTTTTTCACTTGATCAACGAGTAAAACTCTAACGATCCTAATTTTATAACTCCTATTTGTTGATTCAAAAGATGAACCAACTAAAAGATAATCAATAAATATTGTCGAATTTTTACAATAAATTTGACGGAAAAGAATGAATTTAACTATCTCGAACAAATGAGACTAGTTCTACTGAATCAAATAAATAGTCGTCTCGAGTTAATGAGATCGACCTGATAGCAACGAAATTGCTTCTACGCTTATAGGGGATACAATTCGCAAGTAAACTAATTTTAACAGTAAAATAATATTTAACGAGAAAATAATGCTCAAAAAGAAATTATTGCATCATAAGGAGTAACAAATAAATCTCATAATTGATAGCTCGAAAATAAATATGAACGAATTAACAAGAATACGAAATTTCCAAGAGTTAGGGTAGGAATGAACTTGCGTCTGTCTCGATGCTAAATTACCGAATAATTAAAAATCGCTATCCGCGAGCAGGGTTCTCAGTCTCAAAAAGAACTTCTATAATTTATCAAAATAATTTTAGTACTCGGGTAGAAATTAATAGCGTAATGTCAAAATAATTTGGTAATCATGCTCTTGATAAGCAAGTAATTCTCGAAAATATAATTTAAAACATACTCGAAGCCCTAAATTTCACTAACGTATCAATTTCGGAACATTAGATTTAAATGGAGGCTATATTCGCTTTTCCTATTAATTTTAATAATTCAGGTTTTGTGACATCGTATGATCCAAAAATCACATTGTTCGCAATGGAATTTCTCAATTTAAAGGTCTCTAATTATTCCTAAATATATGGTGCTAATTTATTTATTTAACAACATATCTCGAATAAAATAATAAAAAAGGGTTTTCATATGATCAACACAAATTTTTCTAAAATTCTCATTTTATAACCAAATTCTCTAATTTAATTAATTACTTGATTTGCATTTCTAAATTAATTTCGCACGTATCAAGTCTCTATAATTTTATCTAGAAATTCTCTATTTTAATCTAGTCCGTTTTAGGAAATAATAATATTGTACCCTATTTATTCTCGAACAAAATCCATTTTTGTAAACTTCATTCTCAAACTAAAATACTTAGAATTTCATATTCTTAAATTAAGTATTCATTTAACACTAGCGTAATAATCCACTAAGGTTAAACCAATTCTTAGCTCCATTTTTATTCCATTTAATTCTAATTTTAACTATTCCATCAATTGAAACCAAAATATTAATCATTTTCTTTTCTTTTAATACATTTAAATCCATATCTCTAAATCTCACTTTTTAATAAAAAAGGTAATTTACCAAACAATTCTATTTTAATTAATCTCATACTTCTAATCTCTTCCCGATTTAGCATTCAATAAAATTACCAAATTTCTTTTTATTACAAAAAAAAAAACAATAACAAAATATCCCTTTGTTCATACTAAACCTCTTTAATAATTGGTTTTCTTTTTCTTTCTTTCCTTTTTACTAAAATAATTCCCACCATTTACAAAATTCCCATTTCTATTATTTCTCTTTTATATTAAATAAAAAAACATTCTAATTATCATAACTAATTAAATAACATTACAATAATAAAATATTAATTCAACACCACCGCCACCACCGTCGGGTGGCCACCGTCCGGTCGCAGGGCGGCGCTGGCGGCTCCATTCCGACCTCCGTCTCTCCCTCTCTCTGCTCGAGTTCTCTCTCTCTCTCTCTCTCTCTCTCTCTCTCTCTCTCTCTCTCTCTCTCTCTCTCTCCTGCTCGAAATCTCTCTCTCTCTTTCTCCCTCTCTCTCTCTCTCTCTCTCTCTCTATCTCCGACTCCTCCCCAAACCTCTCGTTCTCTCCGATCTCTCGATCGCTCTCTCTCTCTCTCTCTCTCTCTCTCTCTCTCTCTCTCTCTCTCTCTCTCTCTCGCACCCCTCGCTCTACTCTCTCCTTTCTCTTCTCTTCCTCCTCTCTCTCTCCGTCGTCTCCTATCTCTCTCCGTCTTTACTTCTCTACCTCCGCCCTATCTCTCTTTCTCTCTTTAAATCCATCTATCAGCCTCCCTTCACCCCTCTATCCATCTCTCCCTGAATCTCCCTGTAAATCTCCCCCTCTCTCTGCTCGATACCCCCGGCCCCCCCTGTGACGATTCCGGCGACACCCACCACTGCCGATCGCCTCTACCGCCACGGTGGTGGTCTCAAACCAACATGCAACATCAATCCTCCCCTTTAACACATAATTCAGTCCACACACAACCCAAATTCATTAGTTACTAGCAAAATTCATTAAAATAATCAAAATTACAAAAACCCCTAATTTGTTATTACAAACCCTAATTTTTTTACAAGCATAATCATGAAAATCAACATAATTAATCAAGTAAATACACAAAATTAAAAGTGGGTAAGCATATAAAACTCATATCCTTTTTGAAAATCAAACTTTTTAGAACTTGGTTTAAAAACTCAATTCCTGAAACCCCTTATATATATATATATATATATATATATATATATATATATATATATATCTCAAATCGTAGAGCTCTTAATCCTCTTCCCAATTATCTAAATGCATGCACGATAAAGATAAAACCTCAAGGTGTGTAGAACTTATAAGCTTTGTGGTTTACAGAGAGAATATAGCTTGGTGTTGTGTTTTTTGTCTCGGTGGAAAAAAAAATAGAATGAGGGAGATGGGACTAGAGTTTTGATTTTTACTTACTTTATATAATTTTCACT
The DNA here is from genome assembly GCA_036435485.1 of Saposhnikovia divaricata. Lineage (NCBI taxonomy): Eukaryota > Viridiplantae > Streptophyta > Magnoliopsida > Apiales > Apiaceae > Saposhnikovia > Saposhnikovia divaricata. The sequence continues at coordinate 21,905,027 of CM071595.1, forward strand.
TATTTGGGCTCTTAATGGACTACAAATCTTTTGGGATTCAAAAAAAAATCACACAATTTAATTGATATAATTATAATTATACATAATGTCACTCACTTGGAAAATAATGGCTACTAGATCCTAATTATAAAGGTTGTCAAAATAAACTAGAATATAATATAGAAATAATAGTAGCACTAATTACAATACTAATACTAATCATAATAATAATACTGAGTCATAATTAATAGAAAGGTAGCATTGCACTAATTAAATATTTATACGCATATCTAAATTTAATAAAAGAAAAATCGTGTTTACCAGAAATTAACTCGGAGAGGCTCGTCATTAAAATTATTAATAAAAATTCACGGTTATTACAGTCTCCCCCCTTAAAAGGATTCCGTCCTCGAGATCAACAATTATTAGCTAAATAACTCGGGGTGCTTACTTCGCATTTCACATTCTAATCCCAAGTGGCTTCTTCGATTTGACGAATCCTCCAAATCACTTTTACTAAATTTATTTTTTTATTTCGCAACTCATGCACTTTGAAATTTACAACTTCCACTGGTTGCTCTGCGTAGGTCAGGTCAGCTTTGACATCGATGGATTCATATTCTAATACATGTCGGTGATCAGGACGATAAGCTCTCAATATTGATACATGGAATACATCATGAATGCGCTGAAGATCTGGCGGTAAGGCTAATTGATATGACACAGCTTCAACTTTCTTAAGGATCTCAAAGGGTCCAATATACCTAGGACTCAGTTTTCCTTTCTTTCCAAATCTCATCACCCCTTTCCACGGGGAAACCTTCAGCAACACTTTATTTCATATCTCAAATGACTTATCATTTCTCTTTAGATCTGCATATTTTCGTTGACGGTATTGAGCAGCAACTAATCTCTTCCGGATCTTCTCTATAGACTGCTTTGTCTGATGGACCATTTCTGGCCCTAGTATTCTTCTTTCACAGACTTCATCCCAACACAGTGGAGATCTGCACTTTCTTCCATATAAAGCTTCATACGGGGCCATGCCAGTACTGGAGTGATAGCTATTATTGTATGCAAACTCAACAAACGGTAGATGATCTTCCCAACTTCCCTTGAAATCCAAAGCACAGGCTCGTAGCATATCTTCTATTGTCTGAATTGTCCTTTCGCTCTGTTCATCCGTCTGTGGGTGATAAGCTGTACTCAAATTTAGCTTGGTGCCAAGGCAGTCATGAAAAGTCTTCCAAAATCTAGAAGTGAAGCGGGCTTCTCTATCTGACATAATTGACACGGGCACTCCATGACGAACTACCACTTCCTTCAAATACAAGCCTACCAGTCTTTCGACCGAATACCATTTGCTGATAGGAAGAAAATGTGCTGACTTCGTGAGTCTATCAACTATAACCCATATAGCATCATAATTTGCTCCGGTTCGAGGTAAACCTACTACAAAATCCATGGTGATGTGCTCCCATTTCCATTCTAGAATCTATAATGATTTAAGTAATCCATTGGGTCATTGATGTTCTGCTTTCACTCTCTGACAGGTCAAACACTTGCTTACCCATTCTGCAATCTCTCTTTTCATGTTGGGCCACCCGTAATTCAGCTTGATGTCTTGATACATTTTTGTGCTCCCTGGGTGAATAGCATATCTTGAGTTATGCGCTTAGCTCATGATTTCTTCTTTCAATTCTCTAACATTAGGAACCCAGATTCTCGAAGCTAATCGTTTAATTCCCTTGTCATCTCTTGGGCTCAAAAACTCTTCTCCTGTTAACTCTGATCTTCTTTCTTCCATTACTTGCTCCTGACAGCAGCGAATCTTCTCGAGCAATTCTGGTTGAAAATGAATGTTGTAAGCTCTTTCATTGTTTTGGACTGGGTCCTTGACTTCTAAATCCATTTTCTCGAATTCTTTGATTAATTCCTCTGAGGTTGTCAATAGGTTGAGTCTTTCCTTTCTACTTAAAGCATCAACTACCATATTAGCTTTTCTCGGGTAATAATTTATCATGCAATCATAGTCTTTGATCAATTCCAACCATCTCCTTTGTCTCATGTTCAATTCCTTCTGCGTGAATATATACTTTAAACTCTTGTGATCCGTGTAAATCTCGCATTTCTCTCCATACAAGTAATGTCTCCAATTCTTGAGTGTAAAAACAATAGCAGCAATTTCTATATCGTGAGTACGGTACCAGGATTCATATCCCTTCAGTTGCCAAGTAGCATAAGCTATTACTTTCCCGTGCTGCATCAGTACGCATCCTAATCCTTTGTGAGAAGCCTCGCTGAAAACCACGAAATCACCTTTTTCATTAGGTAAGGTTAAAACTGTTGCAATAGTCAATCTCTTCTTCAATTCCTGAAAGCTATCTTCACACTTGGAGGTCCACTAAAACTTTTCACTCTTTCTAGTAAGTCGAGTCAGTGGCTAGCTATCTTTGAGAAATCCTTTACAAATCTTCGATAATAACCGGCCAGTCCAAGGAAACTTTTAACCTCTGTTGGAGTATTGGGTCTCTCCCAACTTGCTACGGCTTCTATCTTAGCGGGGTCTACAGAAATTCCTTCACCGCTCACAATATGCCCTAAAATTGAACTTCTTTTAGCCAGAATTCGCATTTTAAAAATTTTGCATACAACTTTTCCTTCCTCAAGGCTTCTAGAACAAGGCGAAGGTGTTCCGCATGTTCCTCAGGAGACTTCGAGTATATGAGGATGTCATCAATAAATACAATCGTGAACTTATCCAAGTATCTCTTGAACACGCGATTCATTAAATCCATGAAAGCAGCTGGAGCATTTGTTAATCAAAAAGACATAACTAGGAACTCGTAATGTCCATATCGGGTCCTAAAGGCAGTCTTAGGGATATCCCCAGGCTTGATTTTCAGTTGGTGATATCCAGATCTTAAATCAATCTTTGAAAAATGCATAGCTCCCTTAAGTTGGTCAAACAAATCGTCAATCCGAGGTAGAGGGTACCTATTCTTGATGGCCATCTTGTTCAGTTCACGATAATCAATACATAGTCGCATAGATCCATCCTTCTTCTTCACGAACAAAACTAGAGCTCCCCACGGGGACACATTGGGTCTGATTACACCTTTATCATGTAACTCTTGCAGCTGTGTCACCAATTCATTCATTTCCACTGGTGCCATCCTATAAGGCACTTTTGAGATGGGCGCGGTTCCTGGTGCTAGATCAATTGTGAATTCTATCTCTCGATTGGGTGGCATTCCAGGCAATTCGTCAGGGAAAACATCTTTAAACTGATTAACTACAGGAATCTCATCGATGGTAGGGGTCTGTTTCGCGTCATCTATCACATGAGCCAGATAGGCTTGACATCCTTGCCAAAGTAATCTCTTAGCTTGAATTATTGACAGAAAATCTTTAGTCAGTTTCCGTCCGCGAAATGGAATTCTTATACCGTTAGATCCTCTTAGGCTAACCTTCTTCCGACGACAATTTATTTGAGCATCGTAACGTGCTAACCAATCCATTCCTAGGATTACATTGAATTCCCCTATCTTAAAATGAATGAGGTCCATGTCAAAATGTTGTCCCTGTATCTCTATAGAACAATTCGGGCACAATCGGCTCACTGAAATGACCTCCTGATTAGCTACTTCTATATTCAAAACTCCCTCTAAGGGCATAGACTCGAGATTTAGCTTATTCATGAAGTTCTCAGAAATAAAAGATTTGGTAGCTCCAGAATCAACTAGAACACACGCATCCTCAGAATTTACTAGAAGCGTACCTGCGATCACATCGCTGTCATCAATAGCATCTCTTACTGTCATGTTGAAAGTTCTTGCTATCAGCTTGTTATTGGGAGGTGCTGTGAGTCGAGGTACTGGATTTTCCTTTGAGGGCTGTCTGTAGCCTCGGGACACGTGACCTTTCTTTCCACAGTTGAAGTAGGTGACAGATTTATCCTTGCAACTAGAAGCATAATGACCCTTCTGTCCACAATTGTAACAATTCACGCTAGCTTGATGATAGGGTCCGGGGTGTTTCTTCCCACATGTCTTGCATTCTAGCAGCAGAGGTGGTCTTCCTTGCATCATGTTAACTGTCTGTTGAGGTTTGAACCTCTGATTACTGCTTCTGGTGTCATGATTCCTAATCCTTCTAGTATCAGTACCCCTATCTTCTCTTCTCACAAATGGTTTCTTGTCACCTCGGTTATCAGGCCCCTTCACAAAACTACTTCCACCACTCTGAAACTCCTCTTCTTACCATCTCTAACCTTCGGGTATAATTCACTTCCACTTTCCACTATGGCCACTTTCTGAACTAAGGTTGCATAATTGGTGATCTCAAACACAGCGACTCGATTCTATATCCAGGGCTTCAGTCCTTGTTGAAAACGCTTAGATCTCTTTTCCTCGGTGTCCACATGATAAGGTACGAATCTTGAGAGTTCTGTAAACTTAGCTTCGTAGTCTGCGACAGTCATCGCTCCTTGCTTGAGTTCCAAAAACTTAATTTCCATTTGATTCTCCAGATACTTGGGGAAATACCTTTCTAAAAACAACATTGTAAATCTGACCCACGGTACAACTGCGTTACCCTCCATAGCTCTCTTCGCTTCCCACCAGTAGTTAGCTTCACCCTTCAACATATAAGCTGCGAACACTGTCTTCTTGTCTTCTTCCACTCCCACAATATCAAAAGTCTTCTCTATCTCTCATAACCAGATTCTAGCCTCCACTGGGTTAGTGGTACCTTTGAACTCAGGTGGGTTCAAAGATTTGGGGTAGGTATTGGTTCTAGGTTTGGAACTGGGTTTCGAGGTGGATACTCATTGTCTTGATTCACTTCAGGTTGAGGACGAGGGTTTCTTGGGGGTCTTCCTCTTCTAGGTGGCATCTTTCTCTATTAATAGTGAAAACAACAGGGTCTGTTATACCACAGATAAACAATTATATGACATTATTGCTAGCACAGTTATGAAAGGCATCCATAAATATCTACTCGGTGATTTTTTTTTTTACCGGTTTTCAAATATTGGTTATACTCAAAATCGCAATTCTTTCTCGTACAAAGGTTTATGGTACTCGTAAAAAGAAAGTATTTCAGGTTTTAACTGGTGATTCTTAGAAAAGGTTTTTTTTTTGAAAACTCATCTTAAGTCGTAGTTTCTGAAAAGAAGTTGTTAACTGTTCCAGGGGTAACATGGGGAAATAATTTCACATGCTATTCTATTATAACACAAGTCTATAACAGATAAAATAAGACGACAATACTACTAACAGATCATAATATATGAAATAATAATATGGTAACATACCGGTACAGTCCATGCCTGATAATGAGTACATCCATCATATAATACAACCCGATAGCTGAGAATAAGTACATCATGAAAATATCTAACTGACATGCTAGTACGTGGAGATAATAAAGATCACTACCCAACAGGCTGGGCATAAGTCAACTACATCTAGTCAAATACATGGATCAGCAGAATATGTGCACCATAATACAGAAAGATCTAACGCGACGCCATCCAAAATGCGGGTCACCACTAGCTATCATATACATACTAACCAAAAGATGGGAATGCGCAAGCATACATATATGTCATCCCCTAAACTAAAAAGACTATACTAAGTCAACAACAGCAGCAAGTCAAGTCATCACTGGGTGAACATCTCACCAACCCTCCTATGGAACTCTGCTATGATATCGAAAATCATGGTAGCAACTCTGGTCCGATCAATCTGCCTGGTGCTGGATGATGGCAATGCAGCAAGGTCAGTTTGCAGTCCAGTCAGGACAGTAAGAGCAATCTGGTGCATAATCTCCATAGGAACATCCCTAACCAGCAGACTCCCTCCATGGTGCATAAAAAAGGATCTGGAACGGATAGAAGTTGGAGAATACCATCCCTAGTAGCAAAAATCTCCTCTAAACGAGACCACAACCAGCGGTAATGCTGAAACAGGGTATGGTGAATGTGCCAAGGAACCAACTCTCCTGCCACTCCAGCATACTCAGCAGGAACATGTGGCATAGCAACAGTAGTAGCAGTCACAGTAGTCTGGGCAGGAGCAGGAACGGGGATAGTGGGTGCAGATGGAGCTGTATCACATGCAGGAGTAACACTGACAGTTGGAAACATGTAATCAGGTATGGTATGGACTGTAGAAGCTGAAGCATACACTGGGACAAGAGTAGTAACCAAGTCCGAAAAAATAGATACTCTGGTAGTGTATCAACTCTGGAAACTGGAGCAGCTGAACTGGGTATGATCTCAGTGCGGATGGGCGAAAGCTGGCTCTCATCAATCGGCTCTGAGGTAATAGGCTCTGGTGTCTCATATCTGAACATCTCCGGAGTAAACAAAAGTGTAGTCTCTGGAGTCATGGTAGGAGCTGGAATCTGATCTGGCTGCTCAATCTCTGGAGTAGGAGTCTCTAGGTCAATCGCTGGTATTGGTGAGTCAGCTACCTCTACAATCTGGTCTGGAGAATGCACTAGGTCTATCACATGCGGAGGAGAAGGTGTAAGAATCCGGATAGAAGAATTCTTCGTGTCACTGTCAATCGGCATAAACTCCTCTGATGGGTCAATGTCTGACCCTGAGCTGGGATCTAGAGGTCCCTTAGGGTAGGGTGTAGGAGATCTGTCTCTAACTGAGCAAAAACCAACTGGTCCTGAAGTAGACATCTACAAAAGTACAAGGAATACCAGTCACAATAGGTTCTAATCGATTAGATACATATATAGATATATATTAGGGTGTAAGGCACTTAGTGCTAAAATCTCAACATTGCGTTATATCTCTAAATTCTAACGTCGTGTTATAATCCTAGGCTCTCACATTTCATAAAAATATAACTAACGATTTGATACCAAACGTGTGACGCCCCCAAATCCGCCCTGTCCGGGGACCCGGGTCGTCACATCAGTCTCGATATCCTGCAGCACATGTTAGCTCAATAATAAACAAAATTTTTATTACAACGGAGCATGAGTGTCCCACTCCGCAGTTCCAAGATCGGTCTCACACATTATTACAATACAATGTATTACGTCTCTGAATAATATCTTACACAAGTCAATAAAGTAGAAAGATAACAGGTTCCAGCTGGTCATCATAGTCCTTGTCACCATATCACGGAGCTTTCTCTTTCCCATTGTGCCTCTGGCTGGACGGCTCACCTCTTTCCTTCTTGACAGCTGAACAAATGTGGTAAAATAAGAATTAGCAACTATGGTGCTCAGCAAGTTCTCTCTTTGCTCGGTATATAAATATAATAAGATTTACCGAAAGAAATACTCGAAATTTAATGAACAATCGGATATCAGCAATTTGACATTTGACTCAAGACTCGTCTCGATAATAGAATACTCGAAAGACTCATTTAGTGTAACTATGATGACTCATGAGAAATGAATAAACCGGTCTTCCATCCTCTCGGTATCTCGACGGGGCGATCAACTATCCGACCGGGAATACCGTCCTCCTATGACACCGCACTTTGCCCGATCACGGCTACAATACGATATCAACGAAATATAAAATATAGGTAGGAATGCTAGCATCATAACAGTACACGAGTCTCTCTTTCTCTATCATGGGCCTCTTTCCCAAAATTGACCAGTAGAATACAGAATTCTCAAACATTTAATGAACTGATATATTGAAATAAACTTCAAAAGAAAATACTTGATTGATCTGGCGGACTGCCAGTTTTACTCAAATGTGCCACCAATCCGAACAATGGACTGATGTAAACTCTCAATAAACATATTTTATTGGTTGCATGAACAAAATGCCAACCTCTGACAAGAAAGGCAACTATCTCGAAATAATGAGAATAGTCTCAAAATGAAATATTTTAAGTCGTACTGAACAAATCGTACCACTCGAATATTTATAATACTCATAATTGATGATCGTTTAAATAAAATGTTTTTCACTTGATCAACGAGTAAAACTCTAACGATCCTAATTTTATAACTCCTATTTGTTGATTCGAAAGATGAACCAACTAAAAAAAATCAATAAATATTGTCGAATTTGTACAATAAATTCAACTAAAAAGAATGAATTTAACTATCTCGAACAAATTAGACTAGTTCCACTGAATCAAATAAATAGTCGTCTCGAGTTAATGAGATCGACCTAATAGCAACGAAATTGCTTCTACGCTTATAGGGTATACAATTCGCAAGTAAACTAATTTTAACAGTAAAATAATATTTAACGAGAAAATAATGCTCAAAAAGAAATTATTGCATCATAAGGAGCAACAAATAAATCTCATAATTGATAGCTCAAAAATAAATATGAACGAATTAACAAGAATACGAAATTTCCAAGAGTTAGGGTAGGAATGAACTTGCCTCTGTCTCGATGTTAAATTACCGAATAATTGAAAAGCGCTATATGCGAGCTGGGTTCTCAGTCTCAAAAAGAACTTCTATAATTTATCAAAATAATTTTAGTACTCGGGAAGAAATTAATAGCGTAATGTCAAAATAATTTGGTAATCATGCTCTTGATAATCAAGTAATTATCGTAAATATAATTTAAAACATACTCGAAGCCCTAAATTTCACTAACGTATCAATTTCGGAACATTAGATTAAATGGAGGCTCTATTCGCTTTTCCTATTAATTTTAATAATTCAGGTTTTGTGACATCGTATGATCCAAAGATCACATTATTCGCAAGGGAATTTCTCAATTTAAAGGTCTCTAATTATTCCTAAATATAAGGTGCTGATTAATTTGTTTAACAATATATCTCAAATAAAATAATAAAAAATGGTTTTCATATAATCAACACAAATTTTTCTAAAATTCTCATTTTATAACGAAATTCTCTAATTTAATTAATTACTTGATTTGCATTTCTAAATTAATTTCGCACGTATCAAATCTCTATAATTTTATCTAGAAATTCTCTATTTTAATCAAGTCCGTTTTAGGAAATAATAATATTGTTCCCTATTTATTCTCGAACAAAATCCATTTTTGTAAACTTCATTCTCAAACTAAAATACTTAGAATTTCGATATTCTTAAATTAAATATTCATTTAACACTAGCCTAATAATCCACTAAGGTTAAACCAATTATTAGCTCCATTTTTATTCCATTTAATTCTAATTTTAACCATTCCACCAATTATCAAGAATCAATTGAAACCAAAATATTATTTACCAAACAAATCTATTTTAATTAATCACATACTTCTAATCTCTTCCCGATTTAGCATTCAATAAAATTACGATATTTCTTTTTATTACAAAAAAAAACAATAACAAAATATCCCTTTGTTCAAATTAAACCTCTTTAATAATTGGTTTTCTTTTTCTTTCTTTCCTTTTTACTAAAATAATTCCCACCATTTATAAAATTCCCATTTCTATTATTTTTATTATATACTAAATAAAACAACATTCTAATTATCATAACTAATTAAATAATATAATAATAAAATATTATTTCAACACCACCACCGTCGGGTGGCCACCGTCCGGTCGCAGGGCGGCGCTGGCGGATCCACTTCGACCTTCGTCTTGCCCACTCTCTGCTCGAGTTCTCTCTCTCTCTCTCTCTCTCTCTCCCCCTGCTCGAAATCTCTCTCTCTTTCTCTCTCTCTCTCCCCCTCTCTCTCCAACTCCTCCCCAAATCTCTCGTTCTCTCCGATCTCTCGATCTCTCGATCGCTCCCTGTCTCTCTCTCCCGTTCATTCCCTCATCTCTCTCTCTCTCTCCGCCATCTACTATTTCTCTCCGTCGTCACCTCTCTCCCACCGCCCTATCTCTCTTTCTCTCTTTAACTCCATCTCTCCGCCTCCCTTCACCCCTCTATCCATCTCTCCCTGAAACTCCCCGTAAATCTCCCTCTCTCTGTTCGATACCCCCGCCCCCCCCTCTGTGCCGATTCCGGCGACACCCACCACCGCCGGTCGTCTCTACCGCCGCGATGGTGGTTTCAAACCAACATGCAACATCAATCCCCCCCCCTTAACACACAATTCAGTCCACACACAACCCAAATTCACTAGTTACTAGCAAAATTCATTACAATAATCAAAATTACAAAAACCCCTAATTTGTTATTACAAACCCTAATTTTTTTACAAGCATAATCATGAAAATCAACACAATTAATCAAGTAAATACACAAAATTAAAAGTGGGTAAGCATATAAAACTCAAACCCTTTTTCAAAATCAAACTTTTTATAACTTGGTTTAAAAACTCAATTTTTGAAACCCTTTATATATATATATATATATATATATATATATATATATATATATATATCAAATCGTAGAGCTCTTAATCCTCTTCCCAATTATCTAAATGCATGCACGATTAAGATAAACCCTCAAGGTGTGTAGAATTTATAAGCTTTGTGGTTTAGACAGAGAATATAGCTTGGTGTTGTGTTTTTTGTCTCGGTGGAAAAAAAATGGAATGAGGGAGATGAGACTAGAGTTTTGATTTTTACTTTATATAATTTTCACTTATTTGGGCTCTTAATGGACTATAAATCTTTTGGGCATAAAAAAAATCACACAACCCAATTGATTTAATTATAATTATACATAATGTCACTCACATGGAAAATAATGGCTACTAGATCCTAATTATAAAGGTTGTCAAAATAAACTAGAATATAATATAGAAATAATAGTAACACTAATTACAATACTAATAATAATCATAATAATAATACTGAGTCATAATTAATAGAAAGGTAGCGTTGCACTAATTAAATATTTATACGCATATCTGAATTTATTAAAAGAAAAATCGAGTTCACCAAAAATTAACTCGGAGAGGCTCGTCATTAAAATTATTAATAAAAATTCACGGTTATTACAAAAACTTATATAATAAATTTTAAATTAAATGTGTCTTTGAAGGTTCTTATTTATTTCTAAATATCTAACGGTAATCATTCGTTGTATGTTGAGCCGTATAACCAAAATACAAACAATTATACTCATGTTTTCTTATTATAAACGTATTAGCTTATAATCCTTGCAATGCACGAATTTCTTTTGATAAAATTTATTTATGTTATAATTATATTTGTTATATAATCATTATTTTCAATAGATATTTTAATTTAATATAAATTTAATTTAAGAAATGCATGGTTTAAAACTTATATTATATATTTTTAAATTAAATATGTTATTGACGGTATTGAAACCTTGATTTTTTAATAAATTAATTTAAATATATAATATTCCTTATCATTAGATCTAACATTTCTTACTTATTTACTATAAATCTAATAATCATTGTTCGTTGTATCATATAAAGTTGAATCGTTAAACCAAACTATAAACAATTGCACTTATGTTTCCTTATTATAAATGTATATAGGTTTTTAATATATTTTATTAATAATTGAAAGATATTATGAGATATTTTTGGGTATATATTAATTATTACAAGGTTACGTTTTAAAGTAAAGGATAAATTGTTTTGATTAGAAAAGAAATATTAATGATTGGAAGAGATTGAAAAATTAATAATTTTAGGTTTTTATAAAAGTTAATATTTTTTAAATAAGAAGTAACACATTTTAAATAGAAAAGAAAATCAGATACTTACCAATAATTATATTATTTTTATTTATTAATTAAGATAATCATACTGAAAACCAAATTGACAAAAGTTTTTATGTTTCGACTTTAATATAATAGTTAGATAGATAGATAGATAGATAGATAGATAGATAGATAGATAGATAGATAGATAGATATGTAGATAGAATATCTAGGCTAGAGTCCCGGTGAGAATCATTGATTCTACCATAAAATTTCATCAATAAATTACAAATAAAATTTTTAAAAACATAAAATTTGATTTTAATGTGGAATACGAACGACATATAAATTTTATAAAGGATTTTTTTTTGATAAACAGCAATAGCTTTATAAGAGGGCGTGAGCCAGGTACAACTTAAAAGAGGAAAAACGACAATACAATAGAAGCACCTACTAGTCGAAAACATAGCTTCACTAAAACTGACAGATGATGCATACCAATATGTGGCCATATACTCTGCAGTACAATTTCATTGGAAAAGAAAGAAAATAGTTAAGCTTTCCAAAATGAGCACATGTAACCTCTGTTGAGCCCATCTTTTGCAAGAGAATCTGCATCTACATTTAACTCCCTTGGCACGAATTGGAGAAAAACAAAAGAGCCCAGTAGTTGTTAACTTCATGAGGAGTTATTTATAAAGAGAAATGATTTTCTATACCTTTGGATATAATATTGATAGCTTCAACTGAGTTAGAACAAATCACCACTTTTTTATTTGAAAGGTTCATTCTTGAAACAATTTGTAACACATGCAAGATAGCTTCCGTTTCAGCTTGGAAGCTATTCGATACATTTACTGGGCCAGAAAAGGTGTATAAAGAAACTTCATTCTTATTTTTTACTGTCCCTCCCATACATCCTCCAATTGAACCAGATGAATTTAAATCCCATGCTCCATCCACCGCACAGACTAAGTCGAAAGACTCAAACCTATAGCTCCAAAATTTCTTGTTTATTTGAAAATGATGTAGAGCAATTGCACCTAACGGATTTATTTGCCATATTGGATCATCTCCAAAATCCAATAACTTTGATGCTTTTCCCCACTTGTTAACTCTTGCTCTGATCAACAATTCTAACGATTGTCTTTTTAATCTACCTTTGTCGAAAGTAGCTTCATTTCTTGCCATCCATATAGTCCACAAAGATGCTGCTACCACCAAACTCCAAATTTTCCTATATCTCGCATCCTTATGAATGTCAAGAATAGCAAGCAGAGAGAAGTTAGTGATCCTGGATAACGATGTCGAAGAGCTCCACCACGATCCTACAAAATCCCATGCCCATTTTGCGATTTCACACATCCAGAACAGATGATTGATTGACTCTACTTCTACACCGCACCATGGGCATTCCTGTTGTATATTATGTATACGACTCCGTAGAAAGCTCCTGGTAGGAATTATACCCCATTGTAACTTCCATACGAACAAAGAGATTTTTGGAGGTACCTTCAGTGACCAAATTAATTGCCAGACGTGTGAGAGGCTCCCAGAATTGTTTGACAGACTTAGCATTACCTTGCAGCACTCTTTTGAAGAAAATTCTTTTTTCCCCGGTGACCATATAAGAAAGTCCTTGCCCATTGACAGATTGGTAGCACTTATTATTTGCTCTAAGCTGCTAATACAACCATGATCTCTGTTATGTAGTCTTCTAGTCCATTTAAAAAGATCATCATGCCTTGTGGACCACAATTGCTTAACAGATTTGATGGTCCAGTATTTAAGCTTTGAGATTCTATATAATCTGGGGAATTGATTTGCAAGTGGACCAGAAATGGTCCATTGATCCTCCCAAAAGAGTGCACTTTCACCATTTCGTACATTCCATACAAAGTTCCCTTCTTTAAGCATCTGAGATGTCCAAGGATGATGAGAAAGATTCAAGAAGCTTTGAACTATTGGAGAAAGATCATTCCTAGATGATAGTGAAGCCAGATTATGATTTGTAGCCCTTCCATACCTTTGAACCAGTACATCATTCCAGAAATTACCTCTCTCATTATAGCATCTCCACCACCATTTACCCAGCATTGCTAAATTCCTTACTTTCAATGGAACTAAGCCCAGTCCACCTTGCTTCTTCGACCTGCATATAAGATCCCAATTGAGGAGGTGTAATTTTCTTGTCGACTCTGGTTTTTGACCCCATAGAAAATTCCTTCTAATTCTTTCTAAAGAATTAATAACTGTGGATGGAATTGAGAAGAGAGAAAACCAATAAATTGGCATGCTATCCAATACAGATTTTAGCAAAACTAACCTCCCTCCCATTGAAACCGAGTCTGAATTCCATCCCTGAATTTTACCTTTAAATCTATCAACCATTGGATCCCAATAAGAAATAGATTTGGGTGAGGCACCAATATTAACACCCAGGTACTCTACTGAACCTCTACCCACTTTGCAGCCCAAGTAATTTGCCCAAATATCCATAGTTCGGTCTTCTTTATTAAAGCCATATATATAGCTTTTCTGGAAATTTATTTTTAGGCCTGAAAGAAGTTGAAAACATAGGAGGACCCTTTTCGCTCCCCTTATTGATTCTAAATCATCTTTGATGAATAGAATGACATCATCTGCAAATTGAAGATGTGTGAGCTCCATTTGACACTTTGGAAGCTTAACACCCGAGATGATACCTTGCTTACTATCCACTGAAATCAAACATGCTAGAACCTCACCCACTAAGTTGAAGAGGAGAGGGGATAAAGGGTCACCTTGACGTAGTCCCCTTTTAGGAATGAATTCTGCTGAAGGTGATCCGTTTACCAGTACTGAGATTTTTGCAGATTCCATAATTGCCTTGATCCACTTTATCCATTTTCATCAAAACTCATGAACCTTAAAACCTGGTATAAGAAATCCCAATTGACTGTGTTGAAAGCCTTGGCAAAATCAATTTTCATGATTGCACCTCCGCATTTTTTTGATTTCAAACTTGCAAATGCCTCACTTGCCACTAATATACAGTCAGAGATATTCCTGCCTTTAATGAAAGCTGATTGTGTTTCAGATACCAAAAGATTCATTACTGATTTTAATCTTCTTGCAAGTACCTTTGAAAGCAGCTTCATGATTGAGTTCATTACGCTAATTGGTCTGAAATCAGAAGGAGTTTTTGGTTCACGTACTTTTGGAATGAGTGCAATGAAAGAGGAATTGTAGCCCCCTGGAATACTGGCTTCATGGTGAAATTTGCTGAAAAAAGCTAGGATATCTTCTTTTATAACCCCCCCACATTGACTTCAGTACCCCAGCTTTTATACCATCAGGACCCGGGGCCTTAGTCGAGCATGTATCTTGTAATGCACTTTCTATTTCCTTGATGGTGAAATCTTCTATTAAACCTTTCTTTTCCAAAGTTGGCAAGGTTTTGAGCAAGCCTTGATTCAGATAGAAGACATTATTGCTCTGATCAGAACAAAGGAAATTCTTAAAATGACCATAAAGTTCATTTTTTATTTTCTCAGGGTCTGCAACCCACAAATTACCAACTTGTAAGCCAAGCACCGTGTTTGATCTTCTTCTATTTGAAATTGCCCTATGAAAGAATTTCGTATTCTTTTCTCCCCTCAGCTGCCAATTGACTCTAGCTGCCTGGCAAAGCATGCTTGACTTCATCCTATACAAGTCGGCCAACTACAATTTGATTTCCAATTTCTGATTGTCTGACCAATTCAATTGATCAGCAATCTCCTGTAGCTTTTCAGAACTGTCAATTCTGTCATTTATGTTTCCAAACTGAGAAGAGTTCCATTCCTTTGTACACTGCCTGATTTCTCTGAATTTAGCATTGAGATTAATATACTTGGAATTGGACCATGTGAAGTCTAGCTTTTTCTTTAGCACATTATCTTCCAACCAGCAATTAAAAAATTTAAAAGGCTTTGGACCCCAATTTTGAAATGAGCTTTTCAGTAAAAGAGGTTTATGATCAGAATGCATACGATTAAGTGCAATTGAGACCCAATCCGACGATGTGACCCATGCTGAATTCACTATAGCTCTATCAAGTCTACTTTTCTTTTTTTGCAGGCCCAAACCAAGTAAAGAGAGAATTAATCATTGGAACTACAAAGAGATCATTTGAGGAGATAAAGTTCGAAAAGAAATTTGAATCAGTTGAATTGACCACACAATTTTCTTTTTCTGAAGCTTGTAACACTGAGTTGAAATCGCCAATTAGAACTGTTAGGATATTACTTGAAAGTTGTAAAACTTCAGACAGTCCTGCCCATAAAGCAACTTTTTCAGATATTCTTTGTGGTGCATAGACATTTAAACAAGCAAACGGCTTCTGGGAATATAGACATAAACCCTGGACCCATATCCAATGCTTTGAGACTTTTGACTCCAATAGTTTGAAAGAATCCGTTTTCCATACCGTAATAATACCACCTGATAGGCCCTGTGAGGGAGATTCCTTCTAGTCTATATTGGCTCCTACACCAATGGCTTTGATTGATCTAATCGTCCAAAGATGGCACTTAGATTCTTGAATACAAAGGAAGGAAGGATTATGCCTTTGAACTACTGATCGGATGTTGAGTCTGCTTATTGCATTTGAAGCTCCCCTGACATTCCAACTAACTATAGATTGATAGTCCATAAAACTAAAATAATGGAAATGATTAGGATACCTACTTACAGTTGGAGATTCTCCTTAATGAGCTGCAGGGACTTTGCTTTGGAGTTTTCTTGAATTAATCCCATTAGTAATCCAGTTTCAAGGATTGCTTCTGCCTCATTTTCTGAGTCTTGCTTGTATGACCATGGAATGACTTGGAGTCCTAGTTTGTTGTTTGATTTCTTTCTCCTTGGGACTCTAAAATGCCTATTTGTCAAATTCCGCTTTGGCTTCCTTGGTCTACCTCTATTGCTCCTTAACTTTAGTGTTCTGAGTTCCGCAAGTAATGATGGTTGTATGATACAAATACTTGTCAAATCATCTCCTTTGCTATCCTCCAGAATTGATACGGTTTTTGAGAAATTTGACTGTTGTTCTGAGTACTCATCATCAGTAAAATCACGGATTGACCAGTTCCACCCTGATTTTAATTCGTTAGGAGATGACTTGCTAAATTTTTGTAACCTTGCAGTTGGAGGGGTAACTGGGTTAACACAAGAGTCCTCATCATCACTAGTTAACTGCCTGAAATCCTCGTTTTCGTCATTCTTCTTTTCAGAAACTTTTTCCTTAATTTCAACTCTCTCTACCTCCGAGTAGTTTCCGCACAAACCCCTGTCTTCATTTCCTGGCACTTCAGAATCTGATCTATTACCTGTAGAGCTTTGCCTTTAGGATCTTCAGTTTTTAAGTCCCTACTGGGGGATGAATTTTTTGTAAACCCCAATTTCCATGAACCTTCCTTGCATTTACTATGAACCTGGCTATTGCTCTCCAATTCAACAATCTTGCACTCCCACTTTGTACCATTAATTAAGATATTTTCCTCCGCTTCAATTTTATCTTGTACTCACGTTTCAATGAGAAATTTAGGAATTTGGTAGAAGCCATCATCATCTGATATTCTAGTAAACTGAAGGATACTGTCCCATTTTTTTAGAAGAAGATGAAAGTTATTCTCTGTCCACGCTATCATTAGAAGCCCCCTGCATTCAACCCATACTTTCCTTGCCGGGATAAGATCTTCCCACTTTACTTTCCTAACCTCCATAAAATCTATGTTGAGTAAATCCAAATCAATCATCTCCACGTTCTCCTCATATGGAAAGTATAGGAGAAAAGTCCTACCTGTTAAACCATTTACTTCCACATCGTCGAAACCCAGCCCCTCCACTATCATTTCCACAGTTTCTACTTCTTCTATGTTTACAGTCTCCACCACTAAACAACATTTGATTTCCTTGACAAAGGATTCATTAAGCTGAAGTTCAATGATATTCGAATTTTCCTTGCCCTTTGTTGTAGTAGTATTATCTAATACATTAATGGCTTCATCAGTTGACTGCTCGTAACCCTTGCTTTTTGCTTCCTGTGGAAACTTTAATGATGGCTCCTTTTCAGTCTTAGCAGAATTTTTTACTACCTTTGAAGAAACGATCTTGGTTGTTCTTTGCCGGTTGAAAGAAGTGTGATTTCCAATACCACTACCACTGCTTGCTTTGGCAAAACACATATAGAGTTTTTTCTCCCCAAATTTATGTCCTCCAAGAGACTGAATTATCTTTTGTGCATCCTCCTCAGTAAATGTACTAATGAAACCGTATCTGTTGCCATTTTTATCTCGTTTCCTTGGTAAGATAATATCTCTAATTTTCCCAACACTTTTGAAAAGCTTCCAAAGATCTTTTGCCAACACTGTGTCCTGAAACCCTGTAAAGAAAACTGATTTGCTTGCCTTGGGGCAACTATTAATTATCCCTCTTGCACTTCCTTTGATGGGTCTCTTTTGTGGCGTACTCAATAGCACTTCTTTAAAGGATCTGTTCTGGTCCTTGCTGTTACGCTCTTCTTCCGGCAGAGTTTTATGATGAATTTGACCTAAAGCTAAATAGATAGCTTTATCATTCATCATGAAAGCATCCTTATACACACTTGGTTCAACGAGGCTCTTGTAATGTGCAATAAAGTTCAAAACGACTTCCATTCCTTCATCCTTATCCATATTCGTTTGAGTTCTTTGAAACCCATATTGCTTTTCAGTAGTTTCCCTCTCCGTTAATTCTTTCAACTTTTTCATCTCACAGACATCCCTTCTTAACTTCAAAGATCCATAATGAATCTGGTTGAGCGCCATTCTAATGCTTTCATTATCTTTTTTCTCTACCTCTTTAAGCACATTAGGATGAACAAAATTGCAATTAGCATAGATAAAAGCGACCAGACTCTCATCCTCTTCCTCCTGTAGTTTAACTGACCTTCCTAAAGTTATACCAAGTGAACTAATATCTAGCTTTCTTGCTTTCTCCCACCATATATTATTTAACAAAAAGGTGTGTATGTCACCTAGGGCTTCCTCCTCCCCCTTCACACCTTCTGCTAGAAGATCCGGGCTAATAACTTTTTTCAAGAAATTGATTTTAGCTTTTGCAACCTCTAGATACTTCAAATTGCCTTTAACTATGGTATGTAGCAACTCTTTTTCAAGTAGAAACCAATACTTCATTACCTCATATTGAGCTTCTCTCTGCGTTTCTTCTGCCGGAGGAGCTCCCTTTTCACCCTCATGTACACCTTTTTGAAGAGAAGCTTTGTTTGATTGCAAGTAATCCCCATCTGAAGTGGTATTTCCGCGTAGAAATCCTTGTAGTGAAACCCTAGATCCCCTTCTCGCCCTTGTCACCGTCTTCTTCGCCATTTTTTTTGAAATTTTATTAGTACATCTAAATTCGTGAAATAATGAAATTTGTAATTTTATAAAGGATTTAACACATAAAATTTGAATAAAAAACTTGATTTGAATTTGATTCTACACTAGAATCATTTTGGATAAATTTGATTTTATGATAGAATTTCTTTGGATTATTTCATTAATTTTAATGATTTTCCAAAAAAAAAACAAAGTTGTGTAATTTCATTTATAATTTCTTAATTAAGATTTATAATTATATGTCATACAAAAAGATATATATATATATATATGTATATATATATATAGTTGCACTTCACGAAGAACAACTTATATAAAGAACAATAAAGAACACTATAAAAAAAGGTTTTTTTTTCGGGTGAACAGTGCTGGGTGACGTGGCAGGCCACGTTCGCAGTCGCCACGTGGCACTGCCACATCATCATTTACCAACGTGGCAGTGCCACATGGCATCTACTGACGTGGCACTGGCACTGCCATGTGACACTGTCACGTCACCAATTATTGTTCACCCAATTTTTTTTTGATCTAGTGTGTGAGGGCGCATTTTAATTGGGTGGGTGCCCCTGGCTGGGCCGTTAGGTCTAATTGATTCAATGGTTTAGATTGATTCTCTAGTGTTCTTTATTGTTCTTTATATAAGGGTGTTCTTTATGAAGCAATGGCCTATATATATATATATATAGGCTGCTTCTCACCGAGGAACAGATATTATTGGGTAACTAAGTAACTCTAATCTTAACCATTCAATACTACTCAAAAAGGAGCAGATTCACGGACACGTATAACGTCTGTTTAAAAAACTTATCAGCAAAAACCCATGCACGTTGTTGTGGAATAAAAACTAGGTTATGAATATGACGGCTAGGGTTTGTGTGTATTTAATGCTAAGGGGGTTGAGCTTCGCGCTTTTATGGCTGCTCTTGTGTTCGTGGCTGACTCTGCCTTCACAAGATGCCTACGTACTTTGATGGATATGTTAGGCCGAATACACAAATAATAATCAACTTTATATGAGAGATTAACAAGTAAAAGCGTTTATGCACTTAAAAAACTTCTTGTATTTCAAACCCTCTTCGTGATGTAAAATATCACAAAGAGCTGCTAGGTTACAATAATGATAATTCGTTATCGATACCTTCTAGGGTTAACCTATCTGTATTTATATAACATACAGCTACGATACAATCTCTAATTGATATTCCTAATAATCAGCTATACAATGATATCAATTACAGATTGTCACACGTCTCCTATGTCAACTCGATCTCTTTGATAGCTATCCAATCTTCAAAGATATCGCTTCCATAATTAATCTTTAATCACTGTTGAACAGTAGACGCGCTTCCTTCAGACAGAGTTTAACAAACTCTGTCGAGCTTCCAACTGTCAGAGTTTACACAAACTCTGACTGCTTCCAGCTAAACTCTGATAACTCCCTGTAACACTTAAACACTGATCAAAACACATCAATTATATTTAACAATCTCCCCCAACTTGTTCATTATCAAAAATGTTCAAGTTAATGACAATAATTGATGATGTCAAAACAAATAATAAATACAGTGTTTATACAGATTCAGAGTTTAAGCTTAAAAACTATAGAGAATAAGAAAATTCTTACAGAACTTTAATCTCTAATCATTTCAAGATCTGGCATGGTTCTGAGATAATCAATCAGCAATCTTCTTTCTGCATTTTCAAGTTCTATCTTCATTGCTTCTTTGATTTCTCTGAGTTGAGGATCACTTTCATCTGTTTGGTAAATAGCAGCCCTAAGATCATAAATCTTGTTTCTTCTCATTTCATTACCCAGTCTGATAAATCTGTCTTTTTCTGCCTGAGTATTGAAGTCAAGTACTGTGATTCCCAAATCAGTTTTTAACTTTGCAGTACCTTTCTTCATTTCAATGAGATTGCCTTGGTAATCCCTGTACTTAGGAATGTATCTGCTGTTGTATTTCTGTCCTCTAATAGCCAGATTTTGAGTCATCTTCTGTCTTAGTACATTAGCAACAGATTGAGTCCTTCGACTATTCACCTTGAGAAGATATAGAACATACTCTAGTTCTTCCCAATATTTCAAGCCGATATCATCCTCACCAACTTTGAATACTGTCCCATCAGCCATAAAGTAAAGAAGAAAATCTTTGTCTAAACTCTTCTGATGAACCAACTGCACTGATTCCAGTCTATCTAGACTCTCTTGAGGTACACCACGACCTGGAACAGCCAGTGAAGAAGGATCTCTAGGACCAGTATATTGCCTTCTGTCTCTATGTGAGCCTAATCCAGCCTTATTATTTCCAATCTTACCAGATAAAGCTTTTCCATCAGAAATATTCATTGAGACTCCAGATAACACATCTGGATCATGAAGTGTTCCTTTACCAAAAACTGATTTCAACTGAGAAGATAGAGGTTTAAACACAACTTGTGTAGCAACAGAGGTTGTATCTTTCTTCTTTGAATCTTCTCCTTCCATAGCAATGCCTTTCAGCTTGTGTTTAGCTTCAGCTTCTGTTGATTTCTTAGATAAATGTGATCTTTGATCAGCATCAACATTTTCCTTGATCACAACGCCTTTAAGAACAGGCCTAGGAGCTTTTTCTTTTTGTACCTTATCAGACTTTAAAGCTTTAAAATGTTCTTCATGTAAACTCTTTTCCTCAGCTTCAATGTCTTCAATCGTTACTCCTTCCTCATTCTCTTCAATGAACAACTTAGCAGCCAACTCTTCATCAGTTTGTGGATTTGAAGATAACAGTAAACTCTTGGTCCTTGAAGTTCCTTGAGTATCAGTATTTCTCCCAACAGACTGTGATTTGAATGACTTACTAGTTCTCAGAGTTTGAACCTCCTCAGCCTTTTTCTTTCCTTTGTCTTTGTTACTTGCCCCTCCATCTCCAGAACTATCCCTTCTGACAACTCTCTCCCCCTTTTTGACATCATCAGGCATAAGGATAGAAGTAATTAACTCCAGAGAGGTAGCAATAGAATCAATTTTAGCAGATAAATCAGACTGATTCTCTTCAACTTTACTCAGTCTGGCAAGGATATTGTCTTGAGCTTTAGAGAATTTTGTAGTCACTAGTTTTGAATGTGTTTCCATCTTCATCTCTCTAGCTACAACCTCATTTCGCAAAGAAGTGATTGCCAAATTAGTATCATCAAATCGTCTATCCAGAGTTTTAACTTGAACTATAGTTGCTTGCAAGCAAGAAAGAATCTCTGGATTAGAGATAGTATCAGCACTTTGCTTAACAAATTTAGCTGCTCTTCTTGATGGAAAAATACAATCTTCTTTGTACCAGTCAGCAGCATTCTTGGCAAATTGTGCTCTCTCAACTTCATGAGAACTACAAGGTTGAGAAAAAGGTGTATGTTTATCATCAGTTTGTACTGGTGCACTCAGAGAAGAGTTTGAAGCGTTTGAGTGGGAAAGGCAGCTTGAGACGCTGTGGCTGCAAATGGATGCTGGTCTGGAAGAGCTCGAGAGAGAGAAACCTGCAAGGGTGATCGACATCGATGCTGCCCTCCAAGCAACATTGGCATGGCTCTCCTCGAAGGCATCCTCATCCACCACCACCAACCATTGTTAATGAATATGTCAGCAAAAATAACCTTATCCCTTCAACTTCCACCCAAATAAAGTGGCAAAGATGGGATCTGGGAATTTTTGCTAACAATGGAGTGGTGTGGACGGATCTTTTACTTTCCTGTTGAATAGATTAGCAGATAGAGAGAACAAAAATATGTAATATTTGCTTGTAATCTCTTTCTTATTATCAATGAAAATTTTGTTTTTCTAATCATATTCATTGTGTTCTGCAACTGTTATTTGTGTTATATGAACTGTTCTTCAAGAAAATGCATCAAGAAGAGAATATGAAAACTAATTAAAGTAATCATATAAAGAACACATTCATGAACTATCCACTGATTAACAGTTGTCAAAAACCCTACTTACTCCAAGACTTTCAAATTGTCCAAGTGAAAATTTACCTTAGAGTACAAATCACGAATCAACAGCGTTTGTCAATTCTCCAACTTTATCATCGAAACCCTTTCATAAATTGCACAGTTGTGAATATGTGTGTGTGTGAAGCAGAGTTTACTAAGTCAATTTTTAGAGCATCTAATTTTTCATAAAATCCATAAAGTAAATCAATAAACACTGGATGCACAAACTGTCATAGTAAACACTAACTGTATGATGAAAGCTAAACTCTGAAGTATTCGAACTTTATACAGTAATTTTTATTTTATACCCTCTTTATATACACATTTTTTTTTTTCATTCTTTTTTTTTTTTCATTCTTTTTTTTTTTTTTTCATTCCAGTAATCAGAGGTTGGAACCAGTCACCAAAAATTCAAAAATTTTAGCCCTTATCATTTTGATAAGTTCCTGGGTCATCCTAGTATTTAACTAGTCACCAAAAATCAGAGAATTTTAGCACATATTATTTACCAATAGGTTCCTGGGTCATCCTAGTATCCAACATAATCTCAAAGGAGTATAACAACCTATATACACTTTCTTTGGGGTATTGCAGTAAACATTTTATTTTATCAGAGTATAACTAACAGAGTTTAGAGTTTATCAACATCAGTAGTTCTTCATGAAAGGTAATGCACACAGTATTTATAGACTCAGAGTTTAGAACAAAATAAACTAAGAGATGCTATAAATATGAGCCAGTATCATGCTGTGTTAACTTTCTGCACAATCTAAGATTAGATCTCAATAACTCAGAAAGATTCATGATTAATTGCTGAGAATCATGCTTCATACATATTTCTTCATTGGAGTTTTCATTCAGACAAAAATCAACTCAAAGTTCACAGAGTTTATCAAACTTATTAACAGTGTATGACATACAGACATGCTGACAGAGTTTAACAGAGTATGCATAACAGAGTTTAATCAAGAAAGTTCACTTAGTATTTAACCAATCAGGAAATATGATTAATACATCACATAAGTAAAGTTTGAATCTAACCAACATTTCTAGTCAGAACCAGAGATCATTCCTAGTTCATTAACCAGCCTTGTAAATGTAACTTCACTCAATGGTTTAGTGAAGATATCTGCAAGCTGTTGTTCTGTAGAGACAAAATGTAGTTCAATATTTCCTTCTTCCACATGTTCTCTGATGAAGTGGTACCTTATGCTGATGTGCTTGGTCATTGAATGCTGTACTGGATTACCTGTCATAGCAATAGCACTTTGGTTATCACAGTAAATAGGTATATTACTGTACCTCAATCCATAATCCAGCAATTGATTCTTCATCCATAAGATCTGTGCACAACAGCTACCAGCTGCAATATACTCTGCTTCAGCTGTAGATGTGGAGATTGATTTCTGTTTCTTGCTGTACCAGGAAACAAGTCTGTCACCAAGAAATTGACAACTTCCACTAGTGCTCTTTCTGTCTACCTTACAGCCTGCAAAGTCTGCATCAGAATATCCAAGTAGCTTAAAATCTTATTCTCTGGGGTACCACAGACCTAATGATATGGTGCCCTTGAGATACTTGAAGATTCTTTTCACAGCTGTCAGATGTGGCTCTCTAGGATCTGCCTGAAACCTTGCACAAAGACAGGTTGCATACATGATGTCAGGCCTACTAGCTGTCAAGTATAGAAGAGATCCTATCATGCCCCTGAAGTTTGTCATATCCACTGAAACTCCTGTGTCTTTGTCCAGTTTAGTTGCTGTTGCCATGGGAGTTGATGCAGATGAACAGTCAAGCATACCAAATTTCTTGAGAAGATTTCTGGTGTATTTTTCTTGATTAATGAAAATTCCATCTTCTGTTTGTTTCACCTGTAGGCCTAGAAAGTAACTAAGCTCTCCCATCATGCTCATTTGATATCTGGACTGCATGAGCTTGGCAAACTTCTTACAGAGTTTATCATTAGTAGACCCAAAGATGATGTCATCAACATAAATTTGAACTAAAAGGAGGTCACTTCCTTGGTTGAAATAAAACAGAGTTTTGTCAATTGTACCTCTGTTGAATCCACTTTCTAGAAGAAACTGAGCAAGTGTCTCATACCATGCTCTTGGTGCCTGCTTAAGTCCATATAGTGCCTTATCTAGCCTGTAGACATAATCTGGATATTTGGGGTCCACAAATCCTGGTGGTTGTTCAACAAACACTTCTTCTTCAAGCTTTCCATTCAGAAAAGCACTTTTCACATCCATCTGGAATACTTTGAATTTCTTGTGAGAGGCATATGCTAGAAAAATTCTGATTGCCTCCAATCTTGCTACTGGAGCAAATGTTTCATCATAATCTATTCCTTCCTGCTGTGAATAACCTTTTGCTACCAGTCTAGCCTTGTTCCTCGTGATAACACCTTCACTGTCAGTCTTGTTTCTGAAAACCCATTTAGTACCAACAATAGATCTGTTCTTAGGCCTTGGTACAAGGGTCCAAACTTCATTTCTTTCAAATTCATTTAACTCTTCCTGCATTGCTGTTATCCAGTCTGCATCTTGAAGAGCTTCTTCCACTTTCTTTGGTTCATTTTTAGACAAGAATGCATGAAATAGACATTCACTTGCAGTAGCACTTCTTGTCTTTACTTTTGCATCTGGATCACCAATTATCAAATCAGGTGTATGTGATTTAGTCCATTTCCTAGCAGAAGGCAAATGACTTCTATCAGCATGTGATCCTCCCCCTTGATCCATGCTCTCCTGATTCTGTTGTGATCTATTTTCGTTTTCTGAGACTCCCCCTGAACTTGACTGTCCAGAGTCAGAATTTGAATTTTCAGAGTTTATCAAAAGCTTGATTTCATAAATGTTGTTTTGCCTGTGACCAACTAGAACAACCTTTCCTGTAGATTTGCTGATAACTTCACAATATTCAGGTTGGAAATCTACATGATATCCCTTGTCACAGATTTGACTCACAGATAGCAAGTCATGCTTGAGTCCTGGGACATGAGCTACATTGTTGATGACATTTCCAAGATTGATATTGCCATATCCCAATGTTCTTCCTATATTGCCATCACCATAGGAAACTTTTGGGCCAGCTTTCTCCTCATATTCTGATAGCAGGGCTTTATTTCCAGTCATGTGTCCTGAACATCCACTGTCCACGACTAGGGTTGCCTCCCTGTTACCCTGCAATCACAAACAATTACTGAGGATTAGTTTTAAGGATCCAGACTTGCTTGGATCCTTTGGCATTCTTAACTTTGTTAGCTTTTGCAGCGGAATTAACATTATCAGAGTTTGAGCTAACAGTATCAGTGTTTGCACTTGCAGTATCAACTTTAACCCATTTTAGATTGGGTTTCAGTTCATAGTAATTATGATAGATAGCATGATATTTTCTGCAAGTATAGATGGAATGCCAAGTGCTTCCACAGTGTGTGCATAGAGTCTGTGGCTTAGTTCTAGCAAAATCCTTCTTTACCTCAGACTTTGTAGGTAAAGAATTTATATTTTTATTTTTCTTGCAGAAATTTGCAAGATGCTTAGTACTACCACAGTTATGACATGTCTTTCTTGGAGCATAACTAGCAAGCATTGGTTTATTTCCTGAAGTGATGCCTACTTTTCCATTTCTGTTCTTGTTTGACACTTTCTTTTTCTCAACAGATTTTAACTCCTTCAATTTATGTTTGAGTTGTTTATCTGTCATTGAACCAATATTAACCTGATTAACACTAGTTTTTACTGGTTTTCTTTTGACAGCTTCTTTTTCATTCTCAGACAAAAATTTACTGGTTCCATGAACAAATTTAGTTCTGACTTTAACTTGATTTTGAAATCTAAGTTCATCTTCCTCATTATAACCTAGACCAACAGTGTCTGTTTGAAAAATCTGTTGAGTGTCCTTTCCAGAATTAGTCCAAGTCCTAATTTTCTTATTTGCTTCCTCCAACTCAGATTCTAGTTGTTTATATTTCTGAAGCAAAATCTGTTCTTTGCAAACAGCATCATCTCTCTCTTTCTGAACTTGTTGCATGTTTTCAAGTTTCTCTTCAACAAGTTTATTTCTCTCTTTAAGTTCAGAATTTTCAGCTTTTATCCTTTCATTTTCTAAAGTCTGATCCCTATAACTTATATGCAATGACTTAAGAAAAATTCTTAATTGAGCAATGTCATCAATATTATAAGCATAGGTAGTTGGAGGTACCTGATTTTCAGAGGATTCTGATTCAGTAGTAGCCATGAGAGCATAGTTCACTTCTTCATCAGAATCTGAAGTATCTGCCCAATCTCTGCCTTTAGTGTAGAGTACCTTTCCAGTTTTACCCTTCTTGCACTCAGGAGCATAGTGACCCATCTCCTTACACTTGTAGCATTGAATTTCAGACTTATCCTTCTTCCCTTTAGAATCTCTCTTATCAGACTTCCTGTAGCTTTTCCTGTCTTCATTTGAATCCCTAGAAAACCTTTTTCCTTTCTTGAAATTCTTGAAGCCCATTTTCTTGAAAGTTTTCACCATCAGCACAGCCATTTTTCTCATTTCTTCTTCATCATCCTCAGAGTCAGATGATTCAGAAGAGTTTGAATCATAATCAGAGTTTGGTGAATCACTTTCTGAGTGTATGACCAAAGCTTTTTCCTTCATTTTCCTTCTTGATGCCTCTTTCTTCTGAGGCTTCTCTTCAACATTAAGAGCAACAGACTTTCCTTTTCTACTTGATCTCCTGTTTCTCTGCTCCATTTCCAATTCATAAGTTTTGAGCAGTCCATAAATTTCATCAATCTCTGTTTCAGCAAGATCATAGTTGTCTCTAATAGTGGTTGTTTTCACATCCCACTTTTCAGGTAGAGAAAGAAGAAACTTGAGATTCGAGTCTTCTAGATCATATTCTTTGTTGACCAATGACAGATCATTAATCAGTTTACAGAATCTATCAAATGTTTCTGTCATGGTCTCTTCAGGTTTAGCCTCAAAATGCTCATACTCTTGTGTGAGTATGTTTCTCCTATTCTTCTTAATAGTTGCAGTTCCTTGACACCTGACTTCAAGTGCATCCCATATCTCTTTTGCAGTGGTGCAGTTAATGACTTTGTTAGACATGACATTGTCTAAGGCACTATGTAGTAAATGCCTAACTTTTGCATCCTTAGCAATTGATGATAGATCTTCAGGAGTCATGTCCTTCTTTTCCTTTGGAACCATTTTTGCTGCTTCACCAGCAACTGCAACAGATAGCTTTGTAGGATTGTGAGGGCCTTCATAAATCCTGTCAAGATATTCTGGATCTGTAGCCTCCAGAAACATAGTCATCTTGACCTTCCACATAGCATACTCCAATGGCCTCAGAATAGGAACCCTGATTGGTTCATAACGACTCACAGTAGTAGGAGCCTTTTCAGAAACAGTAGGTGTTGGTGGAGGAATTTCTGACATGATTATTGTTGTGTTTGGATCTTAACCTGTAATAAAGTAACAGATTGGCTCTGATACCACTTGTTAGGCCGAATACACAAATAATAATCAACTTTATATGAGAGATTAACAAGTAAAAGCGTTTATGCACTTAAAAAACTTCTTGTATTTCAAACCCTCTTCGTGATGTAAAATATCACAAAGAGCTGCTAGGTTACAATAATGATAATTCGTTATCGATACCCTTCTAGGGTTAACCTATCTGTATTTATATAACATACAGCTACGATACAATCTCTAATTGATATTCCTAATAATCAGCTATACAATGATATCAATTACAGATTGTCACACGTCTCCTATGTCAACTCGATCTCTTTGATAGCTATCCAATCTTCAAAGATATCGCTTCCATAATTAATCTTTAATCACTGTTGAACAGTAGACGCGCTTCCTTCAGACAGAGTTTAACAAACTCTGTCGAGCTTCCAACTGTCAGAGTTTACACAAACTCTGACTGCTTCCAGCTAAACTCTGATAACTCCCTGTAACACTTAAACACTGATCAAAACACATCAATTATATTTAACAGGATATCAAAGATCAAGCCAAAAAACGTAGTTCTGAGAATGAGGGGTCAGGCCCTTTATATAGGCTGAGAAGCCTTATAATTATGGTAGGATTCAGAGACTTGGTGGACAAGTCTTTGAGGAAGGTTCTAGATCTATTCCATATAGGAATCAGTTTCCATATTGAATTGGATGCCTTGGTGGATAAATCTGAAGAGGATATTATCCTTATCCAACTCTTATTTGCTGAGCTGTTTATTACCCTTAATATTAATTACGAAATTAATATTATAAATAGGGTTTGGGCCCATCTGGTGGGTCCTACGTTTGGACCATTCTAGGTCTAATTAATGTCACATTAAATGTGTCCTTAGGGCTTACTTTTAGCCCATATCATTTGCCCCCCAACTTCTAGGAAAACTGATCAGGTTTTCCTTGAAGTTTTAACGGCCTTTTACGAGACTTGGGTCAGGGTTTATTGCTCTTACGCGAGTACTTTCAACAATTTCATCTTAATGTAAAGCGTGGAGCGATCGACGAATTTACGACGATGTTCAACGACACTAAACGGTGTTAAACGGCACTTCACAGCGCTATTCAGCCTTAAACAACGTTTAAACAGTGTTAAACGATGTCAAACGGCATAAAACGGCACTATCGGCACTAATCCGTGCTAAACGGTGCTAATATGCACTAAATAATGCTTAAACAGCACTATACAGCGCTTAATCGGCACTAATCGGTGCTTAGTTTTCACTTCCCTTAATTACCAAATCAGAAAAACAAATAACAAAAAACGAAATTTTGCGAACCCAACTCGAACATCGCTGTCGGTCGGCCGGAAAAAAACCCGTACCGACCATCACTCCCGGTCGGCTGGAGGGTGTTACAAGGGGCCGGTCGGCCGGTGACCCGGTCGGATGGTTTTTTTTCCGGTTGGCCGGTTTTCTTCGGTTGGCCGGTTTTTTTTTTTATATGAAACAAGAAAAACTCGCATCGATGATCGAAGTCAGTCGGCCGGAGGGTTCCCAGAAGGTCAGTCGGCTGGTGCTTCGATCGGCTGGTGCGAACCCGTACCGATGATCGATACCGGTCGGCCGGAGTGCTCCCGGAGGGCCGGTCGGCTGAAAAATTTCCCCTTTATATATATATTTTTTTCGAACCCATACCGACGGTCGACGTCGGTCGGCCGACGTGTGCCCGAAAGGCCGGTCGGCTGGGACACCGGTCGGCCGGTTCAATATCTGTGCCGGCGGTTGATTCCGGTTGGCTACGAAAAATTTTATTCTCCATTTCTTTGGGACAATGGTTGGCTTGATCTCTATCATTGATTTTGATCTTCACGTACCTACATCAACCATCGACCTGGAATCGACTTGGTTACTGTTAGTGATTTTCAATTTTTGCATACCGGCTACGACCATCGATATGGAATCAATGTTTGGCCATTCATGGCTAGAGTTACTTATTTTCGCATACCGATATCGATCATCGATATGGAATCAATATTGGCTATTCATGGCTCTAGTTAATTACTTTCACATACCGATATCGATCATCGATATGGAATCAATATTGGCCATTCATGGCTAAAGTTAATTACTTTCGCATACCGATATCGATCATCGACATGGAATCAATATTGGCCATTCATGGCTCTAGTTATTTACTTTCGCATACCGATATCGATCATCGATATGGAATCAATATTGGCCATTCATGGCTCTAGTTATTTACTTTCGCATACCGATATCGATCATCGATATAGAATCAATATTGGCCATTCATGGCTCCATTTGAGGTTTATATAGTACCTTGATTCACATCACTAATCCGGTGCTTAGTATTAATCTTCCCATTAAACTTTTCTTAAGCATACTTAGCTTTCCCAGCTCATCTGACTGCTCTGGTAGAATATTTTGCCAAAAATT
The DNA here is from genome assembly GCA_036435485.1 of Saposhnikovia divaricata. Lineage (NCBI taxonomy): Eukaryota > Viridiplantae > Streptophyta > Magnoliopsida > Apiales > Apiaceae > Saposhnikovia > Saposhnikovia divaricata. Next base: position 21,935,837 of record CM071595.1, read on the forward strand.
CTTCGTTTCTCTCCCAACATATCATGAGTTTTAACGACTCTTTCCGTCCATAACAGATAACTTTTGCTCCCTTTTCGTATTTAAACGATACTTGACCTGTAAACGCGAACCGAGCTGTGTTTCAACTTGAGATTACAGGTCACCTTTTCCTTATAAAAGGAGGGGAGCATCCTTCATTTCTCTTCACTTCTTCACTTCTTAAACTTTCTTAAGTTCTAAAGCTCTTGAGTTCTCTAGTTTCCAAGCTTCCAAGTTCAAGCTTCAAGTTTCAAGATTCAAGGTTCAAGATGGCTGACAAGCAAGCTGCTGCCCCCCAACTCTCCATGGAGGAGGCTTTCAGAAAAAGGAGCATGGCGCGAACAATGAAAGGTAAGCTAAAACTCATGCCCCCTAAATATATTGAACGTCGGTTTGAGTCTACGCTAGATTTGCTAAACACTATGGGAGAGTCATTCCCAAACAGCTCCAGTTTAGTTGCTTTTAATAGCCCTTCTAAATTAAGAAAGAAGGATGTTGAGAAGATTAGAAACACTTATGGCTTTCCAAGCGCCATCAAAGTATGCCTTCCTAATCCAGGAGACAGAACCTGCAATTGGCATCCCGAAAGGATTTGCGTCATGAAAGGAGCATTGGAGGCGGGATTTAGGTTCCCCGTCCACCCATTTATCATCAGGTTCCTGGCAGAACTTCAAGTCCATCCTTGCCAACTTTACCCTAATTCTTGGAGGTTTCTGATCATTTTCTTGTTAAGATGCCACGAGTTGGAAATTCCTTGGAGTACAACCATGTTCAGAAGCATCTTTGCGGTCAAGAACTCTCCTGAGAATAAGCCGGGGTGGATCGGCTCTCAGCTTAGAAGAAAGCTTCCACATATAGTAAACTCTTTCTCCTTCCCTGACTCCCACCATTCCTGGGAGAGGGACTTTGTTGTTTTAGAGTGGGAAGGTGGTGACTGGGGTCACTTCTTCGTTAAGAGATTCGGAATTGTGGAGGATAGTTCACACTTCGTGTGTGATCTTGACCTCAAAGAGTTGGCAGACCGAGATAGGCTACTTGCTGATGACGGTCGCACCCACTATAAAACCATCTTGACAGAAAAGAAACTCATTGAAGTTGGCTTAAGCTTCCTTTCTTTAGAGGGTAATTTTTCTTTCATTCTACCATTATGAACTATGTTAGTTCTTATTCCAATGTTTTCCCTTCATCTTTCAGCTGCTGAGGAGATAGATAGCCGGCCCGAAAATCAACCTCAAGTTACTAGAAGAATGATAAAGAAGGCGACAGAGCAACTGAACCCTCCTGACCGAAGGGTTCCTTCATTCCTAGAGGGATGTTCCAAAGGGGGGAAAAGGTCCCGTAACGCTGGTGAGAGCATGAGAGTCCCTTTTGCCCCAGGTTGGGGTATCTGCGAGCAAGACTCCATCTTAGGGAGTACCGATTTAGCCGTGTCCTGGTCCAGGCTCTCAATCACCGCCCCTGATCTCCTAACGGTAATGGCAGGGGACAAGGTTGACGAAGCTGAGCGTCTTGGTGCTCAAGCTCTTTATCAGGTACCAACTTTTACATTCGATCTCCTTGTCTGCACTTTTTTAAGAAGATGTTTTGCTAATTTCTCTATTACAGGCCAATGCTTATCTTTAATCTGCTACTCGTCAAGGCCGAGCCTATAGGGACAATAATGAGGAACTGAAGAAGGAGCAAGCAACGTTCAAGGAGCAAATCCAAGATCTGAACTCTAGAGTTGTTCGATCTGAGGCCAACAGCTTATCTTATCAAAAGCAACTTCACTCGCTTGGCAGGAAGAAACTTTCTGATGCTAACAAGATAATTGACTCGTATCGCAAGTCGGAGGATTTCATGAATTTTATGGACAAGCATGATGATGAGGTGCGGCCTTTTAACATGTCAGTTGGGTGGAACAAAGCTATTGGCGTTGTGAGCAACAAGTACCCTTCGGTAGTGAATCCAGCGGACTTCCCCTGCCCTACCTGGGCTGTTACTAGCGGAAATCAAGACGCGGATCCTGCGTCAGGCTCTGGGGGTAGCCGCCGTCCTTCTGGTATGAGGAAGGCACCCAATGTTGTTAGCTCCAGTTCGACCTCTTCCCGTTCTGCTGGGAAGAAAGCTATGTCAGAGAGGGAAGCAGCTGCAAGGCGAGCTTTTCCCGGCAAGCAACTTCGTGCCAGAGTCGATTCATCAACCGAGACTTCAGAAGAGGAAGGGGACGCGACAAAGAGAGGGAAGCAGCTGATGGAGATGGAGGCCGAAGAAGCTGAGGCAGATGAGGAGAACTCCGGGGAAGAAAGCTCCGAGGAAGAAGAGGGCGAGGAGGTGGTGGAGGAATCCGGCGAAGAGTGAGTGGCCTTGCACGGCCTTGTTGGCCGCTTGTGGCTTTATGTTTTTCTACTTTCAATCAAGGTCCTTCGGGACTTAACTTTTATTTGGTGATGTAATTTAACTTTGACCTTAGCCCCATGGGGGTGTTTATTTATGCACTTGTTTCATTTCCACTTGTGTATCTTTATTTTCGTTACTTGGTCATCTTTGACTTGCACTCATCAGGTGCTTGGCACATAAATAAAATTACACAATCACAAATGGAAAACAAACTTGCATTAATAACTTGAAGCGGGTTCAACCCTTACATAAATACTCTATCTCCTACTGGGAGCAACATGCTTTGCAATGGTTTCATGGAACCTTATTTCTACTTCTCTTAATAGATGGATAAAAGCCAAGTCCTTACTAGGAAGGCTTACACATAATAAATCTTGAGGTTCACTGCATGCCAAGTTCAGGGTACCTCAACCCCATCTAACGTTTCCAGCTTGTATGATCCTCATCCCAGCACCTTCTTGACTCGATATGGTCCTTCCCAGTTTGGAGCTAGCTTGCCTTTCTGGCCAACTCCTGAGGCTTCTATCTTCCTTAGAACCAAGTCACTTTGTCGAAAGAACCTCTCCTTAACCCTTTGGTTGTAGTGGAAAGATGCCTTCTTTTGATGCTCAGCGTTCCTGGCATTTGCTTCATCCCTGACTTCATCAATTAGATCTAGGGCGAGCCTCATGCCTTCTTCATTGGTCTCTTGTTCATATGCCTCAACCTGAGGTGATGCATGCATGATCTCTAAGGGCACCACTGCCTCGGCTCCGTAAGCGAGTAAAAACGGGGTTGCTCCTGTTGTGACCATACAAGTGGTGCGATATGCCCAGAGTATAGGCAATAGCTCATCCACCCAAGTGTTCCTTGAGCGTTCAACCCTTTTCTTTAGCCCATCAAGGATAATTCGATTGGCTACCTCGGCTTGTCCATTAGCTTGTGGATGTTCTACTGAAGTAAAGCGAAGCTCAATAGCGTTTTCTTCACAATATTTTTTGAACTCTTCATTGTTGAACTGGGTTCCATTATCCGTTACAAGGATTCGTGGAATTCCATATCTGTAGATGATGTTCTCCCAAAAGAACTGAGCAACTTTCTTGGTGGTTATCTTGGCTAGAGGTTTAGCCTCAATCCATTTAGTGAAATAGTCAATGGCCACTATCAAAAACTTCCTTTGGGCTGACGCCATAGGGAAAGGACCAAGTATGTCCATCCCCCACATGGCGAATGGTATAGGAGAGTTTACTGAGGTTAACATCTCAGGCGGCTGCCTTACAATGGGGGCGTGCTTTTGACATCGATCACACTTCTTGACATAACTTTGCGCATCTGCCAACATCTCAGGCCAATAGTATCCCAGACGAGTGATCTTGTGGGCTAGGGCTCTGCCCCCCAAGTGTTGCCCACAGATTCCTTCGTGAACTTCTTCCAAGGCTTCTTTAGCCTCTTGTGGCCTTAAGCACTTCAAGTACGGGATAACAAACGATCTCTTGTACAGGAGGCCTTCGATCAGGGCATATCTTGTTGCTCTTACTGACAGTTTTCGTGCCTCCAAGGCATTGTCAGGGAGCCATCCAGTCTCGAGGTGAGCTTTGATAGGATCAATCCAGCAACTTCCTACATCAATAGGTGCCACCAACTTGGAGTCGATAGTCGGGGCCTTCAAGACCTGGAAGTAGACACTCCCTGCATAATTCTCAATTTCAGAAGAAGCAAATTTAGACAAGGCATCAGCTTTAACGTTCTCTTCTCTCGGGATGTGTTCAACATAGCATTCCTCAAACTGAGTCATAACAGCTTTCACGACTCTCAGGTATTTTGCCATAGTCTCATCCTTGGCCTCAAATTCGCCATTCACTTGCGAAACTACCAGTCTTGAATCTCCACATACTTTGAGGTTCTTGGCCCTCATGACTCTAGCCAAGCCCAATCCGGCTATCAATGCTTCATACTCGGCCTCATTGTTGGTAGTAGGAAAATCCAACTTCAAAGCATACTCAACTGTGAACCCATCGGGGCTTTGCAGAACCAAACCTGCACCACTAGACTTTGTTTTTGATGCTCCATCAAAATAGAGCACCCAATATTCCTTCAGATCAGATACAAGTTCTTCATTTTTATCTCCACTTTCAGAGGTTGTTACTATCTCCTGCCCCCCGACTTCTTGGTTGACAATGGTGCATTCAACCACGAAGTCAGCCAATGCCTGAGCCTTGATGGTTGTCCGAGGTTTATACGTGATATCGAACTCTCCTAACTCAACTGCCCATTTGATTAGCCTTCCACTGGCTTTAGGGCTATGCAATATGTTCCTCAATTGTTGGTCTGTCAAGACTTGAATTTTATGTGCCTGAAAATAAGGTCGCAATTTTCTCTAGGCTGTCACCAAGGCTAAAGCGAACTTTTCGATAGCCGAATAATTCAACTCAGCTCCATGCAATACCTTGCTCACATAATAAATCGGTTTCTGAATCTTTTTCTCTTCTCGCACAAGGACAACACTCAATGCTTGCTCAGATACCGCCAGGTATAGGTAGAGAGTCTCCCCGGGACTTGGTTTGGCCAACAACGGGGCTTCAGCCATGTACTTCTTCAGCTGCTCAAATGCCTCTTGGCTTTCTGTAGTCCACTCAAAATCTTTCACTTTCTTCAAGGCCTGAAAGAAAGGCAAGCACTTATCACCAGACTTGGAGATGAATCTCCCTAGGGCTGCAACTCGGTCAGTTAGCTTCTGTACATCTCGTATAGAGCGGGGTGGTTCCATGTCCAAAATTGCTTTGATCTTGTCAGGATTGGCCTCTATGCCTCTCTTCGAAACCATCAACCCCAAGAATTTTCCTGATCCAACACCAAAAGCGCACTTGGCTGGATTCAACATCATCTTGTGGTGCCTCAGCACTTCGAATGCCTCTCTGAGGTGCTTAATGTGATCTGCCTGGCAAAGGCTCTTGACCAACATGTCATCAACATAGACCTCCATGGTTTTTCCAATTAGATGGGTAAATATCTTATTTACCAATCGTTGATAAGTAGCACCTGCATTCTTTAGACCAAAAGCCATAACAAGATAGCAGAAAACACCAAAGTCAGTTATGAAAGATACCTTTGGGATGTCATCCTTGTGCATCTTAATCTGATTGTATCCGCTGAAACCATCCATGAAACTCAGCATCTCATGTCCAGCCGTGGCATCTATCAACATGTCAATCCTTGGTAGGGGAAAACAATCCTTTGGACAGGCATCATTCAGATCGGTAAAATCAATACACATCCTCCACTTCCCATTTGCCTTCTTGACCATCACAGGGTTAGCTAACCATTCGGGAAACTGAATTTCTTCAATGAAACCAGCTTCCAGAAACTTATCAACTTCTTGCTTAATGGCCTCTTGCCTTTTAGGAGCAAAATTCCTCTTTTTCTGTTTTATCTTCTTCCGTTCAGGATCAACATTCAACCTATGAGTTATAAGTTGGGGGTCAATCCCCGGCATGTCAGCTGCTGTCCAAGCAAACACGTCGCTGTTCTCTTGCAAGAACGTTGTCAACTCGCCCTTCAGGGGTTCCTTTAGAGATGCTCCTATATAAGTAACTTTCTCAGGATCGCCTTGCTTTAGAGGTATGGGAACCAAATCCTCTGCTGGCTTACCTCGGTGTTCATCATCATCACGGACATCCATGTCTTCAATCGGGAGTACCTGCCCCCCAACTCCATCAGATCTCAGTGCGGACACATAGCAGCTCCTTGCCATTTTCTGGTCACCTTTCTGTTCTCCAACTCCATTCCGGGTTGGAAACTTAATCTTCATGTGATAGGTAGAGGCAACAGCATTGAACGCATGAAGTCCAGTCCTTCCCAGGATTGCATTGTAGGTAGAGGATGCCTTAATCACCAGAAAATTTAACATCTGAGTAGCCTCCCTAGGTTCTTGCCCAATAGTCATAGGTAACTGAATTGTTCCTTCAACCTTGGACTCAACTCCATTAAATCCATAAATCGGCATGTTGGACGGGGTCAGCTGAGAATCAGTATACCCCATCTTAATAAACGCATCATGAAACAAAATATCAACAGAAGCTCCATTGTCTATCAAGACTCGTTTCACTTCCGAGTTCCCAATCACAGGGGTTATGACCAACGGGTCGTCATGGGGGAACTTCACCCCTTCAAGGTCAGAATCATCAAAACCAATTGCTATTTCGGTTCTAGCACGTTTCGGGGCTTCTCCCACGATGTACATCACTTCTCTGGCATACGCCTTTCGAGAGTTTCGAGTTGTACCGGCCGCTGTCGGGCCTCCCCAGATCATGTTGATAACTGGCCCTCGGGGTTGTGTGTTACGATCACGATCATTATCCCTTCTATCATTATTTCTCCTGTTGTAATCCCCTCTTTGGGTTCCATGATCTCCACCCTTTGTGAAATTATTCAGTTTTCCTTTACTGATCAAGAATTCAATCTCGTCCTTCAACTGTCTACAATCATCCGTGTCATGTCCCACGTCTCGGTGGAACCTACAGTATTGATCCTTGTTTCTCTTTACGGGGTCACCCCTGAGTGGCTTCGGCCATCGGAAGTCTTTATCCTTCTCGATCTCTAACAAGATTTGACTCCTAGGAGCATTCAACCTTGCATAGTCAGAAAATCTTGGTCCCATACTCTTCTTTGATGATGACTCAGAGTCTTTGCTAGTACGGGGATACTTGTCCCTAGCATCATACTCGTGGTCTTGCTTTCGTTTCTTGGAGTCGTTGTTTCCCTTGCCATTACCTCCCGCAGCTTCTTTCTTCATGCTATCTTCAGCCTTGATATACTTATCAGCCCTTCGCTGGAGCTCAGCAATGTTTTCGGGAGGATGCTTTGCCAATGACCTTTTAAAGAACTCGTCAGTGGTTCCGTGCTCCAGGGCTACCATGGCCACCTTATTCTCCAGATCAGTGATGTTCAACGTCTCCTTGGTGAACCTCTTAAGGTAGTCTCTCAGATTTTCATTCTTCCCTTGTACCACATACATGAGGGATGCAGAACTTTTCTCGTGAACTCTTCCGCTGATAAACTGACTAATGAAAGCAGCACTTAACTCCTTAAAGGAGCCAATCGAGTTTGCAGGCAACCGGCTATACCATCTTTGAGCCATACCAGACAGGGTTTGAGGGAACGCCCTACACTTTAAGGCATCGCTTACGGGCTGTAGCAACAGTGCGTTCGAGAACGTCCTGACGTGGTTTGCGGGATCACCCGTTCCATCATAAGCTTTAATCGTTGGCATCTTGAACTTCTTTGAGATACGAGCGTTCATCACCTCCTCAGTAAACGGGGGTGTGGGATCATCAGGATCCCCAAGTGGCATCAGATCCTTGGGATTACTCTTGGGGGTTTCCACCCTAGTTGTTCTTTCAGTTGGGGCATCAGCCCTTTTCTGCCTTCTTGAAGGCCTCCCCAAATTTATAATTGGAATCCTCTCTGCAGTTGGAGGAGGCTGAGCTTGATTCAATCTATCTTGTTCTCTTGCAATATCATCCTTCAATTTCAAGATCTCTGCCTCATAAGCCTTGATTTTCTCAGCAGTTGTCAAGGGGAGTCCATCATGGATTCTTCGTGTCCTTCTTTGAGGTTCTTTGCTAGCACGTCGCCTCCTCGGGGCTTCATCTCGATCATCATCCTCAGATGATGCTGAATCATCAGTGTAGGGACCAGAGTAGTCATCATATTCTCGATCCCGGATCTGTAAGGCGTGACCGCTTGGTCCAGGTTCCCTTCGTCGAGGGGGGTAATTAGGCAGCCCATACATAGGGTTGGTGTTCAAAGGGAGATCCGTAGTATGGATCTGTACCCCTGTGCGATCAACGTTACCAAGAGGAGAAACCACCATCTGGAGAGGGTTAGTTTCTTGGCTTTGATGGACAATCACAGAGTGGGTCCCCTCTACATGGGGAGTCATCCCTGGGGGCTGAGTGGGCAGAGGTTGAATGACCGCCCCTGTTGACGGGAGTATTTGTCCATCTTCAGTGACGATAAGTGGATCAGAAGTGGCTGGTGGAGCAGAGTTAAGGGGCACGGCCTCGGTTGATGTTGTTCTTCGTGTTTGAACCATGGTTGATGTTGTCGTCCCACAGACGGCGCCAAATGTTGTGGAATAAAAACTAGGTTATGAATATGACGGCTAGGGTTTGTGTGTATTTAATGCTAAGGGGGTTGAGATTCGCGCTTTTATGGCTGCTCTTTTGTTTGTGGCTGACTCTGCCTTCACAAGATGCCTACGTACTTTGATGGATATCAAAGATCAAGCCAAAAAATGTAGTTCTGAGAATGAGGGGTCAGGCCCTTTATATAGGCTGAGAAGCCTTATAATTATGGTAGGATTCAGAGACTTGGTGGACAAGTCTTTGAGGAAGGTTCTAGATCTATTCCATATAGGAATCAGTTTCCATATTGAATTGGATGCCTTGGTGGATAAATCTGAAGGGGATATTATCCTTATCCAACTCTTATTTGCTGAGCTGTTTATTACCCTTAATATTTATTACGAAATTAATATTATAAATAGGGTTTGGGCCCATCTGGTGGGTCCTACATTTGGACCATTCTAGGTCTAATTAATGTCACATTAAATGTGTCCTTAGGGCTTACTTTTAGCCCATATCACACGTGATACTTATATGTACGTGTTGTGTTTGGTTTTACATTCTTTTTTATCTTTCATTTTGTTATTATGTAATTCAAAATTGTCTTATATTATATACAGAACATAATTTTAAATATTTAAAATAGTTTTTAATTTGACTAAATGAATAATTATCAAGTTAATGAAAAATATTAGTGTGTGTGATGTATTTTTAAAATACAAAACATAATTTTTAAATACAAAACATAAATTTTACATAACATAATTTTTAAATACAGAACATAATTTTTAATTTGACTAAAATGAATAATTTTTAAGTTGATGTAAATATTAGAATGTGTGATATATTTTTAGTGTGTGTTGTATCTTCCATACCAAACACTTTTTTCATCACTATACAGAACATAATTCTAAAAATAGAAAATTGTTTTTAATTTGACTAAATGAATAATTATCAAGTTAATGAAAAATATTAGTGTGTGTGATGTATTTTTAAAATACAGAACATAATTTTTAAATACAAAACATAAATTTTACATAACATAATTTTTAAATACATAACATAATTTTTAATTTAATTAAATGAATAATTTTCAAGTTGATGTAAATATTAGAATATGTGATATATTTTTGGTGTGTGTTTCTTCCATACCGAACACATTTTACAGCATTATAAAGAACATAATTCTAAATACAGAAAATTGTTTTTAATTTGACTAAATGAATAATTATCAAGTTAATGAAAAATATTAGAGTGTGTGATGTATTTTTAAAATACACAACATAATTTTTAAATACAAACATAAATTTTACATAGCATAATTTTTAAATACAGAACATAATTTTTAATTTGATTAAAATGAATAAATTTCAAGTTGATGTAAATATTAGAATGTGTTATATATTTTTGGTTTGTGCTGTATTTTCTATACCGATTACATTTTATAGAATATATGTTCTGTTTATTTATATTGGGATATATAAGAATAAAATAACATTGTTTATAATGTGCCATAATATATTTATATTGGGATATTTTTGGTTTGATATTTTTTATGATTTATTTATATTTAAGAATTTATACTTATGTGCCATAATTTATAATGTGTTCTGTATTTTTTGTTAGAAAATAATTACAAACTATAGAATTATATGCTAACTCCTCTTATCATTTTTTTCACATATAACATCTAAAATGATGATTTTACTGTTTAAGTTGAAATTATAAAAAAAATGATATTATCAATTTTACAAAAAATGTATATGTTCTGCATTAAAAATTGTTATATTCTCTATGTTATTTTAAAAAAAGTATCTTTAATATTTAAGTAATTGATTTTTTTTATGAAAAGAATGTAGAAAAAGAAAACAAGATGTCAGTTAACAAGTGTCACGTGCATTAGGGTTTTGCTGATTAGTTTTTTAAACAGACGTTATACACGTGTTGTCTTCCTTTTTTTTTTTTTTTGAAGCAAAAGTACTTGCATTAAATTGAATCAAATGTGATTACATCCATAAGGAAGTCTGGAGCAACACAACTCCACTCCCGTAAGCCTGACTCAGAATGAGAAGCCCTAGCTAACAAGTGAGCCACTCCATTCGCAGACCTATGCACAAATTGCACTAATACATTCTCAAAGTGCTTACTTAACTCAAGACAATCATTGACAATAGTATGAAAATAAGAATTTCCCCTCCTCCCATTATACGCATCTGCAAGAATTTTCGAGTCGGTCTCAAACACACATCGTGTATACCCCTGCTGCTTCGTCCAGGACAAGACTTCCTTGAGGCTAATCGCCTCTGCCTCTCTAGGCATCCAAGTACCTGCTACTGGCTTACACATAGCACTCACAAAACAACCATACGCATCTCTAATTACTCCTCCAACCCCAATTGAATTTGAGGAGGTAAAAAGTGCTGCATCCATATTTATTTTCACCCAACCCACCTGAGGTTTTTGCCAGACCTTGCTATTCAAACCAGTTACCTGCGTAGTTTTCAATTTGTCCTGTTGAGCTCTCCTCCAATCTGCAAGCAAGTTAACAGCAGCTGATTTCGTACCAAAAACCGACATCTCTACTTTACTCCACACCCACTTGTTACGCCTGTTCCACAAGCTCCAACACACAACTACAACCAGAATGCACTGTTCCATAGTTCCAGTACTAAACAAGTGTTTAAACGTATCCAAAATGGAGCCACCTTGTATCTCTTGAATCCATCCAGTAAATCCCATCTCTTCCCAGACCAAACGCGCAAAAGAACATTCAAAAAAGATATGCATTGCATCCTCCATTGTCAGATGACACCACGCACACCTCCCATCAATCGCAACTCGTTTCTCAATTAGTGCCTTGGCTGTTGGTAAGCATAACCTGCAAACTCTCCATAGAAATAAAGTGATTTTCTTTGGTATTTTCAATGCCCAGACCTTTCGCCAAAACCCTGCATCTGTTGTATCATATTCCCCAACCAAATTACGATAGCAGCTTTTAACAGTGAAGTCGCCTTTCTCATCATGCAACAACATCCATGAATCCTGTCTCTCAGTGATAGATATAGGGATCTGTTTTATCAACTGGACATCCCTATTATTAAAGAGGTCACTCAAAATTTCCTCATCCCACTTTTTGTCATTCTCCTGCATTAAATTGTACACCGTAATATCCTCCAATTCGCCTGGCATCTCTGTTGTTACAAAACCATTCTCCTTACTTGGTAACCATGGGATTTTCCACACGTTCGTATCACTTCCAGTACCAATCTTTCTTCGACATCCCTGTTTTACTACTTCTTGAGCTGTAAAGATACTCCTCCACATGTAACTCGGATTATCTCCCAACTTTGCATTTAAAAAATCACTTCTTGGATAGTACCTTGCCCTCATAATATTTGTAACAAACGGATTTGAATTATTTATCAACCTCCAGGCTTGCTTTGCTAACATGGCAATGTTAAACGATTTCAAATCCTTGAACCCTAGACCCCCTGCATCCTTTACCATACACATCATTGTCCATGACATCCACCGAATACCTTTCCTATTATTTCCTCCCCCCCACCAAAAACTATTCATCTGCGTTTGAATTGAGTTGCAGACCTCGTTTGGAATAATCATCAAATTCATCCAAAAGTTTGGGATTGACTGTGCCGCTGTCCTCAACAAAACACACTTACCAGCCTTTGACATAGTAGTACCTCGCCAAACTTGTAATTTCTGCTTCACACGATCACACAGAAAATTAAAAACTTCATTCTTCCTTCTACCTACTGTCATTGGCAAGCCCAAGTATTTCCCTGGAGCTGCAATGTCTTCCACCCCCATTACATCACATATACTTCTCCTAGTGTCTGCTAATGTGTTTGGACTAAAAGTAATGCTTGACTTATTAAAATTAATAGCTTGCCCAGATAAACCCTCATACCTTTTTAGAATCCCTTTCAACACCCTTGCTTCCGGTTCTGTAGCTTTGAAGAACAAGTAACAGTCGTCAGCAAACAATAAATGTGAAACAGGAGGGGCACCTCGAGCAATACTACACCCATGAATAAGCCCTACTTCTTCATTTCTTCTAATCAGAGCACTAAGACCCTCAGCACACATGATATACAAGTATGGGGATATTGGATCCCCCTGCCTAATTCCCCTTTCCGGAACAATTTCTCCAAAAACTGACCCTTGCTGCACAAAGCTATACGAGACTGTCTTAATGCAAGTCATAACCCTTTCTCTCCACTTATCCTGAAACCCAAATTTTATCAGCATATGCTCAATAAAATCCCGTATCCAAAGCTTATGACACGTGTTGTCTTCCTTAGTTACTCAATAAAAAGAGTTCCTAAATGAACCCAAGCCTATATATATATATATATATATATATATATATATATAACAACATATATATTGGAAGTTACTGGCTATATACAAGATGAACATACAACAATTAGAGAACTAGAGAGAAAAGAAGATAATAGACTTACAAAGATGAACATACAACAATTAGAGAACTAGAGAGAAAAGAAGATAATAGACTTACAAAGCAGTATGCATCCTGCTTCTATCATACAACTGAAAGGAACGGTCTTTCCATTATTACAAGGTGAAAGTGAAAACATTATACTTAAGTAAAAGCAAAAAGAAAAAGTGATTTACTTGGGTAAAAGTAAAAGTAAAAGCAGTGTATTTAGGTAACTTGTCGGAGGGTTTTTATTGAAAATTTTTGAATGATGAATAGTAAAAAAGTTTGTGACTGCCATATGGATTTGTGACTGATGGTTGACTGGAGTTTTTATCGGCTTCTAGAGAATTTTCATCGGAAGCTTCTTCTTTGAGACTACCAGCCCTTTCTTGGATGGCTTTCAATAGGGTAGTTAATTCTGATGCTGATAACTTGAAAGGAAGATGAAGAACCTATAATTTCTTTTCTTTGATTACAGAACTGGGAAACTCTTTTTGGACTTGACTGATGATCCTGTTGATGTCAAATTTATCCCACCATTTGACATAATGAATACTGGCAACACAACTATGTCCGTCATGTTGGGTTACTAAAGCTCTGTGACTTTTAACTTCATGGACTTTTGTGGTGTCTTGGATAGGAGTAGCTATTTTGTATTGCCACTTTGAAATCCAGGGGACTTTATATTTACTAAAGAAATGGAAGACTTCATATCCTGCATAATCAGGATTTTTACCGGTTCTAACTTTTTCGAAATACTCTATTTTTGTAAAAGTATTTCTGGGATGATGGCCCTTAGAGGACCGTAAGTATTCCACCAATCTGTGAACCAGAGTGGTATTGGGCTTTTGAACTTATGGTCAAACTGTATGAACAATGAATGACTAAATGCTTGGTTTTGGTATAGGAATATTTTATTCCATGCTTCAATATAATCATAGTAACAAAAATGACTGGGTGGATTACTGGTGGTTAGTAACTGGATATCAGATGGGTGACTACCCCATTTATCTGTTTAATGTAGATAGAATGATAGAGAACTTTGGATTCATCTCTTCTATCCATGATTGGTTTAATAGTTACCGAGTCTGTTTGGAATAGAATATTTTTGTAATATGACAAAGATTTATATGGTGCTAAAGGAGCAAAATGCCATCCTGGAGGAAAGTATTGTGCTGCTAGCTTGACTGGGTTGTTACTGGGTTTCATAAATTCTTCTAAAAAAAACAAATTATACTCAGTTCTTTGAGTATATTCGGTTTGCTTTTCCACAGATATCAAAAGGGACAACTGGTTTAGTGGTAACAATTGGTTTACTTGTATTTAAAAAGGGATCAATAACTGGGGGTTTACTGGCGAGGATAGTATTATAAGGTTTAGGGGTTTTGCCCAAAACCTGGTATCTATTGACTACATTTACTGGTTGTACTGGAATAGTGGGATGGGGAACCATGATTTTCTTAAGCTTACTATCATAAGTGGCTCTCTCACAAGAGTTGCTTCCTCCTCGGCCACTATCAGGATTACCTCTGACACTCATTTCTCACTCCTGTTTGTAGAAATTCTCTAGTTAGAAAATCCAGGATAGAGTTTTCACCTCCTTTAATATATTGGATATCAAAATTAAATATGCTTAATAACGCTTGCCATCTAGGAAAAATTTGTTTTGATGCAATGTTTTGAACATCTTTTTCTAAAATATATTTTGCTAACTGACAATCAATTCTGATTAAAAAATTTTGATTCAAAAGTTCATGCTGGAATTTATTGATACACAAAACTAAGCTTAAAATTTCTTTTTTAATGGTTGAATAATTTTTTTGGGTAGTATCCTAAGCTCCTGAATGAACATAGACAATTTCTTCGTGAGAAGATGGATTTAATCTTTGTTTGAGAATTCCTCCGAATCCAACTTCGGAGGCATCAGTTTCTACAATTTTGAATGCAGAAGGGTTGGCTATACCAAGGCAAGGAAGTGTTTTGACATATTTTTTAATATCTTGGACAATTGAAGTATGAATAGAAGTCCAAGGTGGGGGATTACTCTGTAATCGTTCAAATAATGGTTTACACTGCTTCCTAAGATCTTTATAGAATTCTCCTATATAGTTAAGGGATCGTAAGAATCTTTGGAGTTGGGTTTTATCAAGTGTTTCATCAGGGAATTTATTGGCAAATTCAATGGCTCATCTATTGGCTTGATTATATATATGTATATATATATACATACATACATACATATATAGTCTTACTCTAATAGAAACCACTCTTAGGCTAAAAACTAGAAACTAAATAAAAAAAATTAAATCGCGTCGGAATATAGCACATTTAGCATGCAAACTGATCGTTAGGAGATGGAGAAAGATGCCGTAAAGTCAGATTTCAAAAAAAGGTCACCGATTGACGGGAAAAATCAAATTAAAAATTGAAGGGATTATGTGGGATTGTGTATGTGAGTGTGTATTGGATTTGTTTGTGGTGCCCCTAGCGGGGCCATTGATTAGATTGATCTAAGAGTTAACATTAGTTTCTAGTTTCTATTTTAATTCTAGTGAGAGCAGATTACTTCAACTTCAATTCTTACTTCTATTGATTCTAGATATTTTATACATTTATACTATTATAAGCAAAACAGTGTATATTTGGTTAGTCGGTTATTTGGTTAATGCCTTCCAAAAAACTTTTTAATACCTTCCTAAAAATAACAAGTTAAAAAAATTATATTAAAAATATTAATTTATTTATTATAAACAACATATCTATTTTTATTATACTATTATAAGCAAAACAGGGTATATTTGGTTAATCGGTTGGTTAACGCCTTTCAAACTATTTGTTAAAACCTTCCTAAAAATAACAAGTTAAAAAATTATATTAAAAATATTTATTTATTTATTTATTATAAACAACACATCTATCGATACTATACTTTTATTAGCGAAACAAGTTATATTTGGTTGGTTGCTTGTTTAACGCCTTTAAAAAAATTGTTAACACCTCCTCAAAATAACAAGTTAAAAAATTTATATTAAAAATATTTATTTTTATAAACAACAAAATTTACCAATAAAGCACAAAAATATATTTAAAAAAAATTAAAAAAACGTGCTTGAAATTCCAATTTCTGTTAAATTATATACAATTTATTAAAAATAAAAAACCACAAGTTTTATAGAATTATAAACATTTTCAATTATATCCCGATTATAATCATCGCCCATACACACTTCTTCCTACGATTCTTTCTTCTACGATTTTAGGTTATAATAAATAATTTTTTTGAAAATATGCATTGAATTATTAAGATATTTAACAATAAATTTAAAAATAATGTTAAATTAATGATATTTTTTTAACAATAAATTAATGATGCAACAAATGTAAATTTAAAATTAATAATAAAATTTGTTAAAATAAATTAAAATTTTTTATTTTATTAATTAATTAATATATTAATTTATAATAATAATATATAATAGTTTGTGCTTTGCACGGGTTATAGGCTAGTATAATCTTATAAGTAGTCTCAAGTATATTTAAGTAAATTGTAATTAATGTGCACACATATTGCACTCACTCTACACATATATTGTACTTACTCACCACATGTATTCTTTTATTGTTATATTGATGAGTGTAGTGAAGAAACTTAGCTTAGATTGCAAAGTATAATGTTGACTTTAGATTGTGCGGCTTAGTTTACGTTTCCTTATACTTTTTGCTCAAATTAGAAACTTAGCTTACATTACAAACATATAATGCTGACTTTAGATTGACTAATTGTTGACTTTTTCTATAAGTATATTATTTAATTTTTGACTATGTTATGTTATTTGCAAGATGGGAGGGTTATGCAACGGGTCAACAGTTCCGGATGATCATACATGCTGGAACAGGCTAGAAGACAAAGACTATTCTCGTCTAGTCCAAATAGCATACATGTCTCCAAAATTAGCAGGAGAAATGGCAGCAGTGACAACAACAACATCCATAATTTTCGGTGACAACAATGCCTACTCGAAAAAGCTTGTCAAAGAGGCAACTATAGTCTTTGTATTCGTCCTAGACAAAAGCAAGTGTGTGACATACAGCTTCCCAGATGAAAGGATTGAACATTACCATAATTCTAGTGGCTACCATGATGAATACATGTGGGGTGCAGCCTGGCTTTACTATGCCACAAGGAATCGGAGTTATTTATGATAGGTCCCGTAGAGAGTTAAGATAAGCTAGAAGGGGGGGGTTGAATAGCTTATCACCTTTTTAAAAATTTAGAGCTGGGATTTTTGAAAATTCTTTCCTCTTTTTAAACTTCGTTACTTGTTAACAAGTAAATAAAGTTCGGAAAATAAAGAGAGAAAGAAGAGAGAGTAGCACACGATCGATTTTATCCTGGTTCACGATGCCCGCAACCCCTAATGGATTCGAACACCCCTACTCCAGTCCCCGAGCTCCTCCCCAGACTCGAGATTTTTACTACTACAAAGAAACTCCTTTATAGGAGGCGGAGAAGCCTTTACAACTCCTTATACCACTATCTATTTATCTTGGAGCGATACACACACGTATCCTCCTCGAAATAAAATAGCTAAATACACACTACAAAACTTGTCTTGGAGCGTAACTCTCCGTCACCTCCTCAAAGACTTTGTAGTTCCCCTTAGAAGACTATGTACTTCTACAACTTTGCCGGTCTTGGATCTTATGTCTTAGGTCTTGGGTCTTCCCTTTTCTTCACGGTGCAAAGGCTACTAACTCCCCGTTAGTACGCCTAAGACTTGGGTCATAGAACAAGAGTCACCTCACTTCACTTTACCTCACTGCAAAGGTTAGAATACAAGTCTAATAACAACCAAGCAAGAGATATAAAAATCCGTGCAAACTAGTATGTTACGGTACTAGTCACGTGGATGCTATTATGCATTAAGTTAATATATAACGGCAAGGGATAAGTCACAATAAAGGACTTTTCATACAAGCGGTATATGGAAGACAATAAAATAAACGTGCAACAATATATCCGTGAATGCAAGCACACTAATTTCAACACAACAAATAAGCACATAAAACACTACTCACACGTACGTAAAAGTAGCTCGTTATAAAATAATGAGGGTTGCTATTATGCGTTAAATTAGTGCGAAAAATATATATAAACACGTAAGGGGATATATACAACAAGCAAGCAATCAAGCAAGCAAGAAACAAAAATCAAGTACTTTAAAAAGTACTTCAACCGAATGTAAAGAAAATGGAATGGCTGGATTTTTCAAAGTCCTAAAACAAGTGCAAGTAGTCTTGTTAAATAAATCCTTGTTCAAGATATAAAGATAAAACAAGTGAGTAACCAACTTGAACAAGATAGACTACCAGTGGTAGTGCTTGGCCGAATATGACAAAGAAAGAAAAGGCCAACAATAACTACCAACTTGTTTTAAAGAGCTAGCTTGTATAGTCTTGATTCTTTAAGTCCTTGTTTGAAAATCAAACATAAAAAGAGCAAAGGACTTGGTTATACAAGACTAACAACCAACTTATCTTTTGATTTCAAAATATCAAGTTTAAACCACTTAAGGTATATAAAACAAGATGTAAGCTTTTTGTTCTTGAATCAAAAGAAAGTTAACTAGCCTTTTTAATCCAACTACTCAACTTGGATTAAAGGACTTAAATGAGATAATTCTCAACTTCAACCTCAAGAACACACCTTACAAGATGTCAAATATACACTACACAAATATACTTCAAGAACAAGTGTATATTAGTGACAAAATGCAAGAATGTTGAATATAGTGTTTATAAGTGTAGATCTAAACCAAACAAGCAATAAACACTAAATATTCAAGCCACCCACCACCACTTCTACTATATATACTTGACTTATATATAGAAGAGTGAGGAAAAATTAAAACCAACTTATAACCCTTGAGATCTAGAGAGAAAACAAGAGAAAAAGCTAGTAACGAAGCCAAAAACACAAAAAATGAGTCGTCGGAAAATGGTCAGAAAAAGGCTTTAAGGTCAGCATTTGAGGCTCAAAAGGTCACTTATAAACTGTTAAAACAAGGTCCAAAGACCACAAAAAGATTGGTGACCAAAGGTGTATGTTTGGAAGCAAGAATGGTGAAGAAAATCAAGCTAAAATGAAGATAGATCTTGAAATATTTTAGGCTTGAATCAAAGAAACGTTTTTGAAACTTTGACTACTGGAAAGAGATTGTTTCTAAGCTTATCTCAGCAGCATATACTTGGCTCTTGGGGGCTTAATGAAATATGGGGGGGGGGGTGAAGGGGGCTATTTATAGCAAAAAATAAGTGTTTTAGCTTTATTTTTAAATGGTAATAAGCACATGGGTTAAAGGCAAGTGGGAGGAATCTTCCCAAAGTCATATCAGCTGTGAAACAATTCAAAAATGCCTAGGAAAGAGTGCCCACACGTTTTTATTAATTAATGAATCGATTAAAATGTAAAACGCGCGTGCCGACGAGACGAAATGGGTTTAATCGAGATAAATTGAAAAATCATTCAAAAATTATGAAATTTTGGGAATCCCCTAGAAATGATCCTAGAGGAATGTGGTCAAAATTTCGCCTTGAAATGAGTAGACCAACTATGATTTTAAGCGACCGTTAAATCAATTACGTATCGATTTAAGGGGTCCTGGAAAAAAGTCATCCAAAATTTATGAAATTTATTCTACAATGTCCTATAGGTAAACTAAGGAAAAATTCAAAGTTTCAAGTTACAAGGACATGTGAAAGTATTTTTACGAATTTTTTGAATGTTAAAACAGCCTTCCGGAGCGACCGAAAAATTCATTTATCTTTACCAACAGCTTAGACAAAAGTTTTGACTTGTATATATTCATACATAATATTCCATGTAAAATAATGACTATGAGGTCCAAGGAATATTTAATTTCAAATTAAGAATGATTTTATTAGGATAAATAAGGATTTTCGAGTATTTCGGAATAAAATCTATTTTTGGTCTTTTGGCATGGTTTTTGACAAGACAAATTGATTAAAAATATCAAATAAAAAATATCAAGAATATTTGAGACTAAAACATTTAAAAACAACACTCTTTTAAATAAATCGAACAGTTTGACTCGTAAAAGCAGTGTTTAAAAATTCTCGATATTTGTGCCTTTAGCCGAATGCCTAAATTTTTTTGATATAAACAACCTAGAATATAAAATACCATTACTATGATATTTCCATCCTAAGTCAATGTCAAAAATATGTCGGAAAAACATTTTTGGCTCGGTTTGACTAGTTTGACTGATTCCCGAATAGTATCGTCCCCGGGGAAGGATTCTAAGTGTAATCCTAAATCTAATTTAATTTCACTTTTATTTTGATAAATTCCAAAACCTAAAGAGTGAAAGCACTGACCCTGTCAATTTATCATTTGCAACTAATCAAGGACTACCCGATGGCTTATATATGGATCCTGACTTAAGATTTTTGAGTCGGGATAACAAGTTACCAGCAACTATGATGTTGCTAAGTAGGCTGCATATCTTTTTGGATCCTGGATACCCTTATGAGGCTGTGCTTAGAAGCTATCACAAGACGACTGGTCTTCGATGCTACAGTGTTTACAACTTGACTCGAGGTAAGTTTAAGATTGTCATGTTATCTAGTATCATACTCCAGAGACACAGAACATTTACTCATCGCATCAATGAAGCTACACACTAATTTTAAGTACAAAATATTAACTCAACTATTGCCGAAATTGCAGGGGGGGCTAAATTTAGTTGAATCATGGACAATGGAAACCACTTCAATATGTGGCCAATGTTGTTTTCTTAGCATCGCTTTTTACGGATTATCTTGACACCGTAGGAGCTCCTGGTTAGTATTGTGGACCTGACTTCATCTTAGCAGATGATTTTCACAATTTTGCTTCCTCCCAGGTTACATGGATAAAATATAATTGTAATTAGTCTGCACAAATATTGCACTCACTCTGCACAAATATTGCACTCACTCTGCACATGCATTGTACTTACTCCGCTCATGTATTCTTTTACTGTTATGTTGGTGAGTGTAGTGAAGAAACTTAGCTTCGATTGCAAAATAGAATATTGGCTCTAGATTGTGTGGCTTAGTTTACGTTTCCTTATACTTTTTGCTCAGATTAGAATCAAAGCTTACATTACAAACATAAAATGGTAATTCTAGATTGACTAGCTATTGACTTACGTTCTAAGAAAATTATCTAATTCCCGACTATGTTATTTGCAAGGTATGAGGGTCATGTAGGCTTGGTTGCCGCACTTATGTCCCTCACAAGAAGTGGTGTCCATGAAATCGAGAAGAATATCATTTTCTCTGCAGTTCCACCATTGCATCCACCAAGTCCACCACTAAGCATTAACATCACCATGGAAGCCTTAAAGTACATATAATGGGCGGATCTTATAGAAAAGTACTTTGTACAAATTTATTGTTTATTTTTACAAGTTCTCTAGATTATTTATACTTGTGTATAAGATATGAGAAGAGTTTATAATTTTTATTTAAATTGAATGTCATTTATATTTTCAAAGAACTATATATCTTAAAGATGTTGAACTTCCAGAAATTCTCGCATCAAGGCGGTGATGCTGATTTGCCAGTATAATTATGCTGCTACACACGTCACCAACTTGGTGCCTGGATCAACACCTTTACATGCTCTTGATTTTCTATCTTGTAATTCCAATAGTTGCTTTCACAGGTGGTACATTACAAGAAATTTCATTCTCACTAATGAAAAAATCTGTTGGCAAGTCTTCCAAATACGTTGGTAAGACAACTTCCTAACAGAATGCCCAACGAAGCGAACAGCTGGTATAAACGTCGTTGAGAAGGGCCTTGCCAATCAAATTATTTCCGTAACTAATTTTACCAACGGAATAGCAATGAACTAATAACAGATTTCAAAGTCACCAAAAAAAGCACCTCGCCAATAGAACTTTCGGTTGGTAATTCCAGTAACTACTTGGTATTAGATAATCCATTATTAAATTTAGTAACAAAGACCCAACAGAAATTTCCGTTGGTAAATATAGTAACACTTTGCCAACGAAGTATATTGTTAAAATAATAACATGCTTCCAACAGAACTTGTTGTTGGCTAGTTGTGAAATTAGCAATGAAAAATCATGACATAATTCTGTTACTGGAAATCTAATTTACAGTTTATGATTGAAATGATAAATGTTTATTGTAATGCCATATTTTTGGCATGTCTAATAATCTCCCAAATTTCTAATATTAGTAATTATTAATTCAGATTAATAATTTTTGCTTAGCCAAGTTTTATCCTCTCTCTGAAAAGTTTTATCCTCTCTCTGAAATGAGGAAAGAATCAATCTTAATTAATCAATAACGGGAAATATCTCCAAACAATATTCTTCAAATTAGGAAGATATCACAATGCCAAGATTAAATCAGATAAAATCGCTAACTGCCCACATTAATAAAGTTTATCCCTAAATTCTCTCAAGGATAGACACAATTACACAGAACTGCGTAGGTTTGATCCAATATAAATTGGTACGCAGACATCTTGGAAAAGAAGATCCGATACATGAGACAAATCGAGACACCTGCCGAGTCCAGCTCCTCTATTTTTCATAAACCCTAAACCCCTAAAAAGTCACATATTCATAAACAATCATGCACAAATCGCTCTACTATCCCAGCACACCTCCGATTACGTATTGTTACGAAATTTCTCCAACAACATTTGGCGCTAGAAGGAGGGGATTAATTTATTATCCGTGGAGGACGGGTAATTTTCAACAAAATTTGTAAAGGGTTTTGGGTTCAATCAATATATCCATACACCATGCGCGAGGGACAATTCATGGATAAAATTCAATGACAAAAATCAAAACACTTGTGGGACCCAGATGAGAAAATAATTCAAAGCATTAAGAAGGCAAAAGGAAGTAACAGCGGCAGGAAGGAAAAAAATATGGTGGTAGCCAAGCTGGAACAAAGCAAAATAAAAAAATCGGCCGCGCCTGGAAATTCCAGCCCAACACGAAACTTAAAGATAGGTTTTATCTATCTTTTAATTTTCCTGAAAATTAATTAAATATTTATGACATGCATGATATGATATATTTTTAAATATTTTTCCAAAAAAATATTTATTATTTAAAAATTCGTGCGAGCTATATATTTATGCTTGTAAAATTATTACTATTTGGAAAATATCGTACGAGATATTTATGTTGATGAATCGTGGATATTTATGTTGACTGATTGTGGATAATTTACAATCCCGTACGAGCTGCATAATTTGAAAAAAAAAATTATATATGCGAGACGCATAAATTTGAAAAAGATTTTCTATAAAGAAATAGGACATTATTTGTGAAGAAAATAAATATCGCGACGTTTTTTAGATGGCATATTAACTATTGCATTTGGATTTGCAAAATATTTTTCATATATTGTCGCGATAATACATATATTTCAAAAATATTTTCAAACTTGCGAACTAAATTATCAAGTAGGGTAGCGTGAACAAGCTATAAATTTCACAATGCTACACGCTTGATGTAACTTCCCATGTTTTTAGATTAATTTTAGTAAATTATTTGATAATTTAGTATTAATAATTTAGGATTTAAAATTATAGCATTTTTCAATTTTAGAGGAGTTATTGCAGAAAATCATTGAAAATAGAAGATTAATAGGTTGTAACTCATAATTGATTTTCAAGTTTTGAATTTAGGCTAAAAATTAGTAATTTTTTTCAGTTATAAGAAGATATATCTTTAAAGAGTAATTATTAAGGATAATAATTAAATATAGGATAATGTATGTATATTATATAGAAAATAGAGAAAGATTGAGATGTTAGTTACGGAATATTAGAAAACCCTTGCAAGAGAATACAATAGGGCAAAGGAAGAAAAAGAAACGCCGAGAGCGAGGAAAAAGAAATGCCGAGAGAGAGAGAGAGAGGGAGAGAGAGAGAGAGAGAGAGAGAGAGAGAGAGAGAGAGAGAGAGAGAGAGAGAGAGAAGAACACGAGAGGAGAAGAGCAAGAGAAGAGGAAGACTCACAACAAGATTAAAAAGAAGGGGTAACGATTCCTTATTTCTCTCAATATTCGTGTTAATTCATGTTTATGATGTTTGATTGATTTTGATTATATTAAAGATCTTTGTTGTTCTCTTGAGTTCTGCGTATGTGGTAAAGTTTTGTAAATATACATGAGTTCTTTGTTATATTCATTGTCTTTGTATGATTGCTCTGATTTTGTATGTATAGTATATTTGGATTCTGAATTCTTGTAAAATTCGTATCTAATTCGTTATTCATCGGAATTTCATGAAATATGATTTTCTGAAAAGGTATTTTAAGTATCTACAACTTTGATTCTTTTTGTTTTTCGAAATTCATCCTGTAAATATGAGTTTTCTGTGATTTGGTGACCTGCTGGTGTGTTTTCGAAATTAAGAAGGCTAACTTCGAAAATTAATATTAAATTGAGTTTTTATCCAAAAATTATGAGCGATATCATTCTGGAAAGATATTTTCGTGCTCTACGTTTTTAGTTTGCATTCCTCCGTCAAATTATGTGATTTTGAAGTCTTAAACAATAAAATACAAGGAAAGTCAGGGTCTGATTCTGTTATGCAGTCCGCAAATATCTACTTTCTGAATTCGTTACCTATTTGTTTTTATTGAACCTTACCATTCTGGAAAGGTCTCAGAATTGTCTACGTTTTTCATGTTTTGTACTTTTTCAGATAAAATCATTTTCATAGAGTAATTTGCTAATGTCTAGAACTAGTCCAGGCTGATTTTGTTAACAATGTTCTATTTTGTAAGATATTTTGGTGTATGATTTTTGGAATTTCCTTTGAGTAAGTTATATGTAATCGCCGCATGAGTTCTATTAAGATGTGCGCTTGTTTGCTTTATTTGACTGTTAATAGATAATGAATTAATATTTAGGATTTTTATGATTTTATTTTCAGGATACGACATCGATGTTGAGGTAAGTAACTTTTCGTTGCTCATTAGTATAATTAAATATATTTTATTCGATTAAATATTATTTTATTCGAAATATGTGATCGATTTGAATTCTGAAAATTGTGACATCGAAAATCGATTTTAGAAAATACTTTTAGAAATCCCTAGTTTTAGTTGCATATCGAATTATAGAATCCGGTCACTTGATAGTGTGACACATAGAACTAGTTTACGCACGTTCCGGAAAACATAGATATCTTGTTGAGTTTGACTTAACGAGGGACGTAAACTAGGCCCCATCGAACCATAGAAGCCGTGTCACTGGCATAGTGTGACCGTGACTTAGAAATGTGAGAATAAAATGTGATTTTACTGTTAAGATTCTTTTATCAATTTATAGCTTTAGAACTTTTGTTTTTTTAAAGTATTATTTTGAGCCGTCGGGCGATAGTTACTTGCTGGGCTTCGCAACACATTGTTTTAATATATTTCAGGTTTCGATTTTCGGAAACTCATTGAGACTAAGGACGTGAACTTTGTGGAATTTCTTGTCATTTTATTTGATACTATTTATTTTTGTGCTATTAGAATATTGTTTTGTCAAGTGTAAGATACTGATTTATGAAGTTGTGGAGCTTATATTGACTTTCAGTTTGAATTTTGAAAAATTTCGTTTATTGATTGATGAAAACAATTTTATTTTAGCTTCGAATTTAGAATAAATAGTCCAAAAATTCGGGTTTTTACATTTGGTATCAGAGCTCTAGGTTGTTTTCCTGGAGACTTCCTAATAAGCTTGACTTGTGGGTAATTTAGGTAGCTCGCGAATTTTCGAGATAGGTGTGGTTCTAGAAATATTATGATTTCTGAGAGTTTGGGGACCAAATTCCTTTAAGGATGGTAGTTTGTAACATCCTAGGTTTTTAGATTAATTTTAGTAAATAATTTGATAATTTAGTATTAATAATTTAGGATTTAAAATTATAGCATTTTTCAATTTTAGAAGATTTATTGCAGAAAATCATTAGAAATAGAAGATTAATAGGTTGTCACTCATAATTGATTTTTAAGTTTTGAATTTAGGATAAAAATTAGTAATTTTTTCAGTTATAAGAAGATATATCTTTAAAGGGTAATTATTAAGGATAATAATTAGATATAGGATAATGTATGTATATTATATAGAAAATAGAGAAAGATTGAGATGTCAGTTATGGAACATTAAAAAACCCTAGCAAGATAATACAATCGGGCAAAGGAAGAAAAAGAAACACCGAGAGATATGAAAAAGAAACACCGAGAGAGAGAGAGAGAGAGAGAGAGAGAGAGAGAGAGAGAGAGAGAGAGAGAGAGAGAGAGAGGGAGGGAACACGAGAGGAGAAGAGCACGAGAGAAGAAAAGCAAGAGAAGAGTAAGACTCCTAACAAGATTAAAAAGAAGGGGTAACGATTCCTTATTTCTCTCGATATTCGTGTTAATTCATGTGTATGATGTTTGATTGATTTGGATTATATTAAGGATCTTTGTTGTTCTCTTGAGTTTTGCATATGTAGTAAAGTTTTGTATATATACATGAGTTCTTTGTTATATTCATTGTGTTTGTATGATTACTCCAATTTTGTTTGCATAGTATATTTGGATTCTGAATTCTTGTAAAATTCGTATCTGATTCATTATTCATCGGAATTTCATGAAATATGATTTTCTGAAAAGGTATTTTAAGTATCTACAACTTTGATTCTTTGTGTTTTTCGAAATTCAGCCTGTAAATATAAATTTTCTGTGATTTGGTGACCTGCTGGTGTGTTTTCGAAATTGAGAAGACTAGCTTAAAAAATTCATAGTAAATTGAGTTTTTATCCAAAAATTATGAGCGATATCATTCTGGAAAGATATCTTCGTTCTCTACGTTTTTATTTTGCATTCCTTCGTCAAATTCTGTGATTTTGAAGTCTTAAACAATAAAATACAAGGAAAGTCAGGGTCTGATTCTGTTATGCAGTCCGCAAATATCTACTTTCTGAATTCGTTACCTATTTGTTTTTATTGAACCTTACCATTCTGGAAAGGTCTCAGAATTGTCTACGTTTGTCATGTTTTGTACTTTTTCAGATAAAATCATTTTCATAGAGTAATTTGCTAATGTCTAGAACTAGTCCAGGCTGATTTTGTTAACAATGTTCTATTTTGTAAGATATTTTGGTGTATGATTTTTGGAATTTCCTTTGAGTAAGTTATATGTAATCGCCGCATGAGTTCTATTAAGATGTGCGCTTGTTTGCTTTATTTGACTGTTAATAGATAATGAATTAATATTTAGGATTTTTGTGATTTTATTTTCAGGATACGACATCGATGTTGAGGTAAGTAACTTTTCGTTACTCATTAGTATAATTAAATATATTTTATTCGATTAAATATTATTTTATTCGAAATATGTGATCGATTTGAATTCTGAAAATTGTGACATCGAAAATCGATTTTAGAAAATACTTTTAGAAATCCCTAGTTTTAGTTGCATATCGAATTATAGAATCCGGTCACTTGATAGTGTGACACATAGAACTAGTTTACGCACGTTCCGGAAAACATAGATATCTTGTTGAGTTTGACTTAACGAGGGACGTAAACTAGCCCCCATCGAACCATAGAAGCCGTGTCACTGGCATAGTGTGACCGTGACTTAGAAATGTGAGAATAAAATGTGATTTTACTGTTAAGATTCTTTTATCAATTTATAGCTTTAGAACTTTTGTTTTTTTAAAGTATTATTTTGAGCCGTCGGGCGATAGTTACTTGCTGGGCTTCGCAACACATTGTTTTAATATATTTCAGGTTTCGATTTTCGGAAACTCATTGAGACTAAGGACGTGAACTTTGTGGAATTTCTTGTCATTTTATTTGATACTATTTATTTTTGTGCTATTAGAATATTGTTTTGTCAAGTGTAAGATACTGATTTATGAAGTTGTGGAGCTTATATTGACTTTCAGTTTGAATTTTGAAAAATTTCGTTTATTGATTGATGAAAACAATTTTATTTTAGCTTCGAATTTAGAATAAATAGTCCAAAAATTCGGGTTTTTACATTTGGTATCAGAGCTCTAGGTTGTTTTCCTGGAGACTGCCTAATAGGCTTGACTTGTGGGTAATTTAGGTAGCTCGCGAATTTTCGAGATAGGTGTGGTTCTAGAAATATTATGATTTTTGAGAGTTTGGGGACCAAATTCCTTTAAGGATGGTAGTTTGTAACATCCCATGTTTTTAGATTAATTTTAGTAAATAATTTGATAATTTAGTATTAATAATTTAGGATTTAAAATTATAGCATTTTTCAATTTTAGAGGAGTTATTGCAGAAAATCATTAGAAATAGAAGATTAATAGGTTGTAACTCATAATTGATTTTCAAGTTTTGAATTTAGGCCAAAAATTAGTATTTTTTTTTTTCAATTATAAGAAGATATATCTTTAAAGAGTAATTATTAAGGATAATAATTAGATATATGATAATGTATGTATATTATATAGAAAATACAGATAGATTGAGATGTCAGTTACGGAACATTAGAAATTCTAATGTTCAATTTGAATTCTGAAAATTGTGACATCGAAAATCGATTTTAGAAAAGAATTTTAGAAATCCATAGTTTTAGTTGCGTAACGAATTATAGAATCCGGTCACTGGATACTGTGACGCATAGAACTAGTTTACGCACGTTCCGGAACACATAGATACCTTGTTGAGTTTGACTTAACGAGGGACGTAAACTAGCCCCCATCGAACTATAGAAGCCGTGTTACTGGCATAGTGTGACCGTGACTTAGAACTGTGATAATAAAATGTGGTTTACAATTAAGATTCTTTTATTGATTTATAGCTTTAGAACTTTTGTTTTTTTTTAAAGTATTATTTTGAGCCATCGGGCGATAGTTACTTGCTGGGCTTCGCAGCTCATTGTTTTAATATATTTCAGGTTTCGATTTTCGGAAACTCATTGAGACTAAGGATGTGAACTTTGTGGAATTTCTTGTCATTTGATTTGATACAATTTATTGTTGTGCTTTTAGAATTAATTGTTTTGTTAAGTGTAGGATACTGATTTGTGAAGTTGTGGAGCTTATATTGACTTTCAGTTTGAATTTTGAAAAATTTCGATTTATTGATTGAAGAAAACAATTTTATTTTAGTTTCGAATTTAGAATTAATAGTCCGAAAATTCGGGGTTTTACATTTGGTTTCAGAGCTCTAGGTTGTTTTCCTGTAGACTGCATAATAGGCTTGACTTGTGGGTAATTTAGGTAGCTCGCGAATTTTCGAGATAGGTGTGGTTCTAGAAATATTATGATTTTTGAGAGTTTGGGGACCAAATTCCTTTAAGGAGGGTAGTTTGTAACATCCCAGGTTTTTAGATTAATTTTATTAAATAATTTGATAATTTAGTATTAATAATATAGGATTTAAAATTATAGCATATTTCAATTTTAAAGGAGATATTGATGAAAATCATTAATAATATAAGATTAATAGGTTGTAACTCATAATTGATTTTCAAGTATTCAATTTAGGCTAAAAATTAGTAATTTTTTTCAGTTATAAGAAGATATATCTTTAAAGAGTAATTATTAAGGATAATAATTAGATATAGGATAATGTATGTATATTATATAGAAAATAGAGATAGATTGAGATGTCAGTTATGGAACGTTAGAAAACCTAGCAAGAGAATACAATCGGGCAAAGGAAGAAAAAGAAACGTTGAGAGAGAGGAAAAAGAAATGCCGAGAGAGAGAGAGAGAGAGAGACGAGAGACGAGAGGAGAAGAGCAAGGGAAGAGGAAGACTCACAACAAGATTAAAAAGAAGGGGTAAAAATTCCTTATTTCTCTCGATATTCATGTGAATTCATGTGCATGATGTTTGATTAATATTGATTATATTAAGGATCTTTGTTGTTCTCTTTAGTTTTGCATATGTAGTAAAGTTTTGTATATATACATGAGTTCTTTGTTATATTCATTGTCTTTGTCTGATTACTCCGATTTTGTATGCATAGTATATTTCGATTCTGAATTATTGTAAAATTCGTATCTGATTCGTTATTCATCGGAATTTCATGAAATTAGATTTTATGAAAAGGTGTTTTAATTATCTACAACTTTGATTCTTTGTATTTTTCGAAATTCATCCTGTAAATATGAGTTTTCTGTGATTTGGTGACGTGCTGGTGTGTTTTCGAAATTTAGAAGACTAACTTCAAAAATTCATAGTAAATTGAGTTTTTATCCAAAAATTATGATCGATATCATTCTGGAAAGATATTTTTGGGCTCTACGTTTTTAGTTTGCATTCCTCCATCAAATTCTGTGATTTTGAAGTCTTAAACAGCAAAATCCTAGGAAAGTCAGGGACTGATTTTGTTCTGTAGTCCGCAAATATCTACTTTCTGAATTCGTTACCTGTTTGTTTTTATTGAACCTTACCATTTTGGAAAGGTCTCAGAATTGTCTACGTTTTTAATGTTTTGTACTTTTTTAGATAAAATCATTTTCATAGAGTAATTTGCTAATTTCTAGAACTAGTCCGGGCTGATTTTATTAACAATGTTCTATTTTGTAAGATATTTTGGTGTATGATTTTTGGAATTTTCTTTGAGTAAGTTATATGTAATCGCCGCATGAGTTCTATTAAGATGTGCGCTTGTTTGCTTTATTTGGCTGTTAATAGATAATGAATTAATATTTATGATTTTTGTGATTTTATTTTCAGGATACGACATCGATGTTGAGGTAAGTAACTTTTCATTGCTCATTAGTTTAATTAAATATATTTTTATTCTTTTAAATATTATTTTATTCAAAATATGTGATCGATTTGAATTCTGAAAATTGTGACATCGAAAATCGATTTTAGAAAAGACTTTTAGAAATCCCTAGTTTTAGTTGCATATCGAATTATAGAATCCGGTCACCGGACAGTGTGACATATAGAACTAGTTTACGCACGTTCCGGAAAACATAGATATCTTGTTGAGTTTGGCTTAACGAGGGACGTAAACTAGCCCCCATCGAACTATAGAAGCCGTGTCACTGGCATAGTGTGACCGTGACTTAGAACTTTTTTTAAAAATATTATTTTGAGCCATCGGGCGATAGTTACTTGCTGGGCTTCGCAGCTCATTGTTTTAATATATTTCAGGTTTCGATTTTTGGAAACTCATTGAGACTAAGGACGTGAACTTTGTGGAATTTCTTGTCATTTGATTTGATACAATTTATTGTTGTGCTATTAGAATTAATTGTTTTGTTAAGTGTAAGATACTGATTTTTGAAGTTGTGGAGCTTATATTGACTTTCAGTTTGAATTTTGAAAAATTTCGGTTTATTGATTGAAGAAAACAATTTTATTTTATTTTCGAATTTAGAATTAATAGTCCGAAAATTCGGGTTTTTACACTTGAGTAAAGTGCAGCACCTTCTGGATTGTTATTGAAGGCCCATGACTAGATCGTGAGCTCAGGATCGCATGGGTGGAGGCATTCCTATGCAATATATCTTAAGACCTTATAGCACAGCCAGCCCAACAAGGGACGCGTGCATGGTTCGCCAGGAAACCTCAGCACAGCTAGACCAAGAAGGGACTCGTGCGAGGTTCGCCACGATTATATCTCCATCTCTTATTGACACTCCCACCAGAAACGAAGATATATCCTTATGTGGTTGCATCAAACCCTTGAATAGCGTGTACGCCAATTCGGGATATATACAAAAGCCAAGGTCCTAACTAGACAACAAGGATCGCATTGGATTTCAAATAAATTATTTATGCTCGCACTTTTGAAACCTTGGCAAAACATATATATATCTTATACTTGTCATCACATGCTATCACACTTGCATCCGTATACGCCTAAAGAGCATTGTGGTGCTCTAAATGTTTTTCTAATCACCTATTTTTAGTTATTTTAGTGACTTAATAAATTTGGAAGTTTGAAGAATGCTTAGTTCTCCACTACAGCAAGCTACACTGAAGAATTGGGGGCTAGTTGTTATGCCATATTTTTGGCATGTCTAATAATCTCCCAAATTTCTAATATTAGTAATTATTAATTCAGATTAATAATTATTTCTTAATGCCCAAGTTTTATCCTCTCTCTGAAAAGTTTTATCCTCTCTCTTAAACGAGGAAAGAATCAATCTTAATTAATCAATAAAGGAAAATATCTCCAAACGATATTCTTCAAATCAGGAAGATATCACAACGCCAAGATTAAATCCGATAAAATCACTAGCTTCCCACATTAATAAATTTTATCCCTAAAGTCTCTCAGGGATAGACACAATTGCACAAAACTGCATAGGCTTGATCTAATATAATTTGGTATGCAGGCATCTTGGAAAAGGGGATCCGATACACGAGACACCTGTCGAGTCCAACCCCTCTATTTTTCATAAACCCTAAACCCCTAAAATAGTCACATATTCATACACAATCATGCACAAATCGCTCTACTATCCCAGCACACCTCCGATTTCGTGTTGTTACGAAATTCCTCCGACAACATTTATAATGATATATATATATATATATATATATATATATATATATATATATATATATATATATATATATATACAGGGACATGCTCAAATAGAAACTAAATTAGAAGAAAACTAGAAACCAAAGCCCAATCTAACATTTCAAGCTAATCTAATGACCAAACTAGGGGTACCCCAATACAAAAAATGAATAATAATCTACCCTCTATTTAGTAGTAAAAAAAAAGTTACTGTTCACTGCTGACGTGGCAATGACGTCAGCAGTGAACAATAATTTATTTTTTTGCTAAACATTAGTGAGTTAATTTATGACATTTTTGTGAAGGTACCCCTGGCAGGGCCCTTAGAATAGATGAAATATAATATATTTAGTGTTGGTTTCTAGTTTCTATTCTAACGTTGGTTTCTATTTGATCACTAGCTTATATATATATATACATGTTTTTTTTGAAAAAGAAGAACATTCATTAATGAAAAAGCTAGCCATTATATGAAATGCACTAACCCAGTCCATAACAAAATAAATTATCATCCAGAGACACATTAACCCCTAACAATGCTTAACATCATTTATTCGACTATCCCTTACCATCATTCATTCTACTTGCCGCAAAATGGGGATAAGAGTTACAGTATTACCCTGAGTCTCTAACCCAATACAATAGTAACAACATATCCAAAACCAGCCTTTTACTAGTAATAAAAGCTTAACTAATAATGTGAAACCATGCTACTCGTAGCACTATAGTATCATACGACATATCATAAAGCCATAGACATACTAAATTCACCATCAACAAAGTAAACTAGTTACTCGTCACCATTTTGACAATCTACATCATCTACATCAGTGGTTGGGGACTGAACATGTTGGAAAGAGTCGGCCTCGAGAATTTTGGCTATTTGTTTCTCTATTGTGGTCATCTTATACTTCATCACTTTTAGTTCTTCTCACAGCTTGTGTTCCACATTTGTAAAGGATGAACGGGAAGGAACAGTCTCCAGCCTATAAAAGAAGTCTTGGGATGAACCTACTCCATACACCCTCTTTTTTCTTGTCAAATCCACCCGCTGCCTCGAGAAACAATGCATTTTTATCAACAGGTAGCCCAGCTATCACCTGCTCCTCACAAAGTCTTACAAATTTTTCCTGAATACAACAAAAGTTAGCGGTCAAGAAAACAATCTGCTAAAAACATACTTAATCAACTTAAGTCCATATTACATATGCAAAATTAAAGCATGACTAATAACAACTGTTAGGTCACTATGCTTGGAAGGGGCCTTGAAAAGAAAACTTAAAGTGTCATGAAATTTAAGTTAAATTCGATCTTGTAATATGTGTGCCTACATGGATTTGCTTCACTAATCATTTGAAATTTCAAATTAAAATAAAGGTTTGTCGATTAATAGTAAGTGAAACCTTATTTGGTCTTGTCTTTAATCATTTAATGATGAGTACCTTTCCTTGTGTTTGTTTCTAATGTTAGACTTGCCAGTTTAAGTGATTGGCTGTAGGTTCAAGACCTGCCCTACCTCATTAGACTGATATGAGATTAATTTAGAAATGATAATATAAGAAAAGGGAATTCTCAAGCCCTTTATGAAACTAACCCAATATTCAACCCCTTAACATATATCTCATAGTCTCACACCCTAATTTAAATGAAAAGCCTACATAAATTTAATCCAAAAAAAATGTTTACAATTCTAAAACCCAAGTAAATTACAAAGACAACACCAAACTGGACTAACATTAACACCCAACAAAAGTTCTAATTTAAAACATCTATTCATCTCCATTGGTCACACTGACCACCACTTTCAGAATTATGTCTAAACTAGTTGAGTATATGGACAAGACCAGAATAGTTGTTGTAAGGTTTCAAAATCCATTTGACACCATATACAAAAATGGTCTCCTTTCTTAAGACGTATGTAAGATCTTTAAGATTTTTTTCATAATAACCTATACTATTTATTCAAAACCACAAGCAAGCTTGTATTAACAAGTAGCATTTACAAATTATAGGAAAATCAAGGGAACTTTAACCCAATGACAACATATAATGTACTTATAAAAAAAATATTTAACGTGATTAAAATAACACTCACATATGTTAGTTGACTTTTTTTGTCAACCATATCCTTTCTGTTAGGCCGAATGCACAATTATAATCAACTAAGTATGAGAGAATAACAATAAGTTCTTAAAAGACTTTAAAAACTGTTTAGAATTAACTTTTCTCTCAGTGATATAAAATATCACAGAGAGCTGCTTAGGTTACAATGAAAAGATATTGTGTTACACGATCGATACCCTTCTAGGGTTAACCTAACTGTATTTATAAAGGTATACAGCTACGTACAATCGATAATTGATTCTCCTATAAATCAGCTATACAAATATTATCAATTATGATTGCTACACGTCTTTCTAGTCAACACGACTTCCTTTGACAGCTATCCAATCTTCAAAGATATCGCTTCCATAATTATCTCCAATAATTCTGTTACTGACCAGCAAACGCTTCTGTTCAACAGAGTTTAGCTGCTTCCTCTCGTCAGCGTATAGTAAACTCTGTCTAGCTTCCAACTGTCAGAGTTTAACTAAACTCTGACTACTTCCTGTTTTAAGTTAAACTCTGTTTTTCCCTGTAAAACTTAAACACTGATATTAACCATATCAATTATATTTAACAATCTCCCCCAACTTGTTCATTAGTAAAAATGCACAAGTTAATAGTAATTGATGATGTCAAAACAATTTTATACAAACACAGTGTTTATTCAAATAAGCAGAGTTTAATCTTGACTTAACAAAATTTATAGAAAACAAGAAAATTCTTACAGACTTCAATCTCTAATCTCTTCAAGATTAGGTGTTGTTCTGAGATAGTCTATAAGCAATCTTCTCTCTGTATTTTCAAGTTCAATCTTCATAGCTTCTTTGATCTCTCTCAACTGAGGATCATTCTCATCAGTCTGATAAATAGCAGATCTTAGATCATAGATTTTGTTCTTCCTCATATCATTTCCCAGTCTGATAAATTTTACTTCCTCTGACTGTGAGTTGAAATCAAGAACTGTGATTCCCAGATCAGTCTTCAGCTTTGAAGTACCCTTCTTCATTTCAATGATATTTCCATTCCAGTCTCTGTACTTAGGAACATATCTGCTGTTATACTTCATTCCTCTAATTGCCAAATTTTGGAGCATTTTCTGTCTGAGCATATTTGCAACTGATTGAGTCCTTCGATTATTCACCTTGAAAAGATACAGAACATGTTCTAATTCTTCCCAATATTTCAAACCAATATCATGCTCACCAATTTTAAATACTGTCCCATCAGCCATAAAGTATAAGAGAAAATCTTTCTTTAAACTCTTCTGATAAACTAACTGTACTGATTCCAGTCTGTCCAAACTCTCTTGAGTGACACCACGACCTGGAACAGCCAGTGAAGAAGGATCTCTAGGACCAGTATATTGCCTTTTATCTCTGTGTGAGCCTAGGCCAGCTTTATTGTTTCCAATCTTACCAGATAAGGCTCTTCCATCAGTAAAATCCATAGGAGCTTCAGGTACTAGATTTGGATCATGAAGTGTTCCTTTTCCAAAGACTGACTTCAACTGAGAAGATAGAGGTTTAGACACAACTTGTGTAGCAACAGAGGTTGTGTTTTCTTTCTTCTGTACAACTTGTGTAGAAACAGAGGTTGTATTTGCCTTCTTCGAAATTCTTTCTTCTTCAGCAATGCCTTTCAGCTTTTGCTTAGAATCTGCATCTGTTGGTTTTCTGGATACCTGCATCCTTTGATCAGCACCAACTTGTTCTTTGATTTCAATGCCTTTAAGAACAGGCTTAGCAGCTTTCTCATTTTTCTTAGACTTCCCAGATTTCAAAGCTTTCTGATGTTCTGCTAGAAACATTTGCTCTTGAGCTTGAACATCTGCAAGTGTAACTCCCTTTTCATTCTCATCAAAAAACATCTTAGCAGCCAACTCTTCATCAGTTTGTGGATTGTTAGAGAATAACAAATCCCTTTGCCTTGAAGTACTTTGTACATTTGTATCCCCTGCTAAACTTGATTTTGTAGACTTGCCAGCTTTTAAGTGAACATCAGACCTTGATCTTAACCTTCTCTTTGGATTAGTTCCTTCATCATCAAGATCATCTCTTTTTGACTGAGTTTGAGACTGCTGCTTACACTTGGATTTAGTAACTCTAGTAACTCTCTCCCCCTTTTTGACATCATCAGGGATCAGGATGGAAGTAATTAACTCAAGAGAGTTGGCAATGGATTCAATCTTATCAGCCATCAAAGTCTGATTCTCTTCAACTTTACCCAATCTCTGAAGTACATTCTCTTGAGCTTTTGAGAAAGTTTGAAACATTTTGTTGTTGTCTCTCTGTAGAGTCATCTCTCTACTGACAACTTCATTTCTCAGAGATATAATTGACTCCTGATTTTCATTAAATCTGTGATTCAAGGCCTTAACGTGAATCACTATTCCTTGCAAGCATGTCAGTATGTCTAGATTTGAAATCTTTTTAGAATTATCCTTGAGAAACTCAGCTGCTCTTCCAGCTGGAAATATACAATCTTCCTTGTACCATTCTGTAGATTGTTTTGCCATGTATTCATTTTCAATTTCCTTTGCAGAAGGTCCAGCAAAGTCTGGCTTCTCCCCTATTTTCAGTCCATCAGTTTGAACTTCAACATTTGGAGCAAATCCAGCTTCTGCACTCTCTTCTTTAGAGGGATCATGTTCAGAATCATCAGCATCTGCAACTGAGGCAGTTTCTTCATTAAATTCTGGAATAGATTCTTCTTGAGCAATCTATTTTTCTGGATTAGCAGAGTTTGTCTTGACAATGTCTGAGGAAACATTTTGAGCAGGCAGATCAATTTCCTCACCATGGTCTGAGATTTGATGTGCATCAGAGAATAACTCTATGTGAGATGCAACCTTTGTTTCTTCTAGCACCACAGTAGGTTGATCTGCAACACCAGTTTCATCAGAGTTTGCATCCATGGGTGTTGGATCTTTAATTTCAACAGAGAATGACATGAAATTTTCATCAAACTCTTCCCTTGCAGGTAACTCAGTTCTATCATCATCTTCAACTGGAACCTCAACAAATACTGGTGAATTAACTCTGAGTTCAGGTTCTGCTATAGTAGGTTCTGAGTTAATAGCTCTCTCAACAGCAGGAGTCCCCTTAGAGATATCCTCTGGAGCTTCAAGATTCACATCTTCATCAGACTCATCAATAATCAGTCTCCTCCTTTTAACTTGAGGCACTTCTGTTCTTTCTTCTTCTGAAATAGAATCATCTAGAGTAGATGGAGATGGAGGTCTATTTTCTCTTTCCTTCCTAGCTCTCTTTGGCCTAGAAGCTTCAGCAGTCCTGTGCTTTCTTGGTGGTCTTATAGCCCTTCTTTTCTTTGGATTTCTTGGTTTGGATTGTGGTTGAGGTTGAGGTTGTGATGTAGATGAAGATTGAGGTTGTGAAGTAGTAGCAACAGTGGGTGGAGTGGATGTAGATGTGGGTTTAGAGGTTGGTTCAGTGTTTAGGGTTATGTGAGGTTCAGTGTTTGTGGGTTGACAATTTGGCTGTGTAGGTTCAAATACAGGTTCAGGTACTTGTGCTTGTGGTTCCTGTGGTTGATTGAGAAAGTTTCTGAGGGCAAGTGGATAAATAAACTCTGGAACTTGATCCTTGTTAGCATCTTTATTGGTCAAGTCAGAGAAAATTCTCTTATGGACTTGAAAGGGTTGGATAACTTCCTCATCAGAAATTACCAAATTAGGCAAACAAGCGGAGAATAAACTTTGACAAAAATGTGAGAAATAAACAATTGTATTAGACTCTACTAGTTTTTCACCTAAATTCATAAGAACTAGTCTACCAAAATCAAAGTTACTTCCATTTAGAAGAGAATACCCGATTTGAAGACTATCAGTGGGAATTGCATCGCAGTTGGTGACTTTCTTTCCAAATGCTCGAGTGATGCAGTCAAAGAAAAAGCTCCACTCTTTCCTGAGCCCTGGCCTTTTAACATTACCGAGCTTATCCAAAGGGCCAGAAAACCACAGTTGCTGTAACATTTCCTTCAATTCATTCTCACCAGCCACAGTGTATGAGGTGTGAGTGTCAAAATCCATAACATCTCGAACAGTTGTAGGAGTGATTACAAACTCTTGGTCTTCATGAGTAAACACAATGGATGGAGTCCCATTCTCTCCACCATCATCATAAACAGAGTTTCGCCAGAAAATAGAGATTTGTGTGGCAGAGAGTTTTGTAGGTTGAACAAGAGCTTGACATATTTCAGAATCCCTTAGGAAGTTCTGAATCAAGTGAAACGATTCTGGAGCTTTGTCAGTGTTTAATGGTGCTGCATAGTTGTTAGGAACAAAAGATAATCCCTGAGCAACAAAAGACTTGGATGCCATTAGAACAGTTTAGTAATTGTGAGAAAAGAGAATGTGTAGAAAAGTGTTTGTGAAAATGCTTAAGTGAAAATAACAGAGAAATTGTGTGTAATGTTGTGTGTTCGTGGGTGTAAAAGTGAAAAAGTGAATAATGAATCGAGTGTGATTAGATCTGTAATTGAAAATTAAAAACCCAATCGTTTTAGACATTAAACACGTAACCAATTTCTTGTTAAGTGTGTGAGTGGGACACGTGTCACGTAAATAGTGGAACAGTGGTTTACACGCGCAGTAATAATGCCTATTATTATTGCTATTCTCTCTCCTATTACCAATACGATTTAACTGTTTGACACCATTAAACAGTTGGCACGTATCACATGCAAATTTCAAAAACTCTTTTTGTACTCCAAGTATATGCTTTGTC
Organism: Saposhnikovia divaricata; assembly: GCA_036435485.1. NCBI lineage: Eukaryota > Viridiplantae > Streptophyta > Magnoliopsida > Apiales > Apiaceae > Saposhnikovia > Saposhnikovia divaricata. Next base: position 21,975,225 of record CM071595.1, read on the forward strand.
TGAAGTAAAATATTACCTTAGAGTACTCAACAGAATCCAACAGTGTTTATCAATTCTCCAACTTTATTACTGTTATCCTTTCAAACACTGCACAGTTGTGAATATGAGTGTGTGTAGAGCAGAGTTTACTAAATCAGTATTTAGAGCATCTAGTATTTCATAAAATCCATAAAGTAAATCAGTAAACACTGGATGCACAAACTCTCATAGTAAACACTGAATGTATGATGAATGCTAAACTCTATAGTAAACAATTTATATACAGTAATATTTAATTAATTTATAACCCCCTATTTTTTTTGGTTTTCTCCAGTAATCAGAGGTTGGAACTAGTCACCAAAAATCCTATAATTTTAGCCCTTATCAGTTTGATAAGTTCTTGGATCTTCCTAGTTTTCGACTAGTCACCAAAAATTAGAGAATTTTAGCCCTTACTATATACCAGTAAGTTCCTGGGTCGTCCTAGTTACAAACATGATCTCAAAGGAGTTCTAACAGTCTATATATATAAGCTTTGGGGTTATTCTAATAACAGAATCTAATTTAACTATAACGCCCTAGAAAATTTCGAATTTCGAATTATTTATTTAATATAAATTATGAATATTATTATGTGAGTATTGTTGGAAAGTGGAATATGTGTGAAGTTATGTTTGTGTGATTATATGATGATTAGTATGAACTGTGAAGGTCAGTATTTTTTTTTTATTTGTATTTTTGAGGATTTAAGTATATTTAAATCATGTATTTTTGATCCTCTGTAAATTTTATAAAATTATCGGAGGGCTTAAAAATCATGAAATCTTTTGTAATATTATCTTTATATATTTATTGAGTTTTTAAAATTATTGGGTGGATTAATTTGGATGCTTGAGTATTTTAAAATAATTTTTAGAGTTTTATTGTATTTAAAGGATCAAAACTTTGAAAATTCATATTTAATTCATTTTTGATCCGAAAAATATTTTAAAAATATATTTATGCTCGTAATTTTATATTCTTTATTTTAAAAATGAAAAGTGTAATTTCCCGAACGTTCTATTTAATTTTGCTTTATAAGGGTTGTTTATTGGATTTTAATTGGATAAAGTAGTATTATTAGTAGGTGGTAGTAACATTATTGGGCCAAGCCCAATAAGAGCAAGGCCATAGCAGTGGACAACAGAACACAGCAGTAGAAACTTCAAGAAAAATCGGGGGGAAGAAGGAAGAAAGTATAGAAAAAAAAAGAGAAGAAAAGAGGGGAGATTGAGAAGAAAGAATTGTATATACATGTATATGTATATATATGAGTGTGTGGAGTGTAAAATAGGTATGTGTGTTAGGGGGAGGACTGCACAGCGGGAAAAGGGAGACCACCTCCGCGCGGTGGCGGTGGCCGGCGGTGGTGGCGTTCGAGCGGTGGCGGGAGGCGGCAGCAGCGGTGGGGAGGAGGAAGGGAGAGATTGAGGGGTTGTGGTGGTGTATGGAGCAGCAGCCGAGAGAGGTAGTGCAGAGAGATGGTGCAGATAGAGAGAGAGAGAGAGAGAGAGAGAGAGAGAGAGAGAGAGAGAGAGAGAGAGATTTTGGGGAGAAATCGGAATCAGAGGTATTCCCTTTTCATTTTATTAATTTATTTTTTTCGATGTAATTGGTAATTCTCATTTTAGATTAATTGTGATAAACTGTGGTAATTTAACTAGTTTTAAATTGCGACTATTGCTTTAATTTCCGTATTAAAAAATATTTAAATTTCGAGTATATTGTTTTAATTTTTGCAGTTTAAATTGAAAGATTATAGTCGTTAAATGTGATTGTGAGGTTGAATTGCGAGTTAAGTATATTAATTCTAGTAAGTAGATTAATATTGTAAATTATGGGTAGTGTAATGTTTTAGCGTATTAATTCGGAGAATTTAGAGTTAATTATAATTATTGGAATTATAGTGGTCTTGTTAATATTTGGGGATTTTTGATGATTGTGAATTGTAATTATGATTTTAGTAGTAATTGAGGCTTTGATATTATATTCGGCCTTAAGGATTGTTAATTTTTGGATAATATGTGGAATTATATGGATGTACTAGTCGGTAAATGTTTATGTACTAAATGTATAAAGTCAAGTTATAGTATTTGTCGGATATTATGCTTGTCGAGTACTTGGTGGTAAATTATATGTGGTGGTGAGCTATTTGTATGGTTTTAAAATGTGAATTATATCAAAGATTAATCGTTAGATTTATTTTATTATGTGCTTATCTGCGAGGAGTTGTAATGAGGTCACAAGTCTTAAATATCAATATTTAAAGACTTGTGTAATTCTCTTCAACTAGTTCCTCGGGTTTACGAATATCCATGATTAACTATCACGAGTATAATTAATATACTTGAGTGATGTGTTCATTGATATAGCGTAAGTAATAGTTAGTGCTAGGGGTTGTTCCCTAGGGCTTACGAACATCAAATTATTGATTGTCACGTGTATCATTAAAATGCGTGAGAAATACGATCATTGGTGTAGCGTAAGTAGTAGTGTAATGTAAATTATTATGTGCTATGTGCCGCATGTCAGGGCGGATACTTTCTTATGTGTTTACTTTAAGTTGCTGCCATAGAAGCAGCTTGATATTTCCTTGGGATTGTTGAATTGAAAAACAGGGGAAAAGTCCTATTTACGAATACTTCATGCCGAAATTTTCTAAAAATCCCCTGCAAATCTATTTAAAAGTCTATTTAATTTATTTGATTTCAATGCTTGAAAGTATGTTATGATTTCTAAGGGTTTAAGTATATGTGTCGATGGATTATTTCGAGAATATATTATGGTTTTGAAAATTAGATGGTAAGTGTTTATGTGAAGTGCATATTTGACCTAGTGGTTTACTAAAGCTAGTTTATGAAATGATTGTATATGTCTATGGGTGATGTATCTGTAAGCGTTATAGGACGCACATGGGTAGAGTAACGCAAACAATAAGGTTTTGTTTGGTTTGATATTGAAATAGTATTTTACCTTGTAAAGGTACGAGTAGGAGATCTGGCCAAGAATAGGGCGCGGGTGAACAGAAATATGAGCCAAAGGACCATTATCCAAGTGGACAAATATATTGACGTGAAGATTGGCGATAAATGAAGTAAACATGGAGATAGGGCCGAAGGAGAGGCTAGCAAGCAAAAGAATTGAGTCGAGGATCCATACTAGGATCGAGAACTTCGTATAACAAGGCAAGTGTTATTGCTTGTCACTTATTGTTCAAGTGATGCAATTTAGTTTGTTTATTGTATTGAAATGAGTTGGTCAAGTATAGTTGAAAAATGACATATATACCTATTTAAATTACCATGATGCTGTTTATTTTCCCCACCCATAATTCACATGTCAGTTTTACAAAGAATCTTGTAAATAACCCTTTCTACATTCTGTCAATGGAATGCCATTTCTTCTATTTTTGTCCAATATTCTTAAGGAATTTTCTAAACAAGGACATCCAAGTTTTCTTGACTTTTATAAAGGCCTGTTGGCACAGTGCCTGATCTAGTATATTTTCACCAATGGATTTCTAATTGGACAATGTTTCCCTAAGTTGATCTAAACCTTTCCCTATTGAAACTATTTTACAACTACTGTTCTAGTCTATTTCTCCACTTATGGAAGCTCAAATTCTTCAGTGTGTATAAGTTTTATTAAATGTCGGTACGTGACCATATCGTTGCTTTAGTCTATAATTTTATTTGTTGAAATCTTATTGCACATTATATCCTTGTTCTTGTTCAAATGAACTTTCTCTTTGCATAATCTGATGTGGTTATAATTCGAAGTATTCGTATCGATCTTGCTGATACCTATTCGAATTGACATTCTTTATAGTTCCCCCTATGTGGTATCGAACTTGTCGATACCAGACGATGATGTCGTTTCTTATTAATTCCTAATCCTAAGTCGTCATTCTGGACGTGAGTTCCAGTTGTTGGAAATCAAGGGTGGTCGATTGTCCCGACACCTGACCTGAGTATTAAAGATAGAATTGGAAGTTTTTTTTATTAAATGAAAATGTTTTCAGGACTGTGGATGCCAGTCAGAGTATGAGTATTATGTTTTAGGCCAAAATGGGCCATGGATCCAGTTAAGTATTTGGATATACCAAGAGAGCATATCCGGAGTTTTAGTGTGACTGATCATCCACTTTAACTCGCTGCGTCAAAATGAAAATCCAATTCTAATCTATGAATTGATTATCCAGTTGACAAACATTGTTATCATTTGACCTTGAGTTTTCGAGTATCATTATTGAATTGTTAAAGCCTGATTCCCTTGAAGTCTGTAATGCTTATTTTGGTTGAACACAACTTTTATCTGTTCTAGTTCCTGTTGCACCTCATTAATGGTGAAGCATTGGCCCTCGTGGCAACTTAAAAGTTAATATCACAGATTCTTTCATAGAATGAGTTGGAATTCTTTTGTTATCAGAATTGTTTCGATATTAAAATTGTTGTCACTTTATGCACTTGCTGAGCATTGTTGGCTCACTCTTGATTTTGTTTGTTTTTCTCCAGTTAATAATGAAGTTTAGTAGACCTAGTAGTGGACAGTGAGTATTGATCTCCGGGCAGCGAGAAGAGACAGTCAAGTTATGGACTTCGCCAGATGGTGGATTGAGATCTCCTGTGTGAGTATGTTCCTTCTATTCTTCTTGATTGCAGCAGTTCCCTGACATCTGACCTCCAGGGCATCCCAAATCTCTTTTGCAGTTTTACAATTGATCACTTTGTTAGACATAACATTATCCAATGAACTATGAAGCAGATGTCTAACCTTTGCATCCTTACCAATGGATGAAATGTCCTCAGGAGTCAAATCTTTCTTCTCCTTTGGAATAGATTTAGCTTCCTGTCTAGCAGTAACAATAGATAATTTTGTAGGCTTATGAGGGCCTTCATAAATTCTCTCAAGATATTTTGGATCTGTAGCCTCCAGAAACATAGCCATTTTCACCTTCCAGGTTGAGTATTCTGCTGGCTTGAGAATAGGAACCCTGATTGTCTCATATCGGCTCACAGTTGCAGGTTGAGCCTTCTCAGCACTAGAGCCTGTTGTTGGAGGAGGAATTTCTGCCATTGATTATAGTTGTGTGTGTGTGTGGATCTTAAACTGTATTAAATTACCAATTGTTAGGCCGAATGCACAATTATAATCAACTAAGTATGAGAGAATAACAATAAGTTCTTAAAAGACTTTAACAACTGTTTAGAATTAACTTCTCTCTCAGTGATGTAAATGTTAAATATAATTGATGTGTTTTGATCAGTGTTTAAGTGTTACAGGGAGTTATCAGAGTTTAGCTGGAAGCAGTCAGAGTTTGTGTAAACTCTGACAGTTGGAAGCTCGACAGAGTTTGTTAAACTCTGTCTGAAGGAAGCGCGTCTACTGTTCAACAGTGATTAAAGATTAATTATGGAAGCGATATCTTTGAAGATTGGATAGCTATCAAAGAGATCGAGTTGACATAGGAGACGTGTGACAATCTGTAATTGATATCATTGTATAGCTGATTATTAGGAATATCAATTAGAGATTGTATCGTAGCTGTATGTTATATAAATACAGATAGGTTAACCCTAGAAGGGTATCGATAACGAATCATCATTATTGTAACCTAGCAGCTCTTTGTGATATTTTACATCACGAAGAGGGTTTGAAATACAAGAAGTTTTTTAAGTGCATAAACGCTTTTACTTGTTAATCTCTCATATAAAGTTGATTATTATTTGTGTATTCGGCCTAACAAGTGGTATCAGAGCCAATCTGTTACTTTATTACAGGTTAAGATCCAAACACAACAATAATCATGTCAGAAATTCCTCCACCAACACCTACTGTTTCTGAAAAGGCTCCTACTACTGTGAGTCGTTATGAACCAATCAGGGTTCCTATTCTGAGGCCATTGGAGTATGCTATGTGGAAGGTCAAGATGACTATGTTTCTGGAGGCTACAGATCCAGAATATCTTGACAGGATTTATGAAGGCCCTCACAATCCTACAAAGCTATCTGTTGCAGTTGCTGGTGAAGCAGCAAAAATGGTTCCAAAGGAAAAGAAGGACATGACTCCTGAAGATCTATCATCAATTGCTAAGGATGCAAAAGTTAGGCATTTACTACATAGTGCCTTAGACAATGTCATGTCTAACAAAGTCATTAACTGCACCACTGCAAAAGAGATATGGGATGCACTTGAAGTCAGGTGTCAAGGAACTGCAACTATTAAGAAGAATAGGAGAAACATACTCACACAAGAGTATGAGCATTTTGAGGCTAAACCTGAAGAGACCATGACAGAAACATTTGATAGATTCTGTAAACTGATTAATGACCTGTCATTGGTCAACAAAGAATATGATCTAGAAGACTCGAATCTCAAGTTTCTTCTTTCTCTACCTGAAAAGTGGGATGTGAAAACAACCACTATTAGAGACAACTATGATCTTGCTGAAACAGAGATTGATGAAATTTATGGACTGCTCAAAACTTATGAATTGGAAATGGAGCAGAGAAACAGGAGATCAAGTAGAAAAGGAAAGTCTGTTGCTCTTAATGTTGAAGAGAAGCCTCAGAAGAAAGAGGCATCAAGAAGGAAAATGAAGGAAAAAGTTTTGGTCATACACTCAGAAAGTGATTCACCAAACTCTGATTATGATTCAAACTCTTCTGAATCATCTGACTCTGAGGATGATGAAGAAGAAATGAGAAAAATGGCTGTGCTGATGGTGAAAACTTTCAAGAAAATGGGCTTCAAGAATTTCAAGAAAGGAAAAAGGTTTTCTAGGGATTCAAATGAAGACAGGAAAAGCTACAGGAAGTCTGATAAGAGAGATTCTAAAGGGAAGAAGGATAAGTCTGAAATTCAATGCTACAAGTGTAAGGAGATGGGTCACTATGCTCCTGAGTGCAAGAAGGGTAAAACTGGAAAGGTACTCTACACTAAAGGCAGAGATTGGGCAGATACTTCAGATTCTGATGAAGAAGTGAACTATGCTCTCATGGCTACTACTGAATCAGAATCCTCTGAAAATCAGGTACCTTCAACTACCTATGCTTATAATATTGATGACATTGCTCAATTAAGAATTTTTCTTAAGTCATTGCATATAAGTTATAGGGATCAGACTTTAGAAAATGAGAGGATAAAAGCTGAAAATTCTGAACTTAAAGAGAGAAATAAACTTGTTGAAGAGAAACTTGAAAACATGCAACAAGTTCAGAAAGAGAGAGATGATGCTGTTTGCAAAGAACAGATTTTGCTTCAGAAATATAAACAACTAGAATCTGAGTTGGAGGAAGCAAATAAGAAAATTAGGACTTGGACTAATTCTGGAAAGGACACTCAACAGATTTTTCAAACAGACACTGTTGGTCTAGGTTATAATGAGGAAGATGAACTTAGATTTCAAAATCAAGTTAAAGTCAGAACTAAATTTGTTCATGGAACCAGTAAATTTTTGTCTGAGAATGAAAAAGAAGCTGTCAAAAGAAAACCAGTAAAAACTAGTGTTAATCAGGTTAATATTGGTTCAATGACAGATAAACAACTCAAACATAAACTGAAGGAGTTAAAATCTGTTGGGAAAAAGAAAGTGTCAAACAAGAACAGAAATGGAAAAGTAGGCATCACTTCAGGAAATAAACCAATGCTTGCTAGTTATGCTCCAAGAAAGACATGTCATAACTGTGGTAGTACTAAGCATCTTGCAAATTTCTGCAAGAAAAATAAAAATATAAATTCTTTACCTACAAAGTCTGAGGTAAAGAAGGATTTTGCTAGAACTAAGCCACAGACTCTATGCACACACTGTGGAAGCACTTGGCATTCCATCTATACTTGCAGAAAATATCATGCTATCTATCATAATTACTATGAACTGAAACCCAATCTAAAATGGGTTAAAGTTGATACTGCAAGTGCAAACACTGATACTGTTAGCTCAAACTCTGATAATGTTAATTCCGCTGCAAAAGCTAACAAAGTTAAGAATGCCAAAGGATCCAAGCAAGTCTGGATCCTTAAAACTAATCCTCAGTAATTGTTTGTGATTGCAGGGTAACAGGGAGGCAACCCTAGTCGTGGACAGTGGATGTTCAGGACACATGACTGGAAATAAAGCCCTGCTATCAGAATATGAGGAGAAAGCTGGCCCAAAAGTTTCCTATGGTGATGGCAATATAGGAAGAACATTGGGATATGGCAATATCAATCTTGGAAATGTCATCATCAACAATGTAGCTCATGTCCCAGGACTCAAGCATGACTTGCTATCTGTGAGTCAAATCTGTGACAAGGGATATCATGTAGATTTCCAACCTGAATATTGTGAAGTTATCAGCAAATCTACAGGAAAGGTTGTTCTAGTTGGTCACAGGCAAAACAACATTTATGAAATCAAGCTTTTGATAGACTCTGTTGGAAAAGCTGTTTGCCTGTCTACAAGAATGTCTAGTGAAGAGAGTTGGAAGTGGCACAAGAAACTCTCACATTTGAACTTGAACAACATCAATGAATTGATCAGAAAGGATCTTGTAAGAGGACTCCCAAAGACCCTGTTAAATGTTGATGGCCTATGTGACTCATGTCAGAAGGCTAAACAAAGGAAGTCATCTTTCAAGAGCAAAACAGAATCTTCTATCACTGATCCTCATCATCTTCTTCATGTTGATCTATTTGGTCCAGTAAATGTTATGTCTATTGCAAGGAAGAAATATGCTTTAGTCATTGTTGATGAATACACTAGATTCACCTGGGTGTATTTTCTAGCAAAGAAGGATGAAACTGCATCAACTCTGATGGAGCATGTGAAGCTTCTGGACAAAGGATCAAGCAACAAAGTGAGAATCATCAGAAGTGATAATGGAACTGAGTTCAGAAATGCAACAATGGAAGAATTCTGCAAGGAAAATGGAGTGAAACAAGAATTTTCAGCACCTGGTACACCACAACAAAATGGTGTAGTTGAAAGGAAAAATAGAACATTAATTGAAGCTGCCAGAACTATGCTTGATGAAGCAAAATTGCCAACTTATTTCTGGGCAGAAGCTGTTCAAACTGCTTGTTTTACTCAAAATGCAACACTAATCAATAAGCATGGAAAGACACCATATGAGATGGTGAAGAAAAAGAAGCCTAACCTGAAATACTTTCATATTTTCGGGTGCAAATGTTTCGTTTTGAAGACTCATCCAGAACAGTTGACCAAGTTTGAGTTAAAGGCAGATGAAGGAATTTTTGTTGGCTATCCACTGTCAACAAAGGCATTCAGAGTTTACAATCTGAGAACTAAAGTGATCATGGAATCAATACATGTTTCTTTTGATGATAAGAAGATAACTGGACTTGAAGACAAAGACGAATATGATCAACTGAACTTTGAAAATGAAGTTTTAAACTCTGATGAAGGAAACTCTGATGAAACAATTCTGACAGACTCTGTTGAAACAAACTCTGAACCTCTACTGGTAAATTCTAGAGAAACTTCTCAGTCACAACAAAGAGGAGAACCAGTTGAGGGGGAGCATAATCAAGATGAAGACTCAAACACTGATACTGAGTCAACTGAAAAATCTGGATCAAACTCTGATGCTTCAAACTCTGAAAATTCAAATTCTGACTCTGGACAGTCAAGTTCAGGGGGAGTCTCAGAAAACGAAAATAGATCACAACAGAATCAGGAGAGCATGGATCAAGGGGGAGGATCACATGCTGATAGAAGTCATTTGCCTTCTGCTAGGAAATGGACTAAATCACATACACCTGATTTGATAATTGGTGATCCAGATGCAAAAGTAAAGACAAGAAGTGCTACTGCAAGTGAATGTTTATTTCATGCATTCTTGTCTAAAAATGAACCAAAGAAAGTGGAAGAAGCTCTTCAAGATGCAGACTGGATAACAGCAATGCAGGAAGAGTTAAATGAATTTGAAAGAAATGAAGTTTGGACCCTTGTACCAAGGCCTAAGAACAGATCTATTGTTGGTACTAAATGGGTTTTCAGAAACAAGACTGACAGTGAAGGTGTTATCACGAGGAACAAGGCTAGACTGGTAGCAAAAGGTTATTCACAGCAGGAAGGAATAGATTATGATGAAACATTTGCTCCAATAGCAAGATTGGAGGCAATCAGAATTTTTCTAGCATATGCCTCTCACAAGAAATTCAAAGTATTCCAGATGGATGTGAAAAGTGCTTTTCTGAATGGAAAGCTTGAAGAAGAAGTGTTTGTTGAACAACCACCAGGATTTGTGGACCCCAAATATCCAGATTATGTCTACAGGCTAGATAAGGCACTATATGGACTTAAGCAGGCACCAAGAGCATGGTATGAGACACTTGCTCAGTTTCTTCTAGAAAGTGGATTCAACAGAGGTACAATTGACAAAACTCTGTTTTATTTCAACCAAGGAAGTGACCTCCTTTTAGTTCAAATTTATGTTGATGACATCATCTTTGGGTCTACTAATGATAAACTCTGTAAGAAGTTTGCCAAGCTCATGCAGTCCAGATATCAAATGAGCATGATGGGAGAGCTTAGTTACTTTCTAGGCCTACAGGTGAAACAAACAGAAGATGGAATTTTCATTAATCAAGAAAAATACACCAGAAATCTTCTCAAGAAATTTGGTATGCTTGACTGTTCATCTGCATCAACTCCCATGGCAACAGCAACTAAACTGGACAAAGACACAGGAGTTTCAGTGGATATGACAAACTTCAGGGGCATGATAGGATCTCTTCTATACTTGACAGCTAGTAGGCCTGACATCATGTATGCAACCTGTCTTTGTGCAAGGTTTCAGGCAGATCCTAGAGAGCCACATCTGACAGCTGTGAAAAGAATCTTCAAGTATCTCAAGGGCACCATATCATTAGGTCTGTGGTACCCCAGAGAATCAGATTTTAAGCTACTTGGATATTCTGATGCAGACTTTGCAGGCTGTAAGGTAGACAGAAAGAGCACTAGTGGAAGTTGTCAATTTCTTGGTGACAGACTTGTTTCCTGGTACAGCAAGAAACAGAAATCAATCTCCACATCTACAGCTGAAGCAGAGTATATTGCAGCTGGTAGCTGTTGTGCACAGATCTTATGGATGAAGAATCAATTGCTGGATTATGGATTGAGGTACAGTAATATACCTATTTACTGTGATAACCAAAGTGCTATTGCTATGAAAGGTAATCCAGTACAGCATTCAATGACCAAGCACATCAGCATAAGGTACCACTTCATCAGAGAACATGTGGAAGAAGGAAATATTGAACTACATTTTGTCTCTACAGAACAACAGCTTGCAGATATCTTCACTAAACCATTGAGTGAAGTTACATTTACAAGGCTGGTTAATGAACTAGGAATGATCTCTGGTTCTGACTAGAAATGTTGGTTAGATTCAAACTTTACTTATGTGATGTATTAATCATATTTCCTGATTGGTTAAATACTAAGTGAACTTTCTTGATTAAACTCTGTTATGCATACTCTGTTAAACTCTGTCAGCATGTCTGTATGTCATACACTGTTAATAAGTTTGATAAACTCTGTGAACTTTGAGTTGATTTTTGTCTGAATGAAAACACCAATGAAGAAATATGTATGAAGCATGATTCTCAGCAATTAATCATGAATCTTTCTGAGTTATTGAGATCTAATCTTAGATTGTGCAGAAAGTTAACACAGCATGATACTGGCTCATATTTATAGCATCTCTTAGTTTATTTTGTCCTAAACTCTGAGTCTATAAATACTGTGTGCATTACCTTTCATGAAGAACTACTGATGTTGATGAACTCTAAACTCTGTTAGTTATACTCTGATAAAATAAAATGTTTACTGCAATACCCCAAAGAAAGTGTATATAGGTTGTTATACTCCTTTGAGATTATGTTGGATACTAGGATGACCCAGGAACCTATTGGTATATAATATGTGCTAAAATTCTCTGATTTTTGGTGACTAGTTAAATACTAGGATGACCCAGGAACTTATCAAAATGATAAGGGCTAAAATTTTTGAATTTTTGGTGACTGGTTCCAACCTCTGATTACTGGAATGAAAAAAAAAAAAAAATGAAAAAAAAAAAAAATGTGTATATAAAGAGGGTATAAAATAAAAATTACTGTATAAAGTTCGAATACTTCAGAGTTTAGCTTTCATCATACAGTCAGTGTTTACTATGACAGTTTGTGCATCCAGTGTTTATTGATTTACTTTATGGATTTTATGAAAAATTAGATGCTCTAAAAATTGACTTAGTAAACTCTGCTTCACACACACACATATTCACAACTGTGCAATTTATGAAAGGGTTTCGATGATAAAGTTGGAGAATTGACAAACGCTGTTGATTTGTGATTTGTACTCTAAGGTAAATTTTCACTTGGACAATTTGAAAGTCTTGGAGTAAGTAGGGTTTTTGACAACTGTTAATCAGTGGATAGTTCATGAATGTGTTCTTTATATGATTACTTTAATTAGTTTTCATATTCTCTTCTTGATGCATTTTCTTGAAGAACAGTTCATATAACACAAATAACAGTTGCAGAACACAATGAATATGATTAGAAAAACAAAATTTTCATTGATAATAAGAAAGAGATTACAAGCAAATATTGCATATTTTTGTTCTCTCTATCTGCTAATCTATTCAACAGGAAAGTAAAAGATCCGTCCACACCACTCCATTGTTAGCAAAAATTCCCAGATCCCATCTTTGCCACTTTATTTGGGTGGAAGTTGAAGGGATAAGGTTATTTTTGCTGACATATTCATTCACAATGGTTGGTGGTGGTGGATGAGGATGCCTTCGAGGAGAGCCATGCCAATGTTGCTTGGAGGGCAGCATCGATGTCGATCACCCTTGCAGGTTTCTCTCTCTCGAGCTCTTCCAGACCAGCATCCATTTGCAGCCACAGCGTCTCAAGCTGTCTTTCCCACTCAAACGCTTCAAACTCTTCACGAGTATAGCTGAAGATGTCTCTATTTTCGACAAGATGAAGGTTTTTCTCTTTGATGGTAAGGTTAGCCATTGTTTTTCAAGAGTATTTGGTTTGAAAGGTTTGTGATTTTACAGGGGAGACTGAAAGGTTAAAGATTTAATGAAATAATCTGATCAAGTCTCTAGGCCTTAAATAGAGATGGGTAAGAACGAAGTCCTTAATCGCTTCGTATTCTGGTTATTAAAGGCAACAGGTAAACGTTTCAAATTCTGATTTTACTTGGGTCCAGATATTTTTAAAAGAGTATTATTTGATTTTTGTTAAAATCAAATATTTTAATGTTTTAATTTTAATATACTCTTTTTAAAAATAGGCGCACATGACCCACTCGCCTTTAATGTGTCCCACTTACCTATTATCGTGTCCCACTACACATTAATCAAGGAACTGATTGAGTGTTTGTTACATAAGAGATTGAGTTTTTATTAATTTAATCACTTTTGTGTCCAAACGAGTTTGCTTTATTCTTACTCTCACAGTTTTCTTATTTTTCTCTTGGGCACTCACGCAAACACCTTTCCTACATTCATATCTTTTGGAAATTCTTGGAAATTCTTAACTCAATGGCATCTAAAGCATTCACTGCTCTTGGCTTACGGTTTGTTCCTAATAACTATGAAGCTCCACTCTATCATGAACGCGTTCCAGAATCGTTTCATCTCATGCAGAACTTTTTGAGGGATTCAGAGATTGGACAAGCTCTGACTGGACCTGCTACTCTTTCTGCGTCTCAAATTGCTTCATTCTGGCAGAACTCAGTTTATGTGGATGGAGGAGAGAATGGAACTCCTACCATTATCTTCACCTATGAAGACCAAGACCATGTGATTACTCCACAGACTGTACGAGATACAATGGGTTTTGACACACATTCTTCTTATACTCTGGTTAATGAAAGTTATCTGAGAGACATGCTACAAGAGATAGGTTACATGGAATCTCTTGACAAGCTTGGCAGTATAAAGCGACCAAATCTAAGAAAGGAATGGAATTTCTTCTTTGATTGCATAACAAGAACATTCCAGAAGAAAGTCACAAACTGGGATGCCATTCCAATGGATAGTCTCCATATCGGGTATTCTTTGCTCTATGGTATTAATTTTGATTTTGGTCGATATGTTTTGATGAACTTAGGTGATAAATTGTCAGAGTCTACCACTGTCTACTATGCTCGTTTCTGTCAAATGTTGTTCAATGCATGTGTACCTGGTCTTGTAATTGATGAAACTGATAAAGTTGATCCTTTTAGAGTCAATAAGCGTATATTCTCTTATATGACTAACAAGGATGTTGGCAAAGAAAATCTCCCAGCTTTTGTCATGCCTCTTGCTCTACGAAATTTTCTAAATCAACCACAAGAACCACAACAAGACCAACAGGAACCACAACATGATGCACCACAACAAGATGAACCTGAACAAGAACAACAACAACCTGAACCACATCCTGAACCTCAACCAGAACCAAACACTGAATCACCTGCAAAGCAATCTTCATTCACTTCAAACTCAAACTCTGATTCTCCATTAAAATCAAAGTCTAGATCTCAAGGTGTTAAGAAAGCACTTGCTGAACGACATGCCAGTCTAAGACAGGCGGAAGAGACAAAGAGGCAATCAAAACGAAAATCTCCTGAAGCTGTTTACACTAGAAAAGGGAAAAGACTGAAAGCTCGAGCAAACATGCCTAAGTCACCACCTTGTGAAGAGGATTCAGATAATGTACCTCTAGCAAAACGAAGAAAAGTGATATTCTCTGATTCTGTGGATGACGATATTGAAGCTCCAGAGGTTGTTTCACAGAAAACACCTCCTGTTGAGGCTGAGAAAGATGCAATACCTGCAGAGGATGTAATACCTGCAGAGGATAAAATGCCTGCAGAAGAGGATGCAAGAGATGGTGTTTCTCCAATAAATGCTGTTCCTGATTCATTTATGCCATTTTCTGATCCTATCTCTAATGTTGGTGTAGTTGATCAACTTACATCTGTACCTTCTGAAGCTGTGGTATCTCATACTGAGATAATATCTGATGCTCACCACACTGTTGAAGAAGGTGAAGAAATTGATCAGGCAACCAAAGTAACTTCTCAGTCAATGCCTGTTGCTGAGCCTGAGCAACATGAAGAAAATCCTCAAAAGCCTACAGAAGATATTGCTAAATCTATGGCTGAAGATGAACCAGTTAAAGCTACAAGTGTTGAAGCTGAAGGTGACAGTAGTGCAAACTCTGATACTTCTCTGAGTGCACCAGTACAAACTGATGATAAACATACACCTTTTTCTCAACCTTGTAGTTCTCATGAAGTTGAGAGAGCACAATTTGCCAAGAATGCTGCTGAATGGTACAAAGAAGATTGTATTTTTCCATCAAGAAGAGCAGCTAAATTTGTTAAGCAAAGTGCTGATACTATCTCTAATCCAGAGATTCTTTCTTGCTTGCAAGCAACTATAGTTCAAGTTAAAACTCTGGATAGACGATTTGATGATACTAATTTGGCAATCACTTCTTTGCGAAATGAGGTTGTAGCTAGAGAGATGAAAATGGAAACACATTCAAAACTAGTGACTACAAAATTCTCTAAAGCTCAAGACAATATCCTTGCCAGACTGAGTAAAGTTGAAGAGAATCAGTCTGATTTATCTGCTAAAATTGATTCTATTGCTACCTCTCTGGAGTTAATTACTTCTATCCTTATGCCTGATGATGTCAAAAAGGGGGAGAGAGTTGTCAGAAGGGATAGTTCTGGAGATGGAGGGGCAAGTAACAAAGACAAAGGAAAGAAAAAGGCTGAGGAGGTTCAAACTCTGAGAACTAGTAAGTCATTCAAATCACAGTCTGTTGGGAGAAATACTGATACTCAAGGAACTTCAAGGACCAAGAGTTTACTGTTATCTTCAAATCCACAAACTGATGAAGAGTTGGCTGCTAAGCTGTTCATTGAAGAGAATGAGGAAGGAGTAACGATTGAAGACATTGAAGCTGAGGAAAAGAGTTTACATGAAGAACATCTTAAAGCTTTAAAGTCTGATAAGGTACAAAAAGAAAAAGCTCCTAGGCCTGTTCTTAAAGGCGTTGTGATCAAGGAAAATGTTGATGCTGATCAAAGATCACATTTATCTAAGAAATCAACAGAAGCTGAAGCTAAACACAAGCTGAAAGGCATTGCTATGGAAGGAGAAGATTCAAAGAAGAAAGATACAACCTCTGTTGCTACACAAGTTGTGTTTAAACCTCTATCTTCTCAGTTGAAATCAGTTTTTGGTAAAGGAACACTTCATGATCCAGATGTGTTATCTGGAGTCTCAATGAATATTTCTGATGGAAAAGCTTTATCTGGTAAGATTGGAAATAATAAGGCTGGATTAGGCTCACATAGAGACAGAAGGCAATATACTGGTCCTAGAGATCCTTCTTCACTGGCTGTTCCAGGTCGTGGTGTACCTCAAGAGAGTCTAGATAGACTGGAATCAGTGCAGTTGGTTCATCAGAAGAGTTTAGACAAAGATTTTCTTCTTTACTTCATGGCTGATGGGACAGTATTCAAAGTTGGTGAGGATGATATCGGCTTGAAATATTGGGAAGAACTAGAGTATGTTCTATATCTTCTCAAGGTGAATAGTCGAAGGACTCAATCTGTTGCTAATGTACTAAGACAGAAGATGACTCAAAATCTGGCTATTAGAGGACAGAAATACAACAGCAGATACATTCCTAAGTACAGGGATTACCAAGGCAATCTCATTGAAATGAAGAAAGGTACTGCAAAGTTAAAAACTGATTTGGGAATCACAGTACTTGACTTCAATACTCAGGCAGAAAAAGACAGATTTATCAGACTGGGTAATGAAATGAGAAGAAACAAGATTTATGATCTTAGGGCTGCTATTTACCAAACAGATGAAAGTGATCCTCAACTCAGAGAAATCAAAGAAGCAATGAAGATAGAACTTGAAAATGCAGAAAGAAGATTGCTGATTGATTATCTCAGAACCATGCCAGATCTTGAAATGATTAGAGATTAAAGTTCTGTAAGAATTTTCTTATTCTCTATAGTTTTTAAGCTTAAACTCTGAATCTGTATAAACACTGTATTTATTATTTGTTTTGACATCATCAATTATTGTCATTAACTTGTACATTTTTGATAATGAACAAGTTGGGGGAGATTGTTAAATATAATTGATGTGTTTTGATCAGTGTTTAAGTGTTACAGGGAGTTATCAGAGTTTAGCTGGAAGCAGTCAGAGTTTGTGTAAACTCTGACAGTTGGAAGCTCGACAGAGTTTGTTAAACTCTGTCTGAAGGAAGCGCGTCTACTGTTCAACAGTGATTAAAGATTAATTATGGAAGCGATATCTTTGAAGATTGGATAGCTATCAAAGAGATCGAGTTGACATAGGAGACGTGTGACAATCTGTAATTGATATCATTGTATAGCTGATTATTAGGAATATCAATTAGAGATTGTATCGTAGCTGTATGTTATATAAATACAGATAGGTTAACCCTAGAAGGGTATCGATAACGAATCATCATTATTGTAACCTAGCAGCTCTTTGTGATATTTTACATCACGAAGAGGGTTTGAAATACAAGAAGTTTTTTAAGTGCATAAACGCTTTTACTTGTTAATCTCTCATATAAAGTTGATTATTATTTGTGTATTCGGCCTAACAGTAAAATATCACAGAGAGCTGCTAATTAGGGTACAATGAAAAGATATTGTGTTACACGATCGATACCCTTCTAGGGTTAACCTAACTGTATTTATAAAGATATACAGCTACGTACAATCGATAACTGATTCTCCTATAAATCAGCTATACAAATATTATCAATTATGATTGCTACACGTCTTTCTAGTCAGCACGACTTCCTTTGACAGCTATCCAATCTTCAAAGATATCGCTTCCATAATTATCTCCAATAATTCTGTTATTGACCAGCAAACGCTTCTGTTCAATAGAGTTTAGCTGCTTCCTCTCGTCAGCGTATAGCAAACTATGTCTAGCTTCCAACTGTCAGAGTTTAGCTAAACTCTGACTGCTTCCTGTTTCAAGTTAAACTCTGTTTTTCCCTGTAAAACTTAAACACTGATATTAACCATATCAATTATATTTAACACTTTCGTCATTGCAATTCTCGCCATTCTCTTCATACTCTTCATCCTCGCCACACATAATTTTCTTAATGTTCGGCGCACCAACAAAAATATTTGATCGACAGTTGGATCACATTGATACTTCATTTTTTGTAAAATTTATTTATTTGAAATTTTTAGAGCATGATATAATAATAATTATGAATAAGTTGATGAATCTATGTCTACTACAACATGCTTACCATACGAGCATCAACTGTCCTATGAGAAGCAAGACCACTTGTATGTGTAGAAAGATGGCCATCAACCCCGCGGGAACTATTATTTTTTTGAATCTCAGACTTTCTTTGAAATTTAGGGGTTCTCTAAAACTCAATCAAACTCGATAAGACATTCATGATAATTCTATTATGTCGTGGTTCTCGCTCTTCCCAATCAGAATTAGCTATGCTACAAATCTCTGAATACTTCCTTCGTGCATTTACTAACCAGCCCTAATATATCACGACATCTGATTACCTCCACACAAAATACTTCTACAATATTAAAATTCCTTACTAACAAAATTATTTACTTCATCCGTTAGTATGGGGTTAGATTTTCCTTCTAAATTATTCAAACTCAAAATTATAATTTCAGTGATGGTTTTATAAATTTAATATCTATATTAAGCTTATCTTAATATCCGAAAAATAATATAAACTTTTGCCTTTACTTAAATATAATTATTAGTTCTACTTTAAGTCATAAGGATTTTAAGAAACTATCCTTGGTAGGAATGATATACTATAAATATATAAAATTAACAATTTAAATGGAAAAATCGTAAATAAGTTCATGGTCGAAACTTATCAAAAATGTAAATAATGTTCTCTTTAATTTATTTGCAAATATTAATGTTGGGACAGAGATGTGACAATCCTAAAAATCTAGTTTAACTATTTAAACACACCTTGTTACTAAAGCCAAGACCTAGAACACCTGTCTATACCAGAATGACATATACTACAAACCAAAGGTTTAAAACATAATTAATAGACCAACATCTGTCATGAAGCAGGAATAATTATTTTAACAAAAACCTTAAAGAATAATGTTAATGAATAAAATCAACAGAAAAATAGAACAAAAGTGATTTGCATATAATTTAATATACCAACTAATTAATCACAGATGGACAAAATCGAAAATTAAATAATACCACATCCACCAAATACATACAAAGATTATATGATGAATTATGTTTTTGGATTTAAAATATTTTACCTTTACAATTGACATTATTCTTATTGGGACTTGTTGAATTGACTCATTAAGTAGAGAAGCCAATCACACCACCGATGACCCCTTAAGTATTTTTAAGTTCATCTCAGTGCCAATTGTACTGGGAAGATAAATAAGGGGACTAATATGATGTTATAATGATAAAAAGCTCTCTATATCAAGACCAGAGCAGCGAGAGAAGGGGGAAAGAAAAGAAAAGTTTGAGAGAGAAAGAGGGAGAGAGAGATAGGGTTGTCATATTTGGATGTGTTTGATTGATAACTTGTTAAGTGCTTGACTTTTAAATCAGAGAAAATTTTATAGTTTGTACACAATCCCCTTCCCCCTTCTACAAACTACTTGTGCATTGTTGTTGATTCCGAGATATCATAATATATTCGCCTTACTATGCATTTTTGAATTTGTAATCAACATTTAATGATACTATACTATTTAAAACAGGTAAAAATTTGTACATAAAATACAAACTTAACATTGGTACGATTAAACTAATAAATCATTAATGAAAGCAAACATACACCAATGCGTTTGTGTACAATTTTCATGGACAAATCAAGTGGTCTAAAAATAAATAGCCGAATAACCAATTAATTGATATTGATTATGTAATGTGTTACATAAAATCGTAAGATACGGTAATAAGGCCGATTAGTATTAATGGGCTATAAGGTCCATATATGAAAAATAAGATAAGTTTTTGCTTTACAACCCTAATCACAACATGGGCCCTTCATTTCCATCATTTTTAGTGAAACACGGCCCAAGATCATTAGTGCGTGAAAAACGAAATATCTAGAAGCTACTTTCTAGATTATTCTAACAAATCATATAAATGTCTTCTACTCTACAGTTCGTAACTACACATTATCACTCATTCTTTTTACCTCTCTCTTTGTAAAATTAATATTACATAATCTCTAACTTTTACAAATTTAGCGATCTGCATAGTTTTTAAACCATTAAATTCACCTACAATCGCAACTCCTCCACCACTTCTTGATTTCATAGTTAATAACAACTCCTTTGACAAAAGTACTTTAATTTCAAAACATATTGTTGTGTAGTTTACGATTTTTGTCCAATATTTTGACATTTCGATGATTTTATTATTTTTTTACAGGATCTTTGCCTGACATGTCCGGTGTTTTCGAATACGGTTGCAAGTCGCTTAACATGTCAATTTCTTACAAAGTTATATCGGTTAGTCATTTTTTCCCAGAGTTTAAATCACTATAATACATATATGTATGTATGTGTGTGTGTATATATATATATATATATATATATATATATATATATATATATATATATATATATTATGCATCAAAAATTAGGTTTTCAACTTTATCCGATTACGATGAAAGCAGGTTTCCATTAACTTGAATCGAAACAAATTTTTTGAATCTATTTTGGTTTCTCGATTTGAATATGTTTCGCGAAGTGAAATCTGAACTCAATTCAAATATTATGTACCTTAATTATATAATATTTAGTTGTAAGTTTTTCGATAAAAAATTGGGATCGAGTTGTAGAATGATTTGGATTTTGGCCCAATTCGGATTTTTTTTTCTTTCAAATTTTCAAAAGTCAAAATCTCTTTCTTTGGATTAGTTTTAAATATTAAGTTTATGTTTACTGTGGCACAAAATAAATTTTGTCCTCTTAATACATGTATTTATACCATTAAATTTATATAAATATATAGTTTTATGTTACTTTAGACATGTCTTTCTAATTCTAATATTTGTAAATGATATGATTGCAGTAAACATTGAAGAAAATGCTCCAAAAAATAACAAGTCTTCCAACTTCCAAAAGGAAGAGATTTCGTTTACCTGACTCCAGTGCCTCTTCATTTGCCAAGTTGTTATCGCAGATGCGGGCATCGTAAAGAACAAAGGTAATATTTCCTATTAAGTCTATGGATGGTAAAGATAAAATTCAGTCTTATATTGAGAAATGTTTTCATGTTTTGATTCTATAGGGAAACGGAAGACCAAGGAAGATGAAAATTTCGGAGAGCTTGAGAGGTAAGTTGTGAATCTGTTGTCAATTTTTTGCTCTCCACTCTACTATAAATCTATACTAAAGTATAATAAGCGAAATATGATATAATTTTGTAGTTTGGTCAATACCTTCCATTTTTGTTAACACTTTCATTTTTGGATAAATTTTTGATATTAGTTAATTTTAAATAAGAAAATAATATTATACAAATTTATATTTATATTAAGTTATAATTAACAAACTGGGATATATTTTTTTGTTTGGTTTACCATACATTTTAGTTATCCATTTAACTCCACTTTTCACATCTATCAAGTCAAAGTAGTTAAGTCGTTCGATATATTACTAAAAATCATTCGATATCTATGTTTTGAATCCCGTCAATAATATATTAAAATTAACATTTATTATATGTTCTAGAAATATAAAAAAGTTAAAATTACATCAACCACATATTAATATATTTTATTGTATTTAATTATAAATTAAAAATTTTAAAATAAAATATCTAAAAGTAACCTGATTTTTGCACAGGTTATATAAGCTAGTAATATTTTAAATATCACAATCTAAACCCACTAATCAGAACAATAAACAACATCGACTATATCTACTATAAACCAAACCAAACCAAACATACCCAGTATATCCCGCTCAGAGCAGGGTCTGGGGAGGGTGAGTTGTACGCAGACCATACCCCCACTTTTTAGGGTAGGGAGGCTGTTTCCGTGGAGACCCTCGGCTCTGTGAACGACATATGAAGTGGTAGTTATAAACAAAGGAATCAAAAATCTGTTCGAAACTATACCTGAGCCCATGGCGTTCTCCACATAGGGCTTACCTATCTGCGCTGAATCATTTGCTTGGCTCCTGATGTGCTCCACTCCACCCGCTCGCTAGGGTAGCTCTGGTCGCAACCCCTGACATGAAGACACCACAAACAAAAGCCCCAGAGACCAAGCTGACTCAAACATATACCGGTTGATGCCGTGAAGTCCCTCGGCTCTGTGCATGACAAATATACAAAGGAATCTAAAAGATATGAAACAAAGTCAAAAACAGTACCTGTGCCCAAGGCTTTCTCCACACGATCCTTACCTACCACGCTCCTAGAAACCTCCAAGCTAAGATCCCTGCACTCCTGCATTCCTAGGATATTGCTAGCCGAGACAACCCAACTCTGAGGTTCTCCACTACCAAGTCGTCCCCTAGAAGAGAGTCCACCACTCTGATCTGCCTCCTCCATGAACACCTGTCAGCTGTCATGGTCTCACTTAGGTTTAAAGCCTTCAAATCCAACCTAAGTTGCTCTTCCCATGACTTCTTCGGTCTGCCTTTCCTCCTTACCCCAACAACCGAAATACTCTCCACCCTCCTCACTGGTGCTTCCGGCCGCCTCCTACGCACATGACCGAACCATCTTAACCTCCCTTCCCTAACTTTCGCAGAAAAAGGCGCTACTTCGAGCTCGGTTCTGAACACCCTATTAGGGATTCTATCTAACAACGTGCGGCCACACGACCACCGCAACATCCTTATTTCAGCATCTACTATCTAATATCAAATCTATCTAATATCTAATATAATGTGGCAACATACCACATTTTATTCAAGAGTATATTGCCTTTTCACCCTTTGTAATTAATATATATCAATTAATAGCTCAATATTTAATTAGTCCAATTCCATTTATTAACTATAACTCTTTAATTGACTTGCAATTAATAATAGTATCTAACTTATTATTGCATATTGAATTTTACAATTTATATATTTACATTTTTTAGTTCATGATAAAAATCTAGACACTATCGGTAATCGATTGAATTACAAAGTCGTAATGTACTTACGAATAAGGTAATAAAGATAGATAGATAAGAAAAAATAAATAAACACTTCGTCTATGAAAGATGATAACGACTTTAAGATAAATTACTTGTAACGAATGATGCTGATAACGAGTTGGATATTTCGGAAACATTTTGAGTAAAGATCAGAAAAACTCGCCTAACACTTCGAACACAAGCAAAGTAGATACTCCAATTGAACTGAATGACGAATACGAAAGTGGTCCACTGTCAAATTTGTATTGTGTACTAGAATGAGTTATGTTGTATTCTATTTTTTAATGATTACTAGCTTATAGCTCGTGCAAAGCACGAGTTACTTTTAAATATTTTTAAAATTATATGGTTAAACAAAATAGAATATAATAATTTATCATGGATATAATTTAACTTTGTAATATTAATTAATAAAATTATTAGTAATAATAATAGTTATTTAATAAATGATATGTATTGTTTAGAAAGAATAATATAAAATCTTAATGTAAATTTGTTGTTGACGGGATTCGAACCTTGGATCTTTAGAAGAGGGATTTAAATATAGAATACTCGTTATTATTAGATCTAACGGTTATCATCTATTTACTAAATATCTAACGGTCACTATTCTTTTAAATAGTTGAACCAAACAATTAAATTATACTCTGGTTTACTTATTATATATTAGTACAGATATTGAGAAATGTAAAACACTTTGTACATCCAATAAATTAGTAAAAACTTCACTTTATATTTAAATGATATTATTGAAATAAGAAAAAATAGATACCATTTAACGAAACTAAGTTAAAGATATATAAATATATAAAAAATATATTATATATCTTTATAATTATATACATTACAAAGAAAAGTTAACTTTTTTAGAAAAAAAGTTAGGAATCTCTAACTTTGTCCTAAAATAAATTGACTTATTCTGGAAAATAAGTTTCCCAAACACCCCCATAATCATGCAAAAAACAATTATTTATTTAAGGATCAATTAACAAAATATGATTTTAATACTTTTCATACAATTATATTATAATATTTTTTCTATGCGTTAAAATTTGTCAAAATTATAATAATGGTTCATATTTATTTAAAACCTTAAAAAAATATTATAAATTATTTGCGAAACGCGAATTACTAGACTAGTATGTAATACCTACATACGTAAGTAAGAAAATATTTGTGATACGAAAATAAAATGTATTAATTTTATTTAAGAAATTAAAAATTATTTGATAGAAAGAATATAAAAAAGTTAGGAGGAAGAAAGCA
Organism: Saposhnikovia divaricata; assembly: GCA_036435485.1. Taxonomy (NCBI): domain Eukaryota; kingdom Viridiplantae; phylum Streptophyta; class Magnoliopsida; order Apiales; family Apiaceae; genus Saposhnikovia; species Saposhnikovia divaricata. Next base: position 21,999,747 of record CM071595.1, read on the forward strand.
GATAGAAAGAACATTCCCATCGACGCCAAATTCGTATCCTGACACTGACACTACTACCCTCCTGTGCACTATTTGCAGTTTTGCACACACTCCCCCACACTCACTTGTACTCTCTCTCTCTCTCTCTCTCTCTCTCTCTCTCTCTCTCAATTTTACGCTTCTGATTACTTGCAATCTCATACATATCTTGTTTCATCAGGTAATTAATTAAGCTACATTCTCCAATTCCACCTTTTGTTCCCCCTCTTCAATTTTGGGGATTTACTTATCTTCTGTGTTCTCATCATTTATTAATAATTAAATACACGTCTCCTCATTTTGTACAATCAAATTTTGGTAGTAATTAATTCCATCTCTTATTTGTTCATCTACATGCAGATTTTTTTAGTGTTTAATTTTCTTTGATTCAGCTTGCTTTTTTTACTCATGTGTATACATTGTTGTGTGATTAGCTGAATTGTTAAGGCATGGACAACTCGCTGTTTTCTCCGTGTCCGCGTTCCGATTTTTCGTCCCCAATTTCATCCGATACTCCTGCTGGTACTCTCCTCAACACACACACACACACACACACACACACCTGGCATTGTGATTTATTCATTATTTTGTTGAGATGAAGTTTTCCCAGCTGGTTGTGTATATAATTTCGTAACTCCATTACACATTCATGTTACATGCTCGGTTTACTTTTTTTCGATTTTGTCTCGAGATATTAGTTACTAGAACTGATTAATTTGATACGTTATAAATTGATACATGATGGTGTGCATTCCTCATTAAAGGTTTGTTTTGAGCAAGTTTTTCAGCCTTTTGATTTCAGGCAATTATCAAAAGTTCTTTTTGTGGACTAGTTTTTCGATTATTTAACTCGTGCATCTGCATAATTGATCTTAGAATTGTGATTCTGTTATTTCGCACCTTAATTTTATTTGCTTAAGTTTTGGAGGGAGTCAGTCAAAAATATATCCTGGGGGTGTATGTCGCTCTCAATTAATTGACAATTTTATAAAGAATCTTAACACATTCTGATCGCCACAAGCAAGAGATTTATCCTTTCTTCTTTAGGCTCTGCCTGGAATGACTGATTTCTAATACTCTTTAAGTATATATCGCAATAACAAAAGATTCTTTTGATAAATCTAGTATATATGCAGAGTTTGTTACTTGATGTTATGGCATGTGTATATTAACAAGCTGATTTGGCAAATTTGTATCATAATTTTATAATGTTATTGTATGATTTTTTTTTTTTTTTTTAAATTTAAGTAGCAAACTTTCTATAATGCATGATTAATGATTGATGTCACAGAATTACAATATTGAAAGTTTCTTCCTTAAAAAAGGATAATTATATTCAATCTCCAGGGATGATAAATATAAATGAGCATACATTCTAAATTTTCTTTCAAAATTTTTTTTTTCCCTTCTTGTTGGACATTCTTTTGATATTGATTACTGAGACATCCATTTACTTCTTTTCATTCTTTCCTATGTTAGAAATTACACACTCCAGTCCACATGTGTTTTATGAGACTTGCATGCCTACCCTACTGAAATGAGGACGTAACCATATGAGGCCAATGTCCTTTTGTAACAATTTGCGATTTTATGGATTTGTTGCCTTTGCATTTGTTTTATATGCATGCTTAGGTATATTTTTCTTATTGAGGAGGCTGTTATTCTGAATACTTAGCACTTTCTTCCTGATGCATCAAAGTTTATTTCAGTAAAGCTACGTCTCAAACTATTTCACTTCTTAGTGCTGCTAACTTAAATAAAGATCCAAATGATATAAATTGATGCATTGCAATTGTAGTTTTAAGTCAAGAGGCACTTTTACGAAGATCTACTTCGATAACAATGGAACTATGTTCAACCACACTTGCTTTGGCATTTAATTTGCATTTTCTTTTTCTTTACACCAATAATGCTATCAAGTATACCGCAGTTCCTAATCAAAACCAGAAAACCTTTTTATGTTGTACAGTTCTAAATGGATACCACAAGATACTCCTCAAAAGAACTACAGTGATATTTGGATGATAATTTTCACATATGGGTCTTTCTTTAGAATAGGGAGACTGCGTGCATAATTCGCGGATCCTATTGTCTTCTAGGATGAACTGGATTTGACTATTCATTTTTTGCAGATGTGTATTCAAAGAGGAACAAAAGGAAAGTTAGTGAAGATGCAGCATTCAGCAGTCCGAAAATCTCCTGCTGTTGTCATTTTACAGTAGGTGATCTTTTGAAGGAACTTGAGACGGGTAAATATGGGGATGTAACCAAAAAGATGAACGACCTTTATGAGCGCAGAATGGCTTCACTGAAGCCCTTCTATAAAGATTTGCCCAAATCTCCTTATGTTACAAAGGTACCTTTCCTGGATGTTCTATTGACTACTGAATTAGTTTATTTTCTATATTACTGTGAATCGCGTTTTGAACGGTGTTACAGGGATATGAGAACGAGAGAGTGAATATCACTCTGAGAAACTAACTGTGTTCGGTAAATTTATTCAAAATATGTCCATAAAAGATATTAAAGGTCAAACAGTTCATGTCACCATGCCTTTTTATTTTGCAGCTTAAATGCATATGATGGCTGATCAAATTCTAAATTACATCTCGTATACAGCTTTCCCTCTAATTAATATTTTGTACTACCATGTGACAATAGAATTCCAACTTCAACTCCGTTACCACTCCATTACCATGGTATGAGTATGATTTCTACATTGTATTTCTTAAATTCAAACTTAAAGCAATTCTTACGGTAGAAATTAAACTTTGTTTGTCGGGGGCATTATTTGGAGATCTCGATGAGTGTTATGTCTTTTAAATTTTATTATTATGTTTATATTATCGTTCTAGGTCCTCTACATTCACTTTAGAAGTTAACCCTCTATCTTCCCCCAAACTGCACTTCCATCCCATTGGGTGATAGCAGGGGTTTATAATTTTAGTACTTGTACACTTTTTCAGTTGATTATGGTTGGATCAGTTACTTTCTCCGTGTCATCTCACACTGGACATGTAATATTCTTCTACACAGGCTTCTGCAGATGGTGTTGCAAGCCTTGTTGGTGAAACATTTTTCGAAAAGAAAGGTGCTTACATTGGTGTAGAGGATGATTCGACTGATGAAGATGATGAGCAATGTCAAAAAAATGCTTCTGATGATGAAGAGCCAAGCCTTGTTCGTGAAACATGTATCGAAAAGAAAGGCACTTACATTGGTGTAGAGGATGATTCGACTGGTGAAGAGGATGCGCAATGTCAAAACAATGATGCGGAGCTGGCCGATATGTTTCAAGAGATGACATTTGCACTAGAATCTTGCAAGGTACTTCTGTTTAAACCCTGATTTGGCATGCCTCACTGCGTCTAACGGATTGAGCTTTAATTAGTTTATCGTGGAAGTCCTTGACCCAGTTTTTCAATAGAATTGACTATGATATTTTTTAGAAAGTCTTATATTTCAGCAATCAAACATACTAAAGCTCTAGTTTCTACATTCAGATACTGGTACTTAGATAATTTATGAAGGGATGTAACTGAACCAGAGGAGGAAGCAAGGACTAGTTATCATAGGATGCTACCAGGAAACTTCTTTAACTTCTGGTGATAGTTAATATGTTCCTTATTCTGGATATAGTTTAGAGTGTGGCGGTGAATGGACAAGATTGTTCATGTAGTTGTATCATTGTACGACTATGTTCATCACTTCTGAATTAAGTCATGCTGTATGCTATATTATAAACACTTTTTTTTTTCTTTTTTGGAACTAAAACACCTTATGGCTGCTTCTTCTAAAGTCGTCAACGTACTTCTTTTTGTCGAGGTCATTTGTGTTTCAAGTTTCAGCTAAACTTTCTATTATTTAAAGTCAAGAAGGGCTTACCTAATTATTTCATTTTTCTTGTGTGACTGTATTTTGAGAAGCAATATCTATTATCCAGTGCTATCGTATTAATTCAATCTTAAAACATATTAAATACGCACAATTCTCGCTGGGTAACTCTTCTCAAGTTGCGGTAGCAGTAAAGTCACAAAATTAACTGAACTTTTACTGCACTGAGGCATGTTTTTTGACACATATATTTCTTTTCACTGGTAATTATGTTGAAGATACTCATTGTTTCATTTACATTTAATTCTTAAATTTGTCCTGCAAGTTCAAACCCTAACTCGCACTTTGCCTGTCCTTCAAGGATACCTCTGCAAATGCTTCGTCTGATGAGCATGTAACTGATGATGAAGAAGAGTGTGACCATTCATTTATCTTAAAGGATGACATTGGCTATGTTTGTCGTATATGTGGATATATTCAGAGAAAAATTGATTCCATAATTGAATACCAGTATGCAAAGGTATGCAGTCCTCTTCTGAACTTGGTTTTGTTTTTTCGTCTGATCTTAAATAAGTAGAAGAACATAGATATACTGCGATGTACGTATCTGTGTTTGTAGAAATTATTGATCTTCACACCCCCTCTTTCTCCCTAGTTTTAGAATTCCAGACGTAGTGGAACATGCAGAATATGGCTATACGTACTGCTTCTTGGCTTTTTTCTATAGCATGTTCCACTATAAGTATCTAAATATCTAGGATTTCTGAACATCCCTTCATTATGAACTCTGTAATGTGCTCCACTACTTTAAGTCGAGGGCTCCTATGATATATGTATTCTTATATTTTTTTTATAATTTAAATGGATTAGGAATGTGGTTAGTAGGTAAGAATAGTTACTGCCTCAAGCATAAGCATGTATATGTTGAAATGCTAGCTAGAGGACACAACAACGTGCAATTCTTCATATTGACTTTAAGAAAAACATACTTTTTGGGGGTACAGAGTTCTTTACTGCCAGGACCAGGTGCTTGTGTTTCTGTTAACATGGTGCAGACACATACTTCTGCAGCATGGACATTCTGCTATCTACCAGCTCTTTTAGAAGGAATTATATGCACTAGTAGATGGGTCTTAGGTTCTTAAAAACGTATAATGTAGTATTCATTATATATACATCTGGATGGCCCAATTTATAGTAAACAACACAAACTATTAAATAACTATATTTTATTATGCTTACCGCTTACGTAATAATTGTGGATTCTGTCATGATCTGAGGATTCTGTCATGATCTGACGTATATTTATGATATATGAATAATTTTTATAGATAGGGTTTGGATAAATTTAGAACCAATGACGAAATAGAATTCATGAGAACCGCTTATTTTCATCGCATATATAATTAATGATCAATATGTTTCTGTGTGTAGAACCAATATGTTTTATTTGCTGGCAAGAGAGATCCAAGTTCACTTCGATATAAGAATATCAAATTACTTGGTTAATATGTTCTAATCAATGACAACGGTCCATCTGGAGTCATTGTAGTATATTGGTTAATGAATATATATGTAAGGTCCAACAATATTTGAGTAAGGCTAATTATATCATAGGTTCACGGTTCCTATTCTGCTTGCTTTATATTTGAACTAGACAATATATATAATTAAATCTCATAGACTAACAATATCAATAGAATTTAGGTTAAACAAGCACTGCACACACAATCTTAGGTCATACTCGAGTGATCCAGTACTCTCTACATGCGCAGTACATGCGCAGTTGAACTGTAATTTCTCGATGCCCCAACCATACAAGAACCTCCTTTCTGTTTATAATCCAACGTCAGCTTTCATTCTCAAACTAAAACCAAGTTACAATTATTTTTAGCATATCATCTATTCCAAATTTATAACGCAGTAACAAACCCCAAAGTGTAAATCACAGAATATACCATAAACTCTAAACATCTGTAACCGAGGAATATTGTATTTATTATGTTTCTTATTCCTGAAGTCATTAATGTTAGTAGGGGGCTTCCATTACCTGCTGCCCTAGCTTGAAACTTGTCCTCAAGGTTGTGTTGGAATAATCTTAAATTTAGTTATTAATTATTGTTATATTTATTTATGTATTGTTTTGTTTATTTATCTCAAGTGTCAGTACATGACTTAGTCTTGTATTCAGTTGGGAGTTTTAGGAAGTCGTGGAAATAAACGTTAGGTAGTAGCTTGTTTGTAGGAGAGTCTGGCCTTGGTTCTTAGGCCCATCACCTGTATGCAGGTGTTTATATTCTTGTATTTTCTTTTGGAAGAAAATGAACGTTCAGATAATACATCTATTGTTTTAACAGTTCCATCAGTTGGTATCAGAGCTCACATGATCTAGGGCTTGTGAGTTGATATTTTATATATACACCTATATATATATATATTAAGTATTTCTCTGTCATATTCAATGGCATCAAACAATTTCTCCATCTCTATTCCATTGTTCAAAGGTGATAACTATCATTCATGGGCCATAAAAATGAGAGCATACATGAAGGCTCTTAGTTTATGGGACGTGATTGAGAGTGACACTGAAGCCACTCCTCTTCCAGGAAATCCAACACCTGCTCAAATCAAGAAACATGAAGAAGAAATGGCACGAAAGCCAAAGGCACTTTCATGTATACATTCAGCGGTGTCTGAAGAAATTTTCACAACAATCATGGGTTGTGAGTCTCCTAAAGAAGCATGGGAAAAAATCAAAGAGGAGTTCGAAGGCAACCAACAAACCAAACTTATGAAAATTCTCAACCTCAAAAGGGAGTTTGAGATGATGGGGATGAAAAGTAACGAAGGTGTCAAAGAATATGGGAGTAGGTTGATGTCTATTGTCAACCAAATCAAACTGCTTGGTGGAGATTTCTCAAGTCAAAGAGTTGTGGATAAACTTTTAGTGACTCTTCCCGAGAGGTATGAAACTAAAACTTCCTCACTTGAAGATACTAAAGATCTCTCGACATTAACTGTTTCAGAATTGATCAATTCACTTCACGCCGTGGATCAAAGGAGGATCATGAGAAAGGAAGAAAATGGAGGGAAAATTGAGGGACTCCTATTAGCTAAAGCTTCATCCTCAAAAGGCAAAGTTCAATGCAACTATTGTCATAAGATGGGTCATGAAGAAAAGGACTGCTGGCACAAAGGGAAGTCACAATGTTTCCGCTGCAAAAGATATGGGCATCTGGCAAAGAATTGTAGAACTCAGATGGATGAAGAAGACATGGCACATTTGATCGAGGGAGAACCACTCCTGTAGAGTTGCGGGTGAGAAGTGCACCCTGGAGAGAAGTGCTCCAAAATTGTTTTTGATGAGAAGTGCATCAAACTTGATAGTGGTGAGAAGTGCATCACAAAATGAAGAGATGGTGGTGAGAAGTGCATCACAAAATGAAGAGAAGTGCTTCATAAATTTAAGATTATGGGGGTGATTGTTGGAATAATCTTAAATTTAGTTATTAATTATTTGTTATATTTATTTATGTATTGTTTTGTTTATTTATCTCAAGTGTCAGTACATGACTTAGTCTTGTGTTCAGTTGGGAGTTTTAGGAAGTCGTGGAAATAAACGTTAGGTAGTAGCTTGTTTGTAGGAGAGTCTGGCCCTGGTTCTTAGGCCCATCACCTGTATGCAGGTGTTTATATTCTTGTATTTTCTTTTGGAAGAAAATGAACGTTCAGATAATACATCTATTGTTTTAACAGTTCCATCAGTTGGTCTGATACCAACTGATGGAACTGTTAAAACAATAGATGTATTATCTGTTAGAGTATGAACATGTTATTCAGTCAATAAAAGTAGGCTGGGAGATTGTCAAAGAAGATAGGCTGGGTTGGTATGCAACAGCTATGTCAAAGAAGATGGCTGTTACATAGCTGCAACAACAAGAGTTGGTGTGCAGCAGCCATGTAATTTGAAGGCGATAAATAGAGCCAGTTTGTAGCTTGAGAATAATAGCATTCACAATGTAATCCCTTTAGTCTTTCTCTCCCTCTGTACTCTGTTTATACAGTTTATAGACTTTGTTTATCAATATAAGAAAAGGAGCTTTCTCCACCAAACAGTTTTGTTCTTCACTTGTTTGTCTTATGAGTTTCATATCAATTCCGCTGAATATTATATATTCTAACATGGTATCAGAGCCTCCGATCTCTGAGGCGTCATTCTTCCACGTTTTTTTTATTTGTTCAGTTTTGCATAAACTCAGCTTTGTCGCTATAATGTTCAGTTTAGTAGAATTTACCACTGCAAACTCTTCCCTTTTCCTTGGTTTTCTACATCGAACCCAGCAGCTTACTTTGTTTCTTCGTTGAGAACAGAAACGAAACTCATTTCCTTTACTTTCTTCTTCTTCGAATAAATCACGAGTCCCCTGTTCTTCTGCCTTCTTGTTCGAGCCAATCCCCTAAACCCAGCTTATCTTCTTGCTTTGTTCATCTGATTCTCTTCATTCATCTTCAGTCATAAACATCATCATCATCATCATCACAAATCTCTACTCGTGATGTTCAGTTTATATCATTTTGTCACTTGCTCGTGATGTTCAGTTTGGCAACAGAAGTTCTAAGCCTTTTTGTAGGTTCAAAATTGTTTTCCTGAAAGCTCCTTAGTGAGTTCTGATTGTTGGTTTTTCCAGCCCCATTGTGGGATCATTTTATCACTTTTTCTGCGTTGGTTAGTTGCTTACGGCAAGTCTATAGCTGTGTTATGGCAAGTAGATAGCTGGGGTACTCTCCTTCGTTCTTCTCGGCATGTCCATAGCTGTTGAACGGCATGTGGATAGCTGTGTTATGTTTGATTTCATCACTTCTTTGTGAGTTCAAATTCTCTCTTCATCTCCTGATAAACTGTCTAATTCTCTCTACTAGCAGTTCTGTCTGCCTGGCCCATCTCTTATCGCAGTTCCGTCTGCTCCTGGTTCATTTCTTATCGCAGTTCCGTCTGCTTCATCTCTTAGGCCTTGCGAGGCATTTTCAAGTGTTACTTCCAAGTGCTGTGGTGTTCTTCTCCCTGCTGTTCTACATGACAAAATTGTTCAGTTGCCTGTTCTTCCTGAAGTCTTTTCTGTACGCTTTGCTGTTCTGTATTCTTCCTGCCATGGTTCCAGATTGTCCAAGTTGAAGGTGGGAGAGTCTTGGACTCCAAGTTGCATGTTTGCCGTTTTCTCTCCCACATCCAACTTGAGGGAGGGTGTTAGATTATGAACATGTTATTCAGTCAATAAAAGTAGGCTGGGAGATTGTTAAAGAAGATAGGCTGGGTTGGTGTGCAGCAGCTATGTCAAAGAAGATGGCTATTACATAGCTGCAACAACAAGAGTTGGTGTGCAGCAGCCATGTAATTTGAAGGCTATAAATAGAGCCGGTTTGTAGCTTGAGAATAATAGCATTCACAATGTAATCCCTTTAGTCTTTCTCTCCCTCTGTACTCTGTTTATACAGTTTGTAGACTTTGTTTATCAATATAAGAAAAGGAGCTTTCTCCACCAAACAGTTTTGTTCTTCACTTGTTTGTCTTATGAGTTTCATATCAATTTCGCTGAATATTATATATTCTAACATTACCTGAACGTTCATTTTCTTCCAAAAGAAAATACAAGAATATAAACACCTGCATACAGGTGATGGGCCTAAGAACCAGGGCCAGACTCTCCTACAAACAAGCTACTACCTAACGTTTATTTCCACGACATCCTAAAACTCCCAACTGAATACAAGACTAAGTCATGTACTGACACTTGAGATAAATAAACAAAACAATACATAAATAAATATAACAAATAATTAATAACTAAATTTAAGATTATTCCAACAATCACCCCCATAATCTTAAATTTATGAAGCACTTCTCTTCATTTTGTGATGCACTTCTCACCACCATCTCTTCATTTTGTGATGCACTTCTCACAAAGGTTGATTGATTATGTTTTATTTGGAAGTCTAGGAAATTAGTTGATTGATTTTGTCAGTTGTCAGTAGAGATTTTATAGGATCGTGAGAAAATAAAGGTTGTAGTGGAGATAATGTAGGGGTATTTAGCTATTTTCTAGTTACCAGTACTGGGTGTTTTTAGCTTATATATCTTGCATGTAATCAGTTTTATAAAAGGTGAGGAGGAAGAAGTGAATACAATGTAGTCACCTGGTGAATTAAGTTTTGATAATTATTGTTCTTATTATTTCTTTTATCATTTAGTCTTTTAGTTTCTACTGACATCTCCTTGTTTAAAGGAAGTTTTCATGTCTACCAAGTTGGATAGTGCGAATTAGTGCATGCAATGGAACTATATGTGAGCTTGTAGGGTCACCTTGCAATTGTACCCTTCTACCTCCAAAAATGTCAACCAGTGGTACCCCAATATGACCTCCTAAATTCCAACTAGAGAGGGGAGGGAGGGGGGGGGGGGGGAATCAACAAGAACAATGCCTTTACATCAGTGTTTGACCGTGCCTGAGTGTTTAAGGTTTCCAAACCTCCAAAAACCATCAGAGATGGCTCAGTAGCTTCATTTGACCGGCCGTCTAACTTTTTATTGAAGCAACTATTATTTCTTTGTAATTGAACTTGTTCTGCACCTGCTTGAAGTTTTTCGGTATATAATTTGAACCTTTTCATGCATGTTATTGGTGACGAACGATAGTGCTTTTGTGATAAGATATATATAACATTCAGGTGAAAACGTGATAACTGCGTGAGCCAAAGATTTCGCAGAACATTAGGTAAAATCGAAGTACACAATCTTAGGAAAGCAAATTAGAATCGAAGTAAAATCAGAAGTTGAAACTCTTCTAAATAAGCACACGGTCTCAGGTAATATTCGACAGACACTAACATATAATCTCTTCTATGTCCCTAAAAAACATTGCTATATATAATCCCAACATCAGTTCCTTTCATTTCCAAGCTGAAACTGGAAAACAATCAAATTCCAACAAATTCTCCATTCCAAATCTGTAACTGACTGAATGTACCATTTACTCCCGTACATCGACCATGCTAAATAAATAAAGGAGAAAATAATACAGTGTTTCTTATGCTTAAAGTAAATAACATAAATCGGGCTCTAACAATGCGACCTTGTTACTATTAAGTACTTGGTGTAACCCTAATAATTATTATTTTATTAATGGCCTTCTTCAAGAATTTCAATTATTTATCTACACCACATTTAGGAAAGCACCCCGCTGTTGCACAAGGAATGGATGCATTTAGCTTAATATGGATATTTGTAATCCAAATGACGACTATTTATATCTGATAGAGCCTCAATCAGATACACGTATTCGAGACGTAATAAAAGGGATGTCTAGGCTGTCTAATTGATAGTATTAAAACAATTAGAATATTAGATTATATGCTATAATTAATTAGTATGAAATCTGGGAGAATTAATGAATATCTTCTTCTATATTTGGAACGTACGGAATGTAACAGAATATATTGTCAAGAGGGGAGTGTGAGAGAGGCAGGCAGAAATTAATTTGTATTGAGCTACGTATTCTCTAGGGAGAGTGCCAGGTCTCTCGAATGCCTGGGTATTTATCTTTCTGATATTATAATCAATAAAACACATTCGAATCTCTTATATTTTCCGGCTATTATTGATGTTGTTGCTGATTTATATCGATGGTTCTACCGATTTCTTTTTGAAATAATACAAATTTAGATGAGTATTGTTAACATGCACAACCTAGTTGAAGGCCACCTTAAATCTCATTCACAATTTGACCTTAAAAGTTCCCGGAGACGTCAAATAAGAGTAACCGACTTTTGTGTTGGAAGGGGAGACATTAAGTGGGCGTTTAATCGTTTACCCGACCTTAGCGTTCTTTTTGGTATAACTGAAAATCTGATCGATGGCCTGAGGAACTGCTTATAAATAATTTATTTGTGCGCAATTGCACATTGTGTGTGAGCAAGTAGCTTTCACTCTTCTAGAATTGTTAATATTTTTTTTTAAGTTATATGTATTTGTACAATGGGGAAGGGAGTGAGAAATTGAAACATGACCATAATCATGGAGGAGGCTTGCATGAACCACCATGATAAACCTCCAACATGAGTTACTTGTTACAAAATTTATAATCATTATGCGGCCATTTGGATCATGAGATTCCAACCCGGTTAAATGGAATGGGAGATTTTAATACAAAAATGTAATTGAACCTCATTCCTATTCTCGTGAACCGGGTTGGAATCCCATGATCCAAACTGGCCCTAATTATTAAATAAAATTAACTGATCTAAAAATAAAACTTAAATCTGAAAAACAATAATATAAGCACAATGAAACTAGAAGTGTTATGAGCAGATAAATACAAAAAAATGACTGCAAATTAGAATAAATAATTAATATGTAATTAAGGATACAAATCTAAATAATAGAACAAACTATGTCAAGTAAAACAGACAATGCAAATAAGAGTAAAAAAAGACAAAAAACAAATAGAAATTGTAAATTTGGATGAATAAAAAGTAGGAGAGAAATTTATCATGTCAATACAATAAACTAACAAATTTTGTAAACAAATAAATGATGTAAAGAACATATCGATATAATAATTTTAAAATATTATTGATATAAAAGTAATCACATTTTATGAAAAAGCAAATATATATATATATTTTTAAGATTATTCGTAATGAATTGAAGTATTGAGCTAATACTATGCCTACAAGTTATGTAGAATACAAAATATATATAAAACAAATAACAAACTGGACAGTAATATTTATCCAGGACAATTTCATGATATTCTCCACATATGTCGTATGGCTTCTACTTGATTGCTTAATACCAATGTATAAGAATTGCTTGTAGCAGGAAGCAGATACTTAAATTTTTTAATAGTAGAAATTATTCCTTCCTTTGTAATGTATGTTCCGTTTTCAATTCATGAAAGCGTCCATTTGAAACTTTTAAAATAACCCTTTCTTCTCCTTCAGATCCAGTCTAAATATTGGAGTTGTTAGTTTGAATGTTGATGCATGATAATGAGATTAAGATAGTAATCTTAAGGTGTTCTGCCAATTTGAACTGCTATCAATGGAAAGAAAGTACGTCTTTCAGATTTTGTCCCTTGGAAACGGGCTTTCTCCCATAACAGATAGCAGTAATTAGTCGTCTGGGTACTTTTTTAGCTGACTTGAATTCCATTATGTACTAGAATAATGCTAGTATATGTGTGCCTCGAACAAATTGCTATTAAATAAACAATGTGTGTTTATCATGAATACCCACCGCTCTTCAAATAATGATTTAACATGTCTTATGCATATGTATTTTGTCTCAGAAAACAAGTAACAGAACGTATAAATATGAAAATCAGTCCTTGAGAGATGAAGAGGCCAAAGACATTCTACCTGGTGAGATGAGGTCGTCTGGACATGATTTTGTAGCGACTGAATTCTTTGCTCATCCAAGGCACAGCAAGTTAATGAAACGTCATCAAGTTGAAGGCTTCAATTTTTTGGCGAGAAACCTTGTAAATGATAATCCAGGTGGCTGCATCCTGGCCCATGCTCCAGGATCTGGAAAAACTTTTATGATAATCAGTTTTATACAGAGTTTCATGGCAAAATATCCCTCAGCAAGACCACTCGTAGTACTACCCAAAGGTATCTTGCAAACTTGGAAGAAGGAGTTCCTCAAATGGCAAGTAGATGATATTCCTTTACTTGATTTTTATTCTGTGAATGCTCATGGTAGACCTCAGCAACTGGCAGTTCTGAAACAGTGGGCTACGACACGAAGTATTCTCTTCCTGGGATATACACAGTTTTCTTCAATTGTATGTGACTCTAATACCAATGAAATTAATTCTGCCTGTGAGAAAATTCTGGTAAAGCAAACGTCAATTCTCATCATGGATGAAGGTCATACTCCTAGAAATGAGAATACTGATCAGTTGGCTGCCCTTGAAAGGGTCGAGACACCTCGAAAGGTCGTGCTTTCTGGAACGCTTTACCAGAACCATGTGAAGGAGGTCTTTAACATTCTGAATCTTGTACGACCAAGGTTTTTGAAGCTGGAATCATGCAAGGATTCTAAAAGGCGTATATTGAGTATAATAGAAACCACAAAGAAAGGAAACTTGTTGAAGAAAAGTAATCATGAGTTTTATGAGATGGTAGAAGTATCGCTCCTGAGGGATGGCAACCTTGACCGCAAGGCACACGTCATACAAGGTCTTAGGGACATGACTAGCAAGGTTCTTCACTTCTACAAGGGTGATTCCCTGGACGAACTGCCCGGCCTTGTTGATTTTACGTTGTTTCTGAATCTAAGCCCGCAACAGAAACTTGAAGTTGTAGAACTGAAGAAATTAAGAGGAAGATTCAAAATTAGCTCTGATGGAGGTTCAATTTACGTGCACCCAAAGTTAAAAAAACTTATAAAGTACACTGAAAGAAAAGACAGACTTGATGAGGCCAAGATTGACAAGATGCTTCAGCGTTTGGATATTAATGCAGGAGTAAAAGCCAAGTTTTATCTTAATCTGCTTCGTTTGTGTGAGTCGACTGGCGAGAAGCTCCTAGTGTTTAGTCAATACCTTCCTCCTATGAAGTTCCTCGAAAGATTAACAGTGAAGGTTAAAGGTTGGAGTCTGGGAAAGGAGATCTTTATGATCACAGGTGATTTGGATAATGATGCTCGAGAATTGAACATGGAACACTTTAACCACTCTTCAGATTCCAGAGTTTTATTTGGATCTATTAAAGCCTGTAGCGAAGGTATATCACTTGTGGGGGCTTCTCGAATAATTGTACTGGACGTTCATTTAAACCCAGCAGTTACTCGCCAGGCAATTGGGCGTGCATTCCGACCAGGCCAGGTGAGAAAGGTGTACACATACCGACTGGTTGCTGCAGGATCACCGGAAGAGGAAGACCACTCCACTTGTTTTAAGAAGGAGTCTATTCCGAAGCTGTGGTTTGAATGGAATGGGGTCTGCCGTCCAGAAGATTTCCAGCTGGAGAAAGTTGACGTGACAGATTGTGGCGATAATTTCCTGGAAACCCCGAGTTTACATGAAGATGTTCTTTCTCTTTACAGAAGGTCAGTAAAAAGTTTTGCTTTTGGTTTTTTTTCCCCTGTTTTTGGTAGCTTTTTGTAGATTTAGATTCTAGTTTCTTGATTTTGTTCAGGTAAATGTTTGCAACATAATTGCTGTGTGTTCAACAAGTACCATCTTGATCAATGTTGTACAGAAGTCGCTGGGCCTCTTCAGGAATTTAATCATAACTCATTGGCGTATATATAGCATGATATCGTTTAGGAATTTGTGAAGTTTCTGTCTCTTAACTACCATGAACGGATCACCTAGATTTTATAGTTTTCGAAGTAGTTGTAGTTTATTTATTCGGAAAGAATGATGTTAATGAAGTCAAGTTTACTCATTTTGAAGTAGGTTCCATAGACCATTGTGATAGTCTGGTAGATGCATAATTTTTGGAGGTTTGTTGTTCTTGTTCTGAAGCATTCTCAGACTTGATGATTTTTTTTTGAATAGTGCAATTGCAATTTGCATGCTAACCAGTTTACTGGTGCAGGCTACATATGTGTGTCTAGATAAATATTTTCATTTTCTTGTTGTCAGTTCTAATCAGTTTCAGCATATATTAATTTTACTAGGTTTCCTGCACATATAAAATTTTGATTATTCGATTTAGTATGATAATGTATTTACTACTACTTTCTGGAGGCCAAGGCCTTGTTTACCCCTTTTCATAATCAAACTGCCCAAAGCCAAAATACATTTGAAGATTTGATCTGAATGCAAGTTTGGTTGTGGATGTGAATACCCAGGAATATCCATATATTGCTCAGTATACTCGGGATTGTGGTCCTTTCTACTTATGCGCATTCCATATATCTCTTTCTACTCTCTACTCTGTAGAGTCCTGTCCTGCTTTGCGAATTCACAACCAAACTTTGCATTCAAATCGAATCTTCTAAATACTTGTAATTTTAACTAATGATGTCTCCAAATTTAAATCCCTCGAGCTCTCAAAGCTTGTTATGCAACAACAATGCATAAACTCAATTAATCAATGGTATTCGTGAATTTACTAGTGAAACAAACTCTTGTTATTATGAAACAACAATGCATAAACTCAGTGAGTCAATGGTATTAGTAAATTTACTAGTGAAACAGACTCATAAAGCCAAGTTGCGTTGAAATTTACTCTGTAACTAACAGTTTTTAACAGAACCGGTGCCTATTTATGAATTTTCGGCATCGATCACCTCTCCTGGTAGAACCAACGCATAATTTATCTTCTTCAATTCTTTCCCAAATTTTATAGCAGCAACCTACTTGTACCTAATACATTACAAAATCACATCATACAAAATAAAACCATGGTCTGAAATCAAAGAAACAGGAAAAATAAATTAACTTCGGGTGTTGTGGATTCACGATCTACTTTCGATCTTGTTCCTCTTCATATTATCTGGAACAAAAACAATCATATTTTAGCAATCGAAAAAATAAATTTCAATCAGTAGTATAACGATAACATAAAGTGCAAAATCAAAATTTGCTAGAGAAAGATGAGCTCGGGAACACGAGTATAATTTGGTTATATTGTGTATATATATGATAAAAATATTTTATTAAGGAAGTTTTTCTTATTGTAGAAAGGTAACGAAATTTATTTTGTTTATAATAATACATTTTTAGCTATAAATTCGGGATGAAAAAGGAAATTATAATTATTAATATTTAAAATTGCAAATCTCTACAAAAATTAGAAAAATAGATTTAGACGATTTAAGAGGCACCTATATTAGCAAATTTTTATAAGTTATAAAAAAGCTAAGTTGTAGTTATTAACACTAAAAATTCGAGAAATATAAAGGAAATAACAATTTTTACCATTAAAAATTGCAAAATTCTATAAAAATTAGAAAAATAGATCGAAGCGATTTGAGAGGCGCCACCTCACTGCTCCCATCTTCTCCCTTATATAATAGTATACTCGCGGCGGTCTTGTAATATTTTTTAAAAAAGTCAAAATATAAATTTAAGAAAAAAATCAAAAAAAAATGTCTATAAATAAATTAATGAACACAATATTGTACTAATTTTAATATATATAGACAACTAAATAAACAATATAATTATTTTTTATGTCGAGTTTGTATCATTTTTTCTTAGACGGACACCCGTTGTAATAAATACATATAAGCCGTGTGTCGTGATGGCCTTGTAATATTTTTAATTTTTTTCAAAATATAGACTACTTAAGAAAAAATAAAAAAAATATCTATAAATAAATTAGTGAATATTGTGTGTAACGGTTTTTTAGGCTGACACCCGTTGTAAGAAATACATATAGATAATAAGGCAGATTTGATTGAATTAATTAAAAGAAGACGTTGAAATATTATGATCAAGAACAATGAGAAGATAATAATGATAAATTAACAATTAATAATAAATAAATAAAAACAGAATGGTAAAAGCTTAAAACTTTTGTGGCAAGTTTATGAGGTGCTTCTACTTCTCAAACAAATTAATATCTCCTAATTCTTGTTTATCAAGGCCTTATAAAATCGTTTATAACATTTCAATTATGAATTATTTTATAAAAATTGGAGAAAAAAATTTCTATAATATATATCAAAATAAATTAGTGAACATAATGTTGTACAAATTAAATATACGTAGAAAAGAAAATTTATATTTAAACATTTTATAGACCAATTAAATGTCACATTTTATAGGCCGACATCCGTCGCAAAAAAATATATATAGGTAAAAAGGTATGAACAATATGCAATACTAAAAATTTTCGTACTAACCGCGGTCTCAAACTTCCCATCTCTACTCACACAAAAAAATACTAATTTCTTGAATATCATTAGACAAAATAATAAAAAAAATTAAAGTGTTACGTATATATTATGATAAAATAAAGTGAACATCTTAGAAATTTTGTAAAATGTAATTAAGATTTCAGATACTTTTTCAACTTCAAATTTGTTAATAAATTTTTTAATTATATGTCTTTTTTTAATATGTCAAAGAAATTTTTTAATTTTATATCTTTCTTATAAATTCAATCCTCCTTCCTTTTGTATGTCTTTTCAAGTTCGAATAAGTAAAAGGAAATTAATTATTAATATTTCTTTTCTAATTTCAAATATGTTAAATAAAACTTAATTATATGTCTTCATTATAAATTCAAAATTTTCTTCAATATGAATTAAAAAAAAAATTTGAATGTATTTTCTACTTCCAATATATAATTTGATTTGAAAAAACAAATTTAAGGGAAAATTTAAATGTAATTTGACTTCTGGAGAAAGTTTTTGTAAATTTAAGGAAATTAAATTATTTCTATATTTTATTTTTAAAATTCAGAAAATTTATAAAACAAAAAAAAAAAAATTGAAGCGATCGAAGAGTCATGTAATTGTCGTGAAATTCTCCTCTATTAGCGATACACCCTTAGTCCTTATAATCAGTACTTTAAAATTTTGTAGCATCTTTTTAGACCATTTTTTGCTTCACATTGACATCCTGGGATTTCCCTCCTGTTTCCTCTTAATTATTGGACTGGAACTCGTTTATGCACTCGGCGGCAGGGATTGCGGTCAACTGTTACGACTGGATTTCTGCCAGATCATGTTCGGTCGGACCTGTAATGAAGAAGAATGTGAGGGTTTGGCCCCCGATTCACCTCCGGTATGAGAATGAGTCAATCGGTCCTTCGTAGGTTAGACTGAACGTAAAGAATTTGTGTTTGTGTAATATGCTCAGTGTATGAAGAAATGATAGAACCTGTATATTAATCCCTCCTCGTTTCTCACCACCTATCATGCAGGTAATCGTGATTGTAACCGTCGGATGATGGAGGTCATGCGCCCTAATGGGCCAGGAGCTGTCGGGGTAAATGGGCCTTCGTTTGTATATGGGCCTCGGTCGTTCTGGAGAATCGGATAAACCTGTTACACAAGCCCACGAAGGGTTTCGATGATGGACCTCCAACAGCCTCCATGGCTTCATGTTTGTTAACATATTCAAATTTACTCCATTTTTATTAAATTCACAACTTTTCTGAAAAAATTATACTCAAATTAACAACAATAATAAAGGAGAAAGTAATAACAAAACATAATCTAATTTTCAAAAAAAAAAAAATAACAAAACATAATCTATAATCTATATAGCCCTGGAACACTCTAAATTAAATAACAAAAAAAAATGGGAATATGTAACATACTACGTTCAACAAAATCTCATACAGAAATTTATTGATAAAAAAAATAAAAATCTAAAAAATATACGGGATTGATAACCAATGATTCTATGCAATACATGATACATGAGGGTGAAGAACAACATGATAAAAGTTATTTAGTAAAAAAAACATGATAAAAGTTATCCAATTGCATCTCACATAAAACGAACAATGAAGTTTGGAATTGTACAAATATAGTTCATTGGATACGTTGAACACTATTAAGCAAGAAAAATTAAAAGAGCCAAAAAGTTGGGATGATAATCTTTATAAATAGGTGAAGATAGCCTACTTTACGTTCGTGTTGGCAAAAATTCTAGTGTAGCTCTGCGCCGTGTTCACAAATTACAATGGCATCAAGTTGAATCACCAACTTTCATCTGTATAGAAATACATGTAAAAATAAGATTAATAAAATTTGTATTTCATGCCGATACATAAGCTGATTATAAGCAGATTGTTAAAGTATATAGCACTTTGTCAAAAGTATCAAGCAACTTTCGGCTATAACTTTCGGCTACAACATCTTTCGGCTACAACATCTTTCGGCTCCTGATTATATGGGTTGTTTGTTTATGTTTTCTCTTCTTGTTTTATTCCTTTCAGTTTGGCTATAAATAGCCTTGTATTAGTCCTTTGTATAATCAAGCTTCATATAAATCAATACAAGAGTGTTTAGTTTCTCTTACATTGGTTTTCCTGATTCTTCATGGTATCAGAGCTTTAGCCTCGTTCCTCAGTTGTTCCGCTGTGCCTCCATTATTTCCGACGACAAGCATTGTTTCCGGCCACAGAATACCACCAACCAGTCTTTGTGTCATTTAAACAAACACCTGGTGCTCATAAACCATAAATCGAGTCAACTAAAACAAGCCCTCGTTGTCTCTGCCTCTCTCACCATTATATCACAAACACCACCACGTCTCCACCGCTTTCCTTCTTCTTCTCCGGTAATTGACCGTTCGTTTCCTCCGCTTTACCGCTTCGCTGCTCATCATCCTCTTCAACAAGTCGTTCGCTCATCACCGTCACCGATTCAGTTACTGGTCGTAAACGATGGCGCCAAAGATGCGGAGATGATGGAGGAACCGACGGTGCCATACATCTCAATATCTTTTTCACAACATCTTTGTGGTTATTAATATTCTCAAAGAGCCTGTTAATCTCTTTTGGGCCAAATCTTTAAACTTTTTTGGCCACTGATTTCTCTTATTGGGCCTGTCTTAAAACTAGCCCACCTGATCCACATCATAAGTTCATTGGTTTTGTTTTAAATATTATTGTGAATATTACACTTCAACCCCTGGATTGTTTATTTTCTACATTACAGTCCCCAAAGTTTTCAAAAGTTTCACTTCGATGGAAAGAGAAAGTAGTTCACCGATTCAAACAATTTTGAGCGGTTCAAACTATTTATCTTGGTCTCAAGCTATGCGTAGCTTTCTCAAAGGAAAACGTCTTTGGAGGTACGTTAACGGGGATTTCACTATTCCTACCAAGGAGAAGGATGAAACTGATTCACAACTGAAAGATCGCATCGAAGAATGGGATGTCAAAAATCATCAAGTTATTACATATTTTAGAAACTCTTCCGTTTCTAAAATTAATCTACAATTTGGAAATTTTGACACCGCAAAAGAAATATGGGATCTTTTGCAATCTCGGTACACTACATCCGATCTTTCTCATCAATATCAGATTATACACTCTCTCAGTAAGCAGATACAAGAACCTGGTCAATCTGTCGCTGATTTTCTATCTCAAATACAAGCACTTTGGGATCAACTGACTTTGTCTGAACCAAAGTGGAAAAACACAGAGGATGCCGCACTTTATCACACATATCGTGATCAACAACGACTCATCCAGTTTTTGATGGCTCTTACTCAGGATTTTGAACCACTTAGAGCTGCTCTTCTCCATCGCATTCCGCTACCCTCTTTGGAGAGTGCTTTAACCGAACTTATTTCTGAAGAAACTCGACTTGGCATCGGCAAAATTATTCCCACGACTGATACTGTCCTAGCTGTACCTCCAGTACCCACTTATGACAAACCTTTTTGTAGGTTTTGTCGTCAAAATGGACATGTAACTAAGGATTGTGCAGCTCTTCGCAATCACACATGCCAACATTGCCACCAAAAGGGTCACTACTCAATACAATTCTGCAAGAAAAGGCCATCCTTCCGTCCAAGTAAAATCTCCCAGTTTTCCGCTGCTGTAACCTCTGAACCTACATCAGAAACTGCAACAACCTCATCAACAAGCAACCTTGAATCATTACTTAGACAGGTTTTATCCAAAACTAGTTCTCCATCCACTGCATTCTCAGTCACTACAGGTACTTCTTGGTATTTTGATTCTTCTTGTTGCGATCATATGACAAATGATTCATCCCTATTTACCAAGAAGACACAGAGTTCCCACCTTCCAACCATTCAAACAGCAGATGGTTCAACTATGAATGTGTCACACATCGGGGATGTATCCACGGATGATCTTTCCCTCCATGACACATTTTTTGTTCCAAATCTTTCACTTAATCTTATCTCTATTGGCCAACTTTGTGATCTTGGTTTTAATGTCATTTTTACCCCTTTTGGTTGTCAGGTACAGGATCCTCAGACAAAACAAACGCTTGAGACAGGACGTAGATGTGGAAAGTTGTTTGAGCTCACTTCTCTTCATCTACCTACACCAAAGTCATCATCTTATCTAGCTTGTGCGGTTTCATCCAGTACTTGGCACTCTCGGTTAGGCCATCCATCTTCCACTCGTTTACATAGTCTTATTTCAAAAGGTCACTTAGGGAGTGTAAGTGAAGACAAAATTGAATGTGTGTCATGTAAACTAGCAAAACAACATGTACTTCCTTTTCCTATTCATTATGAAACATCATCTTCTACTTTTGATCTTATTCATTCTGATATTTGGGGTCCCTCTCCAACTCCCACTATGGGGGGATCGAGATATTATGTGATATTTGTTGATGATTTTCTCGTTTCACTTGGATATATATCCTGAAACATCGTTCATAATTAGGAGAAACTTACAAAAATTTTGCCACAATGATTCACACTCAATTTAAAAAGAAAATCAAACTATTTCATGCCGACAATGCCAAAGAATATAAAGAATCTGATCTCACAAATTTTTTAGCCTCTTATGGTACCCTTGCACAGAGTTCTTGCCCTTATACATCTCAACAAAATGGTCGGGCTGAACGTAAACATAAACACATTCTTGATACCATTCGAGCCCTTCTCATTTCTTCTTCTTGTCCGGAATACTTTTGGGGAGAAACTGCACTCACTGCTGTGCACACTATAAACATGATTCCTTCTCGTGTAATCAATAACGTGTCCCCTTATGAAAAATTATATGACAAACCTCCTTCATATGATTCTCTTAAGGTGTTTGGTTCTGCTTGTTTTGTTCTTCTTCCTCAACATGAGAGAACAAAACTCGAACCACGTGCTCATCTTTGTTGTTTTATTGGCTATGGTAGTGGTCAAAAAGGATACCGTTGTTGGGATCCTATCTCGCAATGTCTTCGTGTCTCTCGAAATGTTACTTTCTGGGAGCATAAAATGTTCTCATCTATGTCAGATTTTCACATTGACACTTCTACTAGCATTTCTCCCTTTATAGATCCTTTTGTTGATCTACATCCCAGTGATAAATATATAGAATCTCCGACCTCTTCCTCTGATATACAGTCAACAGATCCTTCAGTTGAGCTCATACAACCATCTCCATCTACTATTATCCCTTCGGCAGCAGGTCAGTCTGAGGTTTCCAGTACCGAGCCTCCCACTTTACCATCCCATGAGCACACTCATCGATCTACTAGGGTAAGAAAACCTTCTGTTCGTCTTTCTGATTATCATGTTTACTCTGTTGTACAATCATTGCATGAGCCTCAAACATATAGAGAGGCAAGTGTTAATCCTCTTTGGCAGAAAGCTATGGCAGAAGAACTTCAAGCATTAGACAAAAATCATACTTGGGATCTGGTTACCTTGCCTCCTGGCAAAACAGCTGTGGGAAGTCGATGGATCTATAAAATTAAGACAAAAGCTGATGGCTCCGTTGAGAGATATAAAGCCCGTCTAGTTGCTAGAGGCTTTACTCAGGAGTATGGCATTGATTATGAGGAGACTTTTGCACAAGTTGCTCGTCTTACATCTGTTCGGAGTTTACTCGCTGTTGGAGCATCAAAACAGTGGGACATATGGCAAATGGATGTCAAAAATGCTTTTCTTAATGGCAACTTAGATGAGGAAGTTTATCTCAAACCTCCTCCTGGTTTTGATCAATCACCAGGTCAAGTGCTCAAGCTTAACAAGGCGTTGTATGGTCTTAAACAAGCACCTCGAGCATGGTTCGAGAAATTTAGCAAAGTCATTAATGAGCTGGGATTTTCTTCTAGTCCATATGATCATGCTCTCTTTATTCTTCGAACAGATCGAGGAACTGTTCTCCTTCTCCTCTATGTGGATGATATGATTATCACTGGAGATGATACTGCAGGTATATCCGAACTTAAACAATTTCTCAGTCAGCAATTTGAAATGAAAGATCTTGGTTCATTAAGCTACTTCTTGGGTCTTGAGATTTCTTCTGTACCCACTGGCTACACCCTTTCTCAAGTTAAGTATGCATCTGATCTATTGTTGAAATCTGGAATCAGCGACTCTAAGATTACATCTACACCTTTGGAATACGGGGTCGAACTTAACTCCAAAGATGGTGACCTACTTGACAACCCTACATTGTATCGTCAGTTGGTAGGAAGTCTGATTTATCTTACTGTCACTCGTCCCGAGATTGCTCATGCCGTTCACATTGTTAGTCAATTTATGGCAGCTCCCCGCACTCCTCACTATACGGCGGTCCTTCACATACTTCGTTATGTTAAAGGCACCATCTTTCATGGACTATATTATTCACACAACTCCTCACTTGAGTTACATGCCTACTCTGATGCTGATTGGGGTGGTGATCCCACTACCAGATGTTCCACTACAGGATTTTGCTTCTTTCTGGGTGACTCTCTCATCTCTTGGTGCAGTAAGAAACAATCCCTTGCCTCAAAATCCAGTGCCGAGTCAGAATATCGAGCTCTGGCTGACACCACACAGGAATTAATTTGGCTACGATGGTTACTTGAAGAAATGACTGTAACTCATTCTCCAGCCACTATCATCTATTGTGATAGCAAAAGTGCTAGGGACATTGCTCACAATGATGTCTTTCATGAACGCACTAAACATATTGAGATCGATTGTCATTTCACCCGTCAACAGGTTGAAAAAGGCACAGTTCGTCTTCATGCTGTCTCTAGTGCTGACAATACGGCAGATATATTCACGAAAGCTCTTCCTCCCGGATCTTTTTATGATCTAGTTTGCAAACTCAAGTTGGTTCAACCATCTTCAGTTTGAGGGGGAGTGTTAAAGTATATAGCACTTTGTCAAAAGTATCAAGCAACTTTCGGCTATAACTTTCGGCTATAACTTTCGGCTACAACATCTTTCGGCTACAACATCTTTCGGCTCTTGATTATATGGGTTGTTTGTTTATGTTTTCTCTTCTTGTTTTATTACTTTCAGTTTGGCTATAAATAGCCTTGTATTAGTTCTTTGTATAATCAAGCTTCATATAAATCAATACAAGAGTGTTTAGTTTCTCTTACATTGGTTTTCCTGATTCTTCACAGATTAAATTAATTAAGGAATTGAAACGTATCAATGCATGACAATAATAAAAGAGTTGATATCATGCAGATTGCTAATGAGCTCTTGAAGGTTTCTCCTAGCGGTGAGGTTGCACGCTCCTCTTATGTTCCAATTAAGTAGAGAAAAGCTATCCATTAAAACTTATGATAGAAAAACTGAAAGAGTCTGAAATTAATCTGATAAACTTTTAGTGATCTCTTCCATCGCTTTCTCTCTATCCGATGCTACTATTAGTCCCATTAGCTCTCCAACCTCCACTATCTGCTCTACTAAACTTGGAAGGGCCTTCTTAGAAGCTTCTGAGTCGAGGTTGGGTTTTGACGGTTCTGCCTTATACAAGATTAAGGCCTGGCTTTGATCCTTGCTTAATTCTGCGTTTGTAGAACTCCTTTTGGACTTCTTTAATCACCACCCAGAAAGATTCTTCCCCTATCAGAACCTTGAATGTTTCCTTGATTTTCCTGACTTGATTAGTGTATGTATATACACACTAATGGGTTTGGAAGATTATCTTCAAAGGGGTCTTGAGGTTCCACTGTTAGAAAGGTGCCCCATTCTTTTACGATTTTATCCCAATTTGAGCTGTTCCAGAGACTGATCGGAAGCCCATCACATTTCAGCCATGCTTTTCTGGGTAAAAGCAGTTCTTTATGTTTAACTTCTAAAAAAGAAGAAAACCATGGATCTAACCATCCTAGATCCATATTATCCTTTTCTCTTTTAGTGGGAAAAGTGATGAGGAATTTGTTTTGTGAAAGGCCTTTAAGCTTTAATTTATCAATCCATTCTTTCTGCATTTTTTCGAGAATAGAAGAAGCAGATTCCGCGTTTCTGGCGAAAGCTATGAGGCTAGCCTCCATTTCCTCTTCTGTATCTTGTTCCATGCTCAGCCTTAGGACCCTATGGTTTAGGAACATCTTTTCATCCGTGAATGTACCAGCAGTTTTTGCTACCTTTTCTGGATCCAATGTGGAGAAGCGAGGATCCTTGCTAGTGTTAGGCTGCTTAGCAAAATCCTTGGTGGTACTCTTACGAGGGCTAGATTTATGACCAGTACATCCAATCTTCTTAGCATGTGTAACAGTGAGATCATGACCCTGAAAAGCGACATTGTTACAACCCGTAAGAATTTTGTTTGCTTCATTCTTATTGATAGGCACGATGAAACCAAATCTTTTGTTGTATTTGTCTCTCTTTTTAGGGAGAATAAAACCAAACCAAACCAAACATACCCAGTATATCCCGCTCAGAGCAGGGTCTGGGGAGGGTAGGTTGTACGCAGACCATGCCCCCACTTTTTAGGGTAGGGAGATTATTTCCGTGAAGACCCTCGGCTAGGTGCACGACATATACGGTGTGTGCTATATACTAAGGAATCTAAAGGATACGCGACAAAGAACACAGCAATACCTGGGCCCATGGCTTTCTCCACACGGGACTTACCTACCATGCCCCTAGATACCACCAAGCGAAACTCCCTGTACCTGCACAATCGGGAAACATATGATAATAAAAACTAAATGAGACTGGAAAAAAATAGCGAAAAAAGCTAAACTCCTAAGATAAGGTCATCCGAGACAACCCAACTCTGAGGTTCTCCACTACAGAGCCGTCCCCTAGAAGAGAGTCCACCACTCTGATTTGCCGCCTCCACGAACACCTGTCTGCGGTCATGGTCTCATTTAGGTTCAAAGCCTTCATATCCAACCTAAGCTGCTCTTTTTAGGGAGAATGAAGTCTTTTAATGCTCCTTTATTTTTGAAGAAACTCCATGTTAAGACAGTAGTTGGTAGACAGTAGGCCTACACAACTGATCAGCTAGCTAATAGGACAATCAGCATTTATTTCCTAAGTCCTTTACCTGCTAGTTTGTTATACTTTTGTTTGTCTTATGTTTGTATGCTGTTATATACAGCCTATCTGTTGCAACTCTAATGTTAAGACTGATCAGTATTTGAATGAAACAATATTAGTCTCCAATCTGTCTTGCACTTGTTTCTCTCTCAAAAAGTATCATGGTATCAGAGCCACAAGTGTAGTTTTTCAGATTAGGAAGAACAGAACCATCAAACACTTTCAAAACACCAGTCTTCAAACACCAAAAATTCAAGGACCAGAAAATGGCGATCACCAGCAAATTTACATTTATAGATATGCAAAACCCACTGTTTCTCCACCCATCTGATAGTCCCATTTCAATCAGTGTGACTAAGCTTCAAGGAGCAGCTGATTATCGAACATGGAAAAGATCCATGGAGATTCAGTTGGCATCCAAAAGAAAATTGGGGTTTGTAGAAGGAACATAGTTGAAGAGCACGACCGATAAAACAGAGTCAGTGCAATGGGATACCTGTAATAATATGGTGATATCTTGGATTCACAACAATGTTTGTGACACAATCAAACAATCCATCTTGTTTGTCAACTCTGCCTCAGAAATATGGAAGATCCTTGAAAAAAGATTCCAGTTGAGCAATGGTTCAAGAAAATACAAACTGAGCAGAGATCTGTACAATTTGAAACAAAATGGTAGAAGCTTAGTTGAATACTACACTTCTTTGAGTGCTCTCTGGGAAGAAATTGAGGCTATGAATGTCCTTCCCCCTCTTACCACTACCTCAGATGAAACCAAAGCCCTCTTGACAGCCATCCAAGTGCAAAAGGATGAATCAAAACTGTTCCAGTTTCTTAATGGCCTCGATGACATGTTTAGCCCCCAACGTAGTCAGCTCCTAATGGCCTCTCCATTACCTAGCGTGGAAATGGCCTGTGCAGCCATACAACAAGAAGAGTCTCAACGGGATGTGTTACACGCAGTTGATGAGGAAATTTCGGCTATGTTTAGCAAGGGAGCTACAACACCACCCGAGCAATTGGTGACTTGCACAACTTGTAAGAAAAGAGGCCACACTACAGATGTTTGTTGGTCTGTGGTGGGCTATCCTAAGCGACACTATAGGATGATGAAACCAGCTGTGAGAGGGGGAGGCAATACAGGAAGAGGGAATGGACAACGTACCCACAATCACCGTTCTTCAAACTCGGTGCAAACAGCAGGTGGAAGCAAAAGTGAAGCATCAAATGTGGTTATGTCCCATCAACAATTTCAACAATTGCTGAAACTCATCCCTGGAAATGCTAGTCAGAGTGAAGAAGAGTATGATTCACCATTCTCAGGTATGATTACTTGTGGAGCTATTGAATCCACAACTCGAGAGTGGATTGTGGATTCGGGAGCTTCTGACCATATGACTTGCTCCCTGAATCTCTTGCATAATATTAGACCTGCACCTCCTCACTTAAACATCAAATTACCTACTGGGAATACTGCTAACATCACTCACATAGGAGATACAACACTGAAATGTGGCATTACTTTGGTCAATGTGTTGTTTGTTCCTCAATTCACTCACAACTTGCTATCTGTCACCAAATTGGGAAAAGATAATAATTGTGAAGTCAATTTTAAAGAAGGAAAATGTGTGGTCATGGACTCCGAATCTAAAGCTACTGTGGGCATAGGTTATCTTAAAAACAACCTTTATTATCTAAGTGATGTGACTGTGCTTGAAGATAAGAGGAAAAGTGTGTGTAATACTGTGTCTAAGTCATGTAAAGTCTCTTTTCACATCGACTTGTACACCTTATGGCACAATAGACTAGGACATATCTCAGATTCAAAGCTGAAGCTCATCCCTAGTTTGAAATCACTCACATGTCCAAAGTCAAAAGTTTGTTTGACATGCCCAATGTCACGTTTTACTAAACTGCCCTACACTTTGAGTGACTCCCATGCCTCTCAACCATTCGACTTGGTTCATATTGACACTTGGGGTCCGTATAAAGTCTGCACAAAGGAAAAGTATAGATACTTTCTGACCTTGGTTGATGACAATACAAGGATGACTTGGATATATCTGCTCCAAAAGAAGTCAGACTATGGAGCTACCTTGCAAACCTTCTATAACTATGTTGCAAATCACTTTCACAGCTCTATCACTTTCAAGCTCTACCAAGCTTGAGGGGGAGTGTTAAGACAGTAGTTGGTAGACAGTAGGCCTACACAACTGATCAGCTAGCTAATAGGACAATCAGCATTTATTTCCTAAGTCCTTTACCTGCTAGTTTGTTATACTTTTGTTTGTCTTATGTTTGTATGCTGTTATATACAGCCTATCTGTTGCAACTCTAATGTTAAGACTGATCAGTATTTGAATGAAACAATATTAGTCTCCAATCTGTCTTGCACTTGTTTCTCTCTCAAAAAGTATCACTCCATATCTCCTTGGCTGATGCTGCTGGAGGGAGGTTGTACACAAATATGTTATTCTCAATGCCCTGGCTACCTGTTGACTTGCCATCATCTTCTATGTTGTCAACTCCCTTTGTGTTGTCTGAATTCCTGAAGTTATCCCCACCTTTCACTATCTGGACATATGATGTGGTGCGATCAGATGATTAATCAATGACTTGTACTTTCTCTTGAGCCTCCTTGAATACTACTATAGATTGTCCTTTGTCATACTGGATTGTGTGAGGGGGGACTGAGCCAACATTGTCTTTGATGACAATCCCAGGTTGATATCTCCTATTGTGCATGATATTCCAAGAGTGTCCATGCTGAGTGATATTGTTGGTTACACTTAGGAGATTGCTGAGATGTTCTTTGTCGTCCTGCCTTCCTAATGACCCGTCCTTCCTTCCTACTTGTAAAGCCCTTTTGTCCTTCTTTGGGAGGCTTCAGGCTTCTATGATGGATTTGAAGTAACGCCTCTGAGATTGCTGCATCTGCACCTTCCTTAGCCTTCTGAAGAGTATCCATGTCCACCAAATCCTTGTTGCTACTAATGAACTCGATTTTTATGCTGTCTACCTTGCCTCTCCTCTCCATTTTAGAAAATAGTAAGAGATATATAAGATGTATAAATAAACTTTGTACTTATTTTTAATGTCCATTTTGTATCAAATTTTCTTAGTCAGATACCTGTTGTAATAAATACATATAAGTCGCGCTTCGCGACGACCTTATAACATTATTTCCTTGATTGCATATTTTAGTTTGAAAATTGAGATAATTTAGAAAATTAGATAAATAGCTTTCGAATTTTTTAAAAATCTATAAAAATTTATCTATAATCTCAATATAGATTGGTGAACACAATATTGTATTAAATATACATGATAATAAGATAAATTATTCATACATTTTGATACCGATTTTCTCTAACTACTTTTTAGGTCGACACTCGTTATATATGTTATAAAAATACTAAATGTACACAAAAATAAAAGTTAAAATACTATAATCCTCTTTGACTTTGATTTTGGTTTGCACACCAGTGAGATTTTTCCCATGATTCAATTAGAATTGGGAAATTTTGTTGTAGAAAAAAGGTTAAACTTGTTTTTCAAATCCTAACTATAATATAGTTTGTTAGGTCCGATAAGATTGTAGAAGGGGGGGTTGAATACAATCTATACCATTTTATCAAAATTTATTCGTTAAACAATTTTCACTTAAACGAATATTTTGTGCGGAATAATATAACACAAATTTCAAGTTGAATATAACAATATATTAACTTGATGGGTGTTACAAAATCAGTCCAAATGATTATCAAGTAATTAATAACTAATTAGAAAATTCAACATGAACTTTGCTAATTTAGTTAATAAAATCAAGATATCAATTTGTGAACTAGGAAACTTAATTCGCTAGTAGTACAAGAATCACAAGTAAACAAGTTCCAATGGATAGGATATTACAACTGAGATGAACTTGAATTTACAGAATTAAATTTGTAGGTGTTCTTGAGCTTGAGAGAGAGAGAGAGAGAGAGAATGGCTGCTGTGTGTATTTCTTGTGTTTAGCTCGACTGGTTTTTAATCTTCTGCATTCTGCTTCCTTAAATACACAGCCATAGTCATATTACTTAGTTTAAACTGATATGACAATCATTTTACATTAATATGACAATCGGTATGACTATCAATTGAATGTAATATGACTGTCCAGTTTAAATATGACTTTCGGTATAACAATCCAGCTCAATATGACATTCGGTATAACTCTCCATGTCAATATAACATTCGGTATAACTCTTCATTTGAATGAAATATGACTATCTCCTTTGAACTGAATATGACTATCTCTTCTATAAACTGAATATGACTATCGGTATAACTATCAGTTTGATAGTTATATCATCATATTTTTCAGTTTATAATTAATTAAATGATTTAATAAAAATCATTTAACTAATTATTCCTTTTTCATATTAATTCTTATTTAATTAATCTAATAATCATTTTAATAAATATATTAATTCTGATAGAATTAATTTATTTATTAACTTAATTACTTGACTTAATCAATTAAAATAGAATTAATATAAATTCTTTAATAGTCGATACTCTACTGAAAACCACGTAATTATGATAAGGAACATACATTGGCATGATGTTGACGCTCGATGTACTGTCTGGTTCATGAACGACTAACTCCAATCTCTGTTCTTCATCGTGACTTTAACACTGTGGTCTTTTTATACTCTTCACTCTCATCAATCATTCGGTACTGAAATTGTTTCTTGTCACTAATAGAAATCTCTGTCTTCTTAAATGAATCCACTTGTTTCAATGCTACCTTGAGGCCTGATCAGATATCTGAATCTTCTTCCAGTGTAAAACATCAAAACTATAGATTGACTTGTTGATTTTTC
This sequence comes from Saposhnikovia divaricata, assembly GCA_036435485.1. NCBI lineage: Eukaryota > Viridiplantae > Streptophyta > Magnoliopsida > Apiales > Apiaceae > Saposhnikovia > Saposhnikovia divaricata. Next base: position 22,031,365 of record CM071595.1, read on the forward strand.
TTCTGACGGTTATCATCTTTTGAGATTCCTGTGACAGTTGATATTATTTACTTATTACAATCTAGTTTAATTGGATTAGGATCCTCGAACTACAAATAGGCTGAGTCATATGCCTTTCAATCTCCCCCTATTTGTTTGTTATACAATAACAAGCAAATACCTAGAGGATTCTTCAACTAATCCCAATTAAACAAGTAAAAGAAAACACTTTAAATGCTAAGTAAATAATGTAAAAGTTCTGGTTCATATTAACATTATCCAGATTCAAACAGAAAAGATAAATACAAGATAGATGATCCTCTAGACTGATCATATAAGACAATTATTCTATCTTGTTCTATCAAAGCTCTAATGATATAACTTGTAGAGCTAATCTTCATTTACCACCTTCTTCCTCGTTGATTTCTCCTTCTTCTTGTTCATCCATATCAGGTAGATTCTTGATCAACTCGGAGTCAACAAGTAATTCCCTTCTGGATGACACATCTGTAGGATAAACCAGTGGTATTCCAAGTTTCTTTCTCAACTCACCTTGATACTGCTTGTACTTCTTCATGTTGGTCTGGGCATAGGATCGAATATGATTTGCAGCTTCAATCTTTTCTTGTGATGCAAAACCAGGATTTCGAAGAGCATATTCAACATATACCAAATGTCTGGCAAGGTGTGTATACAATTCTTCTGTCTGAAGATTAACAGTATGAATAACTTCTCCCTTAAGAATTTTAACTTGTGGAGGGTCATTTATAACTTCAGGACCAGCTCTAACAACAAACTCTTGAAATTTTTCATGAAGCAGTATGCCTAGTTCAGAAGATGTTCTTACTTTTGGTCTCAACACCCAAAGCTCTGACAGAGATCTATCATAGAAGAACTGAAGCGATACTTTGTGAGATCCGAGCTTATGACATTCAACAAAGATTAGTAGCTCACCATTCTTAGGATCAGATGCAGTGGTTATTCTCACAATTTCTGTCTTTAAAGCTTTCAAATACATATCATGTATAGGGTTCTTCTTTTTAAAGCTTTCAAAAATAGCAATCATCCGACGATCATCATAGTCAGAAGTTTGTGGTGAGTCAATTACCTTTTGAGCACGTTCCCACTTATCACCATTTTTGTACTTGATATACATCTTCCTAGCTTCCAGCTTTTGAGCATGTTGCTTTTGAAGTGCTTCCTGTTCAGCCTTTTGAAGTCTTTCATTATGAGCTAACTGTTCGAGTGTCTTCTTGAGTCTTTCTTCTCTCATAGACAGATTAGCTTCATTCTGTTCAAGTTCTTTATTTGCTTCAAAATTCATTCGTTGTGTTTCAACAGAATCAGGAATTATTTGCTCTTCATCATCCCAAAAACTGAGATCTGGTTCATCAAATTCTTCACCAACATCAGGAAACTGTAAGTCAGCAAACAGATCAATATCAGGTTCACCTGTATAGTAAAAACCTTCTACAGCATCATCATCTTCCTGTTCTGCTGCTTGATGAGTTGTCTTCTTCTTCCCTTCACTCCTATTTTCAATTTTCTCTTTACTTGCACTTCCTCCCCCTCTAGATTTCTCCCCCTTAGTTGAGGAATCCTCTACAGTTTTGTGACTTGTACCAGCTCCAGGGTCACTTATATCACTACCTCCAAAGAATTTCTTCTCTTCTGCTGTAAGTGAGTGAGTTCTGCTAATGATATTATATAAGTGTCTCAACCCCTTTGCTTGATGATCACTTTGCTTTTCAATCTGACTGAGACGATGTTCAGTGGTTAAGTGATTTTCATTTATGTTATTCTGAAGATCTTCAATCTGATTAGACATAGAAGATATAATAAGATCTTGAGCCACTGTGACATCTCCAGAGTCTTCGATTGCTTGTTGTTGAGAGAGCTTAAGTGCATTGATTTTGTTGTTGAAGATAGTTCTCATGTTATCCATATCAAACCTCAAGTTTTTATTGTCTTCTTCAGCTTGATCAAGACTTTCTTTCATTTGATTGAGTTGTGTTATGAGAGATAAAGTGTATGTGTCATTGTGTGCTCTCACCTCAATCGCTCTCTGAGTATCACTCACCTCACGTGCTAGTGTTTCACTCAGATTTGAAGTAATTCTCACATCACTCCTCTCATAATCCTGAGCTACATCCATTGTACCTGCACTAGAGATCACCCTAGCCTCCTCTTGGAAGGTCAGTGGTGGTGCAATGGGAGTTCGCAAATCCCGATCAACCTGTGAAGGTTCTTCTGCCGTAACAATGGCAGGAACTGTAACTTGCTCCTCTTGCATAATAATGTTTTCAGCTTCATGTGAGAAAATATCTTCCCCCATTGTGAGTAACAGGGGTGAGCTTGAAGGAATGAATGGGTTTATGATTGCCTTTGACATGGTTTTACCTTTCTTTTGTGATGGCAAATCTGTTTCACTCAAGATATCACTACTAGGGATAGCTCTTTTGAATGACAATTTCTTTCTACGATAGTGTTTGGAGAATTTAGGATCAGTGTTTGGTGCATTGACCTGGGATAAAGGTTGTGGATCTACAATCCCTTGGTCACTTCTCACAATCATTTGACTATCAGAAAGATATTGAGATTGGAAAGTAGTTGAGTCAAATACCTGATCATTGACATGTACATCATCTTCATTCTGAGTGGGTTGATCCACTGGAAGTTGATGTTCAAGAGCATTCAAGGGTTCAGAATCAGGTTGAGGTACTGGAACTTGTTCTGCTTCAGGCTGTGGAGCTTGTTGAATTAAAGGTATCTCACCATCTGGCTGTGGCATGACATTTGGCAAATGTATGTATGTAGACATATATGGTGTTATGACTACAGGAACATGCAACAAGACCTTAGAAGTATCCAGCCTAGTGTAGAACTTCTTGTTTGGTTTACCAGACCATTGAATTCGATCATTTGGAAACGGAGCAGGTTGATCCTTAGGCATAAGATGATTAAAAATTAGTGTAAAAAACCGAGGATAATGACACTTAACCAGTTTACCTTTTCCAAAGTTCTTTGTAGCCTTCTTCAATCGATTTAGCAGAATAGGCCATATCAAGCTGCCAAAATTGATTCTCCTATTGTGAGCAATTGAGAAACCAATTGACTGTAACATACCTGTGATGACAGTATTGTTACTCTTTGTAGAATTAGCAAACACCTTTGCTATGATCTCGAAGAAGATATTCCATTCTTGAACAAGATTGCTTTTGAGTGGTCGTTTAAGATTCAGTTGACCATGATAGTTGAGATTTGTGAAAAATTGAGTCAACTCATCATTTGAAGGCACTTCAGCAAATTGTTCAGTAGGAAGCCTCAGAGCAGCATTGAAGACAGATTCATCCACTGTATATGTCTTGTCATTAAAGTCGAATGAAAATGATCTTTCATCTGAGACAGCTGTAGTACACATTAGTTTAAGTGGACCATATTTCATGGGAACATTTGCAGTTATAGAATGGCTACAAATATTTTGTTCGTTTAGAAATTTTATCCAGGACTTGAACCTATCCACTGGGCAATCCTCGGGATTAAAATATCCAATATAATTGTGATTCACAAGCTCAAAATTATTATAAGCACCAGCCATTCCAAATCAGGGATTAAAATTAATAAATCTGCAAAATTCAACAATTTAACCCAATTAAATTACAAAATTCGAATTAATAAATCAATAAAAATTCGAAAAATCAAAATCTTCATCAAAAATTCTGAAAAATTTAGGCAATGATCTTGATATCAATACAAACACATGTATATTTTTAGATTTTGAAAAATCACAATCATTCCTCTTAAAATTCAAATCGAAAATCCGAAAGTTTCAAACTCTAAGTTTCTAAAACTCGATCCAAATCTTACATTTAAACCGTTGATTTGATGATTATTGACTGGGTAATCAAGTAATATCCTTAGAATCGTGTTTAGAGATGAAAATCGGGCAGCAATTCGACTGAAAACTGTGTGTATATTGTGTATGTATCGTTCGATTGCTTTGGGTGACTTAACACGCCAATATAACAATAACAGAGATATAACTGCTGAATATAACATACTTTCTTAAATATCAAATGGCTGTGATATGACTATCGGGTGATAGTCATACCGATAGTTATATTACGTGTAAACGTAATATGACTATCTTTGTTAGTAAGTTATATAACACTTAAATCTCTAATATAACTACCGAAAAACACATAATATAACAATCAAATCAACAGTTATACCGATAGTTATATTACTAGAAAAACACACAATATAACTATTAATTAACAACAGTTATATTTACAGAAAATAAAATTATAACTATTTTATTACTAAGTTATATTACACTACTTATTACTAATATAACTAACACAAATTCGAATATAACAATCAAGTAGATTGTTATACCGATAGTTATATTCCAACAAAACAATTAATATAACTAACCAAAAACAGAACATTAACAGAATTTTAACAAGTAATAAATTAAAGAAAAACAAATTAATTTACACTACAAATATAAAACCTAATAAAAATTATAAAAACGATCATATGTAGTCCCTTTTATGAAATCAAACATTAACAACAAAAGGACAAACACTACAAATCAAATAAAATAAAATCAAATAACATTATTTATTAAACTAAATTTAAAACAATAACATTTTCAAGAAAAATAGATTTCTCATAAATTACAGGTTGTAAAATTCGAGAAAAATATTTTTAAAGAAAATGAATTAATCTAAAAATACACGAAGTAATTAAAAATATGTACAGAAGATAATAACAATGATTTAAGATGAAAAAAGCAAGAGTATAAGTTGATAAAATAATTATACAAGTGATTTAATAACAAATATTAACACATCAATCACTTGTAAATTATTAAAGATCAAACCTTAGATATTAACCAGTTTAATTACTAGGACTATTTAACATACCCAATTCACCAACAATTCTGGTAAATGTGGATTCGTCAAGAGACTTAGTAAAACTATCTGCTGTTTGTTCTTCCGTAGGTACAAAAAATAACTCCACGGTACCATTCATGACATGCTCTCGAATAAAATGATACCTGATGTCAATATGCTTTGTTCTTGTGTGCTGCACAGGATTGTTAGAGATTGCTATGGCACTTGTATTATCACATAAAATTGGAATTTTATCAAGCACAAAGCCATAGTCTCTCAGCTGATTCCTGATCCACAAAATCTGTGCGCAACAGCTTCCAGCAGCTATATATTCAGCTTCAGCCGTTGAGTTGGAAACTGTTTGTTGTTTCTTGCTGTACCAGGAAACTAGTCTACCACCTAGGAATTGACAACTCCCAGATGTGTTTTTTCTATCTACAACACTTCCTGCATAGTCATAATCTGTATATCCAACAAGATTAAAACCAGAATCTTTAGGGTACCAGATGCCTAGGTTAGGCGTACCCTTAAGATATCTCAGAATTCGTTTAACAGCAATGAGATGAACATCTCTAGGATCCGATTGGAACCTTGCACACAAACACGTAGCATGCATAATATCAGGTCTACTCGCTATAAGGTAAAGTAATGAGCCTATCATACCTCTGTAGCTTGTGATATCTACCTTGGCAGAATTTTCACATGCTCCAAATTTGACAGCTGTGGATGATGGTGTCTTTGCTGAAGAAGAGTCCTCCATTTGATACTTCTTGAGAAGCTCTTTGACATACTTGGATTGACAGATAAATATACCATCTGTCCTTTGACTTATTTGCAATCCAAGAAAGAACTTCAGCTCACCCATCATGCTCATTTCAAATCTACCCTGCATTAACTTCGCAAATTTCTTGCACAAAAGATCATTAGTAGACCCGAATATTATATCGTCCACATAGACTTGGACTATAATTGTATCATTCTTATGTTTCTTTGTGAAGAGAGTTTTGTCTATGACACCTCTAACAAAATCATTTTCAAGTAAAAATTCAGAGAGAGTGTCATACCATTTCCTTGGTGCTTGCTTAAGACCATAGACAGCCTTGAAAAGGAAGTAGACATAGTCAATTAAATCTGGATCTTCAAAGCAAGGGGGTTGTTCTACATAAACCTCTTCATCTAGCTTGCCATTCAAGAAAGCACTCTTGACATCCATTTGATAAACTTTAAAGTTTGAAAATGCTGCGAATGCCAGGAATATTCTTATGGCCTCAAGTCTAGCCACTGGAGCATTGGTCTCATCATAGTCAATGCCTTCAGATTGGGAGTAACCCTTTGCTACCAGTCTTGCTTTATTTCGCGTCACTGTGCCATCTTCATCAAGTTTGTTTCTGAATACCCACCTTGTGCCAACTACTGGTCTGTCTGTAGGTCTGGGTACCAGCTTCCAAACTTCTTGTTGTTTAAATTGATTGAGTTCATCTTGCATAGCAATCACCCAATCAGGATCAGAAAGAGCTTCTTCAGTTTTCTTAGGTTCCATTTCAGATAGAAACCCTGAATAATTGCATTGATTCTGAAAAGCTCTTCTAGTCTTTACACCAACAACTGGATCACCAATAATTAGCTCAAAAGGATGAGCTCTATTCCAAACAGTCTGTCTGGGAAGATTAGATCTTGATGATTCGCCTTGATCTTCATTGTGATGTTGTGTGTGACCAGTTGACCCTTCATTTTCTCCCCCTGAGTTATTGCCAGGTTGACTAGATGATGATTGATTATTAGAGTCAGGGGAATTTTGACTACTATCATTGATTTCATCACCATTACCCTGATCATCATTGTTGTCATTAGCATCAGCAAAAATCTCAGGTGCATTGTCATCATCTGAATCTGTATCTGTCATGTCATCGAAGGATAGCTTCTCAGATGGATTCTCAGTTTGGATACTAGGGAGTTTAGTGTCATCGAATGTTACATTGACACTTTCCATCATCTTCTGTTCATCAATCACATACACCCTGTATGCTCTCATTGAATAACCAATAAAAATTGCTTCAAATGCTTTGGTATCAAATTTACCACCTTGATCATCACCTTCTTTAAGCACAAAGAACTTTGCCCCAAATACATGAAAGTATTTGAGTGAAGGTTTCTTATCAGCCATAATTTCATAGGGTGTCTTCATTTGATCTTTATTGATTAGAGTTCGATTCTGGGTAAAGCACGCAGTATTGATGGCTTCAGCCCAAAAGTACAATGGAAGCCTTGATTCACTTAGCATAGTACGTGCAGCTTCAATCAAGGTTCTATTCTTTCTTTCCACTACCCCATTTTGCTGAGGAGTTCTTGGAGCTGAATATTGTCTGGTTATACCCTTCTCAGTGCAAAAGTCATTTAGAACTGCATTCTTGAATTCAGTTCCATTGTCTGATCTTATAGCTCTCACTGGATACGTAGAATCTCGCTCAATTAATTTAATGTGATCAATCACCAGTTGTGGAGTCTCATTTTTAGAATTCAGAAACAGAACCCATGTGTATTTTGAAAAATCATCAACAATCACTAGAGCATATCTCTTCCTTGACATAGACATCACATTAACTGGACCAAATAAATCCATATGAAGTAATTGTAATGGTTCAGTTATTGAAGATGTATCAGTGCTCCTTTGACTTGCCCTTTTTAGCTTGCCTTTTTGACATGCATCACACAGTCCTTCTTGAGTGAATTCCATTGAAGGCAAACCTCTCACCAATTCTCTTTTAACCAGAGAATTCATTGTCTTAAAATTAAGATGAGAAAGTTTCTTGTGCCATAGCCAACTCTCATTATTAGATGCTTTAGTGTAGAAGCAAGTGACTTCTTCAGTGCTTCCTGAGTTCATATTGGCTACGTACAGATTGCCTTTTCTAACTCCTGTCAGTTGTGGCTTTTCATGTCTCTTGTGTGAAATTAGACAATTCTTCTTGTTGAAATGAACTTCATAACCTTTATCACAGAATTGAATGACACTGAGCAAATTATGCTCAAGTCCTTTCACAAAAGAAACTTCATCAATGATAACATTTCCAGCTTCAAGTCTGCCATATCCATCAGTTCTACCTTTGCTGTTATCTCCAAAGGTAACTACTGGGCCGGCCTTCTCCACCACATTTGTCAGCAGGGTTCTATCTCCAGTCATATGCCTTGAACATCCACTGTCCAAGATCCAGGTTACTCGATCAACCTGTTCAATACCCTGCAATGACAAATGAGTTAAACCTTCTTCGGGACCCAAATTTGATTGGGTCCTGCGTATTTAAAGTATTGACCTTTATCAGGCAAAACAACATTTTTAATTTTAACCTCTTTAGTCAATAAACATTTAACCTTATAAACAGATTTGAAAATCTTTTGTTTAATCTTTGGTATCCATGTTTCTCTAGCAGTAGTAACACTTGTGTCATTGACTGGACATTTGACCTGGTAGACATTCTTGGTAATCTTTTGTTTAGTCTTAGGTACAAATGTCTCTCTCCTAACTTGAGGAGGAAAAGCAGTCTTAGATCGAACATTATTGTTCCTGTTCATGTGCTGTCGAGGAGCATTCTGTTTAACACATGCATAATTACCATTAAAATAAGCACGCATACTGTTAAAAGCACAAGACATACAATTGATAATACCACATGCTTTATGATTAGAATCAATAGTAGACATGGTATTTTTCTGTTTTAACTTATTACTACCTAATCCATTCTTAGAAGAACTAGCTGATTCAACAACTTTGACTGGTACTTTAGGTACATCTTTCTTGGATGAAACATTTGTTGTGTTAACGTCCTCAACTGATTTAGCCTTAACAAAGATTGTGACATTTTTCTTGGATGAAACATTCTTTGTATTAGTGTTCTTAACAGTTTTATCCTTAACACATTTATCCTTAACAAGGACTGTGCCATTTGCACTATCCTCATTTCTCATTTCTTCTTGTATAACCATAGAAAGAATATCTGGTGGGCCAGCATCAGATTTTGAAAACATTGGTTTTTCAACATTCTTGAGAATATGTGGTATACCTCTTTCTTTAGCTGAGATAGAATTAGGAGAATGATTACTCAAAGAACCAACAGCTTGACTGTAATCAAATCCTATTCCTACAGTTCGTTCTACTGCTTGTTTGTTGAAGAAATCTTTAGAAACTTTAACAGTATTATAACAAGCTCTAACCTGTGTTTCAAGTTCTCTAATCTTGGTTTCTTGTTCAGCAATCATATCAACTTGTTTTACCATGTATTCTCCTAGACCCTTTTCTCTGTAGTTAAGTCGAGCTATTTCTTCTATATTCTTATCTTGATTAACCTGTACCTTTTTTAAATCTAACATTTCATTTTCAAGGTTAGTGTTAACAAGACTTATTCTCTCGTACCCTCTTTGTGCATTATTCAAGGAACTACGTAAACTATCAATTAACTCAGCATCAGTAAGAATTACCGGTGTGGTATAATAAGTTGAAGATTCAGCATTTGCCACCAGCGCAAAGTTTCCATATTCTTCATCTTCGCTATCTGTGTCATCCCAGCTTTTACCAGCAGCTACATAAGCTCTTCAACTCTTCTTCTTTTCAGAAGCATAATCTTTCTTCTGTGCTTGCTTGGGTTTCTGACACTCAGTAGCAAAATGTCCCAACTCATTACAATTGAAACAACGGATTTTGCTTCTGTCAACAGTTCCAGTTTTATAACCTCCCCTGTTACTAGAGGATGAAGAACCTCCTCTCTGAAATCTGTTATTTGACTTAAACCTGAACTTTGGATTTCTTCTGAATCTGAAGTTACTGAATTGTCTCACCATCATTGCCATAGATTCATCTTCCAATTGATCCAGCTCTTCAAGTGAGTAAATTCTCCACCATCCTGAGTAGCTGGTGTTTGGCCAAGTTCTACTTCAGTTTGTTCCTTGTTGAAGCTGTTAGATTGAACAACTTTAGTTTCCACTTCCTTAGGAACCTCAACCACTAGAGCTGTAGAAGAATTTGCCATTCTGCCTTTGCCATAGAATTCCTTTTGCTGTACTTGTTCTAATTCATATGTTTTCAGAACACCAAACAGCCTTTCAAGAGCAACCTGAGTTAGATCTCTAGATTCTCTGATGGCAGTGATTCTATGCTCCAAGTTAGTAGGCATAGTTAGTAAAAACTTCATGTTGATCTCCTTCTGAGTATATTGCTTGCCATGAACTTGCAAGTTGTTGATTATCTTGTTATACCTTTCGAACACTTCCTGAATGCCTTCATTAGGTCCAGCTCTAAAGTGTTCATATTCAGAGGTCAGAATTTGAACTCTATTTTCCTTGACTTCATCAGTCCCTTCATTAATGATCTCAATAGTTTCCCAGATGTGCTTAGCAGTTTTACAATTCCTCACATGGCTATACATTACAGCATCTAGGGAATCCAATAGAATGAGTCTCAAATTTTTATCCAATCCAGCTTCCTCCTTATCCTCAGAGGTATAGTTCTTAGGGTCCTTTGGATAGGATTTGGCAGGTACTGTTACAGTTCCATTTACAACTGTTTCAGTATCATGTTGCATAGGAGTTACTGGTCCATTTTTCAAAACCCACAAAAATCTTGGGTTTGCTACATCAAGAAATAACTCCATTTTGTTTTTCCACATGTCATAGTTATCTTTATTAAAGATAGGAATTTTAACATTGCCTTTGGCTGACATGATGAATCTTTAAGAGAGTTAAAAATTCGAGCTTAATTTTTGATTGAGTAAAAATAGGATCTTGATTTGTGTATCAATCAATAGGTTTTGATACCAATTGTTAGGTCCGATAAGATTGTAGAGGGGGGGTTGAATACAATCTATACCATTTTCTCAAAATTTATTCGTTAAACAATTTTCACTTAAACGAATATTTTGTGCGGAATAATATAACACAAATTTCAAGTTGAATATAACAATATATTAACTTGATGGGTGTTACAAAATCAATCCAAATGATTATCAAGTAATTAATAACTAATTAGAAAATTCAACATGAACTTTGCTAATTTAGTTAATAAAATCAAGATATCAATTTGTGAACTAGAAAACTTAATTCGCTAGTAGTACAAGAATCACAAGTAAACAAGTTCCAATGGATAGGATATTACAACTGAGATGAACTTGAATTTACAGAATTAAATTTGTAGGTGTTCTTGAGCTTGAGAGAGAGAGAGAGAGAGAGAGAGAGAGAGAGAATGGCTGCTGTGTGTATTTCTTGTGTTTAGCTCGACTGGTTATTAATCTTCTGCATTCTGCTTCCTTAAATACACAGCCATAGTCATATTACTTAGTTTAAACTGATATGACAATCATTTTACATTAATATGACAATCGGTATGACTGTCAATTGAATGTAATATGACTGTCCAGTTTAAATATGACTTTCGGTATAACAATCCAGCTAAATATGACATTCGGTATAACTCTCCATGTCAATATAACATTCGGTATAACTCTTCATTTGAATGAAATATGACTATCTCCTTTGAACTGAATATGACTATCTTTTCTATAAACTGAATATGACTATCGGTATAACTATCAGTTTGATGGTTATATCATCATATTTTTCAGTTTATAATTAATTAAATGATTTAATAAAAATCATTTAACTAATTATTCCTTTTTCATATTAATTCTTATTTAATTAATCTAATAATCATTTTAATAAATATATTAATTCTGATAGAATTAATTTATTTATTAACTTAATTACTTGACTTAATCAATTAAAATAGAATTAATATAAATTCTTTAATAGTCGATACTCTGCTGAAAACCACGTAATTATGATAAGGAACATACATTGGCATGATGTTGACGCTCGATGTACTGTCTGGTTCATGAACGACTAACTCCAATCTCTGTTCTTCATCGTGACTTTAACACTGTGGTCTTTTTATACTCTTCACTCTCATCAATCATTCGGTACTGAAATTGTTTCTTGTCACTAATAGAAATCTCTGTCTTCTTAAATGAATCCACTTGTTTCAATGCTACCTTGAGGCCTGATCAGATATCTGAATCTTCTTCCAGTGTAAAACATCAAAACTATAGATTGACTTGTTGATTTTTCTTCTAACGGTTATCATCTTTTGAGATTCCTGTGACAGTTGATATTATTTACTTATTACAATCTAGTTTAGTTGGATTAGGATCCTCGAACTACAAATAGGCTGAGTCATATGCCTTTCATAGTTTAGAGGTGAGACTTGCCTTCAATAACAACAATTACTTTCTTGATTACGTATTTTATATTTGAAAATTGGGATAATTTAGAAAAACAAATTTTCAAAGTATAAATTTAAGAAAGAAATCGAAAAGAAAGTATTTATAAATAAATTAATGAACACAATATTGTACAAATTTTAATATCTATATACAACTAAATAAACTATATACTTATTTTTTATGTCGATTTTGTATCATATTCTCTTTGGTCGATACCCGTTGTAATAAATACTTAATTTTCGTGGAAAACTTGTAATATTATTTCCTTGATTGCATATTTTAGTTTGAAAGTTGAGATAAATATTTTTATAATATCAATATAAATTGGTGAACACAATATTGTATAAATTAAATATACAGAGATAATAAGATAAATTATTCATATATTTTACTATACCAATTTTGTATTATGATTTTTTAGGCCGACATCCGTTGTATATATTATAAAAATAATAAGCATACACAATAATAACAATTTAAATACTAAAATAATCTTTGACTTTGATTTATCGATCGATTTTGCCTCACAATTCTTTTTTAAAATTTCAAATATATTTAAAATATCAATATAAATTGGTGAACACAATACTGTATTATAATACAAACATAAATTTTAATGATAAAACAAATCCAAGATCACCTCCTACATGGCCAAATTTTTTGTAAAATACCAATTCAAAACAAAGTAGCATGAAAGGAATATAATTATATCACCGTGCATGATTATGATTATTATATGAAGGGGTGTCCAAATTTTTTGAAAAGATAAATTTTTAAGTGTATATTTAATAACATGAGATTCTTTATTAAAAATTTTAAAAAAAAATTAAATCTATAATCTCTACTTACAATCCACATGATTTGATTATGTTATCATCTTTTTTTATCAACCTGCAAAATCAAGAAAAATAGAATTAGAATCTTTAAATATTTTAGAACAAATCTCCATTCAAATATATATGAGAAGGTATATATAAGAACATAGAGGAGCTCTAAATATAAAATTTCTTTTCTATTTCGAATATATAAATATTCCTTCCCTATAAATTCGAAAACCTTTTTCTATTTCGAAAATATAATTTGAATTATTCTTCCTTACAATTTCGAAAATCTTTTCTATTTCAAAGCCTTTTGATATTTCTAATTTTTTTTTCAAAATATAGACTATTTCTGATAGAAATCAAAAGGAAAATATGTATAAATAAATTAGTGAACAGAATATTGTATAAATTTTAATATGTATATAGATAACAAAATAAATTATTACTTATTTTTACTTCGATTTTGTGTCACATTTTATTAGGCCAACACCCGTTATAATAAATTCATATAGATAAACAAACAGATTTGATTGATTTAATTAAACTAAGACATTGGAATATTATGATCATGAACAATGAGAAGATAATAACGACAAATTAACAATTAACAATAAATAAATAAAAAGGGAATGTTAATAGTTCAAAACTTTTGTGCCAAGTTTCTCAAGTGCTTCTACTTCTAAAACATAGAAAGATCTTTTAATTCTCAGTTAAGGTGTTTTTGTACCGAGATCACTAACAAAAAGTACACCAATGATTACTAATAATCCATAATCATAACTACAATCATAACAAATTATAAATTTAAAAATAAAACAAAGAAAGCAAATATTAAATCAGTAAATTCAACTCTTAAAAACTAACAAAAAAAATAATTTGAAAATCACTAAACAAAAGCCATGTACATTGAGAATTAAATAAAATAAGAATAAATAAAAAAAACTAAACGAAAAGAGACAAAGACAAAAGTGAACTTAAGTAAGAAAAAAATAAAAAGTATAGAACAAAAAATGATAGATTGTATTTTGTGGGGAATGATAATGGCTTTATATAGGATTACAGGAGATTCGTATAGAAGTCGATTGGGTTTATAATTGTAATTCTTAAATTTTGAATATAAATAAGAAAATTGTACAATATTGACTTCCATACAAATTCGAATGTAAATAAGAAATTTTTAACTTTTTTGAATGTAAATAAGGAAATTTCAATTTCTATTTCAAATATCTAAATTTGAATTCTTCCATACAAATACAAATACTTTTTCTATTTCGAATATGTTAATGTTGAAAAGGAAATTCTGAAATATAATTTTTTTTTCGATTTCGAATATATAAATTTGACTTCTTTTTTCCTACAAGTTCGAAAACCTTTTCTATTTTGAATATGTTAATGTTAATGTTTAAAAAGGAAGTTTTAATTTTAATGATTTAAAATAGAGGAACTCTAGAAAAATAGATAAATATGATTCGAGCGATTCTAGAACTCCCGGGGGTTTTCTTCCCAACAAATTCGAAAACCTTTTCTATTCCGAATATGTAATTTGAATTATCCTTCCCAACAAATTCGAGAGCCTTTTATATTTCAAAGATGTTTATGTTAATGTTTATATTAATGTTAAAAATTTATATCAATGTTAAAAAAAGAAGTTTTGATTTCTTTTCTAAAAAATAGGGTTTAAAGAAGGAAATTTTAATTTTAGTTATTTAAAATAGAGGAGCTCTAGAAAAATAGATAAATATGAATCGAGCGATTCTAGAGCTCCACCAAACTCCCGGGGAATTACCTTTATATAATAGATAGACTAGTCGACTAAGCCGCGCTTCGCGACGGCTTTATAATTTTTTTTAAACTTTTAAATAAAGATCATTTAAGAAAAAAAATGATAAAAATATTTTTATAATATCAATATAAATTGGCGAACACAATATTGTATAAATTAAATATACATAAATAATAAGATAAATTATTCATATATTTTTCTATACCGATTTTGCCTTACGATTTTTTAGGCCGACACCCGTTGTATATATTATAAAAATACTAAGCATATACAATAATAAAAATTTAAATACTAAAATGCTATTTGACTTTGATTTACCGATTTTGCCTCACAATTCTTTTTTAAAATTTTAAATATATCTAAAATATCAATATAAATTGGTGAACACAATATTGTATAAATAAATATACATATACATAGATAATAAGATAAATTATTCATATATTTCTCTATACCGATTTTGTCTCTCAATTTTTTAGGCCGACACCCGTTTGTATATATTATAAAAATACTTAGCATACACAATAATAAAAATTTAAATACTAAAATGCTCTTTGACTTTGATTTATCGATTTTACCTCACAATTTTTAGGCCGACGCCCGTTGTATATATTTTAAAAATACTAAGTATATACAATAATAAAAATTTAAATATTAAAATCCTTTTTTACTTTAATTTCGGTTTAAAAAACATAAAAAAGCTATAAGAGAATCAATGTAATTAGAATTTTAAAGTGAAAAATCATAATAAAGTATGATGCTAACAGTGTTTAAAGAAAAATACACATATAATTACAACTCTTTTAGTGCTTGTATTACCAAAACTCTTTCCACAAACGTATACATATAAATCAAATTTATGATCAAAATAAACAAAGAAACTCTTTAAATTTATGATCAAAATAAACAAAGAAACGAAGAGTGGTTAAAAGGAAAGACAATAAGCAAACATAAAATTTTACTGATATCAATTGATCATGATCACCTGGCACGATCTCTCTTCTCTTTCTACGTGATTGAGGATATGGTGAAAACTGTATAGTTCAAACATAAAATTCTAATGAATAAATAAAATTATATAAGTAGTTTCTTACAGAAATTCAAACCAAAACTTTTGTCATAACAATATATAAAAAAAAACTGATGTCGTAAATTCTTAACTTGTAGTGCATAGTAGGATTTGAGGAAACTCGTGAATCAGAATTGATAGGTGCACATCATCATCATTCATCCAGCTTCTTTCTTTGATAATACAAATATCATCAAATTACATCCATCTTCTTTGTACTGCGACAAAACTTTGGCGTCTATTCTTACATCTTACAAAAAACAGAATAGTCAAAATCAAGACTAATTGTTTATGTTCAAGAAGATACAGATATTCTAAAAGCAAACATAAATATAAAGAGAACTAATATTTTTGAATTACAGAAATTTGTTTATAAATCGAGTAAATATGATTACAAACATGGTGATAAAATTTGATTATTAGAAGTAATGATTGCATATATATAAGAATATAAAATTTCTTTTCTAATCCGAATATATAATATAAGAATATAATTTTTTTTCTATTTCGAATATATAATTTTTTCTTCCCATCAAATTCGAAAACCTTTTCAATTTCGAATATGTAATTTGAATTCTTCTTCCCTACAAATTTGTGAACATTTTCTATTTCAAAGATGTATATGTTAACATTTATATTAATGTTAAAAAAGGAAGTTTTGATTTCTTTTCTGAAAAATAGGATTTAAAGAAGGAAATTTTAATTTTACATATTTAAAATAGAGGAGCTCTAGAAAAATAGATAAATATAAATCGAGCGATTCTAGAGCTCCACCAAACACCTGGGGAATTTCCTTTATATATATAATAGATAGATAGATAGATAGATAGATAGATAGATAGATAGATAGATAGATAGACTAGTTGAATAAGCCGCGTTTCGCGGCGGCATTTTAATATTTTTTAAAAAAAATTCAAAATATAAATTTAAGAAATATCGAAAAGAAAATATACATAAATAAATTAATGAACACAATTTTTTGCAAATTTTAATATATATAGACAACTAAATAAACTATATACTTATTTTTATGTTGATTTTGTATCACGTTTTAATATGCCGACACCCGTTGTAATAAATACATATAAGACACGCTTCTCGACGGCCTTTTAATTTTTTTACATTTTTTTTCAAAATATAGGCTATTTAAGAAAGAAATAAAAAAAATCTATAAATAAATTTATGAACATAATATTGTACAAATTTTAGAACAAAGTTCAGTGGAGACCATGTTTTTTGTGGAGTCCTGGAGTCCACCTTTGTTCTGCATACATTTATCCACATTTAACAATGTTTTATCAATGCAAAAATATATGCAAAAATACTTTCCTCCTGAACATGACCGTAAACTACTCCGAAACACGCCTAAACATCTCTTGAATTGATGTCGAATTTCTCATAAGAATATTGTTCTTGAACACTTGGTTCTACAAAAAAAAATTGTTCTGCAAATTCAATATTTTGTCGTTGCGGGAAATCTAATGTATATTTGTGATGGATTTCGACGATATTGTTGAAAAAACCCTAACTATTCTTGCTGATGACCGTAGAAAATTGTTAAATGCAGTGTAAAACGCTGATGAATGCTTGCGAAACAAATGTGGACTCTAGGACTCCACAAAAAACATGGTCTCCACTGAACCCAACTCTCTCTCTCTCTCTCTCTCTCTCTCTCTCTCTCTCTATATATATATATATATATATATATATATATATATATATATATATATATATATATATATATAACAACAAAATAAACCATATACTTTTTATGATACATATAGATAAAAAAGCAGATTTGATTGAATTAATTAAAAGAAGACGTTGAATATTATGATCAAGAACAATGAGAAGATAATAACGACAAAATAACAATAAATAAATAAATAAGGAATGCTAAAATTTCAAATCTTTTGAGTCAAGTTTCTAAGTGCTTGTACTTCTCAAACACAGAGAAAAAATCTTCTAATTCTTGTTCACACGATCAGGTGTTTATGTATCAAGATCACTAACAAAAAAAAATCAAAATCCAAAGCAAAGAACAACCAATAGTTACTAATAATCCATAATTATAACTAAAATCATTACAAATCATAAATTTAAAATTACAACAAAGAAAGCAAATGTTAAATCTAACTCCAAACCTTAAAAAGCAACATGAAAATCCCAAAAAATCAGTGGAGCATGATAAGTAGTTATTTGTTATTAGTTTATCCCTATATTTTTAGTTATTTTTGCATGAAATTGGATCTTATTTAATGTATTTTAATGTTTTATTGTAGGAATCAAGAAAATAATGGATTTGAGCTGAAATTTGATTTTTTGGAGTTAAATAATTGAAAATTCTGATTTTTGGACAGTTTTCACAGTTTTCGCTATTTTGGCTCTATCGGGAGTTCTACAAATCGGTTTGAGGCCCGTAAATAGTCGTTGGAAAGCTCGGAAGAAGGACAATATTTTTATCATGGGCTTATAATTTTAATCTTCTATTAAAAGCCCAGAAAAGTCCAGAACCTGCAGCCAAAGAATTTTTTATTTAGAATTTTATTCTATTTAGGGATATTTCTTTTATTCCTATTATTCCATTAAAAATACTTGTAAATATATTATTATATCAGTATTTAGAGATTAGACATAGCGGTTAGAGAGGTGGGACACATAGAATAGTTTTGTAACATAGAAAAGAATAGCAAGGAAAACATGAGAAGCATCTGGGAGAAGACATAAATCAACCATCAACAAGTTTTATCTTTCCTTCATCTTCTATTTTCTTTTGTGTTGTTCTTTAAGATGTTGATCTAACTTCTATTATAGAGCCTTGATGGATTCTTGAGTTTATATATTAGTCTTCTTTTTAATTCTCTATTTGATGTTTGTTATGGTCGTTTATATTGATTTATGTGTAATGCTTTACAAAGAGTAATTAACTTTGTAATTGAATCAGTAATTTAGGTGATGCTTGGAAAAGACAACCTAGATTAGATCCAATCAATATAACTTGACCGCCTATTAATATGCTGCTTTCTGTAGGCCGTTTCCCTGAAAAAAATTCTAGTAATAAAAATTCCATAGCTATACACATCTCCCTCTGTAGATATCTCCCCACCCATTCCATACTCTGCACAAATAAAGGGTTAAAAAATTGGCAAAAAAAACCAGTGCCTTAAAATCATTACCCTTAAAATCAGTGCTAGAGCATGCTGTGAAAATTTTGATAAGATTACGATGACGAATATTCCTCAATGTTTCACACTCTGCCAAAAAGCTCTTGGTGGCTCCACTTACTTCAACATTTAGTACCTTCACAGCAACTATGTGTTCCACTGATCTGAGAACTCCTTTGTAAACTGAACCGTATCTTCCTTCACCAAGCAAATTGTTTGGGGAAAACTCTGTTGTAGCTAGCAAAAGGTCTTGGTACGAAAGTTTGAGATATCAGTTGTCCTCCGGTACTGGGACATGGTCATTTACCTTTTTGGAAAAAAATAAGGCAAGACATGCTAACAAGATACTAAAGGGTACAAAAACTAGAAGTAGGACTATTCTCATGGCAAATGTTTTGTTCTTATTCCTTGAGACTTTAATCGGACAAACAGGGAAATGCAATGCTGGAATGCCTCCACAGAGCTCCAAATTTCCAACGACTGAAAAAGCACCAACGTTTGAAAATAGACCTTCTTCCGGCACTTGACCTTGAAGCTTGTTGGTTGATAGGTTGAGGAAATTAAATAAATGAAACCGATCAAAAAAGCTTGGAATATTCCCGAATATATTATTGTTTGAAAGATCTAGAAACACAAGACTTTTTAAAGCTATAAAAGAAGATGGAATACTACCTCGAAAAAGGTTTCCTTCAATATATAGCTCCTCCAACATGACACAACCACCCAAAGTAGCAGGTATATCACCTGTTAGTTTGTTGTTGGAAACAAATAGAAGGACCAAATGTTTTAGGCTTCCAATATTCGATGGTAGAGGTCCCGTGAATAGATTTTTCTGCAAATAAAGGAAAACACAATGGGAAGATAGTCCGACAATTTCCTCAGATATCACACCGTTGAGTCGGTTGTATGAAAGGTCTAATGTCTGTAAATTCGGAATATCAAACAATTCAGCAGGTATGCTTCCTTGGAGCATATTATTCCCTAAATCGAGTGCAATTAATTGAGTAATGTTGCTAATGGAAGTTGGAATCGCTCCTGAAATGTTTTTTCCACACAAACCTAGCCAACCTAACTTTGATAGTTGTTGACGGAGGAATTTGGGAACAACAAAATTCGAGGTACGTCGCCGGAAACAAGATTTACAGCGGTTGTTCTTTACCGGAAAAAGTGGTGGCTGTATGTAATTGGTGGCTGAGATTGATAGGGTTAATGGCGGCTATTTCAGAGATCTCGACTTCCAACCCCTCAATCAGCCTACGTACCCTGGTATTTATAGGGATCAAGCCATACGTAGTTCTTGGAGAGCAAGAAACCCAAATGGGCTCGGATTGTCGGTCCAGCATCCGGAATGTTCTACTATGAGGTCTAACCACAAAGGCCCAAGGCTCATCCAAGATCTCAATACTTCACGGATAAGGAAACTTCCCCCGTCGAGGACTAGTCCTATCCACTACCAGCTATTTTTTGATTTCAAGGATGCAGGTATAGCCATGGTTTACCCTAAGTGCAGAACACATTCCTGTCCCCCGAATGAGAAGCACCCACCAGATAGCAAGACAGGTGATCCAGAGCTTTTGGGTGCAAAGTGCAGGATTACCCCGAAGTTCCCCAATGAGGACGCGCCTATTGGCTACAGGAACAGAGCTCCCAAAGCACACACCAGAAAGTCCCCATCTTTCCGCCTTAGGGCGCGCCCTTAGTGTTTAAGAAGGGTCCTTATATCCAAGCAAACCCCTGGAGGCCTTCTGCGACGGACATCCCCCTCCTGAGATACGGCAGGAGGGAATTCTTCAATAACTCCTGGAATTCCAACCTAAGTGGAATCCCAGAAGAGAATTCTTCAATGGCTCTTGGAAAATCAACTTTATCTTCATTTTTTAGTATTTAGGGCGCGCCATCCTTACAGAGCAAGAGAGGGCGCGGCCTGACTTC
This sequence comes from Saposhnikovia divaricata, assembly GCA_036435485.1. NCBI lineage: Eukaryota > Viridiplantae > Streptophyta > Magnoliopsida > Apiales > Apiaceae > Saposhnikovia > Saposhnikovia divaricata. The sequence goes on from CM071595.1 coordinate 22,052,279, forward strand.
TCTATTTCCACCAAATTCCTAATTTAATCTAGAATTCCCCAACTTAAACCCGTATTTGACCCGAATCCATCTTGAAATACCCGAACCGAATTTTGGCTATAACAACTACCCCCCAATTCCATATGAAATCAGAGATGATGTATGGAATTCTTCTAAAAAAACCCAAAATTCTCTCATAATATTCCAACAGGGCGCGCCCTGACATAGGACGCGCCTTCAGAATTCCAATCGACTTAAGTGGTTGACAGCTGTGTCCCACCATCTCTTCAAATGCATATAAATACCCCTTCTCTCTCATACTTTACTCTTTTCTTATTCTTTTACCCTAAAAACTGAACTCTCGTCGCAGTCCAACCTTTCCGAGCAAAATCCGGTCAAATCCCGTCCGTTCTTGCAAATCTTCTCCACTAATCTTATTCCAGAACTTCTAAGGTGCGTTCTTATGCTTTTATTTCATAGTTTCTCCATGTAAATTGTCTGATTTATCGATTTGACTGTTGAACTTTACATGTTCTTCATTTTCCGATGTGTATAATTATGTATGTATATGCTGTTGATCTTATTTTGCTGCTAAAACTTCCGTAAAACATGTTTCTGTAATTTTAACTCCTTTAGTATTTTGGGGCGCGTCTTACGCCCAGGGTGCACTCTACGATTATTTTTTTTATTTTTCTTTTTTAATATAGGGCGCGCTAACCTTCTCTAAGGTTATACTTTAGCCTCCATTTAGAAATTCATCCTTCATAGCAACAATTGTAACCCTTTAGGATACCTTCACACCACGACTTGTAGGAAATTTTCCTCCTTTTATTACTTTCTTGGGCGCGCCCTTAGTTTTTCTTTTTTATTTTGATTTTGCAGCTGGAGGGCGCGCCTTCTCCATTCATCCTTTTAAGGAGTTTAATAAACGCATTGGGATATACTCTCCTTTGCCATCTCCTCTACCGCCTAGTTCGCCCAGGCCTCTCTTTTCATTCGTATCTTCAGAAGATAGGGCGCGCCTTATTCAAGAATTTCAAGACGGCACCATGAGTTTCTCTAGTGAAGATTCTCTTGACAACGTCCCTCTCAATGTCCGAGCAAAAAATAAAGAAGACCCTCAATCTTCAAAGAAATCCCCAAGTCCCGAAAAGATTTCTAACCTGTCACTTTCCGATCCTTCCGATGTCGATTTTATTCCAAATTCTAACACTTCTGGTGATACACATCCCTCAGATTCTTACTCCCCTTAAGGCGCGCCCTCAGCTACCTCTATCTCACCTATGATCGACCCTGAGCCAATGTCTCCACCATCTTCGCCTATCACGTTCGAACATTGGGAAGTTCTTGATGAAGAAATTGACATTGAGTGGGGGAGATACGGAGACATGCCTGAAAAAGATAAAAACCAACTCAGAAAGAAACGAGGCAAGCTAGCCTGCGTGAGCATGTCTTCTACTGCTACAAATGATGAAGTAGAGTGGGCTATGAAATATTATGGTCAAGAAGGACTTTTGGCCATTCCACACTCTCACCACCGTCCTCATATTTTCAACTATGGTGGAAATTTCAGAATTCCAAGGATGGTCCTAACCCCGAGACTTGTAGCTCTTGGTGTGGGCGCGCCTTTGCACCCATACTTAAGAGAAATCCTCGAATGGTATAATCTAGCCCCAATTCAATTTTCTCCCAACAGCTACAAACTTGTTATAGGTTTGTTCATTCTCTACCATGATTTGGGATTTGAAGCACCCTCTATGCCAGAAATCAGCTACTTCTTCAGCATCCGTCAATCAAACATTGGATATTATTATCTGGTGATCAACAAACCTCACAACAATAAAGGCTTTTCTGATGGAAGGATTAGCCACATTAAACGATGGAAGGAACCTTATTTCTTTGTTTGGGATGTTCCTCGAGTTCGTCTTCAATTCAATACAAATCCTTGTAAGTGAGGGCACGCCCTACACTCTTCTTATCTTTCTTTTCGATCTTCATATAACTTTTATTAATCTTTTTAAGCTAAAACAGATAGAAGAATTCAAAAAACACTTCAAGGCGCGGCCTCATCTCGGGCCAGTGCCGTCCTCAAAGTTGTAGCGGAGAAATTCAACCTCCAAACCTTAATCACTGAGGAAAACCTAAAGAGGGTTGGAATCCTTTCTGATAGGGTTGGATCAATCTGTAAATTTAGGAAATTTAGAAATGGTATTGCCGTTCCCATATCCACTTCTAGTGATAACGATAATGAAAATTCCGATTCCGATCAAGATGAAGGTACGAAATCCTAAATTAGGGCGTTCCCTAACCTTTTGGCTTTACCTTCATTATCTTTTATTATTTACTTGATACATCTTGCAACTTGTCTTTATATGAAAAACCTCTTTCATGATTTAACATTTTTTTTGTTTTGGTGCAGATATGGCCCCTAGGATTCGTTGTGGTTTCAGAGCCACAAAGAAAAATGACAAGGAGAAACATGATAACAAGGATAGCACCTCCGATCCTAGGGCACGCCTTCTTCAAGAGAAAGATTTTGAGACAGTCATTCCTCCTTCCTCTACTGAATCCTTGAAGAGGAATGATGAGACTCAAAATCTTTCCATCGACAAAGGTAAAAAATAAAGAATCAAGGGTGCGCCCTCGTATGTGGAGACCTTAGTTGGTCCAGCGGCTGCCCCCTTTATTAGGGAAAAAGAGGTTGATCTATGGCAGAATATGAGTGCTGAGGATGAGGTTCAATCCATGATTAAAGCATCTGCCCAACTTCTACTCCAATCCCTAGGGCGCGCCCAGAGAGTGCACAAAGAAAAACTTCATATAAACAAACTCGAGGCTGAGAACAAAAAATTCTCTAAAATGGTTATTGAACTGATAACAAGTGGAAGAAAGAATGTGATGCCAAGGATTCCACTATTGCTACCCTCAGGTTGGATCTTCAGAAGTCCGTTGAACACGGCCAATATCTTTGTGACCAGGTTGAGAGGTTGAAGAAAGAAATAGAAGAATTCCAAGTACAAAAAGATGCTTTGGAAACCGAAAAAGCTACATTGAAAGAACAGAGAGAATCCATTGAGGATGAGAACTTTCAAATGGGATTTGAGTTTTATCTCCTTGGCTTTCTGGCCAACGATCCTGACTACAACTGGAAGGAAAAATTTGGTCGGGAAAGTGCTGAAGATGTTGAGGTCTTCAAGAAAACACATGTAAAAGCCATCGCAGCAAAGAGAGTTGAGTTGGGATTGGATATTCCTCCTGAGGGCGCACCTTCCGCAAAGGGCTCGCCTAAAGAGACTGAACAAATTACAAGTGTTGAAGCTGAAAGTACAAACAACTCGACTCCTGCAGCTACTGCGCCTCCTCCTTCCAAAGACGTCTCTCCCATTGCTTCCAAGGACGCGCCCTGAAGCCTTCTACCTCATTTTTCATCTTTCTAATCATTAAACTTTATCGAATTTTAAGGCGCGGGTCCTTTGTAAAACCCTGCAAATTGTAATACTGAAATTTTGATAACTTCGAATATTCCTGATGTTTTTGCTCTAAATATTTCATCAAGTTCTCATCTTTATTGCCTTAAAACTTTGAATTAAAACATAGGGCGCGCCCAGTGGTGAGGGCGCGACTTCCTGAAAAATTTACTGAAAGTCTTTAAATCTTCATACTTTGTTAATATAATGACTTTTAATGATGTTAAAGCAACAGAATTAGGGCGTGCCTTACTGTTTTAAGGCGCGGCCTCTTGTACTTCAACAACCAATGCTTTTCTAACAATTCTTGAAAATATTGAAAAAAAACTTGAAAATCTTCATTAAACTTCGAATCTCTACAGAACAAGGAAAGGTACATATGCACTACCCCCTGGCTAAGGACAATAATTATTGAAAAGTGATAAGCAAACAAGTCTCGACTAGATCTAAGGATGGTATATATGCACTACCCCCCTAGACTAGAAGAACAATTATTGATACTAGTCTAACTTATATATATATAAGCCTTCACAAAATAGGGGGCCAAAGCTGCACCCTACTGATAATATTTCTTCAAATGCTCCGCATTCCATTCTCTCAGGATTGTGTTGCCATCCAAGTCTTCCAAATGATAAGTGCCTTCCCAAATGATAGACTTGATTTTATAAGGTCCTTCCCAGTTTGGACCGAAGACTCCATGAGCAGCCACCCTTGTATTTGGCATAACCTTCTGGAGAACCAAATCACCCACCTTAAAAAGACGGGTATTCACCTTTTTGTTATAATATCTTGCAGCCCTTTGCTGGTAAGTTGCCAACCTAAACTGTGAGTTGGTTCTTGTTGCTTCCAAAAAATCCAGACTCAGCCTTTGATTTACCATATTGGTCTCTTCATCATAGAAATCTCTCCTGAACGATCCTGCTCCAATCTCTACCGGAACTATTACCTCGCATCCATAAGACAACACAAAGGGAGACTCCCCAGTAGTAGTTCTCGGAGTTATGTTGTATGACCACAACACCATAGGGAGTTCTTCAGGCCAATTCCCCTTGCTTTCTTCCAACTTCGTCTTCAGGGTATGCTTGATTATTTTGTTGATAGCCTCTGTCTGCCCATTACTTTGAGGATGATACACAGCTGCAAACTCTTTCTTTATCCCCAAGTCATCACACAACTTTCGCAATTCTTTGCTATCGAACTGTTTTCCATTATCTGACACAAGCTTATATGGAATCCCAAATCTGCACACAATAGAGTTAAAAACAAAATCTCGAATTTTCTTCGCAGTAATGGTGGCCAAAGGCATTGCTTCCGCCCACTTGGTAAAGTAATCCACATCAACAACAACATACTTCACACCTCCCTTAGCCTTGGGGAGTTCCCCAATGAGATCTATCCCCCACATAGCAAACGACCATGGACTCATTAGAGAAGTCAAGGTAGTAACAGGGCTGGTAGAATAGTTGGCAAACCTCTGGCACTTGTCACATGCCTTAACAAACTCGTAAGCATCCTTCGTCAAAGTAGGCCAATAATATCCTTGCCTTAACACCTTCATTGCTAACGAACCACCCCCGAGTGATTGCCGCAAATCTCTTCATGAATCTCCCTAAGGATGTAATTACACTCATCTCCATCTATGCACTTGAGAAGTGGTTGATTGAAACCCCTCTTATATAATACTCCATCATATTCTACAAATCTAGCTGCTTGATACTGAAGCCGCCTTGCCTCAAGCTTCTCACTTGGAAGTACACCTCCTTGGATATATTTTTAAATGGGAGTCATCCAAGTGACATGTGGGGTTGATTCCACTTCCATGACCTCTATCTCTGGAATACTAGGTACTTCCTGAATTTGCAAAGGAACTGTTCCCAACAGCATAGCATTTTTCTGGGACCCTAACTTGGCTAAAACATCTGCGCTACAATTCTCATCCCGTGGAATACACTCTACCCGTACTTCTCGAAACTTTTTGATCAACCGCTGAGCGCACCTCATGTAAAGCTCTGTCCTCGGACCTCTACACTGAAATCCACCCTTTACCTGTCCAACCACTAATTCTGAATCACTTAACACAATGAGATTCACTACCTTCATCTCCGAAGCCATTTTCAACCCATTAATCAAGGCTTCATACTCTGCATCATTATTAGTTGCTTGGAATTTGAAGTGAATGGCACTCATGAGTTGATTCCCTTCGGGGGTAAACAAGTTTACACCTGCTCCAGCCCCTCTATTATTGACAGCTCCATCTACTTGTAATTTCCACCAAGGTTGAGGGACTTCCTCAAGAAGGCGCGCCCTCTTAAGTGGAATTTCAGGCTCAATCAATACAAGTGACTTTTCTTCATTTTCTGACTCGAATTCAAGAATGAAATCAGCTAGAGCTTGACCCTTGATAGTAGTCCTTGGGGTATATTCTAAATCAAATTGTCCTAGCTCAATAGCCCATTTTAACATTCGACCAGAGGTTTCTGGCTTATGAAGAATTCCTCTCAATGGATATGCCGTACGAACCTCAATCTTATGAGCTTAAAAATAAGGCCGAAGCTTCTTCGATGCAAGAACTAAGGCATAGACCAACTTTTCCATGCTAGTATATCTGGTCTCCGCGTCGAGCAAACGCTTACTCACATAGTAAACCGGAGACTGATGATCAACTTCTTCCCTTACCAGCACTGCACTGATGGAATGTTCCAAAACGGCCAAGTATAAAATTAGCGTCTCCCCTTCCACATGCTTAGCTAAAAGTGGAGGATTTTCCAGGTGCTCTTTTATTTTCTGAAAAGCTTCCTCACATTCATAGGTCCATACAAAATCCTTGGCTGCCACCTTGATTGCTTTGAAGAATTCTCTGCATTTATCCGATGACTTTGATACAAAACGATTAAGAGCAGCTATCCTCCCAGTTAGACTTTGGACTTGCTTCATACTAGATGGAGATTTCATGTCAAGTAGAGCTTTAATCTTTGCTGGATTTGCCTCGATTCCGCGATGATTGATAATAAATCCTAGAAACTTCCCGGACTCTACCCCGAAGACACATTTTTGAGGGTTTAGCTTCATCCTAAACTTCCTCAGAATTTCAAACATCTGTTCCAAATGCTTTACATGGTCCTCCGTTTTTAAGGATTTAACAAGCATGTCATCCACGTATACCTCCATGGTTTTCCCTATCAAATCTTTAAACATCATATTCACCAACCTCTGATAGGTTGCCCCAGCATTGATCAATCCAAAAGGCATCCCAATATAACAATATAATCCTCGATCCGTAATAAAAGAGGTATGTTCCCGATCCGGTTCATACATATGAATTTGATTGTAACCTGAGTAAGCATCCATGAAGCTTAAAAGAGCGTGTCCTGCCGTGGCATCCACCAACTGATCAATCCTTGGGAGTGGAAAGCTATCCTTTGGGCATGCCTTATTCAGATCAGTGAAGTCCACACAAGTTCTCCATTTTCCATTTGGCTTTTTCACGAGAACCGGATTAGCCAACCAATCTGGATAATATGACTCCTTGATCAGCCCAACATTTAGTAATCTATCCACCTCTTCTTTCAATGCTATGGCTCTCTCTCCACTCACTGGCCGGCGTTTCTTCTCAACTTGGAATTCAATTGCGACCCAATTTTCAGAACCTTAGTTGGATCCTTTTCATCTACCAGAATTGAAATTGTATCCTCTGCAGGGCCAGTCTTTTTAACCAGCTGTGGTGTTCTTGGATCAAGGTCAGAATCAAAACTTCGAGGATCTTCGATTGGTGCTTCATCCTTGGAGGGCGCGTCATCTTTAAGAGGGAAGTCTTCCTCAACAAGGGTATGCATCAAGCCTTCAAGTAACATTCGCCTTCCTTCAACTTGTTCACCTCTGATGTTGATAGAGATTATATCCTCTGAATCTTCTTTAATTTCTTCCAGAATTCCTTCTTGAAGATCGCCAAGAACTGGGACATCTACCTCTGGGCGTACCCTGTAAAGGGGCACTTCTTCTTCCGGCTCTTAGACGAGATAATGAATTTTAACTTCTCCCGGGGCAATGCTCATGACTCCTGAATTATCTTCATTCAGGGCGCGCCCTCCCCCTTGTTGTCTCCTAAACCCTTTGATTGCCGTTTGATAACAATCTCTGGAATCATGTTGAGATACCCTTATAGTCCCCACACCATTGGGTGTAGGAAATTTCATTGCAAGATGATAGATGGAGGTCACAACTTTTATTTCCTTCAACAAGGGGCGCCCTACTAAAGCATTATGCGATGATTCCACATTCAAAATCATAAAATCCATCATTTGAGTCACAGAAAGAACTCCTTCCCCAAGAGTTACCGGTAGCTTAATAGCTCCCAAGACTTTCACAGATTCGCCCGAAAAACCATAGATCCATCCATTATCCTGAATCATATCCTTATCTAAAAGTCCCAGCTTCTTATAGGTACTGTAATACAGAATATTCACCGAACTTCCATTGTCAACAAAAACCCGATGTACATTCTTGGAACCAATCTGAATTGCCACCACCAGAGCATCATTGTGGGGATGATGTACCCATCTAGCTTCTTCTTCAGTGAAAGTAATATCTGCACATTCTCCCTTGAACAATTTGGGCGGCCTTAGCTCCAAACTATTCACATTTTTTAGAGGTCTGTATCTTGCCTCTCTAGCATACCTCTCCATAGCATGATTGTTATCACCCCCCAAGTGATGTCCTCCAAAGATAGTATGAATACTCCCCTCCTTAACGAACTTTTTCTCTTCGGTCTTTCCATCTCCATGGAGGGCGCGCCCTCCATCTCTTCTGTCGGGATTCTCCTTGTGCTTCTTCACCTCCCTAACAATCCATTCTGTTAAGTATCCTTCCTTAATCAAATCCTCAATTTCTTCCTTGAGCTGACGACATTCATGAGTGTTATGCCCTGAAGATTCATGGAATTCACAATATTTCTTTTTATCTTTACTCTGCCAAGAAGTTAGAGGCTTTGGCCTCTTGAAGAATCCTTTATTCTTATTCACCTCAAAGATGTGCTCAATGGAAGCCGCCAAAGGAGTGTAGTTTCCAGGCCTTTGATCATAGGTGTATGTATCTGGAGGACCCCAATTTCTTCCAGCTTCAGCTAAATTCACCCGATTAGCACCAGTTGCTAAACGGCGAGTAGGACTAGGAGACCTATCCTTCCTCTTCCCGGCCTTTCCTTTAGAGTTGTTCTGACTGTCAGTTTTTCGATTATCTGCCAAAGATTGTTCTACAATCTTGAAAGACTCAGCTTGTGCAAACACATCAGCCAAAGTAGGTGGATCCCGTCCTTGAAGGTGTTTCCAGAAATTAGTTCCTACTGATAATCCGACTATTAGAAAACTCTTGAGCATTTCATCAGTTGCTCCCCTAACCAAAGTAGACTCTGAATTAAATCTCTTGAAGTAAGATTGCAAACTCTCCCCTTCCCTTGCTTAATATTAGCCAAGGTCGTGACCGGAGGGGCATATTTCACTGCAGCCTGGAACTTAGTCAAAAACAAATTCCTCATCACCTGCCAAGATGTAATTACTCCTGGCCCGAGTTTTTGAAACCATTGCTGAGCACCTTCTCTGAAGGTTGCTACCAACAACCGACATCTAGCTAGTTCCGTTACCTGATATACATCCATCTCAATATCGAAGCGTCCAAGGAATTCCACAGGGTCTACATTTCCATGAAAGCGCAAATCATTTGTTATAGATCTATACCCAGTAGGGAGCTGTGCCTCTCTAACTTCAGTCGAGAAGGGAGAGGATGTTTGCGCAGTAGCAGATATTCTTCCTCCATCCAAGTGGGCAAGGAGTTTCTTCAGATCATCCACATTGAAAGTTCCCACTCCGGGAATATTCTGAATATTCGGTTGTGTCACAGTCTGTATTCCTCCCGGGGGTGGAGGTGAAGCTGTTGTCTGAGTGCCTTATTGAACCCCTACTTGTGGTTGAATCACAACATCCTCTTGAGTTTGAGTGTGAGTTTGCTGACCCTCAGGATTTCCACGAGGTTGTGAATTCCCTTGAGAACCTCTCTGATAATGTTCTCCTGAGTGAGGGTGTGTCCTCGACCTGGACTCACTGGAGGTGCTTGAGGGAATTTGATGGATATGGGGGGATCTTCCACATGAAGGCGCGCCCTGATTACGGGGGCGCCCCTTTCCCTGATACCAATCCAATCTTCTATCACCGTTATCACGGCTTCCTCTTCTTCTAGTGTTGTCATGATGAGGAGCTTGTTTGAATCCAAGGGGCCGCGACCTGTTGTAAACAGGGCGCGCGCGCTGTGGATTGTCATTGCGAGCAAGAGATCGCTCATGTCCAAGGGGCCTCGACCTGTTGTCAGGGGGCACGCGCTGTGAATCATGGGGCCTCAATTCCATATATTTGTCTTTCTTCTGAAGCTCGAGGAGTACCATTCTCAAATCGTCATCATTAAGCCTTATTCTAAGGCGTTCCTTCAAACTGGCAAAATCTCTCCTCTCTCTAGCCATCTGCTCCTCATCCCCTTGAATCTCACTAGGAGTGCGCCCTGAACGGTGAGGATGAGGGCGCGCCCTCTCTTGAGGATTCGACAACCTGCGCTCAGAATTATCTTCACTAGGATATTCAACAATAGAGAATAATCTAACCTTCGAGGAGTGACCAGCTGAAATCTCCTTTCCTGATTTTCCTCCCTCCTTCGAGAATCTTCCTCGATCAGAGGGGATTTCCCTGATCGGCGATGATTTCGTGGGATACTACGAAATTTTCTCCTTGATTCTTGCTCTTCCTCCACGGAACCCAATCTCGCCCTAAAACTATTTATGGCATCTTGCATAATATACAACTGTTCCATTAATGTCGAATTACTGATAAGAACGGGCGGCTGTCCACCGACGGCGGCCGGAGTTCCATGATGTCGTGGAGGAGCAGCAATATTCTCTGGAACATAAGCTTCATGACGTGCTTGGTTATCTCCCAAGCTGTCATCAGAATCATAACCATCTTCTTCTCGAGAACCTCTACCTTGATTGTGAGACATTTTTTCCTCCTAAGATGTAGATCTTGATTGGCTCCCCTCCTTCTAGCGCCAATTTGTTGACGGAGGAATTTTGGAACAACAAAATTCGAGGTACGTTGCCGGAAACAAGATTTACAGCGGTGGTTCTTTACCGGAAAAAGTGGTGGCGTGTGGTGGTTGTATGTAATTGGTGGCTGAGATTGATAGGGTTAGTGGCGGCTATTTCAGAGCTCTCGACTTCCAACCCCTCAATCGGCCTACGTACCCTGGTATTTATAGGGATCAAGCCATACGTAGTTCTTGGAGATCAAGAAACCCAAATGGGCTCGGATTGTCGGTCGAGCATCCGGAATGTTCTACTATGAGGCCTAACCATAAAGGCCCAAGGCTCATCCAAGATCTCAATACTTCACGGATAAGGAAACTTCCCCCGTTGAGGACTAGTCCTATCCGCTACCAGCTATTTCTTGATTTCAAGGATGCAGGTATACCCATGGTTTACCCCAAGTGCAGAACGCATTCCTGTCCCCCGAATGAGAAGCACCCACCAGATAGCAAGACAGGTGATCCAGAGCTTTTGGGTGCAAAGTGCAGGATTACCCCGAAGTTCCCCAATAAGGACGCGCCCATTGGCTACAGGAACAGAGCTCCCAAAGCACACACCAGAAAGTCCCCATCTTTTCGCCTTAGGGCGCGCCCTTAGTGTTTAAAAAGGGTCCTTATATCCAGGCAAACCCCTGGAGGCCTTCTGCGACGGACATCCCCCTCCTGAGATACGACAGGAGGGAATCCTTCAATAACTCCTGGAATCCCAACCAAAGTGGAATCCCAGAAGAGAATTCTTCAATGGCTCTTGGAAAATCAACTTTATCATCATTTTTTAGTATTTAGGGCGCGCCATCCTTACAGAGCAAGAGAGGGCGCGGCCTGACTTCTCTATTTCCACCAAATTCCTAATTTAATCTAGAATTCCCCAACTTGATCCCGTATTTGACCCGAATCCATCTTGAAATACCCGAACCAAATTTTGGCTATAACAATAGTCTTCCAACTTATTGTGGAATGCTCCCCGTTAACAAGTTGTCTCCTAACTCAACAAGTACCATGTTGACAAGTTTTCCAATTCCATGGGGTATGCTTCCGTATACGTAGTTCCCCTCCATATACAGCTCTTCCATAGTGGTGGAGAGATTTGTAACGGAATTAGGGAGCTCCCATCTTAAACTACTCTGGCCTATTCCCAATATCTTTAGATGGGTACAATTAACCAAGGAATTGTAAAAGATCCAGTCATTGGGCCGCATATTATATCCAAGTGGATTCCCACCCAGACCTAGGCGTTGAAGATTAGGAAGGCTACCCAAATTGTTTGGTATAGGCCCTGTAATATTGTTTTGTAAGATATAAAAGGAAACGAGATTGGACGCATTAACTATTGATGGTGGAAGTGGGCCTGAAAATCTGTTATCTCCGGCGTAGAACTCTTGCAGCTTTGGAAGGGTGAAGCCTAAGTCTAATGGAAGCGTTCCTGTTAACACATTATCGACTAGACCAACAATAGAGAGGGACGAAACGTTGTAAAGTGGTAGGGGAACCGTACCCGACAAACTGTTTTGTGACAATAAAAGAACCTCTAATTATGTAAGATGACCCACTTCCAGAGGTATGCCCCCAGTTAGATTGTTACCACGTAGATAAAGAAAACGTAAAGATGATATATTCCCTATTGAAGGTGGAATTGATCCACAAAAATGATTGTTTGAAAGATCAATGAGTTCAAGCTTAGACCAAGAGGCAAACTCAGTGGGTAGTTTTCCTTCAAAATTGTTACGGTGTAGATAAACAGAATGAAGCGATGATGTATTACCTATTGAAGGTGGAATTGATCCACTAAAATGATTGTTTGAAAAAGAAATATCATCAAGCTCAAAACAAGAAGCAAAGTCAATAGCTAATTCTCCTTCAAGATGGTTGTCGCCCAAATTGATGAATCTGATATCTACACAATGTTGCAAATCGGCAGGAAATCCACCTTGAAAAGAGTTGTTTCGGAGATAAAGATGTTGTAGGCGAAATAGTCTACCAAATTCATTTAGAATCAGTCCATGAAAACGATTTTCATAGAGGTAAATTTCCCTTAGAAACGAAAGGTTTCCAATGTGAGGAGACAATTTACCCGTCAAGTGTAGTGAGGAGAGGTCTAGTACTGTCACCCTCTGTCTTCGGCGGCTGCATGTAACGCCTGTCCAATGACAGAAGTGAATGGAATTGTTCCAGGAGTCCAGCACACCTAATGGGTCATCTGTTATTAGATGCTTGAAAGAAAGCAAAGCCGGTTAACCAATCACTATGCCATAAATGCACATACGCAACCCCCAAAATAAAGTTGCAAAAGACCTGAAAAGCGTTGTGTAAGGTGTTACGCAACACCAGAGGGGCGTTGCCAATACCGGCGTTGCGTAAGACCCCTAATGCAACGATTTTTCCAAGCTATTGCAACACCACGAAAGTGTTGCATAAGAGGCCTTATGCAACACCAAAAGCAGGTAAAGGCAACACCAAATGGTGTTGCATAAGATATTCAGCCATTTCAGCAGTGGGGCTCACCACGGTGCCACGTCAGCAGTGGGGCCCACATGCCACATCGGCATTGGATCCCACGATGTGCCACATCAGCAAGGTGCCATGTCAGCATGATGCCACATCAGTAGTAGGGGCCACCAAGATGCCACGTCAGCAGTGGGACCCACAAGGTGCAACGTCACAACTGGAGAGGCCATGCCACGTCAGCAATGGGGCCCACTAGGGGTGCCACATCAGCAGTGGGGACCACTATCTAATGCAACACTAGTTTGGTCTAATGCAACATCATATTTTTTTTGCAACATCAAACGTATTTTTAGCAATACTAAATCTACAATATTGCAACATCAAATTGAGTCAAATGCAATACTTTTTTACAAAAAAATTGAAATTGCTGCTTTGTTTATACATTAATCCCAAAAATTACAAATCTTACCAACATATACTAAAACCAATTCTAACTTTACAATTGTATTGGTATAGCCGTATTAGTATATAACACTAATACAATCGGAAAAGATAATATCTAGAGAAAACTAATTGTTTTCACATGTAATGTAATGCTCGCCCTGTCCTGAATGTAGTTGGACAGCCCTACTAGGAACCACCTGAGCACACCAGGTTGAGCTGCCAAAAAAAGTTTCCAAGTAAGCATCACATTTTATTAATTTTCTCAATTACTTACTGTTAGACATGTTTGGAGAGTGAGATAGGACTATTATTGTATTTGACATCCTCACAACGCAAAGAGTACGAAGAAACATAATTTTTGAAAAGAATGGATATATTACCATACGGGAGAGGAAGGGAATAGTTGATGTAATGTCAGGCATCTAATTCTCCTCCGTGTTATCATTGTCAAAAACTTTCAAACGCTTGGTGCGTTGTTGTATTCGTAACCGTCGGACCTAGTGCAACATTTGATAAAGAGTGGGAAAAGTTAAAAATTGTAGAGTGAAAACAATAGCAAGTGAGAAAGTTTCCCCAATATAGAGTAAAAACTGATTAAGTAATACCTCTTCCATGAGAAGAAATATTTTGTTGCGTCTACTCCTTATGTTGTCTTGGATTTCCTGTGATTGCATCTGAACAAAATCTTAAACAGTTTCTGGTCCTTCAATTATGCAAAAATTGCTGTAAAGAATTAAAGTAAGATCAGTTTTAGAAACAGGCTGTTTAAATCCTTAAAGAATTCAGAACAATCCTTACAACCATGGCAGTGGAGAAAATACCATTTAGCATCCACAAATTCAAATATATTAATAAACAAATCATAAATTATATGCTACCATACACCATTCTGCAAACTATTAATCCAAAATCATTCACAGGGAATCGACATTAGACCAACAACACATCAATATCATCTTCACAAGAATACATGTATATGCAGTAGAATTTTGTTTCAATAAAATCATAGCTTCCAGAATGATCCAGATTGTTTAGCGTTTAGTTCTCCAATCTTTGTTTGCGCACAAAAATTATCCAAAGGAAAATATTGTGCAAGTCAAAGAAAAATGACCAAGGAAATGGAGGAAAATATTCACATATAAAAAACTGGGAAAATATTTTACACACATCTTAAATTCGTAAGATTCCTATCTAACTTTGTCCTAAACACAATATTATATGACGAACAATCGGAGCCTCATGAATTAAGTATACTGCAAACATTAGAAATCTTTAACTCTGGTATAAGTGTTATGCCACATTCACAACCTTAACATATCAAGCAGGTGTCCATAAGAAAATTAGTACAGCTTCATGATTACAAAAACAAGTAAAATTATATTGTAACCACAAATAAAAATCACAAACAGCACATTAGCATCAAATACTACACTACTTATAAAATGTAAAGAATTTCTACCAATTCATGAAATTCAAAAAAGAAGAAAAACAATTTTTTGGAACATAAATTATAATTGGCATATACAAGTCCGACAAACAAACATAAACTGAATCAAAGACTCTGCAATAATGAAAAATATAAAGGGAAGAGTGGACCTTGGGATGTTATCCCCAACAGGGAAGGAAGCAGGGTCATCTTTTGCAGCATAAGAAGACACAAGTCTAAGTTTTGAGGTATTTTTCAAACAAGAAACATGTGTTGGCCTAACAAGAAACATAACATTATATGTTAGACATGTTTGGGAAGAGAGAGAGAGAGAGAGAGAGAGAGAGAGAGAGAGAGGGGGGGGAGAGAGAGAGAGAGAGAGAGAGGGAGAGAGAGAGAGAGAGACCTACGTGTTGAACAAACTAGCGTTGAGACTTGAGAAGGAGGAGTGCGATTAGCGATAGTACGGCCGACGAAGATGATGAATTCTCGAATGATGGGCCTCTGAAAGTAACCGAAATGGCTAACGTCCGTCGCGGGTAACACATCGGTTCAATCGAATTAAAAAGAAACGATTGAATCCAAAAATTGCACTTACAGAACAACATTAAATCAACAAGCCCATCTACTTTAGGATATACGGATTCAGCAAGCCCATCTACATCTCCCCATCCGATTACCTGAATTAATTAATTAATTAAGAAAATAGATCAAATCAATAATAGAAACACACGGGAATTGAATAATTAAGAGGCAAATACCTTGGGATTGATGAAATCGAGAGTGATAGATTTAGCAGGCGTGGTGTTAAGGCGATTGAACAGGAGTAGAAACGAGAAAGAAGAGATGTAGAAATGAGAAAGAAGAGGTGTGGTGGTCTATAAAGCTGCTACTGCCGCCGCTGGTTTTTGCGGCTGTTGTTGTTTTGGCTAATTTGAATACAGAACCCTAAAAGAGAGATAGGAGAGTACTTGGTTAAATTGAAAGTCCTAATTTTGTGAGAATTGGGGAAAAGAAGGATGTTTTGGGGGGAAAATTATTTCGTAAAGGGGGAAAACAAGCGCCCAAAATTTTGGGTCTGGTATCACGTGTGCAATTTCTTACTCAATTCCTTATTTTGTTTTGAAATATATAAATTTAATTTTGTAACTATTTATTACTAAATTGTAAAAAAATTTAAAAAGGTGATTTTTTTAAGAATTTAAATTTAAACAATAAAATTATAATACAAATAATTTAAAAAAATAGATTCATCATTCGAGACAAGACAAGTTAAAAGGAAGGTCGATTTTGACCAACTTGACCGTTATAAAACCAAACCAAATAAGTGAAGGAAATTTTTAAAAAATTACCACATCACTAAAATCGTTATATCTTTACACCCGTGCGATTGGAACGTCGAAAAAATAATTAAAAAAAATAGATTCATCATTCGGGACAAGACTAGTTAAAAGGAAGGTCGACTTTGACCGATTTGACAAACCAAATAAATATAGGAAATTTTTTAAAAAATTACCACATCACTAAAATTGTTATATCTTGACACCCGTGCGTTTGAAACGTCGAAAAAATAATTTTAAAAAATAGATTCATCATTCCGGACATGACTAGTTAAAAGGAAGGTCGACTTTGACCGGTTTGACGTTTACCAAACCAAACCAAATAAATATAGGAAATTTTTAAAAAAATTACCACATCACTAAAATTGTTATATCTTGACACCCGTACGATTGAAACGTCGAAAAAATAATTTAAAAAAAATAGATTCATCATTCGGGACAAGACTAGTTAAAAGGAAGGTCGACTTTGACCGGTTTGACCGTTACCAAACCAAATAAATATAGGAAATTTTTTAAAAAATTACCACATCACTAAAATCGTTATATCTTGACACCCATGCGTTTGGAACATCGAAAAAATAATTTTAAAAAATAGATTCATCATTCCGGACAAGACTATTTAAAAGGAAGGTCGACTTTGATCGGTTTGACCGTTACCAAACCAAACCAAATAAATATAGGAAATTTTTTTAAAAAAGTACCACATCACTAAAATCGTTATATCTTGACACCCATGCGTTTGGAACATCGAAAAAATAATTTTAAAAAATACATTCATCATTCCGGACAAGACTAGTTAAAAGGAAGGTCGACTTTGACCAGTTTGACCGTTATAAAACCAAACCAAATAAATATAGGAATTTTTTTAAAAAATTACCACATCACTAAAATCGTTATATCTTGACACCCGTGCGATTGTAACGTCGAAAAAATAATTTTTAAAAATAGATTCATCATTCGGGACAAGACAAGTCAAAAAGAAGGTCGAGTTTGACCGGTTTGACAAACCAAATAAATATAGAAAATTTTTAAAAAAATTACCACATCACTAAAATTGTTATATCTTGACACCCGTGCGATTGGAATGTCGAAAAAATAATTTAAAAAAATAGATTCATCATTCGGGACAAAACTAGTTAAAAGGAATGTCGACTTTGACCGGTTTGACCGTTATAAAACCAACCCAAATAAATATAGGAAATTTTTTGCAAAATTACTACATCACTAATCTTGACATCCGTGCAATTGGAACGCCGAAAAAATAATTTAAAAAAATAGATTCATCATTCAGGACAAGACTAGTTAAAAGGAAGGTCGACTTTGACCGGTTTGACCGTTATAAAACCAAACCAAATAAATATAAGAAATTTTTTGAAAAATTACCACATCACTAAAATCGTTATATCTTGACATCCGTGCGATTGGAATGTTGAAAAAATAATTTAAAAAAATAGATTCATCATTCGGGACAAGACTAATTAATAAAATAAAATAAATATCTAATGTAACACTTCAAACAGCAAATGCAACGCTTCTGCCACGTTAGCAAATGCCACGTCAGCATAGGTGGGTCCCACTTCTGCCACGTCAGCAATTATGGGTCCCACAATTTCCACGTCAGCATGGTGGGCCTCCTGCCACGTCATCCTTGTGGGGTCCACACTGCAACGTCAGGAGTGGTGGGACCCACCCCTGCCACGTCATATTTTTAAATATATATATATATATATATATATATATATATATATATATATATATATATATATATATATATATATATATCTAATGCAATACTTCAAACAGCAAATGCAACACTACTGGTATCTAATGCAACGCTTCTGCCACGTCAGCAATTGTGGGTCCCACAATTGCCACGTCAGCAAATGCCACATCAGCACATGTGGGTCCCACTTCTGCCACGTCACCATTTATTAAAATAAAAATATATATAACGCAACACCAGCAGTTAGTGTTACATGATGTGAAACACTGTGGGTAATACGCAACAATAAATTATATCTAACGCAACACCAGTTCAGCTCAGTTGCAAAAGATCCAAAATTTCTATCTAACGAAACGCTTTCTATGCAACGCTTTGTAAAAAGGATTGCGTATGTGCGTTTATGGCGTAGTGAATGTAGGTGGGTGACTCTGTCCAGCAACTATTTCAACTAACAACAATAATCTGACCAATGTAGGTGGGTGACTCTGTTCAACAACTATTTCAACTAACAACAATAATCACTCAATATGAAGATTAGAACGTCCTCCACGCACATCAGCCGCCGAGTAATACATACACCACCAGTTCTTCAAGCACAAGTCCTCGCAAGCTTTAATTCCCAAGTTCATCTTAGCCAACTTTATAAATCCTTCTCCATTTCCGCACACTCGGTCACCCTGTTGCTATGTTGGTCTTTGGAGCTTCCCAGTTCCCAGTTGATTCATTAATAGTCATTCTCGATATATAATTGAAGAGTTACTTATACTATGCAATGCACTGTTTTTTTTTTCAATATTTCTATGATTTGTATTTGTTTTTTATTCTTTCAATAATAATTATAAATTTATTTAATATTATGTGTATAAATATTTTTATAAAAATTTTTATTTATATTATTTGTCTTTCTTTGAAGAGTATAAGTTTTGTTAGTTGCTATATTTTATTTGTGTTTGTATATATAAAGGATATGATTTGTATGTTTAGAAATGTGTTTCAATTAGAGAATTAATGCCTAAAAATTAAGCCCAATTAACGACCTACTAACCAAGACCCAAGTATGGACTAATTATCAAGATTGATTTGTATGTGTTGTTAATAATGATTTTAATACTCTAATACAAATTATTTTTTTTGAAGCACTCTAATACAAATGATTTAAAATCAAATATTTGTGTTTGAGTGCAAGAAGTTTTGGATTATCAACAAATAATATAGATTAACGTAGTAATAAAATTTTAATGAATCTATACTTGTTCGGTTATATAAAAATAATAATAAACTTATACTGAGATGACTAAAACAAATAAAAAAATATTGAAAATATAAATTTTGGTGGATGGAACAATAATAATACTATAATATGTTTTCAGTAAATTTAGTAATGTTATCTATACTATTATATAAAAGCTGAAACATTAAAAGTTTGGTCGGTCGGTCGGTCGGTACCAATTAATATTACTTATTTACCCTTACTCATCCTACCAACTAATCAATTTCTTTTTTCAGGTTAAACATATTATCTTTCTATTTTTCAATAACTAATTAATTTCCTTTTTCAGGTAAAATATAATATATTTTATATTTTATCTAACTAAAATTTCTCCTTTATTAATCAATTTCCTTTTTTAGGTTAAACATATTACCTTTTTTATTTTTCAAAAACAAAATAATTTCTTTTTTCAGGTAAAATACAATATCTTTTACATTTTATCAAACTAAAATTTCTCTTTTTTTTTAAAACACTACGAGCAATTTTGTTTAATCAAATAACATAATTATATTATAATTACTATTAACTAATCAAGTATCCTTTTCAGCCACGTTACCTTTTCTCTTTTCTTTAACTAAAATCTCTCTTTTTCCAATTATATCATGAACGATTATCTTTTTCAACCAAAACATGTTACTTTTTTTATTTTTTCTTACTAAAATGCTCTCCATTTCCAATTATATCACGGGCGTTTTATTTAATAAAAAAAATAATATCATAATACTAATTATTAATCGATTACCTTTTCAGCTAAAACGTATCATCTTTTCTACTTTTTCCAAATTAAATTCCCTTTTTTCTAGAAATATCACGGGCAACATTAATATCTCATTTTCTAAAAACACTATGAGCAATTTTATTTAGTAAAATAACATAATTAAATTATAATCACTATAAACTAATCAATTACCTTTTTCACATATATCATGTCACTTTATTTAATTTTCATGTTACCTTTCTATTTTCTCTATCTAAAATCTCTCTTTTTAAATTATATCATAAGCGGTTCTATTTAATACAATTACTAATAATATTATATTATTAATAATTAATTGATTAGTTTTTTCAGCTAATACGTATTATTTTTCTATATTTTCTAACTAAAATCCCTCTTTTAATAGAAATATCACGGACAATATTAATTTATCCTTTTCTTAAAACATTACGAGTAATTGTATTTAATAAAATAACGTAATTAAATTATAATTACTATAAACTAATCAATTACTTTTTTCACCTTGAACATGTTACCTTTTTACTTTTCTCTAACTAAATCCTCTCTTTTTCCAATCATATCACGGACATTCTATTTAATAAAATAAAATAATAATTTTATAATTACTAACAATTAACCGATTACATTTTTCAACTAAAATCTATCATTTCTTCTATATTTTCTAACTAAAATCCCTCATTTTCTATAAATATCACGAATAACATATGTATATTTATTATCAAATCATCTCATAAAAAAATTTAAGCCTCCAAAATTCATGTTTTAAAAATAATAATTTAAATTAATGAAAAAGTTCATATAATATTTAAAAAAATCTATGCATCGCACGGGTTTTAAGCAAGTATATTTAAATTATAAAATATTAAAAATAAGTGATAAGTAAATTTGGTGCTTTGCTAAATACTTTTCCCAAATTCTGTTTTTTAAGTTATAATATTAAGTTGACTAAATATCAAATAACTGCCCGTTATGGAGTTTCAAAACATCCAAAGCTATTCCAGCTTTCCACCAGATATTAGGGAAAAATAACTGCCCGTTATGAAGTTTCGAAACATCCGAAACCATATATATTTAGAAAAGATGTTCCGTAAAGTTATTCCAGCTTCGAACAAGGAAGTTGCAGAATTTTATATAGTTATAAATAAATAAATAAATAAATATTACTTTGTGGCAACATCTCGTTTTTTATTCAGAGCTACTTTTGGAAATTCCTCGTCCGACCAAGGTTGAAGTGGAAAAAAGCACATGCATAACGCGTGCTCACATATACTTTGTGTTCCCTTCGAACAAGAATCCTAGATTTCAGATTACTTGTATTATGGTAATGAAACTAGTTGTATAAGAATCATATACAATTATGATGCATAATTGTATGATCAAATCGTGGTTGAATTTACGTAAATTTTGATTTTACCATTATGTCATTCATACAAGTTGAAATTAGAGCTCACTTGAATAAATTTGTAAATCAACTGCTTATCAAACTGATTTTACCATCCCCTCCTACTAGTTGAGAGAATTATGGACACTCTCAAAACTGTAGTAGACACACTAACTACAGGCCCAAGATAGATTTTAAGAACTGGGCAGAAAACTGCACTTAAACTTCCACACAACACTGCTGGTTTACACAAGAGAGAGCAGGGATTTTACTTAAGAACAATCAGATTTTTTAACTTTAACTTGATACAAATCAGTTGAGTACATTTTATAGTAGTAGTAGAATATTCTAGATGATATTAGATGCAGAAAAAGTACAAGAACTTTCTAGTACATGAAATACATAAAAGTACTGGAACTTTCTAGACAATGAACCTTCTAGTGCATGAGCCATGAATGCATAATTAACTCCTTAATTTATTCTAGAACCTTCAGGATTTGATTATTCTAGAACCATCCGGACTTAATTATTCTAGAACCTTCCGGAAGTTCTGCACAATCTTTCAACACTCCCCCTTTGTGCGAACTTCGGATACCAAGCCAAGTTGTGCTCTAAGAAACTCAAACTTCGCCTTAGGTAATGCCTTCGTAAATATATCAGCAAGTTGTTCTTTTGTATCAACTTTGATGAAGTCAATCTCTTCTTGCAGCACTTTCTCCCGTATAAAATGATAGTGCACTTCAATGTGTTTAGTTCTTGCGTGAAAAACAGGATTTGAGGCTAGGCGAATCGAACTCATATTGTCACAATATAGCTCAACCGGTTCCATTTTAGAATGAGAAATGTCCTTGATCAGTCTCGTTAACCATACACACTCTTGTGCAGCGAGTGTAGTAGCATTATACTCTGCCTCTGTACTTGATAATGCTACAGTTGCTTGCTTCTTGCTACACCACGAGATAGCAGCTGAACCAAGGTCGAAAGTATAACCCGATGTAGAACGTCTTGAGGAGGGATCACCTGCCCAATCTGCATCGGTGAATCCACTAAGAAAAATCTCTGCGCCTTCTTTATACATCAGCCCATAATTCATCGTATGCTTAAGATAAAGAAGGATCCTATTTGCCGCATCCAGATGTGGTTTCCTTGGCTTTTGCATAAATTGACTAACAACTCCAACTAGAAATGAAATATCAGGTCTTGTAATTGTCAAATATATTAAGCTCCCAACCAAAGTCCGATACGTTTTTCCATTCTTGAGCTCTTTCCCAACATTAGCTCTTAACTTCAAATTCTGCTCCATTGGAGTAGCTGGTGGTCTGCAATTGATCATTTTGAATTTCTCAAGAATCTTTTTAGCATACTGACCTTGAGAAACAAAAATGCCTTCCTTGCACCTTGATACCTCCAAACCGAGAAAGTGCTTTAGTTCTCCTAGATTTTTCATCTCAAGCGGGATGGCAAGTTCATCTTGTTAGGAATATGTTGTACTTGATGATAACTTCACAATCAATCAAATTGTATAAGGTTTTGTAGCTGTCAACGGATGAGGATTTATAACTCTATCCGTTGACAGGTAGCTCATCAACGGATGAGATTTTGTAGCATACTGCAGTATCTCTATGTTATCAGTTGATAGTGTTTTTATCCACAGTCATGTTGACCATCAACGGATAGGCAGAATAGGGTAGCCAATTGTAAATAAGCTATGCTATGTAATTCTGTCTAAGTGAAAGTGTATCAAAAGATGAAGACAAAACTCTATCAACGGATACAACTCAAATCCACTCTATCAACGGATACAGCTCAAGTCACAATATCAACGGATACCGCTCAATACATCATCAACGGATGTCAGTGTACAATATCAACGGATAATCATTGACACTGTCTTCTATGATTAGCCGGGGATTAGCAGTTGATAAGGACATGTTTGACTGACAGATCACATGGGTTGATAGTAGATACAAAAAGCAGTATGGCAGCCATACTTTGGAAACACAGAAGAAAGAAGCATTCTATCTACACTATGAATACAAGAAAGGTGCAGGAGACATGTCTGAACACAAGGACAACCTTTCGGCTACATGTGTATTTGGAGTGTAGTAGCAAGTCAACTAGAATTAGATTAAAATTATCTTATTCCAGTAGTACTTGTAAAACTTGGGATTTATAACCAAGTGTAGCAACTCTTTGTAGGTTAAGAAAACAGATACATTTTGCTTAGGGTTTTATTGAATATTCTTAGAAAGCAAAGAGTTGTAAAACAGAAGCTGTGTACTTTTGTATTACAGAGTTTTCTTCGAATAAAAGCTTCAGGTGGTGCATTTAACCACCTGATTTTTTATGTGTTTGTGCATTTATCTTTTACAAGCAATTATCTAAGTATAGATTTCTGGAGTTCTTATCAGAAATTTAGAAATATCAAGAATTGTATTCAACCCCCCCCTTCTACAATTATACAAGTGTGAAATCTAGGAATAACAATTGGTATCAGAGCAAGCTTCTAACATATTTGAAGTTTAAAGATCAACACACTTCCAACATGTCTAAGAAGGATTATGGAGTAAAGATTCCTGTTCTTGATAGAGAAAATTACTTTCACTGGAAAGTAAAAATGCGTCTACATCTCTCGTCTATTGATGAGGGCTTTGTGGATTGCATTGACAAGGGTCCTCACGTTCCAATGAAGATAGCAACAAGAGTTGGCCTGGCTGATGATGTGACTGACACTCTCATTCCCAAACCTGTTTCTGAGTGGAGTCTTGAAGATATTTCAGAAGTCCACAAAGACAAAAAGACCATGAATATTCTGTTCAATGGTCTAGAAACAGACATGGTTGACAATGTTATTAACTGTACTACCGCCAAGGAAGTATGGGACACTGTTCAAACCCTGTGTGAAGGAACAGAACAGGTAAGGGAAAACAAGACGCAACTACTAATCCAACAGTATGAACATTTTCACTTTAAGAGTGGAGAAACATTGAATGATACATTTAGTAGATTTCAAAAGCTACTAAATGGTTTGATACTGTATGGAAGAATCTATCAAGTTAAAGATTCTAATCTCAAATTTCTGAGATCACTGCCCAAGGAATGGAAGCCAATGACTGTTTCTCTAAGAAACACTCAAGAGTACAAGACATTTACTCTTGAAAGGCTCTATGGAACTTTAAAGACCTATGAGCTGGAAATGGAGCAGGATGAAGAGATTGAGAAGTCTCAAAAGAAAAGTGGGTCAGTTGCACTTGTTGCCAACTTGGAGCAAAAAGAGGAAAGGACAGAAACTGCAAGTTCTACACCAAACAGGGAGGTTTGTAAAGGTAGAGCAGAATCAAGCAGGAGCAAGGAAAAGGTGTCTGAGGAATTGAATGCTCTTCAGCAGGATGAATTGGATGAGATAGATGAGCACTTAGCTTTTCTATCTAGGAGATTCTCTAAGCTGAAATTCAAGAGAAACTCTTGGGTGGCCAAGCCATTTAACAAGGATTTTTCCACAAGCAACTAAGTGGATAAATCCAAAATAAAATTCTACAATTGTGGAATTGCTGGTCACATGATAAGTGAATGCAGGAAACCTAGATCTGAGAACAAGGGAAAGTCAACTGAGGCTGTTGACTATAAGAAGAAATATTTTGATCTTCTCAGGGCAGAAAGGAAAGGCATTCTTGACCAAAGAGTATGACTGGGCTGTTGATGACAATCATTCTGATGATGATGTTGAGTTAGTCAACCTTGCTTTAATGGCTGATTCTGGAGAGCAGGAAGCAAGTTCAGCTAGCAATCAGGTATTTTCTACTAATCTCTCTGAGCTCACCAAAGAGGAATGCAATAGTGTTATAGATGAAATGTCTACTGAACTATATCACTTAAGTGTTACTCTTAAATCACTTACTAAAGAGAACAATAGGATTAAAGAGTCTAATCTGTTTTTAAGTGATAGAAATGCTGCTCTAGAAACTCAATTTCTAGAATTTGAGAAAATGAGAGTTGATTGCAATAATGCTAAAAGTGAACTTGAAGCTGTGTTAAAGAGAGAACTGATTTTAAAAGACCAGCTTGAAAAGGAACAAGGGATAATTGCTAAATTTCAAAGTTGTAGGAATATTTCTCAAAACATAATAGAAGTTCAGGGAATAGAATCATTTGTGAAGGATACCTGGACTCAAAAGAAAAAGGAGCTAGAACCTGGCCTTGAGGATCTAGAGACTATTTGTGAATCAACGGATAGTGATCATCCGTTGACAGATGAACCGTCAACGGATGAGAGGTATCCGTCGACTAACAAAAAGTCTATTAGTAAGAAGGAACTTAGGAAACTGGATATCAAGTATGGTCCACTCAACAAGAATTTTGTTAGTGGTGAGTGCAGCAAAACCAAATCCAGTGGGAAGGCTAAGACAGGTGATTTACACAACAAAAAGGCTGTTGGTAAATCAGACAATGAAAAGGTAGAAATTGAGGGTAAAAAGAAAAAGAACAGGAATGGTAAGATAGGCATCAACAAGAAAAACAATTACTCTCCTGACAAGTTTGCTCCTAGGAAAACTTGTAGTAATTGTAATAGTGTCAATCATCTATCTTCTAATTGCAAGATTGTCAACAAGGCTCCTGTTCATGTACCTCAACCAATGCCATGTATGACTGCAATGCCTGTTATGCCTGGTTTGTATCAAAATGCTAGTTTTTCAAATCCATATGTGAACATGCCATATGTGTCTAATCCTTACTTTCAATCTATGAATGTGCCACAAATGTCATGGAACATACCTAACATGAATAATATGTATGCCAATTTTCCACACATGCATGCATCCAATATTCATGCAAATGAGCATTTGTCAAACCCCATCACTCAAGCATCTACACCTAAGTTGAAGAATGCTAAGAGTGCAAAGTCAAAGGCTAACAAGAAAGGACCCAAGGAAGCTTGGGTACCAAAATCAACTTGATTTGTTTTTGAAATGTGTGCAGGGAAGCAGAAGGAATCTATGGTACCTAGACAGTGGATGCTCTAGGGACATGACAGGAGATTCAACCCTGCTCACAGAGTTCAAGGAAGGAGCTGGCCCTAGAATTACCTTTGGAGATGACAGCAAAGGATATACTAAGGGATATGGCCTGATTTCAAAAGACAATGTCATCATTGAAGAAGTGGCTTTAGTTGAAGGTTTGAAGCACAATTTGCTGAGTATCAGTCAGATTTGTGACAAAGACTATGAAGTAAAGTTCACAAAAGAAGCCTGTGTTGTTTCTGCCAAGGAAGACAACAATGTGGTATTGACAGGCTTTAGAAAAGGAAATGTTTACATAGCTGACTTCAATTCAGCATGCTCAGAATCCATTACTTGTCTTTTCAGCAAATCAAGTAAGGATGAGAGTTGGCTATGGCATAAGAAGCTGTCACATTTGAATTTTAAAGTTATGAATGATCTGGTAAGAAAGGATCTTGCTAGAGGAATCCATCAATTGGAGTTTGTCAGAGATGGGCTGTGTGATGCCTGCCAATTAGGGAAACAAAAGAAATCATCCTTCAAAAGCAAGACAGAGTCATCCATTGTTAAGCCTCTTCAATTGCTGCATATGGACTTATTTGGTCCAGTAAATGTCATGTCTATTTCAAAGAAGAAATACTGTCTGGTGATTGTAGATGATTTTTCTAAGTTCACATGGACCTTCTTCCTGCACTCCAAGGATTGTGCAAGTGAAATCATCATCAATCACCTCAGATTACTAAACAATGGTTCTGAAGACAGAGTACAAAGAATCAGGAGTGACAATGGTACTGAATTCAAGAATTCCACAATGAAGATTTTCTGTGAAGAGAATGGAATTGTCCATGAGTTTTCTGCTGCCAGAACACCTCAACAAAATGGGGTTGTTGAAAGGAAAAACAGAACTCTCATTGAAGCAGCTAGAACAATGTTAAGTGAATCAAGGTTACCAACATATTTCTGGGCTGAAGCTGTCAACACTGCATGCTTTACTCAGAATATTTCCTTGGTCAATCAAGCTAGAGGAATGACTCCTTATCAGTTATTAACCAACAAGAAACCAACTTTAGCTTTCCTACATGTCTTTGGATGTAAGTGTTTTGTGCTGAGGAATCATGGAGATAACTTGGGCAAATTTGAAGTAAAGGCAGATGAAGCTATTTTCGTTGGATATGCAGCAGGGAAAGCCTACAAGGTCTACAATCTAAGAACCAACATTGTTATGGAATCTGTACATGTTGTGTTTGATGATCAAAAGATTCTAGGCCTAAATGATGAAGGTTACCATGAAAAGTTGGAATTTGAGAATGAAGGTGAAGGAAGAATGTACTATGATGATGATGAGGAAAATGAAGATCATGACCACAGAGATCCACCTAGAGCTGTTATACCAACTAGAAGTGATGCTTACACTGAAAATGAAGCATCCATTGACAGTCATTCTGCAACATCCGTTGACAGTCATTCTGCAACATCCGTGACACTATTAGAGATGCATCCGTTGACAGATATTCTCAAGCATCCGTCGACAGGCAAAATGATGCATCCATTGACAGTCAACTTCATAATTCAGCAAGGACAACAAACTCAGGGGGAGTTTCTCAAGGTCAAAATTCAATGCTAAATCAACATGATCATGCTCATGGAAATGAAGCAACCTCATCAAGATCAAACCTTCCACCTGCAAGAAAATGGACTAGAAATCATCCATTTGAGTTAATCATTGGTGAATCAAATTCAAGAGTCCAAACTAGAAGGGCCACTCAAGCAGAATGTCTATACAGTAGCTTCCTGTCTCAAGAGGAACCTAAGAAAGTGGAAGATGCCCTTCTAGATCCAGATTGGGTGTTAGCAATGCAAGAAGAGCTAAACCAATTTGAAAGAAATAAAGTATGGAAACTTGTGCCCAAACCTGATGATAGAAGTGTCATAGGTACCAAATGGGTTCTCAAGAATAAGACAGATGAAAATGGCATAATTGTGAGGAATAAAGCTAGATTAGTGGCAAAGGGCTACTCTCAAGAAGAAGGAATATATTTTGATGAAACTTTTGCTCCAGTGGCAAGACTTGAGGCAATAAGAATCTTTCTAGCCTATGCAGCACATGCCAATTTCAAAGTCTATCAGATGGATGTCAAAAGTGCCTTTCTAAATGGGGAACTGGAAGAAGAGGTCTATGTCCATCAACCTCCTGGTTTTGAGGATCCAGAATTTCCAGAATATGTATATCTTCTCATGAAAGCACTTTATGGTTTGAAGCAAGCACCAAGAGCCTGGTATGACACTTTATCTCAATTTCTTTTGGAGAACTACTTCACTAGAGGTACAGTAGATAAAACCTTATTTCATAGGGATATTAATGGCTCTTCAATACTTGTTCAAATCTATGTAGATGATATTATTTTTGGGTCTACAGATGAGAAGCTTTGCAAGAAGTTTGCCAAACTTATGCAAAGTAGGTATGAAATGAGCATGATGGGTGAATTAACTTACTTTCTTGGCCTACAAGTAAAGCAAGTTAATGAGGGCATTTTCATAAGTCAAACAAAATATATTTATGATCTCTTAAAGAAATTTGACTTAATGGATTGTACATCTGCTAAAACACCTATGGCCACTGCAACTAAGCTTGAGTTGAATACTAAGGAAAAGTCTGTGGACATCTCAAGCTATAGAGGCATGGTAGGTTCACTTCTATACCTAACAGCTAGTAGACCTGATATAATGTTTTCTACTTGTCTTTGTGCTAGATTTCAAGCTGACCCTAGAGAGTCTCACTTAATAGCTATTAAAAGAATTTTCAGGTATCTCAAGGGAACACCAAACCTTGGCATTTGGTACTCAAGAGAATCTGGTTTTGATCTAACTGGCTATTCAGATGCAGATTATGCAGGTTGCAGAGTTGATAGGAAAAGTACTACAGGTTCCTGTCAATTTCTAGGAAACAGGCTTGTTTCATGGTTCAGTAAGAAACAAAACTCAGTCTCCACTTCTACAGCTGAAGCTGAGTACATTGCTGCTGGAAGCTGTTGTGCACAGATTCTATGGATGAGAAACCAACTCATTGACTATGGTCTAAAAGTTGAGAAGATTCCAATTTTCTGTGACAACGCAAGTGCTATTGCCATCACAGGGAATCCAGTGCAACATTCGAGAACCAAGCACATTGACATCAAATACCACTTCATTAGAGAACATGTGATGAATGGTACAGTAGAAATGCACTTTGTGCCAAGTGAAATGCAGCTTGCAGATATCTTCACCAAGCCTCTTGATGAATCCACATTCACAAGATTGGTAGGTGAGCTAGGTATGCTTAACTTGTCATAATTCCTAGTGATATTTGATTTCACTGCATTGAAGCTAGAAATGTGTTTTGATTTACTTGAAAGTTAAAACTTTCAGAAAAATTTTCTGCAGAAATTTTGTCTAAGGCAAAATTATCTTATCAACGGATATCCTTTTATCCGTTGATAGTATAAACACATTACTAGATTTTCGCATGTCAACGGGTAACAGGCTATCCACGTCATCAACGGATAAACTGTATCTCAACCGTTCATTCTATATCCGTTGATATACATTTTTTTTATATAACCGTTGGTAACCGTGTATATCTAATCATGGTTGTGCTTATTTTCTTTTCATTTATTATCTGACAGTTACTTTTGACCAATGGAGTAATTACTTTTAATTATTTCATTTTTAATTCTTGAAAAATATAAAAGGCTGACTTGTACTCTCACATCTCACTTTTATTCATTTTCAAGCATATCAAAAGTTAACTGCATCTTCTTCTCTAAAACTCTCTGTAAACAAAGTTCAAACACTTCAATGGCGCCCATTGTTAAGATGATGTCCTCCACTGGGTTTACCTATGAGAAGAACAATTTCGCGGCCTTTGTTGACACAGTGAATGCTCCAGAAGCTTACCACACTTTGATGAGTTTCGTGAAGAAATGCAAACTGTCATATGCTATGACTGCCACCACTCCCTTAATCCACGAGGTAATTGAAGAAATGTGGACATCTGCTGAGTACAATGGCACAGACGGTACAATTGCTTTTTCTTTAAAGGGTAAAAACTATGTGGTTAATTCTGATGTAATAACTGCTTGTTTAAAATTGCCTGAGAATAACTGTCTGAAAGTACCCACTGATGCTGAAATTGTTGCCATGCTTAATTCTATTAATTATGCCCTTAGTACTGAAAACTTAGGGAAAATTGTTAGGAAAGGAATGGTTAAAGAATGGAGCTATTTCTGTGATGCCTTCATTAAAACTTTTTCAGGCAAAATTAGTAATTTTGATGCTGTTACCCAGTCCATGCTAACTATGATGTGTATGCTCTTAAATGATAAATTCTATAATTTTGGCACATTAGTTATGTATGAGATAGCTGCAAAGTTGGGTAAAAAGGAAACTAGGAGCAAGAATATCTACTTTGCTAGATTTTTAATGCTCTTAGCACTGCATGTATCTGAGAATAAGCTATCCATTGCTAACCCGGATAGCAAGTTCCAATGTTTTGTTCAGGAGAAGAGAGTCTTAAGTGACCTAATTCGAATGAACCTCAATGCAGGAGTACAATTGGTATATCTACCAATTGTTCAGGTAACTATCTCTAACTCTGAAACCCCTATCTCCAACCCCCAAATTTCTTTGCCTTCTAGTGTCACAATGGAGTCTGTAGTTGTGACCAAACAGGCTCCTACCAAAGTGACCAAATCCAGAGTTCCAAAACCACATTCTAAAAAGCAAACCTCAAGTGTCTCTCAAAAGACACCTGTTGTAAAATCTACCAAAACTCTTGAGGAGAGTGTGAAGGTGGTAGTGAGTGGTGAGGGACAGGGTGAACATCAAAGAAGCCCTAAGGATAAGGAAGGAGAGATGAGTGCAACCACCATTTCAGTCTCTCAAAAGACTGCTAAGGTAACTACAAGCCAAATTCTAGTTACACTCTCTCAACAGAGTGTGACTACTGAATCAAGTTCCCCACAAGGAACACTGCACAAGAGGGTTAGAGACACATATAGCCCAATCTAAAAAACCTATGGAAGAAGAGTGAAATCTAAAACCACAGGGGAATCACAGGGTGCACACACAGTACAGGAAACTGTACCTTCTCAAACTCAGTTTGATGTTGCTTCAATAAATGTGGAGTCACAGCCCCTTGTGTTAGGTCCAATATGTTTGTAGAAGGGGGGGTTGAATACAAACAGTACTGTTTTATCGAAATTTGTCCGGATAATTTAATTTATATTTTGACAAATTTGAGCGGAATTAAATGAAACAAAATTCAAGTTGAATATAAAATTATATTAACTTGAGGGGTTTGTTACAAATACAGTACAGAATTTATATCTAGTTAATAAAAATAAATTAGAAAATTCGACATGAATTTTTCTAGATTTGTTAATAAAAATCAAGATATAGATTAGGAGTAAAAACTCGCTAATAGTACAAGAGTATCAAGGAAATCAGTTCTATCGGATCAGATATTAAAAATAAGATGAACTTGATTTTCTAAATAATTTTCTGCTTCTTGTGCTGTGTTCTTGATGAGAGAGAAGAGAGAATTTAGTTCTTGAATGTAATATTTTCTGTGTTCTTTTTCTTGCTAATTGCTTCTGTCGATATATCTTGTTATATATCAATCACTGACTCTTTGTCTTAAAATATAACTGCCAAGATAATCGTCAATACAATTTATTCTTCCAAGACAACCAATTTTGTATTGCCAAGACAATAGGCAATACAATCGTCAAGACAATCAGGTTCTTCCAACACAATCGTCAAGACAATCAAATTCAGATATCTTTGTCTTGCTTTATCAAATTTATCATTCTGTCTGAAGCTTTTTCTTTTTGATCATTATCAAGACAATCAAATTGAACTGCCAAGACAATCGTCAAGACAATCAAATTAGATTTTTATTCTACTTTTTAAAAGCTATTCAGACATTATCATTATCAAGACAATCGGCAAGACAATCAGGAATTGTCTTGCTTTATTGATTTCTTCTCCAATACAATCGACAAGACAATCTCCTATTGTCTTGCTGTTCTGAATTTAACCTTCAAGACAATCGGCAAGACAATCAGGGATTGTCTTGCTAGTTCATTTTTCAGAATTAAATTAAAATTGATTAATAAATAATCATTTTAATTTATTCTTACTTAAATAATTAATCTGATTTAATTAATCTAATAATTAATTTAATTAAAGAATTAATTCAAGATGAATTAATTAATTAATTAAATTGAATACTTGATTTAAATTAATTAAACAAGAATAATTATATATCCTTGGATTGTCTTAATTCTTTTCTGAATCACTGAAAGTAATAAAGGAATACCACTGAATAATTTGTTGACGTTCCATGTACTGTCTGGTTCATGAACGACTAACCTCAATGACTGTCCTTTAATTTTCACATTAATAATGTGATTCATTTTTCTTCTCATCTCTTTCTCCTTCTTGTACTTCACTGTATACTGTCTGAACCTGTCACTCTAGAAATCTCTGTCTTAGAAATAAATCCACTTCTTTGATGCTATACTGAGGCTTGATCAGCAATCTGAACTTCTTCCGGTGTAAAACATCAAAACTATAGATTGACTTTAGAGTTTTTCTTCTGACAGATAGTACCTCCTGAGATTCCTGTGACAGTTAAAGTTATTTACTTATTACAAACTAAGCTTAAGTTGAGTTGAGTCCTCGAACTACAAATAGGCTGTGTCATATGCCTTTCAATCTCCCCCTATTTGTTTGTTAGACGATAACAAGCAAATTCCTAGAGGATTACTCAACTAACTCAACTTAACTTAGTAAAAGATAAAACTTTAAACACAAAGTAAATAAACGAAAAGTTCTGGTTTATATTTAACATTTTCCAGATTCAAACATAAAAGATATATACAAGATAGATGATCCTCTAGACTGATCATATAATACATTTTTCTATCTTGACCTATCTAAGCTCTAAAGATATTACATGTAGAGCTGATCTTCACTTTGAAGTTTCTTCATCCCTTATCTCTCCAGGTTCAACTTCATCTTCTTGCTCTAGGAATCTTCTGATATTCTCTGTGTCAAATCGTTCTTGATCATCCAAGGTTTTGATCAAATCCTTGTCAAGTACATGTTCATAATCTGACACAAGACCTTTAGGTTTCTTAGGCAAGATTCCAAGGTTACTCCAAAGCCGATTCCGAAGAATGTAATATTTCTTTTCAAATCCAGTTAAAGCATATGATCGAATAATGTCAGCAACAAAGAAACTTTCTTTATCTTCGAATCCTGTAGTCCTTAGCATATGTTCTAACCATACCAGATGAGATGCAGTGTATAACTTCATCGACTTAGAATCAAGGAAATAAGAGTGTAGTGTATTACCCTTGAGAAACTTAACATGATGTGGAGTTTGAATAACTTGTGGACTATTCCTTTGTGCAAACTCCAAAAGTCTTTCATGAAGTAAGATATTCAGTTCAGAAAACCTTTTTACCTTTATGGACATAATCCACAGTTCCATCAAGCTTCTCTGTTGAAAGATTTGAAGTGACACATAGAGAGAACCCATTGTACGAGAGTCAATCTGAATTATCAGTTGATCTGCACATCTATCAAATCCAGCTACTATCCTTGAAATTTCCAGCATCAGTGCATCCATATATTGCAAGTAATCTGGATTGGTCTCTTGAAACTGTTGAAGTAGTTGGAGTAAACGTTCATCATCATTAGCAGTGTTCTGAATAGAATCAAAAATCTCTCTTGCTCTATCCCACTTTGGACCAATCTTCAACTGAATATCTCTTTTCCTTTCCTGTACACTGATTGCATGTAGCTTTTGTTTCTCTGCATCTTCAGCTTGCTTCAGCTTCAATCTTTCATTCACTACCTGTCTGGTCTTCTCAAGCTTAGCTTGTCTCATCAGACGATCAGCTTTCTCCTCTTGCAGTTCCTTCTCAAACACAGGATCATCTTGCCAGTTTGAAAGATCTTCTTCGATATAATTTAATTGTTGTACTTCAAACTTACTATTCCTGAGATCAAAATCAAACTCAAATGCATCCTGATCATGAGCAGCTTGAGCAGCTTTTTCTTTTCCCTTGGTAGACTTCTCAGACTTCTCCTTATGCCTCCCTTGATCTCCTGACTTACTACCTCCTGCTTCTCCAGACTTACCTGCTCCTCCATCTCTAGACTTCTCCCCCTTAGTTGAGGAATCCTCTACAGACTTCCGTTGACTGTCAAGCTCCATATTTGCATCATTATCCCCCTCATTATCATCATCATAGTCTTCAAAGTATGCTCTTTGTTCTGGTGTGATATTATGAGTAGGTTTAACAATGTTGTATAGATGATCAAGTCCTTCAAACATGTAATCATACTTCTCTTCAAGATTTGCAAAGGTTGTAGCATATGATTGAGCAGATTCATGTATTTCCACTTGAAGTTCATCCACCCTATTAGAGAGTCTGTCAATAGCATTTAGAATGTCTGTTCTTTCTGTAGATGCCTGGGAGTTGGATTGTATCAATGTATTGATTGCTGGAGCGAGTGTAGTCTTTATATTGTGGACATCGTCACGAATGATCATAAGCTGATTGTTGACAGAGGTGGAAGACGAAGACCGTTCATCCACTTGTGCTTTTAAAACTTGTTTTTCAGCCTCAGTTTCCATTAATTTCTTTTGCAGTTCTTTGATTTGAGCCATTAGAGACAAAGTGTTTGTGTCAGTGTGTGCGCTCACCTGATGTTCACTCAAGGATATATCACTCTCCTTTCGTGCATGTGTTTCACTCATATTTAAGGTGGTCCTCACATCACTCAACACTAGCTCCTTTCCTTGAGCTGTACCTACATAAGAAATCACCCTAGCCTCTTCTGGAGAGGTCAGTGGTGGTGCAATGGGAGTTCGCAATTCCCAATCCTCAGTCATCTCTATCAATTCATTTGGATTTGATAACTGAATTTCTTCAGTGATAGGATGACCAAGTTGCCTTTCACTTTCACCAGATAAATCTGCGAGTGAAGAATCCCTTGAGGGAGCCAGGAATGTTCCTCCTGGGAGGGGAGATGATGACTCTATTATACTTGGCAGAGAGTCAAGATTTCCCTCAGAAGCCTGTGAAGGCTCTTCTACCGTAACAATGGTAGGCACAGTAACAATCCCATCGTGCACTCCTTGCTCAGTGTCCTTAGCAACATCAGATTCTAAGTTAATGTTTTCCCCCATTGTGAGTAATAGAGGTGTGCTTGACTCTGTACAAGGTGCCACGGCCCTTTGGCGAATTTCAATAATTGCATCCTGTTGAGAGAATGAAATTAGTAACAGTTCATCGGCCATTTTAATGTCCAAGTCCTGTTGGGAGGAAATGGATGGGCTAACAGATGCCTCAAGTAGTAGGTTTCTTCTCTTCTTTGGTGGAGGCAGAGCTGTGGGATCACTCACATCATCACTTCTTCTATCAGCTCTTTTTGTCAACAACTTGCTTCTGGCTTTAGGTTTAGAGATTTGGTTAGACACAGTGTTTGGCTCTAAGACCTGGGATAGAGGCTGTGGTTCTACAACCTCTTGGTCTGACCTATCAGCCACTTGGGCTCCAGAAACAGTTTGAGAGATAGAAGGCAATACCTGCTCCATTGATGCAGTAGCTGTACCTGAAGGAATAGATTGTTCCATTTGATGTTGATGTTCAGGGACAGGTACATCTTGAGGTTCAGGTTCAGGTGCATTCAAAAGTCGAGGAATGACAGGAAGATTTATGAAGTTAGACAAATATGGTGTAATATACACTGGCACATTTATCAACTTTCTATGTGTATCAAGGCTAGTGAATATTTTCTTGGTTTGCCTGCCTGATACCATAGGGTTTTCATTCCTAAAAACTGTTTGTTGACCAACAGGAACAAGATGATTAAATAATAAAGTTAAAAATCTAGGATAATAACATAGAACTTTCTTACCCTCATCAAAATCCTTTCTGGCCTTAACAATCCTGTTAATAATAGTATTCCAAAGTAGATTACCAATATTGATTCTACGGTTGTTAGCAACAGCATAACCAATAGTTTGTAACATAGAGGTGAGTAAGTGAAAATTACCTCTGGCTGAATTAGCAAATACCTTGGAGATCGTGTCGAAGAATGCATCCCATGGTTGAACCAGATTCCTTTTGCTCAAGTTGTTCATATCAATTACTCTATGATAATTAATATCAATGAAGAATTGATAGAGTTGCTCACTGGTTGGAAATGGATCATAATTATCCGCCGGGAGACCCAAAACAGTAGTTAGGGTTGATTCTGTCACGACGTGGTGTGTACCATCAAAATCAAAAGAAAATGAGGTCAAGTCTTCAGACACCACAGATTCTGTGCAAATCAATCTCAGTGGTCCTATCTTAATTGGGGCTTCAATCGAAATGGCAGTTCGGATAATTGAATCGTCATTCAAAAATCGTATCCAAGGCCTAAATCGATCGTAGGGACAATCGTTCGGATTAAAATAGCCAACCAAATTATGTTTCATTATCTCAAAATTATCAGCCATTTTTAAATACAAAAACACACTTTAATTTTAAGAAAATTAAAACAATTCGAAAATTTTCAGAATTAATAATTAATTAAAATTAATTAAAAATTCGAATTAATTCAAAGTTGTCAGAAAAATCCCAAAAATTTATATGATGTTCTCTTGATC
Source organism: Saposhnikovia divaricata (assembly GCA_036435485.1). Classification (NCBI taxonomy): domain Eukaryota; kingdom Viridiplantae; phylum Streptophyta; class Magnoliopsida; order Apiales; family Apiaceae; genus Saposhnikovia; species Saposhnikovia divaricata. Next base: position 22,089,317 of record CM071595.1, read on the forward strand.
ACTGGGAGTCTCAATCTATTTTTAGAATTCACAGAAAAAATCTAGAACTCTCAAAACAGTCAAAATCCGATTCTACTTTTTGAAAAATTTGATTTTCAAAAACTTAACCAAACTTGAAGATGATCGGTTCAAAAGAAGGATAATTGAACGATCTATTTAAATCTGGTCTTGTTTTTCAGATTGGTTGAGGAAATTTTGGCAGCGATTCAGTACAAAATTGCGTGTATTGTATGTATATATGCTGAGATCTCTCTGTAAAGACACGAGAGAGAAAGAGAGATAATTGTATTGTTGTGATTTGTGATCTGTTTTTCTGTTTTTGTTTTTTTTTTAAGTACAAAACTACATTACAAGACAATCGGTTTGATTGTCTTGCCGATTGTCTTAGTAGTATAAATACTATCAAGACAATCGTTTACAATTCTGAATAAAATAAAATGAAAACGAAAATATATTATATTTTTTTAATTTAATTTTATTAAAACACAAACTAACACTACAAGACAATCGGTTTGATTGTCTTGCCGATTGTCTTGTTAGTATAAATACTATCAAGACAATCAATTATTTAACTGAATAATCAACAAATTAACACACATTTTTTTTTAAAATTTTGAAAATAAACAAAAACACTCCAAGACAATCAGTTGATTGTCTTGCCGATTGTCTTGGTAGTTCAAAACTATCAAGACAATCGTTTATTTTGAGTAAAACAAAATAAAAACAGAATAAAAATCTGAAAAAATGTTTTATTATCAACAAAATAACCTTCCAAGACAATCTGAGGATTGTCTTGGCGATTGTCTTGATATGATAATCACAATCATGACAATTAATTAAACTGCTAATTAAATGCTAATAAAATACAAATTAATGTACATAATCAATCCAATTAAAATATACTCTAATTATATCATTAAAAATACTAACAATAAATATTTTACAGAAACATGGATTAATCTTTTTACGAGAACAAATATAAATAACAAAAGGACAAACATTACAAAACATTTAATAAAATAATTATTAAAATAGAAATAAATATCTACAAATAATCTAAAAATATAGAAATATGGAGTATTAAATAATATGAATAAACAAAGTGAAAAATAACTAAACAAGCAAGAAAATTAGTTGGTAAAATAATTATACAAGTGATTTTAAACAACAAATATTCACAGAATAATCACTTGCAAAATTATTAAAGATCAAATTTCAGATATTAACAGTATTAATTACTAGGACTGTTTAACATACCCAATTCACTAACAATTCTAGTGAATGAGGATTCATTAAGCGACTTAGTAAAAATATCTGCAGTTTGATCTCCAGAGCCTACAAATAGTAGTTCCACTGTACCATTCATTACATGCTCTCTTATAAAATGATACCTTATGTCAATGTGCTTTGTCCTTGAGTGCTGCACAGGATTGCTGGCGATTGCTATGGCATTTGTATTATCACATAAAATAGGGATATTTTCCAATACAATGCCATAGTCCATTAATTGATTCCTAATCCATAAGATCTGAGCACAACAGCTTCCAGCAGCTATATATTCAGCTTCGGCTGTAGAGTTGGAAACTGTTTGCTGTTTCTTACTGAACCAAGATACCAGTCTTCCACCTAGGTATTGGCAACTCCCAGATGTACTTTTCCTGTCTACAACACTTCCTGCATAGTCAGAATCTGTATATCCAATTAAAGTAAAACCAGATTCATTAGGGTACCAGATGCCTAAATTAGGCGTACCCTTTAGATATCTTAAGATTCTTTTGACAGCAGTGAGATGTATTTCTTTAGGGTTCGCTTGAAATCTTGCACACAAGCATGTGGCAAACATTATATCTGGTCTACTAGCAGTTAGGTAAAGCAAAGAGCCAATCATACCTCTATAGCCTGTGATATCTACCTTGGCAGAACTTTCACATAAACCAATTTTGACAGCTATAGTTGATGGTGTCTTTGCTGATGAGCACTCCTCCATGTGATATTTCTTGAGGAGTTCCTTGATGTACTTAGATTGACAAATAAATATTCCATCTTGTCTCTGACTTATTTGTAATCCAAGAAAGAATTTCAGTTCTCCCATCATGCTCATTTCAAACCTACCCTGCATTAACTTAGAAAACTTCTTGCATAGAAGCTCATTAGTAGACCCAAATATAATATCGTCCACATAGACTTGGACTAGTATTATATCATTCTTATGTCTTTTAGTGAAGAGAGTTTTGTCTATGACACCTCTTATAAAACCATTTTCTATTAGAAATTCAGAAAGAGTGTCATACCATTTTCTTGGGGCTTGCTTAAGACCATAGATAGCTTTGTAAAGAAAGTAAACATAGTCCAGATGATCTTGATCTTCAAAACCAGGAGGCTGTTCTACATACACTTCTTCATCTAGCTTACCATTCAGAAAGGCACTCTTGACATCCATTTGATAAACTTTGAATCTTGAATAGGATGCATATGCCAAGAATATTCTGATGGCCTCAAGTCTTGCCACTGGAGCATAGGTCTCGTCATAATCAATGCCTTCAGCTTGAGAATAACCTTTAGCTACCAGTCTTGCTTTGTTTCTTATCACAGTGCCATCTTCATCTAGTTTGTTTCTGAATACCCATCTTGTGTCCACCACTTTTCTATCTTTAGGTCTGGGCACCAGCTTCCATACTTCTAGTTGCTTAAATTGATTGAGTTCATCTTGCATAGCAATCACCCAATCAGGATCAGATAGAGCTTCTTCTACTTTCTTAGGTTCCATGACAGACAGGAACCCAGAATAGTTACATTGATTCTGATAAGCTCTTCTTGTCTTCACACCAACATCTGGATCACCAAGAATCAGCTCAAAAGGATGAGCTCTATTCCAAATAGTTTGTCTAGGAAGAATTGATCTTGATGATTCACCTTGATCTTCAGTATGATGTTGAGTATGACTTGTTGACCCTTCATTATCTCCCCCTGAGTTGTTGCCAGTTTGACTTGTTGATGGTTCAAGAGTATTAGTGGTGTCTTGAAAGTTATCATTGTTTTCACCAGCATCACCTTGATCATTACCACCAACATTTGGATTATTATTATCAGCAACAACTTCAGGTTGATTGTCATCATCTGAATCTGAGTCTGACATGTCATCAAACTTAAGCTTTTCAGATGGATCTTCATTTTGGATACTTGGGAGTTGTGTGTCATCAAATGTTACATTGACACTTTCCATGGTTTTCTGTTGATCAATAAGATACACCTTGTAGGCTCTTCTAGTATAACCAATAAATATTGCTTCATGTGCTTTTTCTTCAAATTTACCACCTTGATCTTCTCCTTCTTTCAACACAAAGCATTTTGTCCCAAATACATGGAAGTACTTGAGAGTTGGTTTCTTGTCATGTAGAGCTTCATATGGTGTCTTCATTAAGTCTTTATTGATAAGTGTACGATTCTGGGTATAGCATGCAGTGTTGACAGCTTCAGCCCAAAAGCTCAATGGAAGCCTTGATTCACTTAGCATAGTACGTGCAGCTTTAATCAAGGTTCTATTCTTTCTTTCAACTACCCCATTTTGCTGAGGAGTTCTGGGAGCCGAGTACTGTCTAGTTATACCCTTTTCAGTGCAAAAGTCATTCAGAACTGCATTCTTGAATTCAGTTCCGTTGTCTGACCTTATAGCTCTTACTGGACGATTAGAGTCCAGCTTAATTAACTTAATGTGATCAACTACCAGTTGTGGAGTTTCATCTTTTGAGTTCAGAAATAGTACCCATGTGAATTTTGAGAAATCATCAACAATCACAAGAGCATATCTTTTCCTTGACATAGACATCACACTAACTGGACCAAACAAATCCATATGGAGAAGTTGTAATGGTTCAGTTATTGATGATATGTTAGTGCTCCTGTGAGTTGCCCTTTTTAACTTCCCTTTTTGACAAGCATCACATAGACCTTCCTGAGTAAATTCAATCGAAGGTAAACCTCTCACCAACTCTCTTTTCACTAGAGAATTCATTTTTTCTTGTGCCATAACCAACTTTCATCAGTAGATGCCTTTGAATAAAAACATCTAATTTCTTCTGTGCTTCCAGAGTTCATATTGGCTATGTACAAGTTTCCTTTTCTTACTCCAGTCAACTGCGGCCTTTCATTTCTCTTGTGTGATAATAGACAATTCTTCTTGTGGAAATGAACTTCATAACCTCTGTCACAGAATTGACTAATACTGAGCAAATTGTGCTCAAGGCCGTTCACAAAAGAGACATCTTCAACGATAACATTTCCAGCTTCTAATCTGCCATATCCATCAGTTTTACCTTTGCTGTTATCTCCAAAGGTAACGACTGGGCCAGCCTTCTCCACCACATTTGTCAGCAGGGCTTTATCTCCGGTCATATGCCTTGAACATCTACTGTCCAGAATCCACATGACTCGTTCAACCTGTTTCAAACCCTGCAATGACAAATTGGTTAGACTTTCTTCGGAACCCAAATTTGATTGGGTCCGGAGTACTTAAAGAATTGACCTTTATCAAGCAAAGCAACACTTTTTATTTTAACAACATTTTCTTTAGGTACTGGACATTTAACCCTGTAAACAGCTTTAACTTGTTTTGGTTTCAGCTTGGGTAACCATGTCTTCACCATATCCTGAGAAGGACTTGAGGTCCTAATCTTAGAATTAGGTGATGTTTCAGTCCTGGATCTTACATGTTTATTTCTGCTCATTTGCTGTCTAGGAGCATTCTTATCAACACATGCATGATTACCGTTAAAGTACGCAGACATTATATTAAAAGCACAAGACATGCAATTAACAGCATCGCATTTCTTATGAGCAGTATCAATAACAGGAATAGCATGCATGGTAGATTTGTTGTTGCATTTATTCATGTTGTTACTTCTGCTACTAGTTTTCAATGAACTAGTAGACTCACCAACTCTTTCTGCTTTTACAAACACAGTCTTTCTATCTTTATCATTTTTAACAACTTGATTACTTTCTAAGACTACGCCATTAGCTACGTCCTCAATGCGCATCTCTTCCTTAATGATTAAAGATGTTGTATCCAAAGGTTCTGCTATGGATTTCTTAAAGAGTGGGTTACTAACACTCTTAAGCACTGATGGTATACCCCTATCTACAGCACTCACACGATTAGGGGTATTAATGCTTTTCCGTCCAATAGCTTCATTATAATCAAACCCAATTCCTACAGTTTGATTAATTGCTTGTTGGTTAAACAACTCTTTAGCCACTTTACAAGAATTAGAAGTAGCACTAACCCTTATTTCTAGTTCAGCTATTGTTTCACGTTGTTGAACCACTATCTCTGCTAGAGACCTCTCAAGTTCTTTTAGCATTCTTATTTCTGATTTTTGTATAACATGGCAATTTTGTACATCATGTAATTCTGATAATTGATTACTAAGATCTGTATTTAACAAATTTAGCCTTTCAATCTCTCTATTAGCATTACCCAGTGTATCAGTAAGTTGATAAATATATTGACTTTCAGTACATGATACCTCAGATGATGTACCACTGGAGTTATCAGATTTTGCCATCAGGGCAAGATTGCCATACTCTTCATCTTCAGAGTCTGTATCATCCCAACTCTTTCCAGCAGCCACATAGGCTCTTCCTGTCTTCTTCTTCTCAGATCCAAAGTCTTTTCTTTGGTTTTGTTTTGGCTTCTGACATTCAGTAGCGAAATGTCCAAGTTCATTACAGTTGTAGCATCTAATTTTACTTCTTTCAACTGTTCCAGTTTTGTAACCTCCTCTGTTACTTGAGGATGAAGAACCTCCTCTCTGGAACCTGTTATAGTTAGATTTGTACCTGAACTTGGGATTCTTCCTGAATCTGAAGTTACTGAATTTCCTTACCAACAAAGCCATGGACTCATCTTCCAACTGATCTAGTTCTTCTAATGAATAGAAGTCACCTTCATCTGGACTAGCATTCGTTTGACCAACTTCAACTTCCAGCTTGCCACTGTCAACACTACAAGGTTGAATAACCTTATCTTCCACTTCCTGTTTGTTCTCAACAATAAGAGCTGTAGAAGTATTAGCAATTCTTCCTTTTCCATAAATCTCCTTTTGTTGAGATTGTTCCAGTTCATAGGTTTTTAAAACACCAAAGAGTCTTTCTACAGTAATTTCACTTAGATTCCTCGACTCTCTGATAGCTGTAATTCTATGTTCTAGATGAATAGGCATTGACAGTAGAAATTTTCTGTTGATCTCTTTCTGAGTGTAGTACTTGCCATGCATCTGTAAATTCTAGTTACACTCTCTCAACAGAGTGTGACTACTGAATCAAGTTCCCCACAAGGAACACTGCACAAGAGGGTTAGAGACACATATAACCCAATCTCAAAAACCTATGGAAGAAGAGTGAAATCTAAAACCACATGGGAATCACAGGGTGCACACACAGTACAGGAAACTGTACCTTCTCAAACTCAGTTTGATGTGGCTTCAATAAATGTGGAGTCACAACCCCTTGTGTTAGGTCCAATATGTTTGTAGAAGGGGGGGGTTGAATACAAACAGTACTGTTTTATCGAAATTTGTCCGGATAATTTAATTTATATTTTGACAAATTTGAGCGGAATTAAATGAAACAAAATTCAAGTTGAATATAAAATTATATTAACTTGAGGGGTTTGTTACAAATACAGTACAGAATTTATATCTAGTTAATAAAAACAAATTAGAAAATTCGACATGAATTTTTCTAGATTTGTTAATAAAAATCAAGATATAGATTAGGAGTAAAAACTCGCTAATAGTACAAGAGTATCAAGGAAATCAGTTCTATCGGATCAGATATTAAAAATAAGATGAACTTGATTTTCTAAATAATTTTCTGCTTCTTGTGCTGTGTTCTTGATGAGAGAGAAGAGAGAATTTAGTTCTTGAATGTAATATTTTCTGTGTTCTTTTTCTTGCTAATTGCTTCTGTCGATATATCTTGTTATATATCAATCACTGACTCTTTGTCTTCAAATATAACTGCCAAGACAATCGTCAATACAATTTATTCTTCCAAGACAACCAATTTTGTATTGCCAAGACAATAGGCAATACAATCGTCAAGACAATCAGGTTCTTCCAACACAATCGTCAAGACAATCAAATTCAGATATCTTTGTCTTGCTTTATCAAATTTATCATTCTGTCTGAAGCTTTTTCTTTTTGATCATTATCAAGACAATCAAATTGAACTGCCAAGACAATCGTCAAGACAATCAAATTAGATTTTTATTCTACTTTTTAAAAGCTATTCAGACATTATCATTATCAAGACAATCGGCAAGACAATCAGGAATTGTCTTGCTTTATTGATTTCTTCTCCAATACAATCGACAAGACAATCTCCTATTGTCTTGCTGTTCTGAATTTAACCTTCAAGACAATCGGCAAGACAATCAGGGATTGTCTTGCTAGTTCATTTTTCAGAATTAAATTAAAATTGATTAATAAATAATCATTTTAATTTATTCTTACTTAAATAATTAATCTGATTTAATTAATCTAATAATTAATTTAATTAAAGAATTAATTCAAGATGAATTAATTAATTAATTAAATTGAATACTTGATTTAAATTAATTAAACAAGAATAATTATATATCCTTGGATTGTCTTAATTCTTTTCTGAATCACTGAAAGTAATAAAGGAATACCACTGAATAATTTGTTGACGTTCCATGTACTGTCTGGTTCATGAACGACTAACCTCAATGACTGTCCTTTAATTTTCACATTAATAATGTGATTCATTTTTCTTCTCATCTCTTTCTCCTTCTTGTACTTCACTGTATACTGTCTGAACCTGTCACTCTAGAAATCTCTGTCTTAGAAATAAATCCACGTCTTTGATGCTATACTGAGGCTTGATCAGCAATCTGAACTTCTTCCAGTGTAAAACATCAAAACTATAGATTGACTTTAGAGTTTTTCTTCTGACAGATAGTACCTCCTGAGATTCCTGTGACAGTTAAAGTTATTTACTTATTACAAACTAAGCTTAAGTTGAGTTGAGTCCTCGAACTACAAATAGGCTGTGTCATATGCCTTTCACCTTGATCTCAATCTTCAAATCGATACACATTACAATCCACCATCACCAACTCCATCTCTGGATGTGGATATGATATCTACATCAATTCCTGATTCTCCATCTTTAAGATTCTTGGAGAAGCCCCACTCTGCAATTGGTGGTCATCATCTTTTAGATGATTTGTTGGACCATCAATCTTCCCTTCCAGAATTCTCAACACAGACTGTGGCCTCGAACTTAAAATCAATCTCCACAGATTCAGTGTTGGTTTTCTCTTCAACGGATAAAATTATTCCTTCTTCAACGGATATCCTTCATTCGTTGACAAGTGTTTCTCCATCAACGGATGCGCCTCTGTCTAGCCATCCGTTGACAGCTATAACTACTTCATCAACGGATATTCCTTATCCGTTGATAACTCACTCTACCACTGCTATATCTGACATTCCTATGTCAAGTGTGGAGGAGTTCTCAGTAGTTGAAACACTTTTAGGATTGAGGGAAGGGAGTGAGAGGCTGCCTTGTGAGCAGGCAAAAGGAGAGCTAAATAATGAGAGGCTGGCCATTTCTTCCGGTCAGGCAAAAGGAGAGACTAAGAGTTCCACCTTAGTAGGTGAAGGTGAGGGTGTGAGAGGTGTGAGCCAAGGGGAGCCCTTGATGCAAGAAAAGAGAGATGAGAGGAGAGAAGGACTACAGGAGAAATAAGGGTGGAAGAAGCAGCCATTGCTAGTGGGTCAATGGAGGTTGAGGATGCAGCCAAGGAAATGGAATATCAAAGAGAATATCAGTCCATGATTGACTCCATTTCTTTGGATGCTGAAACCTTTACTCACCTCACCCTGTTCCTGCCTATCAAATTCTGGCACAACAAGGCAATGTGGAAGCAGAGGAGGCAATGCACCTAGTGCACAGCTCACAGTCTCTACTTAGAGCTAAGGAATCTATAGCAGCTCTGCCAACCACTGCTGAGAGTGAAGAATTTGAAAATTCTGAAGATGAAGACAGCCAGAGCTCTGAAGATGAAGGTGGTAGCAGTATTCATGATTTTACATTTGCTCACAACTACACCTGTAACAATCCCGATTTTTTCCGGATTTATTATTATTGTTATTTAAATATTTTATCGATTTTTCATAAAGGAATAATAAGATTGCGAATATTTAATTTTAATTTGAATGTAGTTACGTGTTTAACTGTTAATCGGTTATTCGGATAGACTGTATTTGGTATTGTCTGTGTTAGTAAAAAAAAAATTATTTTATTAAAAATTTATATTTTTGTCAAAAGTGATAAATTGAGTTGTTTTAAAATTTTATGGATTAAGTTGGTATTTTATTGGTACAAAAATTATACCCGATATTCTATCCGTGTACAAAAGTTTTATTTTTATAAATTATTAAAATGTTTAAAATTTAGTATTTTCACATTTTTGGTAACTTGTGATTATTTTAGAATTTTAAGAATCAAAACTATATTTTTCTCGTACTAAAATTTTACCGGGTATCTTATCCGTGCCCCATTAATATTTGGGTGCATTATGAAAATATTTGAAAATTTTGTATTTTATATTTTCGATCAATCAAGGAAAATTGTGTGTAATTTATTATATCAAAATATATTTTTAGTTGATTTTACTGTGTGTTAGTTTATTTTTAATGCATTTAAACGCGTTATGATTTTTATATAATAGGAAAATTATCCCATACGTGTTATGTGACTACCGTGTATCATAGAATATTTTATTCTATTTTTCTGTAATTTTTATATTTTTAGAATACAGTTATTTTGCATTTTAATTTCCGGACCCAGCCCCTGTATTGAATTCGAGGCCTTGTTTTTGATAAAATTATTTTTATATAATGATAGGATATTTAAAAATGCATTATTTTGTAATTTTTGTAAAATTCATAATTTTTGGGAAATTTTGATATTTATATTATATTTGTTTAAAAATAAAAATTTTACATTTTTATCCCATAAAAATTATTTTTAAGGCATAATAATTTTAATTAGGGGTTAAAAATAGTTTTGGGGTATTAATTTTCGATTAATATAAATAGGAATCAGATTTTTTTTTATTTATTAATAATTCATAAAATCAGATTTTTTATATATAAATAAATATAAAAATATATTTTTCTCTCTCATGTTCTTGAGGATCAAATCCAAATTTGAAGGTGTTATTGATATCGGATTTTGGTGTTCTTATGCTCAAATCGAAGCTCTTGACATCTAGTTTCATAATCTACAATCCGTTTTCGTGTTGGGTAACTTTCCGATTTTATATGAATTTTCTTTTGAATCTGAAAATTAGGGTTCTTCTTAAAATTTGGGGCTTTTTGATTCTTTGATTTTCCGGTTTAATTGATGGTTTGTATAGCTTCATATTGATTCCAGGAGTCCAATTATATGTTCAATTTCATTGTTCTATTGCTAGTTTAATCAATTCGAAAATTAGGGTTCTTGAGCCTAATTTAGGGCTTTTTGATTGAGTGATTTTTCGGTTGTTTTGATGATTCCAATAGCTTTATATGATGATTTAGAGTCGATTCATGTAGTTAATTGTATCATTCTATAGCCGGATTGTGATATTCAAGTTTGTTAGTTTATGCCCAATTTTCAAATCATTCTTGCAAAGCTTGTGTTGATTGTTTGTATGTAAGGTGTTAGGGGTTAGATTATATGAGTTATAAGCTTCATTTTGTGATGTTAAACATACAATTTGGTTTCGAATTGTAGAAAAACGTTTTTTGGCCGGAGTTTAGTTTGATTTTGGCCGGAATTTTAGTTTGGTCGAATCTGGGAATGAATGAATGGTATAATTGAGTTTAGAATGTGATTTGGAGTTAGATTTGTACTTAAAAACGTAACAATTGGTACGTTTTGAGCATGACCGGAGGTTGCCGGAAAATTTTTCCGGTGACCGGAAAACTGGGCAACCTCCATTAATGGGGGTGGTGTTCTTGGAGCATTCAAGTGAAGATGGTGATGAATAGTACCTGTTTGATCCTTAAAATCTGAAAATCCAATTCTGAAAAATGGTTTTGGAAAATTATTTTTCAAAATTATTTATAAATTCGAATTTTATTTTCAGAAATTCGAAAAATACTTTTAAAAATTCGAAAAATTATTTTTAAATTTGGAAAAATTATTTTTAATTTCGAAAAATAGTTTTAAAATTTCAATAAATTATTTTTAATTCGAAATTTATTTTATTTGATTATTTTAAATATATTTAGCCAATATCTTGATTAATTTAAATTGATTGATTAATTAATAATAATCAATTAATTTAATTAATTAAATATTATTTAAATATGATGAGAAATAATCAAATTTAATTATTTGGAAAATAAAATAATTTATTTATTTTATAAATATTATTTTACCTTTAATATTTATTTCTTTATTTGTTTAAAATGAAATAAAATTGTTTTAAAATTCTAAAAATAATCCGGGAGTGATAAAAATATTTTTTAAAATTCTTAGATTTATTTTTTATGAGTTGATTAATAAATAATTAATTTGAATATCCAATTACTTTAATTATTAATTGAATTATTCTTATTAATTGCGTATTAATTGAACCGTTCGTCCGTTTTAAACGAGACAAATATTTTTGGAATCAGAAAAATGACCCGATTATTATAAAATTGATTTTAATTTAAAATTCAACTTTTAAATTTGGATCGACTTTTTACCAAACCTTTTTATTGAGTCGGTTATATCCGATAATTAGGGTTTTGAACCGTTTTCTGTTTTAAAAATATTGGATAAAATCTTTTTATGATCTGATCAACGTGCTATGTAATCTACTTATTAGTCTCTTTACGTGCGATGTGAATTATCAAAGTGTTTACTTCGAGGGTTAAGCGTTGTAATTGTATTTCTATTTCTTTATCGAGGATTAATTGGTAAGTATTGACTTAGGTTTGTCAGCGGAGATATAATGAAGAGGGTTGGAGATAGATGTGGTATTCTTTGTGGGTTATGAAAAGGTGGAGGTGAATGCAGTATTGTTGGTGGAATTGCTGGGTTACTTGTGAGGTGTTTTAACGCCGGGAAAATGTCTATGTTCAAAGGGGATATTTCCAATTATTTTCTCCCGACAGAGATTTTGGTAAGCATGGTTAATATGTTCGAGTTGAGTTTATAAACGTTTATAGAAAGTAGAAATTGACGTTTGAAGACTGAAGTACCAGCTTATGTTTGACTATAGAAGTAGACGCGTGGGCTTGATGTCGACAGATCAGACTCGTGGCAATCGCAAGAGCGTCAAACCAACGAATGATTAAAACAGAGGACATGATGACGTGAGATAGAAGAAAAAGATAGTTGTATTACTTTGGCGCTACGTAATAGCTAAGGACCAGAGGCAAGTATTTTCTTGATCATCTTAAACACTTTTATTTTATGTTTCATTGATTCATATCATGACAAATAGTTATTGTTCAGAGCTATTTGTGATTCTTAAATATTTTTGTGCGAACAAAGTTACTTGATATTGGTACCCTTGATGTGGGGAATTGTTTAAGATAAACTCTTCATATCCTTATTATCGTAGTAAATAATAGGGATGTGAACTGTATGTGAAACTAAGCATTTCCTGTTGAATTCGGAAATTGCTCTATTGGATTGGAAAATGATAAAGCGTAGGAGGCCATGGTAGCTGCCATGGTCCAGCAATATTTAAGGAGGATATGGTAACCATTCCATCTTCCTATAGGCTAACATTACTTGCCTATTTTGGTACCCTCATGAAATCCGGATTATACACACGGGTATAGCTGTACCAGTGGAGTATAAAGGGTCCCATTGCTTTTGAACCTGATCAGGGGGCAATGGTGTTTCAGTAAAGTGTATCCAATCCATATCGCCCGAATGGCTATTATATATTGTGAATTGGCAGATGATTCATTTTTATGACATGCCAAATGATTTCAGTTACAGTTGAATTATATCACAGTTGTTGATTCAGTTTTCTCTATAAACTGTTTTACATTTCAGTTGATTTTATACCCCACTTATCCTGGTTTTTGTATCAAAATTTTTATACGCTTGCTGAGCATTTCTTTCGCTCATACTTGCTGTTGTAAATTCTAACATTTCAGTAAGGTAGTTTGGCGAGACTTATCCGCATAGTTCAGAAAGAGAAGAAGCGTGATGCTATTTCGAAGATGACTTGGCTCAGGATGTCTGGATTTAGTGTAAGATCTATTTTATATGATTGAGTTCTAATATTTATTATTATGTACTAGCCTAGTTGGCCTGGCGTACTTCTTATCGGAGTTACACCAGTGATTTAAGATTTGATCAAAGAGAATGTTGTAAAGAATGAATACTTTTTACTTGATGGAATTTGGATTCTTGTTTCTAGCCCTATAACCTTAAAAGATCTTGGTATGTTTGGGGTCACAGACGTTATACTTCCAGTGTGGGACAATCACAAGTGAATGATTATTATTAAACTAATGTTTTATTTTGAGAATTTTTACGTGACGACCAAATCTCCTGACCCCAGATTTGGGGGCGTCACAACACCTATCATCAACTTGATATGGAAATCATAAGGCAATATAAATCTGCCCTGGCTGAGCACCCAGAAGCAGATCCACAGAGAAAGGTTGTTCTTCAACAGGCAATTGACTCCCTTAAGTTACAAAAGATGCAAATGGTGATTCAGAGATCCAACTTAGAGGAGGTCAAACAAGAAATCAAGGATGTGAAAATCTTTGTGGATTCCAAGCTAGAGCAACTAGCTCCTACAGCCACTAAGAGGGTGTTGCAACAAAGGTTCATCAAAGAAGACAACCTGGCTAAGTCTGTGCAACTACTCAACTCAAGAGTGGAAAAGATGGAATCCCAGATGGAGCAATTTCTTCAACATCAAAAACTGCAAACCCAACTGCTAGAAAAGTTAGTTGCAGCCCCAACTTCTAGTCAAACCCTTGATGCTAACAAAAAGGGGGAGAAAGTGGAAGAGGCTGTGGCAACTACAAGTCAAATCTTAATTTCTGAAAGAAGGGAAGCAGCAAGTGAGGGGGAGCAGCAGCCTACCATAGTGGTCAATCCACAGGACTTCATTGTCACAGCTTCCCCCAGCAATTCCAAACCTGAACAAGTAGCTCTATCTGAAGAGTTTGATTTCTCAAACTTGACAGAAGAGGAAAAACTAGCCAAAATTGAAGCTCTACAAAAGATGAAAGAGGAAAACTATGAAAGGATAATGAGGACAGAAAGATTGATCAATCAATCTATTGCATCAACTCTGTTCTCTAGCCAAACCTCAGCTCCAACAATATCTACCACAATTCTGAAGGTGCTCACTCCAGCAATTGTGGCTCCTACATTCTATGATGCTGAGCCTTCTCATGTTAAAGAATTTGAACCCTACATCAAAACAAGACCCTACTCACCACCAAAAGCAAATGGGAAGAACAAGCTACAACTGGACTTTCCATTTCCCAAGGATGATGAAGAGAAGCTGATGGGTAAGCAAATTAAGGAATTCAAGGAGAAGACTAACAGTTATGTAAGAGAATGGATGGCTGTAATCATAAGGAATGGAAAAGTTCTAAACATATCCAACAGCCATCCTAGATTTGTTGAAGCCAAGAGAGAAGAGACTTCAAGGCTGCTAAGAGAATCCCAACCAAGCACTGAATATCAATATGAAAACTCAGATGAGAAGCAAGCAAGGCTGGCTCAAGAGTTAATGGATGAGGTAGAAGATGAAACAAGGGAACCTGAGGAAGTCCCCAAATCTAAAAGGAAAGGGAAATCAGTCCCCAAATCCAAATCTAAGAGAATGAAATCAAAGGCAAGGAGGCCTGTCTCTCCATAAATTGAAAGCAAGGAGATAGTTGGCTCATCACAACCTACTTATGTAAAAGTATTCAACCCAGCTGTGAATTTCCATGGTGATCCTATAGTACCTAAAGAGGAACCAATGAATCTTGACTCCATTGAGGTTCCTTCATTTTTGCTGAAGCCTCAACAGAAGCCTATACAGAAGAAAAGGAAACCAAGGAAGCAACCTTCAAAGGAACCAATTCAAGTTACTAGGGTACCTGCTATTGTCAGGCAGCCAATCTTGGAAAACAAGGATGATTTTATCTATCAGGCAGATATTGAAGAATACTCTGGCATGAATCTTTATCTGGATGAATTGTCAGAAGTAAGAGGAATTGACAAATATAAACATTTGCCTGAAAGATTGGTCTTTGTATACAAGGGAGGAATGGAAAGGACATGGCCACTACAAAGGGTTCTTGGAGAAAATTATCAGACCTTAACCAAAGTGTTCTCTGCAATCAAGAGATACACAGGGTTCTCCAAGATAGCAAAAGGGGAGATACTGGACAGAATAGAACAAATAAGGAGGGAATGGAACTCACCATCAAGTCTACCAAGGAAAATGAAGATCCCATACAATGGACAGAAAATCCACCTTCAACCCTTCTGGATGATGGAGTTCAGGGATGAAGATGGTAACAGGAGATTCTTCAGGTTAGAAGACCAACTACCAAAGGCTAGTTCTCAATACCTGAGATGGTTACAACAAAAGCTAAATCCAAAGGTAGATGAAGAAGATGCCTTCTATATGCAACTCCAAATACAGATTGAGTCCAACTCTGCCAAAGAAGGAAAATCAAGGGTGATGCCAACAAGAGAAAAGAAACAGTCTTAATCTACTCAGTCTAGAGGAGCACTTCTCTGTAAATTTCTCAAACTTTCAGTTTTTAATTTTTGTAGCTTAATACAATTTATGCATTGTTCTTTATATATCCTTAGGAATGTTTTGTTATCATCAAGGTCCTGAATTTATGCTTTATTGCCATCAAGTATAAATTGGGGGAGATTGTTAGGAATATGTTGTACTTGATGATAACTTCACAATCAATCAAATTGTATAAGGTTTTGTAGCTGTCAACGGATGAGGATTTATAACTCTATCCGTTGACAGGTAGCTCATCAACGGATGAGGTTTTGTAGCATACTGCAGTATCTCTATGTTATCAGTTGATAGTGTTTTTATCCACAGTCATGTTGACCATCAACGGATAGGCAGAATAGGGTAGCCAATTGTAAATAAGCTATGCTATGTAATTCTGTCTAAGTGAAAGTGTATCAACAGATGAAGACAAAACTCTATCAACGGATACAACTCAAATCCACTCTATCAACGGATACAGCTCAAGTCACAATATCAACGGATACCGCTCAATACAACATCAACGGATGTCAGTGTACAATATCAACGGATAATCATTGACACTGTCTTCTATGATTAGCTGGGGATTAGCAGTTGATAAGGACATGTTTGACTGACAGATCACATGGGTTGATAGTAGATACAAAAAGCAGTATGGCAGCCATACTTTGGAAACACAGAAGAAAGAAGCATTCTATCTACACTATGAATACAAGAAAGGTGCAGGAGACATGTCTGAACACAAGGACAACCTTTCGGCTACATGTGTATTTGGAGTGTAGTAGCAAGTCAACTAGAATTAGATTAATATTATCTTATTCCAGTAGTACTTGTAAAACTTGGGATTTATAACCAAGTGTAGCAACTCTTTGTAGGTTAAGAAAACAGATACATTTTGCTTAGGGTTTTATTGAATATTCTTAGAAAGCAAAGAGTTGTAAAACAGAAGCTGTGTACTGTTGTATCACAGAGTTTTCTTCGAATAAAAGCTTCAGGTGGTGCATTTAACCACCTGATTTTTTATGTGTTTGTGCATTTATCTTTTACAAGCAATTATCTAAGTATAGATTTCTGGAGTTCTTATCAGAAATTTATAAATATCAAGAATTGTATTCAACCCCCCCTTCTACAATTATACAAGTGTGTAATCTGGGAATAACACATCTTTCAACCTGTTTATTTCTTCCTCATCATTACCAGTTATTATCATGTCATCGACATATAATAACACAAGAACATGCACCTTCGAATCTTTCTTTATAAATAAACTCGCATCAGCACTTGAGGAAGCATAACCACAAAAGCTTAAATATTGAGCAATTTTTCCGAACCAGGCCCGCGGTGCTTGCTTGAGCCCATAAAGAGCTTTCTTGAGCCGACATACATAACCTGGAAAATTCTTTGATTTAAACCCCAAAGGTTGCTCCATATAAATCTCCCTATCAATGTCTCCATAAAGAAATGCGTTCTTCACATCTAGTTGCCAAAGTTTCCATCCCTTTGAGGTAGCCATGGATAAAATAACTCGAACGGACGTCATCTTTGCAACTGGACTGAAAGTTTCTTCATAATCCTGCCCATATTTTTGAGAGAAACCACGAGCCACAAGCCTCGCTTTGTATCGATCAATACTTCCATCAGATTTACGCTTGACTTTATAAACCCATTTGCAAGAAATCGGCTTAACTCCTTTAGGTTTAGGAACTAAATCCCATGTCTCATTCTTATGAAGTGCTGATATTTCTTCCTCCATAGCAGCTTCCCAATTTTGATTGCCTTTAGCCTCTTCATACGCCGATGGTTCAGATTCATCAAATGGGCCAGCAAAGAAACATTCTGTCATTTTATCATAATCAGCTCCTATAGTGTAGTCCTTGTATCTTTCATTCCTCTTGCGTGCTCTTTGTGATCTTCGAGGCGGCTGATCACTTTCTTGAGTTCCATCATTTTCTTCGTTTTCTTCATGAATTGACTCACTTTCACTAGCAGAATCATCGTGGGCTGTAGTTGGACTTGAAGGATTTGATTTATCAATGACGTCTTCATTTTCATTGTTTGAAGGATCTGGAATATGTGTTAGTATAGGCTGCACATAATAGGACGATGTTTCATCAAAGACAACATCTCTTGATGTCACAACTTTGAGTGTGCCGGGATCCATACATCGCCATCCTTTTCTATTAGGATCGTAGCCAACAAACACGCATTTCTTTGCCTTCGCATCCATTTTAGCACGCAACTGATCAGAAACATGGACATAGCATGTAGAGCCAAAGATTTTAAAATATGAAACCGAGGGTTTCTCCTTATAGAGAAGTTCATAGGGAGTTTTCATGTTAATAACTTTTGAGGGCAATCTGTTTATTACATGACAAGCACATCGCATAGCTTCTGCCCATAGCTCTTGAGGAAGACTTTTAGCATGCATCCAACTTCTGCTTACCTCTTGTAAGTGCCTTAATTTTCGTTCAGCAACTCCATTTTGCTGCGATGTTCTTGGACATGTCAATTGTCTTCTTATTCCATGCCTTTCACAAATATCAGCAAACTCGTTGGATGTAAATTCCCCTCCATTATCAGTTCGCAAGCACTTGATCCTTCTTCGAAGCTCCCCCTCAATCTTCCTCTTGAATTGCTTGAAGATTGAGAATGTGTCAGACTTCTCTTTCATGAAAAACACCTAAGAAAACCTCGTATAATCGTCGACAATGACAAGCATGTAGTGAAGGCCACTATAACTTGTTGCATTGCTTGTTAATAAATCAGAATGGATCAGCTGCAAAGGTTTTGTACTTCTTATCGAAGATTTTCCAAACGGAAGACGATGTGCTTTTCCATATTGGCATCCTTCACAAACAACTTCATGATGAAAGCTTCCCAAATTAGGCAGCCCTTTAACAATATCATTTGTTGAAATATTTTTTAGCTTCTCATAGCTCACATGTGCCAAACGAGCATGCCACAATGATGCTTTATCTTGTTTACTTGTTTTCTCCACAAAAGCTTCATTTGCCGACAAAACATAAAGAGATTTGACTCTATTCCCTTTCAGCACCGTATTAGCATCAATGCTTTTGATATTTTCCAAAATTTTGAAATCATTTGGACCAAATAAAACATATCGACCAGAATTTGTAAGTTGAGAAACAGAGATCAGATTTTTAGTCATACCAGGAACATGGTATACACTGGTCAGATTTACAGGTCCTTTTGCTGCCTTCACCTTGACATTTCCTTCGATCTTGACAGGATGAATGGAGTTGTCCGCTGTCACGATTCCTTTATCTCCCGTGTATTCCTTCTGTGATGAAAGTAAGGAACCATTTCCGGTTAAATGATGAGAACATCCGGAATCAATGATCCAGTCTTTTGTATAATCAATAGTCGCAAGCCCATCTTCTAAAACACCTCCATCAATAGAAGTTAGTGCAGATTCCTCTACAGAACATTGCATATTTATTGTCTCCGTTGAAAGGCAGGTTCCCCAATCAGCAGAAATTTCCTCCTTATTTTGAGAAATACTTGCATTTCCTTTTACGAGTCTTGATCTGCAGAACTTCTTTATATGTCCAGGTTTGCCACACCTGTTACATATTATATTCTTCCTGGCCTCATATTGCGAATTTTCAGTATTAGTCTCTTTTTGATTGAAATTCCTCCCTGACCAGCTTCCGCGATCATTTGAACTTTTCAGCCTCCATTGCTCTCCCCTACTGGAACTCGTTTTTTTCCAATCAGCTGCTCCTTTTGGATTATTTCTGTTCCAGCTTTGGTAATTGTTATGCCTTCGTTTTTCAGCGAACAACGCTTCATCTTTTTCAGAAATTGAAGCTTTTGCCATTTGCATAGCTAAAGCTTCTTGATTAGTAAGTAGATTCTCCAACTCCACGATGCTAGGTTGATTTGCCCATCCTTGAATGGATGTCAAGAATGGGGTGTACTCCCTTTTTATGTCATGAATAAGATATCTGCGCATTCGTGCTTCCTTGATAAGCTCATCAGGATCTAGTTCTGAAATTTCAGCACACAAGCTCTTTATCTTCTGAAAATATTGAGCAATTGACATGCTCCCTTGATTTGTATTTGCCAACTCGTTCTCCAGGAATTGAAGTCTGGCTGTGTTCTTCTTTGTGAAAAGCTTCTCAAGTGTATCCCATACGTCCTTTGGTGACTCATTGTCTCGAATGTGATCAATCAAATCCTTGTGGATAGAGCCTCGCAATGCAAACAAAGCTTTCCCACACTTAATCTTCCATTTTCTTCTTGCTTCAGAATTTTCTGGTGTATCCTGAGGCATATCAGTATCACCTCCATCAACAGTATCCCAAAGATCTTGTCCTTGAAGATACGCTTTCATGCACATCCTCCAATATTGATAGTTGTTGTTTGTTAGTTTCTCCATTCCAAACTGATTCAATGCTCCACCGTTGATATCCATCTCCTGAAATACGAACACCAGCAACAATAGCAGATTTTCTGCCTTCTTTTTTCCGAACAGCCTCCACTGAACACAGCAGCTGAAACACAGCTCTGATACCAAGTTGAGAGAATTATGGACACTCTCAAAACTGTAGTAGACATACTAACTACAGGTCCAAGATCAGACTTTAAGAACTGGGCAGAAAACTGCACTTAAACTTCCACACAACACTGCTGGTTTACACAAGAGAGAGCAGGGATTTTACTTAAGAACAATCTGATTTTTTAACTCTAACTTGATACAAATCAGCTGAGTACATTTTATAGTAGTAGTAGAATATTCTAGATGATATTAGATGCAGAAAAAGTACAAGAACTTTCTAGTACATGAAATACATAAAAGTACTGGAACTTTCTAGACAATGAACCTTCTAGTGCATGAGCAATGAATGCATAATTAACTCCTTAATTTATTCTAGAACCTTCAGGATTTAATTATTCTAGAACCATCCGGACTTAATTATTCTAGAACCTTCCGGAAGTTCTGCACAATCTTTCAACACTACTTACCTGTCTTATGCTGCGAATAGATAACATCTCAAAGAGGTGTTTGGCATGTCTATTTGTGAATGACCATGAAGAAAAAACTCTGATACTAGAGCATCAATCTTCGACTATATGACTGTAAAAGCCGAAAAAATCAGATAGTTCTGTGATTGATAAACAACTCAACTAAATCACAAAAAGGTTTGAGAACTGAAAGCACAGGTTACTACAATGATAACTTTCTGTTTCAGTCCGTAACCGTTAATGAATTCTAACTGCTTTGCAGAACATGTGATTAGATAATTAAATAACGAAAATTTTTAGCAATTTCAAGATGCACATGCATACGGTTAATTATTTACACTATTAACCATTTCAAATTAACATGGTTGCTAAATACAGTTACGTTTTGCTTTAGGTAGTAGCGAGAGATTACATTTTTAACCCTCCCTTATTTTCGGTACAAACACGTTTATTTATTGCTTTTGCTGCATGCTATCTATATACAATTTTGTTCCATAATATATAATCTCAATTATGTTAAATAATTTTTATATCATCAAAATTATTAATTTTTGTGCAAGTGAGACATTTATTCAATTTATAATATTTAAGATTAAAACTTGTAAATTTATAACTATACATATTTAAAATAATTAAGTTTTTAAATAAAATTGACTAGTACTAAATATATTGTTACTTACTTTTAAAATATTATAATTAATAACATAATATTTACATATATATTGTGTTTTGCTTCCCAGAAAGGTGTTACCTACTTGTTTATTTATGTTTTCTTAAAAAATTTATGTACAGTTAGGAGTAGTCAATTGTATTAATAAAGTGCTAATCATTTAATGCTTCAAGTTTAATGCTTCAGGGTGTTAAAAGGTAAATACACATAACTGCATAAAGCAAAATCATACTGCATATAGCAACTATCAAGAAAATTATAGTTTATCTGCATCCATGTTTGTTCATCCTCTATATAGAGTGAAAACGGAAAAGAAAACAATAATTTCTATTATTGCAGTGATTCATGCTAGTGCAGATCATGAAATACTGTGTTCATTACACACCCAGGTTAATAGCTAAGTTATTGTCTGCACAGCTTGCCCGAGATTATAATCTCATGAAACACTTTCTTTTTTGTCTTTTTTAATTTGTCAAGAAATGGGAAGGAAACAATATATAACCTGAGTAACATCAGGTCCTTTTTTTGGTCCAGCACCCAACGCCATGGCTTTCTACTCTCACAATTAAGCTAATGGTTCTTGTTTCTCAGCTGCTTCACATGCTGCTCTTTCACGAGCCTCGTCTTCTTCCTTCAGTTTCCTCTCAGCTTCAGCGGCTTCCCTTGCCAGCCTTTCCGACTCTTCCCTCCACTGACATTCCCTGGCCGCCTGATAAACATGTGCAATTGACAGACAAACTTGTTAAATTGAGTAGGGTTTTCAGATCATAAGGTTGTCAAAGAAAAGAGAGCATAATATTATCTGACTTCTGACATAATCTAAACTAGTACATTACATATAAGCCAAATTATGTTTCCATCCCTTCACCCACCAGCCAATTTCACTGTCATATATTATACCATACATATCCCACCCGTTGTAGTTTTATCATTTAATTAGTGAAGTTTTGGTCCCCGTTAGCCATCCTGGTTATCAATTCTTCTATGATGACTATCTACAGCGGCAAAAAATGTCTTTCAACATTTATCATTTACAAACAAAACTGTGTAACTTCTGAAATCCTTCCAGGATTCACATTTTCAGTAGTGAGATATTCATTTAATCCTTTAGGTTGACATTTGATGACTCAAAAGTCAAAAGCTAGATCTGACTTATTGGTCATTGCCACCAAGAAGGCAGTGAACGTTAAAACATCTTCCAAATATCAATCTTCTGGAAACTTTAACTCTTCCATAACCAAAAGAGGAGCTTTAGAATTCCAATAAATAAAAAACAAAAAGAAACCATGGCAAAATGTATTGCACCATTGCTGGTGAGTCATCATCAGCAGCCAAGTTGTCGTCTTAGTAGATTTCAGAAATTTAAGGGAATAAAAGCGTACTTCAGCTTAACAAATTTATGTAGAAACAGAATGTCATGGAAAAAAAGAAAGATAGATGTGCAGGAATGGGAAGGAGGGAGGAGAAAGGTTACAAACTTGATCAGCAGTCTAGTGCTGCTCGATAAGCAGCATCCTGCTCACCTCTCAAGGATTGTTGCTTCTTCTTTCTTCTGCATCAATCCCTGCGGAAACAAGAACAGGTGAGATTTCTTCAAGCACTCTCTGCAACTCAATAAGCATTTCTGGTGAGCTTTCTTCAAGTACTCTCTTAGAAATATATAACAGCAATAGAGAGGGATTTAACAGAAGAAATGTGTTAATCATATAGGTTGTGTTTTACAAGAGTTCTTGGACGTTCCTATATATAGACTAATTTAAACTACAATAACGTAACTGATTACATCATAGTTAACTACTGTAGATCTTCTGACTATTGACTTAGTGTAAATGTATGACTAACATCTTTGATCTTTTGACACTCCCCCTCAAGTTGATGCATATATATCACTCATGCCCAACTTGCCAATAAGTGAATGAAGCATCTTCCGATTTAAACCTTTGGTAAATATGTTAGCTAACTGGTCCTCCGATCTTACAAAGTGAATACCAATGGTATCATTATTGATCTTCTCTTTTATGAAGTGTCGATCAATTTCGATATGTTTGGTCCGATCATGTTGAACTGGATCATGTGCAATGGCAATAGCAGCTTTGTTATCACAATGCAGCTTCATTGGAGTTGCGGATGCAAGTCCCAATTCTTCTAGAAACAATCTTATCCACGATAATTCACGTACACCTTTAGCCATATCTCTATATTCTGCCTCAGCACTGGATAAGGCAACCACAGATTGTTTCTTGCTTCGCCAAGTAACCAAATTGCCACCAACAAATGTACAATATCCTGAAGTCGAACGTCTGTCGTCTTGGCATCCGGCCCAATCTGCATCTGTATAGCTTTAAACCCCGAGATAATTGTTTTTAGTAAACATTATTCCTTTTCCAGGAGCAGCTTTGAGATACCTTAATATCATATAAACTGCATCCAAATGAGGTTGGCGAGGATCATGCATGTACCTGCTAACAATTCCCACTGCATATGTTATGTCTGGCCTTGTATGTGCAAGGTAGATTAGTCGTCCAACTAATCTTTGATATTGAGATTTATTGACAATTTCACCAGCATCTCCACACAGCTTATGATTTGCTTCTATTGGAGAATCAGCAGGTCTACATCCCAACATCCCTGTTTCATTCAGAAGATCAAGGATATACTTCCGTTGTGAGAGGAAGATACCACCCGGACTTCTAGAGACCTCAATGCCAAGGAAATACCGTAGTTTTCCTAAGTCTTTCATCTCGAATTCAGAGGCAAGATTGCGTTTAACATTAACAATCTCACATGTGTCGTTGCCTGTAATCACAATATCATCGACATAAACGATCAACACTGTGATTTTTCCATCTCGTCTTTTCACAAACATGGTGTTATCCGAGTTGCTCTGTTTGTAGTCAAATTTAATCATTGCTCTCTGAAATTTGCCAAACCAATCCCTTGGAGATTGTTTCAACCCATAAATAGTTTACTCTAGCTTGAATATTTTCCCAATGGTCGCCGTTGAGGAAAAACCTGGTGGAATATCCATGTAGACTTCTTCTTTTAGGTCTCCATGTAAGAATGCATTTTTTACATCCAATTGCTGAAGTTCCCATCCAAGATTTGTAGCACATGATATCAAGATTCGAATAGAAGCCATCTTTGCTACTGGGGCAAAAGTTTCCTGATAATCAATCCCGTAAGTTTGAGTATACCCTTTTGCCACAAGTCTTTCTTTGTACCTATCAATCAGCCCATTAGGTTTCTATTTCACAGTGAACACCCATTTGCATCCTACTGCATTCCTTCCAGAGGGAATATGAGATAACTCCCAAGTGCCATTATGTTTCAATGCATTCATCTCCTCTATCATGGCATCTTTCCATTTAGGTTCACATAGAGCATCCTGCCAAGTATGTGGAATAGAAGCACTAGACAAAGATGACACAAAAGAAAGTGAAGAAGGAGATAATGCTTTATAAGAAACAAAGTTCGAGATAGGATGGTTAGTGCAAGAACGTACACCCTTTCTTATAGCAATAGGAAGATCTAAAGTAGGATCAAGAGTATTACCAGTTTCTGGCTCAAACACAGGAGATGCAGGATCTGTCTCGAGGTCAGAGGTCTCTGGATGCGGTAAAGTGGTGATATCATTTCTTTTCCGCCTTGAATATGTGATCAAGTCTGGCATATCCAACCTATTCAGATGATCTGACCCATTACTTGTATGTGGAGGAATAGATGACCTGGTTGAGCTAGTGTTTGGAATAGGTATGTTAATAAATGGAAGTGACTGTGACTCGGACTGTGACTCATCCATTGCTTTACTATCAAGACTGTGTCGATTTATCTCCCCCTGAAGCAAGGAGGAGGAATCCGGAGAGAAATAAGAAATGGTTTTCCAGAAAGTATCATCATGACTGACAAATATGCGTCTTGAGGAAGGATGATAACATTTATACCCTTTCTGAGTTGGGGAATACCCAATGAAAACGCAGCGGAGTGCCCGAGAATCAAGTTTATCCCGAGAGGGAGCATGATTATGAACAAAACATACACTCCCAAATACTCGAAGGGGTTACATTTACACTAAGTCAATAGTTAGAAGATCTACAGTAGTTAACTATGATGTAATCAGTTACGTTATTGTAGTCTAAATTAGTCTATATATAGGAACGTCCAAGAACTCTTGTAAAACACAACCTATATGATTAACACATTTCTTCTATTAAATCCCTCTATATTGCTGTTATATATTTCTAAGATGGTATCAAAGCAGGTTCTATCTTAGGGAAACACATTTGCAGAAGAAATCAAAGTTACAGAAGGAAAAAAACATAACTGCAGAAAAAAAAAACTGCCCAGAAATCATTTTTTCTGTCCAACCCAGAACCAAACCAAACCTACATACCTGTAAAGAACAGGTGAAAACGAGACTAACCCAGAAGTTCTGTCGCCTGAAACCTCCACACGCGCCCACCCGCGCCACCAGACGCCGCTAGGCGCCGTCCCACGCGCCCACGAACATGCATTGTTAACATAAGCGACCGAGCAACCTGTTGTATGTGACCAATTTTCCTTTCGGCTACCCCATTTTGTTGAGAAGTTTTGACACACGAAGTTTGATGAATTATACCACATGTGTCCAAATAAGATATAAATGGACCTCCATATTCAGTACCGTTATCACTCCGAAGAATTTTAACAGATGCATGAAACTGTGTTTGTACCATGTGGTGAAAAGATTTAAAACACTCGAAAACTTCACTTTTTTGCTTAAGGAGATATACCCAAGTAAGCCTAGAATAACAATCAACAAAGACAACAAACCATCTATACCCATCATGTGTAGGATGTCTAAATGGATCCCAAACATCAGTATGAATAATAGAAAATAAAGTAGAACTTCTTTTATTTCTGGATGGATGAGATGATCTTTTATGTTTAGCTAGTTCACATGGTTCACAAAAAAAATCTTCCTTCTTACAGTGTTTTATTAGGGCAGGGAATAGATGTGTTAAAACACCAAAAGATGGATGACCTAACCGTCTATGCCACTGACACAAAGATTCAAAAGCAGAATTTAACTTGGATGACACCTGATAAGTTGAGGGAGAAATAGAATTCCCTTCCATAACATAAAGTCCATCTACCACTTTACCATTGTCAAGGACCTTGCCTGTCGTCAGATCCTGAAATACACAGTGGGAAGAAAAAAAGGTTACTGAACAGTTAAGATTTTCAGTAATACGCTGAACAGATAATAAGTTTGCTGTTAAGGAGGGAACATGTAACACATCAGATAATGGCAATGATGATGAGAGGCAGTGAGAAGTGTCTTGTCCATGAACAGGTACAATAGCTCCATTGGCAACACGAATATTGCCTGTTTCACCGTTATATGTTTCTAGAAAACTGGAATTTCCAGTCATATGTGCTGATGCTCCAGAATCAATAATCCATGAATTAGAACTTTTATCAGAGGTAAAGTGACAAGATATACCTGCATGAGCAGAATTAGCAGTGGGTGTTGATGGAGTAGTGTTCAATTGGAACATTAACTGTCGAAAGTTGTTGAGTTCTGAAGGGGTCATTGTTCCTGTGGAAGGAGGCACCTCGTATTCTGATACTGCATAATGAACATTAAAAGGATTGCCTCTGCCTGTATTTCTGCCTGTACCTCTGGATGATACACCACGATAGCCACCTCTGCTGCGTCCTCCACATCCTCTGCTTTTTAAGTGAGGGTGTAGGATAAAGCAATTCTCACGGGTGTGATTCATTTTGTTGCAATAATCACACTGAAGAGTAGATCTTTCACCCAGAAGAGCCACTGGGAACTGCTCTTCTTTTTCCATCTCAGGTTGCAGAATTTTTCCAGTTATGAGTGCAGATCTATCAGAGGGAGTCACGGGAGCCATGCTTTGCTTTCGACTTTCCTCTAATTGAACACGGTCATATGCATCCTCTACAGTCGGAAAGGGAATTTGTCCGATAAGTTAATTTTTGATTGAGTCATACTCATCAGACAGACCATCCAGAATTTTCATCACCCGTTATTCTGTCAACATTTTTTGATATTTCTCCTGATCTTCGGCATTTTTGCATTCAAAAATGGTGTAATGAGCCAATTCACTCCATAGGGATGTCAACTCTGAGTAATACTGAGCAAGAGTTCTACTTTCTTGAGCCAATGCCCATATTTTCCGATTTACTTCAAACCGCTTGGCAACATTTCCGGAAAAAGAATATGTCCGGGTAAGAGATTTCCACACTTCTTCAGCCGTGTCAATAAAGATATAGCTCTTGCGAATATGTACCTCCATAGAGTTGAACAACCAAGAGCACACCATGGCATTTTCTGAATCCCAATCATCAAAGTCCGCATCTTTTTCCAGGGGTTGCTTGACTTTCCCATTAATATATTTCATTAATTTATGGGATTTAAGGACCACTGTGCAAGCCTTCGACCATTCAAGAAAATTTTTCCCATCGAATTTAGGACTTACAAATGGGGTACTATGAAATCCCATTTTACTGCTACTGCTACTTATAGCAGTACTTTTGCTTGAAATTGCAGAATCGCCAGTATCCGTCATTGTAAAATATTTAAATAACAATTATTCAAATAACAATTTCCCCTTTTTTCCTCCTTAAATCTTAGTAAGTCTTAACTACCCAAGATATATATGACAAAGGGATATATAAAGCAGTTAGTGGTAGGACCCACGCAGAAACTCAATATATAGTATATATTTGTACTACATTTATCATACGTAAATATACATACAACTACAACTATATATCAGAAAACCTTCATAAAGCTGTCAGAGAATTTTTTTTTTTTTTTTTGGCAGAAAAAAAAAAAAGAAAACTGTCAGAAGAAAAAAAATTTGACAGAAAAAAAAACTGAAAAGTGTTACCACGGTTGGAACCGGAATAACAAGACGAACAAGAACTTCTTCTGCAACTTCGCCGGAAAACGAACGTAGGACACCACACGCGCTGGCGCGTGGGACGGCGCCTGGCGGCGTCTGGTAGCGCGTGTGGAGGTTTCAGGCGACAAAACTTCTGGGTTAGTCTCGTTTTCAGCTGTTCTTTACAGGTATGTAGGTTTGGTTTGGTTCTGGGTTGGACAGAAAAATGATTTCTGGGCAGTTTTTTTTTTTTTTTTTCTGCAGTTGTGTTTTTTTCCTTCTGTAACTTTGATTTCTTCTGCAAATGTGTTTCCCTAAGATAGAACCTGCTCTGATACCATCTTAGAAATATATAACAGCAATAGAGAGGGATTTAACAGAAGAAATGTGTTAATCATATAGGTTGTGTTTTACAAGAGTTCTTGGACGTTCCTATATATAGACTAATTTAGAATACAATAACGTAACTGATTACATCATAGTTAACTACTGTAGATCTTCTGACTATTGACTTAGTGCAAATGTATGACTAACATCTTTGATCTTTTGACATACTCTTTGCAACCCAATAAGCATTTCTTCGGAAAGACTTTGGTCCTTTGATAAATCGATCTGCAACAAGGTTGAATTTAGAATAAGTATATAAAAGACTTATCTTTCTAACCGAGGAGGGTCAAACCAAGCCGGAAAATTAAGAAATATATACTCACACATATACCATCAGCATTTCTCAATACAACAATTCAGAAAATTTTAAAAAAAAAACGACTTGCACTAACATAATAAAGGCAATAATGACTTAACAACATATGTGGTATGCCTACACAAATTCACAAATGAATATATAAACTAGTCTAAAAGGGAATTAGGGAAGGTGAAAATATAACGGTTGCACTATATGAGAAGCAGACAACAATGTGTATCCTGAAGCACAGGCAGAAGTGAAGAAAAGAAAACTAATTAGCAAAAAAGAAGAAAACAATTACCTATTCATTAATGTTATATAATTATTATAAATAATTAATCTTACAAATAAGAGAGTATTCAATTAGCAAATATTCTGATATTTTTTGTATGATACAAAAGAATCGAAGAAAGACATATTTGAATTAAAAAATCCCTAATCAGATAAACCAACTGTACACACTAGAAGTTCAATTTAGCCTAAATATCATCTTCATTCTTTTAAAAACTTATCTTACTGACAAAAATAAAAACAGTTAATAAAAGAAATAACATATAAATGTTATTTACTATACTGAAGAATGTGTTTTACTTTTAGACAAAAGCATGAACCGGTTTCCATTGCCATTATAAGAATACGAAGTGCATGATGTTGTAATTCATCTACGGTTATGAACCACGTCTTGGAAACATTAATAGGTCCGGCCACAAAATGGATTAGCTTTACCTTTAAATTCATATTTCTGTTACCTGTTCCCGGAGGTGAGAAACAGTTGATTCAAGTCCATCAAACAAAACACTTCAGTGTTCACTCCTTTCTAGAGAGATAGCCAGTTGTTGTCACATTGCAAACGTTTCAAGCGTTTGGAAGGGTAGCTTGTTTCTTCTTCTACATTGACAGTGGTGCTGCCAAGAGATAGCCAGTTCTTGTTACTTTCCAAATCACTGAACGAGGGATTGCTTTTTTCATTTTCTACATCGACAGTGGTGCTGTCATACTCGCTTTTGTACAGTAAATGAATCCCATTAACGTCTGCTTCAAATTATACTAATTTAATTTCCTCATCACCATCTCTGATTGGAAAGATTGATCTCGGTACTATTACCATCATTGATTGTACCACCAATTTTTTACGGTAGTCATCTTTGAAAAAACATCCATACCATGAGAAACGGCTTGTGGTATTCTCAACATAATAGTCAATCAAATCTACCTCATGATTCTCCAGGCGTTGAAAGCAAAGAATCATCCCCAAGAGATTGTGTGATACATTTGGTGGC
The DNA here is from genome assembly GCA_036435485.1 of Saposhnikovia divaricata. Classification (NCBI taxonomy): domain Eukaryota; kingdom Viridiplantae; phylum Streptophyta; class Magnoliopsida; order Apiales; family Apiaceae; genus Saposhnikovia; species Saposhnikovia divaricata. Next base: position 22,119,621 of record CM071595.1, read on the forward strand.
AATTTCAAGGACATTCCTGAATCTCCTTCACAACGTATTCTATGAGTCCAATACCATGACTCTCTACTATTCAAATCTGCTTCACAACTTGATTGACGAGCCCAATACCATGGATGTCTACTATTCCAATCTGCTTCACAACTTGATTGACAAGCCCAATACCGTGGATGTCTACTATTCCAATCTGCTTCACAACTTGAATATCGTGACTGTCTACTATTCCAATCTGCAGTTGGACTAATCCAATCCGGAAACTCTGGAGTGTAAATTTCAACAGTATGCCCAAATCCAAAATATATCTGTTGCAAAATGTAATTCAAAATAAGGTTAACCCAACTTGGAAAATATTTGATACCCAAGTGTGTCACGTGTTAATCGATTACGATCCTAAAAAAAATATTGACAGTTTGGGGAACTTAGCTTTGGTCCCTGGTTGAAGGCCTAGGTACTGAGTACAGAGTCCATTTATTAATTTTTTTATTTTACGACTAAATAAAATTATCTTTTAATTATAATGCATTTAACTAACTAGTCAATAACAAGTCTTGGAATAATATCATGTCAAAATCAAAATGGACAAAGGACGGTGTCTATATTTCATCATATTTTAATTGCTTAATGAAAATAATAATGGTGTTATAGTATAGTATTTATTTTTAGCTTTAAATTTTATTTTATTTTTGAAGAAGTTAGCTTTAATTTTTTGATGATTATCATCATATAACAATCTCTAATGTAATATAGTTTTACTAATTATTAAATGATTGAGTATTATCTACTTTTTTTTAATTCATTATGACTAGTCGCAATGGACTCGGTTATGAATACTTACGAAAGTCGAAAAATGATAAATGTGGTTGGGTAACTTGAAGCATATAAGAACATCTCCGATAGTAGTGATATGTAAAATGGTTGGGTAAAATATGATAAAATAATAATAATGTAAAATTTTAGCTAAGGGAAGTGGTTAGTACTCCAATGGTGTTATGTATAATTATGATAATGTAAATTATATATAAGGGTTTTGCTGGTTCGACAAATATAGCCAACCAAATAGGATTATCTATTTTTATTGCTAAGAGGTTACAAGGTTGGACTCTTAAATTTTTTGCAAATTCTCCAAATAGTGACATGCAGATGATTTAGCTATGGGTTTGGTACCATTGGAGATGTCTGGTATATTAATAAAAAACCCCAACATGAAATAAAACTTTTAGGTTAACCATCCTCAAGATGGAAAATTAAATTTTAATAAAAAGAGTTTGAGATCCACCAAACCTGAAATAAGCACTTTGTCAAAGTGTATGCGAGAAGAGATGAGTTGCAACCTATCAAATGAAGTTCTTCTAAGGAAGTGAGTTCCTCCAAGCCTACAATCTCTGTCAAACTAATACAATCTCTAATATCCAATATCTTCAGCTGTTTCAAATTGGATAGATTTGGACATTTGGTAATATTTTCAAAGACCTACAACCATCTGCACAGATCTGTTTCAGATTAGGAGGAAGTTTTGGGATGGAAAACAGACGACAACAATTTGTAAGATGAAGATCTCGCAATGCTGAGAGCTGACTAATACCGGATGGCAGGGAAGTAAGACTACTCTCAGATAAGTTCAAATTTTTCAATGATAAAGCAATCTGGGTTGCTTCTATAGCCGGAAGTTTTGTTAATAGAGTAGTGCCACTTGCATCTAGCTCCCTTAACCTTGTAAGCTTCCACAATTGATCCGGTAATATTTCTAGCCTTTCACATCCAGAAATATCAAGAATTTCCAATGAGCTCAGGTTGCAAATGGTGTTCGGAAGAGTTTCAAGGTTCTTGCTACAACCTAATCTGAGCTCAACAAGCTTGCTAAGACGTCCGACTGAAACAGGTAATTTCCAAACATTTAGTCCCTCTGCATAGAGCTCTGTTAGGGATTGAATGTTCCCAAATTCTATAGGCAATGCATCCAGACTACCGCAACCACCAATATCGAGACATTTCAGCGCTTTCAAGTTGCAAATGGTGTGTGGAAGAGCTTCAAGTTTCCCACAACCGTGTAAATTTAAGGACAAAAGCCTCCCCAAACTGCCAATTGATACGTGGACATCCTCCAAGCTTTCACAATACTCAAAATTTAATGTTTCAACAGATGGTAATTTAGTGAAGTCTGGAGTTGTAGTTAAATCTAGAGAATATGACATGTTTAGAGTCGTCAACTTGTCAAAAACATGTGAAACCTGTAAAGATAAGTGCAATTAGTACGAATTAAACCAGACATTATTACATCAATAATCATATATGCAAAATAAATGCTCAGAGAATCAGAGTTCATACCATGTTTGGCCCCCAAAATGTTCTCAATTTGCTACAAGGTAACTCGAGGATGACAAGTTTTTGCGGGTAAAATTCAGAAGGTAAACACTCTAGTGGACACTCATCCCAGCACAGCCACCTCAAATCTTCAAGTGTTTGTTCAAAGCTTCCTATGAGATTTACGTCTTTGAAGTAAAGAAATCTTAATCTACTCATTCTTTTGAATGTTTTCGTAAAGAATGATTTCCCCTTGAGTGCATCCTGGCAGCCAAGTTTGCCACAGACGATACCTTCTATCGCTATCGTTCCCTAATACAAATATCAATAAAAAAAAGTTGATGACCAATGTTTTATAAAAATCATTAAGTGAAAAAGTGGCAGACAGTTAGTTCCACGGCCCTGCTTTAACAAATAGTTTCATCTTATCAGCGGTACAAAAATCTGTAAGAAGGTAAAGTTGACGAGGTAATGTATACTATATAGTCAAATGAAACCATTAGACCAAAATTACCGTTTGGTTCTTCAACACATCATATATATCTACTGATAACCACAATCTGCTATGCTTCTCAGGCTCATTGAAAGAGTTGTTACGTGCAATCTTTCGTCCAATATTTCGAAATTGATCATGCATCTCCAACTCACATTTATTATTGATTGACGGAAGTAAAACAAGTTTCCATTATTTTAACAACCTCTTTTTCCTTCCATCCAATAAAAAAACAAGCAATATCTAGGAAAATATCTTGCAGGTTAGGATCAACCAACTTTAACTCATCGACAATGGTGCTGTTGTATTCATCAGTCAATGTAACCTCCACTTTCAACAACGGATGAGTCTTAAGAACTTCAGCACCTCCACTGGTTGTTATTTCAATTCTGGCATCAGCATTTATTATTGGTAATAGTATCACCCTGCATGAGTCATGATCCAGCATCTCCACGTTGCTAAATGCATTACCTGCAGAAGTCTCAACAGTATAATCAAGACTAACACTGGGAATCGTTCCCAATCCCAAGTAGTTGTCTGACATTTTTGGCGGCAGTTTAAAATACATTTCTAACCCTCCAGAATCATTGGATTGACTACATCTCCGGAGAGTTGTTGACCCATCTTCACGTGATTGACTATTGAAACACCAAAGCTCTTGTGCCTTCATGATAATATGAATTGTATGCCCCAATCCTAAGTATGTCTATTGCAGATATAAAAAAACAAAACAAAAGTTAGAATGAAGTTAAACATGACTGAGAAGAATAACTGAATAAGGCTAGATTTAGGAGAAGAATTATATCTTGTATTTAATGGCCTTGTTGCGGGAAGGTGTAGAACACACCAAAATCAATTCTTCCTCTTTTAAATAACGTTTTGTTTAACCTGTGTCGCACTGGTGCATGATAACATGAAACTACCGTAAAAAAGTAGGATATGTGATCCGTCAACCGTGAGATTCTCATTTATATTTGAATTAAGTATTCTTATGAACAATGTTACTTTCAACTAACAGTTTAGTCTAAATAATATTTATATTTTACAAATGTTTAGAATTAGTACATTTTTATATTTAATTTTTGTTTTTAAGGTGAAGGTAAACAATATTTAGAAAAATTAAGATGTAATCATTCATTAATTTTGTTTGTTACATAGATTTTCAGAGTTTTCTTGACTTACAAGGTCTTTTTCTTTTTATGTTTTATAAATTTATCGGACATCTAATTCATTTTTTAACATTTCCTAAAATAATATAATTTTATTTACTAATTTTAATTTGTTCCACCACTTTACACTCATTTTCTTCCCTTTTCTTCCCTCTTGTTAAACTACGTGTACATCCCAAAGAGTAATGCTAGGTGCACAGAATTGGCTGGATTCCACTAATGTGGGTTTTTATTGTTGATATTAATGTGAATGCAGGGGGCCCATTGAATTATAGCAAATCAAATTGAGACACTTATTGTGAAACTTTCTGTAACTCTAGCATTTTCCCATCCCAAATGTTAAGAATCAAGTGGAACAATATATTGAAAGTTATAAATTAGATATTATTAGATTTACAAGTTTTTAATAATTATAAATGCATGTACATATTTTAAAAAATGAATGAAGTCCAGCTAGCTTACTTTAATTTGTTCATGTTCGCATCTGAAGAGAAAATAAAACGTATAAAATTTCTCTCCCATCTTTATGACATATAAAGATATAATCACAAGATAAGATTAAATTAAGTTGAGATCTATCAAACCTGAAATGATCGCTTTGTCGGTAAAGAGAAGTTGCAACCTGCCAAATTAATTTTTCTTAGAGAAGTGAGATCTTCTGAGCCTAGAATCTCCGTCAAAAGGCTACAACATTCAAGGTCCAGTTCCTCCAAGTGTTTCAAATTGGATAGATTTGGTAATCTTTCCAGAGACTTACACTCATGGGCATGTATCCTTTTCAGATGAGGAGGAAGATTTGGAATGGAAGCCAGATGATGACAACTACTTAGATTTAAGAAAACAAGGCTTTCCAAACTTCCAATTGATGTATGAACTTCCTCCAAGCTTTCACAGCCCTCAAGATCTAAAGTTTCAAGATACGGTAATTTAGTGAAGTCCGGAGTTGTTGTTAAATCTCGAGAAAATGACATGTTTAGAGTCTTTAACTTCTTGAAAACCTGTGAAACCAGAAACAATGAATACAATTAGGAGATATTAAATTTGACATTTTTTTAGTGTAAAATTTTCATATTTGCAAGAAACATACTCAGAGTACCTACCATGTTTACCTCCCACAATATTGTCATCTTGCTATTGGGCAACTCAAGAATAACAAGTTTTTTAGGGAAAAAATTGAAAGGTAAACACTTTAAAGGACACCCATCCCAATGAAACCACCTCAAATCTTCAAGGGTCTGCTCAAAGTTTCCAGTGAGACTTATGCCTTTTAAGTGAAGAAATCTTAATTTCCTCATCCTCCTGAATGCTTCCGTTGCGAACGATACTTCCTTGATTGGATACTCAAGTTTAATACCTTCAATCGCTTCTGTTCCCTAACACATATATATCAATTAGAAAAGCTAATTTACGATACTTGGATAAATAAATCTATGAGGAGATGCATACCTTCTGCTTCATCAACACATATTTCGTCTTATGGGCAATTTTATTTACATTTATTAACAAGACAAAAAGTTGACAAATGATCTAATATCAAAAGTCATATGAAACAATGAGACACATCTGAAATCATTGTTGGATAAACTTATTATATTATTACCTCATGTTTCTTCAACACATTGCATATATCTTTTGATACCCACAGTCTACTATGCTTTCCGGGCTCATCAGGGTAGTTGTTACGTGCAATTTCCCTTCCCATATCCCGAAGAAGGTCATGCATTCGCAACTCATCTCTGTAATTGATCGTCAGTAAACATCTTTTCTTTAGAATATCAATATTATCATCTGCGTAGGAATAGTAAGTTTCCATTATTTCTGCCACATGTTCTTTTTTCCTTCCAATGAAAAAACAAGCAATGTCGAGGAACATTTTTTTTAGCATAGGATCATCCGATTCTAAGGCATCCAAGCTAACAATAAGTCTTTGCTGGATGCTGCTGTTGGGAATTCGCTGAAGTTTCTCAATGTAAGATTTCCATCCTCTCTCGGATCTCATGTACAAGTACGAGCCAAAAACCTCGAGAGCTAAGGGAAGACCACCAGCATAACGTATAATGTCTTTAGACAATACCATTAAAGTGTTGTCTGGTTTAGTATCTCTAAATGCATGTCGGGAAAATAGTGCCAGTGACTCCGCATCATCTAACTCATTTACCCTGTATAGATATTTGGTTTCCACTTCAATTTTATCCAAGATCTCCTCATTCCTTGTAGTTAGAATAAGTACACTCCCAGAAGCAAATGGTCCTACCAATGTTTCAAATTGTTTATGGTCGTCTAAATCATCAATAACAACCAGAATTTTTGCCGAACAAATTCTAGCTCTTATTAAATTAGTTCCCTGCTCAACACTGTGAATCTCAACTTTTTTGTTAATTTTAAGAACATCATTAACAAGTTGTTCTTGCAAAGTCTGTAGGCCTTTAAACGTACCCGAAATCTCCCTAACATTTGCGAGGAAGCAGCTTCCCTTGAAGTTTTCTAGCAAGAGTTGATTAAAAAGAGCTTTCGCAAGAGTTGTTTTGCCTACTCCACCCATACCATATATGCCAAATTTGATGACACCTTGTGTGCCATTGCTCAACAAAGTTGTTATGGCTTTAACTCGAGAGTCTAACCCAACTGGATATTTGGCAACATCTAAAGCAGTGGGATTTAATTTGAGTAGAATCTCGTCAACAATTTCATTGATAACATCAGCTTCAGACCTGCAACAAAGAATTATTTTATCATTGTATCATGAAAAAGAGGTAGCCTCACAAGTCAAATTTGGACTCATTCCAGCTTAAGGTAGAAGAAAGACTAGAACCCCTGATTTGTCAAATGTGTTCTTTCCTGCTTTATTTTTATTCAAATATTTAACAGTTAACATATAAGCATGCAGTCCTTTAGAAACATATAAGCATACCTCATGCTAGTGTTTTAATATGGTTGTGTGAATTTGTAATTACCTTTTTTCATATATATATGTTTTCCTGATTTATCGGAAACTTGTCTTAGTGAAAGACGCCAATTCTTGACTCTTCCCAATTCCCCCGAAAAACGAAATTCATGTTTTTCAAAAGCTTGTTCAAATCTCCCAGTTTGGCGTCGTACAATGGATGGATCAATTTTGTAAAACACAGGAATAACCAATCTCTGCATTGTTTTGTGACAATTGAGGATCTCTACCAGCTCATCAAGGCACCAGCTTGAAGAAGCATAATTCTCAGAGAGGACAACAATGTAAGACTTGGATTCTTGAATAGCTTTGAGCAATGCGTCTGAGATCACTTCTCCAGACCTTAGCTCAGGATCATCCATAAATGTTCGAATACCATGGCGATCCAGGGCAGAGTACAAATGACTGGTGAAATTATATCGAGTGTCCTCACCCCGGAAGCTCAAGAAAACATCCCAGTTAGTAGGAGCTGATGAAAATGAAGCAGAAGAAGAGGATGGGGTTTGAGCAATAGTTGAAGAAGGCATTAAATCTGAAGGAGAAAAGGATGGAATTTGAGAAGTCGTTGTATAAGACACTGATTTCACAGAACACAACCCACAGCTGGGATATTCAAGATAATATGTTTCGAAACATTTCAAAAGAAATGGAAGATAAGTTGTACAAGAGTTGTTTCACTTTGTTTAAAGTTACTAGCTTAGTTCAGACAATATTAACAAGTAAGAGGCTTCAAATATAAAGATAATATTGAACATGCAACTTTATAAATAATATGACAGAAACAAATTTATAAGCCATTAGTCCACGCAACAGATTCAAGAACTGAGATATACACATAAGAATCAAAAAGAATAGAAAGAATTGAAAAGATGAAGAGGATGATGAGTAGAATGGGATGTGAGTACAAAGTCAATAGAACCACAGTCCACTTTAATCTGCTTTTATAAAAGTGCCACTTTATTTTGGGATTTAGTTGAACTTCCTGCTGGACATTCTTTTGGAATGTGTGATTATATTTGTGAGTTGTTTATTACTGGCGTAAACGAGTCAAATTGTTCATGAGCTAATCGAGCTCAACTCATAAAATATTTGAATTCGGTTAGGTAATAATTAAGCCGAGCTCAAACTCGAGCTATTCGCATATTTTACCGTGCCGAGTTCGAGCTTCAAATTACTCGGCTCGTAATGTTTGCGAGCCTAATCGAACCTTTATTATTTTAAATTTTTAAATATTATACATGTATTTTTATTTAAATATTTAATATTTATATATAATTTATATATTTAAACAAGTCGAACTTAAACCGAACTCGAGCCAAATTGATCATATTTGAGTTTTTACCAATATTCGACGAAATCGATTCGAGTTTTTGAGCCGAACTCGAACCTGACAGTGTTTGACTCGATTTAGCTTTGATTATATTGCATAAACATAGTTTTGAACAAGTAGTTGAAATTATTAAATTTAAATTCTTCTTTCTGCGATGTGCTCAAAATATTTAAAATGTGTGCAAAAAAAAAAAATCAAGCAGCGTAAGCAACCATTCGACAGGCATAAATTGATGGAATGTGCATGATGAGATTGGAGCTGTTTACCTTCTAATTTAGATTGACACAGGTGCTGCCGAGAGATACCGATTCGTGTAATATTGACAACACATGACCCTCCTACACAAATGGATTAACTACGAGTCCAATCTCCTGCTGAGTGCAAGCCCAGTCCATCTGAAAACTCTGGAGCGTAAATGTCAATAAGATGCCCCAATCTAGAATACTTTTTAAATGAGGTTGTAGAAAACTGGTTTAAAGTGGTCACGCCTCACGTATTCACATTGGAATGAAGGCCACTTTCCACATTGGGAAAATAAATGTGGACTTGGACAAAGAAAAGCTGGAACTAGCAATGGAATTGGTTACAAAATTCGTCGAGTGCTCTCTGGCCTGGCCACCGTCCACCTGTAATTGCAGCCTTTTCATGAATTATTTTATTTTTTTAAAATTTGGTAATCCTTTTTTTATTTTTTGACACCAAAACAAAAAGGGCATTATTGATTTTTAAAGGCAATTACATCGATAAGAAAATGACGAACACATGACATGACCATTCCTCTCGATCATGCCCTAAACTAGCTTCTCTGGCTATAGAATGAACCGTTAAATTCGTCGATTGACGTACAAAATAAACTTCATAGAACCTTAAGTTCTTAATGGATAAATGCTAAAAATACCGTTTTTTCAAACAAAAAAAATGAAAATACCGTTTCTCGGGAGGGGTATTAAAAATAACGATTTTGTTACGCATTTTGGATTGGGGTAAAGGACGTTCCGCATTTCGAAATGGGGTGATAGCAGTTACGCAAGATAAAATGGGGTAATCCATGTATTGTCTGGGCTGGAATACGCAAGAGGCTGTTGGGTAAGGCATGGATACGCATCTCTGACTTGCGTATCCCGTGTAACACAGCATCGGCTTGCGTGATGACGTCATCGTCGTCTTCCCCAGAACGGAGGAGGCGATTGCCGGGCGATTTTCTCCGATTTGACCATACCTCTCCGTTCACCACCATTCCTTCATTGTCCAGTCCCATTTTACATACCAAACGAATCGGAATTTGATCATCTACAACCCTATACCCTTTTTAATCAATTTCTAATCACGGATTTGAAATACCCAAATCGCAACCCTAGGTTGCTCCAATTTTTCGATGAGATCGATGACAGACCCTGCGGGGCCGGAATGCATGAGAACGTTCGGTTTTCTTGTTGTTGTGGTTTTTGGTCCGAGAAATGGTGATATCGATCTGAGAAGCAATGGCGATCGGAGAACTGGGCGGCTGCTACAGTAAGTGCGAGATACGCATTTTGTATATGCGCATATGCAATACGCATATGCAGATTGGGTCACCAAATTGGTATAAATCACACCCGTTTGCGGAAAATGATATTCTTTTTTTTGTTGAAAAAATATTTATTTTCAGCATTTTTCAGTTTTTAATAATGGAAACACAATCAAGAATGATAGAACCAAAGTAAGAATCATCAGAAGAATTCTGATGAAAAGCCTGAACCACTCCCAATGAGTCAAGTTCTACAAATACATTAGCCATTTGTAGTTTCTTCAACCACGACAAAGCTTCCCTGAATCCCAAAGCCTCTGCCAATTTTGGGTCAACATTCCCGAAAATTTTTCCATTACATCCCAACACATTACCATCAGCATCTCTTACCATACACCCATACGTACTAAACCGTTGATCTATAAAAAATGCAGCATCAAAATTACAGGTGACCCATCCTGCAATCGGCTTCTTTCACACCAGAACCCCCTCTCGACTGTTGAAACCTGCTCGAAACTTCTTAGAGATTTGAGCTTGTTGCCACATGAACAAAAAACTGCTAGCTCCATTTACAATCGCCTCAGGGGTATTGTATCTACGATTCCAAATGACCTGATTTCGATGATCCCACATTTTCCAAGCTATAGAGCAAAAAATCTCTAACACTGATGTCGACTTACTTGAAAATACCTCACATAACCTGGGTAGTAAAGGAATGTCCAAATTAAATAGCTCGTTCATTTTCGCCAGCTCCCAGCATCTTTGAGCAAAAGGACAGGTGAAGAGCATATGTTCCAGAGATTCCTCAGCCATTCGACACACTGGACAGGTCAAATCCACAATCCACATCCCACCCATTTCTCCCTTAAATTGCAAAGTGTAGGAACACAATTTCGAAGATATCTCCATATAAAGTTCTTAATCTTTGGAGGAGCTGACAGAGACCACAAATTAAGCCACTTCATATCTGGAATTACATTATTTAAAGACACATACCTCTTGCAGAGAAACCTATAACCACTCTTTACCGAGTACTCGCCCTTCTCATCCTCTAACCATAGCCATGAATCATCCCTTGCCTCAAAACTAAGAGGAATTTACAGAATCTTATAGACATCCCCTTCATCAAAATACTCCTAACAACATCCGGATCCAATTCCTTGGTATTAACTTTGAAAAGGCTACACACTGTTGCCTCACTCAATTCTTGGGGAGCTACTGTAGACACTTTGGGGTTGCTAATGTCTGGAATCCAGGGATCTCTCCAAATGTTTATATTCGTACCAGTGCCCACCTTCAAAATACTACCATCACAAACAAGGTTCTTAGCCTCACAAAACTAGGATTAGAACCAATACCCGCTTCCCGAAAAGAGCTTGACGGAAAGTATCTAGCTTATAAAAGCTTAACAACAAACGAGTTAGGATCCACCATAAGTCTCCAAGCCTGTTTACCCAACATAGCTAGGTTGAATTCCCTTATTCTTCTAAACCCCATTCCACCAAACTTTTTCGGAACACTTAGTCTTTCCCAAGACATCCATCTAATGCCTCCCATGTTCTCAACATTCGAAACCCACCAAAACTTGTTCATCAAAGTTTCAATCTCATCACACAATGTCCTCGGGAGGAGAAACACACTCATAACATATAAGGGGATAGACTGGATCCCTGATTTTAAAAGAATTTCCTTACCCCCACGAGATATCACCTTCCCTTTTCAGCTTTGCAAACGATTCTACACCTTATCCTTCCCTTTTCAGCTTTGCAAACGATTCCACACCTTACCCTTCATGTAGCTTTGCAAACGATTCCACACCTTATCATTCACGTACCTTAACCACAAGGAACAGGCCTCCATGTACTTAACTGAAGAAAAATTGCAGAGTGATCAGAAGTAGGTGCAACTATGTTAGGTCCCGAAGTATCGTAGAAGGGGGATTGAATACGATACTACCAAAAAAAAAATTTAATTCCGAGAATATATCTTTATTGATAATAAACTCGAAGGGTGTTACAACTTCTAATCCAATGGATTAGCTTCAAAACCTGAACACTCCTAAGGATAGTTTAGGCACGAGGACCTTCTACCCGACAATTCTTGAAAGCGGGCTAAGCCGGCTTTCCTACTAGATGGATTGTCTAGCAGCTTACACAGAGAAGATATAAGAGAGAGAAGAGAGAATTGTGTGTTCAGGTGTGTTTTGAAATGAAGTATAGCATGCCTATTTATAGATTATAGAAAGTTACTATGCGGCAAATATTACGTAATGGGTGACGAATATCTGCCTGCCGCCTGCTTTCTTGTTTTTCAAACTGCGTCAGCCGAACTTTTGTTTTTCAACCCACCTGCTTTTTGTTTACTTTTCATATGAATAGTAATTTTGGTTACTATTCATATGAATAGTACTTTCAGTTACTATTCATATGAATAGTAGTTTCAGTTACTATTCATATGAATAGTAATTTCGGATACTATTCATTTTCCTCTTAATTTGACATCCTTAAATATTCAACTTCCAACTAACTAGAGGATATCAACACTGCTCTAAACTCAATCATACCTCTTAACAGTTTTTCTGAGTCAGATACTTCGATTCCTTTGTGAGGTGTTGACGCCTAGTGCAACTGGTCTGGTTCACAGACGACTAACATTCACTCGTGGTCTTCGTATCATGTCTTTAAGAACACTGCTAAGAATTGTGCAACCATAAAAACTTTATCACGGGAATCTTTTGGCCCTTCAACTGACTCATCTGTACATCTTATTTTGTCATTGAGGCTTGATCATGTTAATTAACTTATTTCAGTGACTTGATCCTTGTTGATGCCTGTTCTTCAAATTTCACGATCCCTGTATAGAGTTAATATTATTTATCTTTTATCCTAGTTGAGTTATATATGTCTCTATTACATATTACATTACATTATGCTTTACAATCTCCCCCTATTTGATTGTTAGGGTTTAACAAGCAAATTCCTAGAGGATAACTCAACTGATACAATAAAATAAAATACAAAGATAAATATTAAAGTGCATTCTGGATCATATATATACATTTTCCAGATTTCTAAAATTAACCAAGTGCAAGTTAATTGTTCCTCTAGATTGAACATATCTTCAAGTTTGCCTTGCTTTCTTTCCACATAGCACTAATACTCCCATTAGTTTTTCCTTTCCCAAAATAAAGTTAATTTCGTGTCAACAACCTTTTCTTTGCCCTTACGCCTAGTAGATTTTTCTTGATCATCCAACTTCTCCCCCTCAGTTGGGTTATCCTCCAGAGTAGTAGGATGTGGAGTTGGTAAATTAGACGAAGATGGCTTTACCAAGGATTTGATTGCATCATTTAACTGGGTTGTCATGGTATTCAATTGAACTTGGAATACATCATGTTGAATAAGTTGCAAATTTTTGATTTCTGCAATGGACTTACAGATATTTGGTAACTCTTTCTCCATTGTTTGGACCCGTGTAAGGAGTCTGCTGTATTCCTTTCTGGTTACAGGTGCATGTGGTTGAGTAGGTGGCTCACTCGTACGTTCTGCAGGTGTTTCACTCAACACTCTATATTCACTCGGTTTAGTGGTTTGGGTTACACTTACATGTTCTGTTCGTGTTTCCCTCAACTCTCCTCCAGAGCTTCCACCGATATGTGTACCTGCAAATGAAATCATCCTAGCCCCTTTTTTAGAGGTCACAGATGGTGCAATGAAAGTTCGTGAGCTTCCGTCTTCGCGTGAAGCGAGTTACCGACCACTGGTAAAGAGTGGTAAATCTCGAAAGAGATCCAGAGATTTTCCCTCTGGGAGGTTAAACTTGAATCGATTAAATGGCACAAAACCCAAGTTTCCCTCGTATGTCTGTGAAGACACTTGGTTCATAAAAGAACCACCTACCGATGGATCTTTCCGTAAAATGGAAGATTCACCAGCAGTTATTGAGGTAGGTAATTCCACCTCGGATGCCTGTGAAGGCATTTGATCTTTAGAAAGATCATCAACCACTCTTATGTTCCGTGAAATGGAACTCAAGATAGTTGCTCACGTCAATTCAACCTCATTTACATTTTCACTCATTGGATAAGGAAGAATTATTTCACTAACAGTTGCCGTTACCTCAGGTTCATTGGGTTTACTCCGTTGAGAATGAGGTAGAGCGGCTGATGTAACTAACTCCTTATGTGGTGCTGCTGAGGCACTATCTCCCTCAAAAGTGTTGATGGATGGTCGTTTAAGTGACAATTGAGGTGTAGGAGTTTGTTGTGTTTGTGTTTGCATTTGTATAATGGGCTCTTCGACCTGTGTTAGAGTCAATGGGATTTCCTGCTCTTGGTCGGGTAAGATGGCCACTAGGGGCTGTAGAAACTGTATTTCCTCTGACACAGCAGGGAATACAGATGTTGGAATAGCAGAGATTGAAATATTACCTTGTCATATACCTGCTCTCACTGGTCTTGGTAACAACGGAAGTGGGACAGTCTTTAGATATTCAGTTAGGACTGTAGGCATATCCGTATAGTTCTTTTTGCTTATGTAATTAATTACATTCGTCTTCATGTAAGAACATTCCACCTTTCGATCATTTTCCAAGCGTACCCTGTCTTCATCATTCAAAAAATCATCTAATATTAGCTGTAGAAACCTTGGATATAGACATTTGACATTTTGAGTCCGAACATCTCTTCTTCCCAAGTGTTTCATCTTTAAAATGATTTGACCAAGCACTATTTTTCCAAAATTAATCCTCAAATTATTGGCGACCGCATACCCTAATTTTTGAATAAATTCAGGTATTCGATCTTGATTTGTTCTATCTGAGGAAAAAACATGGTTAAGAGTGTGAAAAGAAGAAATTCCAGTACTGGGTTAGAAACGTTCTAGAAAAATTACCAGTATTGAAATTGCCATCTTGGTACCTTATAAAATGAAAGAACATTTCAATTTGTTCAGGTGTAGGATCAGAAACAAGATTTTCCATAGGAAAATGAAGAATTTGATTAACATCTCGTTCAGTGACCCTAATCGACCTACCAAACAGTCGGTATGTGATTGCACACCCGTCCTGTCCAGAAGTGTTAACCGCACCGCAATATAGTTCACGCAATGCATCATGGTTAAGCTGCACTGGTGTAACTAAAGCATAGCGAATTAATGAATGTTCATTCAGAAATTTTGTCCAAGCCCGAAATTGCTCATCCAGAATGGTTTCGATTTGCTGAATGGAAATAGGATTAACTTTAGCAATTAAAAAGCTTCCCCGCAATGCCATTTTCAAAACTTTGAGGAAATTCAAAAACAAGGGTTAGTTTTTATAAAGGATGATGTATAAAGCAAGAATATGAAATCCGATCTAAAAACGCCAAGCTAGATTTGAGAGATCTTTCCGATCAAAGCTCGAAATATTCAGCAATCGTGTGTATATGCTCTGTATATCTGAAAAATGATGATGTTAAACACAAACAAAAACTCATCATTTATAAGGTTTCAAGGTTTAGTGGGTTAGGTGTGATAGTGACAGGTTATGTTGAAAAAATAACACCGTTCAATAATTTCTCACCTAACAACCTAATTAGCCGAAAAACATCTTATCACTGAAACCTGTCAGCTGAAAAACATCTTATCACCGAAACCTATCAGCCTATACACATATACACATATTTAATACTTCTAATTATTATGGATTTATAAATAATCACGCAGTAAATCAAGAATTAATCCACAATAATCAGATAAACTCACAATTAAATAGACATAAAATTAACAAAATATCATTAATTGATATATGTCAATAAAATATTTATTTAATTATTCTACAATGATATCTCCAGAATAATCATGCAGATAAGCAAATAAAACAAACAAAATTCGGAGAATGAAATTCACTGGCTGCAAGCAAATTGAACAGACATTTTAAAAGATCATGTGAAATTTAACATACCAAGCTCACTTACCAACCTTGAAAAGGTTGCTTCATCCAAAGCTTTAGTAAAAATGTCTGCCAACTATTTTTCACTAGAAACAAAATGCAGTTCCACAGTGCCTTTCATCACATGCTCTCTGATGAAATGGTATCTGATGTCTATGTGCTTGGTTCTAGAATGCTGCACTGGATTCTATGATATTGCAATTGCACTAGTGTTATCACAGAAAATTGGGATCTTCTCAACTTTAACTGCATAATCCAGTAGTTGATTTCTCATCCATAGAATCTGTGAACAACAACTTCCAGTTGCTATGTATTCAGCCTCTGTAGTTGAGGTAGATACTGAGTTCTGCTTCTTACTGAACCATGAGACCAGCTTGTTTCCCAAGAATTGACAGGTTCCTGTGGTACTTTTTCTATCTATTTTGCAACCTGCATAATCTGCATCTGAGTAACCAATTAGATCAAAACCAGAATCTCTAGGGTACCAAATGCCAAGGTTTGGTGTTCCCTTGAGATATCTGAAAATCCTTTTAATAGCTACTAAGTGAGATTCCCTAGGATCAGCTTGAAATCTAGCACATAAACATGTAGCAAACATAATATCAGGTCTACTAGCTGTTAAGTATAAAAGAGATCCAGCCATGCCCCTATAGTTTGTCATGTCCACCTTCTTTTCCTTAGTATTAAGTTCAAGCTTAGTGGCAGTGGCCATGGGTGTTTTTGCAGAAGAGCAATCTGCTAAATCAAACCTTTTTAAAAGATCATAAATGTATTTTGTTTGACTTATAAAAATTCCCTCATTCACTTGTTTAACTTGTAAACCAAGAAAATAAGTTAATTCACCCATCATACTCATTTCATATCTACTTTGCATGAGTTTGGCAAATCTTGCAAAGTTTCTCATATGTAGACCCAAATATTATAACATCTACATAAATTTGGACAAGTATCAGAGAGCCATTGACATTTCTATAAAAGAGAGTTTTATCAATAGTACATCGAATGAAGTGATTCTCTATAAGGAACTGTGAGAGTGTGTCATACCAGGCTCTAGGTGCTTGCCTCAGGCCATAGAGTGCTTTGAGTAGAAAGAACACATATTCTGGAAAGTCTAGATCTTCAAAACCAGGCGGTTGACTAACATACACCTCCTCCTCCAGATTCCCATTCAGAAATGCACTCTTGACATCCATTTGATAGACTTTGAAATTGGCATGCGCTGCATAGGCCAGGAAGATCCTTATTGCTTCTAACCTTGCCACTGGAGCAAAGGTTTCTTTAAAATCAATTCCTTCCTCTTGACAGTAGCCTTTAGCAACTAATCTAGCTTTATTCCTTGTGACTATGCCATTCTCATCCATCTTGTTCTTGAATACCCACTTAGTGCCAATCACTGATTTGTCTTTAGGTTTGGGTACAAGTTTCTATAGTTCATTTCTTTCAAACTGGTTTAGCTCTTCTTGCATTGCTAAAACCCAGTCTGGATCCAGAAAAGCATGTTCAACTCTCTTTGGTTCCTCTTTGGATAGAAAACTGCTATATAAGCATTCTTCTTGAGTTGATCTTCTGGTTTGGACCTTTGCATTAGGATCTCCAATGATAAGCTCAAATGGATGATCCCTGGTCCATTTTCTTTATGGTGGTAAGTTTGACCTTGATGAAGCGGCTTCATTTTCTCTGTGTTGATCATTGTGGCTTGTTGTTGAGTTTTGATTGTGAGAAACTCCCCCTGAGTGTATGGCCCTCGAGATTGATGGAGTTCTTGCAGATTCATCAACAGATGCTTCTCTTTGATTTTTAACTGATGGTGTAAGTTGCTCTTCAACATGTGGTTCATTCTACACTTCAACTGATGATCCTTGTCTGTTTCTCACACCATTTGATCTCCATTCTTCATCATCATCTTCACTTTCTTCGCCACTTCTCTCATTCTCAAATGAGAGAGACTCATGAAAACCTTCATCTACTAGACCAGATATTTTCTTGTCATCAAAGACAACATGTATGGACTCCATTACAATGTTTAGTCTTAGGTTGTAGACTCTGTAGGATTTTCCAGCTGAGTATCCAACAAAGATAGCTTCATCTACCTTTGAATCAAATTTTCCAAGATGCTCACCATGATTTTTCAGTACAAAGCATTTGCATCCAAAGACATGCAGAAAGTTGATTGTTGGTTTCTTGCCTTTGAAAAGTTGATAAGGTGTCATGCCTTTTGCTTGATTGACCAAAGAAATATTCTGAGTGTAGCATGCAGTGTTTATAGCTTCTGCCCAGAAGTATGTTGGTAGCTTAGACTCTTCAAGCATTGTTCTTGCAGCTTCAATTAGAGTTTTGTTCTTTCTTTCCACTACACCATTTTGTTGAGGAGTTCTTGGTGCAGAGAATTCTTGGATAATTCCTTCTTCTTCACAAAACTCTCTTATTACAGAATTCTTGAACTCGGTTCCATTGTCACTTCTAATTCTCCTTACTTTGAGTAGAGGATTGTTGTTGACTATCTTGATGTGATTTATAATGACTTCACCCGCCTTATCCTTAGAGTGTAGAAAGAATGTCCAAGAGAATTTTGAAAAATCATCAATAATCACAAGACAGTATTTCTTCTTTGAGATTGACAACTCATTGACTGGTCCAAAGAGATACATGTGAAGTAGTTGCAATGGTTGATCAATTGATGACTTTGACTTTGATTTAAAAGAGGCCTTCTTCTGCTTCCCTTTCTGACATGCATCACACAATCCATCCTTGGAGTAATCCAATTTTGGAATACCTCTAATCAAATCCCTCTTTACCAACTCATTCATTGCTTTAAAATTCAAGTGTGACATTCTTTTATGCCAAAGCCAACCTTCATCTACACTTGCCTTGCTGAGAAGACATGTAGTCATGTTTGCATTTGTTGAATTGAAGTCAGCAATGTACAAATTTCCTCTTCTATCTCCTGTCAACCTACCTTGTTGTCACTTTTCTTGAAAATGACACAAGCTTCAGATGTGAACCAGACATTCTGGCCTTTATCACACAGTTGACTGACACTTAGCAAGCTATGCTTAAGTCCATCAACCAGTGCTACTTCTTCAATGACAACATTCCCTTGTGAAATCAAGCCATATCCTTTAGTATATCCTTTGCTGTTGTCTCCAAAGGTAATTCTAGGGCCAGCTCTCTCCTCAAACTTAGTGAGCATGGTAGAATCTCCAGTCATATGCCTAGAACAACCACTGTCCAGATACCAAATATTCTTTCTGTTTCCCTGCACACATCAAAACAAAATCAAGTTGATTTTGGTACCCAAGTTTTCTTGGGTCCTGCCTTGTTAGCCTTTTCTTATTTTTCAAGCCCTTACTACCCAGGGGTTCTGATTGAGTTAAATCAACCTTAACTCTTGGTGTAGTTTTCTGAAAAATAGGTTGTTTCACTTGCTCACATGCATTAAAACTAGATGTATAATTTGTCATAGTCTGTGCAAACATGTTATTCATCATCCATGGCAACTGAGGCATGTAAAAATTATTGTAATATGGATTATGCATGAATGGCATGTTAGCATACTGACTAGATGCATGAACAGGTTGGACAAACATGTTAGGTGTAACATTTATAGCAGGCATAGGCACAGATATAGGCATACTAGGCACAGAAGAATTTTTAACAGTTTTACATTTGACAGACAAATGATTAACACTACCACATTTTACACATTCTTTTCTAGGAGCATACTTATTAGGTGTGTAATTGCTGTGTTTGTTAATTTCTACTTTGCCATTTCTATTCTTCCTTTTAGCCTTAGCCTTTGGTTCTGTCTTTTCTAATTTATCCTTCAATTTCTTGATGGATACTGGCCTATGTTTCCTTGTTCAACAGATTTGGTTTTGCTGCACTCTCTAACTACAAAGTTTTTGCTGACAGGTCCATATTGATTATTTAGTTTAATCAAGGTTGCTTTGCTGACAGGTTCCAACTTCAATGGACATACCACATCCATTGAGTCACTATCTGAAGTAGTCTCCCCATCAACTCCTAACTTTACTTCTGCTAATTTGTTAAAAGAATCAACTCCTTGTATACTATAAATTTCTTCAGTTTTACCCTTTGATCCCTTCCACTTAGCAATTAAGTCTTGTTCCTCTTTTAACTATTTTATTAAACACTCTTCTCTTTTCAGAGCCTCAAGTAACTCATTCTTAGCATCCTGGCATTCTCTCTTCATTGTTTCAAACTCAATTAGTTGAGTTTCTAACAGAGTATTCCTATCACCTATCTTAGCATTAAGATCTTTAATCTTTTTGTTCTCTTTGTTAAGCGATTTTAATGTGACATGCATGTTATACAATTCATTAGACACTTCATTAACAACATTATCACATTCATCTTTGGAAAGTTCAGTTAGGTTTGTAGAGTATACCTGGTTGCTTGCTGAACTAGCCTCTCCATCAGTTTCGTTTGCCATGAGTGCAAGATTGACAAACTCCTCTTCTGCATCTGAGTCACCTCCAGCAGCCCAGTACTATCTTTTGACACGAATGCTCTCCCTTGTTGCTTGAGAAGATCAAAATATTTCTTCTTGTAATCAACAGCTTCAAACTGCTTCTTCTCTTTCTCAGCTTGAGATTTCCTGCATTCATTGGCAAAGTGACCAGCAATTCCACAGCATTTGATCTTTGATCTTTCAACCACATCCTTGTTCAGTTGATAGCTTTTCTTGAATTGCCCGGTTCCTGCTGGATTCTTCTTGAATCTTAGCTTCGAAAATCTCTTTGATAGAAATGCCAAATACTCATCTAGATCTTCAGCTTCATCCTCATTTAATGCATCAGGTTCTTCAATCATCTTGCTTTTACCTTTGCTAGTTTCAGCTCCACCTTCATAAGTTTTTGAACTTGTTGTCGCTTCTACACTCTTCATTCTTCCACCACCTTGGATTGTTGGTTTGTTGGCCATTAAGGCTATAGCTCCACTCTTCTTCTGGCTCTTTTCTACTTCCTCATCTTGCTGCATTTCAAGCTCATTTGTTTTTAGGATGCCATACAGTCTCTCAAGTGTAAAACTTTTGTAGTCTTGGGAGTTTCTCAACGAGACTGTAACTGGCTTCCATTCCTTAGGAAGAGATCTCGGAAATTTTAAGTTGGAGTCTTTGACTTAATATGTTCTCCCATACAACTTCAGGCCATTCAGTAGTTTCTAAAATCTACTGAATATATCTGTTAAATTTTCACCAGAATTATGGTGGAAGTGTTCATACTGTTGTATGAGGAGTTGCATCTTGTTCTCTCTGACCTGCTCAGTTCCTTCACAGATGGTTTGGATAATGTCCCACACTTGCTTAGCAGTGGTGCAGTTAATGACATTATCAAACATATCTTGATCTTCATCTGTGTACTCAGCTTGATTCTGTGGAATAGGCCTTCCAGCAGCTACAGTGCCAGCATCTTGACCAATCCCAGAGTTGGCCTTCATTGGAACATGAGATCCTTTCTCTATGCAATCTACATAGCCTTCATCGATGGCTGAGAGATGAATGTGCATTTTTACTTTCCAGTGAAAGTAATTATCCTTGTCAAGCATTGGAATCTTCACGCCTATATCCTTAATTCCCATGGTAGTGATCTTTAAACTTCTTGTATGTTAGAAGCTTGCTCTGATACCAATTGATAGGTCCCGAAGTATCGTAGAAGGGGGGTTGAATACGATACTACCAAAAAAAAATTAATTCCGAGAATATATCTTTATTGATAATAAACTCGAAGGGGTGTTACAACTTCTAATCCAATGGATTAGCTTCAAAACCTGAACACTCCTAAGGATAGTTTAGGCACGAGGACCTTCTACCCGACACTTCCTGAAAGCGGGCTAAGCCGGCTTTCCTACTAGATGGATTTTCTAGCAGCTTACACAGAGAAGATATCAGAGAGAAGAGAGAATTGTGTGTTGAGGTGTGTTTTGAAATGAAATATAGCAGGCCTATTTATAAATTATAGAAAGTTACTATGCGGCAAATATTACGTAATGGGTGACGAATATCTACCTACCGCCTGCTTTCTTGTTTTTCAAACTGAGCCAGCCGAACTTTTGTTTTTCAACCCACCTACTTTTTGTTTACTTTTCATATGAATAGTAATTTCAGTTACTATTCATATGAATAGTAATTTTGGATACTATTCATATGAATAGTAATTTTGGATACTGTTCATTTTCCTCTTAATTTGACATCCTTAAATATTCAGCTTCCAACTAACTAGAGGATATCAACACTGCTCTAAACTCAATCATACCTCTTAACAGTTTTTCTGAGTTAGATACTTCGATTCCTTTGTGAGGTGTTGACGCCTAGTGCAACTGGTCTGGTTCACAGATGACTAACATTCACTCGTGGTCTTCGTATCATGTCTTTAAGAACACTGCTAAGAATTGTGCAACCATAAAAACTTTATCACTGGAATCTTTTGGCCCTTCAACTGAATCATCTGTACATCTTATTTTGTCACTGAGGTTTGATCATGTTAATGAACTTCTTTCAGCGACTTGATCCTTGTTGATGCCTGTTCTTCAAATTTCACGATCCCTGCATAGAGTTAATATTATTTATCTTTTATCCTAGTTGAGTTATATATGTCTCTATTACATATTACATTACATTATGCTTTACAAACTAAATTTTGGACTCTGTGAACTGCAAACTTGCTACGCTAGTCCTCATTTACAAACACCCTATCGGGCTTCTCTTGAACCCACTTACTAGTTCCCCTTCCTCTTTCCCATGTGAAAGGGTATCCCTCCATCGGAAGGTCTGATAATCCACAATCAAACATCGTATCTCGAAAACCCTTCAACAACTAGTTTGGATGGACATTATTCCCCTTTTCTCACTCGACCTCAACAAATCATTAAAATCCCCCATAATCACCCATGCAAATTAGATTGAGAGGCCAACAAACGAAGCAAGTTCCAAGAGTCTCTTTGTCTAGATCTTTCCGGGTAGCCATAAAAGCATGTTAATCTCCAGACAGGTAAGTTATCCAAATGAATCTCTGCGTCAATATAATTGAATGAATATGATTTAATTGAAACACTGTTACTTTGTTTCCAGAAAAGGGCTAATCCACCTCCATGTCCTGGGCCTGCTACTGCTAACAGCCCTCCATACATCATCTTAGCCTGAATACTTTCAACTCTTTTATTGTCTAACATAACCTCCATAAGAAAAATAAACATAGGCTTCTTAAGTTGGACCAAGTCCAAAAGAACCTGAACTGTACGAGGATCGCCCAAGCCCCTACAGTTCCAGAATAATGTACTCGTTGTGGCTGGCAGGCCTGCAAAGCAGAGCCCGTCAATGCCAAGTTTTTTTGGTTCTGGTTTGTTTCATCACTCATTTCTGTATCTGGCCCAAATGCTTGAACTATTTTATGGCCCAGCCCGCTTATTTGCTCCAATTCCTCCCCATCTTTACGCTCTCTTTCTTGTTTTGAAAATATGACCCCATTAGGGGAGTTAGTATCCCGTTCATTAAGAAAATCCTCATCCCCTCACTGAACTCGGATGATTTAACCAACCCACCATGATTTTCGCCTCTCTCTCTCTCTCTCTCTCTCTCTCTCTCTCTCTCTCTCTCTCTCTCTCTCTCTCTCTCTCTCTCTCCTTTCACTCCTTGGAGTTTGGTGAGATGTTACCGTAATTACCGCATCCTTTATCTCCTCTAAGTTTACACCTTTCCCCCCGCCCATTACCGGATTTAACAAACCTCCGTCTGCACTCTGGAGCCACTGATTATTGTTGTTTGCTGTTTGTTTTTGTAACTGAGCTCTAAGAGAACTATCATACTTTCTCACATCCTTATCTTCTGGATTATCAAACAGAGCTTCACAAAACTTCTCTGTATGCCCAATTCTTCTGAAGTAAAAACAGAACGATGGTAGCCTTTCATACTTAAACTTTATCCAAATCCAATCTCCTCCAATCTTCTTTATACGCATTTTACTCTTCAAGGGGCGACGAATATCCACAGCCACTTGTATTCGTAAATAGTTCCTCCACGTGCTCTGAAAATTTTTTGGATCAGACTTCATAAAAGTGCCAATATAATTACCAATTAACTTGAGAATGAATTTTGAGTTGAAGCCTATGGGTAACTCATACACTTGCAGCCAAATGAATATCTCAAATAGTTTGACAAAATTTGATAATACTTAGAATCTGGCCGTTGTGATATATAATGGATTGTGTAATTTTGGGTAATAAATAGTTTGTAACATTCTTTCACTTATATTATAATCTGTTTACATATTTCTCCTTCTACATTTTTCTCTCTATAATTTATTTATCTAGAAAATATGAATTACAATAATTCTCAACCTCCAAATTCACAAAATTCAAACACCAACCCCCAAGCTTCAAATTTAAATTTTTCATTGTAATTTCCAAATTCATATTTTTTATTTGTTCACAATGCTAATATGGAGAATATTCAATTTTCAAACCTACAAAATTGAAATTTTAATTCTCAAATTCCCAATGCTTCATTTCCATTTTCAAATAATTCATTTCCATTTACTCAAAATTCATAAATGTATCACTTTTCGTATGGCCAAAATTTTTCAACATCATTCCCATAATTTGGTAACGACCCAACACCAACAAATGTTCAAGAAACTCCATTTTCACAATTTTCTACTTTTAATAGTAGAGATGTCATAGATTTAAATGACAATAGCGTTGAAGTTGAAGTTGAAGATATACGAAAAAATAGTGTTCAATGGAAGTGGAAAGAAGATAAGCTTTTAATTAGTGCTCGGTTAAATGTCTCAATTGATCCACTAATTGGTACTGATCAAAAGGTGAAACATTTTGGGAACGGATTCATCAGTTACCAAATGGTATGCCACAATATGATTGTCGAGGATGAAAGAGACGCATATACTACTCCGTTTGGTACGCTACCATCTTATGATGACACAACAAATGGTATACCACAACCAAATTTAGGTGAGAAGCCTTTTATTTCGTATGAAAACTATAACGAAACAGCTATCCAGCTTCGTGATCGACAAAAATATCATCAATTGCAAGCTGACTTGGTAGAGCACATCTCACAATTCCAAGATACCCGTTAAATTATTTGAATTTTTATGGTTTTAATTATAATTATGTTGTTCTTGTAACATTTTTTATTATATATCATGTATTTAAATTATGAAATTTTTTTAATTCCATTTTCAGATTTATGTTTATTAAAAATATTATTTAATAAATTTTAATATTAACTAAAAGATTGCGTCAAATTATGTAACAAATGTTAAATACTCAATATAAGTAATTTTAGTGGGGACATAGATTTTGGGAAAGTATTGTTAAAAAATTCAAAAACCGAACACCATGGCAATGTTAAAATAAAATACGTTACCTTATTCAACTAAAATATGTTACTTTTTTTTTCACTAAAACCTATTCGGGTAATTTTATTTAAGTAAAATAAAATAATAATATTATAATAACTAATAACTAATCGATTATTTTTTTCAGCTAAAACATATCGTCTTAATTTTCTATATTTTCAAACTAAAAACCATCATTTTACAAAAATATCACGGACAATATATATTCCATCCGTCCCCAAATACATGTTCCTTTTAAAAAATGAATTTGTCCCATTTTACATGTTTCTTTTCTTTTTTCATTGTAAATTTAAGGTAATTTTCCAAAACTATTCATACATTTATTGTATCTAAAATTTGACTTTTTTCAAATTTAAGACTATTCTCATTTTTTAATGTATTAATTAAGGATATTAGTAGGAAAATTTTATTCAACTAACCTTTCTATTAATAAGTGTGTTTTTTACAAAAAGGACATGCAAAATGAGACGGAGGAAGTAATTATTACCAATTCATATTTTTTTAAATTTTAAGCCTAAAATCATATCTTAAAATTTTTAATCCATGTTAAAAGAAATTCATTATATTAAAGAATATTTGTACATCGCACAAATTTTAAGCTAATAAGTAGTAGTAAATTAAAGTTCAAATCATTAAATCATTATACCATTTTCAGTTTCACTCTGTTTGCTCTTTTTCCACTTGCAACATTTTCCTTTCCTCCTTAAATTTTAGTCACAATTTTTATTTTTCCGTCTATTTAACCATTCCCTTTATTTTTTATTAAACTTTAGAGTAGTCATTCGTATGACTGTATCTGTTCAATACAAATAGTTTGACTAATAAATTATTGTATCTTATTTAGTTATATAATAATTTCATTTTACGTTAACACCTCAATATTTTTTACTCTAATATATTGTTAGATAATATCCATCATATTAATTATAATATCGGTTTATAACCCAATTGTGTATTTTACGTAATTATTTTATCGATAATACATATTGTGTGTATAATTTAAAATACATGTGAATATGTGATCTAATGGTATGAAGATGCAGAATTTAACTCGGTGATCCACGTTCGATTATCACTAAAAATAGTACTTCTATACAATACGAACTTAGGAGTAAATTGGTGCTTTCAAATCAGTAATAAAGTACTTTAGTTATTGACTTAATCATATATGTAATATTTTTCATAAAAAATACATTATGCATTTCATATTGTTTCTTTATATAAAACCAAATCTTGCCCCGCTTAAGCGATATACATAGAGATATTATGTGTATTATTGAAAACACGTATAGATGAGTGCTTAGGTTGTTTAAGAGAATAATTATATAGTAATTTTTTTTAATTATGTTGATTATTATTGTTATTACAATTTTATAATATTATCAAACCATATATTATGTATCAATAATTTATATTTTAATTTAATATGTTATAGTTCAAATCAATAAATGTAAACGCAACATGACATTTAATTATTAATATGTCGAAATATTATAATATTAGAAAAAAAATTCACTAAAACAACACACATACATCTTTTATGTGTATGATTTAAAACACATGTGATTGAGTGGTGTAGTGGTAAAAAGATTTGTCAATTAACTCGGGGGCTCAAGTTCAGTTCCCACCAACCACAACTTTTTCAAAAAAATTGAGAATAGAGGGATAAATTAATAATCATATTACATAAAAAGTCGCACAACACACACATATATCTATAATGTGTATGTTTTAAAACATATGTGATTGAGTGGTGTAGTGGTAGAAGGATTTGCTAAATAACTTGGAGACCAAAGTTCGATCCCCAACAATCACAATTTTTTAAAAAAATTGAGAATAGAGGGATAAATTTGTAATTACAATACATTAAAAAATCTCACTATTTTTATCTTGTGTTGGCCTATTATATATATACTAGCCTATAACCCGTGCAAAGCACGGGCTATCATATAGTATTATTATTAATTAATATATTAATTATTTGATTTAATATAAAGTTTTAATCTATTTTATAAATTTTATTATTAATTTAAATTTACATATGTTTCATACTTTTTTTTTTGAAACTACATATGTTTCATACTTAATTTTATGACATAAATAATATCAATAATTTAATGTTATTTTTAAATTTATTGTTAAACATCTTAAGAATTCAATATATATTTTTAAAAATTATTTAATGCAACCTAAAATCGTAGAAGAAAAAATTGTAGGAAGAAGTGTGTGCGGGCGATGATTCTAATCAGGATATAATTGAACACATCTATAATTCTATAACACATGTGGTTTTTTATTTTTAATAAATTATATACTTCCTCCGTCCCGTTTATATTGGTCACAATTTCTTTTTTGCATGTTCCAAAAGTCTTGATCATGTTTTTTTCATTAAGGATTAAATATGTTAAATTTTTCTAAATACGTAAACAGTTGAGAGCAAGTTTTACAGTTTTCACTTGATTGCTCAATACGTGTTTTTTGATTGATAGACCATATAAATGGGACAGAGGGAGTATAATTTAACTGAATTTGAATTTTTTAACAAGTTTTTTAATTTTTTTTAAAAATGTACTTTTGTGCCTTATTGGTAAATTTTGTTGTTTATAATAAATAAAGTAATATTTTCAATATAATTCTTTTAACTTGTTAATTTTAAGAAGGCGTTAAAAAATTTTTTTGAAAGGTGTTAACCAACCAACTAACCAGATATATCTTATTTTGCTTATAATAGAACGTTATAATTCTATAAAACATGTGGTTTTTTACTTTTAATAAAGTATATATTCCCTCCGTCCCGTTTATATTGGCCACAATTCATTTTTTGCATGTCCAAAAAGTATTGGTCATGTTTCTTAATGAAACAAATTAAGGGTTAAATATGTTAAAATTTTCTAAATATTGTTTATAATAAATAAATTAATATTTTAAAATAATATTTTTAACTTATTATTTTTTGGAAGGTGTTAACAATTATTTTGGAAGGTGTTAACCAACCAACCAACTATGTGATGCACGGTTTTCTTAAATTTAAATAATATTTTATTTATACTTAATAAAATATTGACATTATATATATATATATATATATATTATTAAATTATTATCATTTAATTATATGATATATTGTTCAAATTATAACTATATTTTGTCATAATAATATAAATAAATGGAAGTATCATTTATATTTACATTCAAAATTTTGTTGATATTATCATATTCAAATTATGATTCCATAATAATACCTAATGTAATATTTGTCTAAAATAGAATTTCATATTAATTTGTAATCTTGTGAATTTTTTATTTTCCAAGTAATTGAAAGTGTCTAACAAATTTGGGTGTAACAATTATTTTGGAAGGTGTTAACAATTATTTTGGAAGGTGTTAACCAACCAACCAACTATGTGATGCACGATTTTCTTAAATTTAAATAATATTTTATTTATATTTTAATAATCATTTATCTCATATATATTACTTAATAAAATATTGACATTATATATATATATATAATTAAATTATTATCATTTAATTATATAATATATTGTTCAAATTATGACTATATTTGTCATAATAATATAAATAAATGGAAGTATCATATATATTTACATTCAAATTTTTGTTGATATTATCATATTCAAATTATGATTCCATAATAATTCCTAATGTAATATTTGTCTAACATAGAATTTCATATTAATTTGTAATCCTGTGAATTTTTTATTTCAAAGTAATTGAAAGTGTCTAACAAATTTGGGTGTAGGTGAAAATTTTTAATTCAAATATAATTAAAATGGTATGTAATTGAATATTAATTGGAGTGTAATTAAAATAGTTTGTTAGTAAGTAAAATAAAATTTTATATGTATTTCAATTTATTTTTTCATTATCATTTAATTCATTAGCCTCCCACCTCGTTCTTGGTTGTAATTTTAGGTTTAATTTCTCGTTTCATTATCCTTGTAGTAGTGTGTTAGTTGTAGTGGCTTATGGTTCCCTCCTTACCGTTTGGCTGTTTTATTAAATGCATTTGCCTATCAAAAAAATAATTTATTATCATTTAATTGTATGATATATTGTTCGAATTATGACTATATTTTGTCATAATAATATAAATATAAATGGAAGTATCATATATATTTACATTCAAATTTTTGTTGATATTATCATATTCAAATTATGATTCCATAATAATCCCTAATGTAATATTTGTCTAAAATAGAATTTCATATTAATTTGTAATCCTGTGAATTTTTTATTTCCAAGTAATTTAAAGTGTCTAACAAAGTTGGGTGTAGGCGAAATAGTATGTAATTGAATATTAATTGGAATGTAATTAAAATAGTTTGTTAGTAAGTAAAATAAAATTTTATATGTATTTTAATTTATTTTTTCATTTTTGGATGGCGTTAACAAACTTATTGGGAAGGTGTTAACCAACCGACCAACCAACCAATTATACCCTATTTCGCTTATAATAGTATAGTATAGAATAGATACGTTACCTTTTCTAACTTTTTATTTTTTTTTCGCTAAAACCTATTCAGGTAGCTTTATTTAAGTAAATAAAATAATAATATTATAATAACTAATAACTAATCGATTGCATTTTTCAGCTAAAACATATCATCTAAATTTTCTATATTTTCAAACTAAAAGCCATCATTTTCTAAAAAATATCATGGACTACATATATACTCCCTCCGTCCCAAAATACATGTTCCTTTTGAAAAATGAATTTATCACATTTTACATGTTTCTTTTGTTTTTTCAATCTAAATTTAAGATAATTTTCCAAAATTATCTCTACATTTATTGTATCTAAAATTTATTTTTTTTAAAATTTAACACTATTCTCATTTTTCAATATATTAATTAAGGATATTAGTTGAAAATTTTTATCCAACTAACTTTTCTCTTAATATGTGTGTCTTTTTATAAAAAGGACATGTAAAATGGAACGGAAGGAATAATTATTATCAATTTATATCATTTAAAATTTTAAACTTAAAATCATGTCTTAAAATTTTTAATTCATATTTAAAAAAATCATTATATTAAAAAATTTCATACATCACACGAATTTTAAGCTAATAATTAAATTGAAGTTCAAATCATTACCATTTTCAGTTTCACTCTGTTTGCTCTTTTTCCACTTGCAACATTTTCCTTTCCTCCTTAAATTTTAGTCACAATTTTTATTTTTTCCGTCTATTTAACCATTCCCTTTATTTTTTATTAAACTTTAGAGTAGTCATTCGTATGATTGTATCTGTTCAATACAAACTTGATATAGGTGAATATATAAAAATTTAACTTATAAGCCGCAGGTCTACCCACCAAGGACATTGGAAGAAAAAATGTTGAAGCAATCATCAGCTTACCAACCTGATATTACCGTGTTACTCACCCAAATGACACAAACTGCACTTGAATATAATGCCAAATAGGTGCTTGGCTCAGCTGTATGCTGTATGCACGAATATAAACAGCTGAATCTCTTGTATAGAGCTCAAATGTAAGCAGCAGTAGTCACTAATATGTTAAACTCGCAATTGCAGCCCATCTGATTACGAAATTTAGACAGCTCTGCAGACACGATCAAATAACACAAATTTATATCATCAAGATGTACATTCATGTGATTGATTATAATTATTTGAACTCACATTACACTATCAACCATTTCTAAATTTATCAGCACTGAAGTACACATATCATATGCTATCGAGATATCATGGTCTATCTGTATCATTGCTAGTTCAGGCTGAATTAGAGTGTCTAATAATCATACTCGATTATGACTCAATCAACATTTGCTCTTATGAGTTAATTTCCACAAAAAGGCTGGCCTGAGGATGTAATCCTGCTTCTTCTAGGGACAAAGACAGCTTATCTTGGCCATATACAACACGAGGAAAATTGGAAAAAAGGGTGTAACCCTCATCTTCTAAGCAACCCATTGAATCAACATAATCATATAGAGACTGTAGCTTTGTTGTCCGAAGAAATCTTCGTCCCTTGCGTTCCCCACTTGGAAAACGAACCAAAATCTGATTGAATCAAGTAGTCCAAATCAAATATGTCAGCATGGAGAATTCATCTTACATAAAGAGTGAAAAAACAAAAAAGAGAAACTGGAATCCATATGTAAATGATTTATGGGTTTTATATCAAACTAGCCACCCATTCCACTTGAATCTATCAAGTAGACCACACATTCAAAAACAATATCATTTGAATCATTAAAGTCATAATAAATATCAAAGTGGCCACCCATTATAGTACTCGGGAAGTAAAAGTAATTTTTCATCGAGTTCTACACATTTTTCTTGAATATTACTATAATCAAATAAAAGGTTATGAATTCTAGTATTTTTGATAATATATTTAGAATTTAAAAAATTTATTTACTATTTATTTTTAATTAAAACAAGGAAAATGACAATAAAATAAAAAGTAAATAGTAAATAATTTTTAAAAATCTAAATATATTATCAGAAATACTAGAATTATTAACCTTTCGTTTGGTTATGGAAACATTCAAGAAAAATGTGTAGAACTCGATGAAAAATTACTTTTACTTCCCGAGTACTATAATGGGTGGCTACTTTGATATTTATTATGACTTTAATGATTCAAATGATATCGTTTTTGAATGGATGGTCTACTTGATAGATTTGAGTGGAATGGGTGGCCAGTTTGATATAAAACCCAATGATTTATGTTGGTTCAGTTTGTGAACTACCATTCTATGGCCTCTATTTAAAAGCTAAGCTCAAATATTACAAATACCATCACAGTGTAGTATATCTCTAAATTTGTGATCCTCATGCAACACAGATTCTTTTGTTGATCAAAGTTGGCAGGATAACGATATATTACCTGAGTAACATCTGGTCCTTTTTCAGGTTCAGCGCCTAATGCCAAGGCTTTCTCCTCTCGCAACCTAGCTAATGCTGCTTTTTTCTCAGCAGCTTCTTGAGCTGCTCTTTCACGAGCCTCCTCTTCCTCCTTCAACTTCCTCTCCACTTCAGCAGCTTCCCTTGCCAGCCTTTCTTGCTCTTCCTTCCTCTGGCGTTCCCTGGCCTGATGTAGCAAACACAATTGACAACTTTTTGAAATTGAGCTTTTATTATAGATCATAAAGTTGGCAAAGATTACGGAGAGCATATTATACAAAATAATCTACCCTAGTCTATTACATATAAGCTAAAATGTTTCCATCTCTTCAACCCACCACCCGATTCCAATTTCATCTATTAAACCAAACATACCTAAACCCAATATTTCATACTCGATCCAGTGTCATCTATTTATTATTAAAATTAGAAACCATCTCACGGTGTTAGCAAGTCTGGGTTTCAAACCCCCTATATTGACTAGAACACCAAAAAGCAATAAATTCTGGCAACACTATTTACAGGGGGAAAAGTTGTCTTCCAACTATTATTTCTACACAATACTTTGTAACTTCTTATACCCTCACAGGATTTGCGTGTTCACTAGTGAGAAATAGAATAATATCGTTTTAGTTAAAAGTTAAGTACACAAAATTCAGTTAACCGGATCTGACTTGGTCATCGCCACTGCTTCCAAGAAACATTTGACTACTTCATAATCACATGAAAGGGCATATAATTTTTCAAAAATTTAATGGCAAAAAGTATGAAAACAGTGCCTTCAAGTCATTATCGGCAGCCAAGTTATGATTGTAAGAACCAGCAATTTAATAAATAAAATTGTAATTCAGCATTACAAATGTCAAACAAAATGTTATGGAAAAAGAAGAGTGATGGGCAGGAATACGGAGAGGGAAGGAGAGAACACAAACTTGATCAGCTTCTAGTGCAGCTCGATAGGCAGCATCTTGCTCCTCCCTCAAGCGAATGTTGCTTCTTCGTTCTTCTGCTTCAAGCCTTGCTGAAACAAGAACAGGTGCGCTTTCTTCAAGCACTCTCTGCAACACGGCAAGCATTTCTTCAGGACACTTTGGTCCTTCGATCTGCAAAAAGATTGAAAATTTAAAAAAAATATTAAATGTAATTTTTACATCCCATGAGAAAATACCATCAGTGTTTCTTCATACAAAATACTGAAGCCGAAAAAAAAACAAAAACTCTACTATGTGTTTCTCGATAGAAAATTTTCAAAAAGTAAGAAACTTAAAATTTTAACAATAACATTTGAAAACAAATACGACTTAACAACATAAGTTTACACAGGTTCAGATATATCGATTTATGGAGTAGAGGGAAAAATGATTAAAAGGTAACAAAAGCACTACACGAGAAGCAGACAAAAAGGGGCATCATGGGAAATAATTCAAAAGCAAACCTAAAAAAAGAAGCATGAAATTTTCTCACTTATTATATACAAGGGTAAATATACTAATTCACTGCATTTATACATAGTAACTCAAAGTCCCAAGTAAATTGAGATTCTAAGGTACATCAGAGATTTTTATTGTTCATAAATGGGAAACTGAACTTTTAATATTTTAAACAAAACTTTCCACTATATAAGAACAATTTCCCAAATCAATTCCCTATTGCTCTCCTCCTATGTGTGCAGCATACCAGTTCAAATTCCAAAGAACCCATATGGGAAAACTATAAAAGGCTTTGGAAGCCCACCTAATTAATACTTTATTGGTATCTTTTAATTTAGGAAAATACTATATTTAAGACATGATTTGAATAAGAAGACTATTTTAGCTTTTTATTATATGCAGGGGCATGTATAATTTGTAACAGGGCAGAGATCACTACTTTGACAATTGTTTTTGTTGAGTTATAAAATTTCCCAGCGAGAGACTTCCAAATTATCCCAGAAACCGTAAACTCACCACTGCTATCCCCTATCAAGTGGCATCAGATCCATTTAGGGGACTTTTATCAGTATTGTAACATGTAACCTTGTAAATTTTATCAAAAATTTCCCTTCACATGGAGATGGCAGCAAGATCATATAACAACATCGTCAAAGTAATTGAGCGATATAAAAAAAACTAATTTATGATTCAACAAAATCACATGAAACTTAAACTTAAAATATATGTATAAGAAACCATTATAAATTATATTACATACATGAATACACATAATATAAGTTCTATACAAACAAATGCACATTATAGGTATACAAAAAGAATTTATTACTTTAAATTTAATAAGATATATATATTACATACATAGTATCATCTATACAAAAAGCAGACTAATAATATCATATTAGCACTATATATATTACACAATACGGTACTAGTACGTAGTGTACATATAGTCATATAGAATTAGATACACTCATACACAAAGAATTTATTACTTAAAATTTCACAGGATATATATATATATATATATATATATATATATATATTACATACATAGTATCATCTAAACAAAAATATCATTGAGAAAAAGGAACCTGGGATATATCTCAGGTAACTTTCCTGAGATATGAATAAAATCCTTTAAAATTTATTGGGCCCCTCAAGACTAATTAATAAAATTTTAAACAAATCTTGATTTTACAAAATTGTCCACCCCATATTTACATATAAAATACATATATCTCGGGGAACTTACCTAAGATGTATCTTAGGTTCCCTACTCTCAATATCATATTAGCACCATATATTACACAATACGGTACTAGTACGTAGTGTACATATAGTCATATAGAATTAGATACACTCATACACAAATAGTCCAATATGTATATGCTGCAGGATATATACATATATATATATATATATATAGAGAGAGAGAGAGAGTTGCACTCTAGAAAGAACACATTATATAAAGAACAATAAAGAACACCATCACAATACTTTATTTTTCATAAAAAATGATTTGTTACGATAAGAATCACAAATTTTAACAACAATTAAGCTTAACATGTCGAATTTAACGTAGAATCTTATCTAAATTAAGAATCAAATGTTACATAGAATCCACTATAGAATCTAATATACATTTTTGTAACAATAAAATTATGTGTAGTCATGTTACACTTGATCCTAATTTTTATTAGATTCTATTTTTATTCATAAAAAATCATTTTTGATGTAAAAATTAGAATCTAAAAGCGATTTTATGTAAGATTCTATGGTGTTCTTTATTGTTCTTTATATAAGGACGTTCTTCCTGGAGCAATGGCCTATATATATATATATGGTCATGCTCTATAAAGAACCATTTTAAACTGAGAACCTACAAACCAGTTCTTAAATATAAATATAAGACAAAATGACAGTTTGTAACCTCTATGTATATGGGTTTTGTCAAATTGGTCCAAATTTACGTTTTTTAGCACTTTGCAACCCCTATCTTCAAATCTCGCTTCATATTGCAACTCCTATCTTCAAAAATGACAATTTGTACCCCTTATGTATAGAGGTTTTTGACTCATTTTTGCTTGTAAAATAGGTCAATTAGACGGGAGGGGTTGTAATATGAAGCGAGATTTGAAGATAGGGGTTGCAAAGTGCTAAAAAACGTAAATCTGGACCAATTTGACAAAACACGTATACATAGGGGTTACAAACTGTCATTTTGTCTAAATATAATTAAGATACACTTAAATTTGTACATTAAAAAAGGAAAGAAATCAGTAAAATTTGTAGTGGATCTCTATCAATTGTTTTTCCAAAAATTTACATATTACACAATTTCATATCTTCCAAGAATCACGTACTAAAATCAATAATCAAGATTGGATATCATCAAATTCTAAGTTCAAATTTAAAATATAGGGAAGTTCAAATGTAGAACTTTTAAAGTTCATGTGCGAAACTTATTTAATTTATTAAAAATAAATACGTTCTACGTATGAACTTACATACTTGCACTACATATTCTTCACATGAACTTTCTAGATTTCCGAATTCACGTATAAGACAAACACATTTAAATGTAGAACTTTCAAAGTTCATATGCGGAATTACATAATTTAATAGAAATAAGTACGTTCTGCGTATGAACTTACGTTTTTGCACTACATGTTCTTCACATGAACTTTTATTTTCAGTTCCATAACATTCAGTGTTCAAGTGTTGAATGAGTAGAAGTAATATTGTGTCTAAGAAGACACGTAAAGATACGTATACGAAGAAACATAGAATACAAAAAAAAAATCTTACAATTATTTGCTTACCTTTTTTATTGATTTGTGAATATTGTATATTAATTGTCTCTGAAAAAAATCTTAACCATTAATTGAATACTGATCCAACGGTTATTAATGGATCTCCGGTTCTCTTTTAGGCAGTGGTTCTCATTTGAATCAAACCCATATATATATATATATAAGAGAAGACATGTGTTTAAGCAGTAAGTAGTATTCTGAAAGTACATAAGTAAAAGTAGACCTCAATTAGAGTAGAGAATTAGGCCTCAATTAGAACAAGAATCGAGAAATAGGCATCAATTACAGTAGAGTACTGAAACCCAGAGTACCCGAGGCTCTTGTCGCTCCTCTCTCATCTGTTCTTATTACAAATGACTTTGACTGCACATGACCGGGTGCTGTTTGGCTCCCTTAAAATAAGGCCAAATAAGTCCTTATGAACTTATTTTCGGGTAAATATTTCATATTTTGATAGCCCTCGTGTAGTCTGGGTTTCAGTACTCTACTGTAATTAATGCCTATTTCTCGATTCTTGTTCTAATTGAGGCCTATTTCTCGATTCTTGTTCTAATTCTCTACTCTAATTGAGGTCTACTTTCACTTATTTACTTTTAGAATACTACTACTTACTGCTTAAACACATGTCTTCTCTCCCTCTCTCTCTCTCTCTCTCTCTCTCTCTCTCTATATATATATATATATATATATATATATATATTGCAGGACAGATATGAGAAAAATGGAACTTACATAGAATTAAAACACTAAAAACAAGTTAAGGGTGATTTAACCGTGGAAGAATCACTACACCAAGGGTTTTTAACTCTGGAAAAAGATAATTGATCGCAACCCCTGAACAAAGAGAATCAATTTAAAATTCAATCTTACGATAATCAAGTCTTATTCCGTGATATATGAGACATTGCTTGTATAGGAAAAATGAAACATTAATAACATAACCTAGTGGATAAAGCCCCAAACATACATACCGAACTCTCCAGAAATTAGTAGAATATGAGATGAAGGTCTGTCGAAGAAGCATATCTAATGGATTAAAGGTGACGAACTCAAAAAGGAAATGGAAGAACTTGACCAAACTCAGTTATAGATCTTGATATGTACACTACGTGAGGACGGGTGCAATGTAATTTAGGGTTCTTATACTCTTTTTATCATGTACGATCAACTTGACTCGATTATGGACTGAAACTTATACTTAAATCTGGAATGGGCCTGGCTTTTGGGCTTTAATTTGGTGCACCTCGAGCCTGACCATGAGAGTCGTGCAACTCCGGACACCCAACTTACAATTTATAAACGAGCCCCTATATACTTTTTCAAGTTTCTTAAAACATTAAACTACTTAAGCTCACATCTTATTTGAACTTAAATACTAAAGTTTGACATCAGAAAATTTTACAAGAAACAGAACATTATGTTTTCAATTAATCGACCTTTTAAGACTGGAGTTTGTAACACATTTTCACAAATGGATGTCTAGTAGTGTCAGCCTTGTTCAAGTGTTGAGAAATTAGCATACATAATGGCCACAAGAGTTAAAGTAACACAGGGATGAGAAGAGTCACTTTTATGTACAGTACGCAAATGCAAAAGCAAAATCATTTTACTATGCAGGGGCTCGTTTGTATTCTAGTCTCTCCCTACAATACATCATATAAGTGAATATCCAAACCCCTAAATAAAATTTGCATCCTCATTAGCAAGCGGTGCTTGGGAGCCTGGAGGGAAACTATATCCAACTCTATTCTCAATATAGAGCTAACAATATCAATACATGTATATAACTAAATATATCTGTAACAACTCACCCTGTAATTTTATGCCAAACAAGTTACTGTAGAAGCAAATTGAAATATCAGCAATTACTCTAGCATATATATATTTCTTTCTGTACCAATAACAGCCAGGAATCAACCGGTCGAATAAAGCTTGTCGACATTGTTTTTGTTGGTGGACCGAGTGTGAGCATAGTAAGCACCCACAATATGTAAGGAATTAAACTGTTGTATCTAGTAGTAATATTAAGGGCAAGTTAGACATTTCAGTATTAATAGTGAAGAGTCTGTGAGTCTATATAAGAGCATCTCCAACATACTTGTCAAGGCGTAAAGGCGTACATTAGGCGATACCAAACCGCCTAGATGCCTAGGCGGTAAGGCGCCCACCTAGGCGTACATTAGGCGACAGGCATATTTTTTAGATATCATGTAGATATATTTTAAGAGAAAAATGGGCCTGAGGTTGTCCCTGAGGTTATAATACAAATAGCCTATAAATTAAGTGGCCCCGCAGGAGCATTTTGTAAATTTTAATTTTTTCTCAGTAAATTTACCTAAACACCCTTAAATTTGTATTGAAAAGCTTTTAACCTCAGGGAGAACCCTGAGGTCATCCTCAGGCACATGAATCCCATAATTTAATTGGTTTTAATAATAATTACAATAATGTGAAAATTAGTTTATTTGATGGAATCAAATAGATTTTTATACTTTTACTTGTTTAATTATGAGACTTTTGTCACGAGTATGATGGTTCAACTAGATTTTTATACTTTTACCAATAGAAAAATGTTTTATCTATGAACACCCAACTCGCCTAGGCGCCGCCTAGGCACTGTCTAGCTCTCCTAGGCGCCGCCTAGT
This sequence comes from Saposhnikovia divaricata, assembly GCA_036435485.1. NCBI lineage: Eukaryota > Viridiplantae > Streptophyta > Magnoliopsida > Apiales > Apiaceae > Saposhnikovia > Saposhnikovia divaricata. The sequence goes on from CM071595.1 coordinate 22,158,478, forward strand.
CACCGTCTACCTCGCCTAGGCACCGTCTACCTCGACTAGGCAATTAAAATCTAGGCGGTTCGGACGCCTTATCAATTTTTACCGCCTTTCAGCCTAGGCGACGCCTTGACAACTATGATCTCCAACCCATCACACTATTTTGGTGTGATTTCTACACTAAAATGGTGTAAAAATTGCACTATTTTCAAATTTGACTCCAACCCACTTGCACTAAATTTTACACCATTCTTATACTATATATAGGTTATTTTTTTATTACTAAACTACAAAAGTGAAAAAGTTGGTGAGATATAGATGGAACAAATTTATTTTAGATAAGTACAAGGACAATGTTGGAATATAGGAAAACTCTAAAAATTTGGTGCTAACACCAAATTTGGTGTAATTTTTGGTGTGATACCAAATTGGTGTAGGTTTTAGAGCATCTCCAACCCATCACATTATTATTATTTTGGTGTGATTTCTACACTAAAATGGTGTAAAAATTACACCATTTTCAAATTTGACTCCAACCCACTTACGATGCAGGACAAGTGTTAAAACGATAGATATTTGTGGATTAACCGCAGAAAACCCACGCCTAAGGTGATACCCTTAGGATTTCTCAACCGCAGAAGAGAAGTTTATTAGGATCGCAACCCATAACAAGAGAGAGAGAGAGAGAACACTCTCAATTAAATTAATCAATCAAAGTCTCCATAATAATAAAAGATTACAGGTTATATAGAACTAAATCCCTAAACTTAGTCGCCAAGTAAAAATCTTCTAATAAAGGAAACAAATCCTTTTTATTTTCTACTCCTATAATCTATAATATTCTTAATAATCTACTAACTAATATAACTAATATCTAATAAATTACAGTCAAATCTATTCTTAATAATAACATAAAATAAAAACAAAATACTGCTTTAATTCCTTGTTCCGCATCTATCTCATCTATCTCCTCGCATTTGAAGAAAACTTGTCCACGAGTTTTATGAAATTTTAAAATCAACGAACAAAGAGATGACTTGTCGTAAAACTTGAAGACATCAAATTCTAACTCCATAAACAAGATCTTCGGAAACACTCGCACAATAAGATTTTTTTGATGTGGTAGATTTTCCCAATATGTTGTCAATGCCTAAAAAATCAACATATTCCACCTTCACAATGTTCTTTTCGTGGTCTACAAATTCTTCACTTTTAACAACCTCTTCTATCTCTTCTTTACCATGCTATCACACTGAAATATTGGAACATCAACATCTGAATTTTCTTCAACAATTAAAACACGATCAATATTTGCTTTAGTATCCGCATGTTGTTGAATAAACTCTCTCGAATCTTCTCCATCAGCAACAAGTTTCACATTCCTTTCACTATTAGGTTGATGTTGGGGCGGGGATGGAGGTATTGCAGGTGGAGGACTATGTCGTGAGCCAAGTTTATCCATAATTTCTTTGAGAATTGCTTTCACATCTTTCATTTGCAAACTCAAATCTTCAACTTTGTTCTCCACACTTCTTAATCTTAGCTTGCTATTCTCAATATACGTATCAAGACGGCTGTTCACTTCGCTAGCATTAACCATTTTGTTAGATTAAGGGCTGAATTACAAGTCCTGGAAAATTCAGGGGCTGTTTTGCAAGTTTAAGGACTGTTTTATAAGTTTAACGACTGTTTTATAAGTTTCAGGGCCTGTTTGTAACTTTCAGGAGGATTGGGGACTGTTTTGTAGCTTTCTGGTGGCTACTGGTGGCTGGATGGTAACTGTTGGAGGCAAGATCTTGGTGTTTGGGTGGAGGAACGGTGGCTGTGGGCTGCTGGTGTGAGCAGGTGGTGGTTTATGGTGTCTTTTTTTTTTGGCAAAACCCTAGGTCTCTCACCAAATAAGAATTTGAGGTTGAAACCTAAGCTCTAATACCACTTTTGATGCAGGACAACTGTTAAAACGATAGATATTTGTGGATTAATCGCAAAAAACCCACGCCTAAGGTGATACCCTAGGATTTCTCTCAACCACAGAATTCTCTCAACCGCGAAGAGAAGTTTGTTAGGATCGCAACCGAAAACAAGAGAGAGAACAATCTCATTTCAATAATCAATCAAAGTCTCAATAATAATAAAAGATTACAGGTTATATAGAACTAAATCCCTTAACTTAGTTGCCAAGTAAAAATCTTCTAATGAAGGAAACAAATTCTTTTTATTTTCTACTCCTATAATCTAGAATATTCTTAATAATCTACTATCTGATATAACAGTCAAATCTATTCTTAATTAGTAACATAAAATAAAAACAACTTAATGCTTTAATTCCTTGTTCAACTTCAACTTACACTAAATTTTACACCATTCTTGTACTATATAGGTTATTTTATTACTAAAGTACAAAAGTGAAAAGGGATATAGATAGAACAAATTTGTTTTAGATAAAAAGTACAAGGACAATGTTGGAATATAGAAAAACTCTAAAAGTTTGGTGTAATTTTTGGTGTGACACCAAAATGGTGTAGGTTTTAGAGTTGGGTTGGAGAGGATTTTTACACTAAAATGGTGTAAAATTACAATCTTGAAGTTGGGTTGGAGATGGTCTTAGAGTTGGGTTGGAGAGGATTTTTACAATAAAATGTTGTAAAGTACAATTTTGAAGTTGGGTTGGAGATGGTCTAAAGACTGAGATATTGTAATTTCTCTTATGCTTTATGAAAATGGAATTCATTCCACCAACTCTTTCTCTCTCTTCTAACTAATTCTCTCTCTCTCTCTCTCTCTCTCTCTCTCTCTCTCTCTCTCTCTCTCTCTCTCTTATTTCTTTCTCCCCAAATTTCTACCTCCCTCCTTTCTATCTCTCTATCTCCGATCTATTCTCTCTTCTCTGTTACTTCTAATTCTCATTACTCTATCATATCTTAGCTTAAATTCTCTTTTCATTTACTAGTTTGTTTCATTTCTGCACTTACAAACATAAAAACACCAAAAACATTCAAATGTATAAAACATACAAACAAAGTTCCTGACACAATACAGAGTAAGCAGTACAAGATTTTTTATTTAATAATTTTCTACTACTGAGAAATAGATCATGACTTAAGTTATTATCAATAGCAATTATGGAAGATCTAGATTTCTTATAGTGATCTCTGCAGTTATGCCAAAAACAAGTTACTGTAGAAGCAGACTTAAATATCAGCTACTCTGGCATTTATATTTCTTGGTGTATCCATAACAGCTAAGAATTAACTGGTTGTTAAAGTATGTCGACTTTGTTTTTGTTGGTGGACAGAGTTTAAGCATAGTAAGCATCTCCAATAGTAACAATACAGAGTAAGCAGTAAAAGATTTCTTATCAACTATTGAGAAATCGATCATGATTCATGACTGGAGTTATTATCAATAGCAGTTGTGGAAATTCTAGATTACTGATAGTGATGCCTGTAGTTGTCCCCTGTCTAATTATAATCGTAAAGTATCCACGTCAACATGTCAATTAAAATATCTCACATCAATCACGGGGCACAATCTTGCACCAAGCATCTGTTCTTTCCTAGCAAGAGATCCCAAGAGTAAATCCTGTCAACCAAAACTACATCAATAAATAGACCCGCGGCTCACCACTCTCCCACGAGGTTAGCCGTTGAGATAATTGGTTCAGCAACTTAAAGTACTAGATGGCTAGCCTTTTCTAAAAATCGAAAATTAGAGAAGGTAATACAATCTCGATACCTATTTCACGACATGGTATATGTAACTATCTTTTCCTTGATCTTAGATCATCGTCTGTCAAATTTTCATCCTATATGTTTATATGTACAATAAATAGGAATGGGCTACCTTAATGACAGAAAATGAACCTTCTTAAAGTGTGGACTAGTATGAGCACATGAAAAACGAAAAGAACATGTGGAGTAAAAGACCAAACATAAGGTACAAATCATCAACATTTTGAAATCCACATGGAAATAAAAATAAAGTACTTTATACACAAAGAGCAAAATACTATAAGAACCTAAAAGTAGAAACAATCTACCACCGATCAATACTTAAATAAAAAAAAAAGATAAACATGCTTTTTTTTCTTTCCGAGTTAAAGAAACTTTTCTGGCCCAGTGATTGATCAATATAAACATATTGTTACTGATATTGATATATTATCCTTACAACAGATACTACTCATAATGTAAATAGGTTTATAGTTTTAATTTTTTTTACAAATATAAAATGCTGCAAAAATTATTTATAAAACTCTTAACCATCTATCGTGCAAAGAGTTTAAACTTATTTTTTTAATATGCTGTTCCATATAGATATTTTAATAATTTACTGTAAATTAATTAAATTCTATTCAGAATTCTCATCCATTACTACATTCGTTGCATATATAATTTCGACTAAGATTATCTTAACTTTTCGTGCATTATTTAAAAGTAATTTCAAGTTGGATTATGACATAAACTATTTACCATTATTTTTCAAATGTAGATATTTGAACTCCATCAAAATTGGTGTTTCATAAAATAGGAAAAGCTATAATATGAGTACTGGAACCATGATGTAACTTTTGTAGAGTATGCACAATGTATCAAAATGCCATCATGTACTATGTATAAAATTGTTATGTTCTTGTTATGCATATACTTTTGGCTTGGTACTGGTTGTCGTATAGTAAACACGTATCTAACAATAGTGGTATGGAAAACACTCTCAATTACTCTATCACTTAAAATGCCTCTTTGTATAAGTCGAATTATAATCTTAGTACATCAATAGATTAAATGCAACACTTAGTTAATCCTGTTCCTATAAAGTCATCATATTATAATCCAACAAGTATAAATTCTATAACTGGACGTCAGCGTTACTAATTACTAATGCCATCCAAAATCCCACGAATGAAAACTAATAGAAGGAACAGTAATGTTCTCATCTTGGTTTTCTTAATCTGTTCACTGCTTCATCCATTCTCACCACCTTGTTCTTACCAAATTGTGTCCACGCGGCATTAGTTCAGATTAAAAACATCACATAAACAAGTTTGAATTCTAGCACATTGAAAATCTTGATCATAAATTCATAATTAAAAGACGACTACTTAACACGTCATCAAATCCAATCACTACAACAATATCGAAAAAACATAACATAATAATAGTAATATGATATTATGATCCAAAATTAGGGGAATAGCCTACAGTATTACTATTATGATTATCAAAGCCTACCATAACAATGATATGAACTTTCTTTGAGCATGGGCTAGTATGAACACATGAACCAAATATACTAGGAAGCATACTGACTGCTTGGCACTAATTGTCATATTAAGAATCCAAATCAACTATTGTAATTACTTGATGCCATAATAACATGTTTAAAATCTAGTGCATCAAAGTTCTTGATCATAGTTCAAAAACAACCTAAAACGTCATCTTATCCTATCACTATAACAGCATTGAAAAAACAACATAATATAGTATTAGTAAAATGTAAACACTCAACTCTATTCTTAAAACAAGTCTCTTCATATACGTCCAACTAAAATCTCAGTACAGGAAGAAACTGAATGCAACACGCTGTCGATTATATTCCTATACATAGTCATCACATCGCTAAACACATAATTTCTATAACTGGATGCTGGCGTTACTTCCATCCAAAAGCTCACATATAAAAACCTTATCAAGGGACTAATAATGTTCTCATCTTTCTTTTTCTTAATCACTGTACCGCATCTTCTACTCTCACCAACTCTTTCCTACCAAATTGTGTCAAGTGTTATTATTTCGGGTTACAAAACATTATGTACACAAGTTTGAAATCTAGCACAATAAAAATCTTGATCATGGTTCAAACACAACAATCTGACGCGTCATCAAATCCCATCAATAGAACATTGCAAAAACATATTATACTAAAATTAGCACAAAAAACACTTAGTTAACTATCCATTTATTATCTCCGAACAGTAATGAACTCTCGAGAATACCTGCTGAAGCAATGCAACTCGATTATTCGTCGCAGCCATAACAACAGCACAAAACGGAAACCTCGACGCCTTCAAACTATTACTCATCTTAAACCCCTCACTCTCCCTAATACTCCCACCCCACGCAACGAAATTCTCATTAACAAACCCCGAAACCGTCTCATCACACAACGTCCGTTGACAAAATGCTTGCGTATCCAAATGCTCCGGAGAATGCAAGTACACAAACAACAACTTATACTCCCTCCTCGACCTTTGCAACGCATCCATAAACCCTTCCACAACAAACCCCGGCCTAATCACTCCATACTCCCTCTCGAAAACCGCTACAAACGCCGCAGCCTCGGAAACCGCAGCCGAAACCGGAACCACCTCACCATTCCCCCTACCTCCACCACTAATCCCTAACAATCCAAATCCATACGACAACACTCCACCAGCTGCCCAAAAACCTAACCCAACTGCCCCGGAAAGAATCCCTAAACTGCCCGAAATAATCGAAAACGGAAGCGTAACTAACTTCCACACAATTCCCGGAGGTTGTTGAGTTTGTTGAGTCAAAATCAATCCAGACCGTTGATTACTAGAATCTAACTGAGTTTGATGATTTAATCGTGGCCGTTGATTGGGATCGGTGAAGGAAGAGATAGCGAGTTCGAGATCCCAGTTATGAGCGGAGAGGATCTCGGTGACTAAATCGGTGTCGTCGACGCCGGTGATGGCTTGGAAATAAGCTACTTTATCTGCCACGTCAACCATGATCTGTGTGTATACGTGTGTGTATAGGTGAGGGTTAGGGTTTGGTTGTTTTGAGAGAGGGGTTTGTGACTGGAATTTGATTAGGAGGATGGATGGATGATGATCAGGTTGTTTGGGGATAGTGGACTGGATTGGCCTTGGAATTGGGAGTATTTACGAGATTGCCATTGGTGGTTGTGTAGTGTGCTTGGTTTGACTTGTTTTATGTGCTTGGATTTAAATGGAGAAAATGACATATTTACCACAATTTTCTTTACTTTTGATCAAATTACCGTCGCGAGCAACATGTGGCCAATAATGCCAACCTGTTACGCATATGACAATGGCTTAATAAAAAAAAAACACATATTACGCATTCTTTGAATGCATAACTAAAAAAAAAAACCTTACCACTATATCAAATGCGTAACATCATAATACCCAGATATGAAATGCGTAATAACTTAATATTTGGGGTTAAATAGTTTCCATTCGGGATTTAACGGGTTCCAATATTTGGGATTTAGAAATATAAAATTTTTTCCTTAAAAAAATTTAAAATTTATCTTACGGGTTCAAAAATTATTTTTTGGGGTCCAACTTTTCCGTTTCAGGTTTTAAAAATATTCGAAATGACGAACAAACCGTATACGGACTTAGAGTTTATGGTTTATAACCCTAAACCCTAGACCCAAAACCCATATTTATCTTTACTTTTAAAAAATCGGGGGCACCCCGATTTTTTAAAAATCAGGCCGCTAGACTCGTTAAAATATTTAACTTTTTAATTGTAATTTTTAAATTTATCTGTATTCCTTTAGGGGTTCAACGGTTAACCTTTGGGGTTCAACTTTTTCATTTTGGGATTTAGAAATATTTAGAATAACGAATAAACCTTACACGGACTTAGGGTTTAAGGTTGTTTACAACCCTAGACCCAAAACCCTAATTTATCCTAATTTTAAAAAAATCGGGACTAGCCCCCGATTTTTTAAAAATCAGGCCGCGGGACTAGTTACAAAATTCAATTTTTTAATTATAATTTTAAAATTTATCGGTATTCCATTAGGGGTTCAAGTAAGGATGGGCATCGGGGCACTTCGGGGTCGAGGAGTGCTTCCCCGCCCCCATCCCCGAATTCAAACCCAATCCCCGTCCCCGACCTGATCCTCGTCGGGGTTAAACTTTTCCATTTTGGGGTTTAGAAATATTATTTATAGAAATATTTTATTATTTATAAATAAATATATATATATATTACGCATTTCATGAATGCGTAATAGCTTTCACCCATTCCATGCATGCGTAATAAACTGGTATTAACCTTCTACCAAATGCGTAATAAGTTATTATTTAAAAAAAATATTATTGTTATGCGTAACAGGTGTTACGCATTCTCAAAATGGATAATGGATCGGTACTTTTGGCCATATACGCGCACCTGGCATTCTTGTCAAACGGAATAAAAAAAAAGGTACTGTTGGCCAAATGGAAAGCCAAAGGTACTTGTTATATACCTCGTCCATCCCATTTTATACGATCATTTTGACACGATTTAGCTACTTGCACAATAATTTAATCGAATACATGTCAAAATTAGTATATAAAATATAATGGAGGGAGTAACTAGGAGGTGATATTGTATTATGATTTTTAATGACAATTCTTGGGGTAATGACTTTTATGGATTTTATAGACTTTTAATGATTTTTAATGATTCTTGTTGAGTCACCAAAATTTCGAAATACTTTTGATGACTCCTAATGAAATGATTTCTAAAAACTTTCATAGATTTTTTGATAGATTTTGTGGTTTACTAGACTAACTACAAAGATCATATATTAGCCTATGCTGTGAAACCCTTTAACCTTTTTTCACTGCAATCCAATTGTAATCCAATTTCGATTGTATGTTCTCTGATTAATCTGGCCACCAAAAAATTGAGTACAAGGTATATTTCTTGTTAAATTGAGTATTTATTGCATATTTTTATCTGAGAATTATATATTTGTCACTATTCATAGCTAATTATGTTGCAGAGCTATGCATTAGTCAGCAATATTTTTATGATGCAAAGCTATTTTATTTGTGTTTTATGTGAATTTTTGCAAGCATAATATTTTTAGAAGCCCATGAATTACTATAATGTTTGACGGATTCTTATTTTATTTTGTGTGTTATGATCTAATTTTAAAAAATTGCAAAAGATCGCACCCTCAATAATATTGTTTACTAAAATGAATATTAATATGGAAATTGAAAACCAAGAAGAGGAAGAAAAAGAGATGGAAGAAGAGGAAGAAAGAGAAGAAAAGCTACAAAAAATTTTAAAGAATTTATTGAAAGTAAATGAAACAATATTATTCAAGATGATTTTAATAGAATTATTAGAAGTCATGTCAAATCTTATCAAAAAGCTCATGACTTTTTTTCCAAGGGATGTAGTTATAATTTTTGTTAAAAGTCATTCTCATTAAAAGTCATTGACTTTTTGAATAACACGATACTTGTAAAGAGTCTATAAATGTCTAAATTCAATACCGCCTTACTTTTAAATATTTCTTAAAAGTCTTATTTGAATAACACCATACTTTTAAAGACTCTTTAAATGTTAGAATTGAATACCCCATAATTTTTAAATAACTAAAAGTCTTTAAAAGTCTTAATACAATACCACCCCCTTAGTTGAATAACACCATACTTTTAAAGACTCTTTAAATGTTAGAATTGAATACCCCAAAATTTTTAAAATCATTAAAATTCTTTAAAAGTCTTAATACAATACCACCCCCTAAGATTATGTTGATGATTAAATCGATGACGGTGTATTTTAACATTATATATTTCTGTTATCCTATTTTAATTTTTATTAATCAAATTGATCAACTTTTGATCAAAAAATAAAAATTATATTTGTATTGTTTAAAAAAATTGAAATAACAATTTAAAATAGACTAGATGCACTTCTAAATAATACATTTTTTTCATCAAATGATATACACAAATTTTAGTCAAATCTTAATTAATTTGACCATTCAAAAATTAAATAGAACAACTACTTAGAACTGAAAGAAATATTTAAAGTCACTATTAACTATAAGCTTCACGGCTCTACGTTAAGTCTTGTCATCTGACATGGTCTAGAAAGTCTCGTTAGTATCGTTTGACAATCATTCTTGTTCTTGCTCTTTTCGATTATTCTCATCATGGCTAGCAACCTAGTCCAAGGAATGAATAACATCTCGTTAGAGGATGAGGAAGAAAGAGGAATGGAGATTAATGAAGAAGTTCTGGGGGACAACAATATACATAATCAAATCTTTAACGCAAATCTTTGTGTTGTTGGGCGATTTATCAATGAGGGACGTGTTGATTTTGAAGCAATGCAGCACACTCTAGCACTCCTATGGAAGCCAGGCAAAGGTGTCTACATGAAGGAACTGGACTCGAATTTATATCTATTTCAATTTTATCATGAGATTGACGTTAGCAGAGTTATGGAGGGTTGCCCTTGGTCATTCAACGGGAAAGCTTTGGTGATGTCGAGGCTAAAAGAAGGTCAGAATCCCCGTTGTGTAGATCTGAATACCATGGATCTCTAGGTACAGGTTCATAATTTTAAGGTTGGTTTTATGTCAGAAAAAGTCCTTAAAGGAGTTGGTAACTACATTGGAAATTATGTTCAATCTTGTCCATCAAACTTTATGGATGTTTGGAGAGAGTATATGAGGATCAGGGTCATAATTGATTTGTCCAAACCATTAAAGAGACGTATGAAACTCAAAATGGCAGGAGACACATGGTTCTGGATCAATTTTAAGTATGAAAATGTCCCGAGTTTTTGTTTCATTTGTGGCATTGTAGGTCATTCTGAACGTTTCCGCAGTCAGTTGTTCGAGAAGGCATAGAACGAAATAGCGAAACCTTACAGTGCCTGGATGAGAGCCCCCCTTCGAAGGCAAGTAAGACCAGTAGGAGCCAAATGGCTACGAAACGGTGAAGGTGGTAGTAACCATGTAACAGATTCACAGACTCAGAGCAAGAGAAACGGAGACGATGAGAGAAATCAAGATCCTATTATTACTCCTCAAAATATGGAGTCTATTAAGAAAGGAGAAAATCGGGGGGCTGCAATAATTCAAAATTTAGATGAAGGCACGAAGTTTGGTCAACACATTTCTCAAACAAATCCAGCAAAAATTACAGAGGGGCTAAACAAAAAATATAGTGGGATAATTGAGAATAAAAAAAGGCGGACAGATGATGGGCTGGACTCAGGAAATACGGGCTTGTATAAAGAAGTTTTAATGGACTCAGATGATATCACTGTGATAGATTTGGCTGAGGAAAATCCAGGCAACAGTTCAATTTCAAAAAACATATATGGGGCGGGTACTCATGGGAGTGCTCGCCTATCATCATGAGTCTAATAAGCTGGAATTGCTATGGGCTTGGGACCCCGTGGGCTTTTCAATTCCTAAAGGAGATTACTCTCCAAAAGAGACCCGACTTTATTTTCCTGTGTGAGATTATTAGTAAGAAAGATACTGTGGAAAGGTTTCAACGAGCAGTTGGTTTTGAAGGGGTGTTAGTAGTAGAATCTCAGGGCCGTAGTGGAGGTCTTGCTTTGCTCTGGCGTCATAAAGATGAAGTTTTGCTTCGTTCCTATAGTAAAAATCATATTGATGCTGTAGTTCACATGAAAGACAACAACATTTTTCGTTTGACAGGAATCTATGGTGAGCCTGATAGAAATAAAAGGTATGAGACTTGGCATCTCATTCGCCATTTGTCCATAAATAATTCTCTATCTTGGGTGCTAATAGGTGATATGAATAATGTGTGCTCACAAGAAGACAAAAGAGGTGGTTGCCCGTATCCTCGAGCTCTGATCAGAGGCTTTAATGATGTGCTAGAAGACTGCAACCTTTCGGATATGAATCTGTTAGGATATCCTTATACATGGGAAAGAGGTGCTGGCACTGATGATTGGATTGAAGTAAGGTTAGATCGTGCCCTGACATTAGTTGGTTTTTTGAATATGTTCAAGGATGCTACACTCACAAATCTGGAAGTCTCCACATCAGATCATACTCCAATATGTTAAACAGACAGTCAAATCTCGAATCTTTCTTTTTGAAAACGCATGGCTCCGTGAACCTATGTGCCAACAGTTAGTAGCGGATGTTTGGAATAGAAGTCAAGGAAGGTCTTTCTTCGATAAAATTACTGAATGTGCTCAAATCTTATCTATTTGGGGTCAAGAAATCACAGGTAGCTTTAAACATCGAATTCAAGCATATAAGAGGGTGATTAAAGCTTTAAAAGGTCGAAGAGATGACAGATCAATTCAATTAGTTAAGGAGAATCAGAAAAAGCTTGCTGAGGTTTATGCCCAATAGGAAATATTTTGGAAACAACGGTCCAAGCAGTTGTGGTTAAAAGAAGGTGACCAAAATACCAAATTTTTTCACGCAGCAACCAAAAACAGAAGGGCTATAAATCAGATCAAAAGTCTCAAGAATAAAGATGGCATTACAGTTGATTGGAGCTCAGGATTGAAAGATGTCATAGTAAGTTACTTTACAGATCTGTTCAAGGCATCAAACACTGAATGGAGTCTGGTTATTGACTTTGTTCAGTCGAAGATTTCAGATGACCATAATAATATTCTTTTGCAAGAAGTTTCGACTGTGGAAGTGAAGGAAGCTCTGTTTCACATGTATCCCGACAAATCTCCTGGTCCCGACGGGATGAGTCCGGTATTCTACCAAAAACATTGGCATATTGTTGAAGAAGACTTAGTGAATATAGTCAAAACGTTCTTTGATACAGGTCAAATTGATGCTCGACTTCATAGCACCAACGTAGCTCTTATTCCTAAGAAGAAAAAATCCCCAGTTTATGACGGAATTAAGACCGATCTCACTATGTAATGTAGTCTACAAAGTGCTGTCGAAAGTGTTGGCAAATCGATTAAAATCATCCATTGATCTAATCATTTCTGATACTCAAAGCGCTTTTATCCCTGGGCGTCTCATCACAGATAATATAATGGTGGCTTATGAGGTAATGCATTTCATGAAACGCAAAACCAAGGGCAAGCAAGGTTGGATGGTTTTAAAAATTGATATGAGCAAGGCCTACGACCGAGTAGAATTGAGTTATCTGGAAGTTGTGTTGACCAAGATGGGTTTTGAGGAGAAAGCTATTCGTTTATTCATGGCTTGTATGAGTTCTGTTAATTATCAAGTTAGTCATGCAGGGAGAATTTTTGGTCGAATCGTCCCTACTCGTGGGCTTCGACAAGGGGACCCTCTTTCTTCTTACATGTTCTTAATCTGTATAGAGGGATTTACTTCTTTGATTTCTGATTATGAGAAGAAAGGTTTGATTCAAGACATCAAAGTTGCTCGTAATGCTCCTCCCATTTCCCACATGTTCTTCACGGATGATTGTTATATCTTCTGCAAAGCGAACGTAGACAGTGCAAATCATGTTTTAAACATGTTGAAAGTGTTTGAAAAGGCTTCTGGGTAGCAAATCAATGTAGACAAGTCCTCAGTGTTGTATAGTCTTAACTGCAGTTCCCACTTGAAATCAGAGATTTACAGCTGCAGATCAAAGAACCAAGTGCTAACAGTCTTTACTTGGGCCTCCCAAACATGATTTCGGGCAAAAAATCAGAAATTTTTGGATTTATAAAGGAAAGACTTCAAGATCGAATCCAAGGTTGGGACAAGAGGAATCTTTCAAAAGGAGGCAAAGAAATTTTGAATAAGTCAGTAGCTCAGACCCTCCCCAGCTATGCTATGAGTGTCTTCCTCCTCCCTCACGAAGTGTGCAAAGACTTAGAAATGACTATGTCTAAATTTTGGTGGAGATCAGATCCTTCTAAAAACAAGAACATTCACTGGATGTGTTGGAGTAGGCTGTGTTTGTCCAAACTCGAAGGTGGTATGGGGTTCAGGTGTCTTCGAGATTTTAATATTGCTTTGTTGGGAAGTCGGGCTTGGAGACTCGTAACTCACCCTAATAAGTTGGTAAGCAAGGTTTACGAGGCCCGATATTACTCCAATGATACGTTCTTATCTGCTAAGCTTGGTTCTAATCCAAGCTACGTTTGGCGCAGCATTTTAGAATCTCAGAATTTGATTGCTCAAGGCATCTCTTGTCGGGTAGGCAATGGTCAAGAAATTGACATTTTAAACTCTCATTGGCTTCCTTTTACAGAGGGTCCTTATATTCACACTGTTAGTGAATCGATTGTTAATCAAAAAGTGGCCTCTTTAATGCATATAGGATAAACAGAGTGGGATGTTGATTTGGTTAGAGATGTGTTTGAAGAACGAGACGTGGAGCTAATTCTTTCTATTCCCCTTCAAAGTAATGTCGAAGATACCTGGTATTGGAGATATGAAAAGATGGGTTGTTATTCAGTCAAAAGCGCGTACCTAAGTATTCAAAAAGCTAAATCAAGTCTCAGTATGGCAGATAATTCTGGGTTCTGGAGAAAACTATAGCAATTGAAACTTCCATCTAAGGTCAAAAATTTCTTGTGGCGTGCAGTTTCTGGATGCTTACCCACTAAAGACCTTCTACGTGCTAGGAAGGTGAATGTTACTGCATTATGTCCCATTTGTAATGAAGAATTAGAATCTGTTATGCATGCCCTGGTCTCATGCTCATTTGCAGATCATTGTCATAAGATTGTAGGAAGTTCATTCTCTCTCACGGCTCAGGGCACAGTTGCATCATTTGCAGACTGGTTACAGTCTTTGTTTGATTATCGACAAATGGAGGAGGTTTATAATCATGCAACTCTATGCTGGATAATATGGAAAAATTAGAATGATTCAATATGGAAGCAGCGGAGTATCGACTCTTTAGAGGTAGAAAATTTGACTCTCTCTTTTCTTAATCAGTGGAGATTTGTTCAAGACAAAAACTATGACTCCTTCTTAGGTTTTTTGACCCCAGAAGATGGTCAAGAACAGTGGCACCTTCCAACAGAGAATAGTATTAAGATTAACATCGATGCAGCTATCTTCGAAGATCCAAGGCGATACAATTATGCTTTTATTATTCGTGATCATCATGGTACTTTAGTCGAAGCTATTTCAAAATGTTCTCCAGGTCGAGTGACCCCTGAATTTGCAGAAGCTTTAGGCATCAGAGAAGCTCTCAGTTGGACGAAGCAAAAGCATCTCAGCAATGTAGTTCTGGAAACAAATTGTTTACAAGTCGTGCAACTCATTCGTAGTTCTTTTTCTAGTCTTTCGTATCTAGGAAAGATCATCGAAGAGTGCAGAATTCTTCTCTCAGACTTATGTGCTCAAAACGTCATGTTAAGGTTCGTGAGACGGTCTGCGAACAGAGTAGCTCACTATTTAGCGAGATATAGCTGTTCTATAGCTGATCGTAGTTGGAATGTGGGAGATGTCCACCCGGATTTTGATTATGTTCTTTGTAAAGATTTAACGAAGTAATAAAATCTTTACTTTCCGTGGGAAAAAAAGAAATATTTAAAGTTAAAATTATGGTTCATTAAAAAAGTTGAAATTGTGTTATTTATGGTAATTATAATTGTATTTTAATGACTTTGAGATATGTGATTTTTGTGACATACAAAGTTTAGTTAGTACAACTGGACTACTAGAGCATTATATATGGTGTGCTACACATTTTGAAAAAAAAAAACAAATGTCATAAAATCCAAAAAAGTATACATGGCAACAAAGTGTTTGGTGTAGGCGTGTAGCTAGTGATCATTGACTATTCACAGCAGCAAAGCACTTCATAATCAATTTAAATGTATACTACAAAATATCTATCCGATTTTGGTATGTTTTGTTGCATGTAAAAAGTGGATGACAAAAATTGTTAAAATATTACTCCTTCCGTCCCAAAATACATGTTCTTTTGAAAATGGGACATGTAAAAGCACAGAGGGAGGAATTAAATGAACAACGTTTAAATACAGTAGCAAAAACAAGTAACAATAAGAACAGCACATTCAAGCACTGGAGGTGGCTGGCAATTAATTGCGAGGAATGTTAAGTCATACGTGCAACAATTATTTTAGCCTCCGCATCCACCACAACCTCCACATCCACCCGTACCACCAACATTGTCACCGCTGCTAGATGCTGTAGCTCCTCCTAGCATGACCATATTCCCATCCTTAGCCCCGCCACTTTTTACACCCCGAACAGTCCTGGGAGGCACCGCCGCGCTCTTCCTGGTCGTCGTTTTTTACTTCTTGCCACCACTATTGCAGAGGCAACTCAGTAGAAAATTAGTCATGGCTATAGAACTGAGTTTATATAAATTATAAGGCCTGGATATCTACTTCTGTTACTTATCTATTTCATCGACTCCTTTATATTCAAATTGCATGGAACAAGTCTACTTTACTTAGGTAGCAAGTTTTAGGATATGTTAATATATATGAAGAAGCTAGCTTCACATTGACATTTAAATAAGATTGTTAGTGAAAAGAGGAAATGTGCTAGTTTGTAGTAGTAGATCATACAGTTCTTTCAGGGAAGTTTACGATTTCGTATTAAGACCATGTTGGAAATTTGGCTGAAATTTTGGTTAGTTGACTTCTTCTACCTGTAGTTATACAGCTGCAACGAAGACCTTGTATAAAATCTCTACCTAAGCAATGATTTCGTGCAGAATAGGGAATAATTAAGTTGTTTCTTTGAACATGTCTGTATGTTATGACTTTCTTCAGTTTTTGGAACTTAAAGCTAGATGGCAATTGATTAGTGATTTCCCTAAGTCAGATAGAGATATAATACTACTTTGGACCTGGTCCTCCTGTGGTCACCTTAGAAAATGAACTCCCTGAATCAGATAAAACAACATAACAAATATATCAATTCGATTTTCGAATTAAATTCCAATATTGTAATAATACTTCCGATGGATTGAAGAGTTTCTCAAATATCATGATATTTATCTGATATGTACATAACTGTGTTTTGGTTCCTATGAATGGAACAAGTTGGAGGGCAAGAAGTGTGTTTATCAAAGTTACAATAATATGAACACAAATCCAGATGTAAGTTACAATAATATGAACACAAATCCAGATGTAGAGGTTGCTCCGTGGTGGTGAAAATTATGATTAGTGCCTCTATTACCATTAGTAATTCATAAGCACATTCAAGTAATTGACTTGAGCCCTGGTTTTTCATCCACTGCAGGCTTGAAATCTGCCAATTTCGCTAAATCTTCAACTGCTTCGACAAGGCCTTCGACCCTCCCAGCAGTTTCTATCAGCAAAGAGGCAAAACTTACTAAAGGGATTACATCCATGAGAGAAATGGTCAAAACTGATTCTTTATGCTCGTTTTCATTAGTTTTACTTTGTAGCACCTCTTCTTGTATCAGCAAAGTAGATAGGGACTTCAAGTTTTCATGCAGAAGTTGGACAGAATCATTCAATTTCATAACTGACATGTCGATTTGAGATGATCTTGTCATGGTTTTTATAGATTGTGCTAGCTCTTTGATGATTTCACAAGTATTGGAGCTAACACTAGAGCATGTATCACCGAGATGAATCTTAACAAAGTCAGGGGACTTATTTTCTGAATAAAGGCAACTATTTAATGCTTCTATGCAGTATGCACAGTTGCGAAGTGCTGCACTAACTTTGAGGTACTGTTTCCATGGATGGTTGAAAGTGAAGAGGCCATGAGCAGGCTCCCATCTAGCAAAATTGGCCTGCAAACACAAAATTATCTCTATGCTTAGTAAAGGAACATTAGAAGCTATTAAACCACAAGGAAAATGTTACAAAGAGTTGTCACGTACCATTGCATCTTCTGAACCTTTTGAGTTTAGAGCACTTTTGTAAGCTTCCAGGTTCTTAGTACATGCTTCATCACTGTTGGGGTTCGCCTCATCGTCCTTGAAATATTCTGCCACACAACCTGTAAAACGTGAAGGAAAACGAATAAGAACTTTGGACTAAAAGTTGTAATCTCTACATTATCGTACACTGAAAGTTTTATTTTTGAAAATTAATTAATGCTTACAATCTAAAGAATCTGATACTTTTTCCATGTTACGGATGATCAGAAAATGAAGCTCCTCGCCAGCCCATATGGGGTATACAACCATGGCTGTGACCATGCACAGGGCAGTTCCTATGATGATAGTTGCTAACCTCTGATGAGCCATATCTAGTAACTTCTCCACTCGATAGCCCGATACAGATACTAAACTGAAAGTGAGGATGAAAATAGTAACACCATAATCATATCGTGCCTTCACTACTGGAATGAATCTAGAAAAGGTTGCCGCAGAAGCTGAAATTAAAAAAGTACAAACACATCAGTTTCTGAATATGGAAGGGATAATGTAAATGCTCAAATTATACTAAAAATTAAATTATACCTAGTAAGAAAACAGAAGCTCCTAAGATTAGAGGCTCAAATTTTGTTCCTGATTGACTGGCGACCCAATGAACCCCAATTGCCAGAAATCCAGCAAGACAAGTTGCACAGATTCTGTTCAAGCTTTTATAAAGAGTGGCACCTGCAGCACAATATATCAGACATTAGTTTTGTTCAATCTCAGAAAATGATCAAGGTTAGAGTTTTAAAAGGGCATTGGAGAACGTACCAACAGTGTACTCGAAGACTACAACTACTGTCATAACTGCCCAAATAGCATTCCCACCAACACCCTCGTATAAAGGTCTCATGTAGTAAAAGAGTGACACAACACAGAGAGCAACCCCCACTCTTAGACCATGAGCAAATTTTCTGGGGTCATCCACACCTATTTTCCACGCCTTCTTAAAGAAATTACCGATTTTTAACATAAAATTCACAATTAATCCTTTCAAAGCTGCCAAAAATCTTTGAAACCCATTCTTTGATTCAGGTACCAAAATCTCGTTTGAGCCATCACCAACCTGTATTCTCCATTCAACTGAGGATGACATTCCAATAGCTTCATTTGTGTTACTCATTTGCAAGTGTAAGGAGTAGAACTGAATGGTTATACTGAATATTTCTAAAAGAAGTAGTGACACTGTAAATGCTAGCTCGTTAGTCGCAGCTTAGTAATGCAGAACTGAGAGTTCTTCTTGTTTTGATAGAGAAGAACTAAATGAGGTTAACTGTGTCTATTAAATCCAACTGGTTAAGCTTCTTTTATAGGGGTACACATTCACAAATTCACATGATCACATCATTTTCTTGGTAGCTAAAGTAACAACTTTTCTTGTAATTAATTAATAATGAAATAGTTAAAGGAGTCTGATAATTATAATATTCAGATTTATAGCTGTTCAACATCAAGGCAAACATTGTGCTCTCTATAATGTGCAACAGTGTTACGTCAATTCATTCAACTATCAATTTGATTTCACAGTCATAAGTGATGAAGGTAAAATCTTACTTTTAATAGATGAAGGAGAAATGTTAGTTCAGCGAGCCATGTATCAGCATGTAATCGATATGATATTTAACTAGGGCTAGTTCATAGAAAAATTCATAGATCAGCCTTCAGGACCTGAAGTTCAGGTACAAGCATTCTTTGAAGTTGAACCAATAAAACTCAAAAGTTGTAAAATGTTCCAATGTGTTACATTTAATACTTTCCCTCACTCACAAAGGAGAACGAGTGGAGCAACATAACAGTCCTATTGAAGTGCACCATTTCATCAAAGAGCAACAAACAAATTAACATGTGTCCATGGTCTGAGAATATATATCCAGGGTAAGATCGTTCGAACCAGAGACTCTGTTATACATCGGAGTCCTGAAACCATGTAAGATGAGCAATGTTGCCAAAACTAAAAGGTTACTTAGAAGCCATTAAAGGATACCATTAAAGGTTATATATCTATATCAAGAAAGAACTGCATTTTGAAAACAAGATGAAATCACATTTCTTCTGCCATCTTTTATTGTTTTTACTAACTTAAATCGAAAACCAAGGATTTACATCTTAAATTTGTGCTACAAAAACATATCCAGTATGAACACATACTTTAAACAGTAATCCAGATTCTGAAACTAAAATGCACTCAGCATTTGACAACTGGGAGGTAAGAAATAAGAAAAGAAATGACTAAGGACTAATGTTTAGGTCGATTGTGTTGTCACCAAAATCTGCGATCTTTTATTATTCTTGGTGGATGTTACCTCAGATTCCTCTCCCATGCACAGTCAAGGATAAGAAAATTAGGAAAATAGCACCAAATTGCAGATAAAGATTTAAATTCATATCCGATATTTGTTTTTGTGATAATTAGTTAACTAATAATATTGTCTCTTTCAGCCACTACTAATCTATATGTCTCTTATAGCAGCCTGTTTATTAGCCTTCACAGACATGCATATCAACAAAATCACACACACAGATTAGACATGAAGAGAGAATTTTATTACATTTATTTTGTGGTCAAAATCACAAATTTAGGATAAGTGGGTTTCCAACTAATTGAAAAAGCAATGTAGTAAAACAAATCTTATAAAACCCTATAAACAAATATGAGGAAAGGACAAGTGCAGTACTGGTCACACCTTTCTTGTAAAGCTGCACTACCATATCACATTTCTAATTAACAAACTCCCTATCATCTTTTCTTGAGGTTTTAAATTATTCTTTTTTCAAACACAAGTTTAGGTCATGACTGGAACCATTAAAGGTGTAATTAACTTTACAAGTTTGGTTGGTTGTCAAAATATTTCACTTGAATGGGGAGAGCACTTATCTACATTTCTTACAGGAACTCTTACAGCTAATGCAGAGGATTTTGAAACGCAACATAAACTATCAACAGTCATTTTCTGCTTTACCTACCAGCCTTCATTCTTATTAATTTAAAAAGTTCAGAACTTTTACGTAAACAGCTTCGTGACACGGGCAAGGTCTTCGTACATCTCACCATCTTCAACATTGTTTTCGAGTGGTACATATCTAAAGGTAATGACTAGGGGTAAGGACTGCTAAGTTGGTCAAGATCTGCATAAATCTCATTCCCGCCAGCCTTGTTTTCGAGAGGGACATATCCAAGTGTAACTTTTGCTTGCACTTCACCACGATCTTCTTGCTTCCAAGCGGGACATACCAGATATGTTTGGTTTAGTTACATTGTCCTTTGTTTTTCGAACCACCACCATCAAATACTAAATATGCACCAGTAATAGCTCTAAAATTCTTTCCGCTAAAAGATGGCTTTAAGCTTTTATAATTAATTAACACTACTGTTGTAATTTTGACTTTACGTGCATCAGATGGTAGGTCACATGGCAGCTTCTTGTTTGATACCTAAATTAGGTAAAAGATCTTCATTTTTTAATGACACAGAGCATACTATTTCTTCACAAAGGTGTACTATCTTCAATGATTTATGCTAACCAAATTACCTCAATTCAGCCTAAGGGCGAGAGAAAGATTGAATTAACCTTAACAACTCGTGAAAGCAGTTTAACTAATGGCCGAAGTCAAGTCCTTACTCGCGCACAGCCAGACCTTCTGTTCGATTGTTTGTTGCGGGAAGAAGGCTGGAATCTGCCTCTCCCTAGCCCTAGGATAGAATGTGATCTCTTTCTCTCCACTCCCCCTCCCTTCAGTCCTGTCAGATAATATCCCTGACTTTGACATAGAAGGGAATCTCAACCATGTACACAAGAGCAGAGCGAAGTACGAGGGTCGATGCAATTTAAGCGTCAGCTCAAGCATTTACTTGCAGATCATGAATCTTTGTTTTCTTTAGAAATGTGTATTTGCATAAATTTATATACTTGAAGACATGGCTTTGAAGCCTTTATTTTAGGTTACGAAGAGCAGAGATATATCCGCTAAACTAAAGTGATATGACAATGAATATTTTTTCTGGATTAAATCTGCAACATATGGTATCTTATCTGTTTTGTTCTTATAGAGTGACATTAATATGGGAATCAAGTCAAAAGTTTAGGATGAGAGCATCATAAGAATCAAATGAACAATCATTAGTAATCAGTTAGTCTTGCAACTATCTGGTTTTTGTCAGTTTGCAGTGATGAACAGGTTACACACAGAGAAAATATGGAAACCAATTCAAGAAAAAAAAACAAAACCTAAACTATTTTATCTACCCTCATGTCACTTCATTTGCAACAATTTTGAAATTCCCACAACCCTCCCCTCATAAAATCAGAACTTTTGTCCTCCCTCTTTCCTGCTTTTATCAGACGCTCCCAATCTCCCAAGTATTCAAGTGTTCGAACTATTCATCTCAGTGTTGTATGCTGATTGAAGGAAATGGCATTTCTTCAGAAGTTGTATTCGGATGTATGTTCAGTCCGTATGCGTTGGGGAGTTGCTCCATTCTGTTACTTTTAGCTACTCAGTGTTTCAAAATTCAGCACCAACCAATAGCAATCAATTTATTGTAGAATCCTCAAGGATTTGTGTTTTGAACCATGCTATAAACTTTGGCTATGCAGTGTCTCACCTAAGCGGGACTGACACCCCACATTGTGGATAATTGTTAAATAGATTAGCCCCTCCATCAATAATGTTACCAACTTGCTTGCTAGCTTCAACTCCACTTGGAGCTGTCAGTTGTAGAAGCTGAATGAGAGTAGAAAATATCTCATGCCTTGACACGCGTCTGTTTTCCTGGGAGACATTTATGAGTTAAAGTTAGAATATCGAAACATTGGAACAAAAACGAGATATTTTACTAGAAGTGCAGGAGGCATTACAAAAAAGCACAATGTTTCGTTTTCAGAGATCATTTCAACTATTTTGAATTTACCTGAGGCTCAACGATAAAACGTGCCCATATCTTGTTATCTTGAACCTCCATCACTCCCTTCAGGATGGTCAATCCAAGACCTCGTATTATATCCACTATCTCAAGAAAAAAACCCTGCTCTTCACATAGCATCTGCATCCAAAAATATATTGAACGTTCATTTTTGCGATTTATTTTTTTAGCATCTGTCCAGGCAATGTGCAAATTTTTTAAGAACAGCTACCTCTATTAGCATCTGTCCAGGACTGCTAAGGTCCTCAACTAACAGCGGACACACCGTTGACTGATCTCCATATTCACATGCCCATGTAACACCGCCCCCTCTGCTACTGAAGTTGTCTTTATTAAAGATCTCATTTTCCTGTTCAGTCACAAAGATATAAATTCTGAAATCAACAAGTTTGTTATTTGCTACTAGAATATGCCATTTGACTGTTCAATATATATGTCAAAACAAAGGAAGAAAGACAAATGCATTACCTTAATTTTATTAGCCTCCTTAAGTGTTTCTGCATGCTTTGTCACACTTTGCAAAAAAAGCATGTACTTGATTGTTCGATCCAACAAACAGTCGATGCTCATCTGTACATCATGCAATCAAAGTACAAGTCAATTATGATATCAGTAATGTAATCATATTTCAAAAAGTAATCTACATTGAAGTGACATTTTTCCTCCATGAACTGCATCTAAACTAAGGGCCAATTTGGTTTAGCTTCAAAAATTTACTCGTTCTTAAACTTATTTTCCAAACTTATAAGCAAAAGTCACATTTTTACCAATAAGTTATTATCTGTTTGGATAGTATACAATCGATTATACATAACTTATAAGTCATTAAAAATAAAAAACTGAGAAAATTATTAGAAATCATATCTAACGATGGTAAAATTAATCTTTATCAAGTCAAAAACAAATTTAAGATAATTCAGCAGGTTCATTAACAAAATATAGGGGATCTAGAGGAGTCATTTCCACATAGTATGCGGAAAATTTGCTTATAATTCACCTTTTCTGTTAATATTTATAAGTTGCATACCTTCTCTCCATTAGGAGTTAGTTCTCTCAACTCTAAGAGGCGGTCTTGGATCAGCTGACGGTCTTTAGGCCTTGGTCGAGCTCCAGGTTTGGCTTTTTTCTTCACGGTCTTTGCAGTGGAGACATGTTTCTTCTCCTGTGAATCAGTGTGTCCGTCAAGCGTTCTATAACTGTCACTTACCCAAGAGCAGGAACCCCGTGTTGTGATGTCCTCTTTCTGCTGAAATAGAGAACTTGCCAAGTGAACTTGATCACTGGTCCCTAAGGAGATATCGGTTCTTTTTCTTTTTGCTGTAGAGGATAGCTGATCCTCAAAAGTAGGTTTGGCAACACTACTGGAAGTACCAGAAGAAATACTTTCAACAATCTGTTCAATCCCTAATTTAGAGAAAAGGCCTTGCCGGTGAACTAATGCGGAACCAACATGTTGCTGTGAGATGCTTTGCAAAGCATTTTTGTAATCCATCTGCCCGCCATCTATTACAGGCATTAATATGTCATTAGTGTTTCCTGCCTGTCCATACCCTAAATCTACTCCAAATTTATCAAAAAGATCAGGCTCAATTTTCAATACATTTGGACACTGCTCTTTCCCAGTAGAAGTAGATGTGTTTGTGATAGAACTGTGAACAGAACTAGCTGGATGACTGATTGCATTTGTACCACTGATCACATTATATGGTTGCGAAACAAATCTCATTGCCTCCGACAACAAATCATCGTCCATTGTAGTAAAGTCTGTCTTGTTGTTCTGGTCAAGTGAAGAATCAAACCACTGGTAAAAGCTGTCCATTGAACATGCTTTTAAATTATCTTCCGTGTAATTAGGTGACTCGAAAAATTCACCGAGAGTGGGTAGGCTATTTTTCCCTAGAAGTTCGCTATCAATTGAATGAAGGGGTGGGGTCGGATACTGCAGCTTTATCAAACTTCCAGAGTTGCATTGTGAATTGTTCAAAGAAGTAAATGCTGAGCTCTGAAAATTCTGTACAGTATTTCCACAAGCTGTCTGTGGCTTATCATTAAACACGTTATGGGAAGGCTGAGACCTCATTGCAGAACCACCCTGATGCTTGAGTGAAGTCAGAGCAGACAGTCCACCACTCCAAGCACCACTGCAAATTGTCTGGTGCATCTGAGATTCTACGGCATCGCTCCGCCATTGGTCGCCAGAATTTTCCATCCTCGTGATGAGGGGATCCGCTGGAAAGCATGTTGATTCCATTAAGCCCTGAAATCCATCACTCTCACGGAATTTGTTATCCTCTATATTGGTACTTCCTGATGGTACTAGGGAAGGAAACAGTCCACTAGAACCATAACTATCGTAATTTAAAGATGTAGACAAATATTGTGATATTTTGAGCCCGTGACAGCTTGCCATCTCTCTGAATACCCTTTTTGTCTGATTCAAAAAATCCTCATTTTCTGGAATCTGCAGGAGGAGCTGATTCATTATGATGTACATAAAAGCCAGGTATCTAATTTTTTCAAGATAAATTTGTAACTCATAACTCAAAGAAGACAAGTTCTAGCTTATATGAGTAAACTAAGATAAAATTAGTGTAGGCATGTGGGGTTGACGGAAATTAGATAAGCTAAAAACCTAGATAATAACTAGATTTTAAGTCGCTACACGATTATGGCAACAGCATATCTTGATATTACTGTTTTAAAAGAAAAGATTGATTGTATAGCTTTGTGCTGACCTGTTGTGTAGATCCAAACTGTAAGACCCCTTGAGGTTCAACAGGAATCACTGCAATTGTCTGCAAAGATGAACGTGATTGTCAGAAGATACAGCAGGTTCTTGGATCAAATAAAAACAATGAAAGTAAGAGCTGTAACAAAATAAGCAGTAAAGAGATTTCTAAAGCTAGTCTTGACTGAATGAATGGAAAGTGGTACCTTAATTCCAGAAGCAAATTGGTATTGAAATTCGGAATCAGCCTGTAGAATTGAAAAGAGATCCATGAATTAGTTTCAAAGAAATTGCAATTTTTACAATTAGAGAGAGATTTAAACAGGCAAATTGAAGTCAAAGCAGATTTTATTACACATTAATCAACTTCCATTTTATTATGATAGATTTTTATTTTTATCAATTCAGGGTATGTAGGATACAATTTTTTCTTACAATACCTGAAAGAAATCGTATCTGCCGACTGATTCAGCATAATTTTGCTCCACATGACGTGCATCAGAGAACATCCACTGATGTTTCTTAGAGAAAGCTGCTTGACCAATAATTCTACAAACACAATAGCATACTTGTTAGCCTCGAAAACTTGAGTACCATTATTTAATACAGAAGTGAAAGTAATGGACATACCCTCCACCTAGCATCTGTACTTGTAAACACATATCATCTACCACAGCTCCCATTTGCTCATCAAAGAAAGTTTCTTGAATAGTCAACAATCTGAATTTGCAAAATGAAAAATCATGAGAACTGACCTACAGTCTTGGCCATGATATAATTTCAAGGCACAAGTCTATTCAATACAAGATTCATAGACTTTAACCACATTATATTGCAATATTACCAATCCTTTTGCGATGCTCAATCTTATTAAAGAATTATTATCACTAGAAATATTTTAAGCATTGAAGAGAAACATTAAGCAATCTTAACAGGTAAGGTTTAAAGACATTAAGAAACATAAGTCTTTGAACCTATTTGCACATAATAGATGAGATTAGACAGACAAAGCAACAAACAGAAAATGAAAATAGACAGATAATTGAAATTATAAGCATATATAGAACACATCCTGCAACAGATGACATGCAGACAAAGATTCACAAAAATATACATAGGAAGAAAAAGAAACTTACAAAGAATTTGTCTGGTCAAAACTCCAAAAAACACCATAAGACCATCCATTCTCACAACATAAACTCTTCAGAGCTTTTTTAACAACTGAATCACCTTGTTCTGTACACATTTTCACAGATCAAACCCAAGAATGCAACCCCTCCTTCTTTAAAATTCAAAGACTTAGCTTAGATATAAAAAGAGATGAACCCAGATGAAGCTCAAGAACTGAAGAGTTCTAAATTTGTATTATGCAGTTAAACAACAGTTGCAAAGAGGAAACAAACTAAAAGGCTTTTTGGGCTTATGTCAATTAAGAGCATGAGTCAAGAAAAGCTAAGAATAAAGCAGACAAGAAAAGATGGAAAATTTTGGAGTTTTTCCAAAAAGAAACAAGAGGGTACTACAAAGGAATAATGTTTAGGATGTCTGAACCTCTAGAAGTCCAAAAACAGTGTGCAAAAAACAACACACACACTAGAGCATTAGTGTGTGTTTATATATACATACATGTATCATTTGTTTAGCAGAAAAGATGGTCATAAATCATACTTTAGAGATAGACATACAAGATTTATAGGCATACTAGTGTTTGTAATTATGTATGTGTAGTATATTGTGGAAATAGTGAAATTTTAGGTGGTGGGCAGGCTAAACAAGATGGGGTTTGTTTGTTTGTTTATGTAAAAAAGACCAAAACAAAAATACTCCAAAGTCCGAGCTTCAAGGGAACAGAGATCTTCTCCATTAATATGTCCATTTATACATGTCCTCTTCCTTTCTATGTACAAAATGTGTGCTTATGTGCTATATACCTTAAAATGGATTTTAAAAATAAATGACACATCTCAATTCGTGAAATTCATATGTATGTTCTAAAAATTTAAAAAGTAATTAATACTAATTTGACAACTTAGCATTTAGGAATCGTTTTGGGTATTTTAGCATTTCTCTACATGTATATGTTTACAAAATTAAAATATATTTAACATAATTTTTGCTACCACTTTGGATTGAAGATTATTCCGGATTTCTATTCTAATTTTTTTGCATAAATTTATAAATTTAAATTTACATGTGCATGTATGTGTCATGTTTTCCTATGGCCAAAAAACACTGTTACCTTCGTTTTAAAGCATTAACTATTTCGGTTGAGTGACAATAACTTGACTGTAAAATGCTACATATATGCAATTAAGTGAAAGATACGGCCAACTTAAGTAGTCTTAACTTTAAATACTTAGAAGATATTCTCCATCATTGGTGTTTAATTATCTTCAATTCCTTTCCAAATCTATCCTCATTCCGTAGCTGAATCAGGAATAAGGATTTTAAGAAACTCAAAGTTTTATTTTTCTCGAATAATTAAAATTGAGCGACAGATCTATAATTTGAGATGTTAAAAGATAGAGTAAATTACAGAGTGGTGGCCGTATTTTACACCGATTTTTAAAAAATTGACCAGTTTTTCAATTTCTCAAATTAGGTCAACCTTTCACTTTGTCTTTCAAAACAGTGGTCAGTCTTTCAATTTCTCAAATTAGTGGTCAATCTTTAACTCCGCTTTTTAAAAAAATGGTCAATAGTAGACTAATTATCTCTAAAGTGGCCACTTTTTTAAAACGCGGAATGAAATGTTGGCCACTAATTTGAGAAATTAAATAACTGGCCACTGTTTTGAAAGACAAAGTGTAAGGTTGGCCACTAATTTGAGAAAAATGAAAGATTGGTCACTTTTTTGTAAAGTACAGCCACCACTATTTAATTTACTCAAACATATAAAAGTTTTAGCACATGAACTATTTTGTGGTTCAAAATGTATGCTAGTGTCTGTGTGATATGTTATTACAAGAACCCAAGAAAACAGAGGAGGATGGGGGAGTATGTTTGCCGGAGAATATTCCGGTGGGTGTAAAAAGCGAGGATGTCAGGGAGGAACAGCCCATTTGGCATCATCTTGGGAAGTGAGAGCATTACAGTGAGGTAGTAGCAGCAGGAGTAGAGTAATCTATTACACTTATTATTAGGAGTAGAAACTAACTAGCCTGCCACAGAAAACAAAACATTTACACTAGTGGTAGGACCAACATGTAAGGGTTAGTAGGGGTCATTTTCTGATCCATCTTTCTACTCATTGCCTCCCCTCCTAGTCATTTTTATGTGATCATTTCTGTGTGTAAGAACCCTATGCTTTTTTATTTCTTTTAACATGTGAAGTTTCTAATTAAGTAAAAGTGTTTACTATCCCGTTTGGAAAATCTTATTTTTAATTTTCAAAAATAAATTATTTATTCTGAAAAAATGTACGTAAATATATACTTTTTTCTGAAATAAGTAAATTACTTTTTCAACATAACGAATATTAAACTCTCCATACACATTTTTTTTTGAAAAAAGTATGTTAATACGAAATTTTTTCCGAAATAAATAACTTATAAGTTAGAATTAAGGTTTGACAAACGGTACTTATATTTGTTGTTCTTATTTTTTTCCCCCTCAATTATACTCCCTCCGTCCCAAATCATGTCATACTCAAATTTTTTCTGGTATTTCAGTGTGTTCGAAAGATGTACTTGTAAATAATTTTTTTAGATTTTTTTGTTTTGAATAAAAAATAATCTTCAACTTTTATACAAAACAAAAAAATTCAAAAAAATTAAATACCTCTTTCGAGCGTATTAAAATGCATGTAAAGAAGTGCCTCATATAAATTAGAACGGAGAGAGAAAGTACATTTAAGCTTGATTATAATAAATTAATTTTTAACAAAGAATGATAAAATAAAATAAAAACATGTTTGACGTTCCTTATAAGCTCCTTATATTGTTTTAAATTACATGTAACGGATCAAATATATTTCTTGTATTCCAACCATTTTTTCATTTTCCTTTTTTGAATTTCTTTTTCAATTCCTTAACATTTTTAAAGTTTCATCTGGTATAATCATCTATCACTATATATTAAATTTTAACACAAGAGCAAAGTTTGTCAATTTAATGACTATAAAATTACTATTTTATCTCTATATTTTCAAAAATTACAAAAATATCATCTTTTAATAATATAACAAAAAATGAAATTATGTTTGTGTTTGAATTCGAACCACTAACATTCTTCTATCCAACTTTACTACACTTAAATTAAATGATATAAGAGTGAAAATGCAAATATAAGAAAGAAATTGTAATTACAATAGTAGTGGAAACTGAGCTTATTTTAATTGTCAAACTAACAATAATATAAACGGACCGGTCTGTTTGGCCATGAATAGAATGCAATGAGGATTGTCGATTGCATACTCCAGTGTATTTACAAGTTGGATAGTGGTCCTATCTTCCTATGCGCACCCCTCTCTCTCTCTCTTAACTTTTTTTTGGTAGTCCGTCTAATTTTTCGATAGTGAAATTAGAATTCAAAACATACATAATTTATCAATACTAAAATTAGAGACCAAACAATGCTAATATAAATTGAGTTTTTAATAATGTACTGAAGACAAATTTAATTAGAAAAAAATCTTATGTGTGTGAAATATATTGGATACTCTTACAAATCATAGTCTTCTGGAAAATGCTAGAAATTTCAGAAATTGTGCCAAATTTTTCAATTTCCCAAAGATTAATGTGCCATATGTAATTGATTATTTTTTTTAACAATATACAATCTCATATGTATATATATGCATTTTTTTTTAACTTATAATAATGTATGATCTCGCATATGTATTTATGCGTTCACAAATAAAATCTATCGAATGTTAAGTTACGTTATTCAAAAAAATAAAAATACTATTGGGATACCTAATACTAATCTTATACATGATCTTTTATTTTGTGGAATTGAAAATAAAAGATTTAAATATAAAAAATGCATGATACAGTAATTGGTGGATCGATAGATCAAGTTTCCCAGGCTTAATTAGTTAGGAAACCCTAGTTAATAAAAACAAACAAACTATCATCATGCAGCACGCTTAACTGAGGTTGGTAAGAGCTTGTACAATGTGACGATTCTAAGTTCAATTCTTAATCTCTCAACGGTACTTAAAATCACACGTATTATACGAAAAAAGTAAAAGATGACTAGCTAAGACGAGCATAATTATTTTAATTTTAAACTTCTTAGAGTAATGTTTATACGTATTAGGACTTAAGTCAGATATACATATAGGTCAACAATTTGTGGTTACAATGAGGAAGGTAAAATGCATGCATTAGCATCTTATATAATTGTGGAAAAACAGTAATATAGTTAATTAAATGATAGCTAGTTGAACTAACTATATTAACATAAATATTCTTCGGATAAATAATAAATTTATTTGACTTGAAATTAAGTATGCTAGGAAATTACACCTGCACTGTGTAAAGTTAACAAAATATGCAGACAAGAGTACTCGACCATTTGCGTATACGGTTATAATAACAAATTAATTTTTTGGTGGGTTTTCAAGTGAAAATATTTACTAAATTGATCATATATTTAGCAGGCTAAATTGGAGGTTTTTTATTTTTGACTCTTTAAAAATGATCATAAATTTGTTTTTCAAATTTAGCTAAATTTGACCGAAATATAATTAAATATAGCTAAATTTGACCGATTTTTTTTATCAAATTTAGCCATTTTTTTTTGCAACAAGTGAAGTTAACTATAAAATTTCAAAAATATAACACTTTTAAGTTCATTATTTTTTTTAATATACTCCCTCCATCTTATTTGATATGCTAGTGCATGAACATATTGACCAAATTTTAACAGTAAGTTACAGATTTTATATAATTAAGAAAATTTTAGAGCTTGTATTATTAGAAAATATATTTAATTTATTTAAAATTAATTTTTTAATTTTTAAAATAATTAATAAATTATTTTTAAATATCAATCAAAATTTGGTAAATTTAACAGTAGTCAAAACATGATACAATATTAAATGAGATGGAGAGACTACTATTGAGCTTAAAAATGTTATTAACTATACTTCATTTTTTAATTTGAGAGTTTATTTAGTTGAAAAATAAAATTTATTGAAGTAACTAATTCATCCTTTATTTTTTTTTATTTTTTTTGAAAAATAATTCATCCTTTATTATTTATATATTGCAAATTACTCGATTTATATTCCCTTACTTCTACATGCCAATGAGAAAGGAGGAGAAAAAGGGTAATCGATTGAGACTTCAAATAGAATTAAGTCAATGATTTGACAACACAGTTCAAATGAGTCTTTACATTTTTGTAATGGTGAAAATATAATTAACAAATTTGACCTTGAAAGAATCCTATAAAGAAGCTGCTTGATTGCATTTCCTTATCGTAGCCTTTCAATTTGACAATATGAGGATTAATTATCAACACTCCTGATCATGAAAGGATGCCAATTAAGATAATACTAAGTAAAATTAAATTAACCCATCATTGTGATTATCCCTTTGCAGCTAACATATTGATGGCAGCTACATCATCATTTCTTATAAAGATATACTAAATTCTTTGCTAATTTATAAAATGCATGAAAAATGAGTCTCGTATATTTTGAATTCTGGTTCTGTCACCCATTCGTAAAAATGAATTCGTGCAAATACTACCGTAGGTCGCAACCATACAACACAAATGCACACATACATTACCCTGCAAGTCACAAATGCAAGTGTACAAAGGGCATCCAAGGTCCAACCACTAGGGTCAATACTTACGCCTTGCTCCCGAGTTTTTTTGGGAGGGAAAACAAGGTAACGTAAGTGAAAGTAAAGGAATGCAAGTGAAATATATTTCATCAACTCGCTCCCGAGTTGGATAGAGCGTAAATAAAAAGGAGTGAAACTACTTTCATTCACGTGCTCCCGAGTAGGAAGGAAAGCATGTAAATGATTGTCAAATTACAATTCTATCCTTAGATATAAAATGTTTCATTTAAATGATAAGGGTATATTTGTAATATCAAATGTTTTTAATTAAGTTACTTTCACTTGCTTTCCTTTTCATCCCAATTTTGGGATGAAAGTAAGCAAAATTTTCTTTACCTTTCACTCGCTTTCGCTCCTAAAAAAAACTCGGGAACACAAACACGAATGTAAATTATATTACTTTCTTTTCACTTGCTTTCCTTCCTCGAAATAACTCGGGAGCGGTGTTAACAAGGAAACATCAATTATTTGTAATAATAGGTGTGGAATTTTGTGACACAACCAATGAGCTTCTCTTCATTCTCTCCACTTCAATTTTTTTGGTCCCTCTAAAGATCATCTCAATCTACATATCTAGTCTGAGAATCTTGACTTATGTTATGAACCTCTTTAACCTCTGTCACTCTTCTATCTTTTAACACTTTTTGGCTGTAATTTAGTATTCATATATGTGCACAGTTTGGTTTTCTAAAGTATGAAATCTAATTTGGATTCTTACACCAACAAGAAGGGATCAAAACTAGATTGAAATGCTTTAAGCGGCGGACATTCATGAATTAAATGGTCCACTAGTTTGGTTTGCTAGTTTACAATTTAGAATGTGTGTAATTATTTTGTGTGGAGTTAAATGATTGAATGAAATTTGGAATGTTATACTTTAGATTACAAACTAGAAGTTTCAAAAGACAACTTTGATTGATATGTTTGTGTACGTCTTTCATATTGGCTTCTATACTATACTATTATAAGCGAAACAAGGTATAATTGATTGGTCAGTCGATCGATTAACACCTTCCCAAAAAGTTTGCTAACACTTTCCAAAAATGAAAAAATAAATTAAAATACATATAAAATTTTATTTTACAAAAAATAAACCACATATTTAACCTAATAACAAACTCTTTTAATTACACTTCAATTAATATTCAATTACATACTCTTTTAGTTATATTTGAGTTAAAATTCTTCAACACCCAACTTTTTTAGACTCTTTCAATTACTTGAAAACCAAATATTTTCAAAATCAATTTAAATAATTTTAATATCACGTATTTATTAACAAATTTACAAAAAATTTGGTTGGTTAATACTTTCCAAAAAAATTGTTAACACATTTCTAAAAATAATAAGTTAAAAAAATTATATTAAAAATATTAGTTTATTTATTATAAACGACAAAATTATCAATCTATCTATACTATCTATACTATTATAAGTGAAACAGGGTATAATTGGTCGGTCGGTCGGTTAACACCTTCCCAAAAAGTTTGCTAACACCTTCCAAAAATGAAAAAATAAATTAAAATACATATAAAATTTTATTTTACAAAAAATAAACCACATATCTGTACTATACTATTATAAGCGAAACAGGGTATAATTGGTTGATGAGTCGGTCGGTTAACACCTTTCCAAAAAGTTTGCTAACACATTCCAAAAATGAAAAAATAAATTAAAATACATATAAAATTTTATTTTACAAAAAATAAACCACATATTTAACCTAATAACAAACTCTTTTAATTACACTCCAATTAATATTCAATTACATACTCTTTTAGTTATATTTGAGTTAAAATTTTTCAACACCCAACTTTTTTAGACTCTTTCAATTACTTGAAAACCAAATATTTTCAAAATTAATTTAAATAATTTTAATATCACATATTTATTAACAAATTTATGACAAATTATAAATCAAAAAAACTATATAATAAACAATAAAAATTTCACATAATTACAAATTAATATTAAATTCTATTTTAAACAAATATTACATTATGGATTATTATGGAATCATAATTTGAAGGTATAATTGATTGGCTGGTTTGTCGATTAACACCATCCTAAAAAGTTTGCTAACACCTTCCGAAAATGAAAAAATAAATTAAAATGCAAATAAAATTTATTTTACAAAACATAAACCACATATTTAACTTAATAACAAACTCTTTTAATTACACTCCAATTAATATTCAATTACATACTCTTTTAGTTATACTAGCTTAAAACTCGTGCAATGCACAGATTTCTTTTACTATTATATAATTTTTTCAATAATTCGAATGAATTTTTTATGATATGAATTTTGTAAATTACATTTTTAAATAATAAAATTTTAAAATAATTACATATATATATATATACATATATTGGCCATATTGTTTTTTAAAAAAGGAAAAATTAGTTAAAAAATATTGATAAGATGATACGTTTTAGCTTAAAAAAGGTAATTAGTCAATTATTAATTATTATGGTATTATTTTATTGAATAAAAATTATCTGTGATACTATTGGAAAATGATAGGTTTTAGTAAGAGAAAATATAAAAGGTAACATGTTTTAGTTGAAAATTTAATTTGTTAGTTATTAGTAATCATAGTAATATTATTTTATTTCATTAAATATAATTGCCCGTAATATTTTTAGAATATAAAAGATTACATGTTTACCTAAAAATGAAATTAATCAGTTATTAAAAAATAGAAAAAATAACATGTTTTTACTAATAATAAATATTTAAGTAAGGATACTTAAGTAAGAAAAGAAAGTTTGAAAATGAGATATTTTAGTTTGAAAATGAGATATTTTATTTAGAAAAAATAGAAAATATATTATATTTTAGCTGGAAAAGGTAATCAAATAGTTATTAGTAATTATAATTTTAGAGATTATGTCTTAGGTAAGTTTCCTCGATACACAAATTTTATATGCAAATATGGGGTGGACATTTTTGTAAAATCAGGATTCGTTTAAAATTTTACAATATTATTAATTAGCCATGTGGACCCAGTAAGTTTTAAAGCTTATTTTTTAAAGTATTTCAGGAAACTTTCCTGAGGTTAATTGTACTTTTTCTCATAATTTTATT
This sequence comes from Saposhnikovia divaricata, assembly GCA_036435485.1. Classification (NCBI taxonomy): domain Eukaryota; kingdom Viridiplantae; phylum Streptophyta; class Magnoliopsida; order Apiales; family Apiaceae; genus Saposhnikovia; species Saposhnikovia divaricata. The sequence continues at coordinate 22,193,599 of CM071595.1, forward strand.
AGTTAATTTCGTTAAATAGAATGGCACGTGATATTTTTGGAAAGGATAGGTTATAGTCAGAGAAATTAGAAAAGATAATGTGTTTTATCTGAAAAGTAATTTGTTAGTTATTAGAAATTATAATATCGTTATTTTATTTTATAAAATAGGACTACATGTTTTTACCAATAATTAATATTTAAGTAAAATGTCAAAGTTTATTCATTAATTAGAATGGTCATATTTTTGGAAAGAAGATATTTTAGTTAGAAAAGCTAATAGTTGAAAAAGGTAATTGGTTAGTTATTATTTAGGAGAAGTGTTGGAAAGAGTTGCGTGTAATATTTTGAGAAAATATTGTGTTTTGTTTTTTTTATAATTGAGTAAAATCATTAAGGATAATAAAGTAAAACAACATTTTTTTACTAATAATAAATATTTGAGTAAAGATAATTAAGTATAAAAATAAGTTTGAAAATGATATATTTTAGTTAAATAATATAAAAAAATATATTATCTTTTAGCTGGAAAAGTTAATCAGTTAGTTATTAGTAATTATAATATTATTAGTTTATTTCATTAATTAGAACGATCATATTTTTTGAAAAAAGAGATTTAATTTGAAAAATTAGAAAAGGTAATAGCTCAAAAAGGTAATTTTTTAGTTTTAATTTAGTAGAAGTGTTGAGAGATGCGTGTAATATTTTATGAAAAAATTGTATTTATTTTTTATAATTAAGTAAAATAATCAAGGATAATAATGTATAATAATTAAATAAGGTAAGTACCGTACCGTGCCAAAAAACAGGTACCAAAACTTTTAATATTTCGTCTTTTATAATATAGTATATTATTTGAGTTAAAAAATTTTACCTACACCCAACCTTTTTAGACTCTTCAATTACTTGGAAACCAAATATTTTCAAAATCAATTTAAATAATTTTAATATCACATATTTATTAACAAATTTACGATAAATTATAAATCAACAAAGTGAAAACAAACTAAAACATGTAATAAACAATAAAAATTTCACACAATTACAAATTAATATTAAATTCTATCTTAAACAAATATTACATTATGGATTATTATGGAATCATAATTTGAACATGATAATATCAACAAAAATTTGAATGTAAATATATAAGATACTTCCATTTATATTTATATTATTATGATAAAATATAGTCATAATTCGAACAATATATCATATAATTAAACAATTATTATTCAATATTATATATTATGCCAATATTGTATTAAGTAATATATATGAGATAAATAATTATTAAAATATAAATAAAAAGTTATTTAAATTTAAGAAAGCCGTGCATCGCACGGGTTATAGGCTAGTATACATTACATGCAACCGGAATTTTAGGGTTCGTCGCAGCTTGGCTACCCTGTAGCTTTGGAGGCATAAAATTAAATACAAAAAATTATTTTCAAATGACAACTAATATGATAATTTGAAATTTTTTAATTGATGTTGTTGGTGTGAATATAGGAGACTCATTTAATAATGAGTAAATTGCACTTTGGTGTGTTGTACTTTAATTTTTTTGTATTTAGATAATCAACTTTTGAAAGTGAACACTTTGATGATTGTAATTTAATTTTTTTAACATTTTGGTGGTCAAGTTTTAAAATTGAACACTTTAATGACTTACTTTTTTTGTTTAGCACTTTGGTGGCAAAGTTTCTTTTATTTTGACGTTATTTTGGCCACCAAAATGACAAAAAAAAAAAAAAAATTAAGTCACCAAAATTTTCAATTTCAAAACTTAGCCACCAAAGTGCAAAACAATTAAACTGCCGTCATCAAAATGTTAGCTCTTAAAACTTGGTCACCAAAGTGCAAAACAATTAAAGTACAGGTCACCAAAGTGCAATTTACTCTTTATTATTACAACAAATTAAGATTTATCACGTGTATTTGGTAAAAAATTTGGGAACTAATTTAATACCCCTAATATTATTCTTCTCTTTTCATAATGGATAGGTGCAAAACGATCTCACACACAGTACAAAATTTTGAAAAACATTGCGCCCTCTTATCAAATTCGAAATGCACTTCGAATTTCAAGATATACCAGATCAGAAAATTAATAAACTTAATTTTACGAAATATATGGGGTCTTTGAGTTTATATATCCTGCTTCGCAAATTAAATTTCTACCTGCAGTACAAAAATTTCAAGTAAAATAGAGTGTTCTTCGCACTATAACTCAGTCCTTGTTAAAAAATTCAACTTTTGATAATTTTGTTAATTTCCTGTGCAACCAAAGCGAGACTACATTTTTCAATACTCTTTCCGTCCAAAAAAACTCTTCTCATTTTCCTTGTACACGTTTGCCAACACACACTTTTTTTTTGCTAAACGCCAACACACACTTTTAATCGTTAATATCTTTAATTTCTTGTTAGTATTAAATATAAAACTTCTCTGTATTAAAGTACTCATAAATACGAATCCAACAAGATCATTCATGACTATATTTGGTCTTATAGATTAGACGTAAATTAGTAATTTGTCTCATGTTATCAACAGTCCGGACATATGAAATGGGAAGATTAATATGAGACGGAAGGAGTAGTTATTTTCTAAATTTTACTTCTATTACTATATATTAAACTTCAACACAAGGGCAAAAAGTGTCATTTTATTGCTTGTGAAATTACTGTTTTACCCTTATTTGTTGAAAAATAACAAAAATGCCACCCTTTTAAGATTTATATAAAAATTATATATAATTATGTTATCCTCGAGGATCGAACCCATGACCTTCCACTCTCAAACTCATGCCATAACTATTATGCTAAACTTAGTTTTGAGTATGTTTTAAAAATCATAATAGATAAACCACATCTTCTCCTTTTGTCCCCTTTTTTCTATTTTTATTTTGACTAAATAGCATATTGATTTTTGTTATTTTTAGAAGATTGCTAAGAATATAGTTACAAAATACATTTAATCTATTGAGTATACTCTACGATTCTCCTTTGCCATTTTAAATAATTGAAATTAAAAATAAAATTTTAAAATAAATTTTATATTATACAAAAATATAACCGAGTTCGAGAAAAAAATTTGGGAACTAATTTAATACCCCTAACATTATTCTTCTCTTTGAAGGAATTTCTACACATGCGGAAGTATTTATAACATTTATTTCCATAGAAATCCTAATTAATCATGCATATATTTCAAGAAAATAAGAAAATTACCTTGAGAGCTTCAAAAATTAGCAAGACCAGTTCTTGTTCTTCACCTTGCAATTACTCCTCAGTGTGTGGAGTGCTCTAATGGTATCCATCAAGAGAATTGAATGAAGAAAAGAAATAGAAAGAATTTGGCTAATCTTTTATTTTACAAGATTCTAAATCTTGCAAATGTTTTGTACGTTTAGAACTCTTCAAAACATCAACTCTTATAGCCATAGTTCCAGCTTAGAATATGCCATACAAGATGCTTGTCATGATGAGCTTTTATTAATTAATCTTTCTTAATTAATCATTTAATGATTAAAACATTTTTAATCATTAATTCATTTTTAAACTCTTTAAAAATTATTCTTTCTATATATTTAATTTCTCAAATTAAATATATAATTTATAATATTAAGAACTCCTTCTTAATATATATTTATATATTTATAAATAACTAAATCATATTTAATTAATTATAAATTTATTTATTTCTTTATTTCTTAAATAAATAATCATAAGCCAATATAAATATTTTCCTTCATCTTCAAACTTAATCTCTTTTATGGTGTGACCCTTTAGGTTCATAATTATGTCGGTAGTAGAAATAAATAATAATAAACTATTTATTATTATTTATACGAATTACAATTAATTCGTCAAAAATAATTATCGTTATAATTAAATTCATTCTACATCGTGAGTGATACTTTTGAAGGTATATCGCGACTATCCGAATAATATGAATTCATCGCTAGGAATATAGAACCTATTCAGTGAATGGTTACCGTACAATAAATTTCTTCTGCCCTAACAATATCCCGATTAATACAAGGTATAGATCTCGTGTCAAGCCTATCTAATTTAATCATATGATTTCTTATTCCTTATGTATAGTTCATGTTAATGTAAATAAGAAACTACTTTCTAATTTCATTCACTTTGGCGAGAGATTCCTGAACTACCGTATTAAGAATAACATAGGATATTCACTTCCTTTACTGGAAGGGGTAGATCCTATATCGATCGTTAACTATCTCCATATATAAATTCCAATGCCCAGAATAGAACTTATTAATTGCCCTTGAGACTAAGGACTAAACCAAAGCATTGTTCATTATATACAAGATGACTCTAACAATCTAAAGTCTAAGGATACTTGTACAACCATCACTATATGAACAATTACTGACAAGTGAGTAATCTCTATTAATTGTTCAAGTGATCGAGTCATGTTCAGTGAACTCATTCCCCAATGAGCACCTACATACTAACTATAGTGTCACTACACAAATGCCTATGAGAACAGACATCCTTCGTAGGAAGCAAGTATAGTATGTACCGATCTTTACGGATTGACTAACTCCCAATTATTTATACTATGATCAGGAACAATTTAAGTTTAATGTTATCATCTTCTATATCTCACTATTATAATCTCATTATAATTCTAGAAACTTTACTCTAAACTATTGAACATCTTATTTAAAACACTTTAAATAGATAAAGCCCGTAATAAAAACAAACAAGTCTTTTATTAATATAAACAAAATCAAATATGATTACATGAAAGTTCTTCCTAACTCATCTTACATGATTGGATTTAGGACAAAACCTTTCACTCTTTTCATAATGGATAGGTGCAAAAAGATCTCACACACAGTACAAAATTTTGAAAAACATTGCGCCCTCTTATCAAATTCGAAATGCACTTCGAATTTCAAGATATACCAGATCAGAAAATTAATAAACTTAATTTTACGAAATATATGAGGTCTTTGAGTTTATATATCCTGCTTCGCAAATTAAATTTCTACATGCAGTACAAAAATTTCAAGTAAAATAGAGTGTTCTTCGCACTATAACTCAGTCCTTGTTAAAAAATTTAACTTCTGATAATTTTGTTAATTTCCTGTGCAACCAGAGCGAGACTACATTTTTCAATACTCTCTCCGTCCAAAAAAACTCTTCCCATTTTCCTTGGACACGTTTGTCAACACAAACTTTTAATCGTTAATATCTTTAATTTTCTGTTAGTATTAAATATAAAACTTTACTGTATTAAAGTACTCATAAATATGAATCCAACAAGATCACTCATGATTATATTTGGTCTTATAGATTAGACGTAAATTAGTAATTTGTCTCATGTTATCAACAGTCCCGACATATGAAATGGGAAGATTAATATGAGACGGAAGGAGTAGTTATTTTCTAAATTTTACTTCTATTACTATATATTAAACTTCAACACAAGGGCAAAAAGTGTCATTTTATTGCTTGTGAAATTACTGTTTTACCCTTATTTGTTGAAAAATAACAAAAATGCCACCCTTTTAAGATTTATATAAAAATTATATATAATTATGTTATCCTCGAGGATCGAACCCATGACCTTCCACTCTCAAACTCATGCCATAACTATTATGCTAAACTTAGTTTTGAGTATGTTTTAAAAATCATAATAGATAAACCACATCTTCTCCTTTTGTCCCCTTTTTTATATTTTTTTTTGACGACATAGCATATTGATTTTTGTTATTTTTAGAAGATTGCTAAGAATATAATTACAAAATACATTTAATCTATTGAGTATACTCTGCGATTCTCCTTTTCCATTTTAAATGATTGAAATTAAAAATAAAATTTTAAAATAAATTTTAAATTATACAAAAATATAACCGAGTTCGGGAAAAAAATGTATCTATTTAAATAATTCTCCAAGTAAATATTAAATTATTAAAATAAAAAATAAAATTTGGTTTTTAGAAATATGTAAATCTTATTTATCAAATCAAAAATTATTAATAATTGCATCACATAATTTTCAGGTATATAAAATTTTAAATATGTGAGTCATATTAGAGATTTATGGTTAACCTACTATTTAGCCTTTCAGCAATTTAAATGTATGATTGGTGTTAAAACATAAATATTTTTAAAAAAATGAAAAATAATTGAGTTTATGCTGAAGAGATGAAACTCTAAAAATGAATTTATGTTATATATATAAAAAATTACGTAACTAATGTTCAACATTGAATGAACGAAGATATGATCCTTGAGTCATAAATATTACAAAACTGCAATAATTATAAACAATGATCGATTAGATTATAACTCGACTATAAAGTATGGTTATATGAATTTTTATATAATATAATAAATTGATCATTATAATATATAATAGTAGAGTCGTAACATATACTTATATTACAATGGATGTAACAAAAAAAGTTGCTTTGAAAAAATTTAAAGTTGAGTTTCAAAAATAATTAAAAATTATAATATAATTTTTTTTCAAACTAACTAATTTTTAAAAATATATTTTCGATATTGTGCAATAAGCATTAGACTAAAACAAAACATTAGAATTTAAATATATATAAATATGTATGTATATATGGACTACAAGATGACTTTTACATAATATTAAGAGATTTTGTAATACGTTTCTGTCAACGTTAAAATCACATGAATTTACATACCTCTATGTTATTTATGGACATTTTTACTAATATAATTATTTGTATTATACTCAGATATTCACTTCGATAAAGCTGCTTTCACGCCATTTTAAATACTAAATTAATATTTCACCAATTAAAGTAAACATGTGATTACTATCGTATTGATATTTATACAATGAAATCTAATTTAATTATAAAATAATTCGTACATGAATTTTGTATACAATATTACAAAATAACTATAAAAACATAAAAATAAAAATAAAATTTAAATATTATCATTTATCATATTTTTAGTTACAAAATTAATTTAATAAATATACATTTTCAACCGAAAAATTATTTACACTAGTTATATTACAATCGACCGACTGATCGATTTTTATGTAGGAAGTTATTTTATTCGAAGAAGTGTTGTTTAGCATTCTGAGTTTCTGACGTGACCACACATCAAAATTCTGCAGTAACATTAAAGTATATTTTCATGAATGTGTGTAGACTATTTATTTTGTGTTCAATATAGGTAGGGACTAGGGAGGGAGGGTGTTGAGGCCCGGAGGAGGAGAGATGGACCACAAGATAAGAGTCCTTTTTCCAGGAAAAAAGCTGAAAAAGTCTGGGAATAGTTGCACCCAACACAATTACTGCCACAACAAAAAGAATGTTTACCCTCTTCCATACATCCCCTGACATTGTCAACTTTAATAAGTGTAATTGTACCATTTTTATCATCCTCTCATGTTAGTGTTTGTCCTTACTCTATAAACTAAAATTACTATTACCTCTTTTCACATAATATGTGAGCTGGTTTGACTTGTATAATATTTTAGATTATTACAATTGATTTATTTAAAAAAGAGTAAAATTAGATAAAATTTAGCTAAAGATGTGGATGGAAATTATCAATATTTAATAATAAATTTGAGATAATGAAATAAAATAGTGAGTGTAATAGTGTTTATTTAACAATAAAATTGTGATAGTGGAGGAAAATAATGGAAAGTAGTGGGTGTAATAGTGCTTAATATTTTTTTAAAAATGCTATTTTTGGAAAGTTTTATAAGTTCATTTTTTTTGGGATGTCCCGAAAAAAATTAAAGATCACATAAAATGGGACAGAGGGAGTAATAAATTAGATTAGACATATATGTATTTGTAAAACTAGTCGATTAAGCCGCGCTTCGCAGCGGCGTTACAATATTTTAAAAAAATTCAATACATTTACGTTATATTATAATATTAATATTAAATTTTAATAATTAAATAATCTTCTCTAATGAATCGATTTCTTGTTAAACACGATTCTTTCGATTGAGCCGCTCTCTCATTAAAACCAAAATCTCAACTTTAACATATATTATAAAGACTTATATAATAATTTTTATCCATAAAATTGTACCGTAAAATAATAAAAAAATTATGAAATCGATATCAAATTCTAATAGCTAATATAATATTTTCTAGTGAGCCGTCATCCCGTTAAATACGTTTCGAGCCGCTCTTATTTGGAATCGAAATTCTAACTTCATTATATAAAGAGAGTAAATTCCAATTTTTAGATTCTTTAAACTTACAGCTTCCGCATGGGAATAATATTAAATTCATGGATATATTTTTCTAATGCAAGTATAATTAACTTGTATAAAAAAGTTAAAATAAATGATTTCTAAGAAAAAATAAATTGTTTTAAAAAATTGTATAAGATTTCTCCACCGTTCACGTATTCTACTTCAAATAAAACATTTTATTATATGTATTCCTTATATATTCAAATATTTTTTTTACGGTCTTCTCTAATGAACCGTTTTTTTGTTAAACACGTGTTAGGTCCAAATGTGTTGTAGAGGGGGGGTGAATACAACTTTTCGAATATGAGAAGCAATAAATACGATGCAATAAATGAACACACAGATTCAAGGAATATATGTCTTATATATAACTTGAAAGGGTTGCTACAACATTCATTACAAAGTATAACAGAAGTTGAGAGAGAAGTGAATGATACTAAGCTCTGTGAATGCACTCTCTCTTTTTCTCTTGTGTTTTTCTCTAGAATTGCTCACTTACTAAAACATTACACAAGTACTTCTATTTATACTACATGTAATCTATGTCTTGTAGTCTTCAAAGACTAAGATGTACGTGGCCCAATGATGTCCACATAAATCTTGCCTTATCTTGAAAGCTTGGAAATCTGCCAATCAGAAGATGCCATGTGTCATGTTGAAGCTGCACTCTAAGTAGAACTTCTACTTGAGAATTTCTACTTAGCCATCTCGAAGTTCTAAGTAGAACTTCTACTTAGAAACTTCTACTTGGCCATCTAGAATATTTAGTACTTAGAAAATATTCTGGTCTTCAACTTGAAACTTCAATGCACATCTTGAACTTGTGATATCTTCATGTCTTCTTTATTCTTCACCAAGCTCTTGAATATGGATCTTTATTACTGACATAAACTTGCTATCAATGTCCTGACACTTGATGCAACGGTCTGGTTCATAAGTGACTAGTCTTGATAGGGTTTTTGCTTCTTGAATAAATTACCATATCCAATTAGAAATGTGGCTTTCCAATATTTGCTTTCCTTCTTGTTCACTTGAAATCAATTGGTCTTATTGATACTGATAGTTATGATCTTGATCTTTGGCTTTTCAAATCACTGAGGCATGAACAACTTTGACTTGAACTTCTCTCAATGATTTCTTCTTGGATTGATCATAGTTAACATGTTGAATTGTATCAATTACCTTGTCTTCATTTAGTGTTGATTTCTTGTGACTTCTTGTTCTTGATTGTCTTCTGGTTAAGTATCTTTTCCTTTAGTTTGAGTTACATTAGTTATAGTGTTACAAGTTTATACACTCTGCCTTTCAATCTCCCCCAATTTGATTGTCTAACAATGACATTCAAATTAATGAAGGATAACTCAACTAAACAATGAGACGAGAAAAGATAATTAACATTACAGTCTTGAATAATTTACAATTGAAATTTACATGAAAACAATACAAAGAACTTAAACTAGAAACAGAATTCGAACTTCGAATTAAAGATCATTTGAGTGATTCCTATCACCTGGATTATTTCAGACCTTTTAGTCAAACTTGTATCACCTTATTGGATTCACTCTAAGGTGAATTTTCCTCAAGTGAGTTAAAGCAACCAAAAGACATGAAGTTTTTCCAACTTCAAGTTCACACCACTCTGACCTTTAACCCTAATTCCGTTTCCTCTTTCTAGCTTCAGCAGCTTGGTCTCTCTCTTCTTTCTGCCTTTTGCTCTTCTCCTTCTGTTGCTTTTCTTTCTTGTATACTGGATCTTTAAGCTGCTTCCACCTAGCATTCAACAGACTCACAGCTTCCATTTCTAGAGGGTTCTTGGGCTCTGGATAAGGATGTTTGTCCACCTCCTGAGTAGTCCTGATCTTTGGAATATCCTCAAAGTTCTTCATGATGAGCTGAGGTTTCCAGTGAGATTTATCAGATTTAAACTGACAATAGATCATCTTGGGGTAGCCCTTGACACGGTCAGTATTGTGGACACTGGCCGCATCTCGCTCCATTCTCTTCTTTTCCACCACTACTTCAGACAGGTAACTCATGAGTCTCTGCTTTTCTTCAACAAACTTATCTTCCACTTCGCCCCATTTGAATACATATAATACTCTCTCCAGAAATGCAGCATCTTGAGTCCGTAGCAGCCATTGTCTACTCATATGCAAGATTGTTTAATTCTGGTCTGCATCTATGAATACTAAGGCATCAGCTGTATCTTCAACATAAGCATGTATCCAGTATACACTTTCACTTCCTGGAACACCAATAGCCTCCCTTATTTCTCCTTGTTCTAGTGCTCCAGAAGGAAGAGTCAGAGCTTCATCTACATTCTTCATGGCTTGAAGAATATTCCATTTCTTCTCTATCAGCTCCGGCTCAATCTTCACGTCATCAAGAGGGTTTGGAGCAATGACATCACACTTCCACACCTCATTGCTCTTCTTGAATATAACTCTTTCAATGATCTTCACGGATTTATCTTTAAGCTCAGAAGCGAATCCCTTACTCATCATTTGTCTACAGACAGCTTTGAGAGATTCCACTGAAAGCTCCATTAGATCATTTTCCTCCATGCTAACCCTCTTCATCTTTCCGTCAACTACCATCCGGACAAAATTTGGATATGCTGAGAATTCTGGACCCTTGTCCTCTGCTAGCTGCATTAACTGATCCCTGTACAGAATGCTTAGCTCCTCAGATTGAGAGTATTGAATTTTAGTCGCTAGCAAGAACAACTCTGACGCAGATCTTCTCATTATGAATTGGTCATCCACACATAAGAAAGATGTTGGGACTCCTTCTACCAAAGACAAGATAACCTGCCACTCCTTAAGATTTGCATTGTATCCAACCCTGACTTTAGAAATTAATCTCTTCAAAGCATTTATATAGTCCCCAGTCATTGGATTCTGCAAATTCAAGTTGTAGAACAGATCATCTGCATCCTTGTTATGAACTCCTTTCGCACATGGTCCCATCATTATCTTCCTTGCTTCATCCCATTTCTGCCCTATCCTTCGTTTGTCCAGATCAACTTGAGGATTAGCTAGCCTTGCAAGCTCATACTCATACTGCTTCCCTTGTAGCTCCACCTTCTGTTCTAGGAACGCAGCATGTTCTTGCATCATCTTCATTTTATGGAACTGAGCTTGTTCCAAGGCTAACTGTTGAGCTTTAAGGGTTTCCTCATCAACAGGAAATTCTTCAGGCAGTCCGGAAGACATCCCAGCACCTCCACCTTGTTCCTTCAAAGATCTTTTTATAGCGTGTGCCAACGGTACGTCTTCCATGTCAGAATCTGAGTCAAGTACCTCCTGTACTGTTTCCTGATGACTCAGATCAACAAATGGTTCATCAACCATTACTGCCTTACCCTTTCTCATCCTCAGAGCCTCTTCATCAACAGACGGCTCAACTTCTGGTTCCTTGACAAGATCAGCGGGTTCTTCAATTTCTTCGATGTGAACTGCCTGCTGTCTCGTCTCCTTTCCACTCTCCCCCTTAGGTGAGTTATCCTGAGCTCCACCATGGTCTTCAGATCCACCAGCTGCATAGGAACCTCCAAAACCAGAACCAGAGGCTCCCGCTCCACTAGCACCACCTGCACCACCTGCACCAGCATCGGGGGGAGGTTGTTGCGACTCGAAGCACTCCGGGGGCACAAAACTCCTGACTGCGAACATCAATCTTGAAAGGCAGAGTGTATAAACTTGTAACACTATAACTAATGTAACTCAAACTAAAGGAAAAGATACTTAACCAGAAGACAATCAAGAACAGGAAGTCACAAGAAATCAACACTAAATGAAGACAAGGTAATTGATACAATTAAACATGCTAACTATGATCAAGCCAAGAAGAAATCATTGAGAGAAGTTCAAGTCAAAGTTGTTCATGCCTCAGTGATTTGATAAATCAAGAATCAAGATCATAACTATCAGTATCAATAAGACCAACTGATTTCAAGTGAAGAAGAAGGAAAGCAAATATTGGAAAGCCAAGTTATTCAGTGAATATGGTAATTTATTCAAGAAGCAGAAACACTATCAAGACTAGTCACTTATGAACCAGACCAGTGCATCAAGTGTCAGGACATTGATAGCAAGTTTATGTCAGTAATAAAGAACCATGTTCAAGAGCTTGTTGAAGAATAAAGAAGACATGAAGATATCACAAGTTCAAGATGTGCATTGAAGTTTCAAGTTGAAGACCAGAATATTTTCTAAGTACTAAATGTTCTGGATGGCTAAGTAGAAATTCTCAAGTAGAAGTTCTACTTAGGAATTTCGAGATAGCCAAGTAGAAGTTCCACTTAGGAATTTCGAGATAGCCAAGTAGAAATTCTCAAGTAGAAGTTCTACTTAGGTGCAGCTTCAACATGACACATGGCATCTTCTGATTGGCAGATTTCCAAGCTTTCAAGATAAGGCAAGAATTATGTGGACATCATTGGGCCACGTACATCTTAGTCTTTGAAGACTACAGGACATAGATTACATGTAGTATAAATAGAAGTACTTGTGTAATGTTTTAGTTAGTGAGCAATTCTAGAGAAAAACACAAGAGAAAAAGAGAGAGTGCATTCACAGAGCTTAGTATCATTCACTTCTCTCTCAACTTCTGTTATACTTTGTAATGAATGTTGTAGCAACCCTTTCAAGTTATATATAAAGAAATATATTCCTTGAATCTGTGTGTTCATTTATTGCATCGTTTTTATTGCTTCTCATATTCGAAAAGTTGTATTCACCCCCCCTCTACAACACATTTGGACCTAACAATTGGTATCAGAGCTTTATGTTTAACATACAAAACATAGATCCTTGTGTTGAGTAGAAGAATCGTGAGTTTTCATTTTTCAAATCTACTTTTCATTTTCTCGAAAAGTGTGTTTTAATTCGTTGGTAGTGAAAACTCATCTGAAAAATTATTTAAATACTCCAGGTGTGATTATTTAGCTTGGGTGTATTTTAATTAATTTTTGTGAATTTATCTGGGTTAGTTCATATTTGGTGTTCTTGAGTGTTCATCATCTGTTCTTATCAAAGAATACAACCCAACAACTTTTTGATCTCCTTTTCAATAGTAAAAGAATAAAAAGGTGGTTTTTGGACTTTTTGATTTACTTTATTCAGCCGAAAGTAAAAGACATACTCAGTACCTAGCATGTGGGTTAGGTGGGTTTGGTGAGTAAAGCATTCAAAGTCAAAAGGTGTTAAAGAGATAATATTGTTTATTCAATATTTAAAGTAATCTGCAGAAAAATTATTCTAAGGCAAAAATTTCTACATAGAATTTCTACTTGAGAATTTCTACATAGAATTTCGACTTGGACAATTTCTACTTGGTGATTTCGACTTGAGCAAAATTTCTACTTAGAGAAATTTCGACTTAGGCAAAAGTTCTACATAAATATTCTACATAGCCTAGTCTTGGGTACTTAGAAACTTTTAGTGACCAGAATTGAGATGGCTCCTAAAAATGCATTCAAGATCCCAATGTTCAACAAAGATCACTATGAAGAATGGGTTTTCAGAATGAGACTATATCTAGAGACTGTTAACCCTGAATATCTGGAAGTCCTTGACAAGGGTAAATTTGTCCCAATGGCAGTTATTCCTTCACATACGGAAGGAGGAGTGGTTATACCACCTCGATCTGAGCCTAAAAAGGTCTCAGATTTTTCGGATGCTGACAAGGAACAAATAGCTTATGATACTGCCATACGACAAACCTTGATGGAATCTCTTGATCATGAAATGTTTAACATAGTCAAAGGTCTGACTACAGCAAAGAAGATTTGGGACAAGATAGAAGTTGTCATGGAAGGATCTGCAGAGGTCAGAAGCAACAAAACACTCATACTCAAGATGGAGTATGACACCTTTAGAATACGAAAAGGAGAAGGCATAACAGACGTCTACCTACGATTCAGTCAGTTGGTATTGGATTTGAATCTGAGAGGTGTGACTCTCCCCATGGTTGAAACAAATACGAGATATCTGAGGAACCAGCCAAAAAGCATTGAGCATAGGGTCTACGCAATCAGAGAAACCAGAGATTTGCATACAACTTCTCTGGAAGAGTATTATGGAATATTAAAGACCTATGAGCTGGAAACTCTTCAAGATCAAGCATGGGACAATGATTCAAAGGGAAAAGAAAGTGCATCAGGATTAGTTGCTGATGAGGAAGAGTCTAAGAAGGCAATGGTTGCAGCAAAGCCTAAATCATCACTTGCACCACATCAAGTTGATAATGATGACGAGTGCGCATCTGACAGTGATGATGACTACTACACCCAAGAAGAGCTGGACAACATGGACGATAGTGTCGTGGCATACATGGCAAGGAAGTTCAGCAACATGAGATTTAGAAAGAGCAACCGACCACAGAGAAAATCTTCATCTTATTATCGGGCTGCTAAGGGTGGTGGTAGTTCGTCAGGCTACAAAGGAAAAGGCAAGAATACCAGCTACAAATCTCCTTTGGATTTCAAAATGAAGTTCAAATGCTATAATTGTGGTGAAGCTGGACACTTTGCCTCGGACTGCAAAAAGCCTAGACAGACTTATCCAAAAGAAACATTTGAAGCTCTCAAAAGCAACTATGAAGCACTGTTGAAGGAAAGACATGGAAAACGAGCTTTATTGGTGACAGAAGGAAGAGCTTGGGATGATTCAGATGAGGAAGACGTTACTCATGTAGCGAACTTTGCGCTCATGGCTGAGACATCAGAGGAACCAGAGGTACCAGTTCTGACTCTTAAAGTAGAAATGTCTATTGATGATTATAAAGAACAGAACGGGGCTCTTAGTGAAGAGATCTATATGTTGTGCAAAAGCCTAGACTCTTCTCAAAAGGAACAGAAAACACTTGTTGCCAAATGCAGAATGCTTGAGGCAAAAGTGGAAGAGCTAGAGGCTGCTTGCACTGTAGATACTTCTCTAAGAGACTTTATTAAATCTCTGGAACACAAGCTCGTCCTTAAGGAAGAAGTAGAAGCATGTCTTAGGAACAATCTAGCTGAGTTAGAAACTAAATGCGAAGCATACAAACTAGCTGCTAGTAAAGTGTATGTAGATAATGACACATTTAAGAAAATAACTGGAGTAGGTATAGGGCTTGATTATTCTGACCTTCCTAAGAAAGAAGGAAAGAGACCTATTGACCCTAGTTCCAGTGACCTTAAACAGGAAACACCTAGAATTCTTAAATCGGCTGTCAAACCTATCTACAAACATCTTGTTCCTAGAATTGAAGAAGAAGAGACTGAATTGATAGCTAGATATGAGATTGAGATGGAAGATCGCCAGAAAGAACAACCTGTAACTCCTATCAAACAAGTTAAAATCAATTTCCCTAGAGATGAATCTAGACTAGGATTAGGAGCTAAGGCTGTTAAACAACAAGGAAAGAGAGAGAAAGGCATAAAAGAGGTTAAGGCTGAACGAATAAAGAAAGCATGTTATCATTGTAAATCTACTGAACATCTTTCTTATGCATGCAAAGCTAACATGAATGTTCCTGTTGCACATGCCATGCCTACCACACATACAATGAATAATCTGCATCAGAATCATGCACAGTGTGGTCAACCTAACTGTATGCCATGCACTTTTAATATCATGCAAACTTTTGTGCATTTAATGAATGCATCTAGCCAGTCATGCTCAAATACTGTTGCTAGTTCAAATATCAAGAAAAAGTATGGTAGAGCCAAGACTGTCAGTCCTCCTAAAGTTAGGAGTGACAAACCTTCTCCTAAGACTGACAAATCTGTCAAGTCTGAGAAAGGAAAGGAGATAGTCGAAAGCTCTAGTAATGTGAAGAAAAGTGCATCTCCTGTTGTTAAATCTGTTGATTCTCGATCTTATCGAAAAGCCGGGCCCAATCAAAGTTGGGTTCCGAAGAATGTCTAACCAATCTGTCATTGCAGGGCATTAAGCAGAATAGAAATAAAGTTATATGGGTGCTAGACAGTGGAGCATCGAGGCATATGACTGGAAACAAGTCCCTGCTTACAGAGTTGGTTATGAAGGCTGGCCCTTATGTTACCTTTGGAGATGACAGCATAGGTGTGACTAAGGGATATGGCAAACTGAAAACTGGCAATGTCATCATTGAAGATATTTCCTATGTTGAGGGACTAAAGCACAATCTGTTGAGTATAAGTCAATTCTGTGACAAAGGTTACGAAATTGTCTTCAACAAGAAAGGTGTCTCAATCACTCACATCAAGGAAGGCTCACTAGCTTTGAGAGGAGTCCGAAAGGCAGATCTTTTTGTTGCAGATATGGATTCAGCAAATCAGGATGAGGTCACCTGTTTCTATAGCAAAGCCTCGGATGATGAAAGCTGGTTATGGCACAAAAAGCTATCTCACTTAAACTTCAAAACGATGAATGCTCTCGCGAGGCGAGAATTGGTGAGAGATCTACCTCAAATGGAGTTCGCTCCGAAAGGACTCTGTGAAGCTTGTGAAATGGGAAAGTCGAAGCGAGCATCGCATAAAAGCAAAGAAATTTCTAGTATTACTGAGCCTCTACAACTTCTTCATATGGATTTGTTTGGCCCAGTGAATGTCCTATCTTTGTCTAGGAAAAGATATGCTTTGGTAATCGTGGATGACTTCTCCAAGTATACATGGGTATTGTTCGCAATGACGAAAGACGAAGTACCTTTCTTAATCATTGATCACATCACTCAAATTGAGAATGTTTCAACACTTACTGTGAAGACGATTAGATCAGACAATGGCACTGAATTCAAAAACGCAGTGCTAAATGACTTCTGTGTATCTAAGGGAATACGTCGTCAGTATTCAGCCCCGAGAACTCCACAGCAAAATGGAGTAGTTGAAAGGAAGAATAGAACTCTGGTTGAAGCAGCAAGAACTTTGTTGTATGATTCAAAACTTCCTTTTGTATTTCTGGGCCGAAGCAGTGAGTACCGTTTGTTACACTCAAAATAGAACCTTGATCATAAAAGATAAAGAAAAGACACCATGTGAGCTAATGAACAACAGAAGACCAACAATCAAATACTTTCATGTCTTCGGAGCAAAATGCTATGTGCTTATAGATGATGAAAATCTAGGCAAGTTTGCAGCAAAAGCTCGTGAAGGAATCTTTGTTGGTTACTCTACAGACGTGGTGGCAGCTTATAGAGTGTTCTTGGTGAATGATCGAAAAGTGACTGAAAGTTACAACGTCAGATTCGACGATACCAAACTCTCATCAATTTCAAGAGATTCTAGTGAACCTGAGTCCCTAAAATTTCAGAATCTGGACTTAGAAGATCTTGAAGATGAACCTGAGTTGGTTGTTCCATTAAATGTTCCAAGCGTACGTGAAGAACCTGAGTCTAGTGAACGAGCTAATTCTACAAGATCAGGAGAGACTTCTTCAGTACCAACCGGCAACAACTCAGGGGGAGTAAATAGCAGCTCAAGGACTACTGTTCAAGGCTCGAGTCGAGTTGACTCTAGTTCTGTAGGAGCTGGCACTAACTCAGGGGGAGTTAGTGAAAATATTCAAAGTAGTCAGCACCCCAACTCAGAAAGTCAAGCTGAATCATCTAGACAATTTCCAGGTGAACGAGTATGGAATAGAGACCATCCGTTTGAGTTAATTATTGGTGATCCAGATGCTGGTGTGACTACTAGAAGAACTGCAAGAGCTGACATGGCTAATATCTCCTTATATTCTGGGTTCTTATCCAAGCTTGAACCTAAAGAAATAGAAGAAGCTCTTGGCGATGCTGATTGGGTGATTGCAATGCAAGAGGAACTCAATCAGTTTGAAAGGCAGAAAGTTTGGAAACTGGTACCCCGACCAAAGAACAAATCCGTAATTGGAGCTAGGTGGGTATTCAGAAATAAACTGGATGAAAACGGACTTGTAACACGAAACAAGGCTCGTTTGGTTGCAAAAGGTTATTCTCAGCGAGAAGGAATTGATTATGATGAAACCTATGCACCAGTTGCAAGACTTGAGGCAGTCAGGATGTTCTTGGCATTTGCAGCACATAAGAACTTCAAGGTATTCCAGATGGACGTGAAAAGTGCCTTCCTGAACGGAGAGTTAGAAGAAGAAGTGTATCTGGAACAGCCGCCCGGCTTCGTTGATCCAGAACATGCAGATTTTGTGTATCTACTCTTCAAATCTGTCTATGGCCTCAGGCAATCCCCAAGGCGATGGTATGAAACCCTATCTCTATTCTTAATTGAAAATGGTTTTGTTAGGGGAGTAATTGATAAAACATTGTTCTATAAAGTTGTGAGAAATGACTTAATACTTGTTCAAGTATATGTGGACGATATTATTTTTGGGTCATCAAATGAGCGCTTGTGCGAGAAATTTGCCAAGCTAATGCAGGAAAAATATGAGATGAGCATGATGGGAGAGCTGTCCTTCTTCCTTGGATTACAGATCAGTCAGAGAAAAGATGGTATCTTTATCTGTCAATCCAAGTACGTAAGAGATTTACTCAAGAAGTATAATCTAGAAGATGCATCAGCAGCTAAGACTCCCATGGCAACAGCCACGAAGCTTGATGAAGACAAATCAGGTAAATCAGTTGACATCACAAGCTATCGAGGTATGATTGGCTCACTCCTCTATTTAACTGCAAGTAGACCAGATATAATGTTCGCAACTTGTTTATGTGCAAGGTTCCAAGCGGATCCTAGAGAATCACATCTCGTAGCCGTCAAAAGAATTTTTAGGTATCTCAAGGGCACACCAAATCTAGGGATTTGGTACCCAAGAGATACAGGCTTTAATCTTATTGGCTATTCGGATTCAGACTATGCAGGTTGCAGGATTGATAGGAAAAGCACATCTGGTGCTTGCCAATTTCTTGGCAGAAGATTGGTGTCCTGGCAAAGTAAAAAGCAACATACAGTATCTACTTCTACTGCTGAAGCTGAGTACATTGCTGCTGGAAGCTGTGTAGCTCAAATACT
The DNA here is from genome assembly GCA_036435485.1 of Saposhnikovia divaricata. Taxonomy (NCBI): domain Eukaryota; kingdom Viridiplantae; phylum Streptophyta; class Magnoliopsida; order Apiales; family Apiaceae; genus Saposhnikovia; species Saposhnikovia divaricata. Next base: position 22,212,787 of record CM071595.1, read on the forward strand.
GTGGATGAGGAACCAATTGAAGGATTATGGCATGGAGCACAAGAAAATTCCAATCATGTGTGACAACACAAGTGCCATTGCCATAACCAACAATCCTGTAGATCACTCAAGAACCAAGCATATTGACATCAGGTATCATTTCATAAGAGAACATGTCGAGGAGGGGACTGTGGAGCTACATTTTGTGCCCACAATGCAACAAATTGCAGATATATTCACCAAACCTCTTGATGAAGCAACATTCAATAGGTTGGTTGGTGAATTGGGAATGCTTAACACAAGTTAGTAAAGCCTTCTATCTGTAAAATCCATGTTTATGTTTGTATGTGCAAGCTAATCAATCATTATGTGCTTAGACTTTAAAATGCCTAATTAATGATTGTTATAGGTTGCATATAGTATGATTTTGCATGAATTCATTGTGTTTTAAGTGTCTTTTATAGCACAAATCTGTGAATTTATGCTTGTTAGATTGCATGATCATAGGGGGAGTTAAATTCATAATAGTCTAAATATTGCATGATTTTTAGATGAATTTACCTGTGTTTTTCATGTAATTAGAGGCCTTAGAATTATCAAGGAATGTTTTAATTATGTCATATTTTAAAATCCTTGAATTGATATTTATATTAATTTGGCAAAATTAATTGTTGAGTTTTTCAAAGAAAAATTGTCAAATTATTCTAAGTATCTTCAAAATTTCGAGTTAGTCTCTATCTCGAAACTCATGTAGAAATTCGACTTGAATTTCGACTTGAGCGTCCAGGGTGAAGTTTTGAAAATTCTAAGTCTGGGAAGAATTTCGAGTTAGTACCTATCTCGAAATTCATCTCGAAATTCGACTTAGAGTTCGAGTTCGAGTTACCAGTGTGCCTAGTTCTATCTTCAAAATATTCGAGATAAAGTCTATCTTGAATTTTATCTCTAAGGTTGAGATGAGGTTTCCATAAAGGGAATATTTTGAAAAGAACTGAGAATTAACTTCGAGTTAGTCTATCTCGAAATTTATCTCGAAGTTCGACTTGATGTTCGAGATAGAGTTCTTAGTCTATCTCGAAACTCAACTCGAATTTCGACTTGGTGTTCGAGATAGAGTTCTCAGTTAAGCTAAAGGGAATTTTTCGAGTTACACTCCTAACTCGAAACATATCTTGAATTACCCTGGACTTTTTGATTCAAGGAAATATTTTGGAAAGAATTTGAGATTAACTTCGAGTTAGTCTATCTCGAACTTTATCTCGAAGTTCGACTTGATGTTCGAGATAGAGTTCTTAGTCTATCTCGAAACTCAACTCGAATTTCGACTTGATGTTCGAGATAGACTCTAACTCGAAAAGTATCTTGAATTTTCTTTTTTCCAAGTTTACTACAAATCAATAATGTTCAAGATAGTATTTCCCTATAGTTTCTGCTGTAATTTTGGTTAAAGTGCTTCTTTGTGCATAATTGTCCGAGTTAACTTCTATCTCGAACTTTATCTCGAAGTTCGACTTGATGTTCGAGATAGAAAAGTTCGAGATAGAAAAGTTCGAGATAGAGTTCGACTTAGATGTCCCCTGTATGGACTTAGTACTTTTCACATTTTTTAACAGGGACATTTTTGTCATTTCTCATTCACCTATATATACATCTCTAACTCGATGCCTAAATTCACTTTACCTAATTCTAATTTTCAGCAGCCGTTTCACAAGAACAGTGCGATTTTACTAATTACATACCTTTGATCCTTGTTTTTGTGATTAAACTCGTACTAATCACGAATTACTGCCGATTTGTTGACTGCTATTATCTGTGTTAACAGTAATCTTTGTGTTAGTGTGTTTTGTGAACATCCATACACGCGCATATACATACACACGAACACATATTGTTTGTGTACTGTTCATAAACACGATTCCATTTTCTCCATCTATAAACACACACGATTCCACTGGTATACACAAGAAATAGTAATTGGTTGTTGAATTGAATCCCGTAGTTTGATTTCTCAGATTCCGTTTGGTGTTCTTGAAAAATTAAAAGGGTTACAATTCTCTTTTGTAATTCGGAAAATTAATTGTTTTTCAAAATTAAAATAAAAAATTCACATCTTTTAAAAGAAAAACATTTAATCAAAATGGCTCACCAATTTTCCCTTGCTAAAAACAATTTTTATAATATTTCTACGGAAATTGGTGATCAACTCCCGCGGTTTAAGTTTTGGATACGATTTCTCAATTTGTATTCCAAAGCTAGCCAAGCTTTTACTGCTAAACCTACACTAGTACATGATGCTTTACAGCAATTATGGACAAGTGCGGTTACTTTTGGGAGTAAATCAACCCCCTACGGTTTCAGGTTTACCTTAGCAGGTCAGGAATATGAGGTGACAGAACAAATTGTCAACAGAGTTCTAGGATTCCCCATTAAAGATGCCTATGATCCAGAACCTACTGCTGCAGAACGCCTCAGATTCTTTGAAGAAATTGGATGTTATCCTACAAAAGGCCCAATCACGGGAAATATCCAAAAGCAATTCTTCCATGCGGAATGGAATTACTTTTTCGAGGCCATCACAAGATGTTTTCGGGCACGCGAAAAAGACTTTCATCAAATTCCGATTCCCATGCAAACCTTTGCAGTAGCCCTGGCAAGAGAACTGGATATAAACTATGGACGCATAGTTCTCTCTGAGATAGTGGCCTCAATGGGATCCCTTGCAAGCAGAGACCTCTCTACCACTGATGTCGTCTGCTGGTTTCCTCGGTTTCTTCAAATGCTAATCAATGACTTAATACCGAAGGATGCTCTTGCTATTAGACAGGGATTTGCCAGAAGCCCCACATCTGAATCGCTGGGGATGGGCACTAAGTCACTTGCAACCATTGCTAATCAGGATAAACATCAAGGTAAACCAATGTCTACTCCTGAAAATATTCAAATGTGGCTTAGATATGATGCAGGAGTTACCAATTTGGAGGCATCATCACAAGTCTCATCACATGCTCAAAATCCATCTGTTCATGCTGAGGCATTTGATGAGATTCCGGATGAGGAAAGCGATGATGCACAAGGTAAACAATCAGGTAATCTCTCTCTGCATACTATTCATTCCTCCTCCTATGTTTCTGATTCCGCGACCCGAGAGACTGCTAACCCGCAGGATCTATCCCAGGGTAAGAGCCATATTTCTGACTCTGAGTCTGATACACATTCCTATTCTTTATCACCCCTGTTAACGGAAGTCAGAAAACCAGCACGTATATTTATACAAGATGATGAGGAGAATGAACCCGAAGAGCAGCAACTTATTCGCAAGAAAGCCAAACTTTTCCACGCTGCTACTTCACAACCACAGTCAAACCCTAGCGTGTCACACGCAACCACTCCACCTCACGCGAGTGGTTCACCCCTTGAACATTCTGCACATAGGGATTTTGATTTTGGTGAGGAGGATGTGCCTCTTGATGATACTGTTGCTTCAAGAGGACATGAAGTATTAAGAACTTCAGCCGTACCTTCACCGGTACGTACTGATGCTGCAAAGAGGATCGGTTATGATGTCGTACAAGGACACTTTGCAGCCTCTCAGACTGAGATTCCAACTCAGGAACAAACAGAATTTGATCCTATAACTGTCAACAACATTTCTTATCAATTTTCTGCAGGTACTGCTTCACTATTTGGATCAATCATTGAAGACATACACGAGTGTGAGACAGGGAGTGTGTGTGAGAGGTTAGGGAGAGAGGGACCTTCATTTTTAAGGCCCGAAACCGAGCGCCAAATACCAACAGAACGTGTATTAGAGCGAGGTCACCTAAACCAAACACCGTCCCTTAATATTGAAAATTTTGATACTCGTATGACTTCAATGGAACATCAGATGAGGCAGTTCGGGCAAACAATGGGGCAGTTCGGGATCAATATTGGAAACAACCAAAGGGCTCTAGACGACTACGCAGCAAGAATGGCAAGTCAAGCTACAGCTTTTGATGATTTGACAAATAAGGTCAATGACTTGGGCCATGCTGGTGGAGTCTTGGGAAGCACTCTCAATGAGAGGATGGGGGCATTGGAGTCTACAATGCATACAATGACTGTGGAGATCAGTAGAATGATGTTCGCAGTCAGGAGTTTTGTGCCCCCGGAGTGCTTCGAGTCGGAACAACCTCCCCCCGATGCTGGAGCAGGTGGTGCAGGTGGTGCTAGTGGAGCGGGAGCCTCTGGTTCTGGTTTTGGAGGTTCCTATGCAACTGGTGGATCTGAAGACCATGGTGGAGCTCAGGATAACTCACCTAAGGGGGAGAGTGGAAAGGAGACGAGACAGCAGGCAGTTCACATCGAAGAAATTGAAGAACCCGCTGATCTTGTCAAGGAACCAGAAGTTGAGCCGTCTGTTGCTGAAGAGGCTCTGAGGAGGAGAAAGGGTAAGGCAATAATGGTTGAAGAAGATGAACCAGTTATTGACCTGAGTCATCAGGAAACAGTACAGGAGGTACTAGACTCAGATTCTGATATGGAAGACGTACCTTTCGCACATGCTGTAAAGCGATCTTTGAAGGAACAAGGTGGAGGTGCTGGTATGTCTTTCGGAATGCCTGAAGAAGATCCTATTGATGAAGAAACCCTGCAGTCTCAACAGTTAGCCTTGGAACAAGCTCAGTTCCATAAAATGAAGATGATGCAAGAACATGCTGCGTTCCTAGAACAGAAGGTGGAGCTACAAGGGAAGCAGTATGAGTATGAGCTTGCAAGGCTAGCCAATCCTCAAGTTGATCTGGACAAAAGAAGGATAGGGCAGAAATGGGATGAAGCAAGGAAGATAATGATGGGACCATGTGCAAAAGGAGTTCATAACAAGGATGCAGATGATCTGTTCTACAACTTGAATTTGCAGAATCCAATGACTGGGGACTATATAAATGCTTTGAAGAGATTAATTTCTAAAGTCAGGGTTGGATACAATGCAAATCTTAAGGAGTGGCAGGTTATCTTGTCTTTGGTAGAAGGAGTCCCAACATCTTTCCTATATGTGGATGACCAATTCATAATGAGGAGATCTGCGTCAGAGTTGTTCTTGCTAGCGACTAAAATTCAGTACTCTCAATCTGAGGAGCTAAGCATTCTGTACAGGGATCAGTTAATGCAGCTAGCAGAGGACAAGGGTCCAGAATTCTCAGCTTATCCAAATTTTGTCCGGATGGTGGTTCAAGGAAAGATGAAGAGGGTGAGCATGGAGGAAAAGGACTTAATGGAACTTTCAGTGGAATCTCTTAAAGCCGTATGTAGACAAATGATGGGTAAGGGATTCGCGTCTGAGCTTAAAGACAAATCTGTAAGGATCATTGAAAGAGTCATATTCTTGAAGAGCAATGAGGTGTGGAAGTGTGATGTCATTGCTCCAAACCCTCTCGACAACGTGAAGATTGAGCCGGAGCTGATAGAAAAGAAATGGAATATTCTTCAAGCAATGAAGAATGTAGATGAAGCTTTGACTCTTCCTTCTGGAGAACTGGAACAAGGAGAAATAAGGGAGGCAGTTGGCGTTCCAGGGAAAGATAGTGTATACTGGATACACTCTTATGCTGATGATACAGCTGATGCCTTAGCATACATAGATGCAGACCAGAAACAAACACTCTTGCATATGAGTAGACAATGGCTGCTACAGACTCAAGATGCTGCATTTCTAGAGAAAGTGTTATATGTGTTCAAATGGGGCGAAGTGGAAGACAAGTTTGTTGAAGAAAAGCAGAGACTCGTGAGTTACCTGTCTGAAGTAATTGTGGAGAAGAAGCGAATGGAGCGAGATGCAGCTAGTGTCTATAGTACTGACCGTGTCAAGGGCTACCCCAAGATGATATATCGTTATCTCAAAGCCACTAAATCTCATTGGAAACCTCAGCTCATAATGAAGAACTTTGAGGAAATTCCAAAGATCAGGACTACTCAGGAGGTTGATAAACTCAGAAGGCTTTTCAAACATCCTAACCCAGAGCCCAGGAACCCTCTAGAAATGGAAGCTGTAAGTCTGTTGAATGCTAGGTGGAAGCAGCTTCACGATCCAGTGTACAAGAAAGAACAGCAGCAGAAGGAGAAGCGCAAAAGGCAGAAAGAAGAGAGAGACCAAGCTGCTGAAGCTAGAAAGAGGAAACGGAATTAGGGTTAAAGGTCAGAGTGGTGTGAACTTGAAGTTGGAAAAACTTCATGTCTTTCGGTTGCTTTAACTCACTTGAGGAAATTCACCTTAGAGTGAATCCAATAAGGTGATATAAGTTTGACTAGAAGGTATGAAATAATCCAGGTGATAGGAATCATTCAAATGATCTTTAATTCGAGGTTCGAATTCTGTTTCTAGTGTTTATGTTCTTTGTATTGTTTTCATGTAAATTTCAATTGTAAATTATTCAAGACTGTAATGTTAATTATCTTTTCTCGTCTCATTGTTTAGTTGAGTTATCCTTCATTAATTTGAATGTCATTGTTAGACAATCAAATTGGGGGAGATTGAAAGGCAGAGTGTATAAACTTGTAACACTATAACTAATGTAACTCAAACTAAAGGAAAAGATACTTAACCAGAAGACAATCAAGAACAGGAAGTCACAAGAAATCAACACTAAATGAAGACAAGGTAATTGATACAATTAAACATGCTAACTATGATCAAGCCAAGAAGAAATCATTGAGAGAAGTTCAAGTCAAAGTTGTTCATGCCTCAGTGATTTGATAAATCAAGAATCAAGATCATAACTATCAGTATCAATAAGACCAACTGATTTCAAGTGAAGAAGAAGGAAAGCAAATATTGGAAAGCCAAGTTATTCAGTGAATATGGTAATTTATTCAAGAAGCAGAAACACTATCAAGACTAGTCACTTATGAACCAGACCAGTGCATCAAGTGTCAGGACATTGATAGCAAGTTTATGTCAGTAATAAAGAACCATGTTCAAGAGCTTGTTGAAGAATAAAGAAGACATGAAGATATCACAAGTTCAAGATGTGCATTGAAGTTTCAAGTTGAAGACCAGAATATTTTCTAAGTACTAAATGTTCTGGATGGCTAAGTAGAAATTCTCAAGTAGAAGTTCTACTTAGGAATTTCGAGATAGCCAAGTAGAAGTTCCACTTAGGAATTTCGAGATAGCCAAGTAGAAATTCTCAAGTAGAAGTTCTACTTAGGTGCAGCTTCAACATGACACATGGCATCTTCTGATTGGCAGATTTCCAAGCTTTCAAGATAAGGCAAGAATTATGTGGACATCATTGGGCCACGTACATCTTAGTCTTTGAAGACTACAGGACATAGATTACATGTAGTATAAATAGAAGTACTTGTGTAATGTTTTAGTTAGTGAGCAATTCTAGAGAAAAACACAAGAGAAAAAGAGAGAGTGCATTCACAGAGCTTAGTATCATTCACTTCTCTCTCAACTTCTGTTATACTTTGTAATGAATGTTGTAGCAACCCTTTCAAGTTATATATAAAGAAATATATTCCTTGAATCTGTGTGTTCATTTATTGCATCGTTTTTATTGCTTCTCATATTCGAAAAGTTGTATTCACCCCCCCTCTACAAGACATTTGGACCTAACAAATCTACTGATTTCCACAGCCATTGTATGCATTGTAGACTCCAATGCCCCCATCCTCTCATTGAGAGTGCTTCCCAAGACACCACCAGCATGGCCCAAGTCATTGACCTTATTTGTCAAATCATCAAAAGCTGTAGCTTGACTTGCCATTCTTGCTGCGTAGTCGTCTAGAGCCCTTTGGTTGTTTCCAATATTGATCCCGAACTGCCCCATCGTCTGCCCGAACTGCCTCATCTGATTTTCCATTGAAGTCATACGCGTATCAAGATTTTCAGTGTTAAGGGACGGTGTTTGGTTTAGGTGACCTCGCTCTAATACTCGTTCTGTTGGTATTTGACGCTCGATTTCGGGCCTTGAAAATGAAGGTCCCTCTCTCCCTAACCTCTCACACACATTCCCTGTCTCACGCTCGTGTATGTCTTCAATGATTGATCCAAATAATGAAGCAGTACCTGCAGAAAATTGATAAGAAATGTTGTTGACAGTTATGGGATCAAATTCTGTTTGTTCCTGAGTTGGAATCTCAGGCTGAGAGGCTACAAAGTGTCCTTGTACGACATCAGAACCGATCCTCTTTGCAGCATCAGTACGTACCGGTGAAGGTACGGCTGAAGTTCTTAAGACTTCATGTCCTCTTGAAGCAACAGTATCTTCAAGAGGCACATCATCCTCACCAAAATCAAAATCCCTATGTGCAGAATGTTCAAGGGGTGAACCACTCGCGTGAGGTGGAGTGGTTGCGTGTGACACGCTAGGGTTTGACTGTGGTTGTGAAGTAGCAGCGTGGAAAAGTTTGGCTTTCTTTCGAATAAGTTGCTGCTCTTCGGGTTCACTCTCCTCATCATCTTGTATATATATACGTGCTGGTTTTCTGACTTCCGTTAACAGGGGTGATAGAGAATAGGAATGTGTATCAGACTCAGAGTCAGAAATATGGCTCTTACCCTGGGATAGATCCTGCGGGTTAGCAGTCTCTTGGGTCGCGGAATCAGAAACATAGGAGGAGGAATGAATAGTATGCAGGGAGAGATTACCTGATTGATTACCTTGTGCATCATCGCTTTCCTCATCAGGAATCTCATCAAATGCCTCAGCATGAATAGATGGATTTTGAGAATGTGATGAGACTTGTGATGACGCCTCCAAATTGGTAACTCCTGCATCATATCTAAGCCACATTTGAATATTTTCAGGAGTAGACATTGGTTTACCTTGATGTTTATCCTGATTAGCAATGGTTGAAAGTGACTTAGTGCCCATCCCTAGCGATTCAGATGTGGGGCTTCTGGCAAATCCCTGTCTAATAGCAAGAGCATCCTTCGGTATTAAGTCATTGATCAGCATTTGAAGAAACCGAGGAAACCAGCAGACAACATCATTTGTAGTGAGGTCTCTGCTTGCAAGGGATCCCATTGAGGCCACTATCTCAGAGAGAACTATGCGTCCATAGTTTATATCCAGTTCTCTTGCTAGGGCAACTGCAAAGGTTTGCATTGGAATTGGAATTTGATGAAAGTCTTTTTCGCGTGCCCGAAAACATCTTGTGATGGCCTCGAAAAAGTAATTCCATTCCGCATGGAAGAATTGCTTTTGGATATTTCCTGTGATTGGGCCTTTTGGAGGATAACATCCAATTTCTTCAAAGAATCTGAGGCGTTCTGCAGCAGTAGGTTCTGGATCATAGGCATCTTTAATTGGGAATCCCAGAACTCTGTTGACAATTTGTTCGGTCACCTCATATTCCTGACCCGCTAAGGTAAACCTGAAACCGTAGGGGGTTGATTTACTCCCAAAAGTAACCGCACTAGTCCATAATTGCTGTAAAGCATCATGTACTAGTGTAGGTTTAGCAGTAAAAGCATGGCTAGCTTTGGAATACAAATTGAGAAATCGTATCCAAAACTTAAACCGCGGGAGTTGATCACCAATTTCCGTAGAAATATTATAAAAATTGTTTTTAGCAAGGGAAAATTGGTGAGTCATTTTGATTAAATGTTTTTCTTTAAAAAGATGTGATTTTTTTTTTAATTCTGAAAAACAAATAATTTACGAATTAAATGATGTATCCCTTTTAATTTATCAAAAAGAACAAAAGTCCCTTAGAGAAAATTAAACTACGGGATGAACAATCAAAAACCAATGACCAAATCTGAATATTCAAAGAAGATGAATATTCGTGTGTACCAGTGAAATCGTGTGTGTTTATGAATGGTGAATATGGAATTGCGTTTTATGAACAGTACACAAATACTATATGTTCGTGTGTATGTATATGCGCGTGTATATTGATGAACACAAAACACACCCACACAAAGATTAAGGATAACACAGTCAAGATTAGTCCAAAAATTGGCAGTAATTCGTGATTAGTACGAGTTTAATCACAAAAACAAGGGTTAATAGTATGAAGTCTGTGAAATCGCACTGTTCTTGTGAAACGGCTGCTGTGAAAAAGAAATTAGGTAAAGTGAATTAGGCATCGAGTTAGAGATGTATATATAGATGAATGTAAAATGACAAAAATGTCCCTGTTAAAAAATGTGAAAAGTACTAAGTCCATACAGGGGACATCTAAGTCGAACTCTATCTCGAACATTTCTATCTCGAACATCTCTATCTCGAACATCAAGTCGAACTTCGAGATAAAGTTCGAGATACAGGTTAACTCGAACAATTATGCACAAATAAGCACTTTAACCAATATTACAGCAGAAACTATAGGGAAATCCTATCTTGAAGATTAATGAATTGTAGTAAACTTGGAAAAATTCCCTTCTAAGAAAGACAAGGAAATTCAAGATACTTTTCGAGTTAGAGTCTATCTCGAACATCAAGTCGAAATTCGAGTTGAGTTTCGAGATAGACTAAGAACTCTATCTCGAACATCAAGTCGAAATTCGAGTTGAGTTTCGAGATAGACTAACTCGAAGTTAATCTCAAATTCTTTCCAAAATACCCCCTTGAACCAAAAAGTACAGGGTAATTCAAGATATGTTTCGAGTTAGGAGTGTAACTCGAAAAATTCCCTTTAGCTTAACTGAGAACTCTATCTCGAACACCAAGTCGAAATTCGAGTTGAGTTTCGAGATAGACTAAGAACTCTATCTCGAACATCAAGTCGAAATTCGAGTTAAGTTTCGAGATAGACTAACTCGAAATTAATTCTCAGTTCTTTTCAAAATATTCCCTTAATGGAAACCTCATCTCAACCTTTGAGATAAAATTCGAGATAGACTTTATCTTGAATATTTTGAAGATAGAACTAGGCACACTGGTAACTCGAACTCGAACTCTAAGTCGAATTTCGAGATGAATTTCGAGATAGCCAACTCGAAATTCTTCCCAGACTTAGAATTTTCAAAACTTCACTCTGACAGCTTAAGTCGAAATTCAAGTCGAATTTCTAGATGAGTTTCGAGATAGAACCTAACTCGAAATATTGAAGTTTTTTAATTCTAAGGCCTCTAATTACATGAAACTCATAGGTAAATTCATCTAAAAATCATGCAATATTTAGAATATTATGAATTTAACTCCCCCTATGATCATGCAATCTAACAAGCATAAATTCACAGATTTGTGCTATAAAAGACACTTAAAACAAAATGAATTCATGCAAAAACACACTATATGCAACCTATAACAATCATTGATTAGGCATATTAAAGTCTAAGCACATAATGATTGAGTAGCTTGCACATACAAACATAAACATGGATTTTACAGATAGAGGGCTTTACTAACTTGTGTTAAGCATTCCCAATTCACCAACCAACCTATTGAATGTTACTTCATCAAGAGGTTTGGTGAATATATCTGTAATTTGTTGCATTGTGGGCACAAAATGTAGCTCCACAGTCCCCTCCTCGACATGTTCTCTTATGAAATGATACCTGATGTCAATATGCTTGGTTCTTGAGTGATCTACATGATTGTTGGTTATGGCAATGGCACTTGTGTTGTCACACATGATTGGAATTTTCTTGTGCTCCATGCCATAATCTTTCAGTTGGTTCCTCATCCACAGTATTTGAGCTACACAGCTTCCAGCAGCAATGTACTCAGCTTCAGCAGTAGAAGTAGATACTGTATGTTGCTTTTTACTTTGCCAGGACACCAATCTTCTGCCAAGAAATTGGCAAGCACCAGATGTGCTTTTCCTATCAATCCTGCAACCTGCATAGTCTGAATCCGAATAGCCAATAAGATTAAAACCTGTATCTCTTGGGTACCAAATCCCTAGATTTGGTGTGCCCTTGAGATACCTAAAAATTCTTTTGACGGCTACGAGATGTGATTCTCTAGGATCCGCTTGGAACCTTGCACATAAACAAGTTACGAACATTATATCTGGTCTACTTGCAGTTAAATAGAGGAGTGAGCCAATCATACCTCGATAGCTTGTGATGTCAACTGATTTACCTGATTTGTCTTCATCAAGCTTCGTGGCTGTTGCCATGGGAGTCTTAGCTGCTGATGCATCTTCTAGATTATACTTCTTGAGTAAATCTCTGACGTACTTGGATTGACAGATGAAGATACCATCTTTTCTCTGACTGATCTGTAATCCAAGGAAGAAGGACAGCTCTCCCATCATGCTCATCTCATATTTTTCCTGCATTAGCTTGGCAAATTTCTCGCACAAGCGCTCATTTGATGACCCAAAAATAATATCGTCCACATATACTTGAACAAGTATTAAGTCATTTCTCACAACTTTATAGAACAATGTTTTATCAATTACTCCCCTAACAAAACCATTTTCAATTAAGAATAAGGATAGGGTTTCATACCATCGCCTTGGGGATTGCCTGAGGCCATAGACAGATTTGAAGAGTAGATATACAAAATCTGCATGTTCTGGATCAACGAAGCCAGGCGGCTGTTCCAGATACACTTCTTCTTCTAACTCTCCGTTCAGGAAGGCACTTTTCACGTCCATCTGGAAAACTTTGAAGTTTTTATGTGCTGCAAATGCCAAGAACATCCTGACTGCCTCAAATCTTGCAACTGGTGCATAGGTTTCATCATAATCAATTCCTTCTCGCTGAGAATAACCTTTTGCAACCAAACGAGCCTTGTTTCGTGTTACAAGTCCGTTTTCATCCAGTTTATTTCTGAATACCCACCTAGCTCCAATTACGGATTTGTTCTTTGGTCGGGGTACCAGTTTCCAAACTTTCTGCCTTTCAAACTGATTGAGTTCCTCTTGCATTGCAATCACCCAATCAGCATCGCCAAGAGCTTCTTCTATTTCTTTAGGTTCAAGCTTGGATAAGAACCCAGAATATAAGGAGATATTAGCCATGTCAGCTCTTGCAGTTCTTCTAGTAGTCACACCAGCATCTGGATCACCAATAATTAACTCAAATGGATGGTCTCTATTCCATACCCGTTCACCTGGAAATTGTCTAGATGATTCAGCTTGACTTTCTGAGTTGGGGTGCTGACTACTTTGATTATTTTCACTAACTCCCCCTGAGTTAGTGCCAGCTCCTACAGAACTAGAGTCAACTCGACTCGAGCCTTGAACAGTAGTCCTTGAGCTGCTATTTACTCCCCCTGAGTTGTTGCCGGTTGGTACTGAAGAAGTCTCTCCTGATCTTGTAGAATTAGCTTGTTCACTAGACTCAGGTTCTTCATGTACGCTTGGAACATTTAATGGAACAACCAACTCAGGTTCATCTTCAAGATCTTCTAAGTCCAGATTCTGAAATTTTAGGGACTCAGGTTCACTAGAATCTCTTGAAATTGATGAGAGTTTGGTATCGTCGAATCTGACGTTGTAACTTTCAGTCACTTTTCGATCATTCACCAAGAACACTCTATAAGCTGCCACCACGTCTGTAGAGTAACCAACAAAGATTCCTTCACGAGCTTTTGCTGCAAACTTGCCTAGATTTTTATCATCTATAAGCACATAGCATTTTGCTCCGAAGACATGAAAGTATTTGATTGTTGGTCTTCTGTTGTTCATTAGCTCACATGGTGTCTTTTCTTTATCTTTTATGATCAAGGTTCTATTTTGAGTGTAACAAGCGGTACTCACTGCTTCGGCCCAGAAATACAAAGGAAGTTTTGAATCATACAACAAAGTTCTTGCTGCTTCAACCAAAGTTCTATTCTTCCTTTAAACTACTCCATTTTGCTATGGAGTTCTCGGGGCTGAATACTGACGACGTATTCCTTTAGATACACAGAAGTCATTTAGCACTGCGTTTTTGAATTCAGTGCCATTGTCTGATCTAATCGTCTTCATAGTAAGTGTTGAAACATTCTCAATTTGAGTGATGTGATCAATGATTAAGAAAGGTACTTCGTCTTTCGTCATTGCGAACAATACCCATGTATACTTGGAGAAGTCATCCACGATTACTAAAGTATATCTTTTCCTAGACAAAGATAGGACATTCACTGGGCCAAACAAATCCATATGAAGAAGTTGCAGAGGCTCAGTAATACTAGAAATTTCTTTGCTTTTATGCGATGCTCGCTTCGACTTTCCCATTTCACAAGCTTCACAGAGTCCTTTCGGAGCGAACTCCATTTGAGGTAGATCTCTCACCAATTCTCGCCTCGCGAGAGCATTCATCGTTTTGAAGTTTAAGTGAGATAGCTTTTTGTGCCATAACCAACTTTCATCATCCGAGGCTTTGCTGTAGAAACAGGTGACCTCATCCTGATTTGCTGAATCCATATCTGCAACAAAAAGATCTGCCTTTCGAACTCCTCTCAAAGCTAGTGAGCCTTCCTTGATGTGAGTGATTGATACACCTTTCTTGTTGAAGACAATTTCGTAACCTTTGTCACAGAATTGACTTATACTCAACAGATTGTGCTTTAGTCCCTCAACATTGGAAATATCTTCAATGATGACATTGCCAGTTTTCAGTTTGCCATATCCCTTAGTCACACCTATGCTGTCATCTCCAAAGGTAACATAAGGGCCAGCTTTCATAACCAACTCTATAAGCAGGGACTTGTTTCCAGTCATATGCCTCGATGCTCCACTGTCTAGCACCCATATGACTTTATTTCTATTCTGCTTAATGCCCTGCAATGACAGATTGGTTAGACATTGAAAGGCAGAGTGTATAAACTTGTAACACTATAACTAATGTAACTCAAACTAAAGGAAAAGATACTTAACCAGAAGACAATCAAGAACAGGAAGTCACAAGAAATCAACACTAAATGAAGACAAGGTAATTGATACAATTAAACATGCTAACTATGATCAAGCCAAGAAGAAATCATTGAGAGAAGTTCAAGTTAAAGTTGTTCATGCCTCAGTGATTTGATAAATCAAGAATCAAGATCATAACTATCAGTATCAACAAGACCAATTGATTTCAAGTGAAGAAGAAGGAAAGCAAATATTGGAAAGCCAAGTTATTCAGTGAATATGGTAATTTATTCAAGAAGCAGAAACACTATCAAGACTAGTCACTTATGAACCAGACCAGTGCATCAAGTGTCAGGACATTGATAGCAAGTTTATGTCAGTAATAAAGAACCATGCTCAAGAGCTTGTTGAAGAATTAAGAAGACATGAAGATATCACAAGTTCAAGATGTGCATTGAAGTTTCAAGTTGAAGACCAGAATATTTTCTAAGTACTAAATGTTCTGGATGGCTAAGTAGAAATTCTCAAGTAGAAGTTCTACTTAGGAATTTCGAGATAGCCAAGTAGAAGTTCCATTTAGGAATTTCGAGATAGCTAAGTAGAAATTCTCAAGTAGAAGTTCTACTTAGGTGCAGCTTCAACATGACACATGGCATCTTCTGATTGGCAGATTTCCAAGCTTTCAAGATAAGGCAAGAATTATGTGGACATCATTGGGCCACGTACATCTTAGTCTTTGAAGACTACAGGACATAGATTACATGTAGTATAAATAGAAGTACTTGTGTAATGTTTTAGTTAGTGAGCAATTCTAGAGAAAAACACAAGAGAAAAAGAGAGAGTGCATTCACAGAGCTTAGTATCATTCACTTCTCTCTCAACTTCTGTTATACTTTGTAATGAATGTTGTAGCAACCCTTTCAAGTTATATATAAAGAAATATATTCCTTGAATCTGTGTGTTCATTTATTGCATCGTTTTTATTGCTTCTCATATTCGAAAAGTTGTATTCACCCCCCCTCTACAACACATTTGGACCTAACAATTGGTATCAAAGCTATATGTTTAACATACAAAACATAGATCCTTGTGTTGAGTAGAAGAATCGTGAGTTTTCATTTTTCAGATCTACTTTTCATTTTCTCGAAAAGTGTGTTTTAATTCGTTGGTAGTGAAAACTCATCTGAAAAATTATTTAAATACTCCAGGTGTGATTATTTAGCTTGGGTGTATTTTAATTAATTTTTGTGAATTTATCTGGGTTAGTTCATATTTGGTGTTCTTGAGTGTTCATCATCTGTTCTTATCAAAGAATACAACCCAACAACTTTTTGATCTCCTTTTCAATAGTAAAAGAATAAAAAGGTGGTTTTTGGACTTTTTGATTTACTTTATTCGGCCGAAAGTAAAAGACATACTCAGTACCTAGCAAGTGGGTTAGGTGGGTTTGGTGAGTAAAGCATCTAAAGTCAAAAGGTGTTAAAGTGATAATATTGTTTATTCAATATTTAAAGAAATCTGCAGAAAAATTATTCTAAGGCAAAAAGTTCTACATAGAATTTCTACTTGAGAATTTCTACATAGAATTTCGACTTGGACAATTTCTACTTAGTGATTTCGACTTGAGCAAAATTTCTACTTAGAGAAATTTCGACTTAGGCAAAAGTTCTACATAAATATTCTACATAGCCTAGTCTTGGGTACTTAGAAACTTTTAGTGACCAGAATTGAGATGGCTCCTAAAAATGCATTCAAGATCCCAATGTTCAACAAAGATCACTATGAAGAATGGGTTTTCAGAATGAGACTATATCTAGAGACCATTAACCCTGAATATCTGGAAGTCCTTGACAAGGGTAAATTTGTCCCAATGGCAGTTATTCCTTCACATACGGAAGGAGGAGTGGTTATACCACCCCGGTCTGAGCCCAAAAAGGCAGCGGACTTTTCGGATGCTGATAAAGAGCAAATAGCTTTGGATACTGCCGTACGACAAACCTTGATGGAATCTCTTGATCATGAAATGTTCAACATAGTCAAAGGTTTGACTACAGCGAAGAAGATTTGGGACAAGATAGAAGTTGTCATGGAAGGATCTGCAGAGGTCAGAAGCAACAAAACACTCATACTCAAGATGGAGTATGACACCTTTAGAATAAGGAAAGGAGAAGGCATAACAGATGTCTACCTACGATTCAGTCAGTTGGTATTGGATTTGAATCTGAGAGGTGTGACTCTCCCCATGGTTGAAACAAATACGAGATATCTGAGGAACCAGCCAAAAAGCATTGAGCATAGGGTCTACGCAATCAGAGAAACCAGAGATTTGCATACAACTTCTCTGGAAGAGTATTATGGAATATTAAAGACCTATGAGCTGGAAACGCTTCAAGATCAAGCATGGGACAATGATTCAAAGTCAAAAGAAAGTGCATCAGGATTAGTTGCTGATGAGGAAGAGTCTAAGAAGGCAATGGTTGCAGCAAAGCCTAAATCATCACCTGCACCACTTCAAGTTGATAATGATGACGAGTGCGCATCTGACAGTGATGATGACTACTACACCCAAGAAGAGCTGGACAACATGGACGATAGTGTCGTGGCATACATGGCAAGGAAGTTCAGCAACATGAGATTCAGAAAGAGCAACCGACCACAGAGAAAATCTTCATCTTATTATCGGGCTGCTAAGGGTGGTGGTAGTTCGTCAGGCTACAAAGGAAAAGGCAAGAATACCAGCTACAAATCTCCTTTGGATTTCAAAATGAAGTTCAAATGCTACAATTGTGGTGAAGCTGGACACTTTGCCTCGGACTGCAAAAAGCCTAAACAGACTTATCCAAAAGAAACATTTGAAGCTCTCAAAAGCAACTATGAAGCACTGTTGAAGGAAAGACATGGAAAACGAGCTTTATTGGTGACAGAAGGAAGAGCTTGGGATGATTCAGATGAGGAAGATGTTACTCATGTAGCGAACTTTGCGCTCATGGCTGAGACATCAGAGGAACCAGAGGTACCAGTTCTGACTCTTAAAGTAGAAATGTCTATTGATGATTATAAAGAACAGAACGGGGCTCTTAGTGAAGAGATCTACATGTTGTGCAAAAGCCTAGATTCTTCTCAAAAGGAACAGAAAACACTTGTTGCCAAATGCAGAATGCTTGAGGCAAAAGTGGAAGAGCTAGAGGCTGCTTGCACTGTAGATACTTCTCTAAGAGACTTTATTAAATCTCTGGAACACAAGCTTGTCCTTAAGGAAGAAGTAGAAGCATGTCTTAGGAACAATCTAGCTGAGTTAGAAACAAAATGCGAAGCTTACAAACTAGCTGCTAGTAAAGTGTATGTAGATAATGACACATTTAAGAAGATAACTGGAGTAGGTATAGGGCTTGATTATTCTGACCTTCCTAAGAAAGAAGGAAAGAGACCTATTGACCCTAGTTCCAGTGACCTTAAACAGGAAACACCTAGAATTCTTAAATCGGCTGTCAAACCTATCTACAAACATCTTGTTCCCAGAATAGAAGAAGAAGAGACTGAATTGATAGCTAGATATGAGATTGAGATGGAAGATCGCCAGAAAGAACAACCTGTAACTCCTATTAAACAAGTGAAAATCAATTTCCCTAGAGATGAATCTAGACTGGGATTAGGAGCTAAGGCTGTTAAACAACAAGGAAAGAAAGAAAAAGGCATAAAAGAGGTTAAGGCTGAACGAATAAAGAAAGCATGTTATCATTGTAAATCTACTGAACATCTTTCTTATGCATGCAAAGCTAACATGAATGTTCTTGCTGCACATGCCATGCCTACCACACATACAATGAATAATCTGCATCAGAATCATGCACAGTGTGGTCAACCTAACTGTATGCCATGCACTTTTAATATCATGCAAACTTTTGTGCATTTAATGAATGCATCTAGCCAGTCATGCTCAAATACTGTTGCTAGTTCAAATATTAAGAAAAAGTATGGTAGAGCCAAGACTGTCAGTCCTCCTAAAGTTAGGAGTGACAAACCTTCTCCTAAGACTGACAAATCTGTCAAGTCTGAGAAAGGAAAGGAGATAGTCGAAAGCTCTAGTAATGTGAAGAAAAGTGCATCTCCTGTTGTTAAATCTGTTGATTCTCGATCTTATCGAAAAGCCGGGCCCAATCAAAGTTGGGTTCCGAAGAATGTCTAACCAATCTGTCATTGCAGGGCATTAAGCAGAATAGAAATAAAGTTATATGGGTGCTAGACAGTGGAGCATCGAGGCATATGACTGGAAACAAGTCCCTGCTTACAGAGTTGGTTATGAAGGCTGGCCCTTATGTTACCTTTGGAGATGACAGCATAGGTGTGACTAAGGGATATGGCAAACTGAAAACTGGCAATGTCATCATTGAAGATATTTCCTATGTTGAGGGACTAAAGCACAATCTGTTGAGTATAAGTCAATTCTGTGACAAAGGTTACGAAATTGTCTTCAACAAGAAAGGTGTCTCAATCACTCACATCAAGGAAGGTTCACTAGCTTTAAGAGGAGTTCGAAAGGCAGATCTTTTTGTTGCAGATATGGATTCAGCAAATCAGGATGAGGTCACCTGTTTCTACAGCAAAGCCTCGGATGATGAAAGCTGGTTATGGCACAAAAAGCTATCTCACTTAAACTTCAAAACGATGAATGCTCTCGCGAGGCGAGAATTGGTGAGAGATCTACCTCAAATGGAATTCGCTCCGAAAGGACTCTGTGAAGCATGTGAAATGGGAAAGTCGAAGCGAGCATCGCATAAAAGCAAAGAAATTTCTAGTATTACTGAGCCTCTACAACTTCTTCATATGGATTTGTTTGGCCCAGTGAATGTCCTATCTTTGTCTAGGAAAAGATATGCTTTAGTAATCGTGGATGACTTCTCCAAGTATACATGGGTATTGTTCGCAATGACGAAAGACGAAGTACCTTTCTTAATCATTGATCACATCACTCAAATTGAGAATGTTTCAACACTTACTGTGAAGACGATTAGATCAGACAATGGCACTGAATTCAAAAACGCAGTGCTAAATGACTTCTGTGTATCTAAGGGAATACGTCGTCAGTATTCAGCCCCGAGAACTCCACAGCAAAATGGAGTAGTTGAAAGGAAGAATAGAACTTTGGTTGAAGCAGCAAGAACTTTGTTGTATGATTCAAAACTTCCTTTGTATTTCTGGGCCGAAGCAGTGAGTACCGCTTGTTACACTAAAAATAGAACCTTGATCATAAAAGATAAAGAAAAGACACCATGTGAGCTAATGAACAATAGAAGACCAACAATCAAATACTTTCATGTCTTCGGAGCAAAATGCTATGTGCTTATAGATGATGAAAATCTAGGCAAGTTTGCAGCAAAAGCTCGTGAAGGAATCTTTGTTGGTTACTCTACAGACGTGGTGGCAGCTTATAGAGTGTTCTTGGTGAATGATCGAAAAGTGACTGAAAGTTACAACGTCAGATTCGACGATACCAAACTCTCATCAATTTCAAGAGATTCTAGTGAACCTGAGTCCCTAAAATTTCAGAATCTAGACTTAGAAGATCTTGAAGATGAACCTGAGTTGGTTGTTCCATTAAATGTTCCAAGCGTACATGAAGAACCTGAGTCTAGTGAACAAGTTAATTCTACAAGATCAGGAGAGACTTCTTCAGTACCAACCGGCAACAACTCAGGGGGAGTAAATAGCAGCTCAAGGACTACTGTTCAAGGCTCGAGTCGAGTTGACTCTAGTTCTGTAGGAGCTGGCACTAACTCAGGGGGAGTTAGTGAAAATATTCAAAGTAGTCAGCACCCCAACTCAGAAAGTCAAGCTGAATCATCTAGACAATTTCCAGGTGAACGGGTATGGAATAGAGACCATCCGTTTGAGTTAATTATTGGTGATCCAGATGCTGGTGTGACTACTAGAAGAACTGCAAGAGCTGACATGGCTAATATCTCCTTATATTCTGGGTTCTTATCCAAGCTTGAACCTAAAGAAATAGAAGAAGCTCTTGGCGATGCTGATTGGGTGATTGCAATGCAAGAGGAACTCAATCAGTTTGAAAGGCAGAAAGTTTGGAAACTGGTACCCAGACCAAAGAACAAATCCGTAATTGGAGCTAGGTGGGTATTCAGAAATAAACTGGATGAAAACGGACTTGTAACACGAAACAAGGCTCGTTTGGTTGCAAAAGGTTATTCTCAGCGAGAAGGAATTGATTATGATGAAACCTATGCACCAGTTGCAAGACTTGAGGCAGTCAGGATGTTCTTGGCATTTGCAGCACATAAGAACTTCAAGGTATTCCAGATGGACGTGAAAAGTGCCTTCCTGAACGGAGAGTTAGAAGAAGAAGTGTATCTGGAACAGCCGCCCGGCTTCGTTGATCCAGAACATGCAGATTTTGTGTATCTACTCTTCAAATCTGTCTATGGCCTCAGGCAATCCCCAAGGCGATGGTATGAAACTCTATCTCTATTCTTAATTGAAAATGGTTTTGTTAGGGGAGTAATTGATAAAACATTGTTCTATAAAGTTGTGAGAAATGACTTAATACTTGTTCAAGTATATGTGGACGATATTATTTTTGGGTCATCAAATGAGCGCTTGTGCGAGAAATTTGCCAAGCTAATGCAGGAAAAATATGAGATGAGCATGATGGGAGAGCTGTCCTTCTTCCTTGGATTACAGATCAGTCAGAGAAAAGATGGTATCTTTATCTGTCAATCCAAGTACGTCAGAGATTTACTCAAGAAGTATAATCTAGAAGATGCATCAGCAGCTAAGACTCCTATGGCAACAGCCACGAAGCTTGATGAAGACAAATCAGGTAAATCAGTTGACATCACAAGCTATCGAGGTATGATTGGCTCACTCCTCTATTTAACTGCAAGTAGACCAGATATAATGTTCGCAACTTGTTTATGTGCAAGGTTCCAAGCGGATCCTAGAGAATCACATCTCGTAGCCGTCAAAAGAATTTTTAGGTATCTCAAGGGCACACCAAATCTAGGGATTTGGTACCCAAGAGATACAGGTTTTAATCTTATTGGCTATTCGGATTCAGACTATGCAGGTTGCAGGATTGATAGGAAAAGCACATCTGGTGCTTGCCAATTTCTTGGCAGAAGATTGGTGTCCTGGCAAAGTAAAAAACAACATACAGTATCTACTTCTACTGCTGAAGCTGAGTACATTGCTGCTGGAAGCTGTGTAGCTCAAATACTGTGGATGAGGAACCAATTGAAGGATTATGGCATGGAGCACAAGAAAATTCCAATCATGTGTGACAACACAAGTGCCATTGCCATAACCAACAATCCTGTAGATCACTCAAGAACCAAGCATATTGACATCAGGTATCATTTCATAAGAGAACATGTCGAGGAGGGGACTGTGGAGCTACATTTTGTGCCCACAATGCAACAAATTGCAGATATATTCACCAAACCTCTTGATGAAGCAACATTCAATAGGTTGGTTGGTGAATTGGGAATGCTTAACACAAGTTAGTAAAGCCTTCTATCTGTAAAATCCATGTTTATGTTTGTATGTGCAAGCTAATCAATCATTATGTGCTTAGACTTTAAAATGCCTAATTAATGATTGTTATAGGTTGCATATAGTATGATTTTGCATGAATTCATTGTGTTTTAAGTGTCTTTTATAGCACAAATCTGTGAATTTATGCTTGTTAGATTGCATGATCATAGGGGGAGTTAAATTCATAATAGTCTAAATATTGCATGATTTTTAGATGAATTTACCTGTGTTTTTCATGTAATTAGAGGCCTTAGAATTATCAAGGAATGTTTTAATTATGTCATATTTTAAAATCCTTGAATTGATATTTATATTAATTTGGCAAAATTAATTGTTGAGTTTTTCAAAGAAAAATTGTCAAATTATTCTAAGTATCTTCAAAATTTCGAGTTAGTCTCTATCTCGAAACTCATGTAGAAATTCGACTTGAATTTCGACTTGAGCTTCCAGGGTGAAGTTTTGAAAATTCTAAGTCTGGGAAGAATTTCGAGTTAGTACCTATCTCGAAATTCATCTCGAAATTCGACTTAGAGTTCGAGTTCGAGTTACCAGTGTGCCTAGTTCTATCTTCAAAATATTCGAGATAAAGTCTATCTCGAATTTTATCTCTAAGGTTGAGATGAGGTTTCCATAAAGGGAATATTTTGAAAAGAACTGAGAATTAACTTCGAGTTAGTCTATCTCGAAATTTATCTCGAAGTTCGACTTGATGTTCGAGATAGAGTTCTTAGTCTATCTCGAAACTCAACTCGAATTTCGACTTGGTGTTCGAGATGGAGTTCTCAGTTAAGCTAAAGGGAATTTTTCGAGTTACACTCCTAACTCGAAACATATCTTGAATTACCCTGGACTTTTTGATTCAATGAGGTATTTTGGAAAGAATTTGAGATTAACTTCGAGTTAACTTCTATCTCGAACTTTATCTCGAAGTTCGACTTGATGTTCGAGATAGAGTACTTAGTCTATCTCGAAACTCAACTCGAATTTCGACTTGATGTTCGAGATAGACTCTAACTCGAAAAGTATCTTGAATTTTCTGTTTTTCCAAGTTTACTACAAATCAATAATGTTCAAGACAGTATTTCCCTATAGTTTCTGCTGTAATTTTGGTTAAAGTGATTCTTTGTGCATATTTGTTCGAGTTAACTTCTATCTCGAACTTTATCTCGAAGTTCGACTTGATGTTCGAGATAGAAAAGTTCGAGATAGAAAAGTTCGAGATAGAGTTCGACTTAGATGTCCCCTGTATGGACTTAGTACTTTTCACACTTTTTAACAGGGACATTTTTGTCATTCCACATTAATGTCTATATATACTTCTCTAACTCGATCTATTCTTTCACTTTTACCTAATTGAGTTTTACAGCCGCCCCATATACATACAGTGCGATTTCACTAATAACATACCTTTGATCCGTGTTTTTGTGATTAAACTCGTACTAATCACGAATTACTGCCGATTTGTTGACTACTATTGTCTGTGATTAACCGTAATCTTTGTGTTAGTGTGCTTTGTGAACATCCATACACGCACATATACATACACACGAACATATCTTGTTTGTGTACTGTTCATAAACGTGATTTCATATTCACCATTTATAAACACACACACGATTACACTGGTATACACACGAAACAGTAATTGGTTGTTGAATTGAATCCCGTAGTTTGATTTCTCAGATTCCGTTTGGTATTCTTGAAAAATTAAAAGGGTTACAATTCTCTTTTGTAATTCGGAAAATTAATTGTTTTTCAAAATTAAAATAAAAATTCACATCTTTTAAAAGAAAAACATTTAATTAAAATGGCTCACCAATTTTCCCTTGCTAAAAACAATTTTTACAATATTTCTACGGAAATTGGTGATCAACTCCCACGGTTTAAGTTTTGGATACGATTTCTCAATTTGTATTCCAAAGCTAGCCAAGCTTTTACTGCTAAACCTACACTAGTACATGATGCTTTACAGCAATTATGGACTAGTGCGGTTACTTTTGGGAGTAAATCAACCCCCTACGGTTTCAGGTTTACCTTAGCGGGTCAGGAATATGAGGTGACAGAACAAATTGTCAACAGAGTTCTAGGATTCCCAATTAAAGATGCCTATGATCCAGAACCTACTGCTGCAGAACGCCTCAGATTCTTTGAAGAAATTGGATGTTATCCTACAAAAGGCCCAATCACGGGAAATATCCAAAAGCAATTCTTCCATGCGGAATGGAATTACTTTTTCGAGGCCATCACAAGATGTTTTCGGGCACGCGAAAAAGACTTTCATCAAATTCCTATTCCCATGCAAACCTTTGCAGTAGCCCTAGCAAGAGAACTGGATATAAACTATGGACGTATAGTTCTCTCTGAGATAGTGGCCTCAATGGGATCCCTTGCAAGCAGAGACCTCTCTACCACTGATGTCGTCTGCTGGTTTCCTCGGTTTCTTCAAATGCTAATCAATGACTTAATACCGAAGGATGCTCTTGCTATTCGACAGGGATTTGCCAGAAGCCCCACATCTGAATCACTAAGGATGGGCACTAAGTCACTTGCAACTATTGCAAATCAGGATAAACATCAAGGTAAGCCAATGTCTACTCCTGAAAATATACAAATGTGGCTTAGATATGATGCAGGAGTTACCAATTTGGAGGCATCATCACAAGTCTCATCACATGCTCAAAATCCATCTGTTCATGCTGAGGCATTTGATGAGATTCCGGATGAGGAAAGCGATGATGCACAAGGTAAGCAATCAGGTAATCTCTCTATGCATACTATTCATTCCTCCTCCTACGTTTCTGATTCCGCGACCCATGAGACTGCTAACCCGCAGGATCTATCCCAGGGTAAGAGCCATATTTCTGACTCTGAGTCTGATACACATTCCTATTCTTTATCACCCCTGTTAACGGAAGTCAGAAAACCAGCACGTATATTTATACAAGATGATGAGGAGAATGAACCCGAAGAGCAGCAACTTATTCGCAAGAAAGCCAAACTTTTCCACGCTGCTACTTCACAACCACAGTCAACCCCTAGCGTGTCACACGCAACCACTCCACCTCACGCGAGTGGTTCACCCCTTGAACATTCTGCACATAGGGACTTTGATTTTGGTCAAGATGATGTGCCTCTTGATGATACTGTTGCTTCAAGAGGACATGAAGTATTAAGAACTTCAGCCGTACCTTCACCGGTACGTACTGATGCTGCAAAGAGGATCGGTTCTGATGTCGTACAAGGACACTTTGCAGCCTCTCAGACTGAGATTCCAACTCAGGAACAAACAGAATTTGATCCCATAACTGTCAACAACATTTCTTATCAAGCTTCTGCAGGTACTGCTTCACTTTTAGGATCAGTCATTGAAGATATACACGAGCGTGAGACAGGGAGTGTGTGTGAGAGGTTAGGGAGAGAGGGACCTTCATTTTTAAGGCCCGAAACCGAGCGCCAAATACCAACAGAACGCGTATTAGAGCGAGGTCACCTAAACCAAACACCGTCCCTTTATACTGAAAATTTTGATACTCGTATGACTTCAATGGAGAATAAAATGGAGCAGTTCGGGCAGTCGATGGGACAGTTGGGGATTAATGTTGGAAACAATCAACGGGCTCTAGACGACTACGCAGCAAGAATGGCAAGTCAAGCTAC
Organism: Saposhnikovia divaricata; assembly: GCA_036435485.1. Classification (NCBI taxonomy): domain Eukaryota; kingdom Viridiplantae; phylum Streptophyta; class Magnoliopsida; order Apiales; family Apiaceae; genus Saposhnikovia; species Saposhnikovia divaricata. The sequence goes on from CM071595.1 coordinate 22,238,698, forward strand.
AGCTTTTGATGATTTGACAAATAAGGTCAATGACTTGGGCCATGCTGGTGGTGTCTTGGGAAGCACTCTCAATGAGAGGATGGGGGCATTGGAGTCTACAATGCATACAATGATTGTGGAGATCAGTAGAATGATGTTCGCAGTCAGGAGTTTTGTGCCCCCGGAGTGCTTCGAGTCGGAACAACCTCCCCCCGATGCTGGAGCAGGTGGTGCAGGTGGTGCTAGTGGAGCGGGAGCCTCTGGTTCTGGTTTTGGAGGTTCCTATGCAGCTGGTGGATCTGACGACCATGGTGGAGCTCAGGATAACTCACCTAAGGGGGAGAGTGGAAAGGAGACGAGACAGCAGGCAGTTCACATCGAAGAAATTGAAGAACCCGCTGATCTTGTTAAGGAACCAGAAATTGAGCCTGCTGTTGCTGAAGAGGCTCTAAGGAGGAGAAAGGGTAAGGCAATAATGGTTGAAGAAGATGAACCAGTTATTGACCTAAGTCATCAGGTACTAGACTCAGATTCTGATATGGAAGACGTACCTTTCGCACATGCTGTAAAACGATCTTTGAAGGAACAAGGTGGAGGTGCTGGTATGTCTTTCGGAATGCCTGAAGAAGATCCTGTTGATGAAGAAACCCTGCAGTCTCAACAGTTAGCCTTGGAACAAGCTCAGTTCCATAAAATGAAGATGATGCAAGAACATGCTGCGTTCCTAGAACAGAAGGTGGAGTTACAAGGGAAGCAGTATGAGTATGAGCTTGCAAGGCTAGCCAATCCTCAAGTTGATCTGGACAAAAGAAGGATAGGGCAGAAATGGGATGAAGCAAGGAAGATAATGATGGGACCATGTGCAAAAGGAGTTCATAACAAGGATGCAGATGATCTGTTCTACAACTTGAATTTGCAGAATCCAATGACTGGTGACTATATAAATGCTTTGAAGAGATTAATTTCTAAAGTCAGGGTTGGGTACAACGCAAATCTTAAGGAGTGGCAGGTTATTTTGTCTTTGGTAGAAGGAGTCCCAACATCTTTCCTATTTGTGGATGACCAATTCATAATGAGAAGATCTGCGTCAGAGTTGTTCTTGCTAGCGACTAAAATTCAGTACTCTCAATCTGAGGAGCTAAGCATTCTGTACAGGGATCAGTTAATGCAGCTAGCAGAGGACAAGGGTCCAGAATTCTCAGCTTATCCAAATTTTGTCCGGATGGTGGTTCAAGGAAAGATGAAGAGGGTGAGCATGGAGGAAAAAGACTTAATGGAACTTTCAGTGGAATCTCTTAAAGCTGTATGTAGACAAATGATGGGTAAGGGATTCGCCTCTGAGCTTAAAGATAAATCCGTGAGGATCATTGAAAGAGTCATATTCTTGAAGAGCAATGAGGTGTGGAAGTGTGATGTCATTGCTCCAAACCCTCTCGACAACGTGAAGATTGAGCCGGAGCTGATAGAACAGAAATGGAATATTCTTCAAGCAATGAAGAATGTAGATGAAGCTTTGACTCTTCCTTCTGGAGAACTGGAACAAGGAGAAATAAGGGAGGCAGTTGGCGTTCCAGGGAAAGATAGTGTATACTGGATACACTCTTATGCTGATGATACAGCTGATGCCTTAGCATACATAGATGCAGACCAGAAACAAACACTCTTGCATATGAGTAGACAATGGCTGCTACAGACTCAAGATGCTGCATTTCTAGAGAAAGTGTTATATGTGTTCAAATGGGGCGAAGTGGAAGACAAGTTTGTTGAAGAAAAGCAGAGACTCGTGAGTTACCTGTCTGAAGTAGTGGTGGAAAAGAAGCAAATGGAGCGAGATGCGGCTAGTGTCCACAATACTAACCGTGTCAAGGGCTACCCCAAGATGATCTATTGTCAGTTTAAAGCTGATAAAACTCATTGGAAATCTCAGCTCATCATGAAGAACTTTGAGGATATTCCAAAGATCAGGACTACTCAGGAGGTGGACAAACTCAGAAGGCTTTTCAAACATCCTTATCCAGAGCCCAAGAACCCTCTAGAAATGGAAGCTGTAAGTCTGTTGAATGCTAGGTGGAAGCAGCTTAAAGATCCAGTATACAAGAAAGAAAAGCAGCAGAAGGAGAAGCTCAAAAGGCAGAAAGAAGAAAGAGACCAAGCTGCTGAAGCTAGAAAGAGGAAACGGAATTAGGGTTAAAGGTCAGAGTGGTGTGAACTTGAAGTTGGAAAAACTTCATGTCTTTCGGTTGCTTTAACTCACTTGAGGAAAATTCACCTAAGAGTGAATCCAATAAGGTGATATAAGTTTGACTAGAAGGTATGAAATAATCCAGGTGATAGGAATCATTCAAATGATCTTTAATTCGAGGTTCGAATTCTGTTTCTAGTTTTTATGTTCATTGTATTGTTTTCAAGTTCTTTTCAATTGTATATTATTCAAGAATGTAATGTTAATTATCTTTTCTCGTCTCATTGTTTAGTTGAGTTATCCTTCATTAATTTGAATGTCATTGTTAGACAATCAAATTGGGGGAGATTGAAAGGCAGAGTGTATAAACTTGTAACACTATAACTAATGTAACTCAAACTAAAGGAAAAGATACTTAACCAGAAGACAATCAAGAACAGGAAGTCACAAGAAATCAACACTAAATGAAGACAAGGTAATTGATACAATTAAACATGCTAACTATGATCAAGCCAAGAAGAAATCATTGAGAGAAGTTCAAGTTAAAGTTGTTCATGCCTCAGTGATTTGATAAATCAAGAATCAAGATCATAACTATCAGTATCAACAAGACCAATTGATTTCAAGTGAAGAAGAAGGAAAGCAAATATTGGAAAGCCAAGTTATTCAGTGAATATGGTAATTTATTCAAGAAGCAGAAACACTATCAAGACTAGTCACTTATGAACCAGACCAGTGCATCAAGTGTCAGGACATTGATAGCAAGTTTATGTCAGTAATAAAGAACCATGCTCAAGAGCTTGTTGAAGAATTAAGAAGACATGAAGATATCACAAGTTCAAGATGTGCATTGAAGTTTCAAGTTGAAGACCAGAATATTTTCTAAGTACTAAATGTTCTGGATGGCTAAGTAGAAATTCTCAAGTAGAAGTTCTACTTAGGAATTTCGAGATAGCCAAGTAGAAGTTCCATTTAGGAATTTCGAGATAGCTAAGTAGAAATTCTCAAGTAGAAGTTCTACTTAGGTGCAGCTTCAACATGACACATGGCATCTTCTGATTGGCAGATTTCCAAGCTTTCAAGATAAGGCAAGAATTATGTGGACATCATTGGGCCACGTACATCTTAGTCTTTGAAGACTATAGGACATAGATTACATGTAGTATAAATAGAAGTACTTGTGTAATGTTTTAGTTAGTGAGCAATTCTAGAGAAAAACACAAGAGAAAAAGAGAGAGTGCATTCACAGAGCTTAGTATCATTCACTTCTCTCTCAACTTCTGTTATACTTTGTAATGAATGTTGTAGCAACCCTTTCAAGTTATATATAAAGAAATATATTCCTTGAATCTGTGTGTTCATTTATTGCATCGTTTTTATTGCTTCTCATATTCGAAAAGTTGTATTCACCCCCCCTCTACAACACATTTGGACCTAACAGACATTCTTCGGAACCCAACTTTGATTGGGCCCGGCTTTTCGATAAGATCGAGAATCAACAGATTTAACAACAGGAGATGCACTTTTCTTCACATTACTAGAGCTTTCGACTATCTCCTTTCCTTTCTCAGACTTGACAGATTTGTCAGTCTTAGGAGAAGGTTTGTCACTCCTAACTTTAGGAGGACTGACAGTCTTGGCTCTACCATACTTTTTCTTGATATTTGAACTAGCAACAGTATTTGAGCATGACTGGCTAGATGCATTCATTAAATGCACAAAAGTTTGCATGATATTAAAAGTGCATGGCATACAATTAGGTTGACCACACTGTGCATGATTCTGATGCAGATTATTCATTGTATGTGTAGCAGGCATGGCATGTGCAGCAGGAACATTCATGTTAGCTTTGCATGCATAAGAAAGATGTTCAGTAGATTTACAATGATAACATGCTTTCTTTATTCGTTCTGCCTTAACCTCTTTTATGCCTTTCTCTCTCTTTCCTTGTTGTTTAACAGCCTTAGCTCCTAATCCCAGTCTAGATTCATCTCTAGGGAAATTGATTTTAACTTGTTTGATAGGAGTTATAGGTTGTTCTTTCTGGCGATCTTCCATCTCAATCTCATATCTAGCTATCAATTCAGTCTCTTCTTCTTCTATTCTAGGAACAAGATGTTTGTAGATAGGTTTGACAGCCGATTTAAGAATACTAGGTGTTTCTTTTTTAAGGTCACTGGAACTAGGGTCAATAGGTCTCTTTCCTTCTTTCTTAGGAAGGTCAGAATAATCAAGTCCTATACCTACTCCAGTTATTTTCTTAAATGTGTCATTATCTACATACACTTTACTAGCAGCTAGTTTGTATGCTTCGCATTTAGTTTCTAACTCAGCTAGATTGTTCCTAAGACATGCTTCTACTTCTTCCTTAAGGACGAGCTTGTGTTCCAGAGATTTAATAAAGTCTCTTAGAGAAGTATCTACAGTGCAAGCAGCCTCTAGCTCTTCCACTTTTGCCTCAAGCATTCTGCATTTGGCAACAAGTGTTTTCTGTTCCTTTTGAGAAGAGTCTAGGCTTTTGCACAACATATAGATCTCTTCACTAAGAGCCCCGTTCTGTTCTTTATAATCATCAATAGACATTTCTACTTTAAGAGTCAGAACTGGTACCTCTGGTTCCTCTGATGTCTCAGCCATGAGGGCAAAGTTTGCTACATGAGTAACATCTTCCTCATCTGAATCATCCCAAGCTCTTCCTTCTGTAACCAATAAAGCTCGTTTTCCATGTCTTTCCTTCAACAGTGCTTCATAGTTGCTTTTGAGAGCTTCAAATGTTTCTTTTGGATAAGTCTGTTTAGGCTTTTTGCAGTCCGAGGCAAAGTGTCCAGCTTCACCACAATTATAGCATTTGAACTTCATTTTGAAATCCAAAGGAGATTTGTAGCTGGTATTCTTGCCTTTTCCTTTGTAGCCTGACGAACTACCACCACCCTTAGCAGCCCGATAATAAGATGAAGATTTTCTCTGTGGTCGGTTGCTCTTTCTAAATCTCATGTTGCTGAACTTCCTTGCCATGTATGCCACGACACTATCGTCCATGTTGTCCAGCTCTTCTTGGGTGTAGTAGTCATCATCACTGTCAGATGCGCACTCGTCATCATTATCAACTTGATGTGGTGCAAGTGATGATTTAGGCTTTGCTGCAACCATTGCCTTCTTAGACTCTTCCTCATCAGCAACTAATCCTGATGCACTTTCTTTTCCCTTTGAATCATTGTCCCATGCTTGATCTTGAAGAGTTTCCAGCTCATAGGTCTTTAATATTCCATAATATTCTTCCAGAGAAGTTGTATGCAAATCTCTGGTTTCTCTTATTGCGTAGACCCTATGTTCAATGCTTTTTGGCTGGTTCCTCAGATATCTCGTATTAGTCTCAACCATGGGGAGAGTTACACCTCTCAGATTCAAATCCAATACCAACTGACTGAATCGTAGGTAGACATCTGTTATGCCTTCTCCTTTCCTTATTCTAAAGGTGTCATACTCCATCTTGAGTATGAGTGTTTTGTTGCTTCTGACCTCTGCAGATCCTTCCATGACAACTTCTATCTTGTCCCAAATCTTCTTCGCTGTAGTCAGACCTTTGACTATGTTGAACATTTCATGATCAAGAGATTCCATCAAGGTTTGTCGAACGGCAGTATCACAAGCTATTTGTTCCTTATCAGCATCCGAAAACTCCGAGACCTTTTTAGGCTCAGACCGAGGTGGTATAACCACTCCTCCTTCCGTATGTGAAGGAATAACTACCATTGGGACAAATTTACCCTTGTCAAGGACTTCCAGATATTCAGGGTTAACAGTCTCTAGATATAGTCTCATTCTGAAAACCCATTCTTCATAGTGATCTTTGTTGAATATTGGGATCTTGAATGCATTTTTAGGAGCCATCTCAATTCTGGTCACTAAAAGTTTCTAAGTACCCAAGACTAGGCTATGTAGAATATTTATGTAGAACTTTTGCCTAAGTCGAAATTTCTCTAAGTAGAAATTTTGCTCAAGTCGAAATCACCAAGTAGAAATTGTCCAAGTCGAAATTCTATGTAGAAATTCTCAAGTAGAAATTCTATGTAGAAATTCTCAAGTAGAAATTCTATGTAGAACTTTTGTCCTTAGAATAATTTTTCTGCAGATTACTTTAATATTGAATAAACAATATTATCTCTTTAACACCTTTTGACTTTGAATGCTTTACTCACCTAACCCACCTAACCCACATGCTAGGTACTGAGTATGTCTGTATACTTTCGGCCGAATAAAGCAAATTAAAAAGTCCAAAATCACCTTTTTTTATTCTTTTACTTTTGAAAAGGAGATCAAAAAGTTGTTGGGTTGTCTTCTTTGATAAGAACAGATGATGAACACTCAAGAACACCAAATATGAACGAACCCAGATAAATTCACAAAAATTAGTTAAAATACATCCAAGCTAAATAATCACACCTGGAGTATTTAAATAATTTTTCAGATGAGTTTTCACTACCAACGAATTAAAACACACTTTTCGAGAAAATGAAAAGTAGATCTGAAAAATGAAAACTCACGATTCTTCTACTCAACACAAGGATCTATGTTTTGTATGTTAAACATATCGCTTTGATACCAATTGTTAGGTCCAAATGTGTTGTAGAGGGGGGGGGGTGAATACAACTTTTCGAATATGAGAAGCAATAAATACGATGCAATAAATGAACACACAGATTCAAGGAATATATGTCTTATATATAACTTAAAAGGGTTGCTACAACATTCATTACAAAGTATAACAGAAGTTGAGAGAGAAGTGAATGATACTAAGCTCTGTGAATGCACTCTCTCTTTTTCTCTTGTGTTTTTCTCTAGAATTGCTCACTTACTAAAACATTACACAAGTACTTCTATTTATACTACATGTAATCTATGTCCCGTAGTCTTCAAAGACTAAGATGTACGTGGCCCAATGATGTCCACATAAATCTTGCCTTATCTTGAAAGCTTGGAAATCTGCCAATCAGAAGATGCCATGTGTCATGTTGAAGCTGCACTCTAAGTAGAACTTCTACTTGAGAATTTCTACTTAGCCATCTCGAAGTTCTAAGTAGAACTTCTACTTAGAAACTTCTACTTGGACATCTAGAATATTTAGTACTTAGAAAATATTCTGGTCTTCAACTTGAAACTTCAATGCACATCTTGAACTTGTGATATCTTCATGTCTTCTTTATTCTTCACCAAGCTCTTGAATATGGATCTTTATTACTGACATAAACTTGCTATCAATGTCCTGACACTTGATGCAACGGTCTGGTTCATAAGTGACTAGTCTTGATAGGGTTTTTGCTTCTTGAATAAATTACCATATCCAATTAGAAATGTGGCTTTCCAATATTTGTTTTCCTTCTTGTTCACTTGAAATCAATTGGTCTTATTGATACTGATAGTTATGATCTTGATCTTTGGCTTTTCAAATCACTGAGGCATGAACAACTTTGACTTGAACTTCTCTCAATGATTTCTTCTTGGATTGATCATAGTTAACATGTTGAATTGTATCAATTACCTTGTCTTCATTTAGTGTTGATTTCTTGTGACTTCTTGTTCTTGATTGTCTTCTGGTTAAGTATCTTTTCCTTTAGTTTGAGTTACATTAGTTATAGTGTTACAAGTTTATACACTCTGCCTTTCAACATGGTTGTTACTATTGATCCGCTCCCTCGTTAAAATCAAAAACCTACTTTTACATATATCACTTGTATGATAATGTTTATTCATAAAAATCAAATCCTAAAAATAAAATATATAACACCAATATGATAGTTTAATAGCTAATAAAATTCTTTCTAGTGAATCTTCTTCCTGTTAAACACGTTTCGAGCCGCTCTCATTTGAGATCGAATTCCAACTTCATTACATATTATTGATGATACTTATCTTACACAAAAACTAACTCCTTAAAATCAAAACCTAAAAATAGAGCGAATTCAATTTATACTTATTCTGGACTTTCTAAAAATTATGGAGTTTTAGAAAATGATAACACATCTTATTTTCTCTTTATATATATATATATATATATATATATATATATATATATATATATATATATATATATATATATTACTACATCAATTATTATGTTAATACATAAATTATGACAATTTTCTTTTATTATGACAATTTTCTTTTATTATGTTAATACATCAATTATTTTCTTTTTAAAAAATGACGACTTTTTTATGATAATAGTATTGGATTTATGAATAAATTTCCTAATAGAAGTATATTTAACTTATATAAAAAATTATAATATATGAATATCATCAAACACCTATTCTACTTCTAATAGAACTTTTATTTATATGTTTTTTTCTATAAATGTAAACTCTTATTTTCTATAAATTCGAATTCCTATTCTACTTCTAATAGAACTTTTAATCATATGCGTTATAAATACTTATTCTACTTCCAATCGAACATCTAATCATATGTCTTCCCTATAAATTCGAACACCTATTCTACTTCTAATATGTTAAATTATATTTCTACATTTATTAGTGTCTAAAATTCTAAAATTTTAGAAAATTAGAAAAATAGATTGAGACGATCTTCTGGACTTTCTAAAAATTATGGTGTTTTAGAAAATGATAACACATCTTATTTTCTCTTTATATTATATATATACTTCTGTATTTATTTAGGATTTCTACATGACAATTTTCTTTTATTATGTTAATACATCAATTATTTTCTTTTTAAAAAATGACGACTTTTTTATGATAATAGTATTGGATTTATGAATAAATTTTCCTAATAGAAGTATATTTAACTTATATAAAAAATTATAATTTATGAATATCATCAAACACCTATTCTACTTCTAATAGAACTTTTATTTATATGTTTTTTCTATAAATGCAAACTCTTATTTTCTATAAATTCGAATTCCTATTCTACTTCTAATAGAACTTTTAATCATATGCGTTATAAATACTTATTCTACTTCCAATCGAACTTCTAATCATATGTCTTCCATATAAATTCGAACACCTATTCTACTTCTAATATGTTAAATGATATTTCTATATTTATTAGTGTCTAAAATTCTAAAATTTTAGAAAATTAGAAAAATAGATTGAGACGATCTTAGAGCGCCACCTAAGCTTTCGCATATCCTCCTTTATATATATATATATTGATGTTGTAAATTCCATGTTTTTAATGGATCGTAATTGAGTATAGTTTCAAAGATCAATATTCTGATGCACATTTAAAAAAAAAACTAATCTATTAACAATAATGTATCAAATTGTTTTTTGCTTTTTCTGCACTAAAAAGGAATTCCTGCAACATAAAGTCTCTTTATTATTGATCGAGCATGCACTAGTATTCAATTTAGTTAATGACAAATATAAATAATCCAAAAAAATTTATAACTGACATTTATAAAAAAATTTGGTACCACAAAAACTAACTCCTTAAAATCAAAACCTAAAAAATAGAGCGAATTCAATTTATACTTATTCTGGACTTTCTAAAAATTATGGAGTTTTAGAAAATGATAACACATCTTATTTTCTCTTTATATCAATATATATATATATATATATATATATATATATATTACTACATCAATTATTATGTTAATACATAAATTATGACAATTTTCTTTTATTATGACAATTTTCTTTTATTATGTTAATACATCAATTATTTTCTTTTTAAAAAATGACGACTTTTTTATGATAATAGTATTGGATTTATGAATAAATTTTCCTAATAGAAGTATATTTAACTTATATAAAAAATTATAATTTATGAATATCATCAAACACCTATTCTACTTCTAATAGAACTTTTATTTATATGTTTTTTTCTATAAATGTAAACTCTTATTTTCTATAAATTCGAATTCCTATTCTACTTCTAATAGAACTTTTAATCATATGCGTTATAAATACTTATTCTACTTCCAATCGAACTTCTAATCATATGTCTTCCATATAAATTCGAACACCTATTCTACTTCTAATATGTTAAATGATATTTCTATATTTATTAGTGTCTAAAATTCTAAAATTTTAGAAAATTAGAAAAATAGATTGAGACGATCTTAGAGCGCCACCTAAGCTTTCGCATATCCTCCTTTATATATATATATATTGATGTTGTAAATTCCATGTTTTTAATGGATCGTAATTGAGTATAGTTTCAAAGATCAATATTCTGATGCACATTTAAAAAAAAAACTAATCTATTAACAATAATGTATCAAATTGTTTTTTGCTTTTTCTGCACTAAAAAGGAATTCCTGCAACATAAAGTCTCTTTATTATTGATCGAGCATGCACTAGTATTCAATTTAGTTAATGACAAATATAAATAATCCAAAAAAATTTATAACTGACATTTATAAAAAAATTTGGTACCACAAAAACTAACTCCTTAAAATCAAAACCTAAAAAATAGAGCGAATTCAATTTATACTTATTCTGGACTTTCTAAAAATTATGGAGTTTTAGAAAATGATAACACATCTTATTTTCTCTTTATATCAATATATATATATATATATATATATATATATATATATATATATATATATATATATATATATATATATATATATATTACTACATCAATTATTATGTTAATACATAAATTATGACAATTTTCTTTTATTATGACAATTTTCTTTTATTATGTTAATACATCAATTATTTTCTTTTTAAAAAATGACGACTTTTTTATGATAATAGTATTGGATTTATGAATAAATTTTCCTAATAGAAGTATATTTAACTTATATAAAAAATTATAATTTATGAATATCATCAAACACCTATTCTACTTCTAATAGAACTTTTATTTATATGTTTTTTTCTATAAATGTAAACTCTTATTTTCTATAAATTCGAATTCCTATTCTACTTCTAATAGAACTTTTAATCATATGCGTTATAAATACTTATTCTACTTCCAATCGAACTTCTAATCATATGTCTTCCCTATAAATTCGAACACCTATTCTACTTCTAATATGTTAAATGATATTTCTACATTTATTAGTGTCTAAAATTCTAAAATTTTAGAAAATTAGAAAAATAGATTGAGACGATCTTCTGGACTTTCTAAAAATTATGGTGTTTTAGAAGATGATAACACATCTTATTTTCTCTTTATATTATTTATACTTCTGTATTTATTTAGGATTTCTACATGACAATTTTCTTTTATTATGTTAATACATCAATTATTTTCTTTTTAAAAAATGACGACTTTTTTATGATAATAGTATTGGATTTATGAATAAATTTTCTTAATAGAAGTATATTTAACTTATATAAAAAATTATAATTTATGAATATCATCAAACACCTATTCTACTTCTAATAGAACTTTTATTTATATGTTTTTTCTATAAATGCAAACTCTTATTTTCTATAAATTCGAATTCCTATTCTACTTCTAATAGAACTTTTAATCATATGCGTTATAAATACTTATTCTACTTCCAATCGAACTTCTAATCATATGTCTTCCATATAAATTCGAACACCTATTCTACTTCTAATATGTTAAATGATATTTCTACATTTATTAGTGTCTAAAATTCTAAAATTTTAGAAAATTAGAAAAATAGATTGAGACGATCTTAGAGCGCCACCTAAACTTTCGCATATCCTCCTTTATATATATATATTGATTGATGTTGTAAATTCCATGTTTTTAATGGATCGTAATTGAGTATAGTTTCAAAGATCAATATTCTGATGCACATTTAAAAAAAAATCTAATCTATTAACAATAATGTATCAAATTGTTTTTTGCTTTTTCTGCACTAAAAAGGAATTCCTGCAACATAAAGTCTCTTTATTATTGATCGAGCATGCACTAGTATTCAATTTAGTTAATGACAAATATAAATAATCCAAAAAAATTTATAACTGACATTTATCAAAAAATTTGGTACCACGGTCATAATATATTTTTCTTTTAAAATAATGAAATAGAGTATAAGGACGTCTATATATATCTAAATCACTATTTTGGTTTAACAAAGAAAAAGAGATAGAAACAATTTTTTAAAACAAAACTCTATTTTAGAAATAAAAAATGGATCCTGGGTTAATATTGCTCAATGAAAAGGATCAATTTGGGCTGAGATAGTTTGGAAAGAATAACTTGGTCAGGCCCATGTGCATGGTACCAATATCAACAATGTTTTTCTTTAATAAGATCAAATATCAACAAGGTTAAATGTGTGAACTGTCATTATAAAATTAAATGTTATCAAATTAGAATTGAGTTTTCTGAAAACAACTGAGGTTCGGTTTCCAAAAATAGGGACGATTCAGTTTCCCAAATATAATTATCTTTCAAAATAACTACATCGTTTTATATGACATTTTCTATTAAATACATGGATATGATATTTGATTTTTACATTTTTTACAAAATGTGAAATAAAATTGAAATATCTATTATAGTATGTATTTAATTATTTTTGTATTATAACTTTAGGATAAATGTTTTTTAATCTATTGAACAATTAGTTATTTATGTATGTTATGTTGGTATATATACCCGTGGTATCACATAACCACTGGTGTGATATAATATTACATATTAATATATAAATGTTATTTTGCATATAAATATAAAATTTATATTATTAAAAATGAAACATTAAATATTTTGCTATATATTATTGGATCCAGTACTTACGTATTTAATTTACTTAATTTTTTTTTATTTAATTACCCTTATTTAATTAGAGCATTTTCAATGGGGGTGACCGCCGTCCCCCCAAAAATTCTAAAATTTGAAAATTATATATACTAGCCTAAAACTCGTGCGATGCACGGAATTTTTTTAACATATATGAATTCTTTTTATTAGTTTAAATTATTTATTTTAAAACATGAATTTTGGAGATAGAAACCAACCATAGAATAGAAACTAGAAACCTACACTAAATAAATTATATTTCATTTATTTTAATGGCCCCGCTAGGGGCACCTTCACAAAAAACGTTTAAAATTCTTGGCCCTATTCAACAAAAATAAAAAAAAATAAAAAAATTTAAAAAAAAGTTACTGTTCACGTGCCACGTCATCACGTGAACAGTAGCTTTTTTAAATTTTTTTATATTTTTGTTGAATAGAGACAATAATTTTAAACGTTTTTTGTATTGGAGTACCCCTAATTTGGTCATTAGATTAGCTTGAAATATTTAATTTAGGTTTAGTTTCTAGTTTCTATTCTAAGTTAGTTTCTATTAGAACAAGACCCTATATATATATATATATATATATTTATATATATATATATATATATATATATATATATAGAGAAAGGATCCTGAAATTGATCTCAGGGATGCTTTAAAAAGTATAGTTTAAATTTAATTGGGCCCGCAGGGCTAATTAAAAATTTCTGATTTTACGAAAATGCTCATCCCATAAATATTATGATTTGCATATAATTCCCATGTATCTCAGGGAATTTTCCTTAGATACATCTCAGGCTCCCCAATCTCTATATATATATAAGGATATAAGGAAAACTTTATTTGATGGAAAACTTAGAGAACTAATCTACACCATTAATTACTATAATATAGAATCTGACTTTAATGATAAATACAAATACAAATAAGTTAATTATCTCATTCGAATACATTTAAGATTTAAGACAATATTCAATAGTGAAAACTGTATAATGTCATTTAATTCAATATATTCTCTAATTTCAATGAGATCTTGTTGACTATTTTGAATTTATAAAATGTTTCTATCAAATATTTCATCAATTTACAATTCTATTAAGCATTCTACTAATTACATTATATGTTAGACTACGTGTTCTCTATTTTTAGCTTAAATTAAATCAAATATTTCATTGATTAGAGAAAGATTCAATGTATAGGATATATTCTAGTAGGTGTTCGATTAGATGTTCTATATATTCAATCAAAATTATAATAAATATGTCACTATTATTTTTAGAATAAAATTTATTCTTCAATTATTTTTTTAACAAGATTTAATATAATAATTTTTTTAAAATAATAAAATTACAATTCTACTAATTACATTAGGTGTTCTACAAGGTGTTCTACTAATTACAAGTGTTCTACTAGGTGTTCTTATATGTGTTCTACTAGGTGTTCTACTAATTACATGTGTTCTACTAGGTGTTGTACTTGGTGTTCTACTAGCTATTCTACTAATCTATACTATTATATAAAAGCCGAAACATTAAAAGTTTGGTTGGTCAGTTGGTCGGTCGGTCGGTTGGTCGGTACAGTTGATTTTATTTATTTACCCTTACTCAATTATAGATAAAATCCATCATAACTAATCAATTTCCTTTTTCAGGTTAAACATATTATCTTTTCTATTTTTCAATAAATAAATAATTTCCTTTTTCAGGCAAAATACAATATCTTTTATATTTTATCTAACAAAAATTTCTCCTTTATTAATTAATTTCCTTTTTCAGGTTAAACATATTACCTTTTCTATTTTTTCAATGACTTAATAATTTCCTAAAAATACAATATCTTTACATTTTATCTAAATAAAAATTCTTCCTTTTTAAAAACACTACGATCAGTTTTGTTTAATAAAATAACATAAATATATTATAATTACTATTAACTAAAATTACCCTTTTCAGCCAAAACGCGTTACCTTTTCTATTTTCTATAACTAAAATCTCTCTTTTTCTAATTATATCATGGACGGTTACCTTTTTAAGTCAAAACACGTTACCTTTTTTCTTTTCTCCTACTAAAACCTCTCTTTTTCCAATTATATCACGGGCATTTATATTTAATAAAAATAAAATAATAATATTATAATACTAATAATTAACCGATTATCTTTTCAGCTAAAACGTATCATATTTTCTATTTTTATAATTAAATACCATTTTTTTCTAAAAAAATCACGGGCAACATTAATTTCTCATTTTCTAAAAAGTATGAGTAATTTTCTTTAGTAAAATAACATAATTTAATTATAATTACTATAAACTAATCAAATACCTTTTTCACATAAAATCATGTCATCTTTTAATTTTCATGTTACCATTCTATTTTCTCTAACTAAAATTTCTCTTTTTCAAATTATATCACGGACGGTTCTATTTAATACAATAAACTAATAATATTAATAATTTCCATCATACTAACTAATCAATTTCCTTTTTGAGGTTAAACATATTATCTTTTCTATTTTTCAATAAATAAATAATTTCCTTTTTCAAGTAAAATACAATATCTTTTATATTTTATCTAACTAAAATTTCTCCTTTATTAATTAATTTCCTTTTTCAGGTTAAACATATTACCTTTTCTATATTTTCAATGACTTAATAATTTCCTAAAAATACAATATCTTTACATTTTATCTAAATAAAAATTCTTCTTTTTCAAAAACACTACGAGCTGTTTTGTTTAATAAAATAACATAATTATAATATAATTAATATTAATTGAAATTACCTTTTTCAGCCAAAACGCGTTAGCTTTTCTATTTTCTCTAACAAAAATCTTTCTTTTTCCAATTATATCATGGACGGTTACCTTTTTAAGTCAAAACACGTTACCTTTTTTATTTTCTCTTACTAAAACCTCTTTTTCCAATTATATCACGGGCTTTTCTATTTAATAAAAATAAAATAATAATATTATAATACTAACAATTAACCGATTACCTTTTCAGCTAAAACATATCATCTTTTCTATTTTTTCTAATTAAATTCCATTTTTTTCTAAAAATATCACGGACAACATTAATTTCTAATTTTCTAAAAAGTATGAGTAATTTTATTTAGTAAAATAACATAATTTAATTATAATTACTATAAACTAATCAATTACCTTTTTCACATAAATCATGTCATCTTTTAATTTTCATGTTATCTTTCTATTTTCTCTAACTAAAATCTCTCTTTTTCAAATTATATCACGGACGGTTCTATTTAATACAATAAACTAATAATATTATAATATTAATGATTAACCTATTACCTTATTCAGCTAAAACGTATCATCTTTTTTATATTTTCAAACTAAAATCCCTCTTTTAATAAAAATATCACAGACAATATTAATTTTTCCTTTTCTAAAAATATTACGAGCAATTGTATTTAGTAAAATAACATAATTAAATTATAATTAATATAAACTAATCAATTACCTTTTTCACCTAGAACATGTTACCTTTTTTATTTTTTCTAATTAAATCCTCTCTTTTTCTAATCATATCACGGGCGTTCTATTAAATAAAATAAAATAATAATTTTATAATTACTAATAATTAACCGATTACCTTTTTCTACTAAAACCTATCATCTTTTCTATATTTTCTAACTAAAATCCCTCATTTTCTAAAAATATCACGGATAACATTTATATAATTATTATCAAATCATCTCATATAAAAATTTAAGCCTCCAAAATTCATGTTTTAAAAAGATAATTTAAACTAATGAAAAAAATTCATACAATATTAAAAAAAAATCCGTGCATCGCACGGGTTTTAACCTAGTAGGTACTAGTAGGTGTTCTACTAATTACATGTGTTCTACTACACATATGTTCTATTAGGTGTTCTACTAATTACATGTATTCTACTAGGTGTTCTCTATTTTTAACTTAAATCTAGTAGGTGTTCTATATATTTAACTAAAATTATATTAAAAGTTCTACCGATACTTTTAGAATAAAATTATTTTTTAATAAAATTAATATGCTTAATTTTATTAATTAATTAATTTACAATTCTAACCTATGTTTTAATTACATTAGATTTTCTACTAGGTTAAATTAAATTAAATATTCATTTATTAGAAAAAGATTCAATGTATAATATATATTTTAGTAGGTGTTCGATTAGATGTTCTATGTATTCAATCAAAATTATATTAAATATGTCACTGTTACTTTTAGAATAAAATTTATTTTTTAATTTTTTTTTGACAAGATTTAGTATAATTAATTTTATTAAATAATAAAATTACAATTTTATTAAGTATTCTACTAATTATATTAGGTATTATGTGTTCTACTAATTACATTAGGTGTTCTACTATGTTCTCAATCTTTAGCTTAAATCTAGTAGGTGTTCTACTATGTGTTCTATATATTCAACGAAATTATATTAAAAGTTTTACTAATATTTTTAAAATAAAATTAATTTTTTAGTAAAATTACTATGTTTAAATTTTAATACATAATAAATTTACAATACTAACATGTGTTATACTAATTATATTAGGTTTTCTACTTGGTGTTCTGGGAGTATTAAATATTTTATTAATATATTTTTATACTTTTTGAATAAGGTTATTTTTTAGTAGGTATTCTGCTTGGTGGTTAAATTTTGCTACATTTTCTACTTACTAATACATTTTGCAAAAGATTATTTTTTTTTAAAAAAATTATTAGATGTTCTACTAGGTGTTCTTTATTCAATTTAAATTTTGTAGTAATTCAATTTTATATTAAATTATAGTAACTAAAATTTTATATATTCAATTAAAAAATAATTAGATGACAAAGAAAGTTTTTATATTAAGTTACATTTCTTTTATAGTAATTACATGAATCTATACTATTATATAAAAGCCGAAACATTAAAAGTTTTGGTACCTGTTTTTTGGTACTAAGTGAATTTACTTATTTACCTTTTATTATAAAGAAAAATATATATGATATCTATACTATTAAAACTCCTAAAATAAATAATAACACAATATAATTAATGGTAAGTAGTCGATTGCCTTTTTTCACATTTACTTTTAATTAAACGTATTACTTTTATAAACAACTACTAATCTTAAAATCATTAATATGTACACGAAAATATCACATCATATATTTATGATATCTATAATATTAAAACTTCTAAAATAAACAATAACATAATATAATTAATGGTAAGTAATCGATTGCCTTTTTTCACATTTATTTTAATTGAACATATTACCTTTTATAAACACCTACTAATCTTAAAATCATTAATATATACCCGAAAATATCACATCATATTTTTCAATTATTAATAAAATATATTAAAAATCTGTATACGATGTTTTATAAAAACATCAATCGTATCATACCGTACAATCATTAATATTTCATTTCAAATTAAAACACGTTAACTTTTTAATTTAAAACTAATATTATAATCATTAATATATAACCAAAAATACTACATCATATTTTTCAATTACATTAAAAATTTTGGTACATGTTTTTTGGTACTAATTGAATTTATTTATTTACCCTTCATTATAATATATATATATATATATATATATATATATACATATATATATGATATCTATACTATTAAAACTCCTAAAATAAATAATAACATAATATAATTAGTGGTAAGTAGTCGATTGTCTTTTTTCACAATTACTTTTAATTGAACATATTATTTATTTATAAACACATATTAATCTTAAAATCATTAATATATACCAGAAAATATCACACACACACACACACACATAGAGAGTCTTACTCCACTACAAACTAAAACTAAATACAAACTAAAAACTAATACAAAATACTAAATATAAAATATAAAATATTTTATATTTCATTTATTTTATATTTCATTTACTTCACATTATACAACCGAAATCATTAATTTTATTTTTGACAAAAAATATTAAAAATACCCACCCCACCCCAACCTGAAATCAGTAAAATACACCCTCAAAATCACAAAAATACAAACACCACCATCACCCCACCCCACCCCACCCCACCCCACCCCACCCCACCCCACCCCACCTCACCTCACCTCACCTCACCTCACCTCACTTGAAATCAGTAAAATACACCCCCAAAATCACAAAAATACAAACACCACCACCACACCACCTCACCCCACCTGAAATCAGTAAAATACACCCCCAAAATCACTAAAATACAAACCCCACCATCACCCCACCCCACCCCACCCCACCCACCCAACCCCACCCCACCCCACCTGAAATCGGTAAAATACACCACCACCACCCCACCCCAACCCAACCCAACCCAACCCAACCCAACCCAACCCAACCACCATCACCCCAAAATCACAAAAATATAAACACCACCATAACCCCACCCCACCTCACCTGAAATCGGTAAAATACACCCCCAAAATTACAAACCCCACCCCACCCCACCCCACCCAAACCAACCCCACCTGAAATCAGTAAAATACACACCCAAAATCATTAAAATACAAATACCCCACCCCTACCACCCCAACCTGAAATCAGTAAAATACAACCCTAAAATCACTAAAAATTTTGTAAGAAATTTTTTTTCGAAATATTTATTCGGAAATATTTTTTTCAGAAATATTTATTCCCAAATATTTTTTTCCGAAATATTTATTCTGAAAATATTTTGTTGAGAATTAATTATTCGAAAATATTTTTTCCCGAAATATTTATTCCGAAATATTTTTTCCCGAAATATTTATTCGGAAATATTTTTTCCTGAATTATTTATTCGGAAATATTTTTTTCCGAAATATTTATTCGGAATTATTTATTCGGAAATATTTTTTTCCGAAATATTTAATCGGAAATATTTTTTTCCGAAATATTTAATCAGAAATAATTTTTTCCGAAATATTTATTCGGAAATATTTTATTCCGAAATATTTATTCGAAAATATTTTTTTTGGAAATATTTATTCGGAAATATTTTTTTCCGAAATATTTATTCGAAAATATTTTTTCCCGAAATGTTTATTCTGAAATATTTTTTTCCGAAATATTTAATATGAAATATTTTTTTCCGAAATACTTATTCGGAAATATTTTTTCCCTAATTATTTATTCGAAAATATTTTTTCCCAAATTATTTATTTGGAAATATTTTTTCCCGAATTATATATTTCGAAATATTTTTTCGGAAATATTTATTCCAAAATATTTTTTCTTGAAATATTTATTCGGAAATATTTTTTCCCGAAATATTTATACGTAATTATTTTTTCCCGAAATATTTATTCAGAAATATATTTTCACAAAATAAAACAACTTTTTTAAAATAAATTTGTAAATATAAAAAAATAAAAAAATAATTAAAAATAATAAATTAATTAAAAAATATAAAATTGAAAATAAAAATAAATAAAAATTAAAAATTAAAAAATTAAATAAAATTAGTGATTGAATTCATGATGATGTCATATAGGGGGTTGGTGATGGCATGATGATGTAATTTTGGGGATGGGTGATGTCATATAGGGGTGGAAATAGTAAAATATGGTGTGGAAATAGTAAAATAGGATGTGGAGATAGTAGTTTGTAGTTTGTATTTATGGGTTAGTTTGTATTTGAGTAAAAACCTATACATATATGATATCTGTACTACTAAAACTCATAAAATAAATAATAATATAATATAATTAACGGTAAGTAGTCGATTGCATTTTTTCACATTTACTTTTAATTGAACATATTACCTTTTATAAACACATACTAATCTTAAAATCATTAATATATACCCGAAAATATCACATCATATTTTTTAATTATTAAAAAATAAATTAAAATTCTGTATACGTTGTTTATAAAAACATCAATCGTATCATACCTTACAATCAATAATATTTCCTTTCAAATTAAAACACGTTAACTTTTTTAATTTTAAACTAATCTTACAATCATTAATATATACCCGAAAATATTACATCATATTTTTCAATTTTTAATAAAATATATTAAAATATTTATACGTTGTTTATAATAAGGAAACATTATTATAATCCGTAAACATGAATATATTAATTTATATTAAATTAAAATTAATTGTAATTAGTCGATTGCCTTAATTAAATTATAATTACTATAAACTATTCACTTACCTTTTTCACATAAATCGTATAATCTTTTTAATTTTCACTTTACATTTCTATTTTTCTAGCTAAAATATCTCTTTTTCCAATTATATCACGGGCGGTTCTATTTAATATAATAAACTAATAATTTATAATATTAATAATGAACTGATTACCCTTTTCAGCTAAAACGTATCATCTTTTATATATTTTTTTAACTAAAATCCCTCTTTTAATAGAAATATCATGTACAATATTAATTTCTTCTTTTCAAAAAACATTACGAGAGCAATTGTATTTAGTAAAATAACGTAATTAAATTATAAATACTATAAACTAATCGATTACCTTTTTCACCTTGACATGTCAAATTTTAATTTTATCTAACTAAATCCTCTCTTTTTCTAATCATATCACGGGCATTATATTTAATAAAATAAAAAAATTATTTTATAATTATTAATAATTAACCAATTACTTTTTTTTTTACCTAAAACCTATCATTTTTTCTATATTTTCTGATTCAAATCTCTTCATTTCTAGAAATATCATGGATAACATTTATATAATTGTTATCAAATTATCTCATATAAAAATTTAAGTCTCCAAAATTATTGTTTTAAAAAATTAATTTCAATTAATGAAAAAAATTCATATAATATTTAAAAAAATCCGTGCATCGCACGAGTTTTAAGCTAGTATAAATAAATTAGATGTCCTTGAAAAGAAAATAGATATTCCATGCAATTATATATGGAAAGATTTTGAATTTATTGAAAATAGATAAGAACAATCTTGTTAAAATTGGAAAGTAAAATTTAGGAAATATTTCAATTATGCATTCATTAATGAGTAATTTGGTTTACTTTTATATGTTTTTTATTAGATTCTAACATATTTAATGAAATAACATGAACCGTCAGATTGATATAAAATTAATGGATGAGAAAAGTTTCTTGGTTCTCTCCGAAAATTAGTTTTCTCTTGAGCAACTCCATATATATATATATAGGCTAGCGTTCAAATAGAAATCAACCTTAGAATAGAAACTAGAAACCTACACTAAATAAATTATATTTCATTTATTTTAATGGCCCCGCTAGGGGCACCTTCACAAAAAACGTTTAAAATTCTTGGCTCTATTCAACAAAAATATATAAAAAAAAAAATTTAAAAAAGTTACTGTTCACGTGCCACGTCATCACGTGAACAGTAACTTTTTTTTTTAAATTTTTAATTTTTTTTATATTTTTGTTGAATAGAGACCATAATTTTAAACGTTTTTTGTATTGGAGTACCCCAAATTTGGTCATTAGATTAGCTTGAAATATTTAATTTAGGTTTAGTTTCTAGTTTCTATTCTAAGTTAGTTTCTATTAGAACAAGACCCTATATATATATATATATATATATATATATATATATATATATATATATATATAATGATATGCACGGTTTAAACTTATATTATGAAATTTTAAATTAAATACGTCGTTGACAAAATTCAAATATTGAATGTTTTGTAAAATAACTTAATCATATAAAATATTCAATCATCAGATCTAACGGTTCTTATTCGTTGTATACGTATTTCTGTTATATATTTTTATTAGTGATTGAAAGATATGGTGTGGTATTTTTGGATATATATTAATAATTGTAAGATTATGTTTTAAATTAAAAGGTAACATGTTTTAATTAGAAAAAAATATTAATGATTGGAAGATTATGATTGCAAAATTAAGTTTTAAATTAAAAGGTAACGTGTTTTAATTAGAAAACAAAACGACATTTTATATGTGTATAAAAGGTAATATATTCAATTAAAAGTAAATGTCTTTTAAATTACTTGAAAATATGATATTTTAGGTATTTATTAAATTTTATTTAATATTGCAATTATGTTTTATGTAATTATCATTTTTATAATTTATAATTTTAATTTAATATAGTTTAATATACTTATATTACAGATTATACTAAAATTTCCTTATTATAAGCAACGTATAGGGATTTTTAATATATTTTATTAAAAATTGAAAATATGGTGTGATATTTTTTGGTAATATTAATGATTGTAAAATTAGCTTAAAATAAAAAAAATAATGTTTTTTAATTAGAAAGAAAATATTAATGATTTGAAGATATGTTTTTATAAAAGGTAATATCTTCAACTAAAAATAAATGTGAAAATGGCAATGACTAATTACCATTAATTATGTTATGTTATTATTTATTTTAATAATTAGGATAACCAAACCGACAAAACTTTCAATCTTTCGACTTATATAATTCCAAAAACTTCATTTAATTAATCCTCCCATTTTTAAAAAAAAATTCATTTAGCCCCCTTTTTTTTTTTTCAAAAGTTTTCATTTAGTCCTCATTTTTTACAAAAATCTTCATTCAGTCCCCTGTTTTTTACAAAAAATTTCATTTAGTTTCCTATTTTTTACAATAATTTTCTTATCTAAAATTTTCCGATGATCGGAAAATTTGGTTTCGATGATCGAAAAATTTGGCCCCTCTAGTATTTATTCCTCGTTCCGTCCCTAAATGAGAGGGATCCTTAGAAAAAAAAATAATTTGCATGACAAATATTTTAGATAATTTATATAAATTATCAAGTTCCAATATTTCAAAATTCTTAGTTAAAATTATAGTCGATGTTTTCCATTGATCAAATTTACTGAGAACTGTAATTCGTTGGAGCACAAATAAATTTTAAAATTTTAGACAATCATTTTAATAAATTCCCTTGGAGATGCTCTAATAAAACCTAATACTAATATTTAAGGTCCGAAATAAAATGTAGCAATCTTTTTTAAGATTCTTATGATTTAAAATTTATTATTATCGACCTTTTATAAATATATCATTATTATAATTAAAATTAAAAATAAGATTCTTGAATTAAAAATGTCATTATATAATACATTAAAAATTAAATTTTGAATTAAAAATGACATTAGTATATTATTCAGATTCTTGAATTAAAAATGTCATTAATAATTATGAGATTTCAAAATACAACTTTTATAAAATATTTGCAAAAATATGTTATGCAACCAAAAATCACATGGTCGACTTTCTTTAATTTTAGTTGAATCAGTTGCATATAAGGTTGCAAACAGTTATAAGTTGCAAAACGTATTTTTACAAAAATTAGGTTTTTGCAAAATATTTTATTTAAAAGTTATTTTTATAAAAAAAATCTCAACTTGGGTATTTACAAAAAAAACCTCAACTTTTTTGCAACTTCCTTTTCAATACAAGACAAACAAAAAATTTGGTAATCAATTTTGTACGGCTAACATTTAACGTTTGATAATTTTATATATGGCATTTGAGTTTTCTTTTTTGATTACGTATTAAAAATCATTATTTTCCAATTTTTTTCAATAAAAATTAATGTTTTAATTTTTATTCAAAAAAATAAATTTGAAAAATAACAATCTATATATCTATATAAAGGAAAATCTCGGGCTCTCAAAACAGCGTAATCTCAAGGTCCTCTTTTCCTAGCATTCGCATATTTACACATCTCTCTCTCTCTCTCTCTCTCTCTCTCTCTCTCTCTCTCTCTCAATTCCACTCCAGCAGTTACTGAATCTGACGAGACACTCATTTATATTCAATCTTCGTCCTTTTATCTCCTAAACCTGATCCAACCGAATGTATATAAATCGTTTGGGATAATTCTAGCAACGTAGTTCAAAACCTATTTTTTTGATTGGTGTGTTCATGTTTTAATTGGGCGTAGATATCCCAATAAAGCATTTAGGGGAAAGATTCTCGAGGTACTGAAAAATTGGCCTAATCGTTTGGATTATTCTAGCAACGTGGTTCAAAACCTGTTTTTTTGATTGGTGTGTTCATGTTTTAATTGGGCGTAGATATCCCAATAAATCATTTAGGGGAAAGATTCTCGAGGTACTGAAAAATTGGCCTGAGAAGAATATCCAAGTCATTGTTGTTACTGATGGTGAGAGGATTTTGGGACTTGGGGACCTTGGCTGCCAGGTAAATTCACGACAATGTCGAAAAGATAATATGGTCCACTCTTGCATCTAATTCGTTTGTCTGGAGCATTCAACCTTACTATTTCTTTTTTGTTTTGTTTCTACAGGGAATGGGTATATAACCTCACACAAACTTAATTCTTAATGTATCTTTTGCATACTTTTGGAAAACTGTGGTTTTAATCCTTTTTTTGGTATAAATGATATATGCTGATCCCTTTTATGTGTTTTAACTAAGCTATTATTTTTTTGTTTTCTGTCCAGTGCTTGCCTATAACTATTGATGTCGGTACCAACAATGAGTTGTTATTGAATAATGAATTTTACATCAGGATTAAACAAAGAAGGACAATTGGGAAGGTAATGCAGATAATTGAAAATTACGGGCACAAAGAGGATTTCCATCTCCATATAATCAACCCATTTATTGCTTTCATTGTTCGTAGTACTAACAGTTCTTCTTTCCAGGAGTATGCCGACCTTCAGCATGAATTCATGACAGCACTGAAGCAAAACTCTGGTGAAAAAGTTCTTGTGCAGGTTAATTTTATTACTTTTAAAGTTTTAGATTCTGTCAAACTTTAGTGACATTAGATTTCTATTTTTCTCATGAAGTCCTAATTCTGGTGTACCTTCTAATTGTTATGTTGCAGTTTGAAGATTTTGCAAACCACAATACTTTTGAGCTATTGTCGAAATATAGCAGTACCCATTTGGTCTTCAATGATGATATTCAGGTATACATAGTGTAGTGACATGATGATATTCAGATTACTAATACGTTTGGAGTTGTCTATATATTTGCAGATAAGTTTTTTTGTTGTAATGTTAGTCTATCAATGTGTTTAATATTTACGATATAGATATTGAATCACCTGGGAAATATGATTAAAATTAAGGATAGGTAGCACAAAACCTGGTAAGATTAATTCTACTTCTACGTAGGTTGAGATGGAAACCTGAAGATAAATTTTTCAATTACTTAAAAAAGTCTTATAAAATAAACAGAGTCGTGTGCAGCTTTCAACTCTTGATAAAACATGTGTGCTGCATATTTTTTCCTTAGTGTAGAGAACTGGCAAAGCATATGTAGTGCATATGCATTTTGAAGATGTTGCTTATATATGAGAGAAATGTAAATAGTTATCATTAAATTGTTTTGGAGGCTTTTTTAGTTTTTCCAAAGTGAATAGTAAGATTTATATTTGTGTATTGCACTCAAGGCTAATGTTAGCCCAAATCCTAAATTCTCCACAGTTCGTCACAGACCCATGCTATAGGTGAGTTTAACTTTCTTCCCATATTAGTTCTTATATGTTCCATGTTGCTCAAATTCTTGATCATGAACCAGGGTGAAGTCCTTACAATTATGCTGTTGCGCCTAGCTTTGTGTTAGTTATTCTCATTTTGTGTTTATATGTATTTTTTGCCTTGGTTAGTATGAACCGTTTTCTAGCTAAAATATCCAATTGCTCCTTTGGTAGTGAGGTATCCTCCTTTAAAATTTGCTCACTTAGGATAGTATTTTGTTATGCATGATAACTTTTATTGTTAATTGTGCATGTATTCATTCAATGGTGTGTTAAAAGATCTGCTAACGAGGCTCACAACCTTGCTGGAGCATCTTATTATTTTCCCCAGACCTTAGGTGTAGAGAGGTTAATGTCCCCTCTGTTTACAATCTAATTATCTGCATTACTTATCCCAAATAAAATATCGAGAACTTTGGAAGTTGTAATTTGATGTATATAGAAGTCTGAGGTAAGAATAAAGTTGTGGAAAATAAAAGAGAATAGAATGTGAAAGTTGTAACTCGATGGACTATTGGACAATTGGGAAGGTAATGCAGATAATTGAAAATTACGGGCACAAAGAGGATTGCCATCTCCATATAATCAACCCATTTATTGCTTTCATTGTTCGTAGTACTAACAGTTCTTCTTTCCAGGAGTATGCCGACCTTCAGCATGAATTCATGACAGCACTGAAGCAAAACTCTGGTGAAAAAGTTCTTGTGCAGGTTAATTTTATTACTTTTAAAGTTTTAGATTCTGTCAAACTTTAGTGACATTAGATTTCTATTTTTTTCATGAAGTCCTAATGCTGGTGTACCTTCTAATTGTTATGTTGCAGTTTGAAGATTTTGCAAACCACAATACTTTTGAGCTATTGTCGAAATATAGCAGTACCCATTTGGTCTTCAATGATGATATTCAGGTATACATAGTGTAGTGACATGATGATATTCAGATTACTAATACGTTTGGAGTTGTCTATATATTTGCAGATAAGTTTTTTTGTTGTAATGTTAGTCTATCAATGTGTTTAATATTTACGATATAGATATTGAATCACCTGGGAAATATGATTAAAATTAAGGATAGGTAGCACAAAACCTGGTAAGATTAATTCTACTTCTACGTAGGTTGAGATGGAAACCTGAAGATAAATTTTTCAATTACTTAAAAAAGTCTTATAAAATAAACAGAGTCGTGTGCAGCTTTCAACTCTTGATAAAACATGTGTGCTGCATATTTTTTCCTTAGTGTAGAGAACTGGCAAAGCATATGTAGTGCATATGCATTTTGAAGATGTTGCTTATATATGAGAGAAATGTAAATAGTTATCATTAAATTGTTTTTGAGGCTTTTTTAGTTTTTCCAAAGTGAATAGTAAGATTTATATTTGTGTATTGCACTCAAGGCTAATGTTAGCCCAAATCCTAAATTCTCCACAGTTCGTCACAGACCCATGCTATAGGTGAGTTTAACTTTCTTCCCATATTAGTTCTTATATGTTCCATGTTGCTCAAATTCTTGATCATGAACCAGGGTGAAGTCCTTACAATTATGCTGTTGCGCCTAGCTTTGTGTTAGTTATTCTCATTTTGTGTTTATATGTATTTTTTGCCTTGGTTAGTATGAACCGTTTTCTAGCTAAAATATCCAATTGCTCCTTTGGTAGTGAGGTATCCTCCTTTAAAATTTGCTCACTTAGGATAGTATTTTGTTATGCATGATAACTTTTATTGTTAATTGTGCATGTATTCATTCAATGGTGTGTTAAAAGATCTGCTAACGTGGCTCACAACCTTGCTGGAGCATCTTATTATTTTCCCCAGACCTTAGGTGTAGAGAGGTTAATGTCCCCTCTGTTTACAATCTAATTTGTTGCCAATTAAGTTCATGGAATAATATTTTAGTTCCAAAAAAAAAAAATTAGTTCAAGGATTAAATTAAAATGTATTATAAATCGTAAACCAATAGTCCATCGAGTCCAAACTTTCACATTCTATTCTCTTTTATTTTCCACAACTTTATTCTTACCTCAGACTTCTATATACATCAAATTACAACTTCCAAAGTTCTCGATATTTTATTTGGGAAAAGTGACATAATTGTAAGTCAAGTTTTTGCATAAATCGATACTTTCTTAATCTATTTATATATTGTTATTTTATATAAAGATTAGCTACATTTATTTCTATACTTGCTATAATAATTTTTTAAATATTTACGTTTGTTCCTGTATTTTTTGAAAATATTTTTCACGAACCGCGCGAAGCGCGGTGATCAGATCTATTACTGAGACAGATGATTGTGTTGACTTTTGTGGTTTGAATGAATTTTTGTGTTGCTCGGAGTGTTTGATTGTCTGACTGTAAGATTGATTTGTAATCCGATCGGTTGAATCTCTGTTAATATTGCTCTACCTTTAACAAACATTTTCCCTTTTGTTTACTTGCCAAATTCTTTTCCCTGAAATCTTAATTATTTATGTCGAAGATTTTTTGTTTATGAAGATTCTACTTTCTATTATAATACTTGATAGACTTTATGAGTCAGAAATTATAAATGCTATATTGATTGATTAAATTGGCACTAAGATGTGGCTTTACAGTAATGATCATGAACATTATGTTGTAGTTCTAAGTGTGGAAGTTTGTATCTGATTCTTTTTTTGTTGAGTTTGTATACAGAGTCGAATTTGATGATTTTTGTAGTTCTACACGTTGACTGTTATTTTTATTTGAATCTTGTATCTTTACATATTGATTGCTAAACAGAGTTATACCTATATTTGCAACATAGCTTGGTATTTGAATGAAGTTTATTGACACTGTAGGTTCTTTTAACACTTATGTGCTTTTTATTAGGGTAAACGACTAATAAACAAAGTCAAGGCTACATTAAGATGGCATTGGTCTCTAGAGGACGGTCTTTGTTAAACCCAAATGCACCACTCTTTGTTCCAGCTGCAGTTCGCCAAGTAGAGAGACTTCTCACCAGAATGGTGGCAGTTGGTGACAACCTCAACATGGTTTCATGACTACTGGGTCGGTCAGCAACAGGGTGATGATTTGGCTGATATTGTTGATCTACTTCCGGATATCATTGATCTTGGTGCTGACGAAGAATTGATGACCATGGAAGCGCAATATGAGCAATTCATCCAATTATCTGAAGCAGGAAACAAGTCATCACTGTATGCTCAACATGGAATGCCTGCAGTTGGTATGTTAACTCGAGTAAAATACCTTGGCATATAAGATCTACACGTTCTCTGCATTAATTAATTGATTTTGACATACATTCGCTACTTTCTAATTTTAAAAGTGAGCCTTCTTTCCACGTAGTTGGGTCAAAACTCAAAAATTCCCAGTACTAATTTAGTTGCTGTGTAGTGACACCATGCCATTGGTTGGAGTTCACTAGATTGTTGCACGAGGCAGGCTCATAAAAGGGTACTATTCAGCTTATTTGTTCATTTATACATCTCAACAAAAAATGGGCATCCATTGATATGATGGATATGTTCATTTCAATACATTTTTATTTGCTTATGGATTGTTAGTTATCTTTTGCTATATCAATTTGTTTGTTATTGCATTTTTATATGATTGTGGATTGTTAGTTATCTTGTGTTGTATCAATTTATTTTTTATTACAAGTTCGTAGTCAGTGGGGAAACACTATATCAATTTGTTTGTTATTGCATTTTTATTTAATTATGAATTGTTAGTTATCTTGTGCTATATCAATTTGTTAAGTCCGTGGTAAATCACTAAGGGCATGGGTAAGAGTTTATAGTAGTTTTATTTGGTTGTGCATGTTTATTTGGCAATAGGTGGCTTTACAGATTTAGTTGTGTGGTTTATAACTTTTTCCAAACATGTTGGTGATGGTATGTTGATAATGATATGCCTTCTAGCGAATTGGTGGTAATATTTGCTTTACTCTAAACTGATGTGGCTATGGAGTTCTCTTATCTTTCCAATATTGAGGGTGATGCAGAGGACTGATTGATTAGGGTACGCGTTTGCAGGCTATGGGAAGCCGTCAACACAAAGGATAACAGCTTGATTGGTGATACGGGTTGATGAAAAGGTACTAACTCCTTAACTACCCTCCGATAACCTATGCTACTTTTAGTGTTTAATTTGTTATATGAGATTTTGTGTTGATTCCAGGAGAACCTTATGCATGGTGCTATCCGTAAGCATTTGGTGCCTCGATTCAAGCACCGTGTGAGCGAGGGGCTGGTCTACAGTCTCAGGAATGCCAAGGTTGCGATAAATACCTGGCAATACAGGCACTTGCTAGCAATCAAAAGCTGTTTTTCATGGCAACAACCGAGATTGTAAAACTAGGTGAGGATGTTGTGCACATCCGGAGGTACGACTTCCAGTTTGTTGATTTGCCCATGCTTCGGAAGCGTGCTGACGACATGACCACTCTCTCGGATATATCTCTTGGATAATGCTTCTTTCATTTGGTTTAATTCTAGATTAAAGTTGGGTATTGCTAATAGTAAGTAACTTGCATACATCCTGAACTTGAGATCGGAGCGTAGATTAACTGATGTATACATGGGAGCTCCTGTCAAAACTTTGCTCAGCAGACATAAAAGACACGGGATGAAACAGTCCATGAATTGAATGACTTTCTAATAAACATGATACCAGGAGAAGGAAGAACATATCTAAGCTCTGATAGCGTGTGCAAGACGAGCATGGTCCATACAGTTTGCATTTTAATTTTTAATATCGATTTGTTGTTTGCATTAGATTTAATGCTTACTGCTAATGTTGGTCAGAAATTTCATTTTCCAAGCCAGGTTTAATCACCCAAACAACTCATTTTAAAATCATTTTTGTAGTTATGACAGTTCTTATTGACATTTTGTGTAGATTTACTGTTACTGGACATCTTGTGGCACTTATAGACATGGAAAGTTTTGATTGAATATATGTACTTGACTGAAGAGTCTGTCAAAGGCCCTCCACATTCTTGCCTTTACATTAAATGATGTGCTAGACTCTAATGCCAGCTATACTCCCATACCGTCCCTTTTATAATTTTTTATTATTAGAGCAAAGGTCAAATTTCAGACATCTACTCAAATCTTGCATCCATAATTAGATGGCCTCTCTGGTAGTCTATTGTGCAGTGTATGCAATGCCTTAATGAATAAATTATGGATAACGTCGAGCATGCACTGAAGCATCATATAAAATTAGATACTTGTACAATTAAGGTGTAGCCATTGTCCTCATATTGATCGTATTCTTAACTGCCCACTACAACTCTTGAGGGTGCATTAGAGCCGTACCAGATTATTCTGAATAAGATTATAATCAAAATGAGCTTACTCTATGCTTTTAGAATATCTTGTGAAAATATGCTCAGCATCTCACTTCGAGAAAATTTATGATAATATTACAGTGACGTTATTCAAATATTTTTAAACAACATTTCCCACAACCGCTCGAAGCGCGGTTTGTCTACCTAGTTTTCCATGTAATCAAAACACATACAACGTGCAAAAAAGTTAGAAGCAGAGATAGCGAGTAGTCAAAAGCTCGTTCCGCTGCTGTATAAAATTGGACTTTCAAAAACCCGAAATTCTGCTATTGGCGACTGTATAAAATTTGTTTAACAAATCATATGCCCCTTCATTTCCTTTACTTTACTTTCCGTTGCTCTCATTGTTTGTCTAGCTAGCTTAATGTCATAAGCACCCTACCTGTTCGATTCATTACCTCACACACACAAGAACATGACTGAACCAGTAAGGTTTACATGCTAATCTTTTTTTGAATAATTCGGCTTATATGCCTTACAAAGCGAGGATCTATTGTAATAAATCTGGGAGCCAGAGTCGAACCCAGGACCGAAGACAACAAGGTGAGCCAGAGTCGAACCCAACAAGGTGAGCCAGAGTCGAACCTGGGAAGTGGGGACAACAAGAGATAATTTAAGTCCTTATCACGTGAGATATCTCATCATGCTCACATACTAATCTTTTAAGTCCTACTCTTTGGAACTTGTTCTTCAACCTCAAAGCCTATATAGCCTTTGTGCACTCTTTTGTGCTCATGCATTCAGTTCCCGCTGACTCCATACCTACCTTTCGTATACCCCCGCAATCTAGCTGGCGGAGAACTATAATAATATGAAAGAAAGTCAGACTTCAAGTTTTTTAGGATCGCTAATTCACACCAAACTTATAAACATTGTTCTCGTTACGGAGAACTATAATAATGTACAACAAAGTCAGACTTGGAATATTTTAGGATCACTTGCTCACACCAAACATGTAAACAATGTTCTCATTATGCATTTCACTCGTTTTCTGCGAATTATTTGACCACTTTTTCTTCTTTTTTTTTTACGTACCATTGACTTATAACAACTTAAGGTGCAGAGCAGATAATATCATTTTGAATTTATTTAGATATTCATCTTGGAAGCTCTTAAATCTGCAATCTGATCAATTAATGGCTTCTACAAATTTTAATCAAATTTCGTCATCCTCTTCTGTTTTAACATCACCTCCTACTCAGTATGATGTTTTTTTAAGCTTCAGAGGTAAAGATACATGGTATACGTTTACTGAATATCTGTATGAAGCCTTAAATTGCTCTGGTATTCGAACATTTATGGATGATCGCGAGCTAGGCATTGGAGATGTAATCTCAGATTCATTGCTCCAAGCTATTCAGGGGTCCAAGACTTACGTTGTTGTCTTCTCGGAAAACTATGCTTCTTCAAGTTGGTGCCTTGACGAGCTTGTTGAGATCATGGCTTACCAATCAAGGGGAAGATCAGTTTTCCCTGTATTTTACAACATTGAGCCATTGGTTGTGCGGTACCAAACTGGGAGTTTTAAAGAAGCTTTCCGAAAACATGAAACTCTGTTTGACGGGGATAGATTTAATAAGTGGCGCATCACACTGACCACCGTGGCAAATCTCACTGGATACAATGTTCTTGAAAATATGTAAGTAAAATATTTCTATTGTCATTGGTTGTTTAGATGAGATTGAACTTGGAACATAATGAATTGCACAATGTTATCTGAAATTTTTTACATCCAAACTCTGTTTTCGAAAATTGCAGGTCTCAAACTGATATTATAAATAAAATTGTTGATAGGGTTTTACTCGAAATTAATCCATCGACTCTGGATGTTGCCAAATATCCAGTTGGATTGGATTCTCGTGTTAATGCCATAACAACATTGTTGAGCAGTGACAGAGAAGGTGTCTTTAGATTTGGTATACATGGTATGGGTGGAGTTGGCAAAACAACTCTGGCTAAAGCTGTGTATAACAAAAACTATCAAAGCTTTCAGGGCAGCTGCTTCTTAGCAAATGTTAGGGAGGTTTCAAAAAGAGAAAACGGCCTATTGTGTTTACAACAGAAACTTATTGACGATGTTCTTAAACGCCAGAACCAGAAGATTGACAATGTTGATCAAGGAATTGAGTTGATAATAGCTAGAATTTGTTCTA
Organism: Saposhnikovia divaricata; assembly: GCA_036435485.1. Classification (NCBI taxonomy): domain Eukaryota; kingdom Viridiplantae; phylum Streptophyta; class Magnoliopsida; order Apiales; family Apiaceae; genus Saposhnikovia; species Saposhnikovia divaricata. The sequence continues at coordinate 22,272,526 of CM071595.1, forward strand.
AAAATGTTCTCATAGTTATTGATGATTTGGATAACAGATTACCCCTGGAATTTTTGGAAGGACCATTTGCCTTCGGTAGTAAAATCATTATAACGACAAGAAATGAAGATCTGCTTGATTCAATTAAAGTAGAAGCCAAGTACAAAGTAAATGAATTGGGTGATGCTGAGTCACATCAACTTTTTACCCAACATGCATTCGGAGATAATAAAATACCCGACACATTTGCAGAATTGTCCCAAGAAATTCTAGAACATGCTGGAGGGCTTCCATTGGCTCCTAAAGTTTTTGGCTCGAACTTGCTAAATCAACCTGTGGAAAAATGGAGTTGGTTCATTGACAAATTGAACGAGTTTCCATTGAAGATGTTGAGAATAGACTTGTTATTAGCTTTGAAGCATTGAAATTGGTTGATCCTATGCTGCAGAAGTTTTACCTAGACATTGCTTGTTTTTTCACCGGACACAAGAAAAAGATGGTTGTGAAGATAATGGAAACATGTTACACATTTGTTGATCATAAATTTGACATTCTAAGGAAAAGGTGTTTACTAACGACCAATGATGAAGATGAGCTGGGGATGCATGACCTGCTTCGGGATATGGGAAAGAAAATTGCACGTAACAACTCTTTTGATGAGCCTGGAAAACATAGTAGATTATGGATATCAGAAGATATATGTGATGTGTTGAAGAAGCATAAGGTACTCATATGAATTCAAATCATACAATATCACATGTCAACTTTTGTTGTTATTCTGTATTTATAATTGCTCGTATGATGATATGTTGTATTAAAGCGGCACAATGTAATTCTCATACACTTTTCCTCTCTCAAATTCATATATAAAACATTGGTTATCAACTTTTCTTCATGAATTATATGTATTAGGGAACAGAAGCACTAGAATGTATCATCCCGCGGGACAACCAGGATGCACTAAATGGAATATCATTCACAACGGAAACGTTCAAAAAGATGAGTAAATTAAGATTTCTTTACCTCAAAAAGGTAAACCTCAATGGAAGCTTTAAAAATACATTTGAAGATTTGAGGTGGCTCTGTTGGGACTTCTGTCCTCTGAAATGCTTACCTTCTGAATTTAATCCGCAAAAACTTGTTATTCTTGAATTGCCTCATAGCAAAATGAATACAATGTGGGAGCTAAACACAGTGAGTGCTCCGACTGTGTTATATTTAACTTATATGATACTTTATATTTTGATGTCTTAAAATCTCCCAATTGCTCTCCTTTTTACAGGGTTCACATGTTTTTGAAAAGCTAAAGACTCTGAACATGTCATATTCTCTAGATTTAACTACAACTCCAGACTTCACTAAATTACCCTGTCTTGAAAATTTAAATTTTGAGTATTGTGCAAGCTTGGAGGAGGTCCACATATCAATCAGAAGTTTGGATAGGCTTATTTCCTTAAATTTGCATGGTTGTGTGAACCTAAGAAGTCTTCAGGACAGCATTTGCAACTTGAGAGCACTGAAATGTCTAAATATTGGTGGTTGCAGTAGGCTGGAAGCATTGCCTATAGAGCTGGGAAACATAGAGTCTCTAACGGAGCTCAATGCATGGGGACTAAGTATTTTGGAAACACCGGAATCGATTGGACGTCTCAGTCTGCTTGTTGATCTGGAATTGAACAATAACAAGGGCCTTGAATATCTTCCAGATACCATTTGCAACCTTAGATCATTGGAAATTCTTGATATTAATGATTGCAGTAGTCTGGAAGCATTACCGGATTGGATTGGACTTCTTAGTAAGCTTGTTGAGCTGAGATTAAGTTGTAACAAGAACCTTGAAACTCTTCCAGACACCAAATGTAACATAAGATCATTGGAATTTTTGATATTTCTGAATGTGAAAAACTTGAAATATTACCAGATCAGTTTTGGAGGCTTACAAGCCTATGGGAGCTAGATGCAAGAGGTGCTTCTCTGCTAAAAAACCTTCCTGATATTGAATTAAGCCAGATCACATTATCATTGCAGAAGTTGGATTTAACTAGCAGTGCTCTCACTGCACTGCCATACGGTATTAGTCAGCTCACAAACCTAGAAGATCTTGTTCTTAAAGGTTGTGGTAATCTGTTGTCCATTGCAGTACTTCCTCCCAACTTAAAGCGCATAATGGCAGATGATTGTGCGTCTTTAGAAAGATTACCAAATCTATCCAACTTAAAACAGTTGAAGAATTTGCACCTTGCATATTGTGTTGGTTTGTCAGAGATTTTAGGCTTAGATGAACTCCCATCTTTAAGAGAACTTGATCTGGGACGTCGGACCTCTGCCAGCTCATCTCTGGGAGAAACTTTTACTAAACGTTTGTTTCAGGTTTGGTTTATCTCAAACTCTTAGATTATATCTTAGTGCCTCACACTTGCTTACATTCTTCGAGGATTGTTGTTTAAACATTTCTTATTACATAGCGATTAGCAAGTCATAATTTTTTAATAAGGCCATTTCTATTACAAATCTTATAATGAACCCAAGAATATCTAGGTGAAAATTCATTGCTCAATTAATAATAAAAACAAACCACTTACGTGTTGCTTAACTTTCTTGCTTTCTTTCTTTGGTTGTATGTTACAACAGATATATTGTGGATTTGGGCATCTAATTCATATTTGCGCTTCGGAGTTCCCATATTGGATTTGTCAGTCAAGTACTTTAGGATCAACATACTCTTTAGATGTGCCTCCAAACGTCCTGGGGATGATTCTTTGCTTTAAGCACTTGGGGCACTGGGAGAAGTTACATCATTCTGATCTAATTGAGTATTCTGTTGAGAATACCACAAGTGGCTTTACATTGCAAGGCAGTTTTGACAACTTTAAGTTTGATGCATTTATGGTAATATTACCAAGATCATTAATTTCCAACAGAGATGGCAACAATAGAATTCAGTTAAGAACGACAAATGCAGATATTCTTGGAATTCATCTAATGTACAAACATGAGTTTCCAATGATTGACCATGTTTCGGAAAAACATATGATTAGCTTTGGTGAGTTGAAATTGGTTAATCCTGTGCTGCAGGATCTTTTCCTAGATATTGCTTGTTTTTTCATAGGATGGAAGAAAGATGAGGTCATTCAAATATTGGAAACCTATTATTGCAATGTGGATCAAAATCTTGATATTCTGAAGGAAAAATGTTTATTGGCAATCAATAATAGAAATGAGTTGACGATGGCTGATCTGCTACAACATATGGGAAGAAAAATAGTTCGTAAAAGCTCTCCTGAAGAGCTTGCAAAACATAGTAGATTATGGTTATCATTAGATATACATGACGTGTTAAACAAGAAAAAGGTAATTTCTTCATCATGTATATATCTAATAATAGTCTCAGAAGGTTTAGTATGAGTATGACTTATATATGTATACAAAATTGCTCATAGGATGCATTATGTGTTGAAGAAGCATTAGTGAACAAACTCTCTAACTTTTTTTTCCTCTCTCCTTAATTATTCATATAACATTGGTCATCAATTATTGTTATTGATATATGGATGTTAGGGAACAGAAGTGATTGAAGGTATCATCCCTCACAAAGTTTACCGTGAGGATGCACTTACAGGACAATCATTCACTACAAGAACATTCAGAAAAATGAGTAAATTAAGATTTCTTTACCTCAAAAAAGTAAATCTCACTGGAAGCTTTAAACAGATATTTCAAGATTTGAGGTGGCTTTGCTGGGAGTCTTGCCCTTTGAAGTGCTTACCTTCTGAATTTTACCCACCAAAACTTGTTATTCTAGCGTTGCCTCATAACAATATGAGAAGCCTGTGGGAGCTAAACAAGGCAAGTACTCTGAATATGTTTCTTTCATATGTAACACATTAATCATAAGTCTGACTTAATTTCTTCGAATTGGGGTATTCATTTTTACAGGTATCACATGTTTTTGAGAACTTAAAAATTCTAAACATGGCATATTCTCAAAATTTAATTACGACTCCAGACTTCACCAAATTACCGTGTCTTGAAACTTTAAATTTTGAGGCTTGTAAAAATTTGGAGGAGGTCCACATATCGATTGGAAGCTTGGCGAGGCTTGTTTTCTTGGATTTGTCTAGCTGTGTGAAGCTCAGAAGTCTTCCGGACACCATTTGTAACTTAAAAGCATTGGAAGTTCTAACTGTTAATTACTGCAGTAGTGTAGAAGCACTGCCTATAGAATTGGGGAACATTGAATCTCTAAAAAAGCTCAGTGCATGGGGACTACCTATTTCGAAATTATCAGATTCAATTGGATGTCTCAGTAGGCTCGTAGAGCTTATCTTAAATTGTAACAAGAACCTTGAAGCTCTTCCTGATACCATTTGCAACCTGAGATCATTGGAAGTTCTTTATATGTGGGGATGTAAAGAACTAGAATTTTTACCAGATCAACTGTGGATGCTTACAAGGTTAAGGACGCTAGATGCAAGTGGTGCTACTCTTTTACAATATATTCCTAATATAGATTCAAGCCAGACTGCATTATCATTGCAAACATTGGACTTATCTAATAGTCTTCTCACTGCTCTGCCATTCGGTATTTGTCAGCTCATGGAACTAGTTGATCTTTGTATTGTTGAATGTTGTGATCTCTTGTCAATCGAAGAACTTCCTCCTAATCTGAAACGGATAAAGGCCGATGATTGTACGTCTCTGGAAAGATTACCAAATCTATCCAATTTGAAACAGTTGGAGATTTTAGACCTTACAAATTGTATTGGTCTGACAAAGATTCTAGGCTTGGAGGTACTCACTTCTTTACGAGAACTTCATTTGGGAGGTTGCAACTCATCTCTTCTGGCATACACTTTCACAAAGAGTTTATTTCAGGTTTAGTGGATCTCAAGCTCTTATTATTTTAAATAATCAAAGTCTTAAAGTAATAATTTCATGTTTCTAACAGTCAGAAGTTTCAAGTTACCAACAACTTGTGTTTCTTCTACTCATCTAAGTATTTTGTACGGGTCTCACAATGAAGAAAGAAAGCTAGATGACACCTATATTTTTAATCAATAATGAAAGTAAATTTCGACGAGAAACATCAAAAAATAAAGGTAAATAATAAATAATCAATAATATCTATAAATGTCTAATTGCAAAATTTACTTTATTATAGTTGATGAACAACTGAAAATTACAAAGAAATTACCCTTTGAGAGGAAACTAGGGAAGTTGGCTAGTTCCCCTAGAGTAATGTAATTGTTGGTTAACTTATTGTTTTGTGTTTGTTATATTTTGCTAGATATACTCTGAATTTGGGCATCAAATTGTAATTTCCATTTGGTCAGAAGAGTTTCCAGAATGGATTGATCAAAGCGAATATGGGACAACAATGTCTTTGGATTTACAGCCAAATTTGTCCGACAATTACTTGGGGATGATTCTTTGCTTCAACCGCCAACTAGATCATGAGTGTTTTGAGATTGGTTATACAGTTAAGACTTCTGCAAGTAATTTTTTACGGAGCGAAACACAGTTGACTGTATATGACTCATGTATGGTAATAGTACCAAGGATGGTGACCGCAGAATCGAATTAACAACTGATGTAGATGCAGAAATTTCAGGACTTCTTCAACTGTACAAACCAGAGAACTGTAGGAAACGAAAAAGAGGAGCAAAACGCTGAACGAAAAGATAGAGAGTGACTAAGAACTGAATGCGCTCTCCCTCTGTCTCATTCACTGGTCATACATTTTCCACCAACAGATACAGGTAACCAATACATAAAATTATATCTGTTTATGTGGTTATAATCACTGCTTCGACTTCCACCTACAAGGTATCACACTAGTTTATGCTGATGCAGATCGATCTTCAGAATTATCAGGAGCTCGAAATTCATGGTAATGATACACTGATCTTTAAATTAACAATATGTCTGCAAGTTACAACGTTGCATGACTTGTGTAAATTGGGTATTAAAATTTTACCGATCATCAATATTAGATCGATGATTATATTTTTTTGTTTGTATTTTTCTTTGGGTGATGAAATGACATGACTTTTACAAACTTACCAAATTGCATCTACTACTTCCTATGCCTATTGTGCGTTACTTTTTAATAACCAATCAGCTATAGTGCTTTTGAGCATCTCCAAGGGATGCATCTGTTAGCAATAAAAAGCTAGCTGGCACCTTAGAATAGCTAACCACCCTCCAAGGGTAAGTTCCCGTTAGGTAAAATTTTACATATCATCTATCCAGGTCGCTATATTTAGAAGACCTCAAGCACCTGTTAGCAAAAATATTTTGGCTTCCAGATCATCTCATGCCCATCTATTACACAATTAATACTATTTTTGAAATTTACCTAACGATTATTGCTAACACCATTGGAACACAATACCTTGTATGTTCAATAAATTTTAGCTAATAATTGTTTTATAATATTTTAGGCTTTCAGCTAATCAGTTTACCTAGTACCCTTGGAGATGCTCTATTGAATTGTTTGCTTGCAGTTTCTCATATCCCAGTTGGCAATTTTCAGTTTCGTTGAATTATCAATTTTTTAGCAAGCAGCCTGACATAATTGGTCAAGAACTCAAGATTAGGGGCGGAACCATTGAGACTAATCTAAATTCAAATCTCGACTAAATTGAAATTATCAATAGGAATTTTTTTTGGAAGAAAATTTATTATAAAATTCGGTTAATATACAAAAATTATTTATATTTGGTCCAGATTGTTTCAAAATTTTAATTCAGCCACTAACCATCGGCAAGTCAGTAGGATGATATTCTTAAAAGTTGGATAAATGAGTCGATCACCCATTTGTTGTGCAAGAATGAGAACAAATTCAGTTAAGTAGACATTTACAAGTGGATAGCCAAAGAAAGTGATGGTGTGATTGTGTTGTTTTCTCAATAATTTCCCGTCGATTTCTCGACTAAAGGTGTTAGAAACAATGTCAGTGTGTAGGGTAGCCGCGGTGGCCCGAGGCCTGCAACAACTGAGATTGTTGCAGTGACCCTTTACATGAACAATAATATTTTTCTTTTTCTTTTGCAAGTTATTAGTTGGTGTTAAAAATTTTTCCCTTTCTTTTGAGTATAGCTTATATAAATTAATGTGTAATATCTAAAATTAATTTATTTACATTAAATATTTTGATTTTGCTTATGATAAGTATTTTCTTAATAGTAGTCACTGGAACATTATTCCTGCAATTGCAACGAAGTTGCTAACAATAACAATAATTGTAAATAAAGGAAGGTTGGTATGAATATTGGCCACTCAATTTGTTATCCACACATTTCATTCGTTTTCTTCTGATTATCTAACTCTCTTCAGACTTTAACTTTCATGTTCAAGACTATCTTCATATCATTCTTGTACAACTTGATCTTCCAGTGTTCTTTTAAAATTTGTTGTCTGAACAACATATCTTCCAGTTTTTGTTTTAAAATGTTTGGAAACATCTTATCATGCCTATCCCAGTTGTGGGAATTGTTGTGTGAATCCATGTCTTCTACAACTACTTCTCAAACGCCCTCCTCTTCTGCTACAGATTCCATGGCATCTACAACTAACTCTCAAACTCAGTTAACCCTTGTTTCCAGTTCAACTCCTACTAAATATGACGTTTTCTTGAGCTTCCGCGGTAAAGACACTCGACTTACCTTTACCGGTCATCTGTACGATAAACTAGATACCAATGGTATTTCAACATTTAAGGATGATCCTGAGCTACGCAGCGGTGAAGTGATCTCAGATGCATTGCTAGATGCTATCAGGAATTCCAAGACTTACATTGTCATCTTCTCTGAAAATTATGCTACTTCACCTTGGTGCCTTAACGAGCTGGCAGAGATCCTCAATTGTCACAAAACAATGCGGAGATGGGTTATTCCAGTGTTTTTCAACATAGATCCATCAGTTGTGCGTCACCAAACTGGGAGTTTTCAAAAAGCTTTCAAGAAACATCAAAAGCGTTTTCGAGGTGAAAGAGAGAAACTTGAAAATTGGCAGCTTACACTTGAGGAAGTTGCCGGCTTTTCAGGACACCGTGTATCCAAAGACAGATCATTCAAATATATTTATATTGATTAATAAGATAGAGAATTTCCGTCCTGAATTTATTACATTAACCTACATGCTAACAGTATATTATGGTCCTATGTCATGCCTTATTTTTTAATAAGAAGAATTACATTTCAGGTCTGAAGCAGATGTTATCAATTAAATTGTTGATGATCTTCTACTCAAAATAAATCCCAAGACTTTAGATGTCGCCAAATTTCCAGTTGGGTTGGATTCTCGTGTTGAAGCCATAACAACATTGTTGAGCAGTGACACAAACGGTGTCATTAAGTTTGGTATATATGGTATGGGTGGTGTGGGCAAAACAACTCTTGCCAAAGCTCTTTTTAATCAACTCGTAGGAGGAGGAAGCTTTAAGGGCAGCTGCTTCCTCGCTAATGTTAGGGAGAATTCGGGGACAACTAAAGGCCTTGTATCATTACAAATGCAACTTATCAATGATGTTCTTAAATGTTCAACAAAAGCTGAGGTTCAAAATGTTGACCAAGGAATTAAGTTGATAGAAGCTAGAATCTGTTCATCAAAAGTCGTGGTTGTTATTGATGATTTAGACGACCTGAAACATTTTCAATCGCTGGTAGGACCATTTACTTCTGGGAGTGTAGTTATAATAACTACAAGGGACGAGGAGATATTGGATAAAACTGAAGTGGAAAACAGATATCGATACATGGTAAATACGTTGGATGATGCTGACTCGCTAGCACTATTTATGCAACATGCATTTGGAAATGCTGAACCGAGCGACACTTTGATGGAATTGTCTAAAGACATATTACGTCTTGCTGCTGGTCTTCCTTTGGCTCTCGAGATTTTTGGCTCACATTTGTTTAACAAATCAGAAGCTGGATGGAAATATTACATTGACAAACTGCAGCGAATTCCTAATAGTGATATTCAGCAAAGACTTGAAATTAGCTTGGATGCATTAGAATCAGATGATCCAGTTCTGAAGAAAGTGTTCCTCGACATTGCTTGTCTTTTCATTGGATGGCGAAAACAAGAAGTGGTTCACATAATGGATAGTTATTATTCCTACGCTGATAATATTATTGGTATGTTAAAGAAAAGATGTTTGCTAACTATCAGTAATGGTCGGCTGGGGATGCATGATCTGCTTCAGGACGTGGGAAAGGAAATTGTGTGTAACAGCTCTCCTGATGAGCCTGGAAGAAGAAGCAGATTGTGGGCATCGAAAGATATATGTGACGTGTTGAAGAATCAAAACGTAATTAAATATATATATAGATATTCAACAATGTTTTCGGATTCATCTGATTGCTTACCACTTTGATAAAAGTTTTCCTTGAAATGTAGGTATATAAGATTGCATATAAGATAAACTTATGTGCTGAGGAAAACCCTAGCTATACCACTTTCAAATTTTTTTTATAAGCAATGGTCATCAACTTTCTTCTTAATATATATATATAAACCTATATATATGTCAGGGAATGAAAGAAATTGAATGTATCATCTATAGAGATGGAGAATGTGCACTGGATGGAGTAACACTCAACGCGGACACATTCAAACGGATGAGAAAACTAAGATTTCTTAAACTCGAAAAGGTAAATCTCACTGGAAGCTTAGAACAGAAATTTGAAGATCTGAGATGGCTCAATTGGAAGCAATGTCCTTTAGAGTGTTTACCTTCTGAATTTTACCCGCAAAAACTTGCAATCCTCGAGTTGACTTATAGCAACATGAGAACAATGTGGGAGCTAAACTTGGTAGGTAGTCCAAGCATGTTTCTTGCATATATTACAGTTACAATCTATATACAATTGCCTGATTTAATTTCTCCCGATTGCACTCATGTTTACAGGTTCCACATGTTTTTGGAAACTTAAAGACAGTAAAAATGTCACATTCTAAATATTTAATTACAACTCCAGATTTCACGAAATTACCATGTCTTGAAACTTTAGATCTTGGGTTGTGTGAAAGCTTGGAGGAGGTCCACATGTCAATTGGAAGTTTGGCGAGGCTTGTTTCCTTAAATTTGTATTGTTGTGTGAAGTTAAGAAGTCTTCCGGACACCATCTGCAACTTGAGAGCATTGAAAGTTCTAAATATTTGTCAGTGCAATAGCCTGGAAGCTTTGCCAATACGATTGGGCAACATTGAATCTCTAACAGAGCTCAAAGCTGGTGGACTAAGTGTTTCAAAATTGCCAGATTCGATCGGAAGTCTTACTAAGCTTGTTGAGTTGGATTTATATCGTAACGAGAAGCTTGAAAGTCTTCCGGCCACCATTTGCAACCTAAGATCCCTGGAAACTATTTGTATTGCAAGTTGTGAAAAATTACAAGCATTACCAGATGAGCTGTGGAAGATTACAAGGTTGAGGGAGCTGAATGCAGAAGCTGCTAAACATCTGCTTTTCATTCCAAAGCTTCCTCCTAATCTGAAATGGATACATGCATCTTCTTGTGAGTCTCTGGAAAGATTACCAATTTGAAACAGGTGGAGGAATTGGATCTTGAATTTTGTAACGGTTTGACAAATATTCAAGGCCTGGAGGATCTCATTTCTATTAGAAGTCTTTGGTTGGAAGGTTGCTGGGGTTTAACCCATCATCTCCCAAAACAATTGTTCAAGGTTCGCTCATCTCAATCTCTTTTAATTACTTGTCCCAATAAAAATAATTTATAATAAAATCATTACTTTTTAATAATAATAAAATCATATAAATTAACATTTCTCATTTTTAATATGATAATTAAACTAGTTGTTTGATTTAATTTTATTTTATTTTTGGAAGGAAGTTATTATTAATTAATTAGTAAAATATATTATAAATAAAAAAAATTATGAAGAGTATTGTTTCATCAAAATACATTATTACTGGTTTACTTAATTGGTTTTTTGGGGTAACAGGTGTACTCTGAATTTGGGCGTCAGATTAATGTTCAGGTACCTGGATTTATGCATTCTGACTGGCTTGATTGGATAGCTGAATCACCGTATTGGACAATTAAATCAAATGAATACCCATTATTAGGGTCAACAACAACAGTGTATGCACATTTGTTGCCAAATGAGTCGCACAATTTCATGGGCATCATTCTTTGCTTTCAAGGGCCAACGCGTATGAATATTCCATTTTCTGTAAAGAATACTACAAGTGGTTTTATATGGAGTAGCGTCGGCCCTGATTTCTTTATTTATGGTTCGCTGATGGTAATAGTGCCAAAATCAATCTTCTCGGTCACAGTTGATGACCATAGAATTGAATTTACAACCCATGATGAAGTAAAAATTGTTGGGATTCATCTACTGTACAATACCAGAGACTGAAACGATTGAAGATGTTGTGGAAAAACATGTGAACACATCGATGCATTGAAATTGATTGATCCTGTGCTACCAGATATTTTCCTAGATATTGCTTGCATTGAAATTGATTGATCCTGTGCTACCAGATATTTTCCTAGATATTGCTTGCTTCTTCATCGGATGGCAGAAAAATAGAGTTGTTCAAATACTGGAAACTTACTACACCAATGTTGATCATAATATTGACATTCTAAAGACTAGATGTCTACTGAAGATCAATGAGTGGGATGGGGTTGGAGATGAATGATCTGTTTCAATATCTGGGAAGAAAACTTGCAGGTAACAACTCTCTTTGATGGTACGTTGTATATATAAAATTTGTGATTTGTTTTTCACCTGATGAAATAGGTAACCAATAAAAAAAATATACACATGGTTTCACTATGTTCAGTCACCATATTTTCTTGTTCAGATCTGTTCCAACTTGCCAGGGGTATATCATTTAAGACCATTTTTTTTTGATTTAAAATATAACATATAAATGTATCGGCTGTTATAATTTAATTGTCGAGAATGATACTTTAAGTTTTCAATAGAAGCCATGTATGTGTGGAACACTGAAACATTGATATTTTTGCAAAGTACATTTGTGAGTCATATATTTATGCTTTGAACTAAAACATTATATTAATACATTCAATTGGACAATTGGCTTAGAATACAGAGGGCTAATATTTTTATACAATACTTCACCATTTTGAACAGAGTTGATGACCCGCCAATGCACACATCAATGGCTTCCCCTGTTTCCTGTTTTGTGACATATTATCTTCTTCATCTGTACCACGATCTTATAATCATTATAACATGTTCTTATAATTATTCAGTTCCATCGATTACTCTTTCTATTTGTATATCAGAACGTAGGAGGAATCTCCTTATATTACTTACCTATGTAATTATTTGATGTTTATCATACCTAATAATCATCACATAATAAAATAATATAGGCATCAATTTTCATCCAACAAATTAGTAAATTTTAGGCCTCAAAATTAGCAAGAAGATATAATTTATTCACTAATCTTGACTGTCCCTAATTTAACAAATAATTCGTACGTAGTTGGATATTTCCAACATGTTTTAGTTTTAGTCATGATTTATTTGGTTAAGTTTTTTATGTTCGTAATGATTAATGTCTTGAATTTATGAATTTTTCTTCTCCGGTGGTGCAGAACTGGTAATGTAGTTTAGTTTTCTTCTTTCTGTACTTGCAATACATATTTGCTGTCATTTGATTATTATTATATATTTTCTTAATAGTTACTGCTTGTCAATCAGCAGTTCCTTTAAGCTGTTCAACAGCACGTCTGTGTAAAATTTAGGTATAAGTTGATTATGAACCATAAAGTATGGCCCTAACTTATCATTGCAATGTGTAATCTTGTGATCATCTTTAGTACTTGTATAGAAATAGATAACCTCGAAGTGCACAGCTCTGTGATTGTAAATATTAAAGCTCTGAATCTATGGTACAACACTAATCATTGTTTCTATCATTCTAATAGAAAAAACAAATTTTTTTAACGCAGAAAATGCAGCAAGTTACTGATACTTGTTAGCAATTCATACTGAAGTTGGGTGAGGATGAAACAGCTTATCTCATCTCAAACTCGCATTTTTAGATCTCGACTGGAATTCTATGACCCACTACTTCTTCATTGTATCCACTGTGCAATCTCTCTACCTCCCTTCTTCGACATTCAATTAGTTCTTAGCACAGGCGATGAAGCAGGATATTGAGGTGATGTTCTAAAGCCTTGTGTTGCATATATAAAAAACTGTTAGAATGTAATATCAGATCCAGTTGGGGCCTTCCTCTAACACCTTAAGGTTTTAGATGATCTGGTTACTTAACATAAACCCATTCTTCACTTCATAAAAATCTTGATTTTCAACTAATTTTGTAGTTCATAGTGCCGAAACATGTTAATCTTTGTAAGTTTCTACCACCCTGTATATAAAATCTTTGTCCAATCATCCATTTGTGGTTTCAACAGCTATACATGCTTTCATTTTCCTCTACATGTTGCTACTTCTGAATGAGTGTTGGGATGTTGTATCACTTAAGACATGGTTTTGCTTTAAGATAAATGGTTTGAACTCAATCACGAGCTGCTGTATGATGCTGCCACTGTAATATTTCTATGATATTTTTGAAGGTTCCAAGGAAATTATAAAGAATAATGATCTCTTTGGTGAAAATATCTTCCAATTCCTTCATATAATTCCATTGTATTGTCAAGTAGCACCAAATCACTATACAAAGTACTTCGAGGTTTTAATGCCACGACTGAGGCTTCTTGTGCTTTAGGCAGAGAGGAAGGCAGGGGTAGGGGTCCTGGACCCCCTAGATTGTGGATAAAAACTAAGTAGTATCCAAGTTTACGTATTGTTTGTGCAGATCATGTGGTTAATGTCGGTGTTAGATTCCTTCTAGCAGTGCATTTCATTTATTTTTTCCTTTTTTATCAACGTACTCTTGTAGTTCTCTAGTTTTTTAGTTTTCTTCTTTCATTTTTTTAACATGTGTAAATCCCGGACCACCTAAGAAATGGTTCTGCCTCCGTCACTGGCTTTAGTAGGCAAAAGGGTGTAGGTGCATGATGCCTGAAATGGTTTGTGCCTTGCAGTAATGCTTTTGCAGGAAATTTTAGCTCAAAGAACCCAAGACCGAATGAGGAAATTTGCGTACATTGTTGTGATATGGATTTGGGTCCGTAAATGTTGCTTCATGTTTGACTTGCAAGGAGTGGCATGATGACACATTGTTTGACTTGCAAGGAGTGGCATGATGACACATTGTTGATAACAGATTACCAGTTCTTTTTAAAATTTGTTGTCTGAACAACTTATCTTCCAGTTTCTCTTTTAAAATGTTTGGAAACATCTTATCATGCCTATCCCAATTGTGGGAACTGTTGTGTGAATCCATGTGAAATACTTCTGCTTCGGCAAACAACTCTCAAACTCCGTAACCCTTGCTTCTAGTACAACTCCTATTCAATGTGAAACATGTGTCATAAGATAAAGCTCAAACCAAAAAAGAATATAATTTAATATTTAGAATTTAATCTGAAAGATTTCTTATTAAAACAAAGTTTTTCTGTTCATATTTAAATGTGGCTTTTGATATCGATTCAGCTAAATTGATCGAATTTTTATCATAATTTTTATAAAATTTTATAATTATTAATTAGTCAATTTATATTAATATAAAATTATATATCATATATCATCATATCCAAGTCTCTAAAATATCGAAATACTACAAATTTTTTATAAAATTATGATTAAAATTTGATCAATTTGAATAAATAAAATCAGAAAGTACATTTAAATAAGAAGGTAAAAGTATATAAAATTCATGACATGATTTTTGATTTTGTAAGTTGTGACCCCTTAACATCATATAGATGTGCTTGACAATTTCAGCGCATGAAATGAAAATTCATTGGAATAAAATTATTGTGATACTTTTGGCCATATATGCGGTCAATTAAGACGGCTTACGGTGTGATATGATAAATAATTGAAAAAAATATCTTTGATGACCTTAAAAAAAACCTTTTGTCCAGAATCAAATTATCTTGTTTTTATACTACAAAAGAAACATTGACTCCAAAAATAGACTTAAGCAAACTTAAGATCTTTTGTAATTTATAATTTTTGTTGATCGTAAAATAAGTAATTATAATTAAATTATTTTAAAACAAATAAATAAGAATATTTATATCTAATAATAAAGAATTTTCTATATTTTAATCTAAAATTCACCAAAGATTTAAAATTTGAATGTCATATACATAAAATAAATATTTTATTATAATCAATATATATATATAAAGGAGGATAGCGGGAGTTTAGGTGGCGCTCTAATATCGTCTCAATCAATTTTTCTAATTTTCTAGAATTTTAAACACTAACAAATATAAAAATATCAATTAGCATATTAGAAGTAGAATAGGTGTTCGAATTTATAAAGGAGAAGAGTTCGAATTTATAGGAAAGACATATGATTAGAAGTTCTATTGGAAGTATAATAAGTATTTATAAGGCATACGATTAAAAGTTCTATTGGAAGTAGAATAGGAGTTCGAATTTATAGAGAATAAGAGTTCGATTTTATAGAAAAAGTATATAAATAAAAGTTCTACTAGAACTAGAATAGGTGTTTGAATATATAGAGCAGACATATAATTAAATATTTTATAGAAAGTACGATCTTCTTAAATTATATATTTTTTTATATAAGTTAATTATACTTATATTAGGAAAATTTATTCATAAATCCAATACTATTGTCATGAAAAAAGTCACCGTATTTAAAAAGAAAAGAATTGATGTGTTTAAGTAATAAAAGAACAATGAGTAAAAGAACAATCTTATGCAGAAATCCTAAATAAATACAGGAGTATCTATAATATAAAGAGAAAATAAGATGTGTTTTCATTTTCTAAAACTCCAAAATTTTAGAAAATCTAGAGAAAGTATAAATTGGAATTCACTCTATTTTTTAGGTTTTGATTTTAAGGAAAAAAATTGTTGTGTAAGATAAGTATCATCAATAATATGTAATGAAGTTAGAATTTCGATCCCAAATGAAAGCGGCTCAAAACGTGTTTAACGGGAAGACGGCTCCCTATAAAAGATCGTACTAGCTATTAAAATATCATATGATGTTATAAATTTTATTTTATTTTTGGGATTTGATTTTTATGGATAAACATTATCATACAAGTAATATATGTAAAACTTAGGTTTTTGGTCTTAACGAGAGAGCGAATCAATAGTAATAAATGTGTTTAACAAGAAAGCGGTTCATTAGATAAGACCGTATAAAAGATGTTTAAATATACAATTAATACATTAAATAAAATTTTTTATTGGAAGTAGAATACGAGGACGGTGGAGACATCTTATACGATTTTTTAAAACTATACATCTTTTTTCCTAGAAATCTTTTAGTTTAACTTTTTTATACAAGTTAATTATACTTACATTACAAAAATATATCCATAAATGTAATATTATTCCCGTAACAAAAAGTCTTCGTATTTTAATTTTTTTTTTGATATGTTAACATAACAGAAAGACATTCCCATGGAGAAACTGTAATTAAATACAAGAATATCTATAATATACAAAAAATATAAGATGTGTTTTCATCTTTTAAAACTCCATAAATAATAGAAAGTTTAAAGAATATAAAAATTGGAACTTACTCTCTTTATATAATGAAGTTAGAATTTCGATTTCAAATAAGAGCGGCTCGAAACGTATTTAACAGGAAGACGGCTCGCTAGAAAAGATTGTATTTGCTATTAGAATTTGATACTGAAGTCATAATTTTTTTTTATTTTTACGGTTCGATTTTATAGATAAAAAATATTATATAATTTGTTAAAAAGTTGGGATTTCGGTTTTAACCAGAGAGCAGCTCAATCGAAAGAATCGTATTTAACAAGAAATTGATTCATTAGAGAAGATTATTTAATTATTAAAATTTAATATTAATATCATAATATAACGTAAATGTATTGAATTTTTTTTAAAATATTGTAATGCCGCCGCGAAGCGCGGCTTTATCAACTAGTTTAATAAATTGCTACGAAGTTGCTAGGAAAAATAAAGGAAGGTTGGTATGAATATTCAACCAAGGGCCACCAATTCATTCGTTTTCTTCCGATTATCTCAATCTCTCCTTTTCTACAGCGACACACACTTTTCCTCACTACATTTCATTGGTTTTCTTCCAATCATCCAACTCTCTCCAGACTTTAACTATCTTCATCTTTTGAATCCACAAAATCTTTGTAACATCTGTTTCCAACATGTTTCGGAGATTCATACTTTGGTTATCCCATTTTTGGGGTCTGTTGTGTGAATTTGCAATGCCTTGTACACCTGTTACTCAAACTCCATCCACCCCTGCTCCCACTGCAATGGTTACTGCAACTAATCCTCAAACACAACCAACCTTTGTTTCCACCTCAACTCCTACTTGCTGGGACGTGTTCTTGAGCTTCCGCGGTATAGACACTCGACTTAACTTTACCAGTCATCTGTACGATAAACTAGATAGTAATGGGATTCGAACTTTTATGGATGATCCCGAGCTACGCAGCGGCGAAGTCATCTCAGATGCATTGCTAGATGCTATCAGGAATTCCAAGGCTTATATTGTTGTATTCTCTGAAAATTATGCTGATTCACATTGGTGCCTTGATGAGCTGGCAGAGATCCTCAGTTGTCACAAAACAATGCAGAGATGTGTTATTCCAGTGTTTTTCAACATTGATCCTTCAGTTGTGCGTCACCAAACTGGGAGTTTTAAACAAGCTTTTGAAAAACATCATGTTCGTTATGAAAGAGAGAAAGTTGACAATTGGCGTTTTACACTTAAACAAGTTGCCGACTTGTCAGGACACCATCTATCCAAAGACAGGTCATTCAAATATATTTATATTCATTCATAAGATAGAGAATTTTAGCCCTAAATGTAGGAATGTTATTTATAGAGCATTTTTTTTATTTCCATTATTTCTAGAATGTAGAAAATAACAGCCTTGAAACTAACATTTCCTTAAATTTACTCCATTAGCTAACATGCTACCAGTATATTGTAGTCCTATGTAACTACCTACCGTGCCCTGTTTCACAATAAGAAGAATTACATTTCAGGTCTGAAGCTGGAGTTATCAATAAAATTGTTGATGAGCTTCTACTCAAAATAAATCCCAAGACTTTACATGTCACCAAATATCCAGTGGGCTTGGATTTTCATGTTGAAGCCATAACAACATTGTTGAGGAGTGACACAAAAGGTATCATTAAGTTTGGTATATATGGTATGGGTGGTGTGGGCAAAACGACTCTTGCCAAAGCTCTCTTTAATCAACTCTTGGGAGGAGGAAGCTTTAAGGGCAGCTGCTTCCTCGCTAATGTTAGGGAGATTTCGGAGACAACAAAAGGCCTAGTATCTCTACAACAGCAACTTATTAATGATGTTCTTTGTAGTACAAAAACAGTTGAGGTTCACAATGTTGAGCATGGAATTAATTTAATAAGAGAGAGAATAAGTTCAGCCAAAGTTCTGATCCTTATTGATGATATCTACGATCTTGAACATTATGAATCTTTAGTAGGACCATTTGCTTTTGGGAGTGTAGTTATTATAACTACAAGGGATGAAGAGATGATGGATAAAGTTAGTGTAGAACCAAGTTGAATGATGCTCAGTCACGGGAACTATTTACCAAGTATGCATTTAAAAAGGCTGAGCCAACCAAAAATCTATTAGCCCTGTGTGAAGACATTCTAGGTCTTGCTGGTGGGCTTCCGTTGGCTCTCCAAATATTTGGATCATACTTGTCCATTAAAGAAGAGAAAGGATGGAAATCTTATATTAAGATTTTGCAGCAAAATCCCAATAGCACTATTGAGCAAAAACTTTTAATTAGCGTCGATGCTCTAGAGCGGGATGATCGTATGCTTAAGAAAATATTCATCGACATTGCTTGTTTTTTCGTCGGGTGGAATAACGAAAAGGCAGTTGAGGTACTGGAAACTTATTATTCCGATGCAGATGAAAAAATAGACACTCTAAAGAAAAGATGTCTACCAACAGTGAATGAAGAAAAGCTGGAGATGCATGATCTGCTTCGGGACACCGGAAGGAATGTTGCGCGTAACAAGGCTCCTGATGAGCCTGGAAAATATAGTAGGTTGTGGTTAGGTGAAGATATAGAGGATGTTTTGAAGAATCACAAGGTAAGTTTATTATATATATTCACTTATGGTCTCAGATTCCCCTGATTGTTATATATGACTTTGTCTGACATGTCGCTAAACTTTTCTTTCTTATAAGTGTATGTTTAGAAAATTGCTAATCTATACTATAATAAACACAAGGGAACTAATTCTCTACCTCTTTTTCTCTCTCTTCAATATATATAATAAATTAAAAACATAGGCCAGCAACTTTTCTTATTGAAGTGTGTGTGGTGTGTGTGTGGGCAGGGAACAGAAGCAGTTGAAGGTATCATCCCTTGCAACTTTTACAACCAACTCCAGCTCATGGGAAAATCATTCACTACTGAAACATTCAAATGGATGAGAAAATTAAGATTTCTTTACTTGAACAAATGTTTCATTGGAAGCTTCGAACAGATGTTTGGAGATTTCAGGGTAGATCTCACTGGAAGCTTCGAACATATGTTTGAAGATTTGAGGGTGCTCCATTGGGGAGGATGTCCTTTAAAATGTTTACCTTCTGAATTTTACCCACCAAAACTTGTTATCCTTGAATTGCCTTATAGCAAACTGCGAACAGTGTGGGAGCAGAACATGGTATATATGTTTCTTGCATATATAACATCTATATGAAGAAAAACCGGCTTTAATTTTGTCCCATTGCACTCATTGCTGCAGGTTTCACATGTTTTTGGAAAGTTGAAGACTCTAAACATGTCATACTCTCCAGATTTAGTTGCAACTCCAGACTTCATCAGATTACCGTCTCTTGAAACTTTAAATCTGAAGTGGTGTGAAAGCTTGGAGGAGGTCCACATATCAATTGGAAGTTTGGAGAGGCTTGATTCCTTAAATTTGGAGGGTTGTAAGAAACTAAGAAGTCTTCCGGACACCATCTGCGACTTGAGAGCATTGAAAGTTCTAAATATTAGTGAGTGCAATAGTCTGGAAGCTTTGCCTCTACAACTGGGCAACATTAAATCCCTAACAAAGCTCAATGCTGATACCCTAAGTGTTTCAAAGTTACCTGAATCAATCGGAGATCTTAATAAGCTTGTTGAGTTGGATCTAAGAAAAAACGAGAACCTGGAAAGTCTTCCAAACACCATTTGCAACTTAAGAGCATTGGAAATACTGAGTATTGATAATTGCAGTAATTTGGAAGCATTGCCTGTTAAATTGGGGAACATTGAATCTCTAAAAAAGCTCAGTGTGAGGTATCTAAGGGTTTCGAAACTGCCAGATTCGATCGGAAGTCTTGCTAAGCTTGTTGAGTTGGATCTAGGCCGTAACAAGAAGCTTGAAACTCTTCCGGACACCATTTGCAACTTAAGAGCATTGGAAGTACTAAGTATTGATGCTTGCAGTAATGTGAAAGCATTGCCTGTTAAACTGGGGAACATTGAATCTCTAAAAAAGCTCAGTGCGACGTCTCTAAGTGTTTCGAAACTGCCAGATTCGATCGGAAGTCTTGCTAAGCTTGTTGAGTTGGATCTAAGCCATAACAAGAAGCTTGAAACACTTCCGGACACCATTTGCAACCTAAGATCCCTGGAAACTCTTGATATTAGAAAATGTAAAAAACTACAAGCATTACCAGATGAGCTGTGGAAGATTACAAGGTTGAGGGAGCTGAATGCAAGTGGTGTAGATATGTTAAAAAAGCTTCCAGATATAGGATCGGGCCAGATTGCATTATCATTGCAAAAATTGGAATTATCTTTTAGTGGTATAATTGCCCTGCCATCTGGTTTTACTCAGCTGTCAAACCTACAATCTCTTCGTATTAGTCATTGTCATGGTCTTCTTTTCATTCCAAAACTTCCTCCTAATCTGAAATGGATCGATGCAGATGATTGTACGTCTCTCGAAAGATTACCAAATATATCCAATTTGAAACACTTGGAGAATTTTTATTGTGGGGGTTTGACAAATATTAAAGAGATTGTAGGCCTGGAGGATCTCATTTCTATTAAAAAGCTTGATTTGAGAGGTTTGTCCTATAGGCATCTCCCAAAACAGTTGTTCAAGGTTGGCTCATCTCAATCTCTTTTAATTACTTGTCACAATAAAAATAATTTATAATAAAATTATTACTTTTTAATAATAATAAAATTATATAAATTAACATTTCTCATTTTTAATAGGATAATTAAACTAGTTGTTTTAAATTTTTTTTTATTTTTGAAAGGAAGTTATTATTAATTAATTAGTAAAATTTATTAAAATAAAAAATTATGAAGTGTATTGTTTCATCAAAATACAGTATTTAATTGGTTTTTTGGGGTTACAGGTGTACTCTCAATTTGGGCATAAGATTGGTGTTTGGGTATCTGAATTTATGGATCAGAAAAATGACCCTCAATGGCTTGATTGGATAACTGAATCACCGTATTGGACAAGCAAATCAAGTGACTATTGGTCAGCAACAGTGTATGCACATTTGCTGCCAAATGAGTCACACAATTTCATGGGCATCATTCTTTGCTTTCACAAGCCACGGTATGGAATTATGAGACTTGGTTATTCTGTAAAGAATACTACAAGTGGTTTTATATGGAGTAGCGTCGGCCCTAATTCCTTTATTTATGGTTCGCTGATGGTAATAGTGCCAAAATCAATCTTCTCGGTCACGGATGATGACCATAGAATTGAATTAACAACCCATGTTAATGTGAAATTTGTTGGGATTCATCTACTGTACAATACCGAGATTGAAACGACTCAAGATGTTGTGGAAAAACATGTGATCACATCGATGCATTGAAATTGATTGATCCCGTTCTACCAGATATTTTCCTAGATATTGCTTGCTTCTTCATCGGATGGCAGAAAAAGAGAGTTGTTCAAATACTGGAAACTTATTACACCAATGTTGATCATCATATTGACATTATAAAGACTAGATGTCTACTGAAGATCAATGAGTGGGATGAGTCGGAGATGGATGATCACATGGAACATGTGAGTTAATTTTTTTTTTCAATAAACAATAACTGTGTGTGTGTGTGTGTTTGTTGAAAAAGCACTAGACAACTGTCTCACTCTTTTTCTATCTTAGATTAATTTATTTATGTGTGTTAGGGAACAAAAGAGATTAAAGGCATCATCCCTAGCAAGTATTATCACCAGATTCAATTGAGGAAGTATCTGTTAGGTTAGGGGCTACACAATTAACGAGATTCAAACAAACAAATAAAACAAAGCACACAAACAAATATATTTGACGCGGAAAACCCACGTCCCAAACTCGTATTATTAATCTTAACAATATCAATAATACATCAATCACTCGGTGTATCACTCACACAATACTCAAGCCAAACAATACTCAAGTATATATCAAAACATAATATGACTATGTTTATATAGCCACCCAAGACTTAGCCACCAAGACTTGCCATACTTGTTCTACAAGTCTTACCATACTTGTTATACAAGCCATCCAATTCTTGGCACCTAATTACCTAACTTTGTGAATAAGACATACCATATATAATAATTGTGTATCCATACAATTATTACCTTACCCATATATGACTTATTTCACCAATACCCATACTACCGTATTGGGTTTAAGCCCAACAATCCTCCCCTTCAACCCAATACCCACATCGGATTGAACGGTAACCATCAAAGCCATCGACGTCCATCTGCCAACGCCTCCCCTCGAACAAGAATCTCCTCATCTTGCTCCTCCAATCTTGAGTGTCGCTAAAACCCGTATAGTGACCCTCCAAACCATCCAAGCCATCGTTCTTCACCATAACGATGTATCCATCTACAAAATCACGTGCATCAACCACCACGAATGCTCTTCCACATGTTGAGTCATCCGATCCTTACTTTCACAATCCTTCGGTCTCCTGAAGAAAATCACTAGTATCATCCAAACAGTTCACCTGGTTGATCAAGCCATTGAAACAATTGCGATGACCTATTCCATCTTCTTCCATCTCGAGTCCGCACAGGATTGATCCACGGTGCAAGCCAACCGTCAAACCGCACGTAACTTTGTCTCTACCCGCTTTAGTAGTCTCCTTGTCAGCAAATCCTTCATTGTACTCTGCTAGATCAATTGAACCTCGAACTTTCCCTTAACCTCATCCATCACGAACCCGAACCTTAGCTCTTGATACCAATTGTTAGGTTAGGGGCTACACAATTAACGAGATTCAAACAAACAAATAAAACAAAGCACACACACAAATATATTTGACGCGGAAAACCCACGTCCCAAACTTGTATTATTAATCTTAACAGTATCAATAATACATCAATCACTCGGTGTATCACTCACACAATACTCAAGCCAAACAATACTCAAGTATATATCAAAACATAATATGACTATGTTTATATAGCCACCCAAAACTTAGCCACCAAGACTTGCCATACTTGTTCTACAAGTCTTACCATACTTGTTATACAAGCCATCCAATTCTTGGCACCTAATTACCTAACTTTGTGAATAAGACATACCATATATAATAATTGTGTATCCATACAATTATTACCTTACCCATATATGACTTATTTCACCAATACCCATACTACCGTATTGGGTTTAAGCCCAACAGTATCATTAGCTACAGAAGCATTTCGAAAGATGAGCAAATGAAGTTTTTTTGCTTCAAGCCGCTAAATGTCACTGTAAGCCGCTAAGTTGGTGATTGCAGCGCTGTCCATAAAATTGGGCAGTATTAAATCCCTAGAAGTGCTCAATGGGGAGAAACTATCTGCTTCTGTGCATTCGATTGGACGTCTTTGTAAGCTTGTTGAGATTAATTTAAGTTATGAGAGTACCCTGAAAACTCTTGCGAACACCGTTTGCAACTTGTTTAACTCTCTTGTTGTCAGTGTTTGTTGTCCATTTCAAATCTTTCTCCTACTCTGAGAGTTCTTAAGGCAAAGGATTGTACATTTCTGAAAATTTACCAACTTTATCCAATATGAACACTCAGAGAATTTGGACGTGGCAGATTTTATTGGTTTGACAGATATTCAAGGCCTGAATATTATAACATTTTTTTTGGGAGACTTCAACGACTCGTCTCTTCTGTTATATGCTTCACAGAACGTCTTTTCAGGTTTAGATAATCTTAAAGTAGATTTTTTTTAATTTTCCAATTCATGTTTGTTGCTTTTCTTAATTTTTTTAGTTAGATGGTACTCTAACACTTAATAGTATCTTGATAATGACAATAGAATTGAGCTGACAGCACTTGCAGAATTTCAGGATACGACAGAGAAAGTGCTACGATTTCGAGATAACTGAAGAAGATGAATCAGGAATTGACTGAACCGGAAGATAATTTATTTAATCATACAAGTCATTTGTCATTTGTTTTTCACCTGCAGAAATAGGTAACCAACAAAAAAAATATACACATGGTTTCACCATGTTCGGTCACCATATCTTCTGGTTCATATCTGTTCTAAGTTCTAACTTGCACGGGGGTATATCATTTTAGACAATTATAAATTTTTTTTTGATTTAAAAATATGACATATAAATGTGTCGGCAGTTATAATTTAATCGTCGAGAATGATACTTGAAGTTTTCAATAGAAGCCATGTATGTGAGAAACACTGAAACATTGATATTTTTGCAAAGAACATTTGTCTGTCATATATTTATGCTTTGAACTAAAACAATATATTAATATATTCAGTTGGACGATTGGCTTAGAATAAAGAGGGCTAATATTTTTATACAATACTTCACCATTTTGAACAGAGTTGATGACCCGCCAATGCACACATCAATGGCTTCCCCTGTTTCCCTGTTTTTGTGACATTATCTTCTTCATCTGTACCACGGTCTTATAATCATTATAACATGTTCTTATAATTATTCAGTTCCATCGATTACTCGTTCTATTTGTATATCAGAAAGTAGGAGGAATCTCCTTATATATTTTTTTTTACTAAATAGGAATCTCCTTATATTACTTACCTATATAATTATTTGATGTTTATCATACCTAATAATCATCACATAATAAAATGATATGAAGCATCAATTTTCATCCAACAAATTAGTAAATTTTTTGCCTCAAAATTAGCGATAAAATATAATTTATTCACTAATCTTGTCTGTCCCCAATTTAACAAATAATTCATATGTAGTTGTATATTTCCAACATGTTTTAATTTTAGTCTTGATTTATTTGGTTAAGTTTTTTATGCTCGTAATAATTAATGTCTTGAATTTATGAATTCTTTTTTTAATTCTTTTTTATAGTTTAATGGCCTCGAAATGTCCATTAAGATTGTGTTTTTTGTTTAAATTGATCAGCAATGCATCTTGAGCTACCTTATGTGTCGACGTATGTCAGGCAAACTGAATCTGTTGAACCTATGGTTCAGATTGTATATTATGCCTCTGCTGGTGCTGAATTTTTCTTCTCCGGTGGTGCGGAACTGGTAATGTAGTTTAGTTTTCTTCTTTCTGTACTTGCAATACAGCTGTCATTTGATTATTATCATATATTTTCTTAATAGTTACTGCTTGTCAATCAGCAGTTCCTTTAAGCTGTTCAACAGCACGTGTAAAATTTAGGTATAAATTGATTATGAACCATAAATTATGGCCCTAACTTATCATTGCAATGTGTAATCTTGTGATCATCTTTAGTACTTGTATAGAAATAGATAACCTCGAAGTGCACAGCTCTGTGATTGTAGATATTAAAGCTCTGAATCTATACTAATCATTGTTTCTATCATTCTAATAGAAAAAACAAATATTTTTAACACAGCAAATGCAGCAAGTTACTGATACTTGTTAGCAATTCATACTGAAGTTGGGTGAGGATGAAAGTGAATCAGCTTATCTCATCTCAGCCTCGCATTTTTAGATCTCGACTAGAATTCTATGACTAACTTTTTCTTCATTGTATCCATTGTGTAATCTCTCTACCTCCCTTCGACATTCAATTAGTTCTTAGCACAGGCGATGAAGCAGGATATTGAGGTGATGTTCTGAAGCCTTGTGTTGCATATATAAAAAACCCATTCTTCACTTCATAAAGATCTTGATTTTCAACTAATTTTGTAGTTCATAGTGCCGAAGCATATTAATCTTTGCAAGTTTCTACTACCCTGTATATAAAATCTTTGTCCAATCATCCATTTGTGGTTTCAATAGCTATACATGCTTGCATTTTCCTCTACGTGCTGCTACTTCTGAATGAGTGTTGGGATGTTGATTTCTTTACCTCCGAAAGGTACATCTCAGTGGAAGCTTTGAGCAGGCATTTCAAGATTTGAGGTGGCTCTGTTGGAAGCATTGTCCTTTGAAATGTTTACCTTCTGAATTTTACCCCCAAAAACTTGTTATTCTTGAGTTGCCTCACAGCAATATCATAACAATGTGGGAGCTAAACATAGTAGGTACTTTGAGCATGTTTCTTTCATATATGATAATTAATATAATAATGTGTCTGACTTAATTACTCCCATTTACAGGTTCCCCATGTTTTTCAAAAGCTAAAGACTCTAAACATGTCGGATTCCCAAGGTTTAACTACAACTCCAGACTTCACTAAATTACCGTGTCTCGAAACGTTGAATTTCATGGGCTGTGAAAGCTTGGAGGAGGTCCATATATCAATTGGTAGTTTGGTGAGGCTTGTTTCCTTATATTTGCAGGGTTGTGTTAAACTAAGAAGTCTTCCGGACACCATTTGTAACTTGAGAGCTTTGGAAGTTCTAGATATTTGTGATTGCAGTTGTGTGGAAGCATTGCCTATGGCACTAGGGAACATTCAATCACTGAGAGAACTCTATGCAGGGAATCTAACTGTTTCAGTATTACCAGATTCGGTTGGACACCTTAGTAAGCTTGTTGAGCTGAGATTAAATAGTAACAAGAACCTTAAAACTCTGCCAGTCACCATTTGTAACCTGAGATCATTGGAAATTCTTGATATCTCTGGATGTGAAAAACTAGAAATACTACTGGATCAACCGTGTAAGGTTACAAGTTTAAGGGAACTGATTCCAAGCGGTGCTACTTTCTTGAAAGAATTTCCTTATGTTGAATCAAGCTAGATGGCATTATCATTGCAAAAGTTGGATTTTTCTGAGAGTGGTCTTACTGCACTGTTATCCGGTATTAGTAATATTTCAAACCTAGAAGATCTGAATCTTAAAGGTGGTTGTTGTCTGTTGTCCATTGGGGAGCTTCCTCGTAATCTGAAATGGATACGGGCAAATGGCTGTATGTCGATGGAAAGATTACCAAATCTGTCCAACTTGAAACAGTTAGAGCACTTAGATCTTCAAGATTGTAGTGGTTTGACTGAAATTGAAGGCTTGACAGGACTCACTTCTATTAGAAGACTTCATTTGAATGGCTGCAACTCCTCTCTTCTGGAATACATTTTCACAGAGAGTTTCTTTCAGGTTTGTCAGTTATTATGCTTATAAATTCTTGTTCCAAATTGTTTCCATCTCGAGGATTGTTGCTTTAAGATTCTTAGTTAAATTGTTAAAATTCGTTTCACCTTTTGTCGCCTTTCTAATTTTTCAACTATGGATGTCTTTGAGTTTTAACACTCTTTTTTCTCACTTTTGCAAGTATGATTCTAGAAGGGTGACAAAGAATCGAAAAATGTAGATTGTAACTTCAATTATACTTAATACCAAAAGTAAACTAGATAATATATTTATTGAATGATGATTATTAAAAAAATGAAATTAAAAATTTACAATTACTGATTGAATAGTAATAATAAAATCACATTAAAATAAACATTGTTCATTTTAATTTTGACATGATAAATTAACATGTTATTAATTAATAAGTCAAACATATAATAATATAAATTGATCCCATTTATTTGTAAAATTGATTAGTTAGTTACTTTTTCTGAGTTCACAAACGAATCAAAATGATAAACTGAATAGTATATAATAGGCATGTCTTTATATATTTGTTGGTTGACATGTTTTGGTTTTTTGTTATGATTTGCAACAGATGTACTCTGAATTCGGGCATCCAGTTCAAATCTGTTCAACAGAGTTTCCGGATTGGATTAGACAATCAATTGGATGGGAAAAAATGTATTCAAATCTATATTTCAAGACAATGTCTTTTAATTTGGCACCAAACGTGTCACACAACTACTTGGGGATGATTCTTTGCATTATATCCTCTGAATATTTTACCAGTTATTCTGTTCAGAATACCACAAGTCATTTCATATGGAGTGGCGAATATAGAAGTTTTGGTGATAAATCATTGATGGTGATAGTACCAAAATCAACATTTTCTGTCGAAGATGGTGATGATAGAATCATATTAGATGCACATGGTGTATATGACTTAGTTTATGGGATTCATCTACTGTACAAAACTGAAGAGTACGAAAGCACCACTGTCAATGAAAATTGAAGCAGTTGAAAAGTGACAAGAACTAGCTAGTCTCTCACACTCTTTCATGAAATGCTGAACGCAAAAGTGCTCTGTTTTACTGACCTGAGTCCAGAAACAGGTAGCCAAAAATTAATAATATACATAAGATTTGTACCACTGATACTCTGAAATTGGACCATGCTTTTATCTAAAACTTCAACATCTTGTTCATTATAGGAACCATTTATACATCATTGTTCTGAGGCTGTATATGATCACATGGAACATGTGAGTTATTTTTTTCAATATACAATAACTTGTTCCTGTTTATTCTCCCAGCAAGAGGACTTGTTCCTGTATATGTGTGTGTGTGTTTGTTTGTTAGAAAAGCACAAGACAGCTGTCTCACTCTTTTTCTATTTAAAATTAATTTATTTATGTGTGTTAGGGAACAAAAGTGGTTAAAGGCATCATCCCTAGCAACTATTATCACCAGATTCAGTTGAGGAAGTTGCATTAGCTACAGAAGCATTTCAAAAGATGAGCGAATTAAGTTTTTTTTTTTTTTTTTTGCTTTAAGCCGCTAAATGTCACTGGAAGCATCGAACAGACATTTGAAGACTTAATGTAGCTCCGTTGGGATTGGTTTCCTTTAGAGCGTCTACCTTTGAATATTTTCCATAAAAACATGTTACCCTTTGGTTGCCATTTATCAAAATGAGAACAAGGTCGGAGCTATTCAAGATAGGGACTGAGTATTTTTCTCTCAGATCTGACCATTTATTGTAAAGGTCTAGTGGCAATTTGGCTACGCTGGTGGAAGTTTGGCGACGCTTGTTTCCTCAAGTCTGTGTCACACACAGATCCGATCCCGGCCCGCCCGATCCCGATCCGATCCCCGCACCGAACGGGGCGGGGATTCGGAGATTTTTTCGGGTACGGGCCGGGGAGCGGGGACAATTTTCAAAAAAAACCGGGGAGCGGGCCGGGGCCGGGTTTTTATGTGTTCCCGGCCCGATCCCCGACCCCCGCCCCGATTTTCAATCCCGACTCGATTTCACCACACTTTAATACATATATATATATATATATATATATATATATATATATATATATACACACGCATACTTATATATATATATATATATATATATATATATATATATATTTATATTCGTTTATTTATATACTTATATATATATATATATATATATATATATATATATCATATATTAATATAAACGAATTTCCAATACTTCATATTGGAAACAAAAAGATCTTTTAATTTTATATGTTTGTCTTTTTAGTAGTTAAATAACTTCATTTCAATGTTATTTATAATTGTTTCTTTAATTAATATTTTTTTTATCTTAATTTAGTGCATTTGAGCTCACTAATTAATATTTAAAATTATTTTTAGTTTTAAATAAAATTCCCCGATTCCCCGCGGGGATCCCCGTTACCCGTTTGGGCCGGGGACGGGGAATGAAAAATAGTCCCCGACGGGGATCGGGCCGGGGACGGGGATCGGGTTTAAATTCGGGGATGGAGGCGGGGATAGCACTCCCCGGCCCCGAAGTGCCCCGACGCCCATCCCTATCTGTGTGGTTCTGTAAACTTTAGAAGCCTTGCAGATGGAACTTGCAACTTGAGAGAGCTGAAAGATTCTAAAGTTGGTGATTGCGGCAGTGTGGAAGCGCTGTCCATAAAATTGGGCAGTATTAAATCCCTAGAAGTGCTCAATGGGGAGAAAAAATCCCTAGAAGTGTTCAATGGGGAGAAACTGTCTGTTTCTGTGCATTCGATTGGACGTCTTTGTAAGCTTGTTGAGCTTGTTGAAAACTCTTGCGGACACCGTTTGCAACTTGTTTAACTCCCTTGTTGTCAGTGTTTGTTGTCCATTTCAAATCTTTCTCCTACTCTGAAAGTTCTTAAGGCAAAGGATTGTACATTTCTAAAAATTTACCAACTTTATCCAATATGAAACACTTGGAGAATTTGGACATATATAAAAAACCCATTCTTCACTTCATAAAGATCTTGATTTTCAACTAATTTTGTAGTTCATAGTGCCTAAGCATATTAATCTTTGCAAGTTTCTACCACCCTGTATATTAAATCTTGGTCCAATCATCCATTTGTGGTTTCAATAGCTATACATGCTTTCATTTTCCTCCACGTGCTGCTACTTCTGAATGAGTGTTGGGATGTTGTATCACTTAAGACATGGTTTGACTGTTGGATCATATTTCTCATAGTTCCTTATCTGTAAATTTCATGATGCAGATTTTGTATATTGCAAATGTAGAAAAAGTGGTGTTCGCAGGACGCCAGGACTTCCTCCTACCGGTTGTGTGCCTTACGAATTGTGGTAGGAAGCGTAAAGTGTCCTAATGGTGTTTGACATGATAATGGAGTTCAACTTTGCTTTAAGATAAATAGTTCGAACTCAATTACGAGCTTCTGTATGATGCTGCTACTGTATTATTTCTATGATATTTTTGAAGGTTCCAAGGAAATTATAAAGAATAATGATCTCTTTGGTGAAAACATCTTCCCATTCCTTCATATAATTCCATTGTATTGTCAAGTAGCACCAAATCACTATACAAAGTACTTCGAGGTTTTAATGCCACGACTGAGGCTTCTAGTGCTTTAGGCAGAGAGGAAGGCAGGGGTAGGGCCGGGGGTCCTGGCCCCCCTAGATTGTGGATAAAAACTTAGTATATATCCATGTTTACGTATTGTTTCTGCAGATCATGTGGTTCATTGTTGAGATATGGATTTGGTCCGTAAATGTTGCTTCATGTTTGGCTTGCAAGGAGTGGCACGATGATACATTGTTGATAACAGATTACCAGAGGCATGATAAGCCATCTACAAAAAGATGTAATTTGTATACAACCAGTGTTCATTGTCGATATAAAACATTTACCGTAAATTTCATTTTCATTTCTGAGAGTTGAAAAAACTAAATGATGGACTAGTATCTCAGTTGCTTTGAATCAAAGTGTAAAGATTACATGTCTTTCTTATTATGCTTATATTACTTATTGTTGCTTTGAAAGTGCCTGCAATGGACTTGGATATATAGAATCAATTTCAGTCAAAAGCTTACAGGTAATTCTTACAGTCTATTATGAACATCTTAGCATAATAAATTTGAAAGCTTTTTGCAGTAGGAACAAAAACAACCAATAAGAAAAGGATAAATATTGGTTCTCAGAATTCTGGTTGTGGTTTTATATTGAGATCCTCGAACCAGAGGATAGACAAATGAAAGCATATTGCGCTTTACCGGTCTTTACAATCACTGTATTATAAATATTATAATACAGCGAGTAGTAATCTTCTTACTCGGATATGTATAAATGTATACCCTTAGCTGGCTCAGCAGTGAGCACTATATTAATCTTATTGAAAGTCGGACATTAAATTTCAGTGGCCACTAACTCGCACCAAACGGCGTATTAACAAAGTCTTTTTGGGCATTTCACTAGTTTCTGCCATTTATTTATCAAACTGTATTTCTTATATAGCGTAGACTAATTACAAATTTAATCAATCATTTTCTACTTGTTAATCTTATCACTCGATTTTAAATTTTCTTATTTAAAGCTCTCGAACTTGTTGTCTGAGTTCATGGCTTCTACAAGTTATAATCAAACTCAATTTTCTTCTATTTCAATCTCATGTCCTATTCGATATGACGTTTTCTTAAGCTTTAAAGGTTTAGATACGCGGTATGCATTTATTGATTATCTATACGATGCATTATGTCTCTCTGGTATTCGAACATTTATGGATGATCCTGAGCTACGCAGTGGAGATGTAATCTCAGATGCATTGCTTCAAGCTATTCATGAATCTAAGAAGTACATTGTTGTCTTCTGGGAAAACTATGCTTCTTCAAGTTGTTGCCTGGACGAGCTTGCACAGATCCTCAAATGTAACAAAACAACGCAAAGATTGATCATTCCCGTGTTTTACAACATTGAGCCATTTGTTGTGCGACACCAAACTGGGAGCTTTGGAGAATTTTTTAAAAAACATCAAGCTCGGTTTGATATGGAAAGATTAAAAATGTGGCGATCTACATTGACAGATGTGAAGGGGGCTGAAAGGATACCATGTCCTTAAATGTGCAAGTAAAAACATTTATTTTGCCGTTGGTTGTTAAAATGAGATAGGGTGGAACAAAATAAACATTTTATATGTTTCCTTGAAATTTGATCAAACGTACATGCCTTATCCTATTCGTTAGTATGATGAAAAGTGTCATGGAAAAACTTGGTTTCAGAAGCCTATACAATGGTCATTTTGGCTCAAATTAAAGTAGGATTGATTACGCTCAAGTGATGGTCTTGGTTGGAGCATGTTTTCTTCTGGGGTTCAACAATTAACTTTTGGGGTTCAATGTTTCCATTTTAGGTTTTAGAAATATTCAGAACGACGAATAAACCGTATACGAACTCAACCCTAAACCCTAGACCCTAAACCCTAACTTATCCTGATTGTTAAACGCGTTAGTGTTTAAAAATTAGATCGCCAGATTCAATTTTTTATTTAAAATTTTTAAATATTATCAGTATTCCCTCAGGGTAAAACAGTTAACCTTTAGGGTTCAACAATTTCATTTTGGGTTTAAAAATATTCAAAACGATCGTATATATTTAGATAAAAAAGCAAAAAAAAAACGCCACATGAAGTGGCGTTTCCACCACAACCAAAGTTTAACTAGTATTTTGAAGTTTAAAACCAAAGTTTAACTAGCATTTTGCTAGTTGGTTTAAAAAAAAAAAAAAACAGTTAACGCTATATTAAGTAGCGTTTCATCTCTCTTTAGCCCCCAAA
Source organism: Saposhnikovia divaricata (assembly GCA_036435485.1). Lineage (NCBI taxonomy): Eukaryota > Viridiplantae > Streptophyta > Magnoliopsida > Apiales > Apiaceae > Saposhnikovia > Saposhnikovia divaricata. Next base: position 22,305,908 of record CM071595.1, read on the forward strand.
ACTCTACACGCATTAGCGTTTTTTTAAAAAAAAAGAAAAAAAATCAAAACGCTACACGCAACTATGTTATGGAATGATATTTAGGGCCAAGTTTTTGAGATGTGATATTTGGGGCCATTTGCTTTCAAATTGTGATATAGAGGGCCAACACCCAAAAAGTTGCTTAGAGGATTTTACTAGAAATAAATGACATGACTCTGGATGTTGCCAAAGCTGTAGATAACCATAAATGCTACGATACAATGCTAAACCTGTCAAATTTCCAAGATTTAACTACAACTCCAGACTTCACTAGATTTTCTTGTCTTGAAACTTTATATCTTAAGTACTGTAAAAGCTTGGGGAAGGTTCACATATCAATAGGAATTTTAGTGAGGCTTGTTTCCTTAGATTTGCATGGTTGTGTGAAGCTAAGAAGTCTTCCCGGCACCATTTGCAACTTGAGAGTACTGAACTTCTAGATATTGGTGATTGTAGTAGCCTGGAATCATTGCCTACAGAATGGGAGAAAATTGAATCCCTAACAAACCTCAATGCGCGGAGACTAGCTATTTCTAAGTTACCGCATTCGATTGGACGTCTTCATAATCTTGTTGAGTTGATTTTAAGTGATTACAAGAACCTTGAAACTCTTCCAGACACCATTTGCAACCTAAGATCCCTGGAGATTCTAAAAATTGATGGATGTCCAAAACTAGATATATTGCCGGACCAGCTGTGGAAGATTACAATGTTAAGGGAGCTAGATGCAAGAGGTTCTACTCCGTTAAGAAAACTTCCTGACGTAGAATCAAGCCAGATGCAGTGCTCTAACTAATTGGATTAGTCAATCAAGTGAATATGTGTCAAAAATGTCTATACATTTGCTGCCAAATCTGTCACACAATTTCATGGGGATGATTCTTTGTTTTAAACACTCTGCTGGCGTCAAGCTACCATGCTACATTTATTCTGTTAAAAACACCACAAGTAATTTTATGTGGAAGAGCATTACAGAATTTGATCAATCGATAATGATAGTAGTACCATGATCCATCTTCTCCGTCAGTGATTGTGACAGTAAAATTGAAGTAAAATCAGATCAAAAAATAATTTATGGGATTCATCTACTTACAAACCGGAGATTATAATGATTGAAGAGTGTACGACAGTATCACCGTCGATGTAGAAGAAGAAAGAAGTTGCCCTTCTAAACGGCCGAAACATTTAGATAATTACAATAATAATAAGGCTTAATGGCCTTTTAGCCCTCAAAGTTTCCATCGAAATACCCATCACCCCTCAATATTTCAAAACGTTCCTTTTAACCCTCGAAGTATTCGTAAAGGTCCAATAAGCCCTCATACCGGGATAGGAAAAAAAACCGGTATAAATCGGAGGGGCAAAACAGACATTTCACTTTATATTTCCCTCCAAAACAGAGGAATCACTCCCGCCAGACCTTATAACCCTTGTAGTTCTATATATTTATATATATGTGTGTACAGACTCTTACCAAACAAAAACAAATTGGTAAGAAAATGGAGCCTACTTGTTGGTGTGGAAGATCAGTTGTGTTAAGAACCTCATGGACCGATGCAAATCCGGGAAGAAGGTTTTGGGGATGCCTGCGTTTTATGGTACATTTATGTTAAATCAAGTATTATTGTATAATTGTTCTAGCTGCTTCTGAGACTTGTTTGTTTTGCAGGAAGACAGAGCCCATGCTTGTAACTTTCATTTATGGTTCGACCCCCCTATGTGCCCAAGGGCAAGAGTTATCATCCCAGGGCTGTTGAGAAAAGTTGAGAAGCTAGAAGACGATTTGAAGAAGTTTGAGGCTGCTGATGAAATCAAAGGGAAGAAGAAAATGCATATTTTGTTGTTTATGATTGTCATATTCATCGTGTGGAGCTTTGTACTGATGAACAAAGAGGTGGAGACAATGAGCAGGGGACAATATCAACTACCCTAATTATAGCTTTGTAGTAGAAAAAAGAATTATGATGTATGAAAATGTTATGCAGTTTGGTATTTATAATGAAATGTTTTTTCAATCCAATATTATGAATTGAACACAATGAAACAAACAGCCTGTTTATGAAATATTAGGGTTGTAAACAGCAAAATCAAAAGCAAAAATACTACATGTCAAAAGAAAAAGCATCCATAACTTAGTAAATGGTTCCCATCCATAACTTAGCAAATGGTTCACATCCATAACTTAGTAAATAGCCAACATTACAAACACAAAACCAAAAGGTTCAGGGGTTGTCAAAAGCACATAGGTTTACAGTCAAAATGAAATTAACAACATTTGCACAAGTTAAAATCCAGGTCTTCAAGCCTGTTTCTCTTTGCCCTTCGACTTGGTCTTCCCCTTTCCTGCAATCTTCAAGTTTGTTTCTGTCTCCTGTATTGCTTTTGCCAGTGCACTCCTTGTGATCACATTTTTCCCATGAGATAAGAAAGGTGCAGATTTTACCTCTGTTTTGCCAACTATAGTCTTGTATTGTTTCACTGGTGGTGGCATCTGTTTGCCCAACTTCATGGGGCCTGTGTATGAGTTGAGTTGAGTTTTCTGTTCAGTTGATTGCCCCTCCCTTGCTGCTATCATGGTGTCATCTTCATCATCAATGTAAACAGGAGTATCTTTTGTGTTCTGCAGGAGTATCTTTTGTGTTCTGGAACTTATTTAGCTTGCAAAGACGAGAAAGCCTCCAACTCCTTCTCAGTGGCTGAAACTCACCACTTGGGGTCCCCTTTCTTTTGTTGTTTTTCTCAGTTCTTTCCTTCATTTCTTTTTTAATTGCTTTCATTCTCTCATCCTCTACTTGGTTGTCTTTCTCTGGCTCCTCAATGATTGTCTTCCCTTTGGCTTTCTCCTGCTGCTTTGACTCCTTAAGTTTTTTAATTTTTTCAGCTTCAACCATGATAGGTGAGTCATGGGTAGTTGTCAAGCCCAGTTTTGCATACCTCAGTTGTCTTATCTTTCTTGCTGCAACTTCAAGAGGAGTTGCCTCCTCACCACTCTCTCCCATTATTTCCTCTTCTTGCACAATTGGAACATCAGTCTCTGGCATTTGTTCAACAGTCTCTGGCATTTGTTCAACAGTCTCTACTTGGCTTGGTTGAGTAATGGGTGGTCCTTCCTCAGGAAAATCCAAAAGCATTTCATTATAATCTGCTTGCATTTCTTCCTCATTATCTGCAGGTGGAACCTCTGTGGAATTTCCATGATCACTTAGTAAAGCATGTGGTGGAGGTGATCCATGATCACTTATGTCCTCATTAGCATCTTCTACAGGTAGAACTCCATTACAGGTCCTTTTGTTATGGCCTACCTGCTTGCATCTACCACACCTAGTACATGACATTGGAAACATTAGCTATATAATTCTGCACAGTTTACAAGTAATGCAAATAAGAAGTACATGTATAAAATTTACCTCACAGTTAACTGTGTCTTCTTGGTCAAGGACTTCACTCCATTCCCTTCTTTTTCAACCACATCTGGGATCTCATATCTTTTCTTTTTTGGCCTGCCAGGTTGCTTTTCAATGGTTGGTGGTTTCAAACTCAACCCACTCCTATCCCAACCATTATGTCCATTCATTGGAAAGATTATCCCAGAGTAGGCCTTCTTGTAATTTGCTACACTATACACCGAATCCACATAATCTTCAACATTGTATCCCATTCTATTCAAACAGCTGACAGCATGGTGACAGGGGATGCCACTTAGATCCCATCTATTACATCCGCATGTTCTGTTACCTATATGAACAGCATACTTGGTTCAATTCACTATGGTTACCTCAAACTCATCATAGCCTGCATAAGTGGAATAACATCCTCCACTCCACCTTTTGTATTTGTCAAGCAGCTTGTACACCTTTGGAGTCAATTTTTTGTCTTCCCAAGCAACCATATCATCTCTCTTACACTGCAACCTCCTCATTAGGCACTCCCTAATCATTTCTAACATGATTAGTATACCTTGTTCCCTAGCCCATAAAATGCACCTATTGAAGCTCTCACACCAGTTATTCAGTAACATGTCACATTTGGAGTCAGTTTTGAAATGTGCCCTGCTCCAATGCTGAAATGGCACTGCAGTCAGCCATTCCCAAGCACCCTCATTCTCTTCTCTAAGTCTATTCATTGCAGTCTCAAATGCCTCTTTGTTTGCTGCCCTAGCACAGCTCCAAAGTTTTTCTTTTAGAGATCTTCCACCACATCTCTGCTTAAAATTGTTATGCATATGCCTAACACAGTACCTATGCTCAGCCATGGGGAACATCTCTTCAACTATATTCAATAACCCCTTCTGTCTATCACTAATGAAACTCCACCCATCCCCAACACCTATATCCAGATCTTGACCTACTAAAGCTTGAAACCACCTCCAACTGTCTAATCTTTCTGCTTCAACTACTGCATAAGCTATTGGAAACATACAATTATTACCATCTACTCCTATAGCACATAACAACTGACCTTTGAAAGCATTTTTCAGATGGCAGCCATCGAAGCCAACCATCTTCCTGCAACCAAGCTTAAACCCATGCTTCAAACCCCCTAAGCATATATACATCCTTCTGAACACACCTACAGCACCTGCACATTTAGATCTGGAGCCTTATTATGTATTCACAAAGTTTATATTGAATCTATTGTAAAAAGCACATATGTTATACCTGGTTCTATGTCAATCTCAACTGTGGAGTTGGGATTTCGCCTCAATAACTTCATGCACTTTCTTCTAGCTTTTCTGAATATGTGATGTTGAAAATCAATTTGCAAGTCCTTCAAGACAGTTTTGTGAAATGTAGAGATTGGCCAAGATGGGTTAATTCTGAATTCTCGAAGATATTTTTTAGCTAGGTATCCAGAATTTATAAGGGGTAACCCCTTTTGCTCTCTAACACAGCTATAGTCTGCAAATCAATAAAAAGGAATTAAATATAAAGTAAAGTAAAGTAATAAAAAGACCAAAAAGTCCAAGTCCAAGGAATGTACCTAGTCCCACTATCTTTATCTGCATGGTTTTGTTAAAATTTAAAGAAGCAAACACATGCCATTGACATGGGGGTCTACACACAGCCTTCACCCTGGTTCTGTCACTTTTAGTGAACTTCACCATTCTTCCTTCCAGATAAGAATGCTTCATCACAGCCTCTCTGAATTGATTATGGTCTGTAAAAATCATCCACACTCTCCATTTTGGAATATTTGTGTCTTTGTACACTGGAAAAGCTTTCTTTTTCTTTTCAGCTTGGACATGATCTTCATCTTCTGGCAAACTGTCTAGATCATCACTATCATACTCACTATCACTTTCTTTCTCCATAATTTTTTCTGGACCAAGTCCAAGTTCCTCTCTTAACCTACCCACCCAGTCAACTCCCTCATCATCAACATACCTAGAAAAAAGCATGCCATCATCCTCATCTGAGTAATCTGAATCAGCAAAGTCATAATCATCTAGTTCATCACTCCAGTCCCCTACATCTTTGCTAGCATTTCCCTCATTACATTCTTCATTAATTTTTCTAAACACATTTACATCTTCGAATGATACCAACTCGTCCTCATTGGAATGTGACACATAAACATCAATTGTATTTGAATTTTCCAGTGCATACCTTTTCATTTCCTCTACATCATCCTCAGTCAACAATAACATCAAACCTTCATCTAGTCCTACATTAGGCTTCCAATAATACAGACAAGTCAGTCCCCCATAACCCAAGGCTTTAGTCCATACTCTTAGACTGTCCATGTGTATTTCATCAAGGTCTCCACAGTGATACAAACTCACTTTACCCCCAAAGTATTCAGCTCTTGGAATCAAAACTAACTTCCCACCGTGAAACAAATTAATACTGAGAACATCTTCACCTTCAAGACACAAAACATATTTGTGGTTTATATATAAGCATTTAAAAGCACAAACAGTCCTTAGGGTTCATCACACCCACACAAAATTTCAATAAAACATGAATTAAAAAACATGTAAGTACAGAACATTGAACAATACATACACTTTCACTAATACATGCATACACAGAGCATACCCACTTTAAACCCAATCAAAATGAATTCATAATAAAAAATATGAGTGATAAGGCTTACTAAACATACCATCAGAGTTCCCACTGCTATCCCCCATGCTTTGATCGCCAATCGAATGATCGCCAATCGCCAATCACCTCTTCAATCGACTCCTAACCTGCTCTGTTTACTTTGGGCATAGTTTAGGGCTCAAAGCGTATGTAAACGTTTTGGGGGAAAGTGAAATGTCTGTTTTGCCCCTCCAATTTATACCATTTTTTTTTCCTATCCCAGTATGAGAGCTTATTGGACCTTTACGGATACTTCGAGGGTTGAAAGGAACGTTTTGAAATATTGAGGGCTGATGGGTATTTCGGTGGAAACTTTTAGGGCTAAAAGGCCATTAAGCCTAATAATAATCCCAGAAGGTCCCAACGGGTTACCAAACCCAATTTCCGTTACTTGCACCGAAGACTTAAGCGCAATAGTTACCGTTCCCTGCATTTCAAAAGCTGTAATGTTTTATGTTCTTTGGTATTTATTTGAAAATTTTAGTAGCTGAATGAGTTTCCTAAAGACTCTGACCTCGATGTTTTTATTTTTGCTATTTTAATCATGAAGTTTTAGTTGTGGAAGTGTTTCTTGTGGAAGTGTTTCTGCAACATTATCGTGTTCAAACTTTGACCGGGATCTGTCAAGAGCAAGACACCAACTGGATAATTATAATAATAAAATTTTATATATAGACGTGATGCAAAATTTCAAAAGATTTTTCTTGCTTTTATATTAGATTAACAACTTTAATTATTTGCACCATCAAAACAAATTGTAAGCGTACTATGGATAGATGGGTCTATTGGTTGTCTTAAGAGCATCTCCAATGGGATTATATAAGATTTATTGGCTAAATAAATATTCGTTGAACCTGTAAGGTGTTGTACTCCAATGGAGTTAGCTATATGATTAATTATATTTTAAAAATAGCATATTTTTATTATTTAATGTTGTTAAAAAATGGAATTTTATTATTTTAATATGGTAATTGATAATGTGGAGTTTCATTATAGGTCTCTAGAGGTTCGACAAATATAGCCAATATAATTAGATTATCTAAAATTTTAGATAACATTAATGTTCCGTTGGAGATGAAATTTTTTTACACAATCTCTAAAATTTTTATTGAAGGCATGTTTAACACACTTTTAATTAAGGGGTTTGTATGGTTGGAGATGCTCTAAGTACAGTTCTCTCCTATATATTTTTTATTATCTGACATCTATAAAAGATCTAAAGTTTGAATTTCATAAAAAATATACATAAAATAAATATACCTCAAATAATTTCCCTATGAACTTGAGAACTCAGATAACTTCCCTAATATACTAAATAAAATCAATGTGTTTTTTTGCTTTTACAATCTTTTAAACTCTTTTTTTGATATGCATAATCTTTTACGTACTGAATATTTTTATATAGGATCTCAGGAAAGTTATCTGAGATGTATCTCATATTCCCTATTCTCAATAAATATTTTATTATAGATTGTAGTTTTAATTAATTATACATTATATAATAATTGTTAAATTAATTTTAAACAAATGAATAAAAATTATTAAATTTAAAAATAAAAAATTTCTCTATTTATGTTTCCAAAATACTACCAAAAAATGTAAGATTTGAATCCGATGAAAAACCCTATTAAAACTAACATTTAACTAAAATAAAATGGGTGGCACTCTAGATAGAAACACCTTATATAAAGTACAAGTACAAGAGAGAATCACCATAAAATACATATATTTATCTTTTTTTGTATGAAATATAATTATAAATCTTAATTAAAACATTAAAAACGAAATTACATAACTTTTCTTTTTGGAAAATTATTAAAAAATTAATGAAATAATCCATAGCAATTTTACCATAGAATCAAATTATCCAAAACGATTTTACTGTAGAATCAAATTTTTTGTTCAAATTTTATGTGTTAAATCCTTTATAAAGTTTATATGTTGTTAGTACTCTACATTAGAATCAAATTTTATGTTTTTAAAATTTTATTTGTAATTTTAGATTTCATTAAAATATTATTTTACATGGACCAGAAATCTGAATTTGACAGTAAATGAATTCATGTCATCTCGTGTATCATGTGAATTCGTGTCGTGCTTTAGTATCATATACATTCATAGCATTATTATTATTATTATTATTATTATTATTATTATTATTATTATTATTATTATTATTATTATTATTATTATTATTATTATTATTATTATATCTTTCATTATTAAAGATGGGCAAATGTTTTGTTAGTTTTATTGTGAGTAAATTTCTGTAAAAACATTAAGAAAAATATAGGAAGCGGGTTTTTTGAGTATGTAGTTAAAGCATTTTAAGTTTGGTTCAAAAATGGTTATGGTGTAGTAGTTATGGGTGTGAACATAAGTTGTTTGTGTCATGGAGGAGGTCATGTTGGGTTCCGAGGCATAAAACGCAGCGGATAAACGTAAATAAAACAAAATTTTCGAAACCCAAACCAGGATCCATATATAATTCCGGGCAGATTATGGAGATAACGAATCATACCTATTAAGATCTTGTTTCACGAACTCAACGGAGATCCTTGCTTGTAATCACCACACACAGTCCTTGCGTCAAGATCCGTGTCTCTAAGGTAATCCACACGAACGTCCGACCGTCCAACGATCCGAGGAGCCAGGTACTAGCCCGCGAAGAACAGCCTCTCTCTCTCTCTCTCTCTCTCTCTCTCTCTCTCTCTCTCTCTCTCTCTCTCTAGCCTCTCGAACTGGAGCTATAAGGGTTTTGTCAAAAACGATTTAATGACTCTTAACCCTAAAATAAAACATCATTATGTATTTATATGAGAGAAATAATGGGCTAAAAAAAACCGAATTGGGCTTCCTTAAACCCAATTCTATTTCTAGTCTGATTTTATTATTGGACTTCCTTAAATCCAATTCTGTTCTTACTTTATTAAATTCGAATTTGCTTAGATAATTAATTAGGACCAGTCCAATTAATTAAATAGCCAATTCTCAATTTAATAATGATTTAATTTAAATTCTTAATTTAAACTAAAACTCCTTTTAAGACGTTCTAAGTGTGTGACCCTATAGGTTATTATTACGTTGGCAATAATTTTAATATCTAATAAAATTATAAACAATTAGCGGTATCTAGTAATACATCATTGCTACCCAAGTAATAATAATAATCGGTGATCCAATTTAAACCTTTTGTGATTAATGTTTTTGTGTAATATAATCCCTTTAACCAAATATTATAGATTAAACTCGAGGCATGTGTTTAGTCATCCTCTTCATAATTTAATCCAGGTTTACTTGATCCATGAGTAGACTATTAATAACAAATCATTATTTGAGCACGGCCATGCATTTTATAGTCTCACTCAATCAAGAGGCCAATAATATCTCTCCTAATTATAGGAGGGTTAAATCCTTTATCTATCATTCATATTTCTCATACGATTCATAATATACCCGATGTCCACTTTTATCATCACCCGGTCAAAGGCGACTTTTAATGTAGTCAAAGTATATTAATCCTCGTATAGAAATATAATGATCTCAAGTCAAAGGATCATTACACCATTACCACTGTGAGTAATTCTTATGACTTTATTAAACATGAAGAATCTCACTTTGGGTCTGTCCAGTACCATGTACTCCTACATGTACCTATGTATTGACTTTAGTATCTCCATACTTATAACCAATGAGATGTGGTTATCTGTCAAACAACATACTAGTATATGTATATTATTATTGTCCTGATATAATAATAATCGACTAGGGACCCTTAAGAATATGATATATTATATAATCTCAAGTTCAAGTCATGTACTTCAACTATACAATGTGTATCATGATTCTAAGGACATTTATTATGCTAACAAATATATCACATTAATTAAAGTCATAATAAATACATTTATTTAATAATCAAATGACATAAGGTTTATTTAAGAAACAATGTATTGCCTCTAGGGCACCTACACTAACAATCTCCCACTTGCACTAGAACCAATCACCCATGTATCTAATACCCATGGAACTAGTGTGACCGTCGTGCTTCTGCTGCGACAGGCCTTTGGTCAGTGAATCTGTAATGTTATCATTTGTATGCACTTTACATATATGTATTTCACCCCTTTCATTAATCTCTCGTATGAGGTGATATCTTCTGAGTATATGTTTGGATCGGGAGTGCGATGTAGGCTCTCTAGCCTGTGCAATGGCCCCATTATTATCGCAGTATAGATCAATGGGATCTGCAATCGATGGAACCACTTCCAAATCAGAAATGAATTTTCGAATCCAAACTGCCTCCTTAGCCGCTTCACAAGCTGCAATGTACTCAGCCTCCATTGTAGAATCAGCTACTGTTTCTTGCTTTGAACTCTTCCAGCTTATAGCACCTCCATTTAGACAAAACACAAAACCAGACTGTGATACAGTATCATCCCTGTCTGTTTGGAAACTTGCATCGGTGTAACCCTTTACAACCAGTTTCTCCTCTCCTCCATACACCAAGAATGAATCTTTAGTCTTTTTCAGGTACTTTAGAATATTCTTGACTGCCGTCCAGTGACCTTCACCTGGATTAGACTGGTATCTGCTCGTCATGCTCAAAGCATACGAAACATCTGGGCGAGTACATACCATTGCATACATGATAGATCCAATCGCTGATGCATATGGAACTTTATTCATGTGGTCCTTCTCATCTAATGTTTTCGGACACTGGTCTTTAGAGATCGCTATCCCTTGAGACACAGGGACATATCCCCTTTTAGCATTTTGCATACCAAAACGATGCAAAACCTTATCAATGTATGTACTCTGACTTAGACCGATCATCCTTTTAGATCTATCTCTATAGATCCTCATTCCTAGAATGTAGGTTGCCTCTCCTAAGTCTTTCATAGAGAAATTGCTCCCTAACCAAGTCTTAACAGCCTTTAGAAAAGGTATGTCATTCCCCATTAGTAGTATGTCATCAACATACAGTACTATGAATGCCACATGGCTCCCACTAACGTTCTTGTAAACACAAGGTTCATCCTCGTTTTGAATAAAGCCATACTCCTTGACTGTTTCATAAAAACGAATATTCCATCTCCTAGAGGCTTGCTTCAATCCATAAATGGATCGACGTAATTTACATACCTTGCCAACATTCATTGGATCGAAAAAACCTTCAGGTTGTGTCATGTACACATCCTCTTCTAGGCTCCCATTAAGGAAAGCTGTTTTGACATCCATTTGCCAGATTTCGTAATCATGGAATGCTACAATTGCAAGCAAAATCCGTATGGATTTGACCATGGCAACTGGTGAGAAAGTTTCATCATAGTCAATACCATGAATTTTTTTGAACCCTTTCGCAACCAATCTTGCTTTATAGGTCTGAACATTTCCTTCCATGTCAGTTTTCTTCTTGAAAACCCACTTGCACCCTACAGGTTTTACCCCTTCAGGTGGATCAAAAAAATCCCAAACTTGGTTTTCGTACATGGAATCCATCTCGGATTTCATGGCTTCAAGCCATCTCTTAGAGTCTGGACTATTCATAGCATCTTGATATGTGAGAGGCTCATCTTCATCTATGAGCATCAAATCCCCACATTGAGTCAAAAGAAATCCATATCTCTCTTGCTCATGGTGAATTCTACCAGATCTACGAACAACCTGTGTTTCTTGAGCATTATCATTATTCTGCTCTTGTTCCACCTCAGGTTCAATGCTATTTTGTGGTTCTCGATCTTCATCGAGATCTATAGTCCTCCCACTGTTTCTTTTGGAAACAAAATCTCTTTCCATGAAGACAGCATCTCGAGCAATGAACACTTTCTGCTCAGAAGGACTATAAAAATAATACGCCTTTGTTTCTTTAGGGTATCCCACAAAATTGCACTCTTCGGATTTAGGTCCAAGCTTGTCAGATACTTGACGTTTTACAAATGCCTTGCATCCCCAAACTTTCATAAAGTTCATGCCTGACCGTTTCTCCTCCCACATCTCATATGGAGTCTTTTGAACCTTCTTGGTTGGAACACGGTTAAGTGTGAAAGCCGCTGTTTCTAGAGCATAACCCCAGAAACTTATTGGAAGATCTGCATGACTCATCATCGATCGTACCATGTCCAACAGGGTACGATTTCTCCTCTCTGAAACTCCATTCCATTGAGGTGTACCTGGCGGAGTGAGTTGTGATACAATACCACACTCTTTTAAATACTCTTTAAATTCAATGCTTAAGTATTCACCCCCACGATCGGATCGTAAGATTTTAATACTTGCACCTCCGCCTATTTGCTTCTCTACTTCAGCCTTGTATTCTTTGAATTTTTCAAAAGAATCGGATTTATTCTTCATAAGATATACATATCCATATCTACTGAAGTCATCAGTAAATGTTTATGAAGTAGTAGTAGCCTCCTTTAGCCATCACACGCATTGGGCCACATACATCAATATGTATTAGCTCCAAACGTTCAGTGGCCCTTTGACCCTTACCAGTAAAAGGGGCTTTAGTCATCTTACCAAGCAAACAAGATTCGCATTTTTCGTATGATTCAAAATCAAACTTATCCAAGTATCCATCCTTTTGTAATTTGGATATGCGTTTCTCATTTATATGGCCTAGACGACAATGCCAGAGGTATGTTTGATTTGAGTCATTAACTTTAAGTCGTTTGTTTTCTATGTTACAGACAGGATTATCTAAATCAAGAACATATAAACCATTAAATAAACGCGCAACACCATAGGTTAAATCATTCAAAGCAAAAGAGCAACTATTGTTCTTTATTATAAACGAAAAACCTTTCTTGTCCAAACAAGAAACAGAAATAATGTTTCTGCGAATTGCAAGCACGTAAAAACAGTCTTCAAGTTCTAAAACAAGCCCAGAGGGCAAAGATAAATAATAAGTTCCTACGGCTAAAGCAGCAACTCTTGCTCCATTGCCTACTCGTAGGTCCACTTCTCCCTTAGCCAAAGTCCTACTTCTCTGCAGTTCCTGCACATTTATACAAATGTGAGAAGCACATCCAGTATCCAATACCCAAGATGTAGAAATAGACAGATTGACTTCTATAACATAAATACCTGATCCAGAAATCTGAACACCCTTCAATTTCTTCAGATCCTCCAAGTAAGCATGACAGTTTCTCTTCCAGTCACCAGGCTTGTGACAGTAGTGACAATCACCTTTGTCAGCCTTTGCGACATCTCCTTTCGGCTTTTTAGCCTTTTTGAAAGAGGGCTTAGAAGGACCAAGATCTTTCGGTGTAACCTTTTTCTTGCCCTTCCATTTCCCATTTCCCTTAGCACCTTTCTTGTCCACCATCATTATGGGAGCTTTCTCAGGTGCCTTGACCATATTTGCTTCAGTGGTCCTCAGCATGGCCAACAATTTCATAGGAGTCTTATCTTGCTCAGTCATATTAAAAGTCATTATGAACTGAGCATAGTCGCTGTTCAAAGATTGCAAGATTATATCGACTTGAGCCTCTCGCTGAAGCGGGAAACCCAAACGAGCAAGGTAATCACAATACCCAATTATCTTTAGAACATGTGGTCCGACTGGTCCATTGCCCTGCTTGCACGAGAAGAGTGCTTTGCTTGTGTTGAACTTTTCAACACGAGCCTGTGGTTGAAACATCGTTGAAAGATGTTCAAACATAGTATAAGCATTCATATCAAAATGCTGCTTCTGAAGCTCAGCATCCATAGTAGCAAGCATAAGACAAGCCACATCAGTTGCATCATCAATATGCTTCTGATAAGCATTTCGTTGAGCAGCAGTGGCATTGTTAGCAGGGGCTGCCGGTGGAGGAATATCAATCACATAAGATTTCTTTTCCTGCATGAGAACAATTCTCAAATTCCTAGACCAGTCAAGGAAGTTCGATCCTGTCAGCTTGTCCTTCTCAAGGACTGATTGCACAGAGAAAGTATTGTTTGTATTTTGTGCCATTTGTTTTCTACAATGATAAAATGCATAAGATAAGTTAGATTGTTATATTAATTATGTTCAAGTGATTATGACATATTCATAATATATCTCCCACTATTTTTTTATCAAATTAATAGCCCTTACTATTAAATCGGAAAGAATATCCCATAAATCTTTCTAGTGAGCCAAGATCCATATTTCATCATATCCTAAGTCAACCACTGGTAGTCCTTAAAACATGATTATTTAGGTAGACAACAGTTATCAATTATATCATATATAATTCTTGGATAGTTTGGTGAACAACAATTGTTCTTGTCTACATAATAGATTTTGAACCAAACTCTATGCTTCTAAGTTCATAATAATTGAATATAACCGTTTATTTTCACCTTGTTATGACGACTCAGTTAAGTTAAACCCAATGATACAACGGTCGAATATAACCGCTTATATTCGTCACATCTCACCACGATAGACAGGAGTCCCTTGCCACTAGCAGTCATTCCCCTTATCGATCTAGGATTCAATGAGTGTTCATTCATTGGAAAGCATCCGATTAAAACTTAATATTTTATTAAGGGGTTTTGATTTAAAATGACCATGATCCTGTCATAAAGAGATTCCCAATTTTTCCTTGAATTAAATACTTCAAATCAATATTCATCAATAGTTTGATTTCCAGGTTGTTGGATGAGTCACAAGTGGCCTCACTTAATACCCAACTTCCTTACAGGTAAAACCCGTTTTGGACAAAATCTCCCCATATCTAAATAATTGAAAATTTGTATTTAATTCAGTGTTTCATAAACACAGAAATCTCATGATCGTTTGTTCATTTTAAAATCTCGAATCGTTACAGATTTTATCTTGTTTAAGCAGGCATGGCATAGGTGATGTATCTAATAATGATTAATCTAATTAAAGCATGCATCTATAAGTATCCTACACATACATTGATACATCATATGTAAAGTAAGTGCAGTATGTAAACGTGATTGGTTATGGCCTTTATCCTATATGATCCTCTCAAGCTAATAAAAGGATCAAGGTCAATCTATGGTGGAATAAACATAAATACAAATTACATGTCTTCATTCTTCTTGTCTTCTTGGTTGCTCCTTCTCTTGGACCATCCTTCAATCTTCAATTAAATTACATTGAATAATTGAATACAATCTACACTAAAGTACTTACATGATAAAACTCGAGTTACATTCGAGGTTCAACAATTACAAGAATGAAGAAAACGACATGCAAGTCGTATTTATAAAACCAAAACCATTAATCTAAGGGTCTTAAGGCCATAACCATCACCATGCTCAAGTAACAATTAAATAATATGTCATATTATATAATCATGTTATATCATATCATATTTCAGATGATCCAATCAAAGAAATCATATACCGCAAAAATCAGTAAATCAGAATCAAATTCTGAAAACAATAAATCGTCTTTTTCATGCATTAAACGGCGTCAAACGCCTTACAGACGAGTCGATCAGTTTTGTTCAGACGCTCGTTTCCAGTCAGAAAACATATATCAAGAAATCGATCAGTTTCACCAGATTTGCACAGCGTATACAGAAATCGTATCGTATACAATCCCCATATCAAGAACAAACATTAATCATATATGAGAAAAATGTTTCTACAGTTAACTTTAGGAGAATTTCCTAAAGTTAACCTTTAAAAACATTTGAGTGTTACCTTTTATTTATATGGGCCCCGCAGGGGCATTAAAGGTGTGTATTTTTATTTAGGAAACTATATGATGTGTCATTATTTCAGTGGTTAACTGTAGAAAATTCTCCTATAGTTAACTATAGGATCATTAAGCCCATCATATATATATCAGTATATATACAGATTATATAATCATCATATGATCATTTCAATCATCTTAAATCATAATAGAACCATATATATGCATCATAACATATTATAAACAGCATATATAAGAACATAAACATGGCAGATTCGCAAAACATGCATACTCGCATCATATACAGTAAACACGTAACCAAATCAACCCCTTATACACGTAGCTCTGATGCCATTGTTGGGTTCCGAGGCATAAAACACAGCGGATAAACGTAAATAAAACAAAATTTTCGAAACCCAAACCAGGATCCATATATAATTCCGGGCAGATTATGGAGATAACGAATCATACCTATTAAGATCTTGTTTCACGAACTCAACGGAGATCCTTGCTTGTAATCACCACACACAGTCCTTGCGTCAAGATCCGTGTCTCTAAGGTAATCCACATGAACGTCCGACCGTCCAACGATCCGAGGAGCCAGGTACTAGCCCGCGAAGAACAGCCTCTCTCTCTCTCTAGCCTCTCGAACTAGAGCTGCAAGGGTTTTGTCAAAAACGATTTAATGACTCTTAACCCTAAAATAATACATCATTATGTATTTATATGAGAGAAATAATGGGCTAAAATAAAAAAAAACCCGAATTGGGCTTCCTTAAACCCAATTCTATTTCTATTCTGATTTTATTATTGGACTTCCTTAAATCCAATTTTGTTCTTACTTTATTAAATTCGAATTTGCTTAGATAATTAATTAGGACCAGTCCAATTAATTAAATAGCCAATTCTCAATTTAATAATGATTTAATTTAAATTCTTAATTTAAACTAAAACTCCTTTTAAGACGTTCTAAGTGTGTGACCCTATAGGTTATTATTAAGTTGGCAATAATTTTAATATCTAATAAAATTATAAACAATGAGCGGTATCTAGTAATACATCATTGCTACCCAAGTAATAATAATAATCGGTGATCCAATTTAAACCTTTTGTGATTAATGTTTTTGTGTAATATAATCCCTTTAACCAAATATTATAGATTAAACTCGAGGCATGTGTTTAGTCATCCTCTTCATAATTTAATCCAGGTTTACTTGATCCATGAGTAGACTATTAATAACAAATCATTATTTGAGCACGGCCATGCATTTTATAGTCTCACTCAATCAAGAGGCCAATAATATCTCTCCTAATTATAGGAGGGTTAAATCCTTTATCTATCATTCATATTTCTCATACGATTCATAATATACCCGATGTCCACTTTTATCATCACCCGGTCAAAGGCGACTTTTAATGTAGTCAAAGTATATTAATCCTCGTATAGAAATATAATGATCTCAAGTCAAAGGATCATTACACCATTACCACTGAGAGTAATTCTTATGACTTTATTAAACATGAAGAATCTCACTTTGGGTCTGTCCAGTACCATGTACTCCTACATGTACCTATGTATTGACTTTAGTATCTCCATACTTATAACCAATGAGATGTGGTTTCTGTCAAACAACATACTAGTCTATATATATTATTATTGTCCTGATATAATAATAATGGACTAGGGACCCTTAAGAATATGACATATTATATAATCTCAAGTTCAAGTATTATACTTCAACTATACAATGTGTATCATGATTCTAAGGACATTTATTATGCTAACAAATATATCGCAGTAATTAAAGTCATAATAAATACATTTATTTAATAATCAAATAACATAAGGTTTATTTAAGAAACAATGTATTGCCTCTAGGGCACCTACACTAACAGGTCATGAGTTCAATTCTCAATGACAACATTTTTTTTAACATTACGTTTTTAAAATTTTATTTGTAATTTTAGATGTCGCCATCTCTAAATTGATAACCTCTCGCACCTGATAATCGGTAGTTACATTTTAACCCTCTAATGTGATATCTTGTCTCTCTAATGTGATAACTTGTCTAAACTGATGATTTTTTCCGGTACTAACGATATCATTATGGAGGGGTTCTATAGTAGACCTGTCAATGGAGTGGAGGTCCGATTCGATCCGATCCGAGACCTTATAATTGGATATGGATTTATCTTAAATTAATTCGATCCGATAAAAATGGATATGGATTATGTATGATTCGATCCATTTAAAACTTGATCCGATTAAATATATATATATATATATATATATATATAAAAATTTAATATATATTATATTTATATAAATACATATAATAAATTTATATTAAACAATAAAAGTCCAAAACCCTAATCATTTCTCTTGTCGTGCATTCGTCAGACTCATGAGTGAATGCTGGTATTCTAAATTCTCTATTCAAAATCCTTCTTTTCACTACATTCTACACAACCGTATCTATTATTCTACAAACATTCCAATACAATGTTGGGCCGCGAGCGAGCCCTAACTCCACATTAGTATGATATTGTCCGCTCTGGACCATGGCCAAACCTGCACGGATTTGTTTTTGGGTCACTCCCAAAAGGCCTCATACTAATGGAGTTAACTGGCTACTCTATATACAAGAGAACTATCTCTTATCTCCTCGATGTGCTACTTGGGTTTACACCACCCAACAATCCTCCCCTCAAACCAAGAACCACATAATCCGTAGTCTTACACCCGCGATTACTCTGTCCACATCTTGCACCGCCACGATTGTGACGCCCCCAGATCCGGGGTCGGAGATCTAGGCGCTCACGGTCCATTTTCCATTAATAACATACCTGTTCTTGCACATAATATATATAAAACAGCCATCGACCCCACAATAAACTCACACCGCACACACACACACACACAGGTTAGAGCCTCAGAAACGTCACAACATTGATTAAACAGAAATAAAAGTATCAGAGTTATTACAGACCGAATTAAATAGTATTTATGCTACCAGCAACACTTCGATATGAAGCGAAGTTGGCGGCTTGAAAGTTTGTCACGATACACTGCCTTGCACAGGTCATACTGATAAATAAAACGAACTAACAAAAGCTGCCAACCAATCCGGCTAATGGGGCCTACCGGTGGAATCTCAACTGCTGGCTCGGGTCTAGTCACCTGCTTTCGAGCAGTCTGTCTGGGTCTTGCCATTTCGCTTAGCTGTTGTGTTTGTAAATTTGAAAACAAGTAAGAGTGAGCAACTATAGCTCAGCAAGAAATATATGTATAAGGTAAGCAATATAACATTTCATATGATTGGCAGTTATTAAACTTGTCTGTATCAATCAGATATAAAATCACTTGTCATTGTTGATAAATTCCGAAGGTGCAACAATATGTGCCCTTGTTTTCAAAATAAACTTGCAGTTCTAGATACTGCATTGAGTCAACATCTTTCTCATCAAAATAGAACACTATCAGCAACTTGGCACAAAAGCCTAAGAAGCAGTGTCAAAGCATTTTTCCAAAATGGAGGAATGGGACTTAAAGAAAACATAAAACCTGACAGGGATTGACGATGATCAGTCGCCCCATCCAAGAAGTCCAATAATCTGCGGGTCTTCTCTACCGGTAGAAGGATAGAAACTACATCCGTAACTATCCCCGGGTGAAAACTACATCCGTAATCACCCTCGATGAAAACTACATCCGTAATCATCCTTCGGCAACACCTGAGCCGGAATAATAATTGATGGACCGCCTGGCTCACGGCCGCTTACACATCCCGGGAATCGTTCGTCAACGGTTCCCACACCTGCCAGAGTCCCTTTTTCTTTTTCTTTTGAAAACTTGATTTTGATTGAAAACAGAGTAATTGAGGTCCGACATCAGTCAACCGATGATTCTTGAAATCATACAAGAAGCAGAACCTGACCGGGGGTTTTCGAAAATGTTTCGAGTTCGAAAGAGTTCGAGTTTGAAAGTATTAAATGTATCTTGGATTGACTTCGTCTTTAAAATAATGAACGATAATTAATAAATAATATTTTAAGATTTAATATTAATAATTAATAAAATAATTATTCGATAAAATAAACTTTTAATCCAAGATAGGGTTTCGAGTACTTACGAAAATATAACAATAATTACTTGAGTATACGATACTCCCCGAATGACCCTTCGGGTTTTCGCAAACTAGTTACGATATAATAATATACCGCTCCCCGGTCAATAGTATATACGGACCGCTACGACCTCTATTGCTAGAGTCGTTGTCCGAGGAAAACATTTCAATCTAAGTTCAAGGGGTACAAACATATATGTACTTATACAATCTCAATTGCATCAATACTTCGATAAACATAGCATTTGATATGGTTGAAAACTACAAACACAACTATGAAAGTCCTTGTATATGCATAAGTTTTGAAAAGTAAACTTGCCTTGGTTTGGTTGGGGTGGTCGAGCGTGCGGAGTGGAACGATCTATACATAAGCAATAACCGCTCGTTAGTACCTTAACAATATCTCTTTAATTACGGGGTTTTAGGGGGTACGAAATTAACTTAATGACTTCGTCTTATGACACTCTAGCCCCACTATAGGTTCATGTCATCACTCAATTACGCTCGTCACTTATTCGACTTAATTTAGTTACCACATTCGAATCATAACCATTACCCCTAGAATTATACTCCACTTAACGACTTTTTCCCTTGCGCGAAATTTACTCTAGCATTTTTATAAAATTCAAAAAATCATATTTTAATCCAATTCTTTTTGGGTAGTCTTCACCACTGCATTTACTAGCTTCTCAAATTTTTCCATGATCCCACATAAATTTTTAGGGGTTTAAACAAGGTTCACAAAGGGGTCACTTAGTGCAGTCCGGAATCCAGAAACACAATTTACTTCTCCGGCCATAACTTAAAATCTATACATCATCTAGTCATGAACCTTACATTTCCAGAAACTACATTCAATTATATTTCCAACAATATATGGTAGGACCTCAGGGGACAATATCTGGGGGTTCAAAACCATGTTACAAGACAGGTCAATGTTCCTGGAAAAACTCAGCAAGCATGTTTCACTTAGATCAACCAATGTTCTTAATTCCACAACACAACCAATACCTAATTCACTTATTTCATGCCTTATAACATTCATGGAGATACATATACTATCCACAATCATAAAAATCACAATCACAACATCAAAACTCACGATCCATGTCATCCATTACTTATACAACCAAGATTAACACCATAACACATGGATCTGTCACCAAGCATCATAAACACTACATGGCCAAAAGGGTTTATGATTTTTATACCTTCTTGAGTGCCTAGGAACCTTGGGTAAGCCTTACAAAACTCAAGAACACCTTGAATGATCTCCTACAACCCTTATAATCCAAGATCTAAAAGAAAAACTAAACATGGTTACTATTCACAATATCTTTAACAATTTATAACTTGAATTTGAATGGATGAAAGGGCTTGAAACTCTTAGCATACCTTGCTTAGATGATGTGGAGGGCCTAGTATTTATGCCTTGATTTATGAGTGATGAGAAATGGAGGAAGAAGAATTTTTCTTCTCCTTTTCTATGCTTGGCCGAGAGCACTCTTCGAAGGGGGGGAGTGTTTTTGGTTTTTGATTTTTGTTGTTTGTTTGAAATAATTGATAAAGTGATGGTTGGGTGATACATAATGTTGTATGTATAAGCAAGGCACTAACATAGGTATGGCCTCATGTACTACTTGTCTCCTCCTTGGTAAAAGCAATGTAACTAGTTACTATTCCTCTTCCATTTGGTTTAACTAGGTTGCTTCCTCCTAACTACTTGGTTGCATGGGACTTGCATGCAATACTACTCCTTGTATCATTATTCTTCCACCAATGCTTGACATTTAATCTTTAATTAGTATCGTATCTTAATTAATCTCTCGTAATAATATTTTGTCGCATAGAGATTTCCCCTATAATTCCTTAAGTACTTTATTGTGTAAATTCCTCGAATGACCATAATTCCTCGTCATAATCCTTAATAAATCTTTTAATACTCTAATCATTCTTAAATCCCAAGTTTTATAAATCTTACTAACAATAAGACTCATGCCTTCACAATCTTCCTTTTATCTTACATAGTGAATGCAACAACACAGTTTCTCAGACAATCAATTATATTAATCAACAGGGATGACTAGAAAGGTTCCAAATTGACAATGCCACATGATATTAAATAAAAGAAAATATTACCAAAAATTGGGGTTCTTACAGCCTCCCCTCCTTAAAAGGATTCCGTCCTGGAATCAGGTTGAAAACAGTTGGGGGTGCTTTTCACGCATCGCGCTCTCTAGTTCCCATATTGATTCTTCGACATTCTGGTTCCTCCACAAAACTCTCACTAGTTTGACAACCTTGTTCCTCAGCACCTGTTCTTTTCTATCCATGATTTCTACGGGTTGCTCCACATATGTTAAGTCTGGTTGCAGATCCACCGGATCATGTTCTATCACATGTCGGAAGTCGGTATGGTAGGGTCGTAGCATGGACACATGGAACACATTATGTACTTGCTGCAAGCTCGGGGGTAAAGCCAATTCATAGGCTAACTTCCCAACTCGTTTCAAGATCTCAAAAGGTCCAATAAATCTCGGGCATTGTTTCCCTTTCTTACCAAATCTCATCAATCCCTTCCACGGTGATACCTTTAACATCACAAACTCTCCTACCTCATGTTCTTTGTCCTTGCGGGTCTGGTTCGCATACTTCTTCTGTCTGTCCTAGGCTGCTACCAGCTGTCCTCTTATGAGTTCGATAGTTTCTCTTGTCTGTTGGACCAGTTCAGGTCCTAAAATCTTCCACTCTCCAACCTCTTCCCAACACAAGGGAGACCGACATCTTCGTCCGTACAAAGCTTCATATGGGGGCATGCCTATACTCGCATGGTAACTGTTGTTGTAGGAAAATTCGATCAACGGCAAGTGGTCATCCCAGCTTCCCTTGAAATCTATGGCGCATACTCTCAACATGTCCTCGATGGTCTGGATGGTTCTCTCACTCTGTCCGTCTGTTTGGGGATGGTAGGCAGTACTCATATTTAACTTGGTCCCCACACATTCCTGAAAACTTCTCCAGAACCTGGAGTTGAATCTTGGGTCTCTATCTGATACAATGCTCACAGGAACCCCATGCCTAACCACAATCTCCTTTAAGTAAATATCTACCAGCTTGTCGACAGTGTATCTCTCGTTGATTGGAAGAAAATGTGCCGACTTAGTCAATCGATCGATGATTACCCAAATGGCGTCATGATTAGTCTTGGTCCTTGGTAATCCGACCACAAAGTCCATCGCAATATGTTCCCACTTCCACTCGGGTATCTCTAAGGGTTGCAACAATCCACTGGGCCTCTGGTGTTCGGCCTTTGCTCTTTGACATGTCAAGCATTTACTTACCCACTCTGCCATGTCCTTCTTCATATTAGGCCACCAATAGTATTCTCTCAGATCTCTATACATCTTAATGCCTCCAGGGTGAATTAAGTACCTCGAACTATGAGCCTCTTGCAAAATCTCGTCTTTTAATTCCTGAACATTCGGGATCCATATCCTAGATGCGTACCTCATAATTCCATTCCCGTCCTTTTCACACTTAATTTCCTCGCCAGTCAAAATTTTCTCCATCGAGTTCTTTTCTTCTTCTATCTTCTTTTCCTGGCATAACTTAATCTTTTCCAATAGCGGTGGTTGGACTCTTATCTCCATTAAACTCTCTTGTCCAATTCCTGGTACCATCACTTCAATCTCCAGTTTCTCAAGGTCCTTGATCAACTCGTCCACTGACGTTATCATCTTGAGTTTCTCCTTTCGGCTAAGTGCATCGGCCACCACGTTGGCCTTTCCTGGGTGATAATGAATCTCACAATCATAATCTTTGATTAGCTCTAGCCATCTCCTCTGCCTCATGTTTAACTCTTTCTGAGTGAATATGTACTTTAAGCTCTTGTGATCCGTGTAGATTTCACACTATTCTCCGTAAAGATAATGTCTCCAGATCTTCAAAGCGAAAACTATCGCTGCTAATTCCAAATCATGGGTGGGGTATCTTATCTGATATTCCTTAAATTGTCTGGACGCATACGCAATCACTTTACCGTGCTGCATAAGCACACACCCTAAACCTTTATGGGATGCGTCGCTATAAATCACAAAATCTCCCTTATCATCAGGTAGGGCTAGTACTGGTGCTGTCACCAACCTCTTTTTCAACTCTTGGAAGCTCTCTTCGCATTTTCCAGTCCACACAAACTTCTCGGTCTTGCGAGTTAGTCGGGTCAAAGGGGCTGCTATCTTGGCAAAGTCTTGGACAAATCTTCTATAGTAGCCAGCGAATCCTATAAAACTTCTCACCTCTGTCGGAGTGGTTGGTCTCTCCCAATTTGATACAGCCTCTATTTTGGCTGGGTCCACTAGAATGCCTTGTTCGCTAATCACATGCCCTAAAAACTGAACTTCCTTCAACCAAAATTCACACTTCGAGAACTTAGCGTACAACTTTTCTTCTCTCAATGCTCCCAATACAATCCTCAAGTGCTCTGCATGTTCCTCCTCCGTCTTGGAATAAATCAAGATGTCATCGATGAAGACTATAACACACTTGTCCAAGTATTTCTTGAAGACTCAATTCATTAAATCCATGGAAGCTGTAGGGGCATTCGTTAACCCAAATGACATCACTAGGAACTCATAGTGTCCGTACGGGTGCGAAAGGCCGTCTTTGGTATATCTTCTGGTTTAATCTTTAACTGGTGATACCCAGTCCTCAAATCAATTTTAGAAAAATAAACCGCGTCTTTCAATTCATCAAACAGGTCATCTATCCTGGGCAAGGGATACTTATTCTTTATAGTCACCTTGTTCAGCTCTCTGTAGTCTATACATAACCTCATACTACCATCCTTCTTTTTCACGAATAACACCGGGGCTCCCCACGGTGACACACTAGGTCTTATCATCCCTTTATCCAACAACTCTTGTAACTGAGTGGCCAGCTCTTTCATCTCCACTGGGGCTAGTCGATATGGGGCTTTCGAAATTGGGGCCGTGCCCGGAACTAAGTCTATAGCGAACTCGATGTCTCTATCAGGGGGTAGTCCGGGGAGATCATCCGGAAATACGTCCGCGAACTCATTAACGACGGGGATTTCCTGTAGGTTTGGTGCCTCCTTCTTGGTATCCTTCACATAGGCTAAATAGGCTTCGCATCCTTTACGTAACAGCTTCTTAGCTTGAATCATAGTCAGGAACTTTTGGTTTTGCCGTTTTCCACTAAACACTACTTCCTCGTCCCCTGGCAGTTTCAAACTTACCTTCTTCTTTACACAATCAATCTGGGCTCCGTGGGTTGTTAACCAATCCATACCTACTATTACGTCAAACTCTCCTAGTTTAAAAGGTATTAAGTCTACCCGAAAGTGTCGCAACCTGGACATACTTGGTTAACGGGAATAATTTCATGATTAGCTATCTCTATTTGCAGTCTGTCTTTCAATGGTTCAGTCTTAAGGCCTAACTGACGTACAAAATCTAGAGATATGAAAGACTTGGTAGCTCCCGAATCAAATAAAACATTTGCCTTAACTGAGTTGAGTAGTAGAGTACCTGCAATCACACCCGTGTTCCTCACGGCATCCTGCACCGTCATGTTAAAAGTCCTTGCAGTAGGGGCCTTGTTAGAAGCAGTTCCACTCACTCTCGATGTAGCTGGCCCAGAGGACATACATTCCCTCATTCGGTGCCCTGGTTTCCCACACTTGAAGCAATTACCTCCGGCACTGGTGTTGTTACTAGTTCCTCGACAGGCGTTAGCATAATGTCCTGTCAGCCCACACTTGAAGCACTTCACATCCTGTAGGTTACATACGCCCGCATGTTTCATTCCACATTTATTGCATTCTGGGGGTAGGGCTCGGGATGGGGTAGAGTAAGACGATCCCTGTGGTCGGCCGCTCTGGCCCACACTCCAACTTTCAGCTCTCTTGGTTCCAAAGTTTCCGCTGGGTTGGGACATCGTTCCTCGCTTAAATTTGCTCGGAAAGCTCCCTCCCGCAGAGTTTCCATTTCGACTATCAAACTTCCTCTTCTTTCCTTCCCTCTCCTTCTGCATCTGTTCACTCCCAGCCTCGACAATTGATGCTTTCTGTACCAGGGTGGCATAGTCTGTCAGTTCAAGAACCGCCACACGATTCTGAATCCATTGCTTTAGCCCCAATTGAAACCTTCGGGCCCTCTATGCCTCAGAGTTCACATATTCCGGCACAAACCTCGACAGCTCAGTAAATTTGGCCTCATACTCGGCCACCGTCATGTTACCTTGCTTCAGTTCCAAAAACTTCAGCTCCATTTGTGTCTCCATGAACCTAGGAAAGTACTTTTCCAAGAACAGCTCGCTAAACCTCTCCCAGGTCACCACACCTCTTCCTTCCAAATTCTTCTTAGCTTCCCACCAATAGTTCGCCTCACCCTTCAGAAGGTAAGTGGCGAAAACAGTCTTCTGCTCCTCAGCGACACCTAGTATCTCGAAAGATTTTTCCATTTCCTTAAGCCAGGCCCTTGCCTCGACCGGGTCGGCAGTTCCTTTAAATTCTGGGGGTTTCAGGGATTTGAAGTTCCGGAAAGCATTGGCATTAGCATTTTGGGGTGGTTGCTGAACCGGGGGACGGTCCAAGTTCTGCCTAAGTAACTCCATGAACTGATCCATAGGGCCTCCCCTAGGGTGTTCTGCCTCTCGGGTGTCATCACCAGCTTCTTCTTCCTCATACTCAGAGTCATCAAACAAGTTATGATCGTTGCCCTCACTCTCACTCAGGTTGACATTCCCCCCTTCACGGTTCTGGTGGCCTCCAGTCCCATGGTGGCTACCCTGGCCCTCAAAACTGATCGGGTGAGCTCGAGTGTTCATTCTTCTGGGTGGCATGATTCTGATAATAAAACAAGAAATGGGTTAGGGTGTTCCAATTACCTGACAACGTTTGCACGGGTCAGGAACGTATCGTTCCTCCTCATAAGGGTGGAAGTTGCAAAAGTTTTAATAATCCGATGTTGGAGATAAAATGTCAAACATTTTTTGGGAAAAATCTCTATGGGATGCGAAAACATTTGCAAGTGTTTTTAAAATTTCGAAACCTCAAAAATAATTTTTTTTTTTGAAAAATTTATTTTTTTAAAAAAATTGTAGGAACATTTTTGGAAATTGTAGAGAACAAATTGAAATCGCATATCGTAAATTTGAAACAGCATGGTTGTATTTGTGGCTTGTAGCAATTGTATAATCACAGTTGTATATCAAAACAGTAGAGCATGGCATCGAAAAGTAAAGCAGTTGAAACAATATTAGGGAAACTGAAACTAAATAAGTACGGTACAAGGGTTATCACAAAGTTTGGATGTTAGAGCCAAATACATAGTTCCGAGGTCAAAGTCTAGCAAAAGTGGAACAAATACAAGTACATCATCTGAATAGTCAGGGCTACACAAAAGTAGGGCTACATCCGCACATACTACTCGAAGTCACATCTACATATCTGTAGGTCAGTCTACTCATCCACTGGTCAGAAAGGATACCACTGCACAAATCAACTATCCCGCAAAATCGACACACTAATGTCATCTGAACCTAGGGGACTGAGCTATCAGTAACACATCACGGGGCTGCACCGTGGCGGAGCAAGGTCCTCACTCGGGCAAATGCACGACGCACAACAAGCCTAGCATCCCTAGCCTGGATCACTCCTCCCCCGCGGATCCCTAATCCAAGAATCCTCTTACGACTCCTCCTCTCAATCCTATGGAGTCGAACCCTAGTCCTCCTAGCAACAGCGAACTAATAAATAGTATTTATGCTACCAGCAACACTTCGATATGAAGCGAAGTTGGCGGCTTGAAAGTTTGTTACGATACACTACCTTGCACAGGTCATACTGATAAATAAAACGAACTAACAAAAGCTGCCAACCAATCCGGCTAATGGGGCCTACCGGTGGAATCTAAACTGCTGGCTCGGGTCTAGTCACCTGCTTTCGAGCAGTCTGTCTGGGTCTTGCCATTTCGCTTAGCTGTTGTGTTTGTAAATTTGAAAACAAGCAAGAGTGAGCAACTATAGCTCAGCAAGAAATATATGTATAAGGTAAGCAATATAACATTTCATATGATTGGCAGTTATTAAACTTGTTTGTATCAATCAGATATAAAATCACTTGTCATTGTTGATAAATTCCGAAGGTGCAACAATATGTGCCCTTGTTTTCAAAATAAACTTGCAGTTCTAGATACTGCATTGAGTCAACATCTTTCTCATCAAAATAGAACACTATCAGCAACTTGGCACAAAAGCCTAAGAAGCAGTGTCAAAGCATTTTTCCAAAATGGAGGAATGGGACTTAAAGAAAACATAAAACCTGACAGGGATTGACGATGATCAGTCGCCCCATCCAAGTCCAATAATCCGCAGGTCTTCTCTACCGGTAGAAGGATAGAAACTACATCCGTAACTATCCCCGGGTGAAAACTACATCCGTAATCACCCTCGATGAAAACTACATCCCTAATCATCCTTCGGCAACACCTGGGCCGGAATAATAATTGATGGACCGCCTGGCTCACGGCCGCTAACACATCCCGGGAATCGTTCGTCAACGGTTCCCACACCTGCCAGAGTCCCTTTTTCTTTTGAAAACTTGATTTTGATTGAAAACAGAGTAATTGAGGTCCGACATCAGTCGACCGATGATTCTTGAAATCATACAAGAAGCAGAACCTGACCGGGGGTTTTCGAAAATGTTTCGAGTTCGAAAGAGTTCGAGTTTGAAAGTATTAAATGTATCTTGGATTGACTTCATCTTTAAAATAATGAACGATAATTAATAAATAATATTTTAAGATTTAATATTAATAATTAATAAAATAATTATTCGATAAAATAAACTTTTAATCCAAGATAGGGTTTCGAGTATTTACGAAAATATAACAATAATTACTTGAGTATACGATACTCCCCGAATGACGCTTCGGGTTTTCACAAACTAGTTACGATATAATAATATACCGCTCCCCGGTCAATAGTATATACGGACCGCTACGACCTCTATTGCTAGAGTCGTTGTCCGAGGAAAACATTTCAATCTAAGTTCAAGGGGTACAAACATATATGTACTTATACAATCTCAATTGCATCAATACTTCGATAAACATAGCATTTGATATGGTTGAAAACTACAAACACAACAGTGAAAGTCCTTGTATATGCATAAGTTTTGAAAAGTAAACTTGCCTTGGTTTGGTTGGGGTGGTCGAGCGTGCGGAGTGGAACGATCTATACATAAGCAATAACCGCTCGTTAGTACCTTAACAATATCTATTTAATTACGGGGTTTTAGGGGGTACGAAATTAACTTAATGACTTCTTCTTATGACACTCTAGCCCCACTATAGGTTCATGTCATCACTCAATTACGCTCGTCACTTATTCGACTTAATTTAGTTACCACATTCGAATCATAACCATTACCCCTAGAATTATACTCCACTTAACGACTTTTTCCCTTGCGCGAAATTTACTCTAGCATTTTTATAAAATTCAAAAATTCATATTTTAATCCAATTCTTTTTGGGTAGTATTCACCACTGCATTTCCTAGCTTCTCAAATTTTTCCATGATCCCACATAAATTTTTAGGGGTTTAAACAAGGTTCACAAGGGGGTCACTTAGTGCAGTCCGGAATCCAGAACCATAATTTACTTCTCCGGCCATAACTTAAAATCTATACATCATCTAGTCATGAACCTTACATTTCCAGAAACTACATTCAATTATCTTTCCAAAAATATATGGTAGGACCTCAGGGGATAATATTTGGGGGTTCAAAACCATGTTAAAAGACAGGTCAATGTTCCTAGAAAAACTCAGCATGCATGTTTCACTTAGATCAACCAATGTTCTTAATTCCACAACACAACCAACACCTAATTCACTTAGTTCATGCTTTATAACATTCATGGAGATACATATACTATCCACAATCATAAAATTCACTCTTAGCATACCTTGCTTAGATGATGAAAGGGCCTAGTATTTATGCCTTGATTTATGAGTGATGAGAAATGGAGGAAGAAGAATTTTTCTTCTCTTTTTCTATGCTTGGCCGGGAGCACTCTTCCAGGGGGGGGAGTGTTTTTGGTTTTTGATTTTTGTTGTTTGTTTGAAATAATTGATAAAGTGATGGTTGGGTGATACATAATGTTGTATGTATAAGCAAGGTACTAACATAGGTATGGCCTCATGTACTACTTGTCTCCTCCTTGGTAAAAGCACTGTAGCTAGTTACTATTCCTCTTCCATTTGGTTTAACTAGGTTGCTTCCTCCTAACTACTTGGTTGCATGGGACTTGCATGCAATACTACTTCTTGTATCATTATTCTTCCACCAATGCTTGACATTTAATCTTTAATTCGTATCGTATCTTAATTAATCTCTCGTAATAATATTTTGTCGCGTAGAGATTTCCCCTATAATTCCTTAAATACTTAATTGTGTAAATTCCTCGAATGACCATAATTCCTCGTCATAATCCTTAATAAATCTTTTAATACTCTAATCATTCTCAAATCCCAAGTTTTATAAATCTTACTAACAATAAGACTCTTGCCTTCACAATCTTCCTTTTATCTTACATAGTGAATGCAACAACACAGTTTCTCAGACAATCAATTCTATTAATCAACAGGGATGACTAGAAAGGTTCCAAATTGACAATGCCACATGATATTAAATAAAAGAAAATATTACCAAAAATTGGGGTTCTTACAACGATTCACATAGCAGAACCCGCCACCTGAACCCTTTCAGGAAGACTTTCGACACAAAGAACCAACAGATCTCTAATCGTCGCCACCGAAGGGACAATCCACATCGAACAACCGCAAGCCCGTTACTCCCCAAGATCCAATTACCAAACCATGGGCTCTGATACTACTTGTTGGGCTTGCTCAGCAGGCCATAACTCCATATTAGTATGATATTGTCCGTTTTGGGCCGAGCCCGCACGGATTTATTTTTGGGCAATCCTAAAAGGCTTCATACTAGTGGAGTTAACTGGCTGCTTATAAACTAGCAATCTGCCCTTTCCACAACCGATGTGGGACAACTCCTAACAATCTCCCCCTTCACACATAGGCCTCGACACTTGTCGAATCTGCCACCATTTTGTGTGATCTGCTCCCCTTGACCCATACTGGAAGTTCCTTGCTATCTGGCACCCCCTAGGCCCATACTGGAAAGCCCACCTGCTCCCCCTTAAGCCCAACCTGGGATAGCCCATCTGCCTTTTCCTTGGATCCATTCTTTAGCCCATACGAGACTGTTATGGACCGTTATAACCATAACTCTGATACCACTTGTTGGGCTTGCTCAGCAGGCCTTAACACTACATTAGTATGATATTGTCCGCTTTGGGTTAAGCCCACACGGATTTATTTTTGGGTACATCCCAAAAGGCCTCATACTAATGGAGTTAACTGCTTGCTTATAAACTAGCAATCTGCCCCTCCCACCACCGATGTGGGACAACTCCTAACATACAATTCTTATTAAATACATTTGAAGGCCTCCAAATCGGATCCAATAATTTTCTGGCATGTTTTAGATGGCCGATTAACAGACTTATTGAATTTTCGATGGAGTCTATGTTTTAATTTAAAATATTTTCATGGTTTAGAATTCGGAATTTCAGATGTTACTCACTGCCCATTTAATAAATTTCAAGTAATTTCTATTTTCAGTTCAGATTTTATTTCTTTTTGGTTAATTGAATTCAAATTTTTCATTAATTGTCTTCATGTTTATTGATCAGCAATTATATAGTCTAATGTTAGTTCAAAGTTTAGGCTATACTAGCTTATAACCCGTGCAACGCACGGCTCCTTTTTTAATATATAATTTATATTAATTTTTTAATATCTATATATTATTAATTTACATATCAAATTGTTGTCACAAAATTGATATATATAAGATTTTACACACTTAATTTAATATTTATGTTATATCTTGAATTCTTAAAATTTGATTTGAACGATTTTACAACCTACATGAAATTAACAAAATAATCATTAATTTAGTGATGGATTAACAATTATTTTCCAATTAAAACTACACATAAATAAAAGAGAGAAGAAATTGATATTTTTAAACATTGAAAATTGTATTTGATTTATGAAATCTACTTATATTTCGTTGTGTTTATCAAAATACCCTTCTTATTAATTGAAGATAGTTATACTAACAAAATACAGTTTTACTAATAAGCGTAAGAGTGATTTTTGTCCAAAATTTTGGTAATCGGTAATCTGGTATCCAGTACGAGAAAATAAATAAGAACCGTTAAATCATTAAATAAATAGATAAAAAACTTTGAATCTAGCAAAAAAAATATTTTACTTTATAACATCTAAACTAAAAAGTGTATTTATACTGAAAAACGAAAAAGTGTATGTCAATGATTTAAATCATTCATAATTTGATTTTCTACTTTGAATAGGAATATCAAAGTATATCTTCTACACTGAATAGGATTAATGTAAAAATTTATAATTATAATTTATAATGTGTTGAGTAAAGAATACAGTAAAAGAATACAGAGGGGGGGTGAATGGATTCTTGAACTTTTCTTTGTTCTTGAATCTTTGTAACAAGATATGTGTTGAATGTGTGAAATATGTAAGAACAGATAACAAAGACAAACACAACACAATATCACTTTAATCTAATATTTTATTAGATAAAGATTTTGCTACAATCTGTGAATACAAATGGTAGTATTCTCAGCTTCGTTTTTCTTAGAGAGATATTTCTTGTGATGTATCTTGAAAAACTTGTCTGCTAAGGAAGTGAGGCTGTATCCTTATAGACATGGATACACCTACTTACTACAAATA
The DNA here is from genome assembly GCA_036435485.1 of Saposhnikovia divaricata. Lineage (NCBI taxonomy): Eukaryota > Viridiplantae > Streptophyta > Magnoliopsida > Apiales > Apiaceae > Saposhnikovia > Saposhnikovia divaricata. The sequence continues at coordinate 22,338,664 of CM071595.1, forward strand.
AGGTAGGTAAAACAAACTACTTTCCAGTATGTCTATCTTATTTGAGTAAGAGTCCAAACAGCTACAGATTTGACTTTGCAAAGCCTGTTCAGATCCACTTCTTTAGCTCCTTGTCCCTTTGTCTTATCTCTCCAAGCTTCTTTGTAGGCTTTCCAATGTGCTTTATAGTACATAGTCAAATAAAGCGTCTTGGCTTGTTGCAGGTTTCTGACTTGTACAATTCTTCAGTAATTTGTCTCCAAGAACGTATTCGAGAAATGGCTAAGTGATTGATTCGAGAACTCGAATTGACTTAATCGATAACTCTGAGTTCTCGAATAGTGTTATATTGACATATCGAATTACTTCTCGAATAGCTCTTTTCTCTGGGACTCCTTGAGATATCGAATAGAGCATTTTGACATATCGAATCCCTGAGATGTCGAATAGCTTCTTTAGTCCTTGAGATATCGAATAGATCATTGACTTGTTGACTCTTAGAGAACTCGAATGATGCTTTGACTTGTTGACTCCATGAGTTCTCGAATAGAGTAATAGACATATCGAATCTCTGAGATATCGAATGAGATATCGAACAGTGTATTCAGAGATATCGAATAGTGTCTTCTGAGATATCGAATCTCTGACTTCTCGAATGCTAGACTTCTCGAATAGACAAATGTACTTCTCGAATTGGTACTTATGCAAATTCTTCATTTCTTCAAATCCAACTGTGATTATTTGGCAGTCTTTATCTCCTTGCTTGAGGCATGAACCTTGGAACTTCTTTCAAGCATTATTCTTGACTTTATAAGTACAGTTACACAACTAGGATTTGATGCCTATTACAAGTACAGAACAAATAGAAACTCTACAACTAGAGGTTCCCTCAGTTAAGAGGTCATGTAGGAAATGCATAGCATTACACATCCTTAGGCTTGTTATTAGATGTATTCAGGCATGCCTCTGTGACTAACAATCTCCCCCAAATTGTGAGTAAGACCCTTAGTCACAATTTCATGTCTGATAACAAGCCTAACATACATAAAGATAAAACTTGACAGTACATGTATGAATTTTGATTAGCAATGTGGATAGAACTACAGGGTGAGTAATCTTACAGCCTATGATGAAGTACTAGCCATTGTCATTTGTTTCCCTTTCCATAGCTTTGGCTTGCAACTCATCATATGCCTTCTGTCTTCTTTCTTTCTCCTTCCTTGTATTCTCATCCATAGCTTTTATTATTTCTGCCATAGCATCCAATTCTTCAAGCAAAATTGAGTCTTTGAAATCTTCAAGCACTGGTTTCAGAATGTTTGCAGGATAGTGGTTGAGTAGATTCATTCTGATGTGGA